>OX637300.1:27498635-28866402 GCA_951799385.1 Hyppa rectilinea | reverse complement strand
TAACTTTCTTTACGAGCATTTAACCTAAATGCTCTAAGTTTGCTATTTCCCTAAAAGTCACTTTTTTGAGTTACGTCGTTTTCATTCTAAAGGTGCGTTTTGAGCTCGCAGCGTCTCGGTCCGGGGGCCCATCAGACCGGGGGGCCCATGGCATTATGCCAGTCCTGCCACCCTATAGTTACGCCTCTGGCTGGGCATTGTCCATGCTTACTGACATGTTGAGGTCCAAAATTTATTTGAATTCCAGTTTGGAAAATGGTGCACACGAAGGGAAATTTGATAATTATTCGAGGACTGGAGTATTAACCGTATGGTATTAGGGCGTAAATCGATTTTCGTACAAGTATTGGAACCTCCCATGATGATTGTGTGGCTGCCAGAGGATGTTTGGTTCAGCAGGATGCCCAAAAGGGTTACCGCTGCCCCAAAACATAAAGGGCTAAGGAATGGATGGGTTTTGTCAGTAAGAGTCTAACACTCCCTTCCGCTTCAGCCAGGATGATTCACCAGCCCAAAAAAAAATATGACGATCATATACACCAAGAACTTTCACATGATTCAGGGTTCCTTGCAAAAAGATATGCCTATAGATAAAGACTAAGCGTAGTATTAAATAGTCAATAACCTTCCTCAAGTATGACCTTTCAAATAAAAAAAAGGAACTAAATAGGTACTACTGATGATTCTGAGATTAGCACGTTTAAACAAACAATATCTTCAGTTTAATTATGACAAAGTAGTAAAAAAAGTAACAAACAAATATTCTTGCGAAAATTAACAGACCGTACCGTCTATCTCGATTTCTGAACGAACAGAACAACCAAAGCTCTGAATTCCGTTGAAAATACATACAATGACAATATTGACAATCAGACAAAAACACAATATTTACGTACAGTTTGAAAAATTATGTGATCGCAATGGAGTGATAAAGGATAAAGGAATGACTAATATAAGTAAAATGAGAAGGTACGAGTTATAAACAAACTGCTGCCCGGAAACTGGCATAAAATATGCTCTGAATAAGTTCTTCGCGGCCCTTTTCGGTGCCGACTGCCGGTCGACGACGATGCTTATGCGATGGGAGACATGGCGTTTTCACGTCCTGCTCGATGTTATTGATGTCATCCCGTGAATTAATTCGGTGCCGGGAGCTGTCAGGGCGAAGCACTTAAATAAGTCCCTGTTTTGTCCAGTAATTGGTTTCGCCAAGTCCATATCGCACAGACACGAAGAGATGATGATCTCGTCAGGACTCTGAGGATACTGGACGCTATCCCTGACACCAGCATCCCTCAGCTTGCAGAGAATGGGCTCAGGATTACTAGCACCTGCTTTTTGAAAAGATGATGATCTGGTCAGTACTCTGAGGATACCAGACGCTATCTCTGACACCAACATCCCACTGCTATCAGGCTCAGGATTGCTAGCACCTGCTTTATCTTTTCATCCGGTGGCAGCACTAATTGTAAAGTTGGTCAGCTTCAGATGATGTCGCAACTCCTCTGACACTACCTGTGCTGTATTTTCCTTGGCCTGCTTGGTGACACCATGTTACAACAACACCTGTGGGCACCCACACATCTCCAGGGGGTCAAGAACCTGTGCCAATGTGTCCCTAGCCCCCAATGCATCCAGTATAACTCCTTGAATGAAGTGAAGTCTGCTACTGAGCTGTCCAAGATGGTTGATGTTCCAGAAGTATTTTTCTGCAGTAGGTACTGCTTCAAAGTTTAACATCCTATTTTGGAACAGTGCCATTGCATCATATCTGAAATTGAGATCTTCAGTGCTTCCATTTTTGTAGTAGTGTGTAGTATTTTTTAGAGCAGTCACTATACTGATAGGTACTTTATGTTAGCATGTACATATTTACAAACTAAATCTGTTTGTAATTTTAATAAATTTTCTTAATAAGAACTATACTTTGTTTTACCTTTCATTACAACAACTACCTAAAAGGAAAAAGTAGTGCATCCTTTATGTACAATGTGGCACTATTTAATAAGCTTGGCATAGGTAGACTTGCTAGTAGTAGCTTAAAAACATGGTTTTCAGAACATGCTACCAACTAGCACACAATAAGCGTAATAAAGAAAAAAGTATGAACATTTTATACCTATACACAAAGATGCTATCTGCTAGCAAACAAGTAAGGATTTTAATGTGTATTCCAGGCTTTAACTTCTTGAACTAGTAGTAGTAGATAGTACAAGTACTCTATCTCTACATCAGAATCTCTGAAATTGAATATTTCACCGAGGGGCTGTGGGAAAGGTGATGAACAGTTCCTTCTCACACAAACAGTTGTTGCGTTGAACACCAACCAATGCACGAATTGCAAGACATCATAATAGGTGGTAGAAATCAATAACTTAGATATGCAACCTACCCAGACAAGTCCTTCATTACTAAACATTTTTACCGAACCCAACCCAACATAAAAAATATTTTGTGGTTATTCTGTTGTCTCTAAAACTACTGAATTTATTTCCATTTGTATGATGAGTACCTATTGTCACATATTTAAAATCCAATAGGTACCTACCTAGGTAACTTTGTTTTCATAACCTGCTCCAACCAGGGGTTGTCTTTGGGTCTTGTATAGTTCTTACAACGCCAATCGGCCTTTATAATTTGGCTGCTGGGGTCCAGAGATTTATGTGAAAGCGACTCAAAATATGAATTTTAATCATTCAATTTCAACCATTCACAATAAGTACAGTACAGTTATAGTACATAGTTTGGTAATAATATTACGATTTTGACAAGATAATAGGAATATTGCAGGCGACTCAAAGGCTGATATACCTATTTGCACAATATAAAAAAGCATTGAATGCGTTCGACCTCGAACATTCTATCGATTTTAGTACCTAAACGCCGTAGCCTTAAAATGCGCCGTCATTTTTATACGTAGGTAGGTACGTTAGTTATTATTGATCGAGGATACTTAGTATTTGGATGACTTTATGGTTTGATACCAATTTTCAAGCTTTCTTTACCGACCTACTACCTACAAAACCCAGAGAGGTTTATTAAAATGCGTTTCTTTGATAGCATTTTTTTAAATAATAAAATTGTCGATTCATAGGCATGTTTTGTGGCAGAGGAGAGCCTTGGCAAGGGGCCAAGGCTCTCCTCTGCCACCTCCGCTAGGTAGGATTAATACCTAATGATCTTTATCTTTCCCTTATTGTTGGACGAGAACATTGAATGATGCACTGTCGGTGCTTTATCTTTCCAGATAGGTACAGCATGATTATATCTTATATCTTCGCCAATACCTGTTACCCGATTATAATCATTACTAGACAACTTACATAAGTCTTCAACTAGAAACGGTTAGCTTTTATTAAAATTAATGTTATGTCCTTAGCATAGGGTTTATTTTAGGTTATGTACGTTATTAAATGGTTCTCCTTTAATCCATAATTTTCAATTTTATGGAAACCTTATGCTAAACCTTTTTGCAAGTGTTCCAATAACGTAACATGAATTCATTAGAGAAACAATAATGTTTTTATGTGGTCGGATTTCATGGGATTTTCAGATTCATCAGACTTGTGATAATGTGTGTTAGTTTTATGGAATAAAACAACAAATATTCACACACAATGTTTTATTCTACTACTAAAACACATATAAGTATTATAAACCACTTGGGTACAGAATGAAAATTGATTCTTATAATTATATACGATATATACTTAAAATCGGATAATATGATATTTATTATAAATGTCGGATTTTTATGAATCCTTAAGTGTATAGTAATACATTAATATTAAGCTTATTTAATATTATAATAAAGAAATATCGATGTTTTATAAAGCAGGGCCGTGCCGCTAGTAGTATAATATAATCATTGAATTCGAGTAATACATATTATAGTCTCATTATAAGAATAAAAAGTACACACAGTTACATTAAGTAATCCTATCACATATATTTTTTGAAACTTAAATATAAAATTACTTGTCATAAAGTAAAATAACAGTTAAGTTTGTGGCTTCATACCAGACATGCTTAATTTACTAGGCCCATCCTGAAAAACCATATGTCACTTTTTTACACTATAGAGCAGCCCGTAATTAGCTGCATAGCCCTCACAGATTCTAATCAGCCTTTGGATTCCACAGACCGAGGTGCACAGCACCATATTCAATGAATGATGTATTGGCATGTTCATGTATTGACGCCACTCAAAATTATTACTTGAAAGAAAAATTATACATAATTATGTGAAACAGATTTTTTTTTTTAAACTAAATTTTAATAGGCAGGTGCACAAAATTTGGTGATTTTTTTTGTTAGTCAATTTTAAGACATTGAAACAAGTACCATTGGTCAATACATTCTAATAGGTCTCTAAACTTCAGTTAAATGTGAAAATCATGAGCCAATTACTTCAGGTAAATACATAGAATGTTTCTAGTGCTGATAATTTATCATCTGCCCAAATTATAGATAACACAAATCACTACAAGTATCCTGACTTACATCTATAGTTAAGTACATAGTATGAGCTGCATAAGAATAATAGTAATAAACAAATACTGTTACACAATCCTACACAATAGTAATAATACTACAATTACACAAAAGTTCTATAGGCTCCAGTGAGTGTGCGCGGGGTGGAATGTTTAAGTGAGATGCACATAATTATTATTCCTGCTGAGAATGTGTTTGAGAAAAATTTTAACAGTCTTTGCGAAAAACGTTATTACAAAAAGTGCAGAACGAGAGTCGTACTTGCACATAAAGGGTTCTGTACTACCATACAATATTAAGCATATTTGGTTCTTCCAGTAGCAGCTCAATGTCTGGACTTGTGACCAGTTGATGATAATCAGCTAGGCTCGCCCCCTATTACATGGGACTTAAACATAACTGGCGAAATGTGGATGTACTATAGGCACACCGCTGCCTTACCCTTCGGGGATTACAGGCATTTACCCTAGAATACTAATCTTATTTTATCACCGCTTAATACTAATGATCACCTGAGAGGTGATTTTAAAAATCATCTTTTCCTACCCGTGTCCCATGTCACTTGGGGTAAGCGTCACACATTTTTTTTCCATTCTCCCCTGTCAACCATCAAGCTATCATTCACTCCCTTCATATAAATAAAATAAATGGCTTTCAATTTTTGACTGATGTTTAAGGATAAACAAAATATTAGGCAAGCTCGAGGTTATACTAAGATTACAAGACTAAGTTTAGCTTAAAATTTCCGATATTACAAAACTCGGATGTTCAGATCATTATTCCATATTGTAGTACAGGAATATGTACTCCAGGTTAGCGATTTCCTGGGGCATAAGGATGGTGTTCGGGGACACTAGTTGGAATCCCATAAACATGAATGTGCGGAGCATGTTTGCACGGTCAGGACGGGTCTTCAACACGCAGATGACGCAGTTCTGAAGTCCAAGCACGTCCTTAGCGAAGTCCAGCAGCATCATGAAGCCTTCCTTGCTGCCTGTCAGGAGTAGACCTGGTAAGCGGAGGTAGATAGCCCCTTGAAAAACCACAGCTTCCCAGCGGTTGAATGTGGTTTCGTTGACATAGACTTTTAAGTCCACCTTAACCAGCTGCCTGTCCTTGAGCTCGAGGATCCTGCTGATAGTCTCTTCCCGCTGTTGCTCGTTGATGATTGGGTAATCGAGCATCAGTGATTGCGCATCGGTGATGAGGGTCTCCGTGCTGCTTCTGAGTGAACTCGGGCAGGACCATAGCAAGGCACTCAACAAGTCCATGTTAACATCATGGTCGGATAACGAAGGAACGGGGCTCGCGGCCCCGCCTTGCACCCCTCCGGACGGTGCCGAGCCGTGTGCAGGGACATCAGGACCACCACAGAGGCCCGGGACCCAGGGTCAGCGAGAAATAGTCGGCGTCCGAAATCGGTGAAGGCGAGTTCTGCCGGTCCAGCTGAATACCTGCGGCAATGTCCAGTAGCGCGTTCTCGTCGTCGTTGTTCTGCTCATCAGCCACAGCGGGGGGTTCCACACCAGCGACATCGTAGTCAATATTGTAGTCACTACTACTAAAATTTAACTGATCTATTAAATTTGTCATCTTGGTGAGTTTTAACTCTTAATCGACCCTTGAAATAACTTGGGAAGAAAGATAGGCTCAGAAGCAGATCGCACTAAATGGCGTCGCACAAAGACGAATCAATGTATTGATCTGTCGACCGAGTGGGGTGGGGGTCGGGCGGGGCCGGCGAAGCGTAAGCGTGTCAACTTATTATTTACGGAGTTCACTATTTACCTATAGAACAGACGTGGTGGAAGGCGTCTGAATTTGGTAGCATAGCTTCGTTACAAAATGGCCACCACTGCCTGGGAGCGTCATTTCAACTATTATTGCCAGAAATAAAAATAGATACTGTTAATTCTGCACAAACAAGACGCACATTACAAAGAAGTCGAAAGTTTGTTATATTCAATAGTTATATTCTTACGTACAGACGCCAGCACATCAAGCTATCCCTAACTGTCTAATTTTCTCAATTAAAAATGAACCTTATGTCTTTGCAATAAAGTTGAAATACTATCAAAGAAATTTGACAGATAGTGGTAACTTGATGAGCTGGCCTCTGTACCATACACGTTCAACGTGATCTTCAAATAATATGTCGTTATAAATCATAATAAAATTATCGCAGAGATTATTCCAAATTAACATGTATTCAGGCACAACTTTGATTCGTTACTGCTGTTTCGTTTCGACCCTAAATTAACATGTTTCCTGCGTGCTTCCACTTTATGGAAGCACACTCACCTTAGAAACAAATTATCCGGCATACATTAACTTCGATTTTAAATGTGGTTATGGACGCCCGAGTTTGGGCACATGCCACTCTTCCCATTCGTGGCCCGTTGGCCACTCGTATGGGAGGCCGTTGCCTCTCATACGAGTGGCCAACGGGCCACAGAGGTCACCGTTGGTGTTCCAAGTGTCTCAGAACCAGTGGCTTAGCACGTGTCAATGGCAAGAGACCTGACGCATGTCTTTATTTCCATGGAAGTTGGGAAGGCCTTTAGTCTCGCGCAATCACATCTTCCGGGTACGGCGTGCTGCACAGGCGCCGCTGCTGCGACTTAGAACAATCTGAAGTGGTGAGTATATAATCTTATCGGTAATTATATTTCCGAGCCGTTTGGGGTTGAAACTTTCGGGACGTGGGGTTCAAGTGGTCATGGTTTGTTAGTAATCTCTAAACGGCTAGTTGACACTTCCCATGATCCGACGGTTGGCTTTTACCTTAACCAGAGACTTAGCATAGCCATACATCGTGATAATGTCGCTAGTCTCTTGGGTACATACATTACCAGTCGACAACGATGCAGAGGAATTTTTCGACGCCATATTTTAGTTAGTAATTAATTTTCAATACTTGTAGTACCTATATTCTTTTTAGTTTTAGTATTAGATTATATGTTGTATATACCATTTTAATTAATTAATTGTAATAAATTGATATTCGCATACATCAGCAGTGGGCCAGTGGCGTAACTATAGGGTGGCAGGACTGGCAAAATGCCACGGGCCCCCAGCCTGACGGGGCCCCCAGTTCGATTAGGTTCTAGCTCAAAAGTGACCTAACATTTTTTAAAAAATTTAGCAAAAGATATAAATTTCGGGCCCCATGCAATGGATTTGCCAAGGGCCTCAGATGGCATAGTTACGCCAATTATAACAGAAACCTTAATAAAATGGTGCCATTATAATGAAGTCATCCAACAAAACATCCGATTCGTCAAACGAGAATATCTGTTTACGCACCGAATAATTGTGACCATAGACATTATTACATCCCATAATTTTTTTTTATTGTCTACTGTTTGGATTCGACACTTTTGACGCGAGCCGCGAGCGGGTTGTTGTTATTGTTTTTGTCATTCTAACTGTCAACTGAGCGAAAACTTTCTTTTGTAATTATGAAAATGGAATCGACACCGGAGACTAGTGCCAATAAAACGCAAAGCAGTGAAAAATGATTGAAGCAGGATAAAAGAGGTCTGGAGAAAAGAATTTCATGAAGCAGGAGCCAGACGAAAAACAAAAATTAAAAACAATGTTGTTCTTAAAGCCAAATTAGTTTTGTAAATGTTGGGACAACCCAACACAGCTCAACTGTACCTGTTAGATCTCTTAGAACGCTTTTGCAAAATGGCTCAGCAGTAAAACCCCTAGTTTTAGAGAAAAAAATCCCATTGTTTCAAAAAAATCTATTTGTTTACGTTATAAAAATGTCATTTTACAACAGATAAATAATTTGAAAAGTTAAACTTAAACAAATGTAAGCGATGCTAACATTTGACAGTTGTTCCTTTTTTTAAGTTAATCTAATAATGTACAGACGCCAGCACATCAAGCTATCCCTAACTGTCCAATTTTCTCAATTAAAAATGAACCTTATGCCTTTGCAATAAAGTTGAAATACTATCAAAGAAATTTGACAGATTGTGGTAACTTGATGTGCTGGCCTCTGTACATTAAACCAAAATTAGCAAAAATAACACATTTCGACTCTAAAGTACAAATGCTATGATAACTTAGGATGCTAGAGCAAGTGAAGCGAGCTCGGACTGGGGCACCAGTCAGTCCTTCATGGTTTTTTTTTAAATCATAGAAGTCTCTGTCGACTACGCCTAATTGTTGATTAGGCGTAGGTATATTTTCCCAACCCTTCTAGTTCTTGTTGGGGGGGGGGGGGGGGGGGGGTTATGGTTTCCCCACTCAGTCCTTTAGCCATTGTGCATAGGTTTTGGTGGCTTTTGGTGGTTATTCCAACCAGCCTACCTCCCTCCAGAAGTTGATCACGTCTGCTGGCCTGTGTAGTACATCTATGAAAGATCTGGCTGTTCCAAGGGTCTTTTGTTCTGATCAGTGTGACACCTGTGCATTCAAAGAGCACACATGCAACTGTTTCCTCAGCCTCCATGCCCAGCACAGAAGATGTTTTGTATGAAAAATAATTAAAATGTTTTTCCCTGTGATGGTTCCCCAAATCAGGGGCAGGCCGGTTATGTCCAGGCGAACTAAGGGCCTGTTCAACCCTTTGCCTGTGTGTGTTGCATTGTGACTGCCTGCAACCTGGTGTGCTGGATGCTCTCCTCGCTAGCTCGTCGGCTACCTAGTGATCTGTTGTGTCCTTTTATCCATTGTAGTGTCACCGTGTTGCGGTAGAATACCGTTATGCCTTCTAGTGCATTGTGACATTCTACTGTTAGGTACAGTATTTTTCACCTAGGGATTGCAGGAGCGAGGCGCTGTCGGAAGGTATGTGTATTTGCGCGTCTGTCAGTTTTATGGCTTCTATGGCGAGGGCCGCCTGTATGATGCCCACACATTCCACAAACGACAAAGACGGTGTTATGCTTTCTCAACAGGCTTATGTTAAGGTCGCGTGAAAATACTCCGGTTCCGGAGTCAGTCTTCGACCCGTCAGTGTGTACTGTAGCTCTTCCGGGCCTGAGTAATCGCACTGTTCGTCTGTAAGAGTTATTTTGAAATGCGTTTGAAAGTGGTGTTGTTTTGGGGCTTTGTCGCAGAGTCACGCTGACATTGGATGTCGTTTGATCATGTCCTCTCTTACCCGTACGTGCTTGACTCGGGTGTCTTTGCTCAGGGTTTCTGTTATCTTAAGCCGAAAGCCGGCCATGACTGCCTCCTCTCGCACGATGAGGTGTAGAGGGGGCAGCCCGAGCATCGCCTGTAGGGCAGCAGTAGCCTAGTTCTTATATGGATAGTGATAGCTACACAAGCGAGCCGCTGCAGTTTTTCGAGGTTGTGCTCGGATCTGTTCTGGGCCACCAGACTAGTGAGCCATATGTAATACATACACACATCAAAAGTGTCTAGGGATCAACATATATTTTTGCAATAACTTTTCTCTTGATTGATATTAATTTAAATTTTCTTTAAGGATTCATCAAATAAAGTGTTTTCGTTTGTCACAGTAACGATAAACCAAGTCACCTTTGCATTAATAAAGAAATTTGCCATTTTCCTAATAAAGGGATTTTTGACATTTGAACCACTAACATTAAAGTTCGAAAAAAAGACTGAAATAACAGTTTTCTTTAAAATTTTATTGGGTAACTTAAACAATTAATAATCCGTGTTTCTACCGCGAACACTAACAACACAAGAACATCGGTTTGGCATACTCAAAATGAGTTCATCCAAATCACGCTGTGGAATGGCCGCCCATGTTCGTTGCAACAACAAAAAAAGGTCTTCTTGCAACTGGATACCCTCCATATTCGGCAGAGCTCTTCTCTGTAGCATATCCCATGCATGCTCAATCGGGTTCAAGTCTGGCGACTGAGCAGGCCAGGGCAGGACATTGATGTTAGCTGCGGCGAGAGTCTGTCTTACAACTCTTGCGGTGTGCGGTCGTGCATTATCATGCATTAACTGAAATAAGGGACCGATTTGCACTTGTAGAGGAACGACCTTCATTCCCGAAGACCGCTACGGGTACCACCTATAGCAATGCACAATCGTAGGATTCGATATCAATGGGCTCTTGAACACAGAAATTGGGCAGAAGAACAATGGCGTTTCGTGTGCTTTTCTGATGAGTCTCGTTTTGGTATGAGACCGGATACAAGACGTATACGACACTGGAGAACCCCTGGACGCCAACAGCGATTAAAATCCTGCCAGGAAGTCCATCCTTATAGTGGTGGAACCATCATGGGCGGGTATTTGGATCGGCGGAAGAACTGAGTTGATTTGGATCAGAGGCAACCTCAACGCTCAAATTTATGCTGAGACGATTGTATCTGACGTCATCGTTCCTCTGTCGTTCGTCGTCTCGGACAAGTGCAAATCGGTCCCTTATTTCAGTTAATGCATGATAATGCACGACCGCACACCGCAAGAGTTGTAAGACAGACTCTCGCCGCAGCTAACATCAATGTCCTGCCCTGGCCTGCTCAGTCGCCAGACTTGAACCCGATTGAGCATGCATGGGATATGCTACAGAGAAGAGCTCTGCCGAATATGGAGGGTATCCAGTTGCAAGAAGACCTTTTTTTGTTGTTGCAACGAACATGGGCGGCCATTCCACAGCGTGATTTGGATGAACTCATTTTGAGTATGCCAAACCGATGTTCTTGTGTTGTTAGTGTTCGCGGTAGAAACACGGATTATTAATTGTTTAAGTTACCCAATAAAATTTTAAAGAAAACTGTTATTTCAGTCTTTTTTTCGAACTTTAATGTTAGTGGTTCAAATGTCAAAAATCCCTTTATTAGGAAAATGGCAAATTTCTTTATTAATGCAAAGGTGACTTGGTTTATCGTTACTGTGACAAACGAAAACACTTTATTTGATGAATCCTTAAAGAAAATTTAAATTAATATCAATCAAGAGAAAAGTTATTGCAAAAATATATGTTGATCCCTAGACACTTTTGATGTGTGTAGTTGGTCGAATGACAGTGGTATATAGCCAATAGGTGATCCTGGGGCTAAACCGCCAATTCTTGTCCAGCAGTTGCTTGCACTGCCATAGGGATATGCTGGCTTTTGTGATTATGTATTTCGTATGTTTTGCCCAGTTCAGAAATATCATTAGTCCAGGAATATTTCCAGATATTTGGTCCAAAGAATCGGGGTAGTTATTAGTGTAATCAGTAAAATGTTATTATTTGTAAAGAGTAAAGAGGATCAGTTTCGTATTTTGTAGGGTTCACTGATATTTGATGTCTGTCCTCTACTATATTTAGGCTTTGCGCATGAGGTTGCATAGGGCGTTTTATTATTATGGTGATGTCGTCGGCGTAGCCCACGGTGAAGTAACTTTGTCATTGAGTGTTTTTATGAGGCTGTCTACAACCAAGGGAGCGGTGAGAGAACGCTCCCTTGCGGGCATCCTTTCGTTACGATGGCTCTTATAGCCTAATCCCTTAATTCTCCCTCTATGCTTATAAATATATCACTTCACGCTGCTACAAGGATTAAAGCTAAAGAATCAAAGTATAAGTTTGTGTGGGTTAGAAATGGTCGGATCCTCACTCGCAAAGATGAGACTACCCAACCACTGCTAATACGTAGCTCTGAAAGTTTAAAATTGATGATGTAAGCATTACGTTACTAATACCAGTGTTATTGCATATTTTGAAACAAAATTCACTATATACTATCAAAACATACGAGGAATGAGAACAAAAACAAACGAACTGTATAAAAATATCTTACTTTGTTCATATGATGCTATTGTATTTACCGAGACTTGGCTTAACAAGAACATTTGTAATAATGAGTTCATAGACAAAAGATACATTGTATATCGAAGAGATCGTGTAACACGTAACACCGTTAATCAAAGTTGTAATAATAATTTGAAACTGGATGGTGGAGGAGTGTTGATTGCAATCTCACGGAAATTTTACTCCTGTCGAGTTACCACCTGGGAAACTGAATCTGAAGATTTGTGGGTTACAGTCAATACCTCCTCCGATAACAGCCCTAAAAAAATTGCGATATGTGCTGTGTATGTACCACCTCCCCCAAAACTAGATACGCAAACTAAGTTTCTTGATAATGTGAGTAACGTTATGAATCAGATTGAAAGTGTAGTGGTTCTCGGTGATTTTAATCTAGGGGGAATTCAGTGGACTGTTGAGCCTAATTGTAATTACACAGTACCTAAAAATTTCAACAGTAGATTGGAATGCTCTTTAGTTGATTTCTTAGCTATTAATAATCTCTTTCAAGTTAACAATACCTGTAATTGTAACGGTAGAACTCTGGATTTAATTATGAGTAGCATTGAAGATGGAAAAATGAGCCAACCTTCACATACCTTGAGTAAATTAGACCCCCACCATCCTTCACTTTTGTATTGTATTGAATCACCTAATTCTACCTGGCTCCGCCGCAATAATGACATCATGAACTTAAATTATTTTAAAGCAGACTACACGGCAGTCTTAAGGGAACTAGGGAACACAGACTGGGAATCAATGTTTTCTTCTTGTTGTACTCTTGATGATATGGTATCTCTCTTTTATGAAACTATTAATGCCACAATAGAGACCTATGTTCCGAGACGCTCACTTAAGCAATGTAAATACCCTCGCTGGTTTTCCCCTGCGCTTATAAAATTAATTGCTGAGAAAGACAATATCAGGAAACGCTACCGCAAGTTTAACAATCCGCGTGACAAAATAGAATTTACAATACTACGTGAAAGATGTTCTAAATTGTTTGATACCTGTTATAAAAATTATAAACGTAAAATAGAACAGGCTGTGACTAAAAATGCTAAAGTTTTCTGGCAATATATTAAAGAAAAACGCAACAATAACTCCTCATATCCTGAACGTATGCATCTTAACGGAACTTTTGGTGATAATGGTACCAATATCGCCAATCTATTTGCTTCTCACTTTTCTTCTGTATACCAAGACGATTCACAAGTATTAATCAACACAACCGCAGCAATTAACGAATCCTTATCTTGCAATATAAAGTTTACTCAAAGGGAAATATTTGTAAAGCTGACTCAACTTGATACTAACAAAGGTGCAGGTCCTGATTCAATACATCCCTATTTTTTGAAACGGTGTGCCAATGTACTGTCTGCACCTTTAGCCAAAATTTACAACCGCTCTCTTGCCGAAGGAATTTTTCCAGAAGAATGGAAAAAATCTAGAATTGTTCCCGTTTATAAGAAAGGCGACCAGGACAGTATTAAAAACTATAGACCCATTGCTATTCTTTCAACCTTGGGCAAAATTTTTGAATCTCTCATTTATCCTGTTATTTATCGACATGTTAGTAAATTTATCTCAACTCATCAACACGGTTTTAGGAGTGGTCGTTCCATTGAGACTAATTTATCTTGTTTCATCTCTGATTTATCAAAAGACATTGATGGAGGATATCAAGTTGATGCAATATATACTGACTTTTCCAGTGCTTTTGACAAAGTAAATCATCTACTATTATTACAGAAGCTGGAATCTTATGGTATCCACGGCTCCCTTCTTGCCTGGTTTAAATCATATTTAAGCGGAAGGAAACAGGTAGTTTCAGTAGGAGGTCATGAGTCCCTTATGTATTATGCCAAATCTGGAGTACCACAAGGCTCCCACGTAGGTCCCCTTCTTTTCATCATATTTGTCAACGATCTTGCGTCTCGAATTAGCTGCGATTTTTCTTTTTATGCGGATGATCTTATAATCTATAAAAGAGTAGAGTCACCCTTAGATGCCAGTCTTCTCCAACAAGATCTTGATCAAATCAGTCTCTGGTGTAAATCTAACGGGATGACCTTGAATGTGGACAAATGTTTTTGTATCCGTTATAGCCGAAAATTACAGCCCTTGCTTTCTCCTTACAAATTAGACAACATTACCTTACAGGAGGTTTCTGAAATCCGTGACCTAGGCGTTATTTTAGACCAAAAATTAAAATTTACCTCTCATATCTCTGAAATTGTTAAAAAATCGGCTCAAATGCTGGGTTTCATCAAAAGAAATTCTAAATCGTTTGAAGCCAAAACTAAAGTCATCCTTTACAATGCTTTGGTGCGATCTCATCTGGAATTTGCCAGTATAGCATGGAATCCCATGTACGCTGTACATTCGCAGCGTCTCGAAAACATTCAGCGTGCGTTTACAAGGCATATTGCTTACATCTCTCCGGGAATATCCCACAGATCGCCATACGAACAACGTTTGGCTTTCTTTCGCATTGAGTCGCTTCGCAACCGGCGTACAGTCCATGACTTAGTTTTTCTTTTCAAAATTGTCAATGGTCAATTAGACTGCGACCAATTGCTTGAACATGTCATGCTATCAGTCCCATATAATCTTCCTAGACAGCCAATAACCAGACTTTTTGAACCGCCCACCTGTAGAAATAATGTAGGGAGACACTCGCCAACATCTAGAATGTGTATTCAGTACAACGAAGTCAATTCAAAACTTCCTGATTTGGATGTGTTCTTTGGTTCCCTGCCGAAATTCAAAAACCTCTTGCGCAATCATTTAAATAAACATTTAAATGGCCAATGTACATCACCTAGATAAGCTTATTTTATTTTACATTTACTACTATATACTTACTTACTTTATACTTTATTTAAGCATTTCAATTTTTTTTTCTTTTATTCACTCTTATTTTAGTCTTTGGTCTGAGCTGTCCAATTTATCTCGTTTTGTTTTAAATTTTTATTCACATCTAATTTTTACATAGTAAACTATGTTGTTTTTTTTAAGAGAATGTCGTGTACACCTATAATTGGTATATATATAAGAACCATACCTGTAAAATATTATATTTAATGTACTATATATATGCTGTTGGTGTACCTATTTTCAATAAATAAATAAAAAATAAAATATGCTAACAATCCTAACGGAAACTGCCGATTTTTTTCTTGCTTGATTTGGGGTTTTCAAAAATACACTATAAGAAAGGGTATATTCTACCCAAAAAAATTGCCCACTATAAAAAAAGCTGGTATACGCCCCCAACACCCTTAGCAAGCCTTGTGCTGCGTGTTGCGGTCCCAGGCAACACGCAGCGCAGGCAACGCGTCATCGGTAAGCGGAGGCGCGGCGCGGCAGCGACACTGCTTGTGATATTAGAAGAGCCATATTTTAAATGTTTTTTTTTATGTTAAATAAATATTGACTCAATGGTTGCAGCATAAACAAGTAATTGCATAAGTACTGTGCTTAAAATTCTGGGATGAAAATTTACTTTTAAAAGACACTGCATAATAGTAGAGGCAGATTGTTTTGTTGAATGAATGAAACTCACAGATCAAGTTGAATCTCGTTAAAAAAATCTGTTGATGGTTCATAAAACATACCTCAGCAAGAAGCCGTTGGTCTCGGCTGTCATCTTTGACAGTCGTTACGGGTCGAAGACGAAGAAGACCGAAAGTCTAACATTCTTACAAAGGAGTTATTTTAGTTTCCGGTTACCTATTGGGTTGTGCAGGTAAGAGTCGCGTTATTTTAAATACTGGTATTCAGCTGCATCCGGTTAGACTGGAAGCCGACCCCAACACGGTTGGGAAAAGACTAGGCAGATTGATTGTTTTGGTTCCTAAAACTTATCTTAACAACTGCAAAAAAATGAACATTCCATAGATGGAAAGCTAATCAATATGCATAAAATGTTTCAGAGACAGGATGAAACGGACATGTCTCAGTATCAGGTCGGGAGATGGATATACATGTTATCGGCAGTACTGCTGTGGACCAATCATATGAACATATCCTTCAGAGCCTGGATGTGATCAAGATGTGTTGTGGAGTTGATTTGAGTAAGTTATCTTTGTTTTACTCAAAACTTAGCTTAGGAAACGTCAGTGTCGTTTCAATAAGGAATTGCTTGATAAAGGTAGATTCATAGTTTTAAAATTATAATCAAATCCTGATAAATTTCATGAACAGTTACTTGTCTCTCTCTTCTTCGTGTGGTTAGTGACTAACCTGGTGTCAGAGTTTTAATGCTGCCCATGGGCCTCTGGCTTGGGCCTCTCTCTGGTTACTTGTGAACGACGGGATTTATAATTTAAAAATAACAATTTTTTTTTTTAATATACACACATCAAAAGTGTCTAGGGATCAACATATATTTTTGCAATAACTTTTCTCTTGATTGATATTAATTTAAATTTTCAAACAGCGATTAAAATCCTGCCAGGAAGTCCATCCTTATAGTGGTGGAACCATCATGGTATGGGCGGGTATTTGGATCGGCGGAAGAACTGAGTTGATTTGGATCAGAGGCAACCTCAACGCTCAAATTTATGCTGAGACGATTGTATCTGACGTCATCGTTCCTCTACAAGTGCAAATCGGTCCCTTATTTCAGTTAATGCATGATAATGCACGACCGCACACCGCAAGAGTTGTAAGACAGACTCTCGCCGCAGCTAACATCAATGTCCTGCCCTGGCCTGCTCAGTCGCCAGACTTGAACCCGATTGAGCATGCATGGGATATGCTACAGAGAAGAGCTCTGCCGAATATGGAGGGTATCCAGTTGCAAGAAGACCTTTTTTTGTTGTTGCAACGAACATGGGCGGCCATTCCACAGCGTGATTTGGATGAACTCATTTTGAGTATGCCAAACCGATGTTCTTGTGTTGTTAGTGTTCGCGGTAGAAACACGGATTATTAATTGTTTAAGTTACCCAATAAAATTTTAAAGAAAACTGTTATTTCAGTCTTTTTTTCGAACTTTAATGTTAGTGGTTCAAATGTCAAAAATCCCTTTATTAGGAAAATGGCAAATTTCTTTATTAATGCAAAGGTGACTTGGTTTATCGTTGCTGTGACAAACGAAAACACTTTATTTGATGAATCCTTAAAGAAAATTTAAATTAATATCAATCAAGAGAAAAGTTATTGCAAAAATATATGTTGATCCCTAGACACTTTTGATGTGTGTATTTATATTATTTTTTAGTTTATGCTTAGAAGTTTTAAAGATGCAACAAAAATCACAATCTGACATAAAATGAGTGGCTACGAGAGAGCTTGCCTCAGACAGACGGTCGGGTAACCGCTCTGGGCTGCCATGATGACATTTACATTCTGCACCACTACAAGTGATGTTTTTATTTTTACTATTTATGAAAGACGTAGTACCTTCAAACTCAGAAACTCTCTCCTTCTTGGAATCAGCACATTTCGGTTGTCAAAATTACAAAAGACTGTTCTCCAAAGCGCCTTTCACTACCTCCTAGTGTTTTAGCTAGGTGAGTGGCGCAACAAACTCCACAGCAGCACAGATCTACAGGGTGGAATTTTGTAATGCCACCTGAAGAGAAAGTACTCTTAATACTGTAGATAGCAAATTTTAAACTTTCCTTTATTTTTGAATAGAAAGAAAACTGCATTCAAAGATTTTCAAAAATTCGCTTGCCGCACCCGGGAATCGAACCAACTAAAAGTTGTAAAAATGACACCTTGTACTTTTATTGCATTGATCGTTAAGATCAATTATAAGGATGAAATCTTTCTAAGAAATTGATAAAATAAATGATAGGAAAACCAACAAACCACTCTTTCTATTCAAAAATAAATTAATGTTTTCTTTGAGTAAAATTTTCTATACAGTATTTAGAGTACTTTCCCTCCAGGTGGCATTACAAAATTCCAACCTGTATATAGAATAAATAGTAATAGTAGCAAAGTTTATTTTTATGGCGACACTCTGGATTTATGGAGGAGTAAATCACCCATAATTATTCTCATGTCCTTATCTCAACTTATCGAATTCGTATAGTAATATTATTTTAATTGTTAAGTAATTATAGATAAAAATATTAATAATTAGGAAAAATGGTACCCTTGAAGTACTTATGATTTCTATGATTACGAAGTGAACTAAGAAAAGTAAAAAAAATGTTTTATAATTTATTTTTATGGCGATACTCTTTAACGCGATTTGATTTTGGTCAACCTCTTTTATTTCAGGTTCAAGGACAAATGCGTGCTTTCAAAATGGGGTATTGCTGTAATACTTCATACAGTCGAGTTGGCGTCACAAAAATCAAGCGTGACCAGCCGTCTGCGTATACGTTTAACTCAACCAATCGCGTACTTTAAAGGACTTTGGAAGGAGAAATCATTGATGGATAGCTGGTAGCACACCGACGTCTATTTTTGTAAGTCAAGAGGGCAGATTCCTAATACCACGGTTTAATCATAAACTGTATTCGATGTGAAGCATGTCGCAATCTTGCCCTAAGAAGAGTGAATGAGAAGTTGTCTGACTTATACCAGAGTAAGCATTTTGTGTGGGAGATCTATATTGCATCGACAGAGTATCATTCTGCCTAGCCTTTTCCCAACTATGTTGGGGTTGGCTTCTAGTCTAACCGGATGCAGTTGAATACCAGTATTTTACATGGAGCGAGTGCCTTTCTGACCTCCACAACCCAGTAGTAACTGGGTAATACGATACCCCTTGGGAAGACTGGCTGTCAGATTTTCGGGCTTCGGACTACCCGTAACGACTGCCAAAGATCCACGAATGACAGCCGGGACCAACGGCTTAACGTGCTTTCCGAGGCACGGAGGAGTCTCGATATGTAAAGATGGTCATCCATCCACGGACCAACCCCGGCAAGCGTAGCTTCACCTGATGGATCGATCCGTGCAGCTGTTATTATTTAGCCACGAGCTCCTCTTACATCGACAGAGTAATGATAAGTGCTCATCCAACGGCTATTGTATCTAGTCAGATACAGCCACGTGAGGTAATTAATTACTAATATTTACATCGTTTTAATTACCCATTGCCAGAGATGATTTGAAAGCTGCATAAGCATGCTGTAAGTTTTGTAAAAATAACTAAATTATTCATTTTCAGTTGTCTCCAAGCAGTGCCTAGGGATTGCAATCCGGATTCTTCGAAATTCGAAAACCGCCGACCAGTGTTGAGTCCGAAAGTCCTTTTTCTACTGGCATGTTCTAATAAGATCGCGCCTAAATAAAATAAGATCGCGCCTAAATAACGAGACACTTGACGCGTTTATGTTTTTAAGATCTAGTTTTAAAGAACACTGATTAAAAATATTAAAATACGTATTTCTATTGTGCTATGACTGACTGATAATATAAAAATATAATTGATTGAGTAATTATTTTCTTATTTCTAACTGACTTACGTTAAACTTTTTTCTTTAGACTGCATTTTTATAAAAAAGAGGAGGGTAAATCAATTATCTAAAGTTTAAGAACAGTTTATGTTATGTTACTTAAGATTATGTTAATTTATAACGGGAAAAGTGACTAATACCCTAAGTTTTGTTGATTATTTTAGTTGATTTTATTATGTCGTGCTGTGATTTGAGCAAATAAATACTGATTTAAAATAATGTTCACTCAAAAGTTCGGAAAATCCGGATATTTCGGATTTAAATTGGACAAGAATACAGAAACCAGCCTTGTTGTTTGAGAATGAATCGGTCAGCATCTCAGCAACAACAGACACGACATATTGTGAGAGAAAGTAATCAAGAAATTTAGTCTACTGAAACAATTTCTCACATGGTAGTAGACGATACTGTGGGTGTAAGTGATGCCCAATCTGCTCAAAATGATTCAGTAGAACAATCTGCTGCAACTGTGGATGCAGAACAGCCTAATCGTGTTGTCAATGTGGAGGATTCTACTCCAACAGCACCTGATGAAAGACATCATCATCTGCCTAGCCTTTTCCCAACTATGTTGGGGTCGGCTTCCAGCCTAACCGGATGCAGCTGAATACCAGTATTTTACATGGAGTGACTGCCTATCTGACCTCCACAACCCAGTAACTGGGCAATACAATACCCCTTGGTAAGACTGGCTGTCAGATTTTCGGGCTTCTGACCACCCGTAACGACTGTCAAAAATACACAAATGACAGCCGGGACCAACGGCTTAACGTGCTTTCCGAGGCACGGAGGAGTCTCGGTATGTAAAGATGGTCACCCATCCACGGCCAACCCCGGTAAGCATAGCTTAACCTGACGAATCGACCTGTGCGGCTGTTAGTACTTAGCCACGAGCTCCTCCGAGCCTGATGAAAGACATAATAATTGTATATTATTAAATAATTATAGACGTGCTGGAAATACGTCTAGGCACTGTGTCTTCCCTGAATGTACTAGCGGTACCCTACACAGGATAAATCTGATTCTTTGCGCTCTCACATACTATGTGATCATAAGTTTGACCTACTCGTACCGTGCTATGATCCTGTATGTGATAATCACTTTAGATCTAATCTCTTGGGAACTCTCTATGATTCAGAAAATAGTTGTTCAAGTTTTGATCCTGAACATGTAGAACATATGTTCTCTTTTGTCAATAGATATTATACAAATCCTGATTTTAATGATGTCCTAACAATGGAAGATCATTTATTTGATTACTGGTTAGGATTATCAAAAGAGAACTCTCAAACTATATTTAAATGAATTTCGCCGCATTACAAGTACTGTGCATGGTACACAATAGGGATGATGCCTGGATAAAAAAAAAATATATTATATTTAATTCGTTGATAAAGATTAAAATCACTATGGGGTTTGTTTTCCTTAATTTGGGGATAAATCAAATAAGTAGAGAAAAATTGTTATCAAGAAATAGAATAATACCGAGTGGTGTATTTAATAATACAAATAATTGTTGTTATTGTGATGGCACCTACATTTATATAAAGTTCTAATTATATGTTTCACAAAGACACATACTCTCTACATAAATACAGAAATCTGTTAAAACCA
Source organism: Hyppa rectilinea (assembly GCA_951799385.1). Classification (NCBI taxonomy): domain Eukaryota; kingdom Metazoa; phylum Arthropoda; class Insecta; order Lepidoptera; family Noctuidae; genus Hyppa; species Hyppa rectilinea. Next base: position 28,845,120 of record OX637300.1, on the reverse strand, counting down.
TTTTTAATTGTATCTTGCGATTTTTCTTCTAGGTTTCGTGTCAATGGTATTTTTTATATTTTTAATTTTATTAAATTGAATGCGCCCAGTAGGTAGCCACATTTATCATGGCATCAATGGCATTCTTTAAGTCATCCGAGGTGCAGGTGAACAGGCACTTAGGACACTCCAGCAGGTGGGGCATGGTCTGGTCAGAAGCTCCGCAATCGCACTGGGTGTTGAGTAGATCAGTAATCCCCCACTCCGACAGGTTGTGCCTGCAGCGGCCTACTTGGGTACGCAGTCGACTGAGAGCTTTCCATATAGGCCACTGCAGCAGATCACGTCCGGGAGGCAAATGTTCCTGGGGTTTTACGAAGGTGGTGGATGCTTCTCTTCCCATAGTTTCCTTCTCTCGTTGGGTGTTTTGTCCTGGATGGCCTGTGTAGAGCGTAGGAAGCTCTTTCGACTTTTGCGGTTGTTATGTGATCATAAAGATGCAGACTATTTGGGCTTGATTTAACTTTTTAATTTTAGAATAATTTAAATTTTCTAAAAGGTACTTAGGTACATAATTTAAATACCTTATTTTGTTTTTTAGTAAATAAATAAAAATATGTAAAAATCACCTTAATTTTTTCTTTCAATGCTTCTATAATCACTTCATAAAATTCTGGTACAACCGCAAGAGATTGACTGTTTTGAAATTCTGAAACTGTATTGAAGGCTTATACAGAGTTGATACGACAGAGGGGCTTTCCTTTAAACAGCTTATACTAGGGACCATTTTCAAGCTCTGTACCAAAAATCAATTAAATAGGAGCAGTAGTTTAGTCGCAAATGTTTTTTAAGTTTTTGCCCCGTTTGAACATGATGTATCTTTCCTAACAGCGCTCCGGCGTGCGCGGGTCGGTGCCGCTGCGTTACAGCATCGTACGAGTTAATACTAAACACGTATAGTATACATAGTGTAATTTAATGCCCCTCTGCCATATCAACTCTGTATATGAATGAATTAATAATATATTTGAATAAATTATGGTATCATCCAGACACTTGAAAGAATAAATCCCCGTTAGAAAGGAATTATTAGGTCTGTGTTTCAAAAATTAGTGCTATTGTTAATTATTATTTATGATGTTTTTGCCATTGTCTGTTAACTTAAATGACTACCTACATAAAAGTTTAAATAATATATCTAAAATATCTTTGGCTTTGTGGAGCCCTTCTTATACAGTGTTAGGTTGAACGAGGGGCATACTTTCAGGTTGTATAGTACTGAAAATCAACAACTTTGTCCATGGAACCAACTTTGAAAACTGAAAAAAGAATCAGCTGTTCCATACATTTTGACGAATTATGCGAACATAAGTGTACTGAACAGCTGATTTTTTTCGTGATTTCAGGTATAGTTTCATAGTCAAAGTTGTTCTTTTTCATGAGTATAGTACCCCCTGAATGTATGTCCCACGTAATTAACAAGATCACGCGATAAAAGTTAATTATTTTGTTTATAATAGTTTTTTTCAAGTTAACAAAGAATGAAAAGTCCAAGAAATGTGATTAAAAAAATATTTTTCTATGAATATTATATCATTGGTGTTTTTATATCTAGCAATTGCATTCAGTGACATTGGAAACATTTTTTTAAATAATAACTAAGAATAAAATCTCCCTTTATATTTTTTGATGTGCTATACCGGTTAAATGCTCTAAGGCTATACCTAATATTATACTTCCGATACATTTTTCATTCCGATTCTAATGAGCCATCGCTCATATTTTTATGAGCTTTATCTTAAATTAACACGTTTTTGAATGAATTCACTAGCCTACTTTCGTCGGTAAGAGCTATTAGTTTTAGCAATGTTAACGTGTATTCTTAGCCCATAGGTACACTGCCACCAACGCGTATATGTGTTGAAGGCACTGACTGAGCTTAGAATAGCACAAAAAATAGTGGCAGTGTTTGTGTTAGGAAACGTTAATTAGATAGATACATCTAAAATTCGTTTTTTTTACTTATGTTTTTAAGGGTTCCGTACCTTAAAATGCAAGGGACCGCCATATTTTTTTGCAGCGTCGTATGATACTGATGATAGTCTCAGTGATCGGGAGGGTAGTTTGATAAAAATAAAACAACCTTCGCATTGAGAAGGTAACTATATTAAGTCAGTACATAGAGTATTATCAAGTTAATAAAAGCAGTAATTTAATTGTAGTTAATTGAATTCAGTATTTTGAAGAGGCATATTTTTATTGTTACACCTATCGAAAAAGTTTGAAACTCGAAAATGCTCTGTGATTTATGCTTGACACGCGGCGCACGAGGAGGTGTTAGGTCCAGCTACCGGTGAGTTTCAACTTTACACATAATATTCTAAAAATACATTGTTTCTTACATTCTAGTCTAGTGTAGATACACTTAAAGCAAGATCATAGCCAACTACAACATTAATTCGGTGGTACATAAGTATGACTAGTACGTATAGTCTTCTTAAACTATCTACACACACAGAGCTATTTTATATAAATAAAAAAAAACTAACAATAAACACTAAAAGAAAACATCACAAAAGAGGTTACTAATAAAGCTTTGCAGTCATAGACAAAAGTCAGCTCAGTCCGGGTTAGCCTCACAAAAGTGGCACCTCTAGAAAGAGACAAAACGAATAGGCAGCATTTTATTTATACTGTGACGCAGCCAATAGCCGTCTCTTTTCTGCAAACAAACAAAGGCGCAGTGTTATAGGAAAAACATTGAAAGTTACACTGGCTATAAGAAAAAGTAGTTATTTCTATAAGTGACTTATTATTGTTTAGACTTTACCGGCTTATATGCGACTGAAAAATTGATTTTCATCATTTCTTCTTAAAAGAAATTGGATACAGTAAAATTACAATTAGGAATAACGACACCCATTTTTGTTTAAATTATCTATATATATAAAACAAAGACGGGTTTGTTCCCTCCATTATAACTCGAAATTGGTCCAGCAGATCGGACCAATTTGCATGGTTTTTGTTTCGTTGGATTTGTCTCCGCCCTGAATAGCAGAATACATTTTTTATTTTTTTTATTTTTTTCGATCACCTGCTGATTTTCCTCCTATAGGGTAGGTAGGTAGCGTAGGTAGGGTAGGTAGCTAGGTAGGTAGGGTAGGTATCACAGTTAAGACAGGACAACGTCTGTCGGGTCAGCTAGTTAATCATAAAAGAACACCTAAGTATATAGGTACCAAATATATAGGTATGTTTTGTCTTATAAGGCGATCTAAGCCTTGAAACATGATTTGAGTGATTTTTAATGTATATATTATATATAATATATCGATTACATTTGAAAAACGACACTTTCTGATATTTTAAAAGCATGAAACAGACTTTATGTGATAATTTCTGGAAGGCTAAGTGGCAGCACGAGTATTTGGAAACCAAGGAACACCAAAACTCTCTGGCGAGAGAAGCGACGCCGAAATAGGATGCTAGCCAGGTTTGCCTTTCACACATTTTATAACAAATTTGCCGTCATACAACATATTTGTGCTTGTGACTGGTACCTACCTTCTAACTTCAAAATACACTGTCTACAAATTCGAGCAGCATTCAGTACTAACAGCCTATCGCGACACATGAACTGTGCAGAGATATCAATTTAATAATAATCACATGGTTAACAAAACTACAGCCTTAACGACAAGAAAAATAAATTAAGAAATTGACATCTTCAAGAAACTTACAGATTATGGGTGAATTAAACTAAAGGCCTTAAAATAAGGTATATTTTGAACAACATTGCAAGACATAACTAGATTGTAGCAAAAATCTGTGTATAATATTTAATTAATCCTGCCTCTTAAACTGGGATAACCTGCGATTAATTTATATAAGAGACTAGCTTCTGCCCGCGACTTCGTACGCGTATCCTGTTGCTTATGACAGCGACAACGGGGTCGTCAAAATCGAAGATCTGAATATCGATCAGCGGTCAGTCGCGCATCACGTTCCCCACTTGTCTCTAGAGACCTAGAAGTCGATGCGTAGATACGCTTGGAACTCAAGCGTAATTCTCTATCCGTGAACGTCTCCGATTCGCGAGACAATGCATGTCTTGCACGATCTGCGGTCAGTCGCGCATCATATTCTTCACTGGTCTCTAGAGACCTGGATGTAGATGCGTAAATACGCTGAGAACGCAGGCGTGCTTCGCGATCCGAAGAGGTTTCCACGGAGCGAGTTGCAGCTGGATGTTTTCAAACAGCATCAAGTCTCTCGTGACGCTCTTTGGTAGATCCTTGGGATCTTATGATCTTCAATCTTTTAGCTCTTTTGGAACATTGGGAAAGATTTGACCTCTTTCTAGGCATGGTTATAGTTTTATTGTGAATATAAGTGATCAATTAAAATCTAAGGGACTGCTCCCAGGCGTAATCGGGTAGGCTACTGTGTCACGAAGATAAATAAAAAAGGAAATTAGACACTCAAATAACATAAGTCCGAAGGCATATTTATTTGGTAAAATAAAAAATATAAATAGGAGTTTTGGCCAGCAGAGTCAAATTTTCAATGATATAAGTACAGAAGCCAGCACATCAAGTTACCACAATCTGTCAAATTTCTTTGATAGTATTTCAACCACAGAAATATTAAATACAGTATATCTATGATTTCAACTTTATTGCAAAGACGGCAAGGATCATTTTTAATTGAGAAAATTTGACAGTTAGGGATAGCTTGATGTGCTAAAATCAGTCCTAAACTGCTACCGCCGTCACCGCGTGGAAGTACTCCCAGCTTATGTTATTTTATAATTATACAGTGAAATTAGTGATAGCTTTGATTTCCACATCAGATTTTTCTGATCTTCGATTTTTATAAGTCAATAGGAAATGACCATTGTGTTATAGTGTAGCTGGGGTCTTGGAGTTCTACAACAGGTGTTCCAGATCTTAAATTTTTATGCGTCAACAGAGAGTGCTCATCAGGCTGAACAACTTTTGCTAAGACGTCATTCCAATATCTGTTATAGTGTGGGCACCCCCTGTGGGGTACGGACCTCGACTTCACGCGCGCCTCAAAGAGATGTGAGCATATGAAGAGGCCCCTCAGGCCCAAGCCTGCCGGGTAAGCGGGATTGTCCGAAAGGGTTACCGCTACCCCGGAACATAAAGGTCTACGGAAGGAACATGGATGGGTTTTAGTCAGTAAGAGTCTGACACTCCCTTCCGCTCCACCCAGAGCGGGAGCAGTCATTGGATGATTTCCCAGCCTTAAAAAAAAAAGGCCGTCGCTGGGGGAGGACAGCAAGGGACAGCTGGATCGGGGGAAACAGCGGCGCGGCTCTCAGCGCGCTTTATATAGCCACGGACGCGCAGGCGCGATGCTTATACGTACTCTGATAGAATACCTTAACAAATGTTTGCCGTGATTCTTTAAATTGACATAACTTTTTTATTTATGAACCGATTGACATGAAATAAACACTAAATGTTAAGTGAAGCTTGCTACAATATATTAGTGAAAACCGTATCGAAATCGAATAAGCCGTTTCTGATATTAGCGTGCACAAACACACAGACAGACAGACAAACAGACAAAAAAAAATTAATTACAATTTCGGGTTCGGCATCGATATAATAACAACCCCTGCTACTTTTTTTTTATATATTTCTATTGTACAGACACCACTTTTCTACAAATTTATTATATGTATAGATAGATATTTATGTTATGAACAATGGCGACAATCAGGCATTGAGTACAGGGGTTAGTAAATGCTGTACGCCAATATTTGTCTGAAAAAGCCACGGTTTTGGGCCGTGACGCTCAACTAGGCGAGATTTCGGTGTGAATTACAGTGTTCAAATGCATTAGCGTGGCCTGTGCCATGAAAATAATACTTCTGTGATACATAAGTATTATATTTAGCAAGTATTTAAAAAAAGGAAAAATCAAAGTCGCTCACCGCCGAATGTCCCTCTAGGTAGGTACGCTTACATCTTTTATTCTACGCAACAAATTTTAATGCGGTTTTCATCAATAGTTATAGTGATGTAAGAGGAAGGCTAACCTACGTATAGTTTAACTAGCTTTCGCCTGCGGCTTCGACCGCGCGATTGTATCAACATTGCACCCGTGCGAAGCCAGGGCGGATTGCTAGTATGTACCTACTTTATAAAAATACTATATTTTGTATAAAATACTATACTTTATAAAAGTACCGTAGATAAATATAATAATATATACTAATAAAGGATACATACTAATTATAGATAATATATAAATATACAGCATCCGTAAGTTTGCTGTTACAAAATTCCAAAGTAGATTAGTAGACGATAGATTGACTGGAAATGATGACACATCGATGCATTTCTAACCAAGAGTTAGTTTTAACCCGAAATTCCCACGAGAACGGGTTGGGTAGTTTTGTAGGGTGGAGTAGGTTGTAGGTATGGAAGGTAGGGTTCGTAGGGAAAATACAGTATTTTAACAATTGAATGCCAGTTAAATACCCGTATTGCCACAAGTTCGCATTCTTGTCTGGGAGTCCGCTGTGGAGACTGTGGCGCTGGCTGCGGATTGAATTACTGGCCTTTAACTAGCATTATGTTGCTGACAGAAGTGACGAACAGATGGGTCAACAGGTATGTCAGCCACTACATCTGAAATCAAAACAATTTTATGTGTGATACATCAGTACCTTTATAGCTTAGCTTAGCTTAGCTTTTATTCTAACGTAACTAATCAAGTTACGTTAGAATAAAAGCTTAATTTAAATGTTTAAAGTATCTCTTCTTTCATTAACGGTTGTGCAACCAATCAGCTTCTGTATACCAGTTGAGTGGTATAAGTAGGTATGCATACTTTAACAAAATATAGGTACTTATTTTTTTTGAAAATCATCAAATGAACTCTCCTGCTCTGGGTGGAGCGGAAGGGAGTGTCAAACACTTACCAATTAAAACCCATCTATGTTCCTTCCGTAGCCTTTTATGCTCCGGGGTAGCAATAGTGATTCGGGGTAAAAAGCCGAGACCACCATATTATCCCGGTTTTATATAAGTATGAATGAAGGTACTATTCGTGATTATTTATATTATATGATTTTATTTTACCCACAAGTTGAGGGCAAAGGTACGTAGGTACCTATCTGGAGCCTGGTCAAGGTGCATTTTAGCTTATACATAATATTGCGTATGAGTCTCATAGTTAGGGCACGGTTTTCGTCAGTAAGAGTCTGACGTTCCTTCCGCTCCACCCATAGCCCGTGCCAGGAGGGTCATTTGATGATTTCCCACCCTCAAAAAAAAGGGAGTCTCATAGATCCTGCAGGTAGCTCTATCTCTATTAATACACGATGCTAATATTATAATAATTAGGTACCTACCTACGGTTCAGAGTAATAAAAAGTGCGTCTGTTGCTCCGAATGATTAAGGAGTAGAGATGGGCCGAATGTGGTTTGAACCGAATCCGAACTTCGGCCGAACATTCGGTTAAAATGAAAAGTTCGGTCGAATTTCGGTTTAATTTCAAGCGCTTTCTCGAGAGCGACGCGTCGTGACTTGTTTACGCATTTATTTCAATATTATAGCTAGATGTACCCCGCGCCCACACAGCGCTCCCAACCTTGCAAATTGCAAAAAACGCAAGAAAATTTGAATTTCGCGGGCTACCTTGGAGCATCCACATTAACTTGATTGTTTAATTTGACCTATACCCTTTGTAATAAAAAAAATATTTGATGTTAATGAATGTTTAGTTTGTGAAACAAAAATATGTTTTTTTTATTCCATTTACGAATTGTAATCCAGATGTTTGAAAGAAGGATACTAAGTTTATTTCATTTTTGTTATAGTATGTCTAATTTATTAGGCAAAGATTTTTAAAACTAATAAGAAAACTGTAATTAAAGGTTTACATTTATAATCTTCATATCTAAATTTTAAGACCATGACCGAGTAAAAGAGATAATATTATTTTACAGTAATGCTATTCTAATTCTATTGAATTTCAGTCAAAATAGTGCAAGTAGGTATTATTTTTCTTGTGCCGAATGTTCGGCATCTGAACCGAATTTCGGCCGAATGCCGAAGTTCGGTTCAAGCTGCCGAATTTCGGTTGAACCGAATTTCGGCCCATCCCTATTAAGGAGGTTGGAAGTGGGTGGTGTGATACCTCCGAAGCTCGGAAAGCACGTTTCAATGCCACCGATTGCCGTCCCAACGAACTATGCGAGTAAAGTAATGAACTCAGTTGTGTACTACATAGGTACTTACCTGCTTATAGGGATCTCGGGTTCTGTGGCGGATCCGGCAGAGGATAGTGCTCCAGGGCGCGGCGCATGTATGTCAGCGCGTGCAATGTGGCCTCTTCTTCAGTGAAGCCGGCAAAAGCCAGTTCGGGCAAGACGCCCTTCAGCGTCAGCACGAACAGTATCCGCAGCTTTTCCCATTGCAAAGTCACGCGCAGCGCTTCGGCCAAGTACTGCAGCGCTTTCTCGGGCGATTCGAGTGATCCCCGCTCCAATGCGTCCAGGGCCGCCGCGCGGTGCTCTGCGTCGAGGTCCGCGGCGGAGATGTAACTGTACTCCTGGATCCTCAATATGGGTTGCGGGGGATCGCGTGGCGGCTCGTATCCGGCGTTTTCGACGTATCCGGCCTGTCCCTCGTCATCGTCATCGTCGGGTTCGACGTATCCAGCCTGTCCCTCGTCATCGTCATCGTCGGGTTCGACGTATCCGGCCTGTCCCTCGTCATCGTCATCGTCGGGTTCGACGTATCCGGCCTGTCCCTCGTCATCGTCATCGTCGTGTTCGACGTATCCGGCCTGTCCCTCGTCATCGTCATCGTCGTCTTCGACGTGTCCGGCCTGTCCGTCGTGACCGGCGTATCCGGCCTGTTCGTCGTGACCGTCGTTTCCGGCGTATCCGGCCTGTCCGTCGTGACCATCGTATCCGGCCTGTCCGTCGTGACCGGCGTATCCGGCCTGTTCGTCGTTTTCGGCGTATCCGGCCTGTCCGTCGTGACCGTCGTATCCAGCCTGTCCGTCGTGACCGTCGTGTCCGGCGTATCCGGCCTGTTCGTCGTGACTGTCGTGTCCGGCGTATCCGGCCTGTCCGTTGTGACCCGCCTGTCCGTCGTGACCGGCCTGTCCGTCGTGACCGTCGTGTCCGGCGTGTCCGTCGTGACCGTCATGTCCGGCGTGTCCGTCGTGACCGTCGTGCCCGGCTTGTCCGTCGTGACCGCCGAGTCCGGCGTGTCCGTCGTGTTCGTCGTGTCCGCTGTGTCCGTCGTGACCGTCGCCCTCCATGGCCATCAACAGCGAGTCCTCGTGCGCTGGAACCACACGTTAAAACTTGTCATTGAAGTCCCGGTGTAACAAAAAATACTCAAAACAATACCCATAGAAAACCAATCAACCAAACCAAAAAAATGTTTACACTAAATATAAATTAATTATATAACGATACTTAAACCAATAATCTAATATCAATTTAACTTAGCAAAAATTATTATTCAAATGTATTGATCTTAACTTTTCGAAATGTGAACTAGGTAAGTATATTTAGCGGAGAGCACTGATACACATCTGACCCTTCCGAAATGTAACGCTATAAAAATTCCTAAAATTAATATTATTGAAAAAAGCTCTCTTCACCTACTTTGGTCTCCAATCGTCAAGAATTCCTTTCTTAAAGAGCTTTTGTTGACAAAAACAAACAATTTAATGACATTTCGGAAAATTTGTTCCAAATTAACATGCATGCCGCCATAAATTTGATTCATAATATCCTTCATTTCAATCATTTTATCTACCACTTGACTCTTAAACATACTTGCACATTCCCCTTGTTCTATCATACGCTATCTGGTTTTGGGTGGGGGCCGTTATTTGTTCCTACTGGACGACACACTGACTTTTACCTCCGTTATTTTTAGTCTGTGTTGTGAGACTAAGTCTTTATAGCCTTTTTGACACATTTTCGTGTCAAAAAACTGGCTGTTCCGTCTAACCAGCAAGTAGTCAATTTGTGTCGCGTGGCGGCCACTTTTATAGGTACTAAGGTGTTCATTTTCTGTTACGGTCGCCGTGTCTCCAACCGCCATGCACTCTCTCATACCCATACTTCTGTCTTCCTACATGCCCGTTAAAATCACCCCCCACATACATTTCTTCACTCTCTGTTACATCCATCATCACACGATCGAAGTCCTCCCAAATCTTCTCTTTTACAGTATCTTCACATCCTGACTGGGGTGCATACACACTAACTATATTTAGAAAAAATCTTCACAATAACTTTAACAGCTCTATCACTCACTCTATTAAATTAACATCTACCACACATTCTTTCAACTCACTATCCAAAACTATATCCACACCATTTCGCTTGCCATCGCATCCACAGTAATAAAACTTATAACCTTCCCTTATCTCTCTAGCCTTTGCACCCTTCCATTTAGTCTCTTGCAGACACGCAATATTCAGTCGTCGTCTTTTTAGAACATCTGCTAATTCTCTTCCTCTTCCAGTCATCGTACCTACATTCCAGCTCGCGCACCTTAATCTTACTTCTCTCACACTCCGAGCTAGCATCTTACGTCGCACCCGCCCGTTCTGGTGCGACAACCCTTGTCCATTTCCCACAGGAGCCGGGTGCTGCCCCTGCGCGTCGCCTGTGGGGTACGGCCTAGCCCTATCGCGCATTCCATGTATACTTGTATTCATGTTGCCATGTTGCCTAAGGGATTTGGCACAGTTTTACAGTCGGCCGCCAGCCTGACACCAACCCTCCTTGGGAATGCTTTTGTTGGTGGTTTACCCGCCACCGTGCGAGTGACCCAAGGTGCTAACTGTATGCACTTGGTCTCTAACTCCCTTAGTCGCCTTTTACGACACCCACAGAAAAGGATGGGCGGGTGCTATTCCTTATGCAGCATTTATTAGTAATTAATTTTAAATACTTGTACATAATACATTCTTTTTAGTTTTAGTGTTAGAATATATATTGTATATACCAATAATCATTGTATTTAATAAAAACATCGAAGTTATTAAATTGCTCTTGAACGTTCCAGAAACATGTCCCACTTGGCATAAAAAAATAGGTACCTACTTATTAGTCGAGGTGATTTTGTATTTAGTACCTCGGAGCTCATTTAATAAATAGGTAGGTTTACAGTTTCACCTTCAAGAGTAGACAAAAAATTAGCATAGTTTCATCTCGACCTTTTAAGATGCCGTATTTTTTTACTTATTCTTCCTCCGAGCTAATTTTAGCGGGATCGATAGGAGGGTGGAGTAGGCACTCACGGATTTCAGTGGAAGGTGAATGTGACGCACGCGTGTGGCTCAGTTACTAAGCAGGTGTAGAAGCTTCGCGGTCGCGGCAGAGTTGAGCACGTCAACAGGTTACCAGGAACCAGGTTACTTAGCAGCTAACTGCTGCTGAAATCATAGTATTACACTGAATAGCAGTGGAAATGGAGGACGTGAAAGGGCATCGGACAATAAGTTAATAAAAAAAAATCCTTGATCCTTGTAGACACAGCTATAACAATACAGCGACGTAACGATGTATTGTTATCAACTAAACTAATACTTTAAAAAGAAACAAAGGAAAATAATTTCAGTAATTTACCTGATAGTAACACGTTTGAAGCTGTGTCTCTCCAGCCCTCAAAGAACGTCACTGATCTGAAAAAAGAAAATAATTTTATGGATTTACTTATTTTTACAAAATACATTATTACTTATTACTAAATTGCCAAAATCAATGGACTTTTTGAAACGGTCAAAAATAAAATACAATATCACTTTAGACCGCTCGTCTTAAAAACTTTCATCACCGTACAGAAATTAAATAGTATGCGAAGATATAATTATTATTTCATAAAAATCACGTACAAAATTCATGTTTTGCCAATTCAAAAAAAGTAACATTTTTGACCACTCTTTCAAATTCCTGAAACGGTTTGCTATTAGGTTCTAGAGTAGCGACCGCGTAAACGGAATCGAAGCACGGGTAGGCCTCCCAATAAAGTCTAATCCAGTAAAGTTTGCGGGAACCCGCTGCAAGCGAGAAGCACAGGAAGTAACAATGCTTGTGCTTGGAGGAAGCCTAAATCCAAATGTGTTTCGGATAAATTATGATGATTAGGTAAGACCTACCTGCAATAGCTGACTCCCCAACTCCATTTCCGTGAACTAAAAATTACTAAAACCTAGACAGACAAAATTATTACAATCAATTACTTGAAAAAATAAACACGTCTGAATTGGTCACCGTATGAGGCTCAACTAACGAACGGCCACAGCGCCCCCACGAGCAGAATGAATTGACTTTGTGTTTTATAAAAAAATCTGGGAAAATTAAACAAAAGAAAATGTTCTCGACGACTTTTTTTTTAATTGAGAAAGGCTTCCTTACGTCACGACCGCCTCGTGACGGCCGTACAGCTACCGAGCGTTTATGTACCTACTCGCAGGCCGCAATTTCATTGGTTCTGTAGCTGGCCCTCCAGCTACAGAACAAATGAATTGTGGGACACAGAAAATCAATATGTGAAACGATGACTGCTCCAGCATCTGAAAAATATCCGAACACGGAACGCGATCTGCAGATTGATTCCCTCCCTTTGTAAGTCTGTATGAATGAGCGCATGATGTTCTCATTGATGGACCGTGTCCATGCGCTGCACACTTCCGCCAGGAGCTGGGACCTTATCAGGGCCGTTGGGCCTCAAGGTCCTAAGCTGTCAGGCGCGCAGCCTGCGCCGGGGTCCTCGCTGTCTCGGTGATAGCGTCGTAGTTGGGGAGAAATACTCGTCGCTCGAACTCGACGCAAGGACCGCGGCCGATGACATCACACACAGCACTCACACAATGTAGCTGGATACAGGTGGTGGCGATGGCGAGGCGATTGTCAAAAATGAGTCTGCCGGTTTGTTTATAAAATATTTAGTGTTTAGTGATTCAAATATTTAATGAGTTACTACTAAAAAAAATCTCAGATCTCAAACGATTTTAAATTAGTACGTTTATTTTATTAGTAGATACTTACGCTAATAAAATAAACTGTAGGTATACATAATGTTACCTATACAAAATGATCTTCCTTTGAAGGTCATGTGCTGTTTGACTGTAAAACAGTACCTAGGTGGTGGTGGTGGGTCAGTGAGTGGTGGTGTTGTTGTGTGTTGATGGGTACTGAACTTATCCAACGAACATTATTTTAAAAACATTTGCTTATAATGAATATGCAGCCTATACTTAATGTTCCTACTGCTGGGACACACGACTTCACTACAGACTGAAGGCGTGTCCTAGCAGTCTCTCACAGGAGAGGGAATGGGCCATAAACCGCCATCCGGGCTGTGTGCAACTTGGTAGATGTCACATGTCTTCAAATTTTTGGATCTAGGACATGCTGGTTTCCTCACTATGTTTTCCTTCACCGTTTTGAGAGCTGTAGTGATAGAATTATTTACACACATTACAAGTAAAGTGCTTGCCTGGTTTCGAACCTACGACCTACAATTTATTATTTGGGGTCGTTACCACTGGCCTACCAATGGTCTACCACAAAAATTACCTAATTATAATTAACATTTTAGGATTGAGTGTTGTCTAAATTAATAATTAATTAATACGGTTTTTTTGGATTAATTCTATCAAGATAACTGAACGTAGGTTTTCTTAATTGTGGACTAAAATTATATTTTGCTTGCCAAAGTTCGTAGGTACCTAAAGTACTCTGACAATTGAAATATTTTATTTTTGATGACGGACAATGGTGACAAGTTATGTTTAAAAATAGTTTCCCAGTACCTATGTCTAGGTAATGGGAAATCAAACCAAACTATTTTAGCAAAGAAAGAGAAACGAAAACATTTAGACAAATTGTCAATGGCAAGAGTTCTAACTGTTTCACCTAAATACTTGTATAATTAAACTAATAGCACTTCAGCCGCGACTTCGTCTACTGGGATATTAAACTTTCCTATAAAACAGTACACCTGTTTTCCCATACATACCTAACTACCCTGTAAAATTAACTACATAACCCCTTTTCACCTTAGGGGTAGATTTTCGAAAAACTCTGATACAAGTGATTCTTTATTTCATTTCAATCCCCATTTTTTAGAAGAGAAAGACAAACTTTATAATTTACTTAGATAATAATTTGTGTCAAGTCCTAAGTTTATTAACTCAAGGAAAAAATTTTTGAATCCAAACAAAATCCCTCTTGTCACCCTCTTAAAGGCGGAATTTCCAAAAACCCGCTTAGTGCTTACATTATAAAAGGAAGCCGTGTGCAAAATGTCACGCTCCTAGTCTCAGTAGTTTCGGCTGTGCGTTGATACGTCAGTCAATTTCTCCTATACTTAGAAGATTAATATTTAACTTTTTTAAACCATAAATCAGATGTAGGTATATCAAAAAAATTTGGGTGGATTAGAATTGCAATCAGATATTTACTTTATCAATTATTACTATTCAATCAAACGGATCAAAGTGGTTTAGTCTTTCTATGAAAAGAGCGAACGCGCCAACTCTACGCACACAGTTATTCACGCTCTGTATGAGTGAAATTTGAATAGCGTTGCTAGACGTCCCGCGCTAAACATGAAGGGGCTAAAAATCGAAGTGCTCAATTTTAGTAAAAGAACAACGGCCAAATTTAACCAATTGTAATGAGATTAGTTTGTTTAATTAATATCTAACTAAATAGCTAAGATATTTTAATATCGTTGATAATACTTTAGAAATTAGAATGAACAAGTAAATTAATTTTAATGCTAGCCAGATGACATTATATTTGTAGCGGCCTGATTTCTTTTACGTCGGACATGTTTTAACGTATTAATTATGAGACGCTTTTGAAGTTTACACAAAAGGAAAACCGATATTTTCATGATTGATATTTTAAGTAACTAATTAGGTACAATAACTGAAAGCCGATAACCCCCCACAAAAGACGGCAAATTAATATATTTTTTGTTTAATCGTGTTTAGACATTGATAACCATCACATGTGGGAAGTTTAGTTAGCTACTCAGTGAAAAATAAAACAATTGAAGACATCAGTGGATAAAGGTGATATGTCGCAAAACTCTAATTTTGAGAAAATTTCAAAACCCTCCACACCAAGCATCAAATTTAATTCGTCTTGTTATTATGAATTGCCCAATATCCATGGTGTCTTTTAATTTGTTTCATGTCATTAAATACGTACGAGAGCTTAAATTTTTTAAGATAACTATTTAAACACTCACAAAAGTAATGATTTAATTGTTTATTTCGTGTAATAGTGTTGTTGCTATATTTGTGTCGTTGGCGTACGGGGCATGCGCTTGCTTGTCAGGTATATGTGACTTAGAGCATTAAGATATGTGACCATGGAGTTAAAAAGGTTAAATGTATTTATGAATTTATAAAATAGCTACAAAAACAGTTGTTTTAAGGTTTAAAATTGTTTGTATGCACATGATACCGTCATTCATGCATAGAACAGCGAAAATCTGAAAATGCGACATATCAACTTCATCCATTCATGTCATCAATTATTATATGGCATGCGCCACCAAATCGTGTTCAGGTACGAATTGGCCATGCTCCTTTGACAGCACGCGGCAGCAGATGCGCATACTGATGTAGGGTGGCTTCGCAATCATGCAAACCGCTATGCATCTGCATCATCGGCATCTGTCGCCAGGCACGACCTAAACGAACCTTTGACACTTTGCTTGCTTAATAAGTTATATATTGCATCCGCTTCAAATGTGTTTTTGATAGATTACTAACTATATTAGGGTACATAACTAATAAAAAATAAAAAAAATACACAAAGTTTTATACATTTATTAATGATAATAAAATTAAAATAAACCACAATAAAATTTTGTATGTAGGTACAGAGGATAGCACATAGAGCTTGGGGTAGCTTCTCGAACTTTGATAGATTTTTAAATTATTATGTATATTATCTTCGATCAATAATACACTAGATTCCCGATTAGCGCTTCAAAAACGGCCCGAAGAATAAGAGCACAAATAATTTTGTGCTCTTATTTCAAATTAGTATGGTCCAACCATAGCCAACGTTAAAACGTCAAGATGCCGCAATGCGTGTTCAAAAATTGTGTAAATGACCACCGTAACACCAAGATTTTAGGAGGAATATTTTTTTTTCAATAATTTATATAATTATGCATGTGTTTTTCATTAAAAAAAACATTTAAATAGTAAATATGACATCGTTTAGCAAATATTATGATTGTTTGACCAATGTTTGCGACCACGCGCCAACTATTGCAACTATTGTAACAAACATTGACTGTTCTGGAACAGGGAATGCATGGAGTAGTATTATTATTTTATTTGTTGTTTTTATTTGTAGATTTCCTACCAACTTATTTCGCAATGCAGAATGGGTATCTACTGTCGCGAAACTTGACCAGGAAAAATCAGACAAATAAAATAATAAGTAAAAAAAATCAACGGGTTGCATGCCGGGAGTGGCCGCAGAAGTGAAAACTTGAATTATCGTTATGCTTTTTTTTTTACCCATCATAAATAAAGTGCACAACGCCGCTAAAGAAGTTTTCATTTCAAAAAATAATTTGATTTTATACAAAAATATTTTTTTATTATTTCTAAATTGCGCGCATAAGAAGACACATCCATTTTTTTTGCGGGTTGATAACAATGAGCGAACCAGCAGACAATTATAGCCAATGCCTTAATAAAATAACTATTATACTAATTTAGTTCTACTACTTTTTTACTACGGTCAAAAATATTTGCCTTCATAGAAAACGAACATTCGTCTAAAAAAATATATTATTATTCTGCAACTCTACGTCTTTCAATACTTACTGTATTCTGAGTATTTCTGAGCATTGAAATGTCATACCAAGAATTACGTCTAGTTTCAAAATAGAGTAAGCACGAAATTGTCAACAAAATGTTTTTAACCTTATTGCTTAAGATGTAAGTTTTATATTACAATAAATATTTTTGTACTTATTATAAAAATGACTGTTTATTTTCAAGCGACATTTTGAATTTATTGCTTTTACTTTCTCCAATGATAGAAGGACTTAAATAAAAATATTTTGCAATCGTAATCAAACTTTATGCTTGAGTGTTAAGGTTTATAATGAATTGAAGTTGTTAATATTATAAAACTTTTTTCTTTATTTTGTAGTAACAAATGTAAATGTTTATGTGTGTGTAAACGTGGCCACTTCAGGGACTTATTTTTGTTCCTGATCCTGTATCTAGTGTATTATTGATCGAAGTATATTATAGGTACTTCATGTTCCATTGGGAATATTTGACAGTTAGAGATAGCTTCATGTGCTGGCGTCTGGACCTATCTACTTTTACCACAAAACCATAAAGAAAATAATAAATGCTTTTTAGTGAGAAGGATGAAGCTTTGGTAATCAATTTTAAATATTTTTATCATAATAATTTAACTCAGCCTAAAGTAGCCCATTGGATATAGGCCTCTCCCAGGGTGCACCACAACACCCTGTTCTCCGCCTTTTAAATCCATTCTGTTGCAGCCATAATTTTATGGCCATCGGTCCAAACCAATAAATAATTTACAAAGGTTTGAGACTAAAAAGTAAAAATAAATAAAAGTAAGTAGGTACCTACGTTCTAGGTTCAGAATAACCCCCCCTGAGTCCCGATAACTCATCATCATCATTATAGAGAGATGGCCTTAATTAATGATACCGCGTGTCTACAAAGCGATCTCGACAATTTGACTGCGTGATGTGAGCGTGCAAATATATGGCAAAAATTGTTTTCGCATCAAATTCTCAAGATGAGTTCACCTAATTGAAAGATTATATCGTATTGACAAAGAAATGAATAAAAAAAAACATTTGTCATGATGTCGCATTAATGATGGAATGGTGGAACCTTTGCTATGGTAAAGACATGTCAATGTCAAGTTTATTTATGTTGCAGTCAAAACTCATAGCCAGTCAAAAATACTTTTAACTAACAAAATAAGTCAACATTACTTTTGACTGGTTAACAGGTGTGACTATAACATTTTTTTTGATAGGTTACAGCAAAAGCAAGGTTATGTCGCCATTCCACCATAAGCTTGACGTCATAATTTGTGGCTTACTTACGTCTTTTTAGAATATTTCAAAGTTGAAATCGAAAAAAGAAAAAATATGGGTGCTCTGATGAAATATGAAATGAAGTAATTAAATATGAACTTTTTGCAAAAAACAGAACGGCGCGTAAGCACGTAAAAAGGTCCTTCAAGATATTTTGAAAATTATAATCATGTTGTCAGGCTAGGCGGAGACTAACAATGGCCAACCGGATACCAAATCCTACAGGACTTATTCTATAAAAATATTTTTTTTTAATTGCCTTCACCAAATAAAATTACTTTTATTTATCATTACCAAATAAATTGAATTAATGACACCCAACTTTATATACCTAAACATAAGAACTAAAAAAGTTTAATGGGCTCGATGAAAGTTTAATTTTGTAATAATTAATATTTTATTACTTCACAATAAGAAACTCCATAATTATAATGAAAAGTCGACTAAAAATACCCTCGTCTTGCAATAGAACATCACCATCGTTGAAGAATTATTTACAGAATAAATTAAAATATTGAATTACAAATTAACCCCGCGCCTACTTAATTAATAATTAAAATTATTGTTTCATACTTTTAGGAAAAATAAAATTAAATAATGATGGGGGCGATGATACTGCCATTAAGATGTGCTGCCTTGGCGCTTTCGCTTGAAATGGGCAAAAATCCAGACTTCATCTTACCAGTCTCAGGTCAACTGTGACTTGCCTGTAATGTTTAAGACCCATAGACTAGGTACAGCTCTACAGTCTCCAAAAGAGAAGTGTAGGCACGGTAGTGACCTGTTTTTTGTGATAGAGGTCTATCTAACAGAAAATAATAATTGACAATAAATTACATTTTCAAGACTCCTAAATCAAGAAACCGTGCATTTTTATGTTTTTAACCCGAAAACATCAAAATAAGTCAGAGGAAATAGATTTTATGCCTTTTTTAAGCTAACGTACTGGCCATTATTTTAGTTACCATTATCTATGGTAGTGTAAAGTACCTAAACAAGTAGGTAGAATTTATTGGAACAAATACCTATTGTTCCAATAAATTCTACCTTATTCTTCTCGAAAACTAGGCGTTTGCTAGCTGTGTCATTTAGCAAAAGCGTTCTACATGCGCACATCTATGTGCGAAAAGAAATTGAACTGAAATCCTTACTCGCGGGCCATAAAATACAATGGAGCCAAAAACCCTAATAATACATTAGAATGATTGTAGAACACTGAACATTCTTCATGTAATTTGCTAATATCAGGTAAACTTAAGTATGTCATAAGTACATAGAACACTGTTAAGTAAAGTTTTGTTGTACTCGGAAGGGTACACAGTTATCTTATGAAATTAAATGTTAGGTACTACCTAAGATCACAATTGGAATGCAAAAATGATGTATTAGTAATATAAATGGTAAATAGATTCCATTGCTTTGATAACGATAGGGTGAAAACCGTTATTTGTCTAATCTATACTAATATAATAAAGAGGAAAGATTTGATTGTTTGTTTGCATTGAATAGGCTCAGAAATTACTGACCCGATTTGAAATTCTGTCACTGTTGGGCATCTATACTATCCCCGGGTGACATAGGCTATATTATATTTAAAAACCAATTAGGGATCCTTACTAAAACTCCACTAATTTAACAATTTCCGACAATCACGCGGGCGAAGCCGCGGGCAGAAGCTAGTGTTATATTAAACGGAGGTACAGTCAGTCTCAAAAAGATGTATATGTTAACAATAATTCAATTGATTGTCTAAAATTTGTATTCCAAATTTTAAAACTGTATTAATGTGTATCTTGAATTAGGTAGTCAATGTGACATGTTTTGTAGCTAGTAGCTATAATTCTAGAAGTCTATGATACAAAATCATAGAAGAAATTAAAGAAAGATTGTAGACAACTCAATTGATTCTTGAATTTACATCTATTTGAGGTAATGTATGTACTGTAAATAAGCAAAAGTATTTTGGATGTGTCATACATAACTATGTAAATATGAAGCGCAAATACTGGACAATGATTAAAGATAATGTGATAAGGCCAACAAGGTAGCCATACATAAGATGTGATGTAATAAATGCAAGTCGGCACTGTTTTATAAAATAATACTAAAGCATAGATTTTCTCAAATTGTCTTTGCTTAAAGCCTTTTTGATCGGTTGAGATTGACTTTTAAAAACCATATCATGGACACTCGCTCATGATTTAAACATTACTTTCAACCAGTTAAATGTAGGTGGTACAAGTTTTGAGTGAGGTACACATCTAATTGTAAGTAGAGTTTAAAGCTTGAGAATGATTCTGTAAAACAGACTGTACTATGTAATACTAGTAGGAGAGCACAGTGGGTTTTCAGAGAAATACCTTAATATTTAATAATATTTTAGTTTATAATTTTGGCATTCTAATCACACCCACCTATGCAGATATCAAGTTATAGGTATAGCTAGTTAGGTAGAATATCCTTGCTGAAAACCCCTTAAGCTCCCCCAGCAATGTGTTACATTGAAAATAAAGAAATAAGCTATTACCTGGTTATTGCAAATAAAAACATATAACCAAAATATGGTACTAGCATAGCACATAGTGATGACTGAGATAGATAAGTGATCAAAGCAGGTGTTGTTCTGACTTTAGCTTGAAGTGTCAGACACTTCATACATTTTGATGTGGCAGACAGTTCATACATGTTAATGTGGAAGACACTTCATAAATGTTCATTGTTGATGTGTCAGACACTTAATTAATGAAACACACTTAATTAATTAAACACGCTGAATTCATGAAACAGTGGAAATGAATTTTTGTCATAAAAAAAGTCACAACTACAATACACTTATTTCAATCCCATTTACATTTCGATTGCATATTACTAAAGTCATATTATTGACATTTCAAAATTAGGTATGGATAGCTTTAAAAAAAACAAAGATGGAAAGGTTCATATTAGCTTTAGTTCAGCACCCATTTTACAGATGTTAGAGGCAATCGGTAATGAAAATAGTCTTGAACTGAATGAAACTACAGTTAACATGAGAGCCTGAGAAATTCACTGTTTCTTAATGTTTTTTGCAATTTTCAGGTCAGTATCAGGTTCTGTGTTGACATTAGAATCATCAATACAGCTCTCTAAGTTAGAATTATCCTCAAATGGCATGACTTTATGAAATAGTAACTCCATAGAGTAAGGTTATATTTATGATTCTAATGATTATAATACAGTAAATACATACATGCTTCAACCACAAATCATATTTTAATCGGCACACAACCTGACACTGAGCTGCAAATTGTAAAAAGAAGCCAGAAACATTGAATTTGACTTACAGCTTAAGGTTCAACAAGGGGTCACGACACATTGTGTCATAAAACATTAGAAGATCAACAACCATAAACTTGTATGCAGTGTATGTAACAGTTGTAAAGTGTCATCGATAAATGTTATTACCTTATGTAAACTATGCCGTCTAAAATATTTATCTGTAATGTCCAATTATGTATCTATGATTTCCATATCCATTAATGTAACAAACCTCTTATGAAGCCCACATATAGAAGTAAATATCTTGCCAATGGCTCAAGTACTGAACGATTGGTCCACAAATAAATGACATTGCAGGTACCTTGTTTGTCACCGATGACAATGCATTCTCAATAACATTCTTTGAATAACCATTATACATTGGACTCCTTAGTAAGTACAAAACTAGACTTAACTTTCTACGGCTTATCTCAAGCCGTTGGTCATAAGACAAGTCTTTCATGTATTTGCTGTACATTTTTATACTTGCTATATCTACACAAAGAGCCACCACCCACTGTTTCCAAGCCTTTGTTCCGAACACTCTCATAGACGCTAAATGTATTAAGGGCTTCAGAAGGTGGAGTGACTCGGCATAAACCAAATCTTTCACATTCACAGCTGCGCCAGGCCTCTCATCCTTTATCTTCACAGGCTCCCAGTCACGGAATGCTACTGCAGGGGCACCGTCAACAATTCGAAGGACACGCCCCGATCTCCGAAGAGTAAAGGAAGAATTGGAGTCTTCATCTGTCTCTTTACCTTCTGTGAACTTCTTTCTTTGCAATGCAGCTATCGGGGGATGTGCTACAGGTAACTCTTTAAACCTGAAGAGCAGGATGAGCGCTGAGGAGCACTTGAACACCTGCAATAGGGTAGCTATGGTCCACTTCCCTCGTGAGCCCCATCTATCCTTTACCAGAAGCTCTACGAACACTTCACAGTAATGAACGACCGTTAGCCACAGCTTGATCTGTTCCCGGAGCCCATAGTAAGGCTCGTCCGACCCGTATGCCTGTCTTATAAGCCTGTCGTTAAAGAGTGACACAAGTTTGGATATCGAGTACACCAACTCTGATACTATGGGAGACTTATTTATCTTCCCCGCCACGAAGTAAGAAGACCACGTCACTACTGTCTCGGCGTCTGTCACTACACCAGGATTGCTAATCACCCACCGCTTGTACATTGCGTACAGCTCTTGTAAAGACGATGATTTATTCATTTTGCTAACAAGGCTCACAAAATAAACACATATACAATTCGATTTCACGATTACCTGTTCATTAATATAGAATTACCTTAGCGAACACTCTTAACAATAGATCTTTCTAAGATGTAGACCAAGGCAAGGTGAACTAAATTATGGTAAAATTTTGAGCTGGACACTGCACTCAATCGCGTTTGCCTGTTTGACTTTTGCCCCCAGTCGGTCGAACGAGAACTGAGAAAGAACCTGCGTCATAGCAAGTATGTTGTCAGTTTTGACATTAGCACGATACGTTCTAAAATAAGAAAATTCCGCTTACCGCTTGTCTTTTCTCTCTAAAGTATTTTTTGCAATTTTCTTCATAGGATTTTTGGCTTTGTAGTCAACAACCGCGCAGTATTGCAAATTAATTAATTAAAATAAGTAGTGTGTTTACTTACAATATGTAATAATTAGGCAGCTGGACGTCAATATTGAACCAGTGATAGTAGCGATATGAGAGCAAGTGGCAGTTTTTGTCCCTAATAGGTACAGTTTCTGAACTGTGGAGTGTGGAACAGTGAGTTTACCGAGTTTGTCTATGGTGCACGCCTAAAAAGTGAGTGGAGTCCTTGTTTTGATAAATTAATTCCAAAAATGGTTTTTCTATTACAAATGTTTATAATAAATGCTTAATTCTTCGTATGCAGATAAAAGTGTGCTGTAATCAACCGCCATAATGGACGGGAATCCTCCCGGTGACCCTGATCCACCGGAGATTTTCGAGGGCAAGCTACAAGGATGTTTCCCAGCCTTGGAAGAGCAAGAAGACAAAAAGAAGCTATTATGGATGGGGGGCGTGATGGAGTGCTTCTCCACAGTCTTCTCCCTGTTCAGCCAAGCAGACCTCAAGCCTCAAGGTGAGATAATCAACCACATTTTGTTTGTTTGGGCTCAATGCATTTTTTTCTAAAAATAGATTCGGAGCTGAAGGCTGCTGTGCGGCGCGTCGATTTGGGTATGTTTGAGATTTATTCATGTTTAGGATGCGGTGCAAGTGCATAAGGTAAGTGGCGGGTGTGCGGGCGAGCATCGGGGGTGGCGCTTTGTGGTGCATCTTTCTAGGCAACCGCGCGGGTCACACGTCCTTGACCCATTTTCTCAATAATTTGACTATGTTACTTGAGCTTGGAGTGCACTTACTTCTGGCAATGAAATAACAAGCCAAGGTGGACTGGTTAGAGAAGTTTATAATATTTTTTAAATGTGGTGTCCAATTAATTTCAAGTGTACTGAAAATCTCCATGTACTTACAAAAGAACAAAGAGCATAAGATTGTACTACTGGGAAACACAAACAAAGCCTACTCGAAATTAGGTCATCCCCAGACCCTGGTATAGGTCAACCTGGATGACCTAAATAAAACATTTAGGACACCCAGGTTGACCTAAAAGCAGGTATTGATATCTCACACTGCAATTGGGACTGTGACCCCAGCTTTGTTCTTATGTCTCTCTACATAACTAGGGTAGCAGTTAACTATTAGTTTGATTAAAGCATTCTATACATATATAGCGCAGCTTCAAGTCACAAAGGATGAAGGAATGAAGGAATGTTTTCACAGCCTTCACATTTAATAATATGAAGGAGGCTTTAGAAATAGAGAAAACTGCAGGAAATTTTCTTCATATCTTGACTGAAGGAACTGAGGACTCTGAACAGATTTTTGTAATATTTTCCTTCACAATGTGAGCTTGAAGACTGACTACTCTTTCAATGGACATTCTTATTTTAAAACAATGGTAGTTTACTTTCAATTTCAAGCAGTTCTTAAATCAATAAATAACAACATTGAGCATGCACTACAACAAAAAATTTTAAGACTTGTGACATCCAACATTATGCACTAGGCGTGTGTGGATTACGGGCCACTGGTACTTACATGGCCTGCGTCCCAGTAGAGTAAACATTATAAACTAATTATAATAACTTCCTAAAAGCTCATAGATACAAATGATCATTTTTGATTTTGTTTATGTGTAAATATTCTGTGGCTTGATTTCGGTCAAATAAATTTACAATAATAATTTTATTTATTCTTTTTATTGGCAGGCAAATGTAAGCTTGAGAGAAACTGACTTGGGTCTTGAGTTGACTAGCTGATCTATTTTAGATTCGATTGAAATTTTTTGAGATTATATAACAAATTCTTGAATATATAGCATAATGAACATGAACTTAATGCTATGGGGTTCTCGTTTTAGTTAAGACTGATGATATGGAGACTTGAAGATTGGAGACTTTTCTTAAAACATTACTTAGGTGACTTAAACTTTAAACTCTACAAGGTTTTATTTACTTGCAATCTTCTTCTTCTTCTTTTTGTGTGGTTAGTGACAAACCGGGTGACAGAGTTTTTATGCTGCCCATGGGCCTTTGACTTAGCTTCACATGCTGTTGAGAAATATCTCTCAGACATGCTGGTTTCATCATGACGTTTTCTTTCACCGATTTTTAAGCAAGTGATAATTATTTGCACATGAATCCGTGAAATCAGATGTGCGTGTCCGGATGGTCACACCACTAGGTTATCAATGCAATGCAATGTTTGTTTGGGGTCAAATCTTGCAACTGAATCTTACAACCGTTATCCTCAACTGATTGAGCTGTAATTTTTCATACATGTTAATGACAATGCCTGGTTGAACCGCCCAAGATACTAGTTATATTTTATGCACTACCATGATAAAGAAAGGGGAAAAAGTCAAATGAGAAAGTTTACTTAGAAGAATACAAAAAATATAAATAATAGTAAATAGAACATTTTTGAAAATTGGTTTTTTTAGGACTGATTCTTTCTGAAGTAGACTTTGACTTGTCTTTTCTAGGATTTTAATTTATTGTATGTTTTTTACAAACAGCGCTGTGACAAAACTTAAGTTTTAAAGACTCTTTTGGCTTTAAAGCTGGTACCACGATATGGATATTTGTGTATCTTTAGTCTAGAGGCTCTGATATGGCCTAGATTACTACCAAAACTTGAATTTATCAAAGGATCTTAGAAAAGGCTCAAAATAATTGGCCTCAAGGAAGGCACAAGTAAGCCTTTTTTTGCCATTAACAGTATTTTTTTATGTATTTGTGGTAGTCCGGTAACCGTTAAAAATACTGTTAAAAATAGTTAAAAAAAACAGGACGACGTCTGTCAGACGTTGTCCTGTTTTTTTTAACTATGACATCTACCCTACCTGCCTACCTTGTCTACTTTACATACATTTCTAAATGTACGCTTAAATATTTGATAATAAATACCATGTTCAAGGCCTAGAAAAAATGGTTATTCAGGCTCCATAAATGGTGCATACGGTTAGAACTGGCCATTTGGAGCAATTGTTAATATGGCACTAAGCTTGTAGGATTATCAGAGTAATCCTACAATGTCAAGTCATACAAGTTCAGAAATCAATAAATGTATGTTAATGACAAACCATCGAAGTTGTATAATTTGGCTGGGAGCATCCACACACACACAGAATTTTTGTGCCTTTTATGTACTTTTACTCCGAATGAGTATTACTAACTACAAATACCGGTTTATAATAATGGTGGCCAAAAAAAAAAAAAAATTCTCCGTTGCACTTTTAAATTTAATAAATTAAAATCACAATAAATTTACAATCAAATCACAATAAAATTTGCACTAAAATCACAACAAATTACACAAAAAGAATAATACTTAAAGCAAATCGCCAAAAGTAAACAGCTTCCACATTTCATGTGGTGCATCCCGGTCCATAGAACCTTAACAAGACTCAAAAGAGTATATCAAAATAATATATCATCACACCTGTTTCCCTGTTACATTAGGCAGAGATGCACAAATATTATACCCACATTTCGCTGGTTAGGTATGTGTATCTCCCATGTAATAGCCTTTTACCATCAACCGGGCACAAATCCACACTCCTGGCTGTTACTGGAAATTCCTTGATGAGAGAACCCAATGACTAGCACTTTTTTTTTATCATCCATGACTTCTCCCGGTCCTGGTGGAGCGGAAGGGAGTGTCAGACTCTGACTGACTAAAACCCATCCATGTTCCTTCCGTAGACATCCATGCTCCGGGGTAGCGGTAATCCTTTCGGACAATCGATTGTCGGCCTGGAAAAAAAACAAGAATTATTAGAAAAGGTTCCCTTACTTACTTACTTAAAATTCTCACATTGTCAACAGAGGAAGAATGGGATATACCGTTCGACAAGCTGTCGAGCATGGTGTACCTGGGGGCAGGGGCCCAGGGCGTCGTGTTCGCCGGCCACTACCGAGGCGAACTGGTCGCAGTGAAGCAGCTGCGGGAGGGGAACGACGTGAACGTCAAGCACTTGCGGAAACTGAATCACGAAAACATCGGTAAGTCTTTCTAAAGCTCGTTGAAGGTGACGCTGTCTTCTTGTGTGGAGTTGGCCGTAACATTGAGGATATTGGTTTAAAGTAAATAACATCTAGTGTAAGAGTGGGCGACGATCAGACCTTCGTTATTTTATAAAACCTGAAAGTTTTACTATAACTCAAAGCTGTTCCCCGCGGTTTCACCCCCGCTGCTAGGCTCCTGTTGGTCGTAGCGTGATGTTATATAGCCTATAGCCTTCCTCGATAAATGGACTATTCAACACAAAAAGAATCTTGCAATTCGAACCAGTAGTTCCTGAGATTAGCGCGTTCAAACAAACAAACTCTTCAGCTTTATAATATTAGTATAGATAAACCAATTACAGGCACTTTTGGGGGTCGGTCAGTTAGAAAGATGAACCTAGTTGCCCATTCCAAAGCAGTAGGTACTATAGAGCCTAAGTGATACCTTATGTTGAACATGGCTGGTAAATATCTGACAGCATTCGACCTTTGAAATATTTATAGAATAGTTTGATAGGTTTTCATAAAAAAGTAAATTAATTCTGTCATTAGCCGCGGGGATCGACAGATGTATTCGTTACAAGCCAATGAAATTTTTTAATCGCTTCGTGTGTGTTTGCATTGATAGTATAGCAAATACCTGTTTACACAAATAACGCAAGCTCTATCACTGAGCCCCCTCAGTGAAGGTCACAGTACCTACCTATTGAGAAGAACGAGCAAGAAACTCCATAGACACTCTTTTAAATCAAAATGTGGTAACAATACGAGGGCGGCACTGAAAATTTCGGGAATCAAGGAAGTGACACAACATTACTATTTAAAAATGTATTTATTGCTTTTCGAAGTATTCTCCGCGAAATTTGACACATTTTTCCATACGATGGAACCAATCATTGAAGCAACCATTCCATTCGGAAGTTGGGGTCTCCAAAATGGCCGTTTTGTAGGCGTCCACAGCTTCTTCAGGTGATGAAAATCTCTGACCACGCAATTTATTCTTTATTTTAGGGAAAGTATAGAAATCATTAGGGCTTAGGTCGGGGCTGTACGGCGGATGGTCTAATAATTCTATGTTTTGTTGCTCTAAAAACTCTTTTGTTCTGTGCGCGGTGTGAGAACTCGCATTGTCGTGATGGAGGATGATGCGGCGGTTGCAGTTCTCTTTACGGAGTTCAGAAACGATCTGTGGCAAACAAATGCTAGCATACCATTCTGCATTAACCGTTCTTTGTCCCTCAAGAGGAATAGTCGCAACATGGCCGGTTTTGGTGACAAACGTGGCCACCATTTTTTTTGCAACACTCCGTGAACGAACAATTTTTGTTGGCTTTAACTCATTTTCGAACACCCAAACTCGTGACTGGTTTTTTGTTTCGGGTTCGTACGCGTATATCCAGGATTCGTCACCTGATACGATGTTATATACAGCATTTGAGGATCCTGCGTGGAATCTTTCGAGAGTTCTGACGCACCAAGTAACGCGAGCCGCTTTTTGCTCTTCACAGAGCGAATGCGGTATCCATCGGCAAAACAACTTTCTTACACATAATTGTTCATGCAAGATTATTTGTATTTGACTCATGCCAATGTCTAAAGTTGCCTGAATTTCGCGGTATGTCACATGTCGATCTTCCTCAATCAGCTTACGCACAGCATCAACGTTTTCTTGGGTGACTGCAGTTTTTGGACGACCTTGACGGGGATCATCACTGAGCTTGACACGTCCACGTTGAAATTCAGCAAACCAGCGATAAATTGTGGTTTTGGATGGGGCTTCATCACCAAATGCAGAAATCATCCGGTCAATACACTGTTTTTGTGTTAAACCACTTCGAAAGTCATAATAAATCATCGCTCTTGAATTTTCTCGAGTCAATTCCATTTTCTCAACGACTAAACAAGTTTGACAAAACCTTGTGACAAGACCGAGAATCTTTTTTTAAATAAATAAATGGTATTCGATTTTTAAAACCAAGGAGTTTTCAATTAAAAAGAGTTTAATATGCCAGTAACAATGGAAATATTCCATTCCCGATACTTTTAGTGCAGCCTATGTATCTGGTTACTTCATTCATATCGAAATATACATGTGAAAACGATGCAGAACGTTAAAAAAGGCCATAATTAAAAGATAAAAAAAAACAATTCAAAAATCAATTAAATTTTGAAAGAGCCGTGGCACCTGAGAGACGACTAGTCCCTACTGACGGCGCCCGTTCACGATGTATGTATGGCCCACGTTACAGATATAGATATACATATTATATATCTTTGGTATGGCCCCATTACAAAGAAACAGTCCCCGATTATGAAGTTTGTATCATTGTATCACAGTGGCTTTGAGAGATAATAGGTAACAAAGGTGTATACAATTGCACCTCAAATTCGTTAATGTATATAGTCCTGTTTTTTTTTAATTTTGTTTGGAATAATATTACAAATCACGTCGTTCAGTGTCAGACACTTAGTACGGTTGCAACCCCCTGTCAGAGACCCTCAAATTATAAGTAATTATGATAAGAAAAGATGAGATAAGATCATTTATTTGTGTAAAACATGGTATACATAGGTGGTATTATAGAACATAAGACCATACATGTTTTGCTTAAAATTAAAGCATGCAAACTTACACGATTATACAATTTTAATTTACAAACATTATAATTTATGGTCAAAGAAATCCTTAATATCAAAGAAATTATTGTCATTGAACCATTCATATAATTTAATTTTGAATAACTTGCAGTTTAATATAGGTTATTAATTGTATACACGTACACACATAGGTACGTTAAAAAGGGTTTTTCAACAACAACTTTGTTTTTTAATTGGGGCTACACCAACAACAAGGCATTTTTGACATATAGTTTTTTTGAGGTATTCATAGTAGATCCTTTGGCAATTGGTATAGTGAATTCAATTTCGCTTGAAAATCGAGTGAAATAATTAATATCTACTATGAAAATGATGGTTCTGTCAAAGTAACAATTCGTGAAATACGTGATATTTTTTGACATAAGTCCTTCTGAGACCGCTGTATGGTGCGCTATGTAGTCTAGAGGCGAGATTGGGCCGTTTTGTTTTCTACGATGAGGCTTGAAATGGAGTAACGGTCAATGGATCACGCTATCGCGAGATGTTAACGACTCAATTTTATTGATGATTGATTAAACTCTATTATTGATGACGTGGATATCACTGACATGTGGTTTCAAAAGGACGGTGCCACATGTCACACAGCCAATGAAACGATCAATTTAATGCAAACCAAATTTCCCGATAGCATACTTTCACGAAATTCAGCTGTTAAGTAGTCAGCCAGATCGTGTGATTTCACATCACTGGGTTATTTTTTGTGTTATGTTAAGGACAGAGTCTTTACGGAGCGAATCGATTGCTGCCTTAAAACTCAAATCCGTGATGTGATTAACGACATAGACCCGCCATTTTGCCAAAAAGTGATTTAAAACTTTGATGAAAGAATTGACATCTGTTAGCGT
This sequence comes from Hyppa rectilinea, assembly GCA_951799385.1. Taxonomy (NCBI): domain Eukaryota; kingdom Metazoa; phylum Arthropoda; class Insecta; order Lepidoptera; family Noctuidae; genus Hyppa; species Hyppa rectilinea. The sequence continues at coordinate 28,814,586 of OX637300.1, read as the reverse complement.
GGTAGTGGTGGACATTAGCCAGATATAATTTTTCATTAATAAATGCCAAACTTTTCTCTTCGTAATACAATAAAAAATTTAATCATCTTCATAATTAATAAATTCTTTGTTTTATTTTGTTTTAGAAAACAAAATTCTTGTTCAGAAACCCTCAAGTATAACAGCTGTATTTTATATTATGTTACTTGAGGAACTATCAAAAGGTCTGATCGTCGCGTGCTCTTGGTCCATTCAGGGGTTTTAGAGGTATCGTTATCCCTGTAAGAGGCAGTGCTCGTATAATACAGGTCTCATCGGTTATATCAATTGATGATTCATTAAAATTAGGCTGAAAGTTAAACTGTTCGAGTGACAAAAGTTATAAACTCAGCCTCCAATGCCATACACCATTGCCCTAAAGTTTTAGCTGGGAATGAACTTCATGCAACGAATTCGTTAAGCTTTAAGTCTAGTTATTTTGAACAAGTGATCCACAAGGAATAGGAAAATATATTAGAATAAGCGAAAATCTGATAAACTAACCCAACATGTTACTTTTAGGAAGGGTATTTTTTTCATTTTCTACAAATTAATCACACACGGGCAAATAAAACAACTGTTCATATCTGTTTGTAAATTTAAAGGATGACAAATTGACCTACTCGTTTAAACCTTTAACAAGCAATCAAACTTACAATTGAAGCCTATGGTTTTGTTACGTTATATTAATGAACTAGTCTGCGCAACGCAACTTTGTCTGCGTCAAGAGAGAGAGAGTTGTTCAGATATCTCCTATTATGTTGATTGAAATCAAGTGATGTCAAGGAAAATTTTGCTAACATTTAAATACATAGGTACTTGTAAATAATAACATATTTATTTGGATAAACATTAATATCATGTTGATAAAACTACTTCGCAAATAATACATTACCTACTATAAAAAAGGTTATAGTGAGTCAATCTTAAAAGATAGACATATGCTGTCGATGACTTTATTTTAGAACTTTTAAAGAGGAATAATTCCTTCATACATGATATTAGCGGAACATAAACCGTTTACGCTGCGCACGCTACGGAAGTTTTCTACAAGGAATAATTATTCCCCTTTTTGCAACTTTTTTCATTTAGGGTCCGCTCCTATTGGTTGTGGCGTGTGCGATGTTATATAGTCTTTAACCTTCCTCGATAAATGGACTATCCAACACAAAAATAATGTATAATTCCAACCAGTAATTTCTGAGATAAGTGCGTTCAAACAAACAAACAAATTCTTCAGCTTTATAACATTAGTATATTTAAACAACACTATCTACTACGTGGGACTACATCGTTCTGTACACGGGTCTACACTGTTCCGCGCTCTGCGTCTGCCGCTACGTGGGTCTACGACGGCCTTGTGCTACGCGGGTCTACGACTGCCTACGCGCTACGCGGGCTCACGAAAGCTTTAGCGCTACGCGTGTCTGGTTGATGGTTGATGAGGCTCTACGCGCTACGTAGACCCCGTATCGGTCGTCACTCTACGCGGGTATATGTCGTCCGTTCTTTCTAGTCAATAATGTGCCATACCAAATAACTACCATATCCAACTTCCTACTAATATCATAAACGCGTAAGTTTGTGAGGACGGGTGGATGTTAGTTACTCTTAGTTTGTGAGGACGGATGCAAAAACTACTGTATGGATTTGGATGTTTGGCACACGGATAGTTTATAACCTGGACCAACACATGGGACCTTTTTATCTCGGTAGTACGTTCGCGTGGGATTATTTTCGACATCCACACGGGCGACGCCGTTAGCAGAAGCTAGTAAATCTATATAAATATACATGATATACTGTTCGTTGGTATGCGCACCACTTAGGGACGGCTGGACCGATTTGGTTGTCTTAAAATGTCCATAATTGTCCGAATTAGATTTCATTGTAATGACATTGATAAAAATATGAGTTAAGTTAAACTTTTTTGAGAACAAAACAATATTATTAGTTTTTTTTCGGAGTGTGGAATATCATCCAATGACTCCTCCCGCTCTGGGTGGAGCGGAAGGGAGTGTCAGACTCTTACTGACTAAAACCTATCCATGTTCCTTCCGTAGCCCTTTATGTTCCGGGGTAGCGGTAACCCTTTCGGACAATCCCGCTTACCCGGCAGGCTCGGTCCTAACGGGCCCCTTCAAATGCTGACATCTCTTTGAGGCGCGCGTGGAACCTGTACGCGCCGTCCGGCACGGGCCTGGTCCTGATCGGACAGTGAGCGAGCAAGGCTTTTCAAATCATTCGAACCGTCAACACTCACGCGAAGACCCGGCCGAGTCCCACAACGATTGGTATTTTTCCAAAAACCGCTGAAACCTTTCAGGCTATGCTTAGCAGCGCGAACGTCCATTTTCAATGGTCTTGATGGAACTGGACTAGGCAAGCGGTCGGGCCGGTCTACCACCAAGATCTGGTGGACAGTGCCGAAGGTTTCCGCAGGCTGAAATTGTTTGCCAACAATTGGCACAGGAAAAGAAAAGAGCTGGAGTCTGCGGAGCCATAGGTGCAGTCGGAGGCTGTAAATCTGGTGATAGGACGGCTCGAGCGCGAAGAACGTGTTGTGACGTGTAGGCCCCAGTGCGGGGAGTACGGAATTGAAAGAAAGACAGAACAGAAATAGACGGGATAAGGTCCGTATGCCGTAAGGCGGGTAGGACCGAGGGGGACGGAAAGGGAGATGGTCTTGATGGTATTGACACCATTTTAAACGCGATTTAAATATTTTTGTGCTACAAAGGGCTAAAGAAGGAACATGCAGAGTGCTGGCCATGTTGTACAACTTTTGCATATCTCACTCATACCTACCCAACGATATGATGAGGAGTATCGTAGTACCGGTAGTAAAAAAACAAGGCAGGCGATTTGTCAGATATGTCCAACTACAGACCTATTTCCTTAGCAACTATAGGTCCGAAAATGTTTGACGGCATTCTGAATACACATTTAAACAAATGCTTAAAATTACATGATAATCAATTCGGATTTCGACCGGGACTGGCCACGGAAAAAATGAAAGCAGGTCATATACCTACCGAACGAACTTATTACGATTTTTAAGTACTGGTATGGAAACCAGGTGAACCATGACAAATGGGCGGGCACATTGTCGGACCCGTATAGGTTGAGATGTGGGGTGAGGGAGGGGGGTTTGAACTCGCCTTCCATTTTTAATTTGTACATTAATGGGCGGATCGAGGCGCTCAACGAGCAACATATTGGATGCTTTAAAGATGGCGTATGTTTCCAATAACATCAGCTACGCGGACGATATGGTGCTGCTGAGTGCCTCGGTCTGCGAACTCAGAAAGCTGATAAGTGTATGTGAGAGTTATTCATCTGATCACGGACTGATGTATATTAAAAAAAAAAGTTAGTTTTGGCTTTCAGGACGGGCATAGAAAAGTGACTGAAATGCCAGCTATAAAGCTGAATGGCACAGCCTTAGAAAGAGTTGATACTTTAACATACGTAGGCCACTTAGTTACTCCCGATTTGAAAAATGATACTGATAAGGGCGCTGTCGGTTAAAGCGACTATGGTGATCCGTAAGTTCGCTCGATGCTCAGCAGAAGTTAAAATTACTCCCTTTAGAGCCTACTGCACTACTTTATACACATGCAGCCTATGGACTAACTACACGCAAATGTCGTACAGCGCCCTTTGAGTCCAGTTTAATAATGCGTTCAGGATGTTGTTGCGCCTGCCCCGTTACTGAAGTGCTTCAACAATGTTTGCGGAGCTTGTTTTTTGTTTTTGGTGATGGCATATCGCAGTTCAACCATAGGGTTGTCTACTGCTTAACCGGACTTGCCTGTGGATGCCACAAAATAATTGTAGCCTCCAAGCCAGGCCTTAATAAAACTTCCAAACTAAGCGACTACATGCTAAGAGTACCCCCCTGTGGGGTACGGACCTCGGATTAGGGCGTCGCTTTGATAGTCAATTTTTTTTTTCACACATTACCTCTACTGTCTGGAAATATTGGTATTTAGCTGCATCCCGTCAGACTGGAAGCCGACTCCAACATGGTTGGGAAAAGGCTAGGCAGATTGATTGACTTCTACTGTCTGTATAAATAAAATCCTGATAATAAATTTAAAAAAATAGTCTAAATCGTTTTTTTCTAAATTTCAATGTTCGTTTGTCCCAAACTGCACAGCCTGTATCTTGGGCCAATTAGAGAAGTACAATATTTTGGCAATTTTTGAGTAAAAATAGTAAATCATCATTCTCCTGCCCTTATCCCAATTTATTTGGGGTTGGCGCAACATGTCTTCTTCTTCCATACTTCTCTATTAGTCGTCATTTCGATAGTCACTCCCTTTCTAGCCATATCATCTTTCACACAATCCATCCATCGTTTCTTTGGTCTCCCTCTACTTGTATAGCCATCCACATTCATTCTCACAACTCTCCTGACAACATTTTCCTCATTCCTCCGCATAACATGCCCATACCATGACAGCCGATTTCCACACAACTTTTCAGTCACCGGTGTCACTTTCAGACTTCCTCTTATATACTCATTCCGTATTCTATCCATTCGCGTAACACCACACATCCCTCTTAACATTCTCATCTCAGCTGCATGAGATGATGTCTTTCATTCATTCCTTTTGTGGCCCAACACTCTGATCCATACAAGACGGCAGGTCTAATCATGCTTTTATAAATCTTCCCCTTAAGTTTCAGGGGAATGCGGGAGTCACAAATTGTTCCCGTGACCTGCCGCCATTTCATCCACCCAGTGTTAATTCTATGCTTAACAGTCCGATCTATTTCGCCATCGCTTTGCACAAGTGAACCGAGATACCGAAAGTCGGAGCAAACTGGGAGAAGCGCGCCATCAAGCGCTATGACCCCAGAACTGGAGAGACCGCCGAAATCGCAGAACATGTACTCAGTTTTGGTTCTGCTGATTTTCAGGCCAACAATCTCCAGTTTCCGTTGCCATTTCTCCAGTCTGCTCTGGATCTCAGGTCCATCTTCACCGACAAGAACGATGTCATCGGCAAATAGCATGCACCATGGTGCCTCTTCCTGTATGTCTGCCGTTAGAGCATCCATAATCAATAGGAAGAGGTAAGGGCTTAAAGCCGACCCCTGATGCAAGCCTACCGCCACATTGAACTTGTCGGTGTTGCCAGCAGCCGACCGAACGTAGGTACGGGATTGGCTGTACATAGCACGAATTAACTCTACATACTTCCCGGGCACACCTTTCTCTTTCAAGGCCCACCACACCACATCCCGAGGTACCCTATCATACGCTTTCTCTAGATCAATGATCACCATGTGCAAGTTTTTGTGTGCACGTCTGTACTTCTCGCACAATTGGCGGAGTGCAAAAGTGGCGTCCACTGTTCCTCGACCTGGCATAAACCCAAACTGGTTTGGGGTAATCTCACTCTCTTCTCGCAATCTTTTCTCTATTATTTTCTCCCATACCTTCATACTGTGGGACATGAGCTTTATCCCTCGATAGTTGTTGCAGTCCTGTACATCACCTTTATTCTTGAAGATGGTCACTAGCGAACTATTGCACCATTCTTGTGGGATCACTCCTTCTTGCAACAACTTATTGAAGAATAAAGTCAGCCACATACATCCATCTTCTTTTAAACACTTCCATACTTCTACTGGTATATCATCTGGGCCCAAGGCCTTTCCATTCTTCATACTTTGAACTGCCTTTCTTACTTCATCCATGCTAATTTCTCTTACCAAACCCATATTTGCTTGTACCTCATTGACCACTCCATTCCATTCATTCTCTTCGTTCATTAACTTTTCAAAATACAACTGATAATTGTAAAAAAATCTTAACTATGTACGATTAATAAAATAAAAGTAAACAATCTTAACTATGTACGATTAATAAAATAAAAGTTTAAAACTCTTAACTATGTACGATAAATAAAATAAAAGTTAAAAATCTTAACCATGCACGATTTTTTTCGCATTACGCCTTTAATTTAACTTATTTGGGTTCAAAATATGTAATTACACGTTTGATTTTCATGCGTACAGACTCAATAAAATATCTTGGAGTCTTGGTCGACAGCACGTTGGCATGGAGTGGGCATATCAACTCACTGGTCTCTAGGGTGAGAAAATTAATCTTTGTTTTTAAAACTCTACGGAACTCCGCCGATTTTTCTACCCTGAGAACTGTGTACTTTGCTCTTGCCCATTCCATTCTAACGTACTGTATTTCGGCCTGGGGTGGTGCTGGCAAATGTCTAATGCTACGGTTGGAGAGGGCGCAAAGGGCTGTCCTCAAGGTGATGGCCTTCAAACCCTTTCGCTTCCCTACCAGCGAACTGTACACGCTATGGGAGCTACCTAGAGTGAGGCACTCGTTCGCGCTAAGTACAGTTTTACGGAAACACTCAAGCTTGTCTTTTGACCCTGAGTACATGAGACAAAAACGTAGAACTGACAGAGTCTGCCCGACACCGGTTGTTAAGTTGGAAATGGTCCGCCGGCAGTTCATATTTTGTAGTCCCGTACTGTACAATAAAATCAATAAAAAACTAGTTATTTATCCAAGAACTCTCCGGGACTGCAAAAAAACTATAGATCAATGGCTTCACACTCTCACCTATGATGAATTGGAGAATTTAATCAAACCCTAAAGATCTTTCTTCCGTAGACATGCACACCAAATACACGTAACGTGGAGTATGCTCGTTGCTCGTGGGAAGACTCCACAGGCACACTTACACCCTACAGACACGCACTACACTTACATACAACACTTCCACATGCACAACATGAAACTCATATTTTAACCCATTTAATTTTATTTTACTTTATTTTATTTTTTTCTATTTGATTATTTTCCTTAATTTTAATGTTTTACTATTTCAATGTTATTGTAATTTTTTGCTAAATTATTCCTTCTGAAATGTATTATTTTTGGATATTTGTTATTTTTATTTTGTAATTCTCATCTCTGGAGTCTGGAACGCTGGTGTCTCCCCCTTGGAGGTGGGCGGTAATAGCTGCGACACAGTTTATAACTAATGTAGCTATTTACGTACGCAATTAAACTTGTAAATGTGTTTGTGTTCCAATAAAGATTATTATTATTATTATTTCAAGTTAGTCACAAGATTATTTCAACATAGCTAGAAATTAAGGTGAGGTTTGCCTGCCCTTTGAAACGCTACATCCGCCTCCCCAAAGCCCTTTGAACCTTTGAAACGCTACATCCGCCTCCCCAAATGCAGTGTAAAGAGTTTATTTGCGAATCGCCGCCAACCATTTTGGCGGAAATTATGTCACAGTATAAAATATTTACCATGCATCAACTAAATTAGTTTTTTTCCTTAGGTTTAAACTGTATAGTACCTACAGTGTAATGAACTAAAATTATTACTTAACATGTCTTATGTTGTTCTGTCTTCTTGAAGAAGAAGAAAATTTCCTGTGTTTCTATTGGGCGTTTTCGCAATTTCGGTTAACGACACAAACTCGATAGACACCTACCGATAAGTCGTCATCTATACCAACACCGATTCGATTTCGATACAAAAAAGTTGTTCATAAACAACGATTAAAAATTATGTACGACTCGCACTTGACTATAATTGAGGAGCTCTTGGCTAAGTAATAAGAGCCGCACGGATCGGTCCATCAGATTAAGCTACGTTTGCCGGGGTTGGTCAGTGTATGGGTGACCATCTTTTACACATTGAGACTTCCGTGTCTCGGAAAGCACATTAAGCCGTTAGTCCCAGCTGTCATTCGTGGATCTTTGACAGTCGTTACGGGTAGTCAGAAGCCAGAAAGTGTGACAGCCAGTATTACCCAGTTTCTGACTGGGTTGTGGAGGTCAGATAGAGGCAGGCGCTCCATGTAAAATACTGGTATTTAGCTGCATCCGGGTAGACTGGAAAGACGACCCCAACATTGTTAAGAAAAGGCTAGGCTGATTGATTTATCGCACTTGACTATAATTTTATCTTTAACTAGCATTTTATAGTTTTTAATATTGTCTATGACGCTCGGGTCATACATTAGTGTAAGATGACAATTAACCGTCACAATACAGCATATAAATAATCATTTCATAACCCTAGGGTATCAATGAGCCGTGCCGGACGGCGCGTACATGTTCCATGCGTGCCTCAAAGAGATGTCAGCATAGGAAGGGGCCCGTTAGGGTCGAGCCTGCCGGGTAAGCGGGATTGACCGAAAGGGTTACCTCTACCCCGGATCATAAAGGGCCAAGGAAGGGACATGGATGGGTTTTAGTCAGTAAGTCTGACACTCTCTTCCGCTCCACCCAAAGCGGGAGAAGTCATGGGATGATTTCCCACCGTCAAAAAAAGGGTATTAATGAGTCCATATCAAAGAATTAACTGGCATATGATTTTTTTTTGTTTCATTTCTTAAATGAAATATAACAACGTAGCTTTTTCGTAGCTTCGTAATCATGAATGAAAATCAATTACCTACTAGTTTTTATCGATGAAACTTAGAGAGAGACATCGAGATAATTATATTAATTACTAGCATCCGCCCGCAGCTTCGCCCGCATAATATGTCGACAAATTATACACATAAACCTTCCTCTTGAATCACTCTATCTATTAAAAAAAAACCGCATTATGAATACATAGGGATATAGGGACAGAGAAAGCGACTTTGTTTTATACTATGTAGTGATGATTGTTGAAATCTTCTAAGCTATGAATTTTCGGAGTTTCCTGGCGATTGGGGTCCCAGTTACCGCATTCATTTAATTTTAATATTTTCTTCTAGCAACCCCCCCATAAATGAATAGAAAAATATTAATTGTTGAAGCCAAAAACAGTACAATAAAGGAAAAAATGTTTAAAAAACCTCTTTGATCCAATAATATCAGTCGCCGGAAGAAAACGGAACCTTTGTTCCATTCGCCGGAAACTTCTATGTTTGGACCAAATATGTCTATAAGTTTTTGTAAATTGACCCATTGTTAATTTAAATTTCGATTGTAATAAAAACAATCAAGTCTGGGAGCGGGTCAATGCTCGGAGCGAGACTGCCGCGCGGGGCGCTGTGTGTGTGCACCCGACCGGAACCAATATCGGTTCGCTAAAGTGTGTACTAACAGTGTCATTGTCAAGTTCGCCTCGAGCTAGTGCCTCGTCACTACGCATAGCTTTGGGAGGCGCAGCAAGTGACTATTTGAAACGGTCAAAAATAAAATATGAAATCACATAAAAGACCACTCGTCTTAAAAACTTACATCACCGTACAGAAATTAAATGTTATGCGAAGATATAATTGGAAAATTGTATTTAATCCTAATAAGTATTACATTTAATTAAAAAAATCTATGACATCATATTGTTATATTTCATACAAATCACGTACAAATGCTGAGTTTTGACAGTTCATAAAAATTAATGTTACCCTTTCAAATGTTCACTACCCTTTCAAATACCCAATTACTAATTAACTGGGGGTTATCCGAATATGCCTGTTTTAGAATTAGAAGTGGTCGTATTACTGAATTTAGTTCCCGAAAAAATATGTTTTCTGGTTTTTAAGTAAATTAACGGTTCAAAACACGATACATTGTAATTAGCTCTGTAAAATAAATCCGAAACAGGGTGGATTTCAATAACATTTTCGTTTTATTTCTAAATAATGTTATGGGTTGCCCGTTATGGAGAATGAACTTTAATAAAAAATAAAAACCACGACTCTGGGATCGATAAATTTTTTCTCGGATGTATTTATGGTACATTTACACACATCAAAAGTGTCTAGGGATCAACATATATTTTTGCAATAACTTTTCTCTTGATTGATATTAATTTAAATTTTCTTTAAGGATTCATCAAATAAAGTGTTTTCGTTTGTCACAGTAACGATAAACCAAGTCACCTTTGCATTAATAAAGAAATTTGCCATTTTCCTAATAAAGGGATTTTTGACATTTGAACCACTAACATTAAAGTTCGAAAAAAAGACTGAAATAACAGTTTTCTTTAAAATTTTATTGGGTAACTTAAACAATTAATAATCCGCGCTATCGAGCGGCGGACGTTCGTGTAATCGGGAAAATCAGCAAAATCAAAGAACAAGCGTCTCTTGTCTTTTTTAATTGTCCATTAACACCATGTTGCTATGGTAACTCAGGGTTTTATTCATTACACTCCTCCTTTCATGTTTAGTTCCTTTTTCTTTCTACTTACTACTACCTTGTCAAAGGAAAAATAAACCCATGGCAAATAAATATTTTTTATAAAACGGTTGGCTTATAAAGCCGTGTACAGTCATCGAGGAATGCACCGCAAATGGAAATTGCCTGCCAAGCATACATGGGGTGCTTATTGAGCTTCGGACTTGGCCCCAGTTTGACGTGTGCTCTTGAGCTGGTCTAGCGTATGCGGAGTTTCAATAAAACTTGAGGCTGAAAACTCGCAGCTAAATAATACCAGTCGCGCCGGTCGTTTAAACGTTAAGTTAAGCTTGCCGCGGTTGGTGACCATCCATTTCATATCGAGACACGTCACTCGTCAAGCACGATTAGACCCTTTGTACGAGGCACGGTAAGGCGTATAAACAAATCTTACGGGCCTTAGAAAAAACGTATTTGTCAACAAGCTTCTTTAGTGATCCATATAACACGGACGGCCGTGCGCCGCCTGCCTACACATGATGAATAAACCGTTAAGAAGAACCGTGAACCAAGAAAAACGAGTGTGTATAAAAGGCTTTAGCCTTTTGGTCCCGGCTGTCATTCGTAGATCTATGACAGTCGTTAAGGGTAGCCGGAAGCCTGAAAAGTCTGACAACAAGTTTTACCAAAGGGGAACCAGTAACTGGGTTGTGGAGGTCAGATAGATAGTTGCTCCATGTAAAATACTGGTATTCTGGTTAACCTGGAAGCCGTACCTAACATAGTTGGGAAACGGTTAAGCATATGCATATCTTATTAAAGTAATAGTCGGATTGTTTTTAACCTACCTTCATTCAGGACGGCCTATATTCCAACTCAACACCAAGATAGTGTGCCAGTTGTGAAAGAATGAATGAATGAACCTCGTAAATCCACACAGGTTCTCATCTTGACATTGAAAGATTTACCTACTGGAGCAGTTCATCGCCGGGTTCTACAAACTACTTTAGAATATATCCATTGTTAGTCTAGTTCTAGACTAGACCGAGACCGTACATCGGTGGTAACATTTTCACCTTGTCGACAGAATTTGAGGCCATCTTTTACTGGTTTTGGTTACATCTGTTTTATTGCACATTGTACTTAGTAGTTTTTGTCCGAAAGAACTTTATACATGATCTCTAGTCGCGACTCACGAGTCACGTCACAACAGGCCTTTTGGGAGAAAAAAATCCAGTTAATTACAAACCTGCACTATTCTATGCGCACGCGACTCTGAGTACACGCAGTCTTCTTTGAAGCTCCTTTGGAATACAAGTCGGGTAACGTACAGTCTGCAAATTCAACTTCATCATCGTTTATCATCGCCACATGATCTGGGACCCTCAACCAGTCAACTGAAACTCCTATCTTTTTTCTAAGCAGCAAAGTATTTATTGCTCTTGTGGCTGGTGTGTGCGATCCAACAGGTTGCAGACCGCTGAATGAGCTCGGCATGCTCGGTACGCGCCCCTTACCGACATTGACCTAAAACACACTTCTTGCGACATTGAACCCGACTGTGCGAAAGGTCTTAGACCCCTGGATAAGATACGCTCGCAAGTCTGAGTTCGAGATTTTTTTATTTGTCCGTCAGCTATATTATTAAAAAAATATAGGTCATGTATTTTTTTTTACGTAATCAAAAGATTACGTCGATACATGTGTGTTAAAATGTGGCATGCCGTTACACCTATGTAGATTTTATACTGAGTTGTAAAGTAGCGCGTCCCGACTCCACAAAATTTTCAAATTTTTATGCTTACGTGGGTACCACGGTTCTAGGGCAAAGATTTGATTGCAATATTGTATTAATTAAATAGTGTATACCTAAATTGTTGAGAGGATATATGATTTTCGTGTTTCACTAGAATACGGACGTCAGTGCCGTGTGCGCAGACCCACGCGTGCGCTCGGATCTATACTGATTATTAGTTTTCTGATAGGTTGTCTACAGTGTCTTCTGTTTTTTTTTGGTAAAGAGTATAGAATCATATGTGGGTACAGCGGTAGATAATAATTTAACTTGAAAGTCTTTACACAGTGGCCGTAAAAACTAATATAGCAAAAGTTGCACTTAGTACCAGATAGGTAAGCACACATCATTATCATTTTACAACAACTTATACCTACTTATAGGCAACTCTGCAATGCTGTGTAGTATAAACTACCTGCAAATAACTTATTTATCAGTCCACGTTAAACACATCAAAGTTCAACGCAAAATTACATTTTCACCTTACAAGCTCGGAAAGATTCAAATCTGATTTGCACTCAGATTTCGAATGATAAACAGAATCTTGTAGTAAAGTAAAGTGCATTTCATCCGCTAGTGTAGAAAGAGTTTTTAAAATTCGAACCTTTCTAGCATTCATTCCATTTGATTCCAATAAACTCACACTAAAATATTTCAATACAAAACTGGTACAAATTCCGCGTTTTGACAATTCATAAAAAGTATCGTTATTGGCTGCCCTGTCGAATACCCAATTGTAGTAGTTAAACTTCAAAGTTTCAAATAAAATAAATACTAATGTATATGTTATTTAACCCTTTTCTTGGCAAATAAGAAATACGTATAAAATTAGTATTTTTTTATATCATTCTCTTTTGAGGACAAGTATTGAAGATTGAGAAAAAAGACATGTTATCTAATTTTGGAGATATTTTCTATGTGTCTCATGAGAAACATTGCCAACTATATGTTATTTTCTTCATATGAGTCAATGTACCTGAGATCTATACTAATAAATCTAGTTATTACAAAGAGGTAAAATTTGTAAGTTTGTATGTAGGGAGTAATTTCCGGAACCAATGATCCAATTCCAAAATTTTTTTCACTGATAGACAGCTACATTATTCCTGAGTGCTATAGGCTGTAATAAATTATATTTATATCATACATATTAGCCAAGCTATCGCAATTTTCGTCTGGCAAGTCGGAAAGAAATACCTCCGAAACCAGAATTATTTGCATGCGCTGCCTAAACAGTTGTTTAAAATTGAAAGCAATGTATGGCAACCCGGTTCGCCTTAATTATTTCTAAAAAAAAGTCCACGACACCATATTCCTATCTTTTGTATTTTAACTTTTATATTTCGTTTTATGTTTTAAAAAAGTATTATTTCGACTTACTTCTGTTTGGATGATTATTTAAACAACAAAATATCAATTCTTATCAAATTAAATTATTTTATGATCACAAGGACATCACAGAGATAAGATTTTCCCTCTACAGTATGTCAATTGGTCATATATTTTCCGAGATAATATAAAATTACTAAACGCAAAATGCTAAAACATTCGCTGAGCTCAACTATCATTCCTACTTCCTACGTGCTTTGTGCGGACGTTTTATCAAATATATTTGCCTTCGGGCTTATGTTATTTGAGTGTTTAATTTCCTTTTCGATTTATCTTCCTGACACGGTAGCCTACCCGGTAACGCAGGGGAGCAGTCACTTAGATTTTAATTGATCAGGTACCTTCACAATCAAACTATAACCATGCCTAGAAAGAGGTCAAATCTTTCCCAATGTTCCAAAGGATCTAAAAGATTGAAGATCATAAGATCCCAAGAATGTACCAAAAAGCGTCAGGAGAGACTTGATGCTGTTCGAGAATATCCGGTTGCAACTTGCTCCGTGGAAACCTCGTCGGATCGCGAAGCACGCCTGCGTTGTCAGCGTATTTACGCATCTACATCCAGGTGACCAGTGAAGAATATGATGCGCGACTGACCGCTGATCGTGAACTCCACGCATTGTCTCGTGAGTTGGAGGCGTTCACGGAACGAGAACTACGCTTGAGTTCTTAGCGTATATACACATCGACTTCGAAGTTTCTAGAGACAAGTGCGGAACGTGATGCGCGACTGACCGCTGATTCAGATCTCCGATTTTGACGATCCCGTTGTCGCTGGCATAAGCAACAGGATCCGTGTACGAAGTCGCGGGCAGAAGCTAGTAGTCAAATAAAATAAAACTCAACATATAACAGCTGTTTTCTTGCACGTAGCGTTTGCCGCGCTGAAGTGGTGTGAAAAGTTGTGTGTTTCGCTCGGCAGCAAAGTTATTCTGGGTCTCGTACCTTTGAAACAGTCGCTACGCTTAGGATTGTATCCAGAATCCTTCGCTTGATCAAGTTTTAATTCAAGTACTCGCACCAAAGAAAAACTAACCTTGCTTAACAAATAACAATTATATTACAATTAGACAACTATTCAATATAGTCCATTGCATTTCTTAGAGGACGCAATTTTATTTTGGGACATGTTTGGGAGGTCAATAGAAGCTTAATCTCAAGTTTGTGGGGTCGCCAACCTTGTCCCCCGGCCGCCATCTTGGAAAAAGGGTGAAAACACTTTTTTCGCGATATCTCGTAAACAATGCGTCTTACAAAAAAATTGCAAAGACATAATTTGTAGCAAATTGTTTTGCCTACAAATATGTAATACAACTTTTTGCCCTAAATTAAAAATTATAGAAGTTATAAGCAAAAAAGTGAGATTTTATTATAAAAATTTTCTTTTTTGCTCTATAAATATTTTTTTATACATTTTACAAAAAAAATACTTCAGACCAATCTTGTAGATGATCTTTTGAGGAAAATTTTCCCTAACTTTTTTTTAAATTTCATTCATTAATAACGCTGTTACAGCGCTCCAAAGTTGACCTGGTTCGTCAATGTTCATGAGAAACCGGTCGTAACGAAATGTCTAACGTTTTTTTTTATTGTAAATATATTCTTCCAAGTTTTGTTAAATTAAAAAAACAAATCAAACTTGATAGATCTTCTCTAAACTGCTCTTTCAGAGGTTGGTTTTTCTGTCGACCAAGCTGAATCAGATGCATCATGATTCTGTTATTATTGTGGCAGAGGACATTGTCATTCTTGAATTGCTCACGGCATTAGGCACAAGACAGCTTTTTTTTAAGGCTGGCAAATCATCCAATGTTTTCTCCAGTTCTGGGTGGAGCGCGAGGGAGTGTCAGACTCTTACTGACTAAAACCTTACTGTAACTTCGCTTTTCCGCGAGTTTTGTTCATCATACATCTAATATATATTTCAGACTTAATATTAATATCCGATAAAACAGTAAAAACAACGGGATATCGAATTATATTCAGGCTTAGCTAATTTGATGCGCCTATATGTGTTTATTGTTTACTAGCTTCTGCCCGCGACTTCGTACGCAGATCCTGTTGCTTATGCCAGCGACAACGGGGTCGCCATTTATGTTATTTTTTATCATTTCTCCCATTTAAATCCTTTATCACACTGAGCTTTAGTATTATTTCATTCCAACAACCATCAAAACATACAGTCCATTTGTCATCGTTTTAATTTTGGTAACCGCATTATTATATTTCCCACTTGTCTCTAGAGACCTATATGTCAATGCGTAGATACGCTTGGAACTCAAGCACAATTCTCTATCCGTGAACGTCTCCGACTCGCGACACAATGCGTGGCGTTCACGATCAGCGGTCAGTCGCGCATCATATTCTTCGCTGGTCTCTAGAGACCTAATGAATACGCTGAGAACGCAGGCGTGCTTCGCGACCCGAAGAGGTTTCCACGGAGCGAGTTGCAGCCTAATGTTCTCGAACAGCATCAAGTCTCTCCTGACGCTCTTCGGTAGATTCTTGGGATCTTATGATCCTCAATCTTTTAGCTCTCTTGAAACATTGGGAAAAATTTGACCTCTTTCTAGGCATGGTTATAGTTTTATTGTGAAGATACCTGATCAATAAAAATCTAAATTAAAATGACTGCTCCCCTGCGTTACCGGGTAGGCTACCGTGTCACGAAGATAAGTGAAAAAGGAAATTAAACACTCAAACAACATAAGCCCGAAGGCATATTCAAAAAAATAAATAGTAGTTTTGGCCAGTAGAGTCAAATTTTCGCACGTAATCAGTGTATCGAGTTCGTCCAACATCGTCAATTTGTGCTACGGCGCCTACGAGCGTAGCGCTACGCCGTAGACTGTTTATGTGCACAGCCGTAACTTGGTAATGTGACATTCTATAACTATTTGAACAGGAAAATTGTAAGTAGGTAGTAGATGTCGATTGCAAGTTTACTGCATATAACGACGGATACCAAAAAATGTGTCTCGTAAAATGTTCTCTGATCGTGAATATTCTGCAATAAACTTTTCGACTATTCCGAAACATGGAAGCTTTAAAACTGAAATAATTTAAAAGTAATAGTTGTTCATTATAATGGGCAGGTAGTAAATATCGCTGCTAATACCAAATAATGAATAAAAACTTTTAGTATACAAAAATGAAATCTGTTTCTATGAAATCGTGATTATTATATTGTATTCACCTTTCTTAGTAAAATGAAACAATATTATTGGAAATACTGATGAAAAATTTTTATCTTTAAAGAAATTATAAGGAATTTATGAGAATTTTCTTGGAAATATTCGCAGGACGTAGTTCTCGCTCAACAGTATTTACAGAGAATTTAAGTTATGGTGTAGATATTTAGATTAGCTATTTTAGTGTCGTTGCAAATACACTTGCCGCAGCTAATATCAGCGTCCTATCTAGGCCTGCTCAATCGCCATACTAGAATCCCATTGAGCACGTATGGGATATGAATCACATTGAGCACGCATGGTATATGCTTCAAAGAAAAGCTCTGCCAAATATGGATGGCGTACACACTCGAGAAAATCTTTTTCGCTACAACTGGCGTGGGCGGCAAAACCGCAACCCGATTTGGATCAACTCATAATTAATATGAGGAATCGCTGCGATTAAGTTTTACGCGTTTTTAAGTTCACGCTATTACAGAGCGATATGCTTCTACAACCGTGTAGGTACCTATAGTCACATGGTACGGTAATTCCCGCTGCCATACCGAGGTCGCTATACAATAGTGTTTGTAAATAGTGAATGCAGCCAATCACTATATCATTGTAGCAGCTCCCAATTACTATTATGGCATAAAATAAAATAATTAAACTTCTTTTTACAATACACCTACACAGTGGCGTAACTATATGGTGGCAGGACTGGCAAAATGCCACGAGCCCCCGGCCTGACGGGGCCCCGAGAGGCTGTGAGCTCAAAAGTGACCTAACATTTATAACAAAATTTAGTAAAAAATATAAATTTGGGGCCCCATGCAATGGATTTGTCAAGGGCCTCACATGGTATAGTTTGCTGCACCTACATCCGAACTATACAAACAAACCAAACTAATGAGCATTCATCAACTTTGCACTTTAACAAAACCATACACACACAACTATCCTCCAAATACAACCAAAGAAACCCCAATCAAATCCAGACGCACCCCGCGGACGGCAGGAAAAATATAAAATATGAACGTGTCCAACTTAAAAATAATCTACCGGCAGATATCAGAAGCACATCCTCTTTTAACATATTTAAATCTAAACTCAAACAGTACGTCACTAACAACACAAAACTACTAAGTTAACAACGTAAACTTCACATAAAATGCAACATCGCAACTAGTTACACTAAAAAAAAAAAGCTACTGGCCTACACTTATCACAGTTATGTATTTATTCACTAAGTGAACAATGTATGTTCTTTTAGAATAAATAAAGAATCTTTAATCCCAAATAGGAATATTATACTTACTACCATCACGCTTTGTTTTCCCGAAGGGTTTGGCAGAGGTGTACCTATAGTACGCCCATATTTCGGCAAAATGTTAAAGCCCCATGTAATAGCGGGCGAGTCTTTTGTCATCAAATAGGCACAAATCCAGAAACCGGGCTGTAAAACCCAATAACACTTTACCCGACCTGGCAATCGAACCCAAGACCATGACCAACACCTCATGCTCAGCAGTAGCGTTTGCCATTAATGGACCAATGATGCAGTCTTACTTCAAACAAATTAAATTTTTAAATATTGTCAAAATCGTAAAAAAAAAAAAACAAAATTACATAAGACAGTCCCGCAAACCACCAAATGTAAATAGTAGCCCACAACCAAGTCAAGGTAAAAAATATTGTTGTTATATCCATCCTTTAATTTTAAATTTTAAACATGTATTATTTTATTGTATAAAAAATCGCTACGAAAACATGGCCTCGGCATAATTCAAGTTAGAGAAATCTCAAACGAAATACCTTCATATTTAATTAAGAGCCAAGTAGGTGAGGTATATTCTTCTCATCATCTGCCTAGCCTTTTCCCATCTATGATTTGACGTTCAAAAGTGCCTTTCTTGTGCCTATTTGAACTAAATGATTTGACCTTGATTTGGTCGGCTTCCAGTCTAACTGGATCCAGCTTATGGAGCGACTGCCTATCTGCGCTCCACAACCATGTTACTAAGTAATACGATACCCCTTTAGTAAGACTGGTTGTCAGACTTTCGGAGTTCTGACGACCCGTACGACTGTCAATGATCCAGGAAATACATCCGGGACCAACGGTTTAACGTGTGTTCCAAGCCATGGGAGAGTGGGCGGTAATGAATGGAAACCCATCCACTGACCGACTTCGGCAAGCATAGTTCAACCTTATATCGACCAGTGTGACTGTTAGTCGCACTATTCATTCACAAGCCCCACAATAAGAAATAAAATAACATGTGTATCTAAAAATATCTCACGCGCGCAGCACAACTCATATGTCATGGCGCCGATCGATAATGCAAGGAAGTGAAGCGCTGGCGGATGAGGTTTACAAAAAGATTTTTTTTTTTTAGATTTTGACGACACGGTTGGCGCAGTGGTTGAGCGATTGACTGTTGCGCACTATGTCGCGGGTTCGATTCCCGCACGGAACATATAATTGTACGACCTGCAAGTATTTGTTACGAGTCTGGGTGTTTTTCTATCTATAATATGTATGTATTTACAAAAAAAAAATGTATATAAGTAGTATATCAGCCATCTCATTACCATAACACAAGCATTAGGTTGCTTAGCTTGGGACGATATGGCGCTGTGTGAAATGTCCAAGGATATTATTATTATATTATTATTATTTTATCCTGGAAATAACTCGTGGAAAATGTTTGTTTATTTATTTCAATAAAAGGGAACATCACTAGTGTATTTATTCGGAAAATTACCTTCAGCACTCTGGTTTTCAAATAATTTATTTTGCTTTGCTTTTTTTTTATTTTAAAGCGTATTGATAAAGTTATCCGAAATAAATGAATTGGGTGAATTATTCCGGGAATTTTTTGGTTTGTATGACAATGGAATTAAATTGTCAAAAAATGTTTGATACTGAAAACATGAAAAGCATTGAACCAATATTAATCTAGAACTCATATACGAGTACAAATGGGAACCACATAAATCACCAAGCTGAATGATGAAACGTATAAAAATATTATCATGTGAAACGAAAATCAATCTGCCTAGCCTTTTCCCAACTATGTTAGGCCGGCGTCCAGTCTAATCACATGCAGCTGAATACCAGTATTTTACATGGAGCGCCTGCCTATCTCGTGCCCGTCTATCATATGGGGACGAAAATACGACGGTAAATTTAACTACTGTCAATACTGTGCATCGGAATAGCATGAAACCATCAAATCAATCTGTGATTTCCGACCGTGGGTATTACCAATCGGCTAACTAGAAATTGTGGCTTATTGGATATTATGTGTGTTTCAATTTTGTTTGTAGACTGGGAACCTAATTAAGGGTGAATTTCAACAATGAAACGGAACGCGGTCAGCATGTAAAGTGCTTTCAAGAGCTGTCAGTGTCACATTTGGCTGGAGAATATTAATATTGTCTGATAGCAAGTTTCATCGCAATCAAGTGGTTTGATTAAAATATCTCGAACAGCCATCCGGGCATAGGCAGCCGCCATTCACTTATTACGATAGGGAACTTGTCCGCGATATCCAATTTTTCTCAGGTTGATTAAAAATGTTGCAAGAGCATTTTATTAACGCCTGATTTAAATGTCATGGCAACCAATATGTGGAAAATCTTGTACACGAGTTTTCCAATGTCAATTTTCTTTGATTTAAACTTGTTTCTTCTTATGTTCATCCATGCGTGAAGTCTACGGGTCTCAAGTTGAAACCTTCTTGTACGGACGCAAAAAAATGTTTTGTTACAATTCTATGCACTTAACTATAACTTCGTTCACAGATTAATATTCAATTGAAATAGAAATGAACTGTTCTTATCATTTAGAGATGATTGAAAAATAAAAGTAGAAACTAACGCAATGCCTCTCTGATATTGTAAATACACACAATCAATACGATTGAAAACTTTCTTCATTATGAGATTAAAGGGAATCACAACTTAGTTTGAACCAAACCCGGTACACCCGTGCGTACATCAATTTATACAATTAAAATGACAAATAAAAGCAAGATATCCCAAGTACGCAAAATCTGTCCTCAATCGACGAAAATATCGCAAATGAACATAACTTTTCGAGAAAATAAAATATGAAGACGAATTGAGTACCTCTTCAAGCATCTAAATATTTCACTCAAGCGGTTTTACAAAATAGTCAGTTAATAACTGGTCTGGTCGCTGGTCTATTTCACGCTTTGGTAATAATATTTCGATATTCAATGGAAATAGGAGATCCCACTAACCGCAACCGGCCTAATTGGACCCGGCGAGATATTGAATATCATAATATGCAAGTTTGGCTTTAAGCTGGTTTACAATATTGTTTGTTTTATAAACCAGAGAGCCATCGTTTGACTGAAATAGAGAATACAGGTGAAATAAAATAGGTGCCGTTTTTTTTGTCAGTCATCCGCAAACAAAAGGTACATTACCTTTTGTTTGCGGATGTTGTGGTCGGCATCGATATGGGGTTCTGTATAAAAGCTCGGCTTATTCTATAAATTGTCACTGTGGGAACATGGATGAAGTTAACTGAAGCTAGAAATTGACAACTTCACAGCTCACTTTAAGGGCATTTTTCCTATGCTCTCACGGTTATTTAACCCATTCAGGATAAGACGGGTGTGTGTTCTTTAAAACACTGTCAACATCCACTCCTGATTCAATTATAGCACCTATCGACTAAGTGAAGAATGTTATCACATCATAATTACGTAGAAGGTATCTTTATCCACGTTACACGGTATCCAGGGGAGTAAAATTATCGGGAAAACTAGGCAACTTAGTTTACAACAGGGAGCCAGCGCTCTATTAGTGACGATTTCTCAGAATATGTAACGGGATGGCAGTGTTATGAGAACATCAGAATTTCAGGGAAAAGTAAATTGTTGCGCTTCCGGCTAATGCCTGAATATGAACAGCTAATAACAAATAAATGAGAAAATAATGAGCTCGAATAATTATGAAAAGGGAGCGCTTTTGAAATGTTCTATTTATTTATTTACATATAGTAAAATACATAAAGATACAACATAGTTATAATTTATGTATAAAGATATCGTGATTCATGGATGACATCTTATACTAATATTATAAAGAGGTAAAGTTTGTGTGGTTGTAGGGGGTAATAATCTCTGGATCTACTGAACCGATTTTGAAATTTCTTTCACTAATGGGAAGCTATATTATCCCTGAGTGTTAAAGGCTATACTTAAACAACCCACGCGGGGTGAAGTCGCGGAAGAAGTACTTACTAGTTATTTATATGTTAAATAATGTTTGTAAGCAAATGTTTGTTTGACCCCTTATGCTCACACGTTCTTGTCGTGAAAAATTTAGGGTATTTTTTCGCCATATGTAGGCATCGTTGTCAGTGTTGTATGGATCACTATAGCTTGTTTATAGACACATTTTTTCTTCGGGGTGGGTTATACCGTAAATAAACCATGCCGAGTAAAAAGGGCTATACACTGTTTGCCCACCGCACGTTTGTTGTCGGTCGAACTTTGAACGGCGAACCGAACTTGACGTCCCCGTGGTAGTGTGTGGTGGTCACGCTGCCATCTTGTGCTCGTTGACATAGCCGTGTACAAACTGTGACTGTCCAAATAAGGTTAGGTACAGAGGCCAGCACATCAAGCTACCCCAATCTGCCAAGTTTATTTTATAGATTTTCAACTTTATTACAAAAGTTTAAGGTTCATGTTCAATTGGACAAATTTTACAGTTTGTGATGATGTGCTGGCGACCTGTACATAATATTTGTGTCAAAATGGTTAATTTACTTAATGCATTACTACCAGTTAATATAAACACTGACACTAATTGACTAAAAGCGTTGCATCACATACTGTAGGTAAAGTTAGTATAAACGGAACGCATTTATTTCTGAACAACTTATTATTACAGATGGTATCCTAGAGAGTTTGTTTAGCTTCTTTATTGTTTGACTGAAAATTACGGTTTTTCAAGGTCCTTTATATATACAATTCCATTGTATTGTGTTCATCTTACACATATTAATTTGTACATTTTTCTTCTCTCCCTTTAGTGCAATTCCGAGGGGTCAGTGCCAACGGCCCCAAGTCGTGCATCATAATGGAGTTCTGCCAGTACGGCCCACTGTTCGACTACATACATAGTGGGTCGTGCTTCATGCCATCGCAGATCGTCAAGTGGGCCAAGGAGATCGCCCAGGGGATGTCTTATTTACACGTAAATAAGATCATCCACAGAGATTTGAAATCTCCCAAGTAAGTTGATTTTCTATCATATTTAAAATTACGAGCTTTTTTAAAACAATAAGTACTTACTATTTGTGGTATATAAAAGAATATTCTCCTTGTGAATGCCATTCTATTTAGCTCACTGCACAAGCTATGAACCTTTTCATATTATTCCTCTTTCATTTAATTTGTAAGGCGTTCTAGAGATTGCGTTACGAACAATGAAAATATGTCTGTATTGTTTGGTCAACTAATACCTCATTTCATTCCATTGCAGTGTGCCTCAACTTCCACTTATTTTACTTAGTATTGTTGTATTCAGGGAATTCTTAAATGCACGGTTTAAACTAACAATGTACTTTGATAACGAAAAGCTCGTAATTTTGCTCTCGTTATTTCAATTAGCTGTAAGTATCATTTTCAAATTATGAAATAGCTTTCATAAAGTAAAATTCAAGGAAACAAATACATCCTTCCTTTGTTCGTGCAAGACACAGTTGAAATATTTTATTTTACTGTTATTTACTCGTTGCATAGTAACTAAACTCTCCAACGTCCGAGAAAAGTAAGGACAATAAAATTTATTCCGACTATTGGTAAATCCTAATCTTTGCTTTTCGTAGAAAATATCGTTCATCTTTCGCGAATCCTGTTCGATACGAGTAGTGGATATTCTATAACAATATCCCTATTAAAACTTAGGTGAAAGTTGAAGTATAGACCCTTAGTATCAGGTGGCGCGACAGCACATTGTAAGCTTGCTTCACCTAGGATTTCACGGTGCGATTTGTTTTGAGTGCTCCAAAGCCCCGTGCTTTACGACAAAGCACGATTCCCGGAAAAAATCATTCATCCATCAGACATGTTACGTCACTAAAAAATAATAGTATTTCGGGTTTAGGACATTACTTACTTAAAAATATGTAAATTGACTAGTTTTAAACAAAGACACTTGATTTTTATGTATTGATTGCACCCAGGTATAAATGTATAATACATTAGAAAAAAAAACACGTTTGAGTAGGTACTGTACTTGTTTCACGTTCTGAAACACCACCTTTTCTAACAAGTTACGTTACACATGGTTAAATTTAAGACGTTGTAAACCACTTAACACTGAATCAATTCTTCACGAAGTCTGAATTAAAATAGTAGAGACAAGTCGCCACGGCCGCCTCAGGCGCTGCTCCGCGGTGCGCAGCGCCCCTCTTGCATCGCGCACGTACCGGCGATGCACAGCGCGCCGCGAAACGCGGCGTGATGCAACGTATTCTGAATTTTCACAATGCAATGAGTATCTTTTCGTGTAGTAAATAAAGTTATAATTAGTGTCGCTTCATTAAAATGTGCACGTCGCGTCTCAGTGTGAGCAGACCCTAAGAGGTTTAAAACGACTTAAATTTAACCATGCATACATACATACGTACGTGTACCTACTTATGACAGTACCTATCGTCCCCATATGGTTATTACACGTTGCGATGAGCTTTGCTCGCAGTATCAATTAGTTCAGTCTCTATTGAACTCACGTTGATGTCTGAACGTTCTTAAGCTCATGTTGATATTGAGTAGGTCTTGAATGGGAATTGACATGTGATTGAATGTCCTATTGTGCCAATATAGGTACCAGAATTATATTATAATAATATACTTATAGATATTATTGTTCTAGTTGAGATCCCATGCTCACGGGTATGCCTCTTTATGCAGTCGGGTAATACTTTACAAATAAATAGTACCGTGTTAGCAGTTTTATTAGGCCAGTATTGGCCTAACAATTGGGGTCAGTGGTCCAACCAACAAGGGGGTTGGATAAGGTGATAATTCCTCAGTCGCTGAAACTTTGCAGTGTGATAAAGTAACGTTTATAGATAACGGTTGACCAGTTATCCAACATTTTTTTTATTTAGAAGTTAGGTATTTACACCTAAACATGAAAATCATTTCTAGATCTGGGGGAAAAATTGCTCCGTCCAAAATTCCTTCGGTATATGCCAGTATATATTGATATGTATAGGTATGTATCGGTATCCAACATTTTTTTATTTGGGAGGGCCAGGAAGTTAAAAATACCTATTTAGGTTCATAACCTGTTCGAAAAAATTCCTCCGTCAAATTTTCTGTTTTTGTATGTTTTAATATCGTCAAATGTATCGCACTGCACAAAGATCCAATAGATTTTCCATTTGTAACATAGCATTACGGTTTTCTGCCAATAACTCAGTGAAAAAAATTCCTCCGTCTTTTTTTATTAATTTATCTGTCATAGTATACATAAATGAAACAGTTTTTTTAAAGATCCAATAAAATTTCGGCAATACACACGACTTTTAGAGTATCAACTATTATTTTAAGATGAATGGATTATGAGCGGGCGGCGGGGGCAGTGCGGGGCGCGGGAGGGAGGGCGCCGCCGGCCGCCGCGTTGCATACATACTCACTTTTCTGTTTTTTATAGAATCTAATGAAATTTCGACTCAACGCGGCGGCCAACGCCCTCGGGATCCCGCGCCCCGCACTGCCCCCGCCGCCCGCCCGCTCGTAATCCATTCATCTTAAAATAATAGTTGATACTCTAGAAGTCGTGTGTATTGCCGAAATTTTATTGGATCTTTAAAAAAACTGTTTCATTTATGTATACTATGACAGATAAATTAATAAAAAAAGACGGAGGAATTTTTTTCACTGAGTTATTGGCAGAAAACCGTAATTCTATGTTACAAATGCAAAATCTATTGGATCTTTGTGCAGTGCGATACATTTGACGATATTAAAACATACAAAAACAGAAAATTTGACGGAGGAATTTTTTCGAACAGGATATGAACCTAAATAGGTATTTTTAACTTCCTGGCCCTCCCAAATAAAAAAATGTTGGATACTGATACATACCTATACATATCAATATATACTGGCATATACCGAAGGAATTTTGGACGGAGCAATTTTTCCCCCAGATCTAGAAATGATTTTCATGTTTAGGTGTAAATACCTAACTTCTAAATAAAAAAAATGTTGGATAACTGGCCACCGTTATCTATAAACATTACTTTATCACACTGCAAAGTTTCAGCGACAGAGGAATTAATGTAATTTCTCCATACAAAGAATTTTCTTATTGACTGGACTACAGACAAAAAGTTTGCATTCGAGAAGGAGATGGATATATATTTATATGATTATATGTTTCCGTCCGGTTGATACTATGTAGTTGATCTAATAAAAATGTGTGTCTGTCTTATTACTCAGTGACGTGACAATTGATACACTTTGTCGATGTCTAGCTTTCTAAGCTCATCAGCTAAGCTCAGACTACACCAAGCTCCTAATTCGTAAAATTGAAACCCGTATGTTTCAATCTGTGGAACAAAACAGCTCCTAAGTTAATACGGAAAATTGAATTGAAACGCAGACCGCAAGCGGAGACCAAAAGGAGTAGGCTTCTAAAATTCAGGGGGTTATCTAATACCTGACACACTGGTCTGCCAACCGTGAAATTGAGCTACATTGTGTGCCATTGTTTAGAAATTCCTATCGGTCTAGCTAGCTGTAGTTTCGTATGCTGTGTAAATGGCATTAAACTAATAGGCATTAAACTAATGAAATGCATCCAATATTACCCTATGCGTTGACACCTATTGGTCACAAACATAACTGGGTTGTGTAGGTCGGATACGCAGTCGCTCCATGTAAAATACTGGTATTCAGCTGCATCCGGTTGGACTGGCAGCCGACCCCAACAAAGTTGGGAAAATGCTAGGCAGATTGCTTTTGGTCACAAACATAACAGTCGAAATGTTGGTGTGCTAACACATCTGTCTAACACATATACAGGTACATTACTCCCAAATTAATAATGCACATGCAGATCTTCGCTAATTGTCGTATTTCCGGAAACACCCGGATTATTGAATCGTTCGAGTCCTAAACAATGCACTTGCATTTTGCACCTTGTTCGAAAGAAATAGAAGTCAATATCAACTGTACACAATCGAAAACAATTCGGGCGGTCGGCGGTCAGTCAAAGGTCCGTCAGTGCGTCAGTCGTCTTGTTATATTGGTGGTGACTGCACGTGTTCTCTCTGTCTGGAATTATACAGAGCTGCTATTACAAACCCTTCTTGGTTTTGTTTTCAAAGGTGAATTTAATTTCAACTTTAATTATCTTATTCAAATTTAAATAGTTAATTTTGTAAAATATGTAAATATACTAACATTTTCCACGTTTTTTCAATATAAAAAATTAAAAATACCTACGTAAAATACATATTAAGCATGTAAGTAAGCTATGAACATAATTAAAAAGTACTTAAATCAACGAAATAATTAAAATGAACAGCGATTTAAGAACAACAACAACAATTTAACGAGATCACATTTTTTGAAGGTTAAAATAAAAATATTTAATAATAATAATATCCTTGGACATTTCACACAGCGCCATATCCTCCCAAGCTAAGCAACCTAATGCTTGTATTATGGTAACGAGATGGCTGATATACTACTTATATACATTTTTTTTTGTAAATACATACATATTATAGATAGAAAAACACCCAGACTCGTAACATATACTTGCAGGTCGTACAAATATTTGTTCCGTGCGGGAATCGAACCCGCGACATAGTGCGCAGCAGTCAATCGCTCAACCACTTCGCCAACCGTGTCGTCAAAGATATTATTAGATTTGTAAGATATTATTCTTAAATCGCTCGTAAATCGTTCAGTTGGTTGCATTTTAAGCCCCTATCAACTCCTCACGGATATACGTTGAATTGTAAATAAGCATATAATGTTCTCACTGCTGGGACACAGGACTCCTCTCTTTGTGATTATCGCATATGAAGCAATTTTAGCACGGTTCGATGATCCCCTATTTCGAGCTGTACGATAAAATTAACTCATACATTCAATTCAAATATAAATGACCAACGGCCAGTTGGAAGATCGCTTCTTCCCGACTTAAAATAGTTAATTAAATTATTTTGGTTTCACCTCTAGCCATTTTCATGAATCTCGTAATTACTGAATAGGTCGTCTGAAGGAGCCACTTTTAGAACTCCAATTAAATCACTGAGTAAACCGAATTTAATAATAAAACACTTTTAGTATCAATTTTCTAAGTCGGACAGCCAGTCTTAACAAGGGCAAGGGGTATACGTTAGTATTACCCAGCTAATGGGTTGTGGAGGTCAGATAGGCAGTCGCTGCATGTAAAATACTGGTATTCAGCTGCATCCAGTTAGAGTGGAAGCCGACCCCAACATAGTTAGAAAAAGCAGGCAGATTGATTGGTTGATTAGTGCCAATTTCATGCAATGAATTGATGAAACTCGTTCTCACTCAAGTTCAAAATAGGCTGAAAATCTGTATTTTTTGAAGTCAAAGTTACATAAGTGTTGAGACCGCTGCTCTCAACATCGCCGCGCGCCAGCGGCAGTGAACGAGAGGCAGAAGGGAGTCAGCCGGCCGACGGCCGAGCGCGGGCCCCCGCACCACACGGCAGTCAACTGTTGCACGCCTCCACGCACGGCTGCGCTTACGCGTTTTCCTAACATCTATTCATTTTGTCTCTTATTACTTCCAACCGACCGTTGTAATTCCTCATATCTTAATTATACATATTATACAGTCCACTACACATTTCATTTTGCTCCACCACGACCTATCGTCGCGATCAATAAGACAGTCCCCCAAAAACGCTCACCGTTCACCACTTACGACCCGACCTCAAATCCATGGTCTATGTGGTCTTCAAATTAGCGGCTTTTAAGATGGATAGAAAATTAAGTACACCTACTCGGTTACTCGTTAGTATGTTCGACTTCAATGTTAAAATTAGCTTGTAATACTCTCGTCATAGGGAACGTTGCACAAAAATAGAAAATGTCATAGTATGAAGATTAGCCGGCACAGGTGGACCCCGGCAGTACTTAAATGTGAAGAGGTTACCCCCTCAATTAAGGACCAATTCGATGTCCAAGATAAATATAATATTTTAAATCCGTCAAACAGGAGAATCCATTTATCGATCTGCGTCTCCAGGACCATAAGGGCTTCCCTTTTTTATTAAAAGTTCTAAAATTAATATTTTAGCTTATCTTCATAATCTATATTCCGTCAGTCCATAATATAGCTCAAGTATAGCATTAGCAACTCGCAGACCTAAAGTGACAACTAAAGAGGATACCTAAAGTGGACACCTAAAGTGGACATCTAAAGTGTCTTGTCGTACGTGGAACAGCTCCATATTCGCACTCAAGGTTGGATTCATCTATAAATCTCCAACTTCTGTTCGTCGATCTTTTCACGGGCGCTTGAAGTCGTGATTTGAGTATTGCTAGTTACTGGTCGGCATTGGAGTCGACAAGTATGCACCAATGTTAAGTACTAGTACGGCAAGGTACCAATTTTGGTCGTTAGACTGTACTAAAAATCAGTTATTGAACGATTCTCCATTACTACATTATGAAGAGCCCTGTAACCTAAAAGAGCCGGTTAATCGCTCGTCAATGGTGTTCCCAATCCATGTTTTGTGCAGTTAATCGGCTTAAATTTCCGTCTGAAGCTTGAACAGTACAATTCTTTCTATTGAAGTCCTTTCAAGCACCTTCAAGGAAATATAAATAATGCTAAAAATAGCTTACCAGCATATCTAGAATGTAAAAAGGCACTAATACACGTGACACATAAAATGCACGTTGATATAAAGCTGCTTACCACCGCTTCAAGGCCACCGCAAGCCCGGTTAAGCAGTAGACAACCCTTTGGTTGAACTGCGAGATGCAAATTCAAAAAAAAAAAAATTCAAGGCCACCGAGTCTCGGTTGTATATGTATACATTCATATTTTCAGAACATGAAATTACAAATTAAAAAATACTTCATAATTGTATTAATATGGATAGTGTTTTCAGCATCATAAACAATATTAAATTAGTATTGATAATACGATTTATTTCATGATTTGTCATGTTCGTTAAAACTATGCGAAGCAGGGGCGGTGGGTTGGTTAGTTATAAGAACACATTCTATGTACTCAGGCAGTTTGGGAAGATATAATAATTTCGATAAAGTTGATGCAGAAATGTTCTTGCTCCAATGAATATTTTTAAAGATGATTCAACGTTTCAAATAATCACTATAATGAGTACCTTAAATCAAGCTTCTAAGTAATATTTCGGGCGGAACATCAAATATATGCTTTCAATCTATACTTATATTATAAAGAGGAAAGATTTGTATGTATGTTTGTAACGAATAAACTCAAAAACTACTAAACGGATCTGGATGAAACTTGGCACAAAGATAAATTATAGTCTGGAAAAGCATATAAGCTATTTATTCCGGAAAAAATTACGGTTCCTGTGGGATAATTTCCTTCATACACGCGGGCGACGCCGCTGGCAAAAGCTATTATTGAATAAATATGTTTTTATAACTATTTATTTCTCCTCTAATAAGTAACTGCTATCCAAATCAACTTCCGCGTATCTATACTAATATTATAAAGAGGAAAAAATTGATTTTTTGTTTGTTTGTTTGAAATGATTAGGCTCCAAAATTACTGGACCGATTTGGAAAGCTTAGTTTTCTAGGAGTAACATAGGCTACCTTTTACCCCGGGAAAAATGACGAGTCCCAAGGGAAAGACCACGGGAGCGAAGCCGCGGGCAAAGTGCTAGTATTCTATAAAGACTGATCACTTATTGATGAAATATTAAGAGCTACTTGTAGCACTAGAAATAGCACAGAATCATGTTTGCATCATAATTGGTTACGCTTCATAATTACACCAAGATCTCGACGTAATATTGGTTAATTGCGTGACTAGTAATTCGATAGGAAGTGTTGCATCTCGATTTAAAGGCTTGCTTCGTAGTCGGAAGGCTAATAAGTTAGCTATCTTTAGCCCGGTCTACCTTTACAAAGTCGATAGCGCATTGAATGATTTATTAAATTCTCCGTAACAGTATCGATTCTCACCTTACTAAGTGTGTTTCGCATGTTAATAATAGGAAAACACCCACGGTAAAAGTGCGAATACATTGTTTCCTGGAAAAAGAAACAAGAACAATGGATTTAAAATGTATTCACGCTGCTCTCCGGACAATTTCACCGATATGTGTTACAATAAACTCTTTGTTTCAGCATACTGGTGGCTGATAATCTCGTGGTAAAAGTGAGCGACTTTGGCACAAGTCGCGAATTCAATGATGTAAGTGCCGTAATGAGTTTCACTGGCACGGTAGCCTGGATGGCTCCTGAAGTTATAAGACACGAACCATGCTCTGAGCGTGTCGACGTGTGGTCTTATGGCGTGGTTCTCTGGGAACTCCTCACACAAGAAGTCCCGTACAAAAATCTGGAAACACATGCTATTATGTGGGGCGTGGGGACCGACACGATCGCGTTGCCAATACCTTCGACGCTTCCGAGTAGCATGCAGTTACTCATGAACCAGTGCTGGAACAGGACGCCCAGGAACAGGTGAGTGTATGCCAATCATAATGAATTACTCTACGTCTACTTATTGTAAGGGAACACGCTTATCGGAATCCAGTTAGTTTCGTAAAATGTTATACATTAGGTACTCATCATCATAGAACTCATCGAGTTCACATCCGAAGCAATTATCACAAGAGTTGTGAACTTGCTGTAAAAAAATTATTTGCTGTAAAAAGTCGTGTTTTTAGTCCATTTATACAGTTATTTAAAAACAGATGAAAACTTGTAAAATCAACGTCTTCCCACACATATTCACTACCTATGCACGATAACTTAACGAGTTTGCTTTATAACGAACACACAACATACCCAAAGTAAAACTTTAAAGTGTAAATGTTATACATTAGGTACTCATCATCCTAGAACTCATCGAGTTCACATCCGAAGCAATTATTTGCTGTAAAAAGTCGTGTTTTTAGTCCTTTTATACAGTCATTTAAAAACAGATGAAAACTTGTAAAATCAACGTCTTCCCACACATATTCACTACCTATGCACGATAACTTAACGAGTTTGCTTTATAACGAACACACAACATACCCAAAATAAAACTTTAAAGTGTAAATGGCTGTCATACATTCCGCATTTCCAACGTCATTAAACCCTATATTTTTAGAGTATTTATCGGAACGGCATCGTGCGGTTGTGTCACGAATTTCGGATCAAAATTCATTTGTTTTGCGATTTTTCTCTGATTATACTAGGTGAGTTCGTTTTGTAACTTTGAACATCCAGACAATGCAAGTTTCCTTACTTGTACTTAATCTCTTTGCAAAACAAACCTTTTCTACACCATTAAAAAGTGGGTATCAATTTTATAAAGTTATAACCATTCATAATAACCCGATATTTCGTTTTCAAAATCAATTCAATTCAATAGTTTCGAAAGTAAAACCCATAATTTTCCGAGTAAAATCAACAAGTTGCCGTTCCAAACGCATCGCAAATTAAAAAATCATTACCTGAAAATTGCTTGACAAGTTATCCTTGTAAACTGCGTTCCGCACATGCGCAATTCAAAAGCGCTTCAATATATCAGCTGGTGCTGATGCAAATTGCACAAGGCCCGGGCCCGGCTTCACCTGCGCAACCTGTGGGGCGGCCAGTGCCGCCTGCCTCGCGGTCACGGACACACGGCTCTCGGTGCACTCTGAAACTGAAAAGTTTACGTGATTTATTTTTCTGCCAGTACAATATTATTCTGATAGTGAAATATTTTACTTTCATTGTGTTTCAATAGTGGTTTTTTGTGTTTTATTAGGCCGCCGTTTAAAATAATCGCCGCTAATTTGGAAATAGCTGGGGACGAGTTAGCTACTTGTCCCATCGTCACTTTCAAAAACAATCAAGCGACTTGGCGTAAAGAAGTACAAGACAGCATGGATCGTTTTTATGCGAGGTAAGTTTGTGAATTGTGCCGCGGATTTTAAGCGTCTCACGGTTTTAGGGATGTTTAAGATTTTACGTATAAATTCAAGGAGGCCTTGTTTTTTAAAGTGTGTTTTAAATATTTTGTTACGGTTTTTTTTAGCGATTCGGCAGGGTTCGTATAAAAGGGAGGCTTTGTTTTTTAAAGAGTGTTTTAAATATTTAGTTACGGTTTTCTTATAGCGATTCGGCAGGGAGTTAGGCCGCGTTTCAGTGTATTCATGATGTGTTTCGATTTATTGTGGGATACTTTTAGATATTGCGAGAATCGTTTTTTGAAGTTTCGTAATCGGATTCAATGCTTTTAAGTAGGTTTTTTATTGAGATTCACGATACAGTCTCGCTGTTGTTTTATGGTGGGCAGAACGTGCCTTTGAGAATTAAGGACAGTAATTTAGCGAGTTATGTTTACTTTTCGTGAAGTATGGAAATTTAATTGAAACTGATGGTTTTTAAAACATGCCGCAAGTGATCTAGTTTTGATAAGAATCTGATTCGCTAGTGATTGATTTTTTTAAATATATTTTTTTGTGTAAATTAACTTTAAAATAAGTGAATATTACTGTATCTGGATTACCGTAAGCAAATACAATAATTCTTATTATAGGTTGATTTATTTTCGATATTGATTAAAAGTCGGAATGTTTGAGTTACGGAATTTATTGATGGAATTAATCGAGTTTAGTTGGATTTCCGTGTAGTGATCCGAGTAAAATTAACTTAGTTTGTGGCGCAGTCCGCCGGGTTTCTAGTTTTTATTTAAACTCTGTTTATTTTTATAAACTATCTTTTGGAAGGGGCCAATAGAATATAAAATGCATTGTTTTTTTAATGTTGATGTTCAATAATGTGTTTCATGTTCCTATTTGAAATAATTGATTTGATTTTGACTTTAATCAATGCCTTTGTGGTTTAGTTGATTTGTTTATTTTATCAAAGTACTATGTAGGTACATTCACGCCTTCTTGCCACGGGCGTAGGTAAAAACTATAGAACAGTGATAATAGTTTTGGTATAGTTGATTCGATTATTTTATCGAAGTACTAAGTACATTCACGCCTTCTTGCCACGGGGGCAGGTCGAAACTATGGAACAGTGATAATAGTTGTTGAATAGAAACTTTAATTTAGTTTATTTCGAAATTGTTGAAAGCGGATTATTTTCTTTTTGGAATTATTGATAGGATTCAAGCGAGTTTCATTGAGTTTTACGGTTGTAGGAGTTTTTTCAGGTTGCAAAGTTCGAAGCAGACTGTCCGTGATCTGGCTTTCGTATAATGACTTAGATTTTGAATCCTTCTATTGATTATTTTATTAAAGCAACTATTTTAAAATTCGTTAGTTAACAACAATGATTTTAGTTATTGTTTAATAGCCCATACACTGTCATGAACACGTATGCGTGTCGAAGGCAATGAGCTCAGAATAGCACAAAAAATTAGTGGCAGTGTATTTGTGATTGACTCTTGAACTTTTTCTTTCTCCGTATTTGTTTATTTAACCTTTCGTGTGTTTTAGACGTGGATCCACGTTTGAAAAATCTTTACCCTCGCGTGGATCCACGTCCAAACTTTTTAAATGCGATTTTGTTCACTATTCTTTGGACTTTTGGGTCTCGTCGCTTCCTCGCGTCAATTCATTGGGCATACGACGGTAATTATTACGAGCGTAGGTCAATGACACGAAAGATTAAGTTTTATTTTTGAAACTGAAAAATCGTAATATTTTAGTTTTGGAATTAATGATGAGTTTTGTTGAGTTTTCGAGTGTAGTTATTTCACGTTACTTAGTTTCATGAATTCTTTTGATGACTCTTTCTTATTCAAGCACTGTTAGCTATAGACAGCTATAGTTGTTGAATAATGTACTTATACATCGTGCAATTTAAGTCGTCTTACAAATGTGGTCCACTTGATGTATCCGACAGAAATAACCTCTCGGCGTGATTAAAAAGTTGTTACCATTAATTAAGATAATAGGTACAATAAAAAATACATAATGCATTACAATAAGTAATATCCTGTTAATAATGTATCGAACGGTAGATTATTCCATCCCTCTTCTCTATGAGACAAAATTTCTTAATCCAATATAAAACCGTCCACGTCCTGTAGTCCTCTACAGGCTGTTTTAAAGACCGTCGTCGTGCGTTTCCGATATTGTATGTTTTTCAATTATCCAAATGTTCATAATTATATTTTTATGAATGATTAGTAGTTAATGGATACATGATTGGGCTGCCGTTGTAAGACGACTAAAATTGCACGGTGTATGCCAAGCATATTATAAATTACGAGAATACATCGCTGATAAAAATGCTTGGGTCAATGCTAGTCCTGTTCCACGATTTCTTCGAAAACTGTTGGAATCTTTGCATTGTATAAATTTAATTTCTTAATAGTGTTTAATTGTTTAGCACATATGTGAGTACTATGTACTTACTATAAAGCGACCATTTCCTGGGTACGTCTTTCATTGACTTGAATGTGCCCTGGCGGCTGAGAATGTCATGCTCACTTTAATGTCTCGCTGATGGTGGCGTGTGTGTTAGATCATTTAGCTCACTACAACATGGTTAAGCTGAATAGTGCTAATCCATGCGTCATGTTCGTGAACGGGCGCCGTCAGTAGGGACTGGTCATCTCTTAGCGGCTATGGCTTGTTTTAATTGAATTTTTGAATTGTTGTTACATATTTTATAACGGATCCTAATAACGTTCTGCATCGTTCTCACATGTATAATAACAACCCTCCTGATCAGAAGATCTAAGTAGATAAATGTCCAACAGCGCAAAACGTCCAATGAGCAGTAAATGTAATTATAATTAGTTCAATTCCTATGTAGCAAACGACCTATTAGATGGTTAGTTTAGTGGATCGTCTATTTAGCAAATTGTCAGATTCTCAGAATGCCTGGATACTCAGGCACAAAATTCAACACACACATTGCACCGGAAGGGAAACGTCTCGGCATTACAATATGTTCTACCAACTTATATCAGTTCATGTTGATTTGAATAGCTGTGATGGTTTGACGTGTGTTATGGGAGTTATATAAGATGACTGGTAATTAGTGACCGATATTTAAACACGTGATTGTACTCATGATTACAATCAACTTTCCCAAAGAAACTTTTTTTGTATACTCAATAGTTTTATTTTTATCACAATAACAATACAACTGGCGCGCGCAAAGTTCAATGACCTTCGCGCCGATCAGTTGTTAGCAGCTATTGAGTATACAAAAAAAGTTTCTGCATTCATGCGCCTCCCGCATCGTTCTAAGCTCATTTATAATGTTCTGTGTCCACTCGTTACCCGGTTTTAAATATTTTTGAGAAAAAATTTAACATGGTGTAAAAATTATTAGAATCGATTCAGTTCCTCATCTTGAACAAAATATATTCAGATTTCGCATATACTAAAAATAATGTTGTATACATAGTTAAATTTGTTGGCTGTGCAGTACATTTTGCGCGAGCGAGTTAGGCGAACATAAATGTACTGAACAGCTGTTTTTTTTCGCGATTTAAGGTTCGGTCCCATAGTCAAAGTTGTTCGTTATAATGAGTTCAATGACCTCTTAAGGGGATTTAAACGACTAAAATTTAATCGTGTATATTTTTTTGAAGTAGTTGAGTCGGCTTGGCTAGTTCGTAACAGCGCGTTTCTCCGCTAAATAAGTTTACTTTCTTTTGCGCAGAATTGTTTCATTTTTTTTTCGACTTCGCGACATGAACTTTTTTGTATGTTTTTCACGCGTTTCTGTGGACTTATCTTAGTATGGGATTCTTTATACGAGGCTCGAAGCATTCTAACTTTAAATGGATTTTTATAATTGATTCGACTAGGTCGCGCGATAGTTATCGGTTTTGTTTTTATGAAATCATAATGGCGGATTTTAGTCTTCAATAAGTAATCGCCGAAGTGGGGTATCAAAAGGAGAAACCCAAACTCCATAGAAACTTGGGCCTGGCGTTACAGAGCTGGAATTTTGCCATAAATTAGAGCACCTAGGAAGATTTCACGAGCCCAATTTTCACGTCTCTCAGCAATGGCCAAATTGGTAAAATCAGACAATGTTTACATGTTAGGTTATTTTTTTTTATTTTTTAACTACCCTACGCGAGGAATTTCTCCTTTGTCGTGGGTGTGTTTACAAACATTTAAACTCACATACGCAAACACCCAGACCCGCAACAACTACATGTAGTCAATACAAATATTTGTTCCGTGCGGGAATCGAACCCGTTGCATGCTGCACAGCAATTGCTCAGCCACCGCGATATTTAAATAAAAAAATCTTTTTGAGGCTGTTTTCTACGTAAATATGGAACGCACATGCGCCGAGCTGTAGCGTTTGCAACCTATCATGATGAGGTTTAGGTACCTACTTACATAAAAAGCGGTGAATTCAGATTAAAATTACTAAAAACCTCAGCAAAAAATTATGTTTGCTACATAAGGCCCACTTACATCACTAATGGGTTGCATTTTTAAACATTGTATTTACTACCAGGGGATTTGATGCTATCTCAAATTACAGTAAACTGAGATTGCAACAATAGGTTTATTTAAATAAAAAACGTATTATTGAGATAGGGTTTTATTAATCACCTTCTTCGTTAGGATTATCATAATATAATAATACAGTATCGAGGAATTGTGCAGGAGGTAACTGACTACCCTGGTGCCGAATGAACGAAGAGAACGTCCACAGTGAATACACACCCGCTGGTGTCCTATAGGTGTCTGTTCACTCTCTGCTGGTTTATTTCCATCAAGAGATACAGCATTGGCATGATTCCAGCAAACTTGACGATAAAGTCATTTTCATTTACCTGAAGCAAACATTTATCATTTGACTATTAGTTCTAGCACTAGCATTTAGCATTAAGCATCTGAGTGGCACATTTAGGTACACAAAAGCGGCTTTATTACATTCCCACTGCATGGACACAGGACTCTTCTCTGAGAGAAGGAATTGGCTGTAATTAACTGTGCAGGTTCTGTGCATATTGGTAATGTAAAAATGTTACGTTATATAATTATCACATACTGACCGATTCCTGTACAATTGAAAGAATCGCTTCATCTTCCAATCTTAGCCTTCCTATTGTGTTGCAGCGGTCCGTTGCTATTCCACAATTAATGCATAAGCTCATGATACCGTATTAACCAGTCGTCAGAAGAGCAATATCCAGATCCGGTTTTCCAGCAAAGGTCAGCAGGAATGGCAGGCTACGGTGTCCAATATTCAAGCAAGCGAGGGTCAGTCAGAAGGCAATCGATTTCGGAGTCTAGTATTCGAGCAGTCAGCAGAGGTTTAATATTGTAATGAATCTCGAGAATTCGAAAAACACATTCACTTGCGCAAAGATACGAAAAGTGAATGACACTAATTATAACGATGACAATTGACAGACGTTGATATTGACATTTGCCGTTTACTAGTGCAATCCATGCGCAATCCGCGTTGCAATCAATTTTTTCGATTATTTATTTCCTTCATTGATTTTTTAATCGTGCTTACGTTAAAAATAATTTTATTCCTGAATTTTTTATTTTACATTGATTTCAATATCTAAAAAGCAATTGTACTAAAATAATGGAGTATTATTCAATTGTAATTATCGATATCCGCTAAATCGATTACATTCTTAGGGTACGCTCTATTGTTTAATGCCAGTGTTTGCAAAGTAAGTGACCTATAATGAAAGAAGTGCTGTAACGGTTTACAAAGGTTGTTTAAAACAAAAAAATAGAAATGTACTTTTTTTTTACACTTGGCCATTGTAATTGAGGCTAAGATTTAAATAGGTTAATTAGGCAGAATAGTAGATTTTTTTGGCACATATTTGATTCGTGTAACGGCTAGGCCCAGAAATGGGTTTCTCCTTTAGGGCTTCTGGCAAACATTTCAAAAATACTACCTTCACTCTTAAAATAATTGATTAATTGCAGTTGTGTTTTTCATCTACATATTAACGATGTGATAACTCTTTAGGGTCAACAAATCCGACCAAGGCCAGGAGGGCGCCAGTGGCGGAGATAGCAACCGTCGCGAAGATCTGAAGTCAGCGCGTAGCATTCGCAGGATCTATGAAAATCAGCTAAGCCACGCCAACGAGATGTTCTTGGAGGTGTGCGCCGTGCGACTGCAGCTAGAACAGCGAGAAAAAGAAGTTGCAGAGTAAGTACATTATTATCAGAGATCGGAATTAGGTAGAGTTATGTACTTGCATCGAAATGTTGATATTAATATGGATCTTCCCGGGATTTATAATACAATCCCGTGTGGCCTACAATATTACAAATAAATAATAATAAAAACCTCAGAGATAGATAAGACAAATAAAACAAATATAATTAACATACAATTTTGATTAGTATTTACATTAACTCACAACAATATTTTTTTATTTACTTTGCCCCGCACTTTTTCCTGTAACGGATGCGTTTGCAAAGATTTAAACTCACACATACACAAATACGCAGACCAGGAACAACTATAGATCATACAAATATTTGTTCCGTACGGGAATCCAACCTGCAACACGCGGCGCAGCAGTTAATGTCGATGTCCGATGTCGGATCGTTTAAATTGTGTAAAACTAAATAACTTTTTTATTTAATAAATCACGGGATTTTTCCCGTCTTTATAATTAATCCCAGGATTTGAGGCAAACCAACTTTAGTCTTTCGCTGTATGAAATCAGTGTAAGTACAAAAATAACTATACCTAATTCCGATCTCTAATTATTATACAACGTGGCGCTACAATGGTGACATTAATTTAACACACATATACGTTTTCACGTTTTCGTTTCTTGAAGACATTATATTTTCTTTAAACGTTATTATTTACGGATTTATTTAAAATGTTAGAAAATAGCATCTTAGAGCGACCTGTACTTAGAGAACTGTCGCGCAGCGAACATTTGCCGGGGTCACGGATAATATCGCATCAATGAAATTAAAGCGAATAAGCTATTAGGATGAATCAACTGCAAAAAGTAGGCGAATTGATTTTATTATTTAGAAAAAAAAATCTCCAGGGTCATAAAAACGCCATTCTATGTCTCTAACATAGATGCGACTTCTCAATAAGCCGTCGCGTGTCGTATTCAGCGCTCAACTTCCGAGAAATATTTGATTGAAGTAAAGTGGTGTATGTTTACGTATCAGAGGTACTTTATTTGCTTTCACGGCCGGTGACCTTCTCGATGTCATTAAAATGCGGTCGCCGTTTCATTCAGAACTAACAATTAACTCTGAAGCCACAGGTTGTACGAGTGATATTCAGATTCGGATTTTTCAGCTTTCCTGCAGTTTGTTATGCATTTAAACGCTTTTCAGAGATGTAAAGTATGAAATTGCCGATTTGTACTGAATAATTGAATTTCGTTTCTTTTATAATTTAACATATTTATTTAATCAAAATAATTATCATTATCATCTATAAATTGCTGCAATCTAATAGGAAGGTCATTTATGCCTTAGCGATAGAACTCTCGATCGAACGATCTAGATTCGACGAACTGTGTAAAAGCATTTTGTACTGCCTCCTGAGAAGAAAACTTTTTATCACGTAGAAAATTGTCCAGATCACGAAAAAAATGGCAGTCCGTTGGAGCAAGGTCTGGCGAATACGGAGGATGACGAATGGTTTTTAATTGCAGTTCCTGTAGAGTTAAAACGGTTTCTCGTGCTGTATGAGGTCTCGCGTTATCATGGAGCAATAATGGTGAAGATCGATTCATGAGTCGGGGCAGTTTCACTGCTAGTTTTGCTATCATTGTTCGGAGTTCGGCACAGTAGACATCTGTTGTTATAGCTTGACCAGATCGGAAAAGCTATAGTGAGTAACACCATGCTGAGACCACCAAACAGTTACCATTACCGTTTTATTGGTAAGCTTTGCTTTAGGACACTTGCGGCGTTTGACCTGGGGTCAGCCATTGCATTTTTCGCTTACAGTATTGTAAAGAATGCACTTTTCATCACATGTCACAGTTCGATCCAATATTCCTTCATTTTTGTATAGATTCAACCAGGCAACAAAAGTTTCAACACGCGTTTCTTTCTGCAGATCAGTCAAATCATGAGGCACCCATTTCTCATATATATTTTTATTTTATTGATTTGACGCACTTGAGTCAATGTTCTTGGTAAGGTAAGGTTAAACCATGCCGCTAATTCCTGGGTAGAGTGGTTCGGATCGGCTTCCACCATCTCTTTCAATTCATTGTTATTGACCTGTGTGTGCGGTCTGCCACGTGGTTCGTTCTTCAAATCAAAGTTTCCATCACGAAAGCGTTTAAACCAAAATCGCACGGTGCGTCATTTTCAATCCCCTCTCCGAATGCAACATTGATATTGCGAGCTGTTTCTGCCGCGTTAGTTCCGCGTCCGAACTCGTATTGAAAAATAACTCGAATTTTCGAAGTCTCCATCTTTTTAGTCTAAGCTGAATAAAAAAAAAACAACTACATGTCTATAATCGAATGCTGCACATTTTTAAAAGAAGAACTTCATAGGTACCATGAGATAAAAGTTGCTCATGAAGGTTCTATGTCATTCAAAGTACCTTTTACAATAAAACGGCAATTTCATACTTTAACCCCTATTATTTCGAATAAGAAAGTAACTATCTCTGGCTCTGCGTCTTTGGCTGGCGCTATTCGGCTTAGCGGATTTCGTAATCTATACCTACCCACCTACCATACCTACCCACCCACCTATCCTACCTACCCACCCACCTACCCTACCTACCCACCCACCTACCCTACCTACCCACCCACCTACCCTACCTATCTCCCTACCTACCCACCCACCTACCTACCCTAACTACTAACCCTACCTACCTACCCTACTTACCCTACCTACCTACCCTACCTACTGACCTACCCTACCTACCTAGGTAGGTAGGTAGGAAGGGTGGGTAGGTCCCACCTGCTTACCTAACTTTTCTCAGCTTTTAAACCTTCCCTGGACTACGACAAACATTTCAACACCAAAATCGGCCCAGCCGTTCTCGAGTTTTGAGTTCTCAGAACGAACAGCAATTGATTTTTATTTATATAGAAGATTAATGCATTATTTGCGAAGTAATTTTATAATATTAATCTTTAATCCAAATAAATGTTATTAATAATCAGAAGTATTTAAATGTTAACAAAATTGTCTATCTTGGGAGATATCTAAACCACTCTCTCTCTTAGGCGCAGTCGAAGCTGCGCTGGTCAGCTACTTCATGTAAATTGTTACATAGGTAGACCATGTCATGGTTGAGGACACTGGCTACTTTGTATCCTGGGAGTAAGTTCCGCTTGATATTTTCCAACCTAGCCGCAAGTGAATCACAAAAGCTAGTAGCAAATCAAACAAAGCTTTTTCTTTAATCGACCAGGGCTGAAGCCTTTAAAAATGGTATATTTTTTCACCTTATTTTGACTTAATATCGAAAAAGCACCCTAATTTTCAATCGAACATTCTCACGTCACGTAAATTTTGAGGTTATGTAAAAAAAGTGTCTTTTTATTACCTACAACATTAACCTTTTTCCATAGGACTTGTAGTTTTGCCGGGAATCGAGATAAACAGTTTTTTGCCCTTAAAACTCACCCCATCCACATATTGCTGTGGCGCATATTATAATTATCTTTGCTGGCTTCCCACTAACAGTATTAATTCTTGAAAAGAGTATGTATAAGGAGCATTGTATTCAATATCTATTGTGAACATCTTAGCTGGCGTGCTCATTCTTATAATACACTCGAGAGCAATGAATCCGGGTCACTTAATGTTAAAAATCTCGGAAACTAAAAATGATAGGTTAATGCAATAAATTGTATTTAATAGACAATGTAATACTCCTTAAATGAAAGTAAAAAAAATATGAGTCACCATACATTTTATTAACACAAAATTACATAAAGAAAAAAACTGCTGATCTCTCCTTAAAACAAAAATAGGAAACATGAAATTTTTGAACTTTATTACGATTTTCTTGAATTTTAATACTTCGTATTGCCTCCTCGTGCTTCCATTACTGCGTTTACGCGGTTTGGCATGCTGTACACCAAGTTCCTTATACGATTTTGGGGAATATTCTCCCATTCCTCTGTGAGAGCAATTTTGAGCTCACGAAGCGTGATTGGGGGAGGGTTTCGTTGTTTTACGCATCTGCCTAGCTCGTCCCAAGCATGCTCGATCGGGTTGATATCCGGGCTGCGCGCTGGCCACTCCATACGAGTAATGTTCATCTCTTGAAGGTAGTCATTCACAATCCTACCTGTATGAGGTCGGGCATTGTCATGCATAAATATAGCATCCTCACCTAAATTGACCATAAATGGACCAACGTGATCATTGAGGATTTCTTCCACATATCTTACGCTAGTTAAAGAGCCGTTTTCTATGATCACCAGCTCTGTGCGACTTTCAGAAGAAATTCCGGCCCACACAAGTACAGACCCACCACCGTAGGCTACTTTTTCTTCGATGCATGCTTGCTTGAATCTTTCCCCTGGTCTTCGATACACTCTGTGTCTTCCATCGTGCTTGTAGAGCATAAATTTTGATTCGTCGGAGAACATAACTTTTGACCAATCTTCAATACTCCAATTTACGTGGCCCTGGGCATATCTTAGTCTTGAAATACGATGCCCACGCTCCAGTTTAGGGCCGTTTGCAGGTCTAAGGGGTTTTAAGTTAGATTCAGCAAGCCGACGTCTTACTGTCCATGCACTTGGGTTACTTCCTCCGAGGCGTCGAAACTGATTTGTGAGTTCAGTTCCTGTGAGAAAGCGATTTCGAAGCATGGTGTTCACCAAGTATCGGTCTTCTCGTGCTGTGGTACACCTGGTTCTGCCCGTTCCTGGTCTGCGTAGGTTAGAACCAGTTTCTTCGTAACGTCGGAGAACTCTTTGTACTGTTGACAGCGACACACCGACAGTCCTGGCTGTATCGCGCTGACTCCGGCCGGTTTCCAGCATTGTAAGTATTCTGGTGCATTCTTCAGGCGTAAGCGACATAATTTCAGCTTGAATAATGAATATAGAGCACTATCAACATGGTTTATGTACCCACATAAATGACAAATTACAAACAAAAGCAAAACCAAATGCTGTAATTTCGTAGTTCCATCTTCGAAAGTGGCCCTTTTTCAAATTTGATTTTTTTATGATATAACTTTACAAAAACTAAGAAGTTTTAATACCTTCATTTGAGGAGTATTACATTGTCTATTAAATACAATTTATTGCATTAACCTAGCATTTTTAGTTTCCGAGATTTTTAGGATTCTTTAAGTGACCCGGATTCATTGCTCTCGAGTGTATTATGTACTAAACTAGCTGCGCCCTGCGGTTTCACCCTACGCGGGTGAAACAGCGGGGCGTTTCGATTTCGAGTTTCGATTCCGTAGGATTATCGGGATAAAAGTAACAGCTATATACCTATCAATTTCATCACAATCGGTTCATTCGTTTTCGCGTGAAGAAGTACCATATTAAGAACATAATAATATGCACAAAAAGAACTGAAAAAAAAAATTAAGGTGCACAAAAAATGCCAGAAATGCCACGTATGATATCTTCGACCAGCATTAAGTACCTATTTTTAGGATGCGTAATCATCTAATGATTCCTCCCGCTCCCCGATATGTCCGTACGTATCGGAACGGATAGGTACCGGTCAAACTACACATAGAAACAGGTAAATCTGTTCTTAGTGACCATCATGTCT
Organism: Hyppa rectilinea; assembly: GCA_951799385.1. Classification (NCBI taxonomy): domain Eukaryota; kingdom Metazoa; phylum Arthropoda; class Insecta; order Lepidoptera; family Noctuidae; genus Hyppa; species Hyppa rectilinea. The sequence goes on along the minus strand of OX637300.1, from coordinate 28,770,149 downwards.
TCGAGTTCGACAGGCGATGAGTTTTTTCTCCTCAAAGTGTTCATTATAAATGTAAAAAAGAACAGTCGGTGTTACCTATTCAACTCGTAAGACAATGATGGCCCAATCAAAGTCCGGGTCCACCTTCGAATTTAGCAACAAACGTCAGAAACATTTATGTACAATATTTTACACATAACAGATTGTTGTACACCAATGAATAAAATATAATGGAATTAAAACAAATGATTGTATTCACTTTACTTATTTATCTTGTTTCATTTCTAAACTAATCCCCTTCCAACATTTAACAGTCACGTTTCTGTTGCTGTGTAATTTATGTATTTTGTCCCGCAAAGGCGGATTAGCAAATACTAATGCTATCAAAACATCGCAATCCACATCCATTTTCACGACGAAAGAAGAGGACACACTACACTGGCAAATGCTTAAACCTGTATGACTCGGTCCAGGTAGTCTGACAGCCAGTCTTACCAAGGGGTATCGTATTGCCTAGTTACTGGGTTGTGGAGGTCAGATAGGCAGTAGCTCCATGTAAAATACTGGTATTCAGCTGCATCCTTGGTTGGAGTGGAAGCCGACCCCAATATAGTCCTGAAAAGGCCAGACAGATGATGATGATTATAATAGTAAGAAACACAGGTTTTCTCTAGGGTGTGAATAAGCTTTGAAAAAGAGGCCGCCGTGAATTTTTTCTGCCGACCTTGGTACGGCGCGGAGCAGACTCGTATAGGATGTTTCAATCAAGTTTCGTGCGTTTCCGATAATTATTTTTTTTAACTATCCAAATGTTCATAATTATTTTTATTTTTTTATGAATGATATTCAATGGTATAATAGTAGTCAATGGATACATGCATTGGGCTGCCGTTGTAAGAGGATTAAAATGCCACAGTGTATATACACTTTTTTTTTTTTTTTTAAGGCTGGGAAATCATCCAATGACTGCTCCCGCTCTGGGTGGAGCGGGAGGGAGTGTCAGACTCTTACTGACTAAAACCCATCCATGTTCCTTCCGTAGCCCTTTATGTTCCGGGGTAGCGGTAACCCTTTCGGACAATCCCGCTTACCCGGCAGGCTTGGCCCTGAGGGGCCCCTTCATATGCTGACATCTCTTTGAGGCGCGCGTGGAACATATACGCGCCGCACGGCACGGGTCTGGTTCTGATCGGACGGTGAGTCACCCATTACTCACCGTCCGCAGGCCCGCGCCTACAGTGGCCGGGAGTCGTCACGTGGCTCCCGACGCCCGGAGCGTCTCCCGCGGCGGCTGGGACGGGAGGACCTTTCTCTCTCCCATCCCGCCACCTCCTTCGCGAGCATAACTTTTTCGCAGAAGGAGGTGACTGCCTCCCACTCCCTCTCGCCCCGGACCATGGCTTGCACCAGGGCCGGGCGCGAGAGGTCGCCGCCGCCGATCGCCTCTACGAGGACACGGCGGTGCTCCGCCCAAGCGGGGCAGGTTTGCACCGTGTGCTCTACCGTGTCCTCTGGGCGATCCTCGCAGTGGTGACACCCGGGCGTTTCCTCCCGCCTGATGATGTGCAGGAACCTCCCGAAACATCCATGTCCGGTGAGGACCTGCGTCAAGCGGAAGGTGAGGGCGCCGTGACGCCTCTCTAGCCACTCCTCAAAGAGGGGCCTTACCGCCGCTAGTGTATATACACTTGAGAGCAATAAAATCGCACACCTTGACTTTTTTTTGTTAAGGCTGTTTTTTTCCATGAATATGAAGAAAAAATTAAATAAAACATACACTTATTGAAAGATTACGTCAGTACCTTTCTGATGAAACCAAATACAGTGTACAAAAATACCCATAAGGGGTTTTATGGCACAAAACCTAAAATACGAGTAAAATTACTCAATTTCGTTTAGGAAAGAATGATGATCAAACTTAAAATTCTTGTACAAATTGTTTATTAATAAGGTGTATTACCTCCCCTAGCCTTAATCACAGCTCTTAAACGGTTTTTCATGGACCGTATTAACTTTACAACGAAATCTTGAGGTATAGCGTTCCACTCCTCTTCAATTGCCAGTTGAAGCTCTTGGAGGCGCGCAGGAGCAGGGCGTCTTGCTTGAACTCTTCTTTTCAGCTCATCCCAGATTTGCTCGATCGGATTGAGATCAGAACTATGAGCTGGCCACTCCATCGCCGTAATTCCAACGTCTTCCATGTAATCGCGAACTGTTCTAGCGACATGCGGCCTGGCGTTGTCGTGCATTAAAAGAAAATCTTCTCCCATAAGCCACGCAAGCGGCCTCACATGTTCTTCGAGCACTTCTTCGACATATCGTAGAGCTGTCAATCCTCTCGATCTCGGGCTAGTATTCGCCCCAGTGATGAATGCAATGTCAGTTTTAGTGTCCAACATTATGCCACCCCAAAACATACACGATCCACCTCCAAAAGACACGTTCGCTAATGCAGCATTGTGCAAATCTCTCTGATGATCTTCTGTAGACCCTAGCGCGTCCATCATGACCATGTAAAGTCATTCTGCACTCATAGTGAACATAACAACCCGCCATTGGTCATACGTCCAATTTAAGTGTTCTCTGGCAAATTGTAGCCGGGCTTGCCGGAGAGCTGTGGTCAATTTGGGACCATTTGCTGGGCGATGTAAAGTCTATCCTGCTTCACCCAATCTTCTTCTAACTGTCCACCGACTTATACTGACATTGCGAACTGCTCGAAGCTGTTGTCCCAGTTCAACCGCGTTCAGTTGCCGATTTCTCAAAGACCTTGTCACAAGAAAGCGGTCATCACGCTCTGATGTTAAGCGTCGCCGGCCAGATCCAGGTCGCCGTATGTAGCCACCGGTCTCTTAGAACCTCTGGTATACACGACGTACAGAGTAGCGGCCCAAATTTAACTGTCAAGCAACTTCACTTTGGTTATGGCCTGCTTCAAGTAAAGCAATAACTTGAGCGACTTCTGCGGGCGTGGTATCCATATTTTTTCAGTAAATCTGTATGCTTTCAGTAGAGATGTTATCACGTTGACCTTCGGTATGCAACTGATTAAAAATTCTAAACAAATGACCTTTTTATACCTGCGGGTATGGGTCCAAGTATGACAATGCAAACGGGTGAATTTGGGGTATTTGGTTTACGGTTGGATTTTGTAAGCTACGTGAAGGGCAGTGATTTTAATTTTGCATCGTTATAAAGCTAAGCTTGTATGCTTTAATTTTGCCTATGATTTATACTCAATATCTAAAGATTTAAGAAAATAATCAGTGATTAACCAAATAACAAGGGGGTGTGCGATTTTATTGCTCTCAAGTGTAGTATGGAACATCGCGGCTGCGTCGAACGGTTTGCGTATTGCATTTTTATACTCGTGATAACTTCGAAATTAAGTGTCCGATTTGAATGAATTAAAAAGTATTTTACTGTCACATAAATACTCTTGATGATAATTATATTTATTTGGATAATAATCAATACTACGATACGAATGTAACCAACTTTTGGTCCCACCGGCGATCTAATTAAATTTTAGAACACAAAAGCTGCTATTGTGACTTAAACATGATAGTTAGGTGGTATGGCAATACTCCGTCGCGGACTTTTTTGTAGGTAATACTAAGTCCTTTAATCATGTAGTAGATTTTTGTATATTTATATAATTTTTATGTATCATCAATAGTTTTGTCAGCGCACGCCAAATAATGAATTTTATAGGCAAAATTTTGCTACATTATTGCAATTTTCTTAAGGGTCTGTAAGATTTTTGAAAGTAAATTATAGCCTATGTGAATTCCTGTTAGTTTAAAATGGTGAAAAAATAGTTAAGATTGGTCCAGTACTTTCAGGCTTACTTGGTATAAACAAACCTTTCTTCTTTATGATATTAGTATAGATAAAAGCTAAATTTTATATATGTTACTTAATTTTTATATTGGATATCTTAAAAGATCGCAATCGACTAATCACTCGCGCTCGCACTTACAGCGTTCAATGTGTCTGGCAAGATGTGAAAACCATTAAAACTGTCCGGCTTTCTGACAATAAAATTAAAGCTCCATAAAAAACACATAAAGGTCGATACATAAAATTAAATGACATATTATAAAATTCAAAGACAAGAATGTATTAGGTACGTATCGTATGTAAGAGATGGGTATAAACTTTTCCGTTCATAAATTTTTGTACGGATTACATGTCAAGGTACAGCCATTGTAATTTTATTTTATCTTCGTCGATTGAACTGCAATGTTTCTTACTCTAAAAATAGTAATGTCAGGTTAACACGATGTTCATTTTTAGAAGACTTTTTAAAATGATCAAGAGTTTTTCAAATGTTAGTTGTCAAATGTTAATTATCAAATGTTAATTACCAAACTCGGAGTTATTTAAATTCTATATTTATTCATGTAATCCACCTAAACGAGCGAAATAAAAACTGTAACGCGAATTGATCAAGCGTTGTATTTGTACTGCATTGTAAATATTGAAACAGGTTTATACACGTTAGTTTAGCTCTTTGTGGACGTCCGATATTCATATTCGTAAATAGAACGTCTGTGGACGTAAGCTTAATGATGAGTGAACCAAACTGTTTGGTGACTGAAAATATGGAAGCTTTAAAGTGAAGTTTAGGCAGAAGCTTAATAATAATTTGAATAAAGAAAAGTAGTGTTCATTTTATATTGCTAGCTTTTTCCCGAGACTTACATGAAATCCCCTTTTAAACTGACTACCCCTTTGTCACCTCCTTAGAAGTAAATTTTCAATAAACCTTGATACACGTTATTCTTTATTTTAAATTTTAAGTTTAAACTAGCTTCTGCCCTCGGCTTCGCCCGCGTGGATGACGGAAATTGCATGTTATAATACATATAAACCTTCCACTTGAATCACTCTGAAAATCCGTTGTGTAGTTTTGAAGATCTAAGCATACATACAGACATTAGGACAGCGGAAGCGTCTTTGCTTTATACTATGTAGTGATACTGAGTTTCGAGTTAGTCGAACCGCGCGTTAAAATTGTATACAATTTTTTTTAAACTCTCTAGGGGCTTGTTTAGATAAACAAAAATGGCAAACTTTATCATTTACTTAGATATGAATTTGTGCCAAGATTCAAGTTTATCAACTCACGGGAGCTCTCTCAAGCTTTTTCATGCAAACAAAACCGCCTTTGTTCACCCCCATAGGCGTAGATCTTCAAAGTACCTACCCTGTTTCACGGTATTCTTAACTTATGGTTTAGATATAAATACTGAGTTTTGAGTTAATCGGACCGCGCATTAAAATTCTTTCGTACAAACTTTGACACCCCCAACCTCCGTTTAGAGGGTTGTTTACAAAAACAAAAAAAAAAACAAAGTTTCAAATTTATTAAATAAATAAATAAAATGAATGTATAATCTATTCAGAATTAGAATTGGTAAAATTTTAACATTAAAATCTTTGAAATATATTTACAAAGGTATATTGTAAGATGCCTGTATATACTAGGATGAACCTGTATCACAGGCGGCAGGAGCGCACACATTAGGTATGGTAGTTGTAAGTCGATAAAATTTTTAAGCAATATTTAACATTAAAAAAAAGTCTTGAAACCGTGACAAAATTAAATTGACTTACATACTATTTACCTTAGAAATAACATAAATAGGAAGTCTGCGTAAAATGTTTTCTTTCTAACCTAGTTACACACATACGATGATATTTTGCGTCAGCAGAATTGGTTTAAGTCAACGTTGCACAAACGTAAATCACAATTATGTAGCGGGCGACAAATATCAACCAAACCGAGAATTTCTAGTCCATTGCAATATAGCGTTGAATCCGTTAAAGTTACGGCCTGTTGAAAATTGTCCAAACATTTGGAATATTTTTTGATCCCTTATTTTTTTCTAGTAGTGTATTTAATTATTATCGATAATAACAGACGACAGAGTCTAAGGGATATTGACATTTTTTATTAAGTATTACTATTAATATTTGCAAGAGGCATCGTATTACCCAGTTACTGGGTTGTGGAGGTCAGATAGTCAGTACATAGTACAGTATATTTACATATAGTAGCAGACATGTAAAATATTGGTATTCAGCTGCATCCGGTTAGACTGAAAGCCGACCCCAACATAGTTGCGAAAAGGGTGGCCAGATAATGATCGTATTACAGTCCGCGAGGTATAAGCTGAGCTTTGCATTAGTGTGAGTGAGAGGAGCGCGGCGAGACAGAATGGCGCCGCGCCTCAGGCCGGTTACCCAAAATCAGGCACCGGGCAAAAATGGCGCCGCGCCTAAGGCCGGTTATCACACCTACACTATCCATGTACACTCACACAAATGCAAAGCTCAGCTTATACCTCGCGGACTGTACCCAGTTACCGACCGGACTAATCAAACTAAACGCTCTGTCTATTTTGATCTAGAATATTGGCACTGACAGCTCTAGAACACGTTTTAGATGTGCTGTTTGCGTTTAGCATTAGCTCTGGAGCTTTATTGTATGACTATAGCAGATACATTTAATAGGCTGTGTACCCACACGTAACTAGCATTGCTTTGTCCCTTTCAGCAAAGTTATTGATCAATGCGTAAGGAGGCAAGAGGTTGTTCTAGAATTACCGTGATTTAAAGATTCTGAATAAACTATTTGAATCTGTCACTATAATTGATGTGAGAAAGAGATCATCATCTGCCTAGCCTTTTGCCAATTTTGGGGTCGGCTTCCAGTCTAACCGGATGCAGCTGAATACCAGTATTTAACATAAAGCGACTGCCCAACTGACCTCCACAACCCAGTAACTGGGCAATACGGTACCCCTTGGTAAGACTGGCTGTCAGATTTTCGGGCTTCTGACGACCCGTAACGACTTTCAAAGATGCACAAATGACAGCCGAGACTAACGGTTTAACGTGCTTTCCGAGGCACGGAAGAGTCTCGTTATGTAAAGATGGTCACTCATCCACGGCCAACACCGGCAAGCGTAGCTTAACCTGATGGATCGACCTGTGCGGCTGTTGGTACTTAGAGATCAAGATAAATATTGCATACTTGTAAAAAAAAAGAAAAAAATGCCATAAAATGAAAATAATTATAATCTGTTCCTCATTTTTAAAAAAATTGTAAGTGATAATGTTGGCGTATTATTTTAAAAAGCCTCCTTTGTAATTAATGTTCCATTTTCATTCGACTGTGCCCGAGTTTTCAGAACGTATTGGCCCAGTTTTTCGGTTCATTCCCCGGTAGTTGATGCCCGGGAATCCGGACCAACAAGTACCGAGCAGGCGCAACTTTACGCGACTAACTATGCGCCGGTAGGCTTTCGGAAATACACCTGCCTTGTTTTTTTTGTTACTGCTTTGAGTTTGTATTTTTTATACATGTCTTAACATGTCACGTTGAAATGAGTTTCTCACTAAAAAGGTACTTATTGTGATTTTAATACGGTTAAAAGTTTTACTAAAATTGGATCAGAACTATTTTCAGATCCATTTTAAAACGGATTGTATTTTATTTTTCAGAAGTTGTATTATGTATGACGCCCTGATTTAGTCGAAATATTGAATAGTTAGCAGCACACATCTTGCCACACAAATGATGTGCATAATATTAAATATCTGCTCATTGTTCAGCTTTTCATCCACCCATTGTTCCCTCGTTTTCATTTCAACAAGATTTACCTGATAGCTGACAACTAGAGGCTCACGTTGTTTCATGTTTTCTCTCTGTATTATGTAACAAAGTTAGCATTCTCATTGTTGCACCTTTCCTTTTAATTAACATAACTTATCGCTTGCATGTGTATTGATTGACACATGAGTTAATTATGACAATCACGTTGGCCATTTGTCCCATGAACATTGGAATTGTCTATTGTTATTTTATTAATGAGCGACATTAAATCAGGAGTGCTCTTCAAAATAATATTCATAGTGCGAAAGCACAAAGGATGATGGAATGGTGTTATGAGAGTAGGTATGTTGGTACGTACATATCAATCCGCGCAATATTCATTTTTTCATTTTATGGAATGACGGAGTGTGGGTATACGTTTGATGTTACTAGCAGTGGCTTCGGCGGATCGATCGCTGCTGCTGTCGCTTTTCACTGGTACAAATGATTTTTGAATTTTACAATAAAAAATATTCGATATAGCCGATTCTGCGAACATGCACGTGAAATATAATAACCTTTTGTAGAAAATGTTTAATATACGGGCGCGTTTTTATAAAAATTCAATTGAAAAGTATCATATAGTTTTCAGAATTTTTCATTAAACCGTTCAAGCGAATGAAACGCTACTCTAATTGAAATGCAATCACCAAGTAGATACAAAAGCAAACTACGAAATGACAATGGTGTCTATAGTTTAACGGTATAGCTAAGACGTAAGCTTCTTAGGGTCGGGCGAGCTACAGCCAGGCTGCAAAATCAAAATGTTTGGTAAAAAGCCGCTTGACTAAGCTCGAATTGTGTGGAGCCCACTCGAAAGAACATTAATTTATTTGACTCAGGTCAAGGCACACAATATTCACACAAAAGCAAAAAAAATACTTAAAACATCATTGTGACCCTCAGTGAGGGTAGATGCTGAACTGAGTTTGCCGATCGGCACGATTAGAATGAAAACCGAACACTTATGCGTAAAAATTGCCTGGGGTCAGCATTGTTACCCCATAATAAATACCATATCGGGTGTACTGAAGATTCAATTTCCAATAACAGATCAATAACAAAGACAAGATAACCCTACAACCTGCATCAGTCTATTGTTGTGTAAATTGATCCGCGCACGACGCTGGCAACGCTATACAGTATTAATTAGTAACTGTTAAATTGAATGATCAGATGGTGTTAATCAGGTTTCTCGAACATGAAGATATGATTCATGGAAATAATTTTGATGAAATCATTGTTATTGGTAATGTTTAGGATGTGCTTGCTAACCACATGGAAAATGAATTTAATTAATGTGTTTCCAAATGCTAATTAGGTACTATATAGAATCAAGTTCTTCTGACTTAACAGACAGCTGTGCTGCTGGAGAGTTTGTTGCGCCATTTTTCCCAGCTAAAGTACTATGAATTGGTGAAGGACGGGCGTTTTAGGAGGCTGTCAAGTGCTGATTTTCAGCCCCGTTTGAATGAATGACTTTTGATGTTAATTTTAATGCCACTGTACTGGTCCGCAAACCAGTAAATACGGTCACTCCTAGTCATGTGTTGAATTCCTAATGAATGCGCGTATTATTTCAAAATAATTGATTTGGAATGAAGTGTTGAATAGAGCGCATAGTGCTGGAATTCCGACAAAGGTGGCCCCACACCGGGTGCATTTGCCTGTAATATATACTGCAATACACACCAAAACCGCCGACCCACGTCGGCAAATTTTGTCGGTGGGCGAGTTGTTTAGCTTTTAACTTTTCATAGTTTTCATATAGGTCGCCAGGTTGTGTCGGCGAGTCCGGCCGGCTTTGGACTGTATAGCGCCAAACCATACAGATCCGAGCATTAAGTCAGGGAGGCAGTAATGTGACATAATGCTCGAAACCAAATAATAAACGTTCCAGTACAGGCGTTGCTCGCGGTGTGCGACCACCTTTATGGTTACAAATATAGTCATGCGTGGAGAGTCGGAATACCCTAATTTAGGCGTGTATTCAGCTGAGTTTAATAAAGTCCCGCTATATTGCTTGTTTTTACACCAAGACCTGGTTTTGGACAGTTTATTCACGTACTGGAAACCGGGTACTGTATTCGCCAACAATACGGGTTGTTGATGACTACCTGTTTCAGCTTCCTAGAAATTTACACTGAGCTCGAAATGTTTGGAATACTATTTTTAACCGACTTCAAAAAAAGGAGGAGGTTCTCAATTCGGTTGTATTTTTTTTTTTATGTTTGTTACCTCAGAACTCCGTTGTTTATGGATGGATTTGCAATTTTTTTTTAAACTTTAAAGGATATGCTTCCAGATTGGTCCCATTTTTTTCAAAATCCAGTTCTGATGATGGGATCCATGAGGAATCGAGGGAACTCCTCAAATATTATAGGCAACTATATAGTAATTTTAATATTTTCATCGAGAAATCAAGCGTTTACAGTCAAAAAGTAACATTTGATGAAGTGGAACTGGTGAAGAAGATCAGATATGGCTAACGGAACTTGACACTCGCATAGATATCACAATCAAGATAGTTAAGCAACTATGACAATACAAATAAACATACAATGCTGAATAGTTATGTTGAAAATTTTATCATTGAACTTATCTGGTGATGATGTTGGAGCCGGAAGACAGGCACCGGAACTCCGTAATTAATCAATGTATTCTAGCCGTGTTTGGGCTTATTAGAATTGTCATGAAATGCACTTTGGCTATAAGGTACTATCGAACTGATCTGATGATGGAGCCGGAAGGTGCATGGTTGGCATGAGAACTTCAAAATAAAACAATGTATCCTAGCAGTAAATAATTTTTATTTCGGAAGTCGGTGGCAAAAAATGAAAATACAAAACCGCCGACTTCCGAAATAAAAATTATTTTTCACTTTGTAGTGTTTTTTTTGGAAGTCGGTTTTATTTTTTGTAAAAAAGTTTTTATTTTTCACTTTTTAGTTGTGGTACCTATGCAACCCCCCCCCCTCCCCCCCAAAATTTGAATACCACTACCTGGTATGTAAAAATGCCTTTAATATTTCAGAAGTTGTTTTGTGGACACATTGATGATAACATCAGAACTAAATTTTCAATGGCACCTTTCATTCAGAATGTATCTTATGACAGTTCTAATAAACCCAAATACTGCTAGGATACATTGTTTTATTTTGAAGTTCTCATGCCAACCATGCACCTTCCGGCTCCATCATCAGATCAGTTCGATAGTACCTTATAGCCAAAGTGCATTTCATGACAATTCTAATAAGCCCAAACACGGCTAGAATACATTGATTATTTACGGAGTTCCGGTGCCTGTCTTCCGGCTCCAACATCATCACCAGATAAGTTCAATGATAAAATTTTCAACATAACTATTCAGCATTGTATGTTTATTTGTATTGTCATAGTTGCTTAACTATCTTGATTGTGATATCTATGCGAGTGTCAAGTTCCGTTAGCCATATCTGATCTTCTTCACCAGTTCCACTTCATCAAATGTTACTTTTTGACTGTAAACGCTTGATTTCTCGATGAAAATATTAAAATTACTATATAGTTGCCTATAATATTTGAGGAGTTCCCTCGATTCCTCATGGATCCCATCATCAGAACTGGATTTTGAAAAAAATGGGACCAATCTGGAAGCATATCCTTTAAAGTTTAAAAAAAAATTGCAAATCCATCCATAAACAACGGAGTTCTGAGGTAACAAACATAAAAAAAAAAAAATACAACCGAATTGAGAACCTCCTCCTTTTTTTGAAGTCGGTTAAAAATAGTATTCCAAACATTTCGAGCTCAGTGTAAATTTCTAGGAAGCTGAAACAGGTAGTCATCAACAACCCGTATTGTTGGCGAATACAGTACCCGGTTTCCAGTACGTGAATAAACTGTCCAAAACCAGGTCTTGGTGTAAAAACAAGCAATATAGCGGGACTTTATTAAACTCAGCTGAATACACGCCTAAATTAGGGTATTCCGACTCTCCACGCATGACTATATTTGTAACCATAAAGGTGGTCGCACACCGCGAGCAACGCCTGTACTGGAACGTTTATTATTTGGTTTCGAGCATTATGTCACATTACTGCCTCCCTGACTTAATGCTCGGATCTGTATGGTTTGGCGCTATACAGTCCAAAGCCGGCCGGACTCGCCGACACAACCTGGCGACCTATATGAAAACTATGAAAAGTTAAAAGCTAAACAACTCGCCCACCGACAAAATTTGCCGACGTGGGTCGGCGGTTTTGGTGTGTATTGCAGTATATATTACAGGCAAATGCACCCGGTGTGGGGCCACCTTTGTCGGAATTCCAGCACTATGCGCTCTATTCAACACTTCATTCCAAATCAATTATTTTGAAATAATACGCGCATTCATTAGGAATTCAACACATGACTAGGAGTGACCGTATTTACTGGTTTGCGGACCAGTACAGTGGCATTAAAATTAACATCAAAAGTCATTCATTCAAACGGGGCTGAAAATCAGCACTTGACAGCCTCCTAAAACGCCCGTCCTTCACCAATTCATAGTACTTTAGCTGGGAAAAATGGCGCAACAAACTCTCCAGCAGCACAGCTGTCTGTTAAGTCAGAAGAACTTGATTCTATATAGTACCTAATTAGCATTTGGAAACACATTAATTAAATTTATTTTCCATGTGGTTAGCAAGCACATCCTAAACATTACCAATAACAATGATTTCATCAAAATTATTTCCATGAATCATATCTTCATGTTCGAGAAACCTGATTAACACCAACTGAACATTCAATACAAAGTGAAAAATAATTTTTATTTCGGAAGTCGGTGGCAAAAAATGAAAATACAAAACCGAAGACACCGACTTCCGAAATCAAAATTATTTTTCACTTTGTAGTGTTTTTTTTGGAAGTCGGTTTTATTTTTTGTAAAAAAGTTTTTTTATGTGGAAGTATCATGTCGCATCGTATGTTCAGTTAATTTAGAAGGTATTGAATGGTTTAATTCTGGTTGCTATTTTCAACTGCCTGAAAGTTTTATGTATAGATTTATCTTCTCTTGTTTTTCTTCTTTTTTTATAGGCTCCGATCAATAATGTGTTCATGGTCGAAGATGCTACCGACCTTCTTCTTCCTTTTTTTATTTTTTTTCTTTATTCGCCTGGATCAATGACGGCTCGTATATAGCTATTCCGTCATCGGGCGCACGGTTCATATACTTAATTATCTCACGTTATCGGATGGTGTGGGATGAAGTAGTGTACAAAACATCCTTTATTTTAAATGATTGGATCGATCGGCCGAGTTCAGCCGACGACGTACGAGCTTAGTTCGGCCTTAATGTGATTCTTTAGACGGACCATTTAGGTATTTAATGATGCAGTTTTAAACTTATTTCGAGATGAAGGGGTATTTCTGTTTCTTGATTATAAATTGACTTACTAGCGTGGAAGGACTGCTGTATGTATAAGTACCTATAATTTTATTGTTCTTACTCACACACAGATTCTGTAGACAAATTACCCACTGCAGATTTTTTGTGAATTTGTAATTTTTAACTCGATACGTGCAAGGCTTGTAGGAGCTTGCGGTATATTCAACCGCTGATACGGGAACCGATGTTATTTTGTCTGTTGCCATTAATTGCATTTATTGTGGCAGCTTCCTTTTAACCAACTTCAAAAAAAGGGAGGAGGTTATCAATTTCACTGTTTTATTTTTGTGTTTGTTTTTTTGCTTAGTAGGTCATAAATAGGCTTAGGTGGTCCCATATATATTTTATTATCATCCCTTGAATAGTTTTTGAGTTCGCTTCAATAAATAATTATTTTGTATTTACTCCACTTTATCTTGATGATATTATAGTACTTCAGGTAACTGCTGATTACATAGCAAGTTTAGTAATGGATACTAATTAGTGTGGGGACTGTGGGGCAGGTATCTCTGATGTTAAAAATAAACAACCTTTTTACAAAAATAAAACAACGGACTTCCGATGAAAAAACAATAACAAGTGTCCCCACAATCCCCACCCACACCAATTCGTAGCAGCTCAAGTTTTTTTTTCAGATCATTTCTATAAATAACTCACACGTGCTGCGTTCGTTGGATAATTTAATTTGATCTTGTAAACCTCCAAGTTTCGATTTTGAAATGAAAACCGCGTGGGTTTTTAATTACGAAAACCTCGCAAGGAATTATAACCTATCGACATTTCGACGACACGGTTGGCGCAGTGGTCGAGCGATTGACTGCTGCGCACTATGTCGCGGGTTCGATTCCCGCACGGAACAAATATTTGTACGACCTGCAAATATTTGTTACGAGTCTGGGTGTTTTTCTATCTATAATATGTATGTATATACAAAAAAAAATGTATATAAGTAGTTTATCAACCATCTCGTTACCATAACACAAGCATTAGGTTGCTTAGCTTGGGACGATATGGCGCTGTGTGAAATGTCCAAGGATATTATTATTATTTCTGTTCTGTTGTAAAATAACTATTTAATGGAGCATAATGAAATTGAAACGTCCAGCTTTTCAAATTCAAATGCAAATAATTGTATCGTGGATCATAAGTTCATAAAATGTTGTGTTAAATATAGGTAAGTCTGCTTAGTCCCACCATGAAGGCATACAAAAATCATGTCACAAGTTCGGCAGTTAAAATATAGTACATCCAACTGCCATGCAATACATTATGATTAATTTATTAAAATAGTTAAATATTTATGTCAAATTACAAATTATTCATTCAATGGATTCGCTTCAATGTATTGTCATCTAGAAATTCTCTTACAGAGTAATAACACGTGTAGGTTTTTTTGAACGTATTTATATCGCTCCTATTATTATATTATAGTTCTGATAAAAGGTGGAAGGTCATTAAAGATACGTACGTGGGCGCATACAAAAAATGCTTTGGTGCAAAAGATTTTTTTTACTGAATACCGTGCGCAACTGGTCTTTGTGTCTGGCATTCAAACAAGTTTGATTTGATTTAATAAATATTACACTTTCGGTCGATCCATCAGGTTAAGCTACGCTTGCCGGGGTTGGCCGTGGATGGGTGACCATCTTTACATAACGATACTCCTCCTTGCTTCCGAAAACACGTCAAGCCGTTGCTCCTGGCTGTCATTTGTGCATCTTTGACAGTCGTTACGACTCGTCAGAAGCCCGAAAATCTGACAGCCCATCTTACCAAGGGCTATCGTATTGCCCAGTTACTGGGTTTTGTAGGTAAGATAGGCAGTCGTGTAAATTACTGGTATTCAGCTGCATCAGGTTAGAATGGAAGCCGACCCCAACATAGTTGCGTAAAGGCTAGGCAGATGTTGATGATACTAGTATACACAAGGAAGACTTAATATTTTTAAATTTGTGAAATGTGGTCTGCATGGATCCACTTGGTGTATATTGCTCGTAGATCTGGTACACCGTTTTTGATCTTTAGCTTTTATTGTACAATATTAGGTTAAATTCTTTGAATAAAACCTGTGACGCTTTAAACACCTAGAGGCATTGCTTATGATATACGATCAATGTCTTAGCATCCCAGCGCTTCGAAAAACATACAGTTGGATTTTCAACTCTCGGTGCTAAGCAGGTGCATTCAAAATTCAGTGCGCTAAAAACATTGCTTTGGGTAATCAGAATCAGAACTTTATTTGCTATTAATGTAGGTTCAGGTATAAGATGTTGGACATAATTTAATGAGATCGACTACAGTCTACCTGATGACGATCAAATTATTACATAAACTAAAATATCAATACATACAAACAGAGCAATGTCAACAAAACAAAACAGTATTATAGTGAAGTCAATTAATAATATTATAGTCGGGTAGATAGTCTTACAATGTGAAATTTGCAATTAATTAAAACAATCATAATCTGGACAAATTCTAGGTTGTGGAGGTTAGATAGGCAGTCGCTCCATGAATATTGGTATTCAGCTGCATCCGGTTAGACTGGAAGCCGACCCCAACATATTTCAACATAGTTGGCAACAGGCTAGGCAGATGATGATGAATCTGGACAAATTCACTTCATTTAGAAAGTCTTTCACAGATTAACATTTGTCTAAAAGAAGTGCAGTTACCTTAGATTTAAATATGTTTACAGAATTATCCTTAACCGTGAGGTATTTTATTATAAACTAGCTGACCCGACAGATGTTGTCCTGTCTTAACTATGATACCTACCTTACCTACCCTACCTACCCTACCTACCCTAGAATTAGAGAAATCGGTTCAGCTGCTCTCGAGATATGCTCTTAGCAACACATTCAGTCATTCAATTTTATATTATAGATGACAGGTCCCATTGTCATGATACTTTTCCTTAACAGTGCTGTTTTGTAATGAGCCAAATGTAGCAAGTTCTTGTATTGGGCTCTCATGGGCCCATTATGTGGTCTTAAATTTGCCAGTGTCGGAAATAAATGTATATTCGTTTTTACTTAAGTTGCCACCTCCAATATGTATAAACATGGAAGAGTTAGTCTCCTCAGAGATCGAAACACGATAAAAATTGCCCGTGCCAATCTAGGCTAATAAGGAAATAATTTTGAGACAATTATGTCAATCACTACATAGTATATAACAAAGTCGCTTTCTCTATTTTCGTTGGTTTTCCGTTAAATGCACTGGCTTTTGGAACGCGACCTTATTTGCACTACGATTGTTTGAACTTATTGCTTCGTTAAAGCGAAATGAAATATAGAGTTCAATACTCTGACTGTTGTCATTGGTAGTCAAGTTCATTTAAAATGATCGACTTCATCAAAATAAAAGTGTAACAAAGTAATTTGAAATACACATCTTCGAACAGACTGAGCGGGAAAAACCGTGTCTAGTTTATGCGTTCCAAGAATTAACTAATTTATTTATTTATTTGCTCTAAACATACAAATATCCTTACATTCTAGACCCAATGCGATATTGTAGCACACTTACAATTATCATACATACCAAGGCATTAAATTATTTACTATTAGCAAAATGAGGTACAGAGCCCAGCACATCATGTTACCACAATCTGTCTAATTTCTTTGATAGTATTTCAACTTTATTGCAAAGACATAAGGTTCATTTTTAATTGAGAAAATTTGACAGTTAGGTATAGCTTGATGTGCTGGCGTCTGTACATACAAAGACCTAACTATCCTAAATATTTATATATATTAGGAATATTTTTGAAATTCGAGATACTTTTAACAGATAGAGGCTGATATAATATGCGAACGTTTTTCAGATGTTACTAATCCGGTTTTATAATCAATATTTGAAGTTCGCTTCCCATCCTAAGCCAGTATTTCTTTACAGACGCGAGTCCGCGCTGAAGGCCTGCCGCTGTGGATTCCGCAACAAGCAAAAATACCACTACCAACCATCGAGCTCATCGTCTGACTTTGCGGCCAATGACCCCCGCCGCCGCGCCGCTAAGGAGCCCGCTGAAGTAGTAGTGAAGTTGGAGAAGAAGAAACATAAGACGGTATCGGTAGCTGTCGCCAAGGAAGCCGTCAAAACTGTGATGACGGATGTTTGCGCCTGCGAGGACGTGAACATTAAAAATAACAACTTACCACAGAAGAAAGATACCGTCGTTGAACAAAACGGCAATATTGACATCAAGCGGGAGGGCCACCGTCGCTCTGCCCACAACAACAAGATTCCGCCTATCGCTAATGTGTAGGTGAGTCGGGCAGCCACGGACACATACATCAAACTTTTTTTTTTTTTAATGGAGCTAACAAGATATATCTAAACGTTAAAAAAAACATCTGGAAAGTATTTTAAGATAAGTAATAATCAGGTAATCTTTTTATCTTCGCTCTATCAAGTCTAACAAACAATCTCTAACTTTCGACAATTATTTTTTCGTGGGTAGCCCCGGACATACACCACACGGCCAAATCGTTCTTTAGCTTTGCAAACGTCACAATAATAGTAAAGCTGTGAAGGATGTCGCTAGGATTGTTATTTTTTTTATACGGGGTTTCACCGAAATGTTTTATGCATACAAAAGCATATGCTACAGACCCCCAAACTGATTGTATAGAATTGCTGATTTTTTTATGCGATTTCGGAGTTGGTTCCATAGTAAAAGTGGTTCAGTTTGGTGGTTTGTAGCATATGCTTTTCTATGCATATACAATTTCGGTTACACCCTGTATAAAAAAAATAACAATCCTAGCGACATGAAATAATCTAGCCTTGTTACTGTCACTTGTTACCCGCTGGGTGATTACGTCACTAATGCGGCGAAAATTCTGTTGCGAACAGGTAATGTGTGCACTTTTTATCTACAGGGTGTAACCGAAATGGTATATACATACAAAAGGATATATGCTACAGACCACCAAACTGAACAACTTTTACTACGGGACCAACTCCGAAATCGCATAAAAAATACATTTTTGGTCACGTGGCTCGTCGAAATGTAGGGAACAGCTGATTTTTTTTATGCGATTCGGAGTTGGTCCCGTAGTAAAAGTTGTTCAGTTTGGTGGGCTGTAGCATATCCTTTTGTATGTATATACCCTTTCGGTTATACCCTGTAAATATGCGTGATTGCCTAGAACCGACAGTGCCCGAGGCTACCTGCCGGCCGGGGCTACCCGACTTTCCCCTAAAGCTCTCTTTACTTCTAATTTCCTTCTTCTGTTCTTCTCATCCGCGCGGGCTACACGTGCATGTACCCATCCTGATGATCTGTGTTTTCTGAGGCTCAATTAGTGAGTCTATTTTATGTCTCTTCGTAGTTAGTTGGAGGAAAGGATCTCTAAAAATGTCGTCTATCTTTATTTTGTTTTTTGTGCTGATCGCGTTTAACAGTTGTCAGTGTCAATATTCCACACAAAATGATGACACTGACAGTTGTTAAAAGTGGTTCATGCGCTGATCGAGTTCAGTTTCTACGGTGAAATTCACTCTAAGTGCCAATTTCACCGGTAAATTTCACCCACTAGTCTTAGGTCCAGACACAGATTTGCTCGTCAGTTGAACGAAATTACGAACTGAATTCTAGTGGTCTTCCGGCCACTCGTCACCAACAACAACCTTAGCAACTGTCTCCTACATTTAATCTTAAGTCAATGTCTAGTGTTAATCTACATTCCATCAAACATTGAAATATGATCCTTTCCTGCTTCACGTAGCGGACTGAAAGTTTGGCCGCTTCTGATATGCATGGCAGAGGCCGGCCAAGTCCACGTATATATCTTTTATTTAAAACAAAAGCCCCGCTGACCCACCCGGTTCTCCTATATCTAAAACCATAAGGTCCCAATTGACCTTCTAAACCAGGGGCTTATAGCTTTAGCAATTTCGCATAAAGGAAATGCGAAGTTGCGCCCGATTTTTCAATCACTTTCAGTCTGCGAGTAGTATAGTACTTAAGTGAGTAGATAAGTAATGTAGGTATATTATTATCATTTTTAATTTTTTGATCAGTTTTATTGTACTTTTTGTTTCCACCTCTTTCCTTAAAACAGGCATTCCGAATTTCCGAACTACATTTTTCGCTCATGTTGAAGTTCAAACTATTTGGTTTACAAAACAGCTCATTTATAGTTCTAAAAATACTGATTTACTTTGGTTAGTATTCGCGCGAATCTCTCCCACGCGGGATAAAATTATGCCGGTAAAATTGAACGTTGTGGTTAAAAGCAGAATTTAAAAAAAAAATACTCCAGCTAAATTGACGAGCATCAGCGAAAACAGTGAAGTTAACTCACTGACAATTGCACGAACTTCTACAAATATCTATTATCTTCTTCTACAACCTAAACTTCACATTTTCACCCCTTAAATGAATCCCAAAGCAGATTGGCAAATATTAGATATTATTTAAAAAAAAAAAACTTCAATTACTTTGTAACGCTTTATTTAAGTTTTATTTTAGAATTAATCTTAAAGTAAAAAGTAGGTGTTTACAATTATTTAATTTACTTATTTTTAACAGTTTTAGCTGGCCTAAAACTACTGATTTTGTGTTCCAAGGACTTGATTTAATTATCGTTTTTTTTTATTTTTATTAATAAACCGTTAATTTAGTGGAGGGGTGGGTGGATCAACTGTCAGCCCAAAGGAACTATTGATTTTGTGTAGTACGCAAACTATAGTGTGGGCCGATGGTTGGTGGGTGTACCCTTCTTCATCCATTTAGCTTTTCTACCCTATTTTTGTAAAAAAAACTTAATATTAACGTGTAGTGAAAAGTAATATTTTTATAACATATTTTTTGCTAAGCGTTTCGCGTACCCATCTACACGGCAGGAATTCCGACATAGTACCTAGTATTAGAAGATTAAATCTCTTTGAAACAAATAAAATTTTTGGGTGGTTCCTGAGCTTCTATGAATTCTAACCATAGTTTCGATATTAAGTGTACTTCTCTTTCGATCATTGATAAGCTTCGGTTTTCGGAGACATTGTTCGTAAACGAGTATTTTTGGTATTGAAGATATGGTTAAACTTTGTTAAGCAAAGGTGCATTTTCAGTAAACACTCAGTCCTGGCTGTAGTACACTTCCAATAATTTTGATACCTAATAATTTCTTTACAAAATAAAAAGAAAACTACAAAATTCTATGTCGGTACTGCACGGTGCGCAAACGCGACACGGATGGGATGGAGGGTGGTAGGAGGAAAAAATTAAAAGTATTATTAATTTTTGATATAAGGCCATGCTTTCTAGGAACCATGGCAAAGGCGTTATAGCAATTAACGCCTCTATTTTAGAGCTTTTTCGCTCGTATTTTTAGGCTATTTGAAGGCGGTCGGTCGCCATGGACGTCCTGGCGAAAGGTAATTGGCAATTAATTAATAACTTCTGGAAATATGTACGTTACGTGACGTATTTTTAATTTTAAATTAAATTTAAAAGTGTGTGTCTTACAAAAGACGGAACTATTTTTCATTCGACTAAGGTAAGTTGATCTACCTTAGTCGGCTCCACTCCGCGGTAGTTCTTCTCTGTTAGAACAACTAACCCGGGGCAAGATACACAAGGCCCCGTAACTTCGACTATTTGTGACACACAAGATTAAATCTCAAATTTTAAAGTGATTTTAAAGTAAATAATAAAGTGTTTTCGACCGCTTTCAAAACAAAATTAGAATCAAATAAGGAGTGAATTGGTAACCTTTTGTAAATATATTGTCACGCGATGTAAAACTTGCCAGAAGCAAAAATTATGTTACCGTAAAATTAATATTGTTTTGTTTTTTATGTTTTTTATTTGTACCCTGATTTGTGAGTTCCGTACTTCGTTGAGCATCTATTCTAAATAAGTGCTCAGCTTTTTTGAATATTTTATAATTAAGTTTATTTAAGGAGTTTTGTGAGGGTCCAAAATTAGAGATCTCGAAATTATTGCATTTATTTTTATACTTTGAGATTTAGGTTTGTTTGTGATTATGTGCGGAACCCTCGGTGCGAGTATGACTTGCGCCATTTTGTGATTATAGTTAATTTGATTTTGTAAACATACGAGTTGGTTGTATCAGAGCGGACGGGAATAAACTTGCTTGAGTTACAATACCATCGTGTCAATTTGACAGACCCATCGTGTTAATTTGACAGACCCATCGTTTTAATTTGACAGACCCATCGTGTCAATTTGACAGACCCATCGTGTTAATTTGACAGACCCATCGTTTTAATTTGACTGACCCATCGTGTCAATTTGACAGACCCATCGTGTCAATTTGACAGTACCATCGTGTTAATTTGACAGACCCATCGTGTCAATTTGACAGACCTATCGTGTCAATTTGACAGACACATCGTGTTAATTTGACAGACCCATCGTGTCAATTTGACAGACCCATCGTGTCAATTTGACAGACCCATCGTGTCAATTTGATAGTACTATCGTGTTAATTTGACAGTACCATCGTGTTAATTTAGCAGTACCATCGTGTTAATTTGACAGACCCATCGTGTCAATTTGACAGACCCATCGTGTCAGTTTGACAGACCCATCGTGTCAGTTTGGTATAAGCATCGTATCAAGCCAAGAGTTATGAAAACCAAAGATCCACAGTATTGTCCCGTTCATCGCCTGGTATTACTCAACCTGTGTCCACTCATCGCTTCACAAGAAGGCTTTTGTACTTCACTTTACTACAAAATTAATGTATAGACTGCATTTGGTCTGAACATATTCTTTTTTATTAGAATGTAAACTTAACTTATAAACCCTTTGACCCTTTGGCACTGTTCTTAAATGCTCAACTTTGAGAAAACAATTTGTATCAACATTTCTACAACAAGTTTTACGAATTTTTTATAATAAAAAAAAAACGAATTTAATATAGTTTTTCTTAAACAGTAAAGTCTTGAAAACTGTTCCTGACACTGAAGTTACTATTTTAATACTTGTACACTTCGACAGTGCCAATTTGTCAGTCTGTAGCTACTAGCTACTGTAGCTAGAACCTTTCGTACCTTCTATACACTTAGCGGACGGTTAAGTGAGGCATCTGTCATAAATACTTTTCAGACGAGCAGCAAAATTAACAATATTTGTAAGAAAAAAAAATCTGAATTCACGAGAATATTTCAAAACAAATAAATTCAAAATTGCAACTAAGTACATATTTTCCTATATTTACCTTAGAAACAAACAATCAAAATTTTACGCTAACTTAAACATCAATTAAATGTTCATCGTGTCAGTTTTGCCGGTTTAAAATTACACATTGGATTCTGGACTAAAGGTATTTATAACAGATGCAATGGTTGAAAGTTCCACTTCTTTTGAAGAGTACCATATTTTCGTTATTTTGGGATCACTATTAGCCTGAATGAGGCTTTAATATGAACTTGAGATACACAACATAGAGTTACCATGTTTGTCGCAAAATTAAAATTTACTCACCTACGGTACTCTTCAATTCTAATTTCGAGTGCATTTTCAATTCCACCAGGGCCTTTTCATTGTAAACCAGCTGTATCTATATCCCAATAAATCTCATTATGTTAAGTCACTAAGTTTATAGTTTTGTAAAAGAATGTTTGCTTTGTTGTAAGTACACCAGGCCCTGGTTTAATTATTATAGATTAGCCTAATTTGTGGTCTAGTCGAGTTAATTTTAAGTATAATCGAACATGTATTTGGATTATGTGAAATAAATATAGTATATCAATAATTTTGCTTTTTATTCCAACACCTTTTTTGTTAAGTATGAAGGAAAACTCAAATGTTTACTATTCAAGGAGTGTTTTTTTTTATATCACATAATTCTAGGATATGAATGAGACCCTATAAAAGAATCAACTGACATTGAATACTTTAAGTACTTTTAAATTTTCTTTCTTTTTGGTTTTCATTTTTCATACACAATAATTCGAAAATGTCACGATTATTAATTTTACCTTGTCACCGCCCGACTACTTACCAATTGTCGTGCCCGCCCCTGGCACAGTGAATCGAAAAATAAATATCTTCTACGAATAGGGTCTTGCAATGACAATACCGAACATAAATCCTCATTCGTATAGACCCGACTAAGGCGGCTCAGGCCCTAAAACATTTGTCGGATTAATTCGACTGGGCGACTAAATTACAAAAAGCAAAAAAATCTGCTGTTCAGAACATTTATGTTCGCCTAACTCGTCAAAATGCTCAGCTGATTTTTTCGCGCGATTTCTGGTTCGGTCCCATAGTAAAAGTTGCTCGTTATAATGAGTACAATATCCCCTTAAGGGGATTAAAAGGACTAAAATTTAACCGTGTATATCAATGAAATTTCATATCTGCTTAAATAGATAAAATAATAATGATAGATCATATCTTCGAAACTAAGTATACATTTTTGAACCACATATTCTTATTGTATTAATTTTACTTATAGAATATAACCCTAGAGTTATGGGATATAAAAAAAAATAACAGGTTGTATAATCCCTACACACAATAATATCACACAACAATACAGAATTCTCACTTCAGAATTTATATCGCAACAAATTGCTAATGAGGAGAAAATATTGATTATTGGTAACTAAGTAACTTACTAAGTAAAGGTCGCAGAGAGCGTTTAACGCCGCGTTTTAAGGATATTGACCCGACAGATACTATTATTAGCTGTTGGGTAAAGCTTAAGAGTAATGTCAAGTAAACTCTTCAGTCATGCGTGATAGGAAAAAGCATTCCTAAAAAAAAATAAAGGCCTAAAACACACACGCCGATGATACGCCAGACGAATGGTTATCTAAACATTCAGTTGCAACGTCAGTCGTAACGTGTCGCGATACGATGTCGTATCGTCGGCGTCGTATCGTATGTGTTTTGGTCTTAATGTCTACTCTTTATAACTCGAGGCGCCACGCACGCATATAATCTGATAAAGGTAATCTGATAAAGTAAAAATAAATACCTGTAAAAGCCTTCTACTTATTTTCCTGCTAACATGAGTATAATTATGAACAAGGCTGACCTTTACACATGTTTTATCGATAGCAATTTGTATTGAGAGATATGAAAAACAACGTATTTTTCATCGACAAGCCAGCTCTAATTACATACAATTAACTTCATCTCGCTTTTACTCCGTATTTTTTTTTCGTTTAACTTTTTCACCGCCCGACTAAATATCAGTTGTCGTGCTCCCAGCGCCCAACTCATAAAAAAAACCTTTATTTCAGACATTAATATGGTTTTGCAATTACATAAACAACAAAACCCAAACATAGATTCTCAGTCGCATAAACACGACTCAGGCGGCACGGGCACGAAAACATTATTCGTCGTATTAATCCGACTGAAGCGGTTAAAAGGTTAAAGGTTGGGAAATCAATCGACCCGATCGAGTTTCAGACTCCTACTGACTAAATCCCATCCATGTTCCTTTCTTAGCCGTTTATGTTCCGGGGCAGCGGTAACCCTTTCGGACAATCCCGCTGATTTTTTTCGATCGAACATGTACATGAATATAATACGGTACACACACCAAAATAACATTTTTTTTCAATTTTTGTCTGTTTGTTCCGTTTAATCTCTGAAATGGCTGGACCGATTTTGACGGGACTTTTATTGCAGGTAGCTGATGTAATAAGGAGTATCTTAGGCTACGTTTATTTTAGAAAAGTGACTGTTCGGCGGAACAAAGTTAATAATTTATGCCAAGTAGGAATTTTGTAAGTAGAGAGAAAATTTAATATATTGGTACCACAGCAATATGTAATCGGCATCATTCATTAAGTCAGTAGACCATAATGTTTTGGTCCGTTAACTGAAAAATGAAACAAGTTACTTCATTGAAAAATTCTCCGTGAAATATTTATTTGGAAAATTGTGTGCTTTCGTTCTGTTTCGACTGCACCGTTCTAAAGTCGATGTAAATAAATATCTTTGCAGAACAATAACCCTTAAGACTCGACGTTAGGGAACAATTCGTAATTTTGATCCTTTGTTTTAAATAGTATGAAGTCCCTCTAAGAGCTAAGTAATTACTTAGGAGTAAACGCCCCTTGGTCTAGTGGTCGCAAGCGCTACCGCTGAGCATGAGGTTCTGGGTTCAATTTCCAGACCGGGCAAAATGTTAATGTGTTTTTCTGTCAGCCCGGAGTCTGGATTTCCACCAGGTATCCAACAGGCTCGCTTCCTATTACGCGGGATTTATTCTTCTTCTTTTCGTGTGGTTATTGACCAACCTGATGTCAGAGTTTCAATGCTGCCCATGGGCCTCTGACTTAGCATCACATACTGTTGAGAAATATCTCTCAGGCATGCCGGTTCCCTCACGATGTTTTCCTTCACCGATTTTTAAGCAAGTAATAATTATACAATACGCACATGAATCTGAAAAGTCAGAGGTTGGGTTCGAACTCGAGACCTAAGACGTGGCAGTCCGACGGTCATACCACTAGGCTATCATTGCTTTTTATGGGACTTATTCATAATCGGTGAAATGTGGGTACCGGAACGGAGTGGGTATAGGAACCTTCACTTCTGCCGAAAGTAGGTAGTACTGAATACCTAAGGATTCCGAAGGGCCAGACTCAAAGATAACATAAATTCTAACCAACCTACGTTCGTCGCGTAAACACTTATCTCCTTTAGACGACTCACAATTTTTATTAAAAATGGCCGACGTCGCGTAGTTGAGCTGTCTTTGATAAAAAGGAGCGATGACTGTAAAGTAAAAGGCTTAGTTATATTAAAAGATATCTCGGGCCCGTTTTCTCGAGCGTCCTGTCTCTTAGGCACGGGGCCGATTATTACATTACGCTATAAATCGCTTCGTGTCTCAGTCTGAACGCGTGCGCGACGCGGGGAGATCGGGACCACACGATCGCTCGCACTGACCCTTAATCACTGTTTACCATTACACGACGATGGTCCCGTAGACAGAGCACGAGAAATCGTATAGTGTAAGCCTTAGGAACAGCGCCAGTTAATGTGGGAAACTCAATAGTTGGCGTCCAGTGCAACACGCGGGAAGACCGTGGCAGGTGTACAGGTATGTAATCCTTCAAAAACATAACATTGTTCTACGTTGTTAACAGTCGTTCTACGGCAAAAAGTTGTGAGATTGAATGTAAAAGCAAGTCGTATAATTTGTTCAGTGGGCATTTATAATTAGGTAAACAAAAACAAATTAACTGACTTTACATTAGTAGAACTAAATCGGTTACTTTGCGGCTGTGCATTTTTTTGGCTAGACTTGGCGTCGCACTACTGTGCCTCCAGATCTTACTCGTACAAAAGCAAAGAGTATCAACTTCGTTCAGTTAACTAAGAAGTTAGAAACTTAGTGAATTAAAGCCAATTCTAAGGACTTTACTTTGATGAAAAGTTGTACTTTCTAGCATCTATAGAGTGGCAAATTCAAAAGTTAGTATACAAGTTTTACAGGTCACCATTTTCATTTGGCGTCAATTTTACGGTTCTCTGATATGTAGTTAAAATGTATCACATTCGGTATGCACCAAATTCTTGGCCATAAGCCCATGTTACCGCATTAATTTCAGTAACCTGGTCGTGGTTTTAAACCGACTGATAAACGACTATTGTGCAGAAGAGCAACCTTCTTCGACCCAGGTGGAATCCTTAAATTATTTTTGCCTGAGTTTTTACTTGGGAGTAACTGCACCATTCTTCCTTGAACAGACTACAGTTTAGGTGCTGCTGCTACTGCGATTAGCAGTCGTAATAATGGGAAGATTTTAATTTTTATATTTCACCATATCAATCGGTCCCTGGTCTAATTGTATAGGAGTTGTAGTTTTGCCAGCAATCAAGATAAACCGTTTTATACCCTTAAAAACGCACCCCCATCCACTTCCCGACCTCAGATCGCCCGTAAATTATTTTTACTTTATTTATTGTCATATTCTCGGCCTTTTTCAATGGGTAAATAACAATAGCTCGGCCACGTACACTGACTTACGGGAAAAAAACCATACTGTTTGAGGGAGCAAATTTAACATTCACAAAAAAAAACTAAAATCGCATATTTACAGTCACTATTTCTAATGAAATGCTTCTAAAAAGATTGTGAAATAAAATGAAAATGTAAATGTATGAAAATTGTCGCGCTAAGCTAAAGCTAAATTTTATAAGATATTTTTGAGAATTTCATTTTAAGTGAACTATGTTCAAGAAAAATAAAGTTCTGTAAACCAAAACCTAACCATGCAGCAAGAAACATAGAAAAACTTCAAGAAAAATGTTTCCGGAACAATAAATTCCAAGAAATTTTGCCATTAATACGAGTACCTTCAAATGCACCACTTTTATAATTTCTAAACGTAGCGCGGACGTTCTCGGTATCTCGAACAGCGAAGTGAAATCAATGGAATTATATGAAGACGCATTTAAATTCCTGTCCACAATAATTTTATAATGTGCAGTATGTCTTTACATTTCATGGTCGTGGGCATTCAGATAATATCGACACGTTAGATGTTTGAAAAGCGCCCAACAAGTTTTTAATTCCTTTGTAAGTATAGCGTTTAGCGCCTGACAAAAAAGTCGAGCTACAAATAGTCCATCTGAAACAATCCGTATCAAAACGCGTAGGCGGAAATTTGATGAAATTGCAATTTTAAGTACTTAGTGGGTAGGTGAAAACTGTTTTTAGTACTTGAATATAGCGTGAAACTTTTTACTTTTTCTTATTTAAATGATTATTTATTATTTTCTTTGCGTTTGACCAAAAAAAATTAGATATCCACAATTCGAATATTCCAAGCTTTTTACAGCAAGTCAGCCGTCCAAAAGTATCCAGCAAATCAATCTATAGTATTTCAGTTTTAAGTTGATATTTAATGTAAAAAAAAATGGAGTTTTAAACATAAGAAACTGCCCACCATTGTACTTGAGGATATAAGATAAATGCGGAAATAAATAAAAGTTTTAAAGTAAGTGGGTATCTATAGGTAATTGAATTAAGAGGAAATAAGTTAAACAAGGGTCCTGCTTTTTGGGTAAGTACCTCATTTCCAAGTCTCAATCTAAGTTTTTTCTTTTCTTTCTTAAATTCAAACAAAAAAACCTGTAACCGAAATATTTTCTCCAGCATCTATTGTGAACTAAATAAACTCAAAATTGTATCTGCGCAGAGCTTTTAAAAGCTGCTAACTTTAAACTTATTACATTACAAGCACCTAATCTAATCAAAATGCGTCCGCTCAGTCGATCAGCTGATCGCCTACAAAATTCGAGCGTACCAGTGGTATTGGCAAAATATTCGCGTCGTACGAATTTCGTGGCGCGCGCGTTACATTTTTCCGTATTATTTTTAGATAGGCGGCGGGCGGGCGTCGTCGCGCGCACACGGCAAGACGCGCGCGGCCCGAGAGGACTGGAGCCCTATGGAGCCCCCAGCGTTCCCTCCCAGCGGCCTTGCCACGGTGCGGGCGGCACCCGGGAGTGACGCGACCCTCGCCCTACCTCTGCCCACCGGCACACCACCGTTCAACTATCAATGGTACGTTTTTCACTATTTTTTCAGTCCAGCTGAACAAATTTAGGTTATAATTTAGTCCTGTACTACGATCACAATAGATCGTGCAGTGTTCGACGCGAGAGCATGTAGGTTAGGTGAGACCGGAGCTGCGCCCGCACCGCGCCGGCAAGCGTTGTTTGTTTTTCGTGTGTCGATTATAAATACAACACCAGGAAGCTACCAAAGACACTTGACACTTCGGCGCTTACTGTTTTAATAATTTGGGGCATTTCGTAATAGAAAAATGTGTATTACTGCATGAACGAGGTGTTATTAAAAATAAAAACGGGATGCAGAGCTTTCCGTTAGCTCGATGCGAAGAAGAATGTTTTCGCTTTAAATGTATATTTTTAAAATTTTAATGTAGCTATTAAATTGTTTAGCGCAGTTTAACGGCGATGTTTTTTCGGTTGTCAGTGTCAGTCAGCTATCGATCGGGAGATACATGTTGTATTGTGTGTTGCATATGTTGGTATGTTCAAGCATATTACTGTGTATCTAACTACATGCGGTGTATGACTTATGATGAGTAATACCGTCATTTGCCAAACATTACTGAAGCTAAATACTTTGTCGCTTTCTCGCGTTTCGGAATTTGTAGTCATCGCTAATATTTAAGCTTGTATTTAGATGAAATATTGTAAAACAGTAATATGAACAGACTATCCTACAAATGGTCTCCATATAGGTGAGGTGTTTATAACAAACATAGAAATTGTCTTTGGTTAAATTATTTCCATAAGCTCTGTGGTGATGAAAATGTAGTGACATGGTGATTGGATTGACGTTGTTGCGACACACACTGTTTCGAATCAGTTTGCGAGTAGTATTCCAGTTCGAAGAACTTTGCGAGTGGTACGCCACTTCGAAAATCTTTTCGAGCGGTACGACAGTTCGAAATCACATTGAAACGAAAACCGCTATATCTAATTACGTTTAATAATTCTTTGATAAACATGTTAGATGAAAGTTTGAGACCATGGCTAAACATGGCTTCTCCAGAGCTAAACTAGCAACCGGTCTTTTCTATAAAAATCTCACCGTCACATCTCAAAACTTAGGTGAAGTGAGTTGAAAGTGAGCTGTCATTAATTAGTCTACGTTTACACGGTGGCATTTTTACAGAGTAGCAACGCTGTATTTAAGGAGCAAAATTCAACATAATCAGCATTATGGAATTTATAAGAGGTTGTAGCACTAAATACTTGTCTATATTGAGTTGAAGACGCTTGCTGTGTCTCGTCGGGATCGTGAGTTGTGAGTTCCATTATCGACCATGACTTTGGTACTAGCGTACCATCCAAAACGTTTTTCATATTAGCGTGTTCGCGACATCGTCATTCGATTTAGCGGTTTTCCATTCAACTTGTTTTCGAATTGGCGTACCACTGGCAAAGTTTTTTAATACTTTATTTGATCTTCATATTATTGTGACTCCCTATAAAAACCAATAAACAGTGACAATTGTGAAACGACCAATTGAAAACCAATACGAAACAAAAGGTAAAATGATAAAACGAAAATCTTCAAAACAAATTAATCGAACCGTTATAAGCAATAATTCAATTCTCTATTAGTGGCTGGAAACGACAATGCGATCTTTATTGACATTTATAGAGTTATTTCTGATATCCAGAAAGGAAAAGGCATTCCTTAAATTAGACACGGATATTGGATTAATCCTAGTTGGATGAAACAGTGATTAGTGAAAAGGCACCCGTAGCGTAGTGTAGTGGCAGGAATTTTGGTTGGATATCTTGACCAAAATTAATTTTGAGAATTTATCGAGGACTTCAGAAACCTTGCATTTATGTATCGCGTCATCATTATCATCATCATTGGCGGCCTTCTCCCAACCACTGCTGAGTTGCCTCCTCCCGTTCGTGCCACGGTCAAGGTCATCAACGATGACTGCTTTGGTTTATGCCAATTTTCCATTTGTATTGGAATTAATTGAAACAATTTTTACCAATAGAGTATGTTTAAAGAAAAGTACTTTTGGCGAAACATCGAAATTAGTAACAAGTTATATAGTACGCGCCAACTGTATGGCCGCTCTAAAGTGCGCTACTCGCTGCGCACTACCGCACCCCTTCCCCCCCGCTGACACATTTGTTACTGCGCAGCGACTCGCCTCATGTTCGGAGCGGCCATAAAGTTTGGATCGGGCTGTAAGTCGCTCTACAAATCTTCTTCTTTTCGTGTGGTTAGTAACCTGATGTCAGAGTTTTTATGCTGCCCATGGGCCTCTGACCTAGCTTTTTATTTATTGATTAACCTTTAATTAAAACGGCTAACCAATTACAAAAATTAAAGGCACATATAAAAGAGAAGAAAAAATAATTCAATCAAAATAAAAAAATAATCAATAAAAAAAAACTAAATAAAATAATAAAATTAAAATTTGTAATGCTTTCATGAATCCCTCGCACAGAACTTCTGACATGCTAGTAAAATCTTTACATGCTGGTGAGAAATATTGCGGTTTCCTCACGATGTTTTCCTTCACCGATTTTTAAGCAAGTGATATACAATACGCACATAAATCCGAAAAATCAGAGGTGCGTGCCTTGGGTTCGAACTCGAGACCTATGACTTGGCAGTCCGACGGTCACTCTACTAGGCTATCACTGCTAATCATCTCTAGAAATGTTACATTCTTTAAACATAACACAGCCAAGGCCAATTACATTAGTTAAGTACAATAACAAAGTATACGAATACTCGACAGTCATACGCTCATCTCACAATACTCCAAACATACTGACAAGATCTTCCACGCCGCGAACATATAACAATAGCGCCGGTGAGAGTATGCGAGGGACAGGAGACTGGGCTCAAGGGACTGTTCGATTCTGAGGCATAGCAAACACATATATTTTTATTTAATCGGCTTATCTATACTAATATTATAAAGAGGTAAAATTTGTAAGTTTGTAAGTTTGTATGTTTGTAAGTTTGTATGTAGGGGGTAATCTCCGGAACTAATGATCCAATTTCAATAATTTATTCACTGATAGAAAGCTACATTATTCCTGAGTGCTATAGGCTATAAATTATATTTATATCATACATATTAGCCGAGCTATTGCATTTTTCGTCTAGCTAGTCGGAAAGAAATACCTCCGAAAACAGAATTATTTGCATGCGCTGCCTAAACAGTTGTTTAAAATTGAAAGCAATGTATGGCAACCCGGTTCGCCTTAATTATTTCTACAAAAAAGTCCGCGACACCACATTTCTATCTTTTGTATTTGAACTTTTATATTTCGTTTTATGTTTTAAAAAAGTATTTTTTCGACTTACTTCTGTTTGGATGATTATTTAAACAACAAAATATCAATTCTTATCAAATAAAATTATTTTATGATCACAAGGACATCACAGAGATAAGATTTGCCCTCTACAGTATGTCAATTGGTCATATATTTTCCGAGATAATATAAAATTACTAAACGCAAAATGCTAAAACATTCGCCGAGCTCAACTATCATTCCTACTTCCTACGTGCTTTGTGCGGACGTTTTATCGTTTTAGAGAAGCTTTAAATTAAATAGGTTCCTCACTTAAATTTTATATTTTTAACGTTAACATTTTTAAATGATGGTTTGTATTTTGTATATAGGTAGTGTAATATCTTTTGCCAGCGGCTTCGCCCGCGTGGTTGTTGGAAATTATCCCACGGGAACGGGTACGTTTTTCCGTGATAAAAATTAGCCTATGTGTTATTCCAGACTATAATCTATCTCTGTGCCAAACATCCAGATCCGTTCAGCCGTTTTGGCGTGATTGAGTAACAAACATCCATCCATCCATCCAAACTTTCACATTTATAATAGTAGCAAGATAATTATATTATTATCCGTGTTGGGTTAAAAATACATAATGCATTATTTTGCACCTTTACAATGCGAGGCAGGGTGTCGTAAACCGTCATCTACCCCGGTCGCGATGGGGAATGGAACCGGCGAGAGATGTCGTGCGGTGTCCCACAGGGATCGGTTCTGGGGCCGCTCCTGTGGGACATCGGTTACTACTGGGTGCTGCGGGCCAACCTCCCTGACGGCGTCAGCGTAGTTTGCTACGCTGACAACACGCTGGTCCTGGCGCACGGGAGGTCGCATCAGGCGGCGGCCGACGCGATGACACGCGGGGTTGCGACAGTCATTGAGAGGATCCGGCAGTTGGGTCTCGAGGTGGCATTGCACAAATCCGAGGCCATGTCCTTTCATGGACCTCGGAATAGGCCACCTTCGGGATCCCAACTTACGGTAGGAGGGGTTCACATCGGCGTCGAGACCACGATGAAATACCTAGGTCTGGTCCTCGACAGCCGATGGAATTTCGTGGAGCATTTCCGACGTTTGGCCCCCAAGTTGGAACGGACTGGGGCCGCCTTCAAGCGGCTCTTGCCCAATTTGAGGGCGCCAAACGCCTCCTGCCGGAAGCTTTACGCGGGAGTCGTGCGGTCCATGGCCCTATACGGGGCCCCGGTGTGGGCGCGTTCACTGCGGTGGCGAGCCGCCCACTATCTGAACGCGCCCCAAAAGGTGGTAGCCATACGGCTTATACGGGGGTACCGCACAATCTCGGGCGAGGCGGCAAGCCTCCTTGCCGGACTGCCGCCGTGGGATCTGGCGGCGATAGTCCTCGCGCGCCTGTACGAGTGGCGCGCGGAGATACTAAGCCGGGGGGAAACTCCGTTTCCGCAGCAAATTGCGGCGGAGCGGACGGACCTCCGGCGCGATCTCATGGCGGCCTGGAATCAGCGACTGTCGCAACCCAGCGCAGGGCATGCCACGATAGTGGCGGTAAGACCCCTCTTTGAGAAGTGGCTAGAGAGGCGTCACGGCGCCCTCACCTACCGCCTGACGCAGGTCCTCACCGGGCATGGATGTTTCGGGAGGTTCCTGCACATCATCAGGTGGGAGGAAATGCCCGGGTGTCACCATTGCGAGGATCGCCCAGAGGACACGGTAGAGCATACGGTGCAAACCTGCCCCGCTTGGGCGGAGCACCGCCGTGTCCTCATAGAGCCGATCGACGGCGGCGACCTCTCGCGCCCGGCCCTGGTGCAAGCCATGGTCCGGGGCGAGAGGGAGTGGGAGGCAGTCACCTCCTTCTGCGAAAAAGTCACGCTCGCGAAGGAGGTGGCGGGATAGGAGAGAGAAAGGTCCTCCCGTCCCAGCCGCCGCGGGAGACGCTCCGGGCGTCGGGAGCCACGTGACGACTCCCGGCCACCGTAGGCGCGGGCCTGCGGGCGCTGAGTAATGGGTGACTCACCGTCCGATCAGCACCAGACCTGTGCCGGACGGCGCGTATATGTTCCACGCGCGCCTCAAAGAGATGTCAGCATATGAACGGGCCCCTCAGGGCCAAGCCTGCCGGGTAAGCGGGATTGTCCGAAAGGGTTACCGCTACCCCGGAACATAAAGGGCTACGGAAGGAACATGGATGGGTTTTAGTCAGTAAGAGTCTGACACTCCCTTCCGCTCCACCCAGAGCGGGAGCAGTCATTGGATGATTTCCCAGCCTTAAAAAAAAAAAAAAGGGTGTCGTAAAAAGCGACTAAGTTGAGCAGAAAAGATCACCTCGGTAATCTTTGGAAATTCTGATCCGATTCCAAAAATTCTCTCACTAATGGGAACCTACAGTATTGCCGAGTATCATAGGATATATTTAATGTTAAAACTAGAAATTTTCCGCGGACGAAGTCGCGGGCAGAAGCTATTAATATAATAATAATATAATATCCTTGGACATTTCACACAACGCCATATAGTCCCAAGCTAAGCAACCTAATGTTGTGTTGGTAACGAGATGGCTGATAATCTGCTTATATACATTTTTTTTTGTAAATACATACATATTATAAATAGAAAAACACCCAGACCAGGAACAAATATTTGCAGGTCGCATGCTGTGCAGCAGTCAAACGCTCAACCACTGCGTAAACCGTGTCGTGTCGTATTATGAAATTTAATGACATGAAATGTTCATCTTTCTAAGTACATCTGTTAAGACTTTTATTCATAAATTAAATGAAATGAAATGTTCATCTTTCTAAGTACATCTGTTAAAACACTTTAAAACTAGATGTCACCGGTATCCCTGAGAAGAAACAAACTCAGAGGTCATGTTCTTTTTTAAAGTTCAAACATTATATTATAAGGATTTTATTTAACAATGCTTGGGGGTGGCCTTTGTCCAACCGTGGACTTGGTTCGGCTTTAAATGATGAAGATAATCTTACAATACTCTTATGCATTAGTAGCGTTTTCATTTATGTATTATCGCATTGTTGGAACGAAGTTTCTTATCGCGCGTTGCGAAATGGGGCTAGACGGATTAAGATCAAAAGTTGTAACGACACTTTTTGCTACAGTGCCGTCGTGCGGCGTGGGCGTTTTTTTTATCTTTCTAAGGTATATTTTTTTAAATGAAATATGATTTCTTTTTAATCAATATTTTTGATTGGTTTTTAGATCAGAATTTTTTTGATTATTATAACTTAAAAGAAATAAAATTTTATTACAATTCCTTCACTAATTAATCGAAAGGAACTTCGTTCCATTCGGGAGTCCCTTGACACCTCTCAAGTTTTTGTTTCCACATTGTATAAGTGATGTGACACTTCTACGTACAACTCAAACTCAACCTCAAAGTATTTATTTCAAATAAACCAATTACAGGCACTTTTGAATTGTCAAGGGGTCGGTCAGACAGAAAGATGAAGCTAGTTGCCCATTCCAAAGCAGTTGGTACCTATGGAGCAGAACGGGCAAGAAACTCCATGAACACTCTTTTAAACAAACGTATAGGGTAACTGTATTTTAAAGGACACATCCATTCGTAGCTAATAGCCTACAAATTGATGGATTGGCTCCAAGCTGTACATTCAGGGTGTAAAAAAACTCATCAGTCATCGCAAATCCGTGATGTATCCACACTGTAGTACTTTTAACTAGTAAAATTTTAGCAAAAATATTGCTGTAAAAAGAGCAATTTTTTGAGTGAAATCACTGATTATGGTAGCGCGAGTATGGTATTAAAAATAAAATGTATGCATATTAGTGCATTTAACGGCGCGGGCCAATTAAAACATATTTTGCCTAACCTGACAGTCCAGCTATGATTGACTATAAAAAATATGATACCGCAAGCAACCAGGGATCTTGAATATTTTCGGGAAAATCTGCTGCCTGCCGCTTCCGCCAATAACTTAACCTTTTTTCAAGAAGCATTTTTTTTAAATGTACATGGACATTCCATTTATCTACAGAAAGGATAGGCTTTTAAATAAATCGCGAAATCATAGCGTAGGTATTAGAAATATAATTAAATTCTTCAAGCCTTTTGTTCTCTATTAAATCGACGGCTTTGTCATACATAATTAATCTGAAATGCGGTCCGATTTTCCATCGCTTGAGTCAGTCTAGAATGGACAATTTTAGCACTCTGCCTCAGATAACTTAAATTATTTAAGTAATTAAACAGTTTTAGGAACTTAGAGTACCTACCTAAGCTGCAAAAGCGAGCGAATCATGCTCAAAAATGTGGCTCGATACAATTTAATCATGTAATTTGTTATGAAGTTGTTTTGGAGCCAAGTATTAAATTTCAACCTTTACAAAGAACACTTAAAACACTACCAAAGAATAGTTTGTTTTATAAGCGTACATATTTAAATCAGTGATTAATACACTCTTTTATACAAAATGGCAGTTTTTCATCAAAACTAAAAAACTGCCATTTTGTAAAGCGTGCATTTTTTTGTATTCCACATTATTACTGTGGGTCTAGCACGTTTTTTTTTATTATAAGTACCTTCACATGAATTTAATGAAAAACTGTTATTTTGTCATTACAAACGTACATTTAAGCTTTATTTGTATGGGTTTTGCCAACGACACGCTAAGAAGGTGATGAAGTGGATGTTTTGTGTATTACCTACCTACATTTACTATCAACGAGTGGGGTTGTACATTCGTCACAATTCCCAATGTACCTATTAATTTTGTTTATTGTAAATTCGTCACATCATGCCGCACTGATAGCAAAAAAAACAAGAAGTAGTGTTACTAATTTATCTTACATCTACATAAAAATCACAGTTTTCAACAACTGAATAATTGAAATAAATAATTTTGGTTGCAATCGCTACTTTAAGAATAAAATATTTGAAAAGAGGATTTTTGACGAATTTACACAAATTTTTAATACGTGTGACGAATTTACTTCAATGGATTTTTCAAAACATGGCGAATTTACTTTATGACGAATGTACAACTACCAAACGAGTGTACCTCAGCGTGTGCTCATCCCACTCGCCAAAGCTGCGTAAGGATGCAATTCTCTGCTACCCGTCTCGGTGCAAAACTAATATTTCCATCGCTTGGCAACATTCGCATACTATCGGAATCCAAGCTTCATTGAAATTCTCTTGTGCATATAAATGCATCGCTGGAGGTGTTGGAAATTTATTACGCGCTATCCTTGCGCTATTGCACCTAATAGATCGGCAGAGATGGTTGGCACCACGGATTGACGTATTTACGTGGAAATTAGGAATTTAGCGCGTTATGAAACTAATTTAATTCGCATTTTGGGTAACTACAGTTTTCAGGTTATGGGGCACGTTTGGCGCGTTTTTAAAAGTATTTAAAAAAATAAATGTGTTGGGACTGCTTTTGACCTTGATCACATCTGATGGAAAGCGATAGATGTGGTCTATGATGGAGCGTGCTCAGAAGATGCCTGTTTATTCTTGCTTCGAAGGCGGACGGGTTATACCTAAGTGGAAGGGAAGACGCTGGCAGTGAGTTTCACACTTTGGCTGTGCTGTGTGCTTATTATGGTCCGGATATCAACCAATTGCGTCTGGTACCCTGTACCCTTTTTTTTTTTTTTTTTTTTTTTAAGGCTGGGAAATCATCCAATGACTGCTCCCGCTCTGGGTGGAGCGGAAGGGAGTGTCAGACTCTTACTGACTAAAACCCATCCATGTTCCTTCCGTAACCCTGTACCCTGCAGTACATCTGGTATTCCGGTAGTAAAAGGGTGATAGTGGGCTCAGGTCGTGGAGCTCCTGCACACACTCTAACGCACAGCCTGTAGAAAATTTACTTATTACTTAATTGAACATTCTATGACGGATTAATCAGCAGAGTATTGCTGAGTTCATTAAACAAACATGAAGTAGGTATTATTCACAATCCTTTTTAATCCAGCTCACCATATTGTTATCTGACTGGCGTTTACCGTTCGACGAAATATTCGCGGTTCGAAATCACGCAGTCCGTCATCGGCCGAACTGGGCTCATACATCGCCGGGCGGACGCGGTCGATCGAACCAAACATATGTAAACGTAGAAAATAGTGCGTATACATGCGTCAAGCGACACCGTCTGATGATGTGCGATCAGTTCCGACGCACTTACTATGAACTATAAACTTTATCTGTTGAAGTTGTGACCGATACAGTAACGTTCTTTTAACAAGCTTTAAAAGGTACTTATTTTAAAGTTTTCAAACATTTAGTCAATAATATCACCTTTTAAAGTAAATCTCCCGAGTCATTTCAAATTATGTTGTAATGTTGAAGATTAAAAGTTCAAAATCGCTTGGTAGTATCCGCTATTGTGACACTGTCGGTAGTTTCTTGATATCTGTGACTCGCAAATCGTTAGTAAATGAAGTGAACGCTTTATACGGGGGAACGAGTAACCTTTGTTTGGCAGGCCTTTGTAAATTACACAAAAAAATAACTGCACTAAATGCATCTTGTTTTTGCAGAAATCTGTTTGTGAAGTAAATCAATATTTTAAAATAAAAGCTTTTGTAAGAGTTGAGCACGGTTCAGTGGACGGTTGGATTACATTTACCAGGAAATGTTCGAATCGAACAAAGGCTAGTAAATGTCGGATTTATATAGTTGAAACTACAAAACCTAATGAAAAAATATTTTTATGGAATTTTGCACAATAAATGAGTTTGCTTATTAATGAGGTACTTTGCTGGAATATCAAACTAGCCACCTTTATCGAGGCGAGATAGTTAAGCCTATTAAAGTAGGTATTTGACGTCCTTCCTCCTAGTCAGTGCCAGACACAAAGAGACTCTTTGCGTACGTACTTTAGAGAATAGGGAGGGATTATGCCTAGGTAAAATAAAATATATATTTAGTCCGTCAATGACATAATAAAAAATTCTTTGACACGTATTTTTTGCTTTATCATATTAACAGAAAGTGACTTAAATAAAACGCATTAAATTTGGGGAGTGGAGGCTCACCACGTCACAAGTAAGTATAAAAACTACCCGCATCCTAATGTCTGTATGTATGTATGTAGATCTTTGAACTACACAACGGATTTTGATGCAGTTTTTTTTAATAGATAGAGTGATTCAAGAGAATGGTTTATATCCACGCGGGCGAGGCCGCGGGCAGAAGCTAGTTTTTTTAATAATCTAGCTTACGGACTAAATAAAAAAATTAAGTCATCATCCCCATTTAATTCAGTCTGTAATATCGCCCTGTTGCTACCTCGTACTACTCGTACCTTCGATCAAAAGACTCGTACCAAGTTAATGTTGGTTAACGTTTGATGCTACGAGTCGTAGCAGCGTAGCGCACTTGCGTAGCGGACCCTCTACGAAAAAAGCAAGAGAAACTGAATAGACAGATTTTTTAAACTAAAGAATAAATATGACAGTTTGACATATTCTATATGCAAATGCTGTCAAACTGCAATGTTATATTCTCAAAAAAATATTTGAATAGTAAAAAACTGGCTGTAAAAGTAAGCAAAAATGATCGACAGAAAAAAAACGATAATGCGAACTTTTTGATGAACTTATAGCTTAGCACTGCAAGAAGCATTTGAGTGGCCAATATGTTTCAATATGTCAGGTGCCATGGGGAGTGTCGTACGGATTTTATTTTAATGGTCTTTAGTGGCCAGCATCTTGCTGGTAATCTAAAGGTGGCTGTGGTAGTGGTAGTGGTAATCTATAGTTACACCTCTGCCTAACCTTTCGGCGATTAAAAGCGTGGCGGTGTTACAGATTGGTAATCAGTCTGCTAGTAAGATCTTCCGTGGGTGTAATTCTCTTTCCACATTTTTATCGACCATTGCAGGACAAAGATAGGAGAAACTATTCACCATTTACGTCATGGTTGATTCCGCAGATTATCTGAACATTTTATTTCAGTTTAGACGGTTTGCTTGTTAACTTGGTATTTGATGATTAATAATTATTTTTATTAGATGTATTCTTCTGTCAATTTCGATTTAGAAAATTGTTTCAGTTATTTCAATTTTTTTTTGCTGTTATTAGGAGATTACCAAAGGTAACATAGTCGGTTTGTAACGTTCCCAGTATTGGGACACAGGCTTTCTGTCTGAGAGAGTGGGCGGCCCGAAACCCAATACGCGGGCCCAGTGCACGTTGATTGTCACATATCTTTGAATCTTGGTTGAAAAATCAGGGCTCAGATACCGCAAACCCTCTTTGATTTAGTTTTTGCCCGGTATTTGGAGGA
This sequence comes from Hyppa rectilinea, assembly GCA_951799385.1. Classification (NCBI taxonomy): domain Eukaryota; kingdom Metazoa; phylum Arthropoda; class Insecta; order Lepidoptera; family Noctuidae; genus Hyppa; species Hyppa rectilinea. Next base: position 28,730,008 of record OX637300.1, on the reverse strand, counting down.
GTCTATACATAAGGGTATTTTTTCGTATGAACCGGTTTAGTGCAAAAAAAACGGTCAATACGAACGTACGATAAACAAACGCCGTTCAGATTTTATTCACCAATAAGAAATTGTTTTGTTTAGTGCGCATATTAAAGACGGACGTCCACTCACGGATCGAATAAAAAGCAATGGCGTACCTACATCTACGTACTGCGCGGAATTTCATAAGTTGCCACGCTTTTACCGGCGCGCGCTCGTCGAATAAAGGGTGATTTACGCAACACGCTAGACCGTGCCGGGACCGAGTCGTGCCCGGCAACTTCGTGCAGCGCCCGTGCCCCGTCTGAGTTCCGGTCCCTACAAATTGAGCAGGAACGGACCCGACTCAGGCCCGGCACGTCTAGCGTAAGTCATCCCTTAACCAGTTAATTTAGGTAAACATAAAGCTCTTAAAAGTTCACGTTTTTTAGATAAAAAGTTTGAAGCAAAACCGAAATAAAACGGTATTTATTATCGGGTATTTTTGTAAATGGACAATATTCATTGCAATGCAAGCCATAATGCCATAATTAAAATTGTTTTTATATGAATTTATAATCGGTAAAAATCGGTCATGTAAAATACTTGTATTCCGCTACGTCCGGTTAGACTGGAAGCCAACCCCAACATAAGCAAAGGCTACGAATGGTTTGATTGATGTGCTTACAACATAGAGCATTTAAGCTCTAAGGCTTACATCTGATGTTCAACGGAATATACAGACTTACTTAAATATTTAGCATCAAAATAAATACATTATATTTTGAAACGAAATATTCGTATAGAAACTTCATTGTAAAGCTTATACAAAAGTTTAAGACCTCGTAAGGCGTCAAAGAATCTTTTGATACTTCACAGGTAGGTAGATCTACAGACGCCAACACATCAAACTACCCCAAACTGTCAAATATTCCTAATTGAACATGAACCTTAACGTTTTGCAATAAAGTTGAAAATCTATCAATGGAATTTCACTGATTGGGCTAGCTTGATTTGCTAGCCACTGTACAATGTTCTATTTGATCTACACTATTCCTGGTAAAATCTAGTATACGTTCTGCTGACTTTTCTATCATAATTTGAAAGGTTTTGAAGAAATTATTAATCCCTTGATTCCGATATTTCAATATTCATGTGCAAGGCAAATAACGCTATGAATTTTGTTGAGCCGTCAAAATGAAATTCTTTCCCATTGTGAATATGCGTCGAAATTCTCAAAGGATTGAATTGTAAAAAGGTTATTTACAAGGCATACGTGTGTGGAAACGCCGGAGAGGTCCTAGAAAGTCCTTATATTAGAGATTTTCCTCAGATTATTCAGTTGAGTAAGTAGTTCTCGTAAACTAAGTCGTGTATGACTAGACGTATCGAGCAAAACGAGTTTGTAAAGATAAATAAGGAAGAAAGAAGAATATTTATAACGCTCAAACAAAACGCATTACAGCAAAAAAAGAAAAAAACAGACATAGACTCACCATCACATAGTAGCCAAAAGCTACGAGTTCAACTAAGAAAAAAAAACGTTAAGATCGTTCCAGGTCGTTGTCTTATAGTTTCTGCCTTTACCCATGATATGAAAGCGTGATATATCAAGAGATGACGAGTCCTTGTAAATTCTAAATCCAGCGGAAAAGCTCTAGAATCAGTGTGATTGTATTAACATTATTCGAAGGTCACTGATTATTTACGCGCGAATCTATAGATCGATCCATGGCACTGAACGCCTTCAATTACCGTCTTTAAAAATGTATGAGGTCACGTCAATTATTTAAGATTGCACTTTGTAACTTGCGATTTTTAAATAAAGACTTTTTTCTTGGTTTTGAAGGATTTCTGTGACCTTGTACTTGTAGTATCAAAGTTTAGGATGCCGGATGTGTCAAAATCAGTTTAAGTTGAACTTGTATGGAGTTGAGTTTCTGGCTGATTCTTCTCCATTTTAAACTACTTTTTTGGAAGGGAACACATTATATTATTCAAAAGCGCCTCATTACAGAACATTACACTAAACTAGTTTTAACCACTTAAATGGGTTTAAACTAGTTTTAACACGTTCGGTACGATTCAGACCAACCGGCCTGCATCGGGCCGGGCCGGGCGGCATTTTTCAATGCGGTAAAGAATATTGAAATGTATCAACAGTACCTAATTACAGTTCATATTTGCATGCACGTGCGACGTGTTTCTGCGACGTGTCGCAGAATGCATTCTTAAGTTGTATGCAAATATGAACTGTAATTACTGTTGATACATTTCAATGTTCTTTACCGCATTGTAAAATGCCGCCCGGCCCGGCCCGATGCGAGCCAGTTGGTCTGAATCGTACCTTAGACGACACGTCGCGCGGGTCACCGGTGACCGAAAACAATACATTTTCGTTTGTGTCTAGTGCGTGGCAGTAAGTAACGATGTCTTGATTGGGGTTTTGTAATACGGATCTGACGTCTAAAGTAAAAACCATCGGCACGTAAACCCCGTTTAAGGGTTGTCATGTGTCATTATGTTCTATAGACTATTAATACTGACGGGTCTTGACCGCAGTACAGTTGCCTTTGTACAGACGCCAGCACATCAAGCTATCCTTAACTGTCAAATTTTCTCAATTAAAAATTAACCATAAGTCTTTGCAATAATGTTGAAATACTATCAAAGAAATTTGACAGATTGTGGTACTTAACATGATGTGCTGGCCTCTGTACGCCATTGACACTCTATCGACACATAACAGACATTATGTTAGGTTAGGTAAAAATGAACTTAAATAATTTGTAGAATACCAAATGTCAATAATTAGACTATTAAGACACTACTATTGATAAGTTGGTTATTTTACAGAATTGGGCCCCAGATGAGATAGAATCGCGTTCAGTTTTATTGGTCAAATTGGCGCTTACTGATCTAAACAAAATACATCATTTGACTATCATTTTCACAAAGTAAAACGCCATTTGAATAAAAAAGATTCAATTGTTTTGTTGATCAGGGCGTGGACCAACACCTCTTACAATAGTGTAATAAATTGTAACATTACTTCAGTGTGTGAATGAGACGGAGCTATACATGACGTAGGTATAACTCCATCTCTTTCCCACTATATTAACGTAATACTGCTAAAAGCGATGGTAATCGGCCCAGGTCATATGTTATTATTGTAAAGCTTTTCTAATAACCTAAATCCCAGTATAACCGTAATAATCTCCATGTATTCAATTCTGTTTTCCTAATAGCTTATCGGCACTCATTAAACATGAATAATTTCTGTCGATTGCAACTGATATTTATTGCTTAAATGAAAATAAACTGAGCTACTCGCACGCCATCTTGCACCCGTCGGCCACGTAAATAGACTTGAATCCGTTACCTATCTGTAATATATCTGCGCGGTGCACGGCAGTGCATCTGTCAAGTTCGGTTGATGTGTTTGACAGAACTTGACACATGTGTGGAGCACCTACTGGGATAAAAGTGATCAAGTTGAAATAACTTAAATTTGATTATTTTTAAAAATAGAACATCGAAATTATTTAAGGATCTATTTTTCTATCACCGGTTATCTTTTAACTTAAGAATACACACCTACACACAACATTTTACTGAATATACAAACATTTTATTTAATGTTTGAATCTATACTAATATTATAAAGAGGTAAAATTTGTAAGTTTGTATGTAGGGGGTAATCTCCGGAAGTAATGATCCAATTTCAAAATTGTTTTCACTGATAGAAAGCTACATTATTCCTGAGTGCTAAAGGCTATAAATTATATTTATATCATACATATTAGCCGAGCTATCGCAATTTTCGTCTAGCAAGTCGGAAAGAAATACCTCCGAAAACGGAATTATTTGCATGCGCTGCCTAAACAGTTACAGTATATCGCAATTTTCCGCGGACGAAGTCGCGGGCAGAAGCTAGTATTAAATAAAATGTTTGATATAATATTTTCTGCATAAGCTAAATATTTATTTCTCAAATAAAACTTATCTGACGATTGAAGAAACAGCCCTTGATCATAGTATAAAAATTAATAGCATTTCTCTGCTGGCCATCTCTGCCTGTCTTGTCCTCCGCCTTCCGCCAGCCTATCCAGTCTATCCCAGCCTCCTTTAAATTCATCGCTCCATCTGGCTGGGGGGCGTCGCACACTATCCGACCGCTATCCGACAATATTAAATTATTATTAATATGATCTAATATTTTTACAAACAAAAACCAATGCAATATATGAAATTTAGGTGAATGCCTATTATCAGTGTTTTGTTAGTATTTATGTAAGAAAATAAACGTCACCTTGTCCATAAAGGTTCATTAGAAAACCAGCGTTAGACAGCATCCCAGCATCAATGCTGGAATGAAAATTTTTGGCGTAGCCGACCTCTTTGTTGTTAAAACATTATTTTTACCCTTCACTTTGCGACTTTGTGGTCCGCGTACTATGTCCTAATAAATGTTATTCATTCTATCGAATAAATAAATGAAAGATTAACAGAGGCACGTGGAACAGTTGTAAACACACGAGGTGAAAAGTTCATTCGTCCTCCATAGGAAATAGAATGGGCAATTGCCCGACGATTGGAGTCGCGATGTTGTATACTAACTTAAATGTTTATTGCGCGGAAAACTCTGTTTGCGCGTTGCAGGATTTTGCGTGGTGTCAGTGTGGTAGCGGTGTTGATGCTGTCGCAGATCAATTTTTACCAGCTCTTACCCAGATAAATAGCTGACTTTTCAATGTAACTCGCCGTCTCACCGCAACCCTTGCTCGAGCCAGCCCGCGCCGCTGAGCTGTAGCGTTAAATCCGTTCCTAAATTATCAATCCGGTCCAGGCTGTTCTTTGCTGTCCTCCCCCAGCGACGTGACGCCAAAAGCCAAGGTACAGACCTCGCTTAAGGGCATGCTTCCACAGCGGTGCGTTAGCGTGTAGTCGCTAAGTCTGTAACTGTTTAGCCTTGGTTTCTTTTTTGCTGGTGGGAAATCATCCAATGACTTCTCCCTTTAGGGTTGGACCTCATCTGGCAGCACGGAATCGCCTTTTTCCGTCGCCCTTTCTCTTTCTGTCGCTTAGACCTGCTATTTGCTAGACCGAGACAGAAAGCATAATGCGATAGCACGCGGCGGAATCCTCGAGGCGATCGGCATCACGGACAAAATGCATACATACATACTGCAGCACGTGGTAGCACAGGCGGAACAAATGCGATTCCGTGCTGCCAGATGAGGTCCAACCCTTATGTTCCGGAGTAGCGGTAACCCTTTCGGACAATCGGAGGTTGAATTGCAAGATGGCCTTCCAAAAAAAAGAAACTCAATGCAAACATAGGTATTATTCGACTTTAAATCTCAAACTAGCTGCGGATACATTGTTTGCACAATGAAATCAGAAGCAGAATATCCGCCTCATCCAAATTGTAAGGTTAATTAATTTAATAATTATCACAATAGCGTTTAGCTCTTGTGGTGCTATTAAATTAATTATCTATCTAATTAGCATTGGGCATTGATCTCCACTTATGTAAATTGTTGCTTGTTGAATATTGATTTAGATTATGAAATTAGTTAGTATGGATTATTGTGGGCAGTGGTGGCTCAGTGGTAAAAGCCGCGACTTGTTAGTCGTAGGTTCGAATCCAGAGAGGTGCTTTACTTTGTGTAAATTGTTTAATGTGGATGTCTTTGTGTAATCTAACAATAATGGATAACGGCTCACTCCCTATCACAGAGAGGAAGCCCATGTCCCAGCAGTGGAAACAGTCTGATTATGCTATTGTTAGAAGTAGATACCTACTTTAAATCTATAATAAATAAAAAATAATAATAAATAAAAAATACTTTAAATCTATAATAAATAAAATGACTGGTCCCGCTCTGGGTGGAGCGGAAGGGAGTGTCAGACTCTTACTGACTAAAACCCATCCATGTTCCTTCCGTAGCCCTTTATGTTCCGGGGTAGCGGTAACCCTTTCGGACAATCCCGCTAGTAGGTTATTAATAAGATATTTATTCCGACAAGATCCTAAAACAGTATTAAACAGTGTGTTAGGATACAAGAGGGACATGCTTCCAGGGGTTACTATACTTTTGGGTGTTTGTGATCACGGGATAGTAGTGTGGATGTTGGTGGTCACAACTCCGTGGTTGGGAAATAAAACCGTTTCACACTTTGTACAGACGCCAGCACATCAAGCTATCCCTAACTGTCAGATTTTCTCAATTAAAAATGAACCTTATGTCTTTGCAATAAAGTTGAAATACTATCAAAGAAATTTGACAGATTGTGGTAACTTGATGTGCTGGCCTGTGTACATAGTTTAATCACTACACAACACTCCAGTAGTAATTATCTATAGTAGATAGCCGTCCTAATTCTCACAATAGAAAGGATTCATAGATGTAACCGAGCAACTCGTTACCATAGTTTGTAGCTGGATTGCAGACTGAACCTGTATCAACTCGTTCTTACCGTCACTTTGTTAGTGGCGGGAAAAACTAATGTTGCCACTACGTTAGGCGAGATTATTAGTGCGTTCAAATATAGGACGCCATACTCATGAAAATGAACAACTTTGACTAAAGATCTACCTATACCTGTAATCACGAAAAAAAATCAGCTGTTCAGTACATCTATGTCGAATATTTCGTCAAAATGTATGGAACTGAAAGCTGTTTTATTTTTCATATTTCAGAATTGGTTCCATGGAAGAAGTTGATAATTTTAAAGAGTACTGTACCTATATATAACCTGAAAGTCTGTCCCTCATTCAACCTAACACACTGTATATCTTCCATTCTTTTTAACGTGCATAATTTAGATATTGAAGAAGTTTATATTTATTAGCATTTTCAATATTCTTTTATTAATTGCATCACCTGATATTAAACTAACTACCTATATCTTGTAAAAATAGACCAGACCTAAAAGCTAACACTTTCATTTAAGAAAATGCGCATGATCATGTCTTCGTTAATAAAATAGATCACAATCATAATGATCTACACCAATATAGTTAGTTGAAAAGGTACAGCAATAGTGCCAATGGTATTAGAAATAATTGTTTTACTAAGTAATGCCGAACCGAATCCCGCGCATACCGCACCCGGTGTAAAATAGCCAGCTGGCTGTTCGCTCCCAAGCCAGAAATGTAATCTAAATTAAATAAGCGCCAAACATAACTGTAGGTAACTGAACTTCCCTTATTTCTCCCGGACTATCGGACTAATATAAAACGTTTAAATTAGAACGATGTCTGCCAACCTGTTTACCTTTTATAACCAAAAATAAATGTGAGACTCAAGCTGTGACGCTCGCAGCGCCATCTAGCTTGTTACGATGGAAATGCATTAGTACTGTGACCTAGTAAATGTTTGTTTGTTTAACGCCATCTGTTGGCTCGCGCATGAACTAGTTTCCTGGCAGTTTATTTTTATAGTCCGATCATTGTTATGCAATATAATTTTAGGAGCTCGATTTCCGCGAAAAGCTTGTTGCTTTTAGTTTTGGAGCCATTACCTTACTCCATTTTTATAAAAGGAACAGGATTTCGCTCACTTGCGCATGCGCATGCTACCGTTAAGTGCCTCATTTGTTATGTCTGACTACCACTACAAGTGTTAGTGAAGGATCGCGATCGGAGAAGAACTGCTGGCAACCCGCATCACCGAGGTCCAGAACCATAATTCGTGTCTGTGTATGGATAGGCATATGACCGTTGCTTTGTGTCTGAGTTGGTAACTAGTCTATAGAACATTAAGGGGCTAAAAGCTTGTTTTCTATCCCATATCACAAAAATTATACCGCCAAAAAAATTTAAAAGCAACCCCTTTTAAAATTAACCCTTTTTTATTTAACCTTAATAACTAATTTCTTAAACGAATGTAGGTAAGTAAGTATACCTAAGTAATTTTGAGGCGGCACCAACAAAGCAAATTTAATAACTGTCCATAATATTCTCATGTTAAACAAGCTCATTGTAGAGGAGCGCGTTGAAACAAAAAATGAAACTCTTCAACATAATTGAAACAGTAGGCTTAAATCTGGGTGAATAGTGTGACCAAAAAGTAATCCCAATGTGTATCATAATTAGCCTATGTTATTCCTGGCTGTGACACAGACAGTATAGTCTTCTGCTTAGCCTTTTCCCAAGTATGTTGGGGTCGGCTTCCAGTCTAACCGGATGCAGCTGATTACCAGTATTTTACATGGAACGACTGCCTATCAGACCTCCATAACCCAGTAACTGAGCAATACGATACACCTTGGTAAGACTGCCTGCCAGATTTTCGGGCTTCTGACGACTCGTAACGACTGTCAAAGATGCACGAATGACAGCCAGGACCAACGGCTTAACGTGCTTTCCGAGGCAGGGAGGAGTCTCGGTATGCAAAGATGATCATCCAAACACGGAGAGACAAGCGTAGCTTAACCTGAAGGATCGCCCTGTGCGGCTGTTATTAATTAGCCACGAGCCATCTCAGTTTGATATGGTGCATAATTGTTTTAGTTAAGTATTATAATTAACGATTAAGAGTCCTCGTTGGAAACAAACTATATTGTATTTTCAACGTTAAAATTCACTTTAAAGCTTCATATCGATTCACTCCTGCATCCCTATTGTCTCCGTTACATAGTAATAACTAAAAAATGTTTACTCAGCTTCTTGAAAAGTAATTTTCAAATTAACTAATGATGAATGAATTAATTATTTAACAATTGTATAGTGTGCGTGACTTCTGCTTAAACTACGCAATAAATTTAAATGTCACCTGTTGCCATAATAAAATAATGAGGGCAGAATGAGATGGGCCGATTAAACCGTGTTTTATGAAGCAAAGCATCTTGTTACAAGTTCTTGTTGCTTGTTTGCAGATATCTAACTGCGCTTCAAGTCCTTTTGATAAAAGATATTTTTCTGCCCTCATTCCAGCTCCAGTATTTTTCTTTGTAAAAAATAACGGCATGCGTTAATAAATAGGTAAGCAATAAGATATTCATCTTATAGCGAACTAGCGAGTCGCCATGCCTACCCAGGTGTGCATTGTTGACTGGTCAAGCAGAGAGTTAGTTAGTGTTTTTTTGTGGTTTTTATGAATATGTATGATAGTCTGTAAGGTATGTAAGTATGTTATGGGTCTTTGCTACCTGAAATAAATGATATATTATTATTATTAAATCATTAAATGTGCTATTCGTCCAAGTCAAACTGTTTTATACACACAATGCCTCCAAAACAAATGCTTGAACTGATTGCGTAGCTTAGTTTAAAAGAACAATAGGTCTGACAAGCATACTTGAAAAGCGACATAGGCTTGAAATGTGTAAATATATACATATATGAATAGATATGTCAGTCGTTACGGGTCGTCAGAAGCCCGAAAATCTGGCAGTCAGTCTTACTAAGGGGTATCGTAGTACCCAGTTCTTGGGTTGTGGAGGTCAGGTAGGCAGTCGCTTCATGTAAAATACTGGTATTCAGCTGCGTACGGTTAGACTGGAAGCCGACCCCAACATAGTTGGGAAAAGGCTAGGCAGATGATGATGTTATATAGATATATCAATAATACCTAGATGGGTAAGTAAACATCATCAGCCTCAGTTGATAAAATACTGGCGAACATTGCACTAGGCAATTTGCAGTAAGTGTGAATTAACTGACGAAACTGACTGTGTGATTACACAAATTAGTGCATGTTGCGTACAACCGTGGCGGCTCAATGATAAAGGCCGCTGATTTCTTGTATTAAGGTTCGAACCTAGGCAAGCTATCTACGTAATTTATTTCAGAAATCAACATAAAATACGTAATAGCTCTTAAAACATTAAGGTGAATCCTCCAAAGGAGATTGTTCTAGACCGCCCTATAACCAACAAACATTTGATATGTACGTTAATTTTAATTGTATTTTAATATGTTTCTTAAAAATAATAAATTCAAGCGGACACTGTTTAATTCTTAAGAGATTTTTAAAAGTGACCTCATTGATTTTACTACCAACTAAACTCGCCATCTTTCATGGAATTGTCAATGTGAATGTTACAAAAGAATTGACAGTGTCGCTCTCGCTCATATTACAAAAATATCGATATCGACGACGATGTCCATAATATATAGTGATAATTAACGGATGTTCGATATTTATCACTTCCAAAACATTGAAAATGTGCAACATAAAAGATTTACATGCACATTTTTTTCATGGAATTACTTCCATGAATATTTTAATGGAACTTATGATGAATATGGCCTTGCACGATTATGATGGTCTCATAAAGGTGTAAAAATGACTTTTTACAAGGTCAAAGTCATTCCGGAACCTTTATGAGCTCGGAGGGTTGTATTAATGATTTTGATGATTATAATTCTGTAACTACATACATACGTCTTACAGCCGCGAATCAAATGTTCATCAACATACAACCTATCACTGGCCTGCAAATTGCAAAAAACTTAAGAAAATTTGAATTTCGCGGGCTACCCTTGAACATCAACCTTAAGGAGACCGTCTAATGTTCTAGAACCAAAAATTCAAGACGTTACATCCACCAATCCGCTTTGGGTCCGCGTGGTGGATTGCGGCCTACCCCTTACCACAGAGAGAAGGCCTGTGTCATAGCAGTGGGAAGCTTATAGACTGAATATACTATGCTGTGCTGTTTATTCGGAGAACACTAGTGTAATGACGTATTTTGTTATGTGCAGTTTTAGAGCTGTTTATCTACACATAATGTGCCAAGTTAGTGACAATCAAAGGCTGGTTACGCGCTTGCGATTTAAACTAGTCTGTAATTAAATGAATGCTTTGAACTAGACGGAATAATGAGGGAAACAGCGAATCCATATCTTGACATAATAATCATTCACTCTCCCCATATACCAATGTGATTGAGATCGGTGCAACGTGTCTTTTTCTTCCAAACTCTATAAGTATCTATTGTCCAGATCATGCGTGCTTTTTAGGGTTCTGTGCTTAACGGGTAAGACGGGACCCTATCACTAAGACTCCGCTGTCGATCCGTCCGTCCGTCCCTGTGTCCGTCTGTCACCAGCCTGTACAGAGGCCAGCACATCAAGTTACCACAATCTGTCAAATTTCTTTGATAGTATTTCAACTTTATTGCAAAGACATAAGGTTCATTTTTAATTGAGAAAATTTGACAGTTAGGGATAGCTTGATGTGCTGGCGTCTGTACATGAATCGTGATAGTTAGACAGTTAAAATTCACAAATGATGTATTTTTGTTACCTCTATAACAACAAATACCTACTAAAAAACAATTAAATGAATATTTAAGGTGGCTCCCATACCAAAAACGTGAACGTTTTTATAGATAATGGTACCCTTCGGGAGCGAGTATAACTTGCACTTGGTCGGTTTTTTTAATACTTTTCCAAAAAAACATCAATAAAAATATTGTTGAAATGATTTACCTATGAATTGAACATGTCTGAGAGATATTTCTCAACAACAATTTAAGCTAAGTCAGAGGCCCATGGACAGCATAAAATCTCTGACACCAGGTTAGTCACTAACCACATGTAAAGAAGAAGACCTATGAATATTTATTTATAACGGAACAAATATTTGTACGACCTGCAAGTATTTGTTACGAGTCTGGGTGTTTTTCTATCTATAATATGTATGTATTTACAAAAAAAAAAATGTATATAAGTAGTATATCAGCCATCTCGTTACCATAACACAAGCATTAGGTTGCTTAGCTTGGGACGATATGACGTTGTGTGAAATGTCCAAGGATATTATTATTATATTATTATTATTATTATTTATAAAGGAACTAACAGCTAAACCAGATAGATCTCAATTGTATAAAAAACATAGAGCCAGTAACAAGTTCTTAAGAGAAGAAAGAGAGAAAGATAAGTAGTATAAATCTTAGGAAGCAATAAAGAAATGGATATAGGTAGATAAATAAGGTACAATAAATACTCTTACTTATAAAGAAGTTAGCGACGAGCTAAGTACAAGTTATTACGAGTATATTTGGTATTTCATAAAGCCCGGGATGAAAGGTAGCGTCCCCTCGCCAGCCGCCAGTTCCCAGACTACCTATCTATGTATCTATGGTAACGATTGGCTTAGTAGAAGTGAACACGTTATAGGAAGATAGTTAATTTCGCTTTTAAAATATTTAGAAGGACCTTCACAATTAGTGGCATCGAATTAAATAGGTAGGTACAGAGGCCAGCACATCAAGTTACCACAATCTGTCAGATTTCTTTGATAGTATTTCAACTTTATTGCAAAGACATAAGGTTTATTTTTATTTGAGAAAATTTGACAGTTAGGGATAGCTTGATGTGCTGGCGTCTGTACAAGCAGGGACATGTAGTTACTCGTAATGCGCCGAATATTTGTTTTATATTCGGTATTCGGCGAATTCTGCTGAATTTTGAGGTATTCGTATTCGGAAGAATTATTCGGTTTCATTGATCGTTGTAAATCAGCCTTTAACGTAAAATAAATTAAAGAAATCCCATATTCTAACAATCATATTTATTAGTAATCGTTCATTGTTAGGTAGATACTCAAACAAAGATATAATTAAACACAGGTTATCAAATACAACCTTGCATTAACGGTATTTTTAAAATAAAATTCCAATAATCCCAATTATATTAATATACAGGAAACCGCCAGTACTCCGTTCGCGCCGGGCGGCGGCGCTTTGAAAATCTAGCATGTATAAACTTGTTTGTGCGGAAAAACTATGAACGGGGAACCGAATCATTCGGCAGCATATTCAGTTCGGTAAGAACTTAACCGAATAAATTTGTCATTCGGTTATTCGGTGAAAATTCCATCGCATCTCTAGTATAGAGGCCAGCACATCAAGTTACCACAATCTGTCAAATTTCTTAGATAGTATTTCAACTTTATTGCAAAGACATAAGGTTCATTTTTAATTGAGAAAATTTGACAGTTAGTGATAGCTTGATGTGCTGGCGTCTGTACTTACCCCTTTACCAAAAATCTGTGCTTGAAGTTACGAGACGTTCCCCTTACGTAGTGACGTTTGTTTATGGTAAAACTGTCACTAAACATTACTTAACTTATAGGTGAAGCACCAGGGTAGTCATCGAAATTCTTTTAAGTTTTTTTTGGAATTTTCAGGTCAGTATCAGATTGTATGTTGGTCAAAATCATGATTCGCGGCCGTAGCAATTACGTATTTACAGAATTGTAATCATTCATTTTTTATTTAAGAGATTCTACTGTGGACTACGTATTTCATGAAATCATGACATTTAAGGTCAATTCTTACTTAGAGATTTGTAGGTGTGTCTATTCGCGGCCTATCCTGTAGCTTTCACCTTAAAGCAACATTTATATGTACAGTCGCCAGCAAATCGAGCTACCACAAACTGTCAAAATTACTCAATTGATTTTGAACTTATCTATCAACGTCTTAAAGTTTAAAATCATTTGGACTTTGACATTTTGGTATAACTTGATGCACTGGCAACCTAAACCGCGCAGTGTATATAAATTGATTAATAATGATATAGTACTTAGGTATTCATTTTCAAAACTATTTAAAATCTTACCCAGGGTTAATATTATCTTAAAAAGGTAAATAGTATATTAACGAACAAAAAAACATTGTCAATAGGTAACATTTTGTTTAAATAGGTAATCCATTATTATCTGTCTGTGCCATGCATTGTTTCGACTGCAAAAAGTATAAAACCTCACGAGTAAGACGATGCAGAAGGAAAACAGAGAGGCTTACAATAAAAGCAGATAATTTAAGTTAAAAGCGCTGTTATGACGGGGAGGCTGCCTTTGAGCTATGCCTGTAAGTTTCTCTTTTTGCAAGAATTACACTGTCTATGATATTTAATGAGCATTTCACGTTTAATGTACAGAGACCAGCACATCAAATTACCACAATCTGTCAAATTTCTTTGATAGTTTTTCAACTTTATAACAAAAGCATAAGGTTCGTTTTCAATTAGGAAAATTTGACAGTTTGAGATAGCTTGATGTGCTGCCGTCTGTAATTAAATTTGATATTTGAGTTCGCCTGTGGCAAAACGAAATTCTCGGTAACCTTAAACCCACGCTCACTATATTCTAAGACTAGCTAAACAACACAACTACGTCTGCATCACCTAAGAGAGACAGTGGTTTAGTTATCCTCTTGTTTTTTTTTGACGGTGGGAAATCATCAAATGACTCCTCCGGCTCTGGGTGGAGCGGAAGGGTGTGTCAGACTCTTACTGACTAAATCCTATCCACGTTCCTTCCTTAGCCCTTTATGTTCCAGGGTAGCGGTAACCCTTTCGGACAATCCCGCTTACCAAAGATATTTATTGAAATCAAGTGATGTCAATGACAATCATACATAATATTACCGTTCACGCAGCGCATGCAATGGAAGCTCTCAAAAAGGAATATTTTTTCCCTTTTTTGCAACATGTTGAATTTATGTTCCGCTCCTATTAGTCGCAGCGTAACCTTCTATAGCCTATAACCTTCCTCGATAAATTGAATATCCAACACATAAAGAAATATCCAATTGCAACCAGTAGTTCCTGAAATTAGCGCGTTCAAACAAACAAAGTCTTCAGCTTTATAATAGTATAGTTTAGATTAGTGTCAAAAGCAGGTTTGATTAAAAAGGGAATGCGGGACTTGAGACTTCTGCTTTCCTAGTATTCTCTTTGACGTCAGGGGTACATAGAACGCGTAAACCCACACACTATCAGTAAATAAAACGATTATAATTATGTATTTATTTATTAACATGTACATGCACAACATTACAGTCAACTCCCAAGGCGTTGTACAGTATAAAACAGAAAAAAAATTCATTTCTCAAACATCCTATTTGATACACAAAAATAATAATAATAAAAATGAAGTAGTACAATACTTAGGTGGATTTCACAAATGTACCCGATCCGCACGTATACCTCGTTCAAGAAGGAAAAAAATAATTTATTTTATTTTAAGGGCTTCTTCTTCTTATCTTGTCGATGGCAAGCTAAAAAGATGGATGGACTAGGCCCAGAATTCGGCTACGTTTTGCAGCTACATGTTTGGCGCCATCACTAGCGTCGATCAGGTCCTGTAACGTGCAGACGACAGGACACGCATGATGTTAGGTCTCCCATCGTTTGTGGAACATCACCACATTTGCACTCCAAGGCGGACTTACCTATGAATTCCCATCTGAACAGGTTTTCCTTGCTTTAGCCAACCTAGGTCCGGAGTCTGGATTTCTAGAACGGTCAATGTCATTATATTCTGTGGAATATTGAAACTGACAGCTAATGCTAATGGTTTAAGATCACATCTTAACCTTTAGAACGCCAGAGCAGCAACGCACGCGCGTGCCTTCCACACCAAGCTACAAATTCATTTCTTCTTGTGTCGCGAATTTTCCAATATCCAGTCTCCTTTAATTTGTTTCATGTCATTTAATACGTACGAGAGCATCATTTTTTTAAAGAAAAACACACACAAAGTTAATGATTTAATTATTTATTTCGTGTGATAGTGTTCCTGCACTGTCACATATTTGTGTTGTTGGCGTACAGGGCAAGCGCTTGCTTTTCACGTGTATGTGACAATGGCGTTCAAAAAGTTAACTGCTTTCAACAGCTGTCATTGTCAATATTTTCTAAGAATTATAACAGTTACAGCTCTTGAACGCGATCTGGACTGCGTTCAGTTTCATTGTGAAATCAGCCGTTGTCATTTGACAAGACGTTACTACAAGAGAACCTATTTCCGTTTAAATTCTAGTGTTGGTTATTTTTGACATTGATTGACATTGCGAGCAGTTTAAACTGGATTTTGAAACATGTTTAATGTACGAGAATTATTAAGCATTCTCTAGAATTGTTTTAAAAATCAAACAACGCTGAAAGGATTTTATTTTTGAGTGTGGGATATCATCTAATGGCCCCTCCCGCTCTGGGTGGAGAGTCACTATTACTTACTAAAACCTATCCTTGTTCCTTCCTTAGCCCTTTATGTTCTGGGGCGGCGATAACCCTTTCGAGGTATCCTGCTGAACCTACCATCCTCTTTTACATAAACCTCGATGGTTAAAAAACATATGAAATCGTATTACTGTTACTGAAGGCACGAAATTCATTTCCCGGTCACTATTTCATTTTATGTTCATCAAAATATATTTTGCTGTGTAGCAAGTACACACTTACAGAACTCTAACAATTAAAATCATCGATACAACCCTTTGAGTTCTTATAACTTAAAATCATGATACTTGAGGGCAAAACTAACGTAGAGAGTTGAATTGATGATTCTAATGATTTTAACTCTGTAAAAATACAATATGTAATAATCTGATGAACATAAAATCTGACACTTTTTTTTGACGGTGGGAAATCATCCAATGACTTCTCCTGCTCTGGGTGGAGCCGGAGGGAGTGTAAGACTTTTACTGACTAAAACCATCCATGTTCCTTCCTTAGCCCTTTGTGTTCCGGGGTAGCGGTAACCCTTTCGGACAATCCCGCTTACCCGGCAGGCTCGGCCCCAACGACACCTGACACTGACCTAGAAAGTGCTAAAAACCAATCTAAATTAGAATTTCTCGGTCTACCCTGACGCATACTCCTTAAAGTAATGTGGACATTACATAACAATATAATATGACGCGTGTATACCCCGAATGGTTAGGCAGAGCTGTATTACACCAACATTTCGCCAATTATGTTTGAGTCTCCTGTAACATGGGGCAAGTGTTGCCATCAACAACAAATCCATAATCCGGGCTATATTACTGAGAAAATCCAGATGAAAAAACCTGATAATTGTGTCCGAATTCTGAAATTAAACAAAGTCAAATCATTTATTTCAAATAGGCACAAGTAAGGCACTTTTGAACGTCAAAATGAACAAGAAATATAATTGATTCTAATCGCCCCTTATAAAAGGTAGTTTCGTGTGGAGAAGAATGGGCAAGAAACTCCACCGTTACTCTTTTAAAATGTTTTGTATACATGAATTATAACATTATATGTGAAGACGATGCACCTAGTAAATAAACATTACACCACAAAAGGTGAAAAGAAAAACACATATTATAGCAATGGCCGGTAAACTTAACCCATTGACGGACAGTGAACGAGACACAATAGAAGTTTTATTGTTATTACGTCTATAGGCGTTCACTGTCCCTCAAAGTGTTAATTATGTCATAAATACATGGTGCTCACATATTTACAATAACCACACAGATTTGAGTGGAGTTGCTCGGAATTTAGGAAGCTGAAGGTCCGATACTGTAGAACGTAGCTGGTCTTTCCAGGTCGTTACTCTTTTAAAATGTTTTGTATACATGAATTATAACAATATTGAAAAAACAGATTTCCCATTTAAATTGTCTGTAGCACACCTGTCATTCCTGTTGTATGAAATGGCTGTAACACGGCATGCTGGTCGATGTTAATTAAGATAATTACGTAGCGCAGATATTAAATACTTTCCCTGACTACTCTTTGGTTACGAGACTTTAAGCAAAGGATAACGTTTTGTTACCGCATTCTCTTTATTTTGTAGACTAAGAAACAGTAGAAGAAAATTCTTGCATCTTTGTGTCTGTTCTCTGAAACAATAAGCCCTTGGACTGGCAAGAATTTGTTGTTTTCATTTTACAGCGAGATAAATAGTCATAATATCATGTCTTATTTCTCGGAAGGGTTCGATGGCAGTGTATTTATAGTTGGCACTGTAATGCCTCAGTGGAACCTTATGTTAAACCTAGCTGATTTGTTATAACTAACTGGCTGCATTCAACCTTTTAAATAATTAGAATAATTTGATAGCTGACGTTTTGAGACTTGTTTGCCAATCGCGATGATGGGTACAAGTTTCTAATAATTAAATAATCTTTAAAACCACCATAAAACCATTATTAAGATTGAAATGAGAGATTGAAATGAAATAAATCTTAACCTTTTGAACGCCATTGTCATATACGCGACAAGCAACCGCATGCCCTGTACGCCAACGACACAAATGTGACAATGCGGTACACTATCAACACGAACTAAACAATAAAATCATTACTTTTGTGCGTGTTTATATAAATATCTTTAAAATTGAAGCTCTCGTACGTATTACATGACATGAAATGAATTAAAAGACACCATGGATATTGGGAAATTCATGATAACAAGAAGAAATAAATTTGTAGCTTGGCGTGGAGGGCACGCGCGTGCTTTTATGCTCTTGTGTTCAAAGGTTAATAATGGTTGTATAGTAGTTTTGATATATCGACAAATGCCCCCGCTAAGTCGTACTGCGAGCACTACTCCGGTGTTCAAGTGTGAGAATCTCCTCTGGGTTCTTACAGCACACTCATTTCGCTTGTTATGTTTAAGTCCCATGTAATAGGGGGCTAGGTTATAAAGTATGGAAAACAATAAGTATGCCATGATAAACTACTACAAACTGCAAACATTCACCCATTGAAGAAATCGTCACTCATGATATTCCTAACTCTAACCCACTCGTGCCTAATAGATCGATTTATGAATTTGATGGCTGGTTCTTCCATTGTTTTATATTAGTGGTCATCTCGGTAGTCTCCTCCTTTCTAATCATATTATCTTTCACACGAAACGTAGCTAGATAATGCTAATAAAACAAGTTACTTAATACAAATGTACATTATTTAGAAATGAATCTCACTTGTCAATTTTCATTGAATAGAAAACTACTCTCACGTATACAGGGTTATTTGTAAAACACCAGAAACCTCTTAAGTGGTCATTGTACTCGTCATTATGAACAACTTTTACTATGGGACAAAACCTGAAATCGCGAAAAAAAATCAGCTGTTCCTTACATTTTGACAAGTTATACGAACATAAATGTAGGGAACAGCTGATGTTTTTTTTACAAATAACCCTGTATAGTGCATTGTATAATGGCGCGTGTAATAGTCCACACATTTACTAAAACATAGCATAAACTTTCCATAAATACGAGCTCCTGCGGTTCGTTATTAATTTGGACGGTAGCACAATGGATGTTACCTGTCTTCTCAAATTTGGCCGTCAATATTCGCGTAATTTCCCATTAACCGGGAAAAACAAATTCAAACTCCAGGCTGTTACTGAGAAATCTAGATGGAAAACCCAATAACATTTTACCCGACCTGGAAATCCCAGGAACCCAGGACCTTATGCTTATAACGAGGTAGCAATTGAGAAATGTTATTTCAAAAACACTATAAACTTTAATAACATTTTTTAATAATATTTATGGGTACCAACTCATTATTTGATTTTCATTTTTAACCGACTTCAAAAAGGAGGAGGTTCTCAATTCGGATGTTTGTATTTTTTTTTTAATGTTTGTTCGCGCATAACTCCGTTGCTTGCCAACCGATTTGAAAAATTCTTTTTTTGTTGGAAAGGGTATACTTCCGTTTAATTTTTTATCGAAATCGAATAAGCGGTTTTTGAAAAATCAACAAAAATCTAAAAAAAATCTTACTTAATATATGTGGACGATGTTCTAATAAGTTCCTGTCACTGTAATTTACATACCAGGTAGTGGTATTAAAATTTTGGGGGGGAGGGGAGGGGGGGTTGTGTAGGTAGGTACCACAACTAAAAAGTGAAAAATAAAAAACTTTTTTACAAAAAATAAAACCGACTTCCAAAACAAACACTACAAAGTGACAAATAATTTTGATTTCGGAAGTCGGTGGCAAAAAATGAAAATACAAAACCGAAGACACCGACTTCCGAAATCAAAATTATTTGTCACTTTGTAGTGTTTGTTTTGGAAGTCGGTTTTATATTTTGTAAAAAAGTTTTTTCAGCTTTTTAAAATGTAGAGCGATGCAGCGAAATTTTCCGATGCATTATTTTGCTTTATACTTGCGTAGTAAGGAATGGGATATAAAGGGAGTAATTATTATAAGTTGGTGTTTGGAAACTAGATAGATATAATTTTATCTACATAAATAACGTCAGTTATTCTGTAATATTGTTGAAACTACTGCACTTTATAGATATTTTTTTAAAGGTTCCTTTGTATTTAGCGTAAAATAACGGACTTTATAAAACGTTTACGTCGAAATAACGAAAGGTAGATAACCGTTATTGGTTTAAAGTTACTTATAGCAAATGAAAACTTACAATTTTCACACAATCCCATCACGATTGTATTAAAACAAACGAACTTCGAACATCAAATCTAACAACAAGCCTACAAAACACGGAAACGCTAACGAACGAACGTAAAATCGCGAAACGACAGAACTATAAACCCGGATCGTACAATCAGTGTGGCAACTAGCAACATTGTCTGTCGCGTCAGACGCTCGCGTGTGGCGAGCCTGCGCAGAACCGCGCGGCGCTAGAGTCGCTCCAACGAAAATAAGTCTGCGCTCGCGCAGTTATCGCCCGGCTCCGCGGGTATTCGAACGAAATGCGCCCTCATTATGGGCAGCAACTGTTGCAAAGGCGATGCCGGTGGGAGACCTATCAGGTCTAACTCCTCTATATACAGCAGGTATTTCTTGCTGGCTATAACCATTCTTCAGGAGTTCTTCGGCGTACCTTGGGTCCTCAGGCCCCTACGCCCGTACGTAGTGTAGTGATAGTGCCCCAGTGTAGTGTTGTGCTTGAGGTAGTATAGCTTTAGTTATGTAAGGCCAGGTACAGGTGGAACGTAAAGCATGGCTCGCTAAAATCGAACAGTCAAGCTGAGTTCGAATTTCGTGTTATATGATTGGATTGACTGGCTTTTGGTTTTTATGAGCGAATTTATTGGATTTGTGTCATTTGTCGATAACCCTCCGGATGCTACAGGTGGCTACCGTCACCTAGTTACCTTTGTGGCTATTCGTATTTGTGTCATTAAATTAATGAGTACATTTCTTGTTTAGAGTCGCGTTATTTTTAAATATCGTATAATTATCTGATAGATTTGTTACGCCTCTGTCCGTGAGGATAATAACCTGCACAGTTTTGTTCGTCGTTGGAAATGTTGCATAGCGATTTTTATTAAAAAAATATTATGTAATAAAAAGTGAATTGCATTTTAGTGAGTTCATATCAAGTAGCAAAATGTTTGTAGTACTTCATTGATTGAGTTTACACTTAATGAAAATTAGTGAATGGGATGTAATTTATACGACTCTATTCACAGTAAATATCTGACTAGCGAATTGTATGCTACAGCCACAACGCTTCATAAAGTACACAACAGTTTAGTAAGAATTATTTTAAGCCGAACTCATTAAATCTTTCTTAACAAGAGTACCGATTATATTTGATTCATAGTTCTAGAGTAATGGCGGATGGACGCGCGTTGTTTTATTTCTCTGGAGCATCATGAATGCTGTTTTTTATAGCACAAACGTTTGTCGTAACACGTCGATACTACAGCTGTGTTTTTAATTAGGTATCTAATTATAAAACTAACATAACATCACGCTTAGTTCCCCACGGGGTCGGCAGGTATGTGGAAGTCTTTAGGTTGTCTTTTTTTTGAGATAATTCGTTTAACTGTTTTTACGTAAGTTTATTTTCGGTTCACCCGACTAGTTTCGAACTCGAAAGGTGTACCTTAGTAAAATCGTGAACATAACCGGATTCTTCATCATTCTCCTGACCTTAGCCCAGTTTATTTGTGGTCGCCTTAATATGGCTTTTCTATTTATTTATTACTAGCTTCTGCCCGCGGCTTCGTCCGCATAATATGTCGACAAATTATACACATAAACCTTCCTCTTCAATCACTCTATCTATTAAAAAAACTGCATCAAAATCCGTTGCGTGGTTTTAAAGATTTAAGCATACATAGGGATGTAGGGACAGAGAAAGCGACTTTGTTTTATACTATGTAGTGATATTTATTTTTACAATTTTAAAAAAGCTTACGGATTAATAACGTAAAATAGTTACAAACAAATTGACAGTTGCCAATTACAAGCTTCCACATTTGTATAAAACAATATTATTGAAAAAAGAACAAAAAAAAAAGTATGGAAAACAATAAGTATGCCATGATAAACTACTACAAACTGCAAACATTCACCCATTGAAGAAATCGTCACTCATGATATTCCTAACTCTAACCCACTCGTGCCTAATAGATCGATTTATGAATTTGATGGCTGGTTCTTCCATTGTTTTATATTAGTGGTCATCGCGGTAGTCTCCTCCTTTCTAATCATATTATCTTTCACACGAAACGTAGCTAGATAATGCTAATAAAACAAGTTACTTAATACAAATGTACATTATTTAGAAATGAATCTCACTTGTCAATTTTCATTGAATAGAAAACTACTCTCACGTATACAGGGTTATTTGTAAAACACCAGAAACCTCTTAAGTGGTCATTGTACTCGTCATTATGAACAACTTTTACTATGGGACAAAACCTGAAATCGCGAAAAAAAATCAGCTGTTCCTTACATTTTGACAAGTTATACGAACATTAATGTAGGGAACAGCTGATGTTTTTTTTACAAATAACCCTGTATAGTGCATTGTATAATGGCGCGTGTAATAGTCCACACATTTACTAAAACATAGCATAAACTTTCCATAAATACGAGCTCCTGCGGTTCGTTATTAATTTGGACGGTAGCACAATGGATGTTACCTGTCTTCTCAAATTTGGCCGTCAATATTCGCGTAATTCAAGCCGTGGATGGGCGAAAACTCATTAAGGTTGACTGCAACATTTCGACGGTACTCAAATAGAAACTCAAAGCATTTATTTCAAACGAATCAATAACAGGCAAAGATGAAGCTAGTGGTCCATTCCAAATTGAACCTTAATGCCTTTGTAATTATTAAACCTTAATATACCTTAATGGTTACGGTAGGCTAAAGCACTAGGCAGTGGTGAAGGGTGGGCGACTGTTTTATGTAACTTTGAGCCTAGTTTAAATAAATGACTTTTGATTTTGATTTTGACGTACATTTCTTTGATAGTTTTTCAATTTTATTGGAAGAGAATAAGGTTCATTTTTAAAATTTGACAGTTAGGGATAGCTTGATGTGCTGGTGTCTGTACCTATGAAGAAGAACGGTCAATTAACTCCGGGGACACTCTTTTGATTCAAAATAGTGATAAAAAAATATTGGATACATCATTCATGTTGAAATTACATACGTGAGAACGATGCAGAACATTAAAAGCGTTCGCAATTAAAAGATTAGAAAAATAACACCATTTCAAAAATTAAATTAACTAATTTAAAATAAGCCGTGGCAGTTAAGAGATGACCTGTCACTACGCCGCCCGTTCACGAACATGACGGTTGGAGTAGCACCATTCAGCTCAACCATTTTAAAGGGAGCTAAATGATGCAACACACGCGCCACCATCAGCGAGACATTAGAGTGAGCATGACATGCTCTCAGCTGCCAGGGCACAATCAATCAATGAAAGACGTACCCGACAGACATGTGGAGTCAGTATGAAATGGTTTTTTAATGTTAATTAACTAATTTTGTGTTCTATTATTTTCACTGTTTTATTAAATAAATTAACACCGACGGTGACGTCAGAATGTCTGTTAACCCCATAGGTTCATAAGAAATGTTCTCTCGAAACGAAAATAAATATAGCCGTATAAATCGTTGACGTCTTATAAGCAAATGGCTTCTAATAGGCGAATATGTAATCGGTTAAATAACAAACTTCGTTTTATCGCTATCATATTTTCGACGTTCAACCGTGAATGCACCTGAGTAGCATTACCTCACAAGGGTCGACTGCCTCTGATGTCACAACTCAATTACTGGGTAATACGATACCCCTTACCATGACTGATTTTCAGACTTCCGGTATCAGGCTACCTGTAATGACATAACTATTTAACATGCTTTCCGAGTCACGGCACCATATTTTCAACGATGTATTTCTAAAAATAATATTTATTCGTTTTACAGTTAAATATAACAAACGATTATAAACAATAGAATAGGAGAAATTGACTTATTAGAATAATGTAAGGACCTGTACCTAAACTTCGATCGGGATTAACCGAAAAGGTTACTGCCACCCCGGAACATAAAGGGCTAAGGAAGGAACATGGATGGGTTTCAGTCAGTAAGAGTCTGACACTCCCTCCGCTCCTCCTAGAGCGTCAAGACTCACTTGATGATTTCCCATCTTCAAAAATACATTATAAATACCTTACATTGATAGAACATTAAAGGATAGACTCTTAGCGGTGTAGGTTTCTCATTATTTATACAATGTGGAAATGACAGTTACATAATACGACAATAAATAAATGAAAACACTAACAATAATAATCTATAGGAGTGTATTTTGGAACTATCAAACCAATCCTAACATTAAAATACAAAAAAAATATTTTTCAACTAATTAAATACTAGTGATGGGCCGAATATTGGTTTTTTTCCGAACCTTAACTACCAAAAGTAAACTATTGGATCCATTTCATTGAATTTTCGCATGCAGACACGGAATGGTAAAAAAAATTCTTTAATTTTGCCATTTCGGTCCTGTATATTAACAGCTTTGTGTGTTGTAGAGGTTTGTGCCTAAGTAGTAACAGCCGCACGGGTCAATCGATCAGGTTAAGCTATGCTTGCCAAGGTTGGTCCTTGGATGGGTGACCATCTTTTCATACAAAGACACGTGTCTCGGGAAGCATGATAAGCCGCTGGCGGTCATTCGTAGATCTTTGATAGTTGTTACGGGTCGTCAGAAGTCGGAAAGTTTGACAATCAGTCTTTGCGAGGGGTATCATGTTACCCAGTAACTCGATTGTAGAGGCCATATAGGCAGTCGCTACATGTAAAATACTGGTGTTCCGCTGCATACGGGTAGACTGGAAGCTGACCCCAAAATAGTTACCGAAAGGCTAGCTTTTATGCGTTCTTTCGTAACTAGTAAATACGTTTGCCCAAGTACTTACGGCTTGTTTTTGAATCTCGTCAAAATGTAGGGAACAGCTGTTTTTTTTTCCCGATTTCAGATTTGTTCCCATAGTGAAAGTGGTTCATAATGATGTGTACAATGACCCCTTAAAATAATGCCCATGAATTCAATTTCACCCTGTATATTGATGCCAGGGGTCTTTTATATTTGAACGTAGGAACTCCGTTATATCTTTGGAATAACATCTCACACATTGATTAATTTATTATTGTTAACTTTTAGAATGTTTGTAAATATGTGAGCACCATGTACTTATGACATACCTAATTAAGTTTATTTTTCACTGCTACATGCGTTCTTCTTTTCACCATTTTGGTGTATTGTTTTTATTCTGGGTGCATCGTCTTCACATATTATAATATTATAATACATGTATACAAAACATTGTGAAACATTTTAAAAGAGTAACGGTGGAGTTTCTTGCCCATTCTTCTCCACACGAAACTACCTTTTGGAAGGGGCGACTAGAATCAATTCTATTTCTTGTTAATTTTTGACGTTCAAAAGTGCCTTTCTTGGGCCTATTTGAAATAAATGTTTTGACTTTGACTTTGAATTACGTCAAAGGTTTGGATAAAGAAAAAAAAAAGAAAATACATATTATTATTATAAGTAATCAGTTTATTTCAGATAAAAATGAATCCATCAAATTCAATAATAAAACAAATTCAGACAAATTAATTATTACAATTACAATTTTTTTTTAAATTTATGTGTTAGTAACATTTTATACACTATGTTAGTCAACACCCATCACAATATTCATCCATTTGTTCTGGAAAGGGCGATCCGCACGAGATACAACTGCTTGCAGAATACTGTTGCTACTGCCTCGCACGCGCTGCAACAAGGAAGCTACTTTCTTCAGTATAACCGCACGAAAACCGCCCGTTCGCGCCTCTGCGAATATTCCGGACGCACTACAATAGCGAGGCAGCCGCATCAGCATCCTGTAGACGTTGTTGTATTGGACGCGCAGCGCACTAGTAGCCCGGCGAGTAAAGGCTACCCACAGACTGCTCGAGTATAAGGATTGGCAGTACGCCTTGAAAAGAGTAATTTTCACTGCCCTCGAGCAGCGAGCAAACCTGCGGGTAACCATAGTGTCAACATTCCCAATTTAAAATGAACCTTATGCTTTTGTAATAAAGTTGAAAAATTATCAAAGAAATTTGACTGATTGGGGTAGCTTGATGTGCTGACATGTGTACAATAGTTTCTGCCTACCCCCATGGGAATATGGTATGACTTATGTTAAGATGTTAAGAAAATACGTATATTGGCGGTAAAAAATGACCTAAAGAAAAAACATAAAAAATGACGCAAAGAAAAAGCCCAAAAAAAGTTGTAGAAAATATGTCTTAGTGAAATGTGGTGCTCGATGTACAGAGGCCAGCACATCAAGTTACCACAATCTGTATTTCAACTTTATTGCAAAGACATAAGGTTCATTTTTAATGGAGAAAATTTGACAGTTAGGGATAGCTTGATGTGCTGGCGTCTGTACGTGTGTAGACATTAACTACGGATATTTAGGCATCAGGTATTTGAACAACCATAGTATTAATCCGTAATAATCCGTCATTTCAATTGCAACAGGATCCTGTGACAAAATTGGCAAAATGATTTTTCACTAATATTTTTTTAAGATACTTTTATTTGGTTGCCCGATTTAAAGTGAACGCAACAGGCAAGGCGACAGACGAGCTCTGGAACTGCAGATTTACTTGCTTTGCTGTTGATTTATTGTTCTATAGCATTCAGCCCAACATAGAAATTTTTCGTGTGCCAAAAAAAAACTGCGGTTTCATGCAAAAATACAATTTCTACGCGTTTAAAATGTATGAGATTACAGATTGTTTTTTTTTGATTCTAAGACCACAAACTGAATACATGGTAACAGTTTGCCCTTCAGTGTCCTCTTCCAGTATTGAGTAAAATAACGGGAAAAAGGACACTTTCCGAAGCCGAAAGCCACATTTTCAAACTATTATTTGGATCAATTTTTTCCACTAAACTTTACCTGGGATTCCCACGGTTATGGAGATATTGAAGGTCAACGTTTTTTTTTAACTTTTTTATTAAAACGAATTTTAAGTGGTTTTACTCAACTTTTTTCCATACAAAACTTACCTGAATTTTGGTTTTATTTTTAAAACTACGCATTTGAAGTAACAAAACGGCAATTAATATCAAACGCACACTACCGCATCACGATATGATATGAAAACAAGCGCACGAATCCGCACGATACAGTGTCACGCGTATTGCTCGCAATCAATAACAACTTTTTCAGCTCACATCCTCGGAAAAGTTCTATTTACTATTAATATGCATTGTCAGTGAACTGGTATTCACTGACAATGCACATTTATATTGAACTGTCAGTGCGTCATCCAAATTTTTAGAATAATCGATCTGGCCAACTACACTGAAAAACAAAACAATTTACAATTTTTATCTTTTCATTTTTGAAATAAATAAACACTAATGTGATATTATACAGCCATTTACTTTTTCTCTCTCAAAAATAAATATGTATGAAATTCATTCTCTTTTGAGGACAATGTATTGAGGATTTAGAAAAATTATAACAGGGTGTTCTATTGGAGATATTCTATGTTATCTCATGAGATACATTTCCAAGTACCTGTCTTTTTCTCCAAACCTTTTATCTGAGATGCACCAACTTAAGCGTTTTTCCTGCACCAAGCATTATCCTCGCTTTGAAACTCGTTACGTTCATGTTTCTAGTATATTTAAACCTTTCATAAGATAAGATAAGATGCATTTATTTCCTGCAACATGTGTTACAGGAATAAAATCATGCATACAGTATAAAATGAAAAATGAAATAGTTCAGACATGTTTGCTACATAGTTTCGCGTGCAAATATTAATAATTATGACTGCTAAATACCAGTATTTTACATGGACTGTCTATCTGACCTCCACAACCCATTAACTGGATAATACGATACTCCTTGGTAAGACTGGCTGTCAGATTTTCGGGCTTCTGACGACCCGTTACGACTGTCAAAGATGCACAAATGATAGTCGGGACCAACGACTTAACGTGCTTTCCGAGGCACGGAGGAGTCTCGGTATGTAAAGATGGTCACCCATCCACGGCCGACCGCGGCAAGCGTTGCTTAACCTGATGGTTATTACTTTTCTTCTTCTTATACCCTGACTAGTAAAATATCGACGCTACTATTCTGGGTTGTCGGACGATGTTCCTTCTACTCACCTGCTGGCAACACCACGAACATTTATAATTAGCAATGCTATCAGCCCACAATAAAAATAAGCACTAACATGTCATCATGGCTTTTTATATCACCGTCTTTTGACCTTGCCACTTGTATTTGGGTCACTATGTCGGATTCCTCCGTGTGGCTCCAACGAACAAGGTCTTTGTGAGTTTTCTTAAAAAAGAATTATGTTATATATTTAGTTCGAATGAGAGAATTTCGTATGTAGATATAACTTGTTTTTCTGATGCTGGGGCTACATTAATATCTTCAATCGTCACGAAGCTTCGAGATACGATGCGATGCATGGAAATTCAACAAGGTAGAAGCGAAAAATCGGACTGCATTTCAGTTATAAGTTAGACTGTACGACTGACTGTTACGGTCAAGGGATACGGATATTGTTATGCAATTAATTTAATTTTCCTTATTCTATTTTTAGTGCATTAATTAAATGTTAGTTATGATGTGTAACATAAAATATGCAGTCTGAAATTGCGAAAAAAAATCAGCTGTCCCTACATTACGCTCGCATACCTCGTCAAAATGTAGGGAACAGCTGTTAATACGTGTACAATGACCCCTTGAAATATTGCCATTGAATTCAATTTCTCCCAGTCTGTAGGGACTACGGCAAGTCTTTGTTCTCTCGTTTTCATAACTTTAACAAACAACATTTAAAGTAATTTTCAAATTATTAAAAAATAACAATTTAGCTAAATTATGTTAGGTAATTCGATAATACGCCAAACTCCTTGTAAGATTTTGTCACAGAAATAAAAAAAAATATGTTTTTTTTAAATCTAATTCGTTAACTGTTGATAGACATTTACTTACAATTTATGCTGTTAATATGGTTCCAGAGAAGTCACGTTAGTAAAGAGTATAGCATTGACAAACTTCCTAGTAATTATGCTTTTGAAAAGCATGCATATTTTGATGTCAGTTTTGAACTTTGTCCTCGTCGCTAAGTTCTGCAATCAGCTTTAGCTAGTAAATTCTAAAATGAACCAACTTAGAAACGCAGACTTCATGCTTACATGCCTCTCTCTTCAAACTAATAACGCACCGTTTGCTTTGATACATCGTAGTTCGTATGAACAGAATTTCGCGAGAATATGTGAATAACAGTGTAATTAGATCTATGCACTCTAACATACCTTGGGCGGATTTATTTTAGATGCTTTCTCGGTACAGTAGAACTCAACTATAAACAAAGAATGTGTATGTAGCTAGTTTTAAACCGAGATTATGCTCTGTATCTCTACAAAACATGTAAACGATACAGTGGAATTGAGCCAGCACAAGCTTTGAAATATCAAAAAAGGATTGTTGCAATTTTTGAATGGTACTGGCAGTTCACGAAATTAATTAAGCTATTCTAAATTCAACAGTAAGCCCACGTTGCACGGGCGATATTTTACTGCACCCTGAACTTTTAAGAGTCCAACCTTACAACCATGCAATGGGGATTGAGCGGACGCTATACAAAAGCAAACTTTTATACGTGACAAAACGTGTACCCGAAGGATCATCAATAATGACGAAGTTCCATAAAAGTTTTCATCCTCTTTTTGTTCCTTTTAAGGGATGAATTTTCAAAAATCCTATCTTCATCCTATTTTCGGTATGCTAAATAGAATCCTTGTCCAATTGTATGCTTGTTGACCAAGTAATGTGGCAGTGCGTTGCCGGACTGAATCAATTTAAGATTAAAATCTGCTCAGATTACACACAATAATTATAAGAACATAACACTTATACACAGAGGAGCAAAGGCAATGCTTTGTTACTTTGTTTTAGCCGATGTACATTAACTCTTTAAAAGAATGTGTTTTGAAAATATGAATACAGTACGCAGTGTTCATATTTTCAAACTACATATTTTAAATTCCTCGGCGCGGCGTTTGAAATCATAGACTTAATTATACGAATACAAACTCAAATTGTTAATTAACTTACAAATTTGCCGGAAATGCGAAGCATGCTTAGCTAGCTGCTAGCCGGACTGTTTGAGGGGTGATTTAGGGTGGACCCGTGCCAAAATTCCTTTTAGTGTATGTTATTAAATTTAATTTAAAAAGCAAGCGTACTGGGCACCTTTGCGCCGAGTACAGTTAGGGGTGGTTTATTTGATTAGTTTTATTTATTTTTTGCTATCGTGTTGTTGTGATTTTTATATAATACTAGCTTGTTGTTACGAAGTTGTTACATTATTGGAGTTTTAGCAAGGATCCCTAATTTTTTTGAAAATATATACTTGTTGTAACCGTAAGGGTATATACATACAAAAGGATACGCTAGAGACCACCAAACTGAACAACTTTTACTACGCGACCGACTCCGAAATCGCAATTAAAAAAATCTGTTGTTCTATTCATTTTTGGTCACGTGGCTCGTCGAAATGTAGGGAAAAGCTGATTTCTTTTCACTATTTCGGAGTTGGTCCCATAGTAAAAGTTGTTCAGTTTGGTGGTCTGTAGCATATGCTTTTGTATGTATATACCCTTTGACTATGTCACCCGGGGCGAAGAGTAGCTACACTATAGCTACTCTTCGCAACAGTGACTTGACTGAAAAGACTTTTTCAAATCGGTTTAGGAGTTTCGAAGCTCTTCAAAGCAAATCTTGCCTCTACTTCTTCTTTTCGTGTTGTTAGTGACTAACCTGGTGTCCAGAGTTTTTATGCTGCCCATGGACCTCAGACTTAGCTTCACATGCTGTTGAGAAATATCACTCAGACATTCTGGTTTTCCTCACGATGTTTTCCTTCACCGATTTTTCCTTTGTATAATATTATACTTAGATAGAATTGAAAAATTAAATTTATTTACTCCACATACCGCGTCAGTTGCACAGTGATGTACAGACGCCAGCACATCAAGCTATCCCTAACTGTCAAATTTTCTCAATTAAAATTGAACCTTATGTCTTTGCAATAAAGTTGAAATACTATCAAAGAAATTTGACAGATTGTGGTAACTTGATGTGCTGGCCTCTGTACCTACAAATATATTCAGGTGTAATCTTACTGAGCTTTCAATCTTCCGAGCGGCCATTTAGTTTATTGTAGTGTTTGTATAGAACAAGGGTTTATAAGAACATTGATCTTAAAAACCCTTGCATCGCAACCATGAACAACCTTCTTAGTTTTAAATGGTGTATTCTAGTAAGAAGTAGGTATAATAGGGTAGCTAGGGTAGGTAATTAACCTAACCTACCTACCAAACTCAAACTCAAAGCAATCACAGGCACTTTTGAATTCGGTCGGGTCGGTCAGTCAGAAAGATGAAGCTAGTTGCCCTTTCAAAGCAGTAGGTACTTGTGGAGAAGAACGGGCAGAAATTCCACGGACACTCTTTTAAATCAGAATATGGTATTTTGCATGTTGAAATTATACATGTGAGAACTAATCATAAACGATTTATAAAAGTTATCAAAAACAATTTAAAAATTAAATTAAATTTTAAAAGATCCGTGGCAGGTAAGATATGACCAGTAGGTAGAAAGAGATATTGAGCAAAGGTCTCCGCCGAATCCTTCCAGGCGTCATTTCTTTGAGCCATGTCTATTAATAAATACACTCAGAAAATTCTTCAGTACTTGTTGATAACTTCAGATTCAAAGTTAAATAATAGGGATGTCGGGGGTGGACTGTATATTTTTACTCTAAATTAAACTCGGGATCGTACTTTAACACATATAATTATTTAGGAACACAAATAGCACTAGAACGTAACAGATTTACTAATATTTAACAAACTTGAACAGCAATAACGTGACTCTAACAATTTAAACTGACACACAAATAGACAACGAAATTAGCATAAAGACTCCAAACGTGAAAAACTCCTCAAATACACGGTCGCCCTGCTTATATACATTTTGAGCAGGGCGCAAGTAGTGGAGGGACTAATACATGGTCCGCCGCCCGTCCGCCTATTGTTTACCATTATTCAGTCGCGATTGCGGAGGGCGGCAGTTATGCGGCCCGACAAGTCTCGACTTGTCGGAACCTGTCCAGACCATGCATTAGCCCTTCTTACAACATCGCCTCTGTGGCGTCTGTGATTGGGGGAAATAAAACGAGCCCTACGATTGGTCTTAATTAACCCTATTACCAACTGTGTTTTTATTGATTTAATAATCAGTGTATATAATCATCATCACTTATATTCTAAAGCGTCGACGTCCGCAACATCCTCCCCCCGGCGCAGGGCTACCGAAGCCTATTCTTCCACGCAGAGGACGGCGAGCTTGGTGACTGGGCGCCGCAGGACACCCGCCGTTGTTCTTACGTCCGCTGACCGCACCTTGCCGTCGGGACCGACGTACACTGCGTCGATAGCCCCCCGGGGCCATGTTCCCCGCGGGAGGGAGGGGTCGATGATAACGACCAAGTCGCCGACTTGGAGAGGGCGGCGGTGGTCGTCGGCCTGCCCTCTGGGCACCAGGGTGGGCAGGTACTCTGCCACCCAGCGCCGCCAGAAGTTGTCAGCCAGCGCCTGGGCGGCCCGCCACTGCTTGCGGCTGGCCTCATCGCAGGGCCCAGCTACTGGCAAACCTGAGGAAGTTCTGAGCAAAAAATGGTTAGGGGTGAGGGCTTCGGGATCCCTTGGATCGACCGAAACATGGGTCAGAGGCCGAGAGTTGACTGCGTGTTCGGCCTCTGTCAGCAGCGTTGCCAGGACCTCCTCCTTGAGGGCCCGCTGGTGGAGGGTCGCCCCTAGTGCGGTCTTCACAGAGCGCACCAGACGCTCCCAGGCTCCCCCCATATGCGGAGCCCCTGGCGGAATAAATTTCCACCTCATACGGTGGTCGATGCCGAAGCGGGTGAACTCCGGGGACCACTCCCGGTAGGCGGCTCGCAGCTCTACATCAGCTCCCCTGAAATTCGTACCATTGTCGGAAAACATTATATGGGGCCAGCCCCTACGCGCCGCCATTCTTCTAATGGCCATCAAGGCCGAGTCTGTGGACAGACTCGACACCAGTTCCAAGTGGACCGCTCTGGTCGTCAGACAGGTGAATAAGGCCCCCCATCGTTTTTCGTGGCGCCTTCCGACGACCACTGTCATGGGGCCAAAGTAATCTACACCACAATGGGTGAAGGGCCTGGAAGTCGGTGTCAGGCGTTCTTTAGGGAGGTCTCCCGTTGTAGGCACTACTGGGGCGGCCTTCCGGACGCGACAAACTTGACACTGCCGCGCCGTGGCTCGCACCGTCGGTCTTAGGTTCACTACCCAGTAGCGCTGTCTCAGCTCGTTGACCACGCGTTCGTTGTTGGCGTGGCCAGCTCGGCGGTGCTCGTGTTCCACTATCAGCCGTGCGTACCTATGTCGGCCGTGCAAGATCACTGGATTCTTTCCGGTTTCTGGGACCGCCGCGTGACTTATTCTACCTCTCACTCTTAGGACGTCTTCGTCGTCCAGGTAGGGGTCCAGCTTGTAGATGCTGCTGGACCTGGGTACTGGTTTCCCTTTCTTCAGCGTCTCTATCTCTTCCGAGTAGTGTTCGGACTGGGCTTGTTTCATCCATACTTGTTCTGCCCGTTCTATGAGGTCGACACTCAATGTGCTGGCCTTGTCCTTGCACTTTCGCGCGACCAATAAGAGAAGTGCGGTCGTACGTAGTAGCTTCTCAAGCTTCGAAAAGCGGCGTATATCTGGCAGGTGAGAAGGGTGCTTGGTCATCACCTCGGCCGCGGTGTACGTCACCTCTTCGCTTTCCTTTCGGGTCGCGCTGTCCTTGGCCTTCTCCTTCGGCCAGGACTCCTCGTCCATGTACAGGAACTCCGGGCCGACGAACCATCGGTCCGTGGCTTCCATTCTAGCCGTGTAGTTCGGTCGGGTGGCGTCGTCCGCCACGTTACTATCCGTGGGCACCCACCTCCATTGGCTGGCGTCAGTAAGCTCGGCGATCTCGCCGAGGCGGTGTGCCACAAACGCCGTATACTTGATGGCGTCCTTCTCTATCCATCGTAAGACCGTCTGGGAGTCGGTCCAGTAGGTGACTCTACTGGGCTTGTCTCGGTGTTCCCTCTTGATCGTGTCTGCCAGTCGCGCGCCAATCACCGCGGCCTGCAGTTCTAGCCGCGGGATGGTGACAGGCTTCAGCGGGGCGACTCGGGCCTTTGCCGCGACCAATCTCACTTCAACGGACCCGTCAGACTTTTGGGTCCTCCAATAGGCCGTCGCGGCGTAGGCTTGTTCACTGGCGTCGCAGAACACGTGCAGGTCGGCCACGTCGTCTGGGCCTCTACCGTAACACCTGGGGATGCGTAACTGTGTCGTCGCGTCCAGACTGGTCATCCATTCTTTGAAGTGCTGCGCGTCCTGTTCTGGGATAACTTCGTCCCATCCCACGCTCTGTCTCCATAAGTTCTGCAGCAGTATCTTCCCGGTGACCGTAAAGTGGCTGATCAGGCCCAGCGGGTCGTAGACCGCCATCACGGCTCCGAGAGCTTCCCTCTTTGTCGGCGGTCTGTCTCTCATTCTGACTTCCGGTGACAGCCGACTGAGTCCCGTGTTGAAACCTAGCTCGTCTGAGCCGGTCTGCCACAGTAGTCCTAAGGTCTTGTCGGTATCCTCAGGTCTCCGTCCGAGCTTGACCTCCTGGTCGCGCGCCTGTTTCTCAGGCGTTATGCCTCTCACGACCTCACATTCGTTGGAGCACCAACCTCGTAGGTTAAAGTGCGCGTTCTGGTGAATAGTCATGACATCGCGCGCCGTCTTAATCGCCTCTTCCTCGGTGGCGAAGCTGTCGACATAATCGTCCATGTAGTGGCTCGACGTGATGGCGCGCACGGCGTCAGGGTACTCGTGCGCGTACAGCTCCGCGTTGGCGTCTCTCACTGAGTGCGCGATGAAGGGTGAGCAGGAGGCTCCGAAAATCATTGAAGTCATTTTGTATCTCTTCGGCGGCTTTGTTCGATCATCACCTCGCCATAGGAACATCTGTGCCGCTTGGTCCTGCTCCCTTATTTTCACTTGGAGAAACATCTCTTCAATATCCGCTGTGACGGCCACCGGACGCTCTCTGAACCTGAACAGTATCCCTGGTAGCGACTTCAGGAGATCAGGTCCTTCCAGCAGGCAGTCATTCAGACTCACTCCACTATATCGGTGAGCCGCGTCAAACACCATGCGCATCTTTCCCGGTTTATTAGGGTTCACGACCGGGAAGTGCGGTAGGTACCATACCTTCCTACTTGTGTCTTCCTTTCCGTTGCACTCCTGGGCGTAACCTTTGTTCAATAGGTTATTGACCAGAGCGCTATACTGGGCTGCGAACTGTGACGATGAGTCCATCTTCCTCTCTATCGTCCGTAGTCTCCTGAGTACGCAGCTATGGTTATTGGGCATGGGGGCGTCTTCATCACGCCATGGTAGGCCGACCTCATAGTGGTCACCGACCTTCCTCATGGTACCCTGAACCATGTCGATCGCCTTCTGATCTTCAGGTTTCGTTTTCCTAGCTAACGAAACACCTAGGGCGTCTATCTTAAAATGAGACCTAACTAGCTCCTCTACACGACGCACGTCATCTGTCTGTTGTCGTACAGACGCCTCGTGAATATGGAGCACGATCTGTCCCGCCTTTTCCTGTAACGTAGTACGCGGGGCAGTACCGTGGATCACCCATCCCAGTTGTGTGAGCGACGCTGCGGGCTCATGTTTCCTGCCCATGCGCAGCTCTCGTGTGACTATAAGGTGCCAATTGTCTGAGCCTATCAGTATCTTAGGTGTGGCCGTCTCGAAACATGCGTCGCTATCTATGTCTCGTAGGTGGGGGTAGTGTCTCAGGGCCGACCTATCTATTGCCTGTCCATGTAGTTGCAGGTCTTTCATGGTCCGAGCCCGCAGCTCATGGTACTTTCCATCTGGACCGCGCGCCTGTAGCTTCACCGCCTGGCTCTGCTCTTCACGTTGGTGCGCGGTCACGCCCTGTATACATAGTGTGGACACTGGCCCCTTTACTCGCAGGCGGCGTGTCAGCTCTTCGTCGACCAATGAAACAGTGGAGCCCTCATCTAAGAGGGCAAACGTCGACACTTGCCCGCCGGGCCCCTTCAGAGTGACCGGGCATATCTTTAGTAACACTCGCTGACACGTATTGTTATTAGGCGCTGAGACGGCCATCACTGATTCTTTAGGGGATAATATCTCGTGGTTTTCCTTACCTTTATCTCCCTGTGGCGCCTCGTTACCTTGGGGCGCCTGGTGTAGCAGCGCGTGGTGTGGGCGGCTACAATTGTCCTTGCCGCAGCGCCTCGCGCGGCAATGCTCGCGGCGGTGGCGCCTTGTCACACACTTATAACACACACGCGCGGTACGTGCCCAGTCCCATCGTTCACCGACACTCAGTTTTAAAAACTTAGGGCACTTAGGTACCTCATGGTCACTGCCGCAACACAAACACTCTAGCTTTCGCTCTTCCTTCTCGTCGGCGGTCGCGTACACTACTTCCCGGCCTGACCTCTTCTTCACGTTCGCTGGCGGCCCGCCTCTGATTTCCTTCTTCTGGGCGGGCGCGGGCGTCGCTACTGTGAAGGCGTACCTCATCGCTCGGTCGGCCTCCCGCATCAAGAATCTTGATAACACTATTATCTCGGGTTCGCGCGACGACTCCGACGCTTCGGTGGCGTAGTCGCACCACCTTGACTTAATGTGTGGACTCAGCTTGTCCACCACTTCACTGACTAACATGGGGTTATATATGTACCCGCGGTTGTCTATGTTTGACAACACACACACTATGTTTTGGAGTTTCACGGCGAATGTGTTCACTTCGCTAGCCACACTGGTGAGCCGGGGTAATTTCTTTATGTCTTCCATAACCCTGCCCATTAATATCTCTGGCCGTCCATAGTACTGCTCCAGCGTCTTCATTATCACCTGTGGGTCAGACGCGGTGTACAGTAGCGCCGACACTGCTTCCCGGGCCTCGCCTTTCACACAGTGTCGTAGCCTGGCCAGGTTCTCGGCTGCGGTGAATCGGTACACACTCGACGAGTCGTCGTATGCCGCCTTGAATGGTAGCCACTCGGTGGCCGCGCCTGCGAAAGTAGGCAGCTCCGTCACTTGTCGCGGCGGCGGACGTACTCGCACCATCTTCTCTAATGTCTCGGCTAATTGCTCTATGCCTCTTCCCATACGACGTTCACCCCGTGTGGGCGAACGTGAGGCCGAGCGTTGTCTCCGTCGGTCGTGTCTGGCGGGCGTGGCGGCGTCTACACATGTAGCGGGCTCAGCGTGAGTGGCCGGGGCTGCGGGCACAGTGGTGACACGCGGGGGCTGCTCCTCCTGCAGCCTGTCTGCTGCTGGAGGGTGACTCCGGTCCATATTTTGGAGCCACTCGTCCACCCTGTCCTCGCTTCTGTGCTCGGTACCCTCTTCACGGGCCTCCGACTCAGCCTCAATAGCCGCTACCTCGTACTCGAACCGCTTGCTGACGAGCGCCTTCTCTATCTCTAGCTGCTCGTTCCGTAGCGCGGCGATTCTTCTCTGCGCCTCATATTCCGCCTTCTTCACTCTGGCCACGTCACTGCTGTACGATTTCCTGGACCTAACAGTACTCGACGAGTCTCGAATCGGTAACGTACCGGGATAGCCTGACGCCGATAGTGTCGCGGACGGTTCCCTGGGGTCGAACGCCGTCGCGGTGTCTCTACTCGCGTGTGGAACGCGTGGAGTCGGTGCGGCGGACGCGTCTTCGCATACGGGCGGCGCGACTCTCAACGCCGCGGCGGTGGCGAGGGGTGCGATCGCGAGAGGGTCACTAACGGTCACACTCGCGGAAGCACCGACCGGGGTACGTGGGAACGGGAACGCGGACGCTATGGTTGACGGTGACCTGGGTGGCTCATCGAACGCGCGGGGCCGTCGGCTATCATATCCCGACTCGGACTGGTTCTCCTTGGCTGCTACGCTTCTAGTCTTCATGGTTCTCTCCATGACTGACTCTTGAGGGATTAATCTTCTTAATCTGGCTACTGTCGTTATAGTCCGGCTATCGTAGGACCAACTGTCCTTATGATCCGGCTCGCAAGGACCAACTGTCGGGGGTGGACTGTATATTTTTACTCTAAATTAAACTCGGGATCGTACTTTAACACATATAATTATTTAGGAACACAAATAGCACTAGAACGTAACAGATTTACTAATATTTAACAAACTTGAACAGCAATAACGTGACTCTAACAATTTAAACTGACACACAAATAGACAACGAAATTAGCATAAAGACTCCAAACGTGAAAAACTCCTCAAATACACGGTCGCCCTGCTTATATACATTTTGAGCAGGGCGCAAGTAGTGGAGGGACTAATACATGGTCCGCCGCCCGTCCGCCTATTGTTTACCATTATTCAGTCGCGATTGCGGAGGGCGGCAGTTATGCGGCCCGACAAGTCTCGACTTGTCGGAACCTGTCCAGACCATGCATTAGCCCTTCTTACAACATCGCCTCTGTGGCGTCTGTGATTGGGGGAAATAAAACGAGCCCTACGATTGGTCTTAATTAACCCTATTACCAACTGTGTTTTTATTGATTTAATAATCAGTGTATATAATCATCATCACTTATATTCTAAAGCGTCGACGTCCGCAACAAGGGATATCAACTTACATAAAAATAAATTAATTATATTTAGCCCGTAAAAAATATTAGACACGTATTTTTTGCTTTGTCATAATAATTAATGAAAAATGACTTTTTGGCAACATACAAAAACAAAAATATAACATAAGGAATAACATATTTTTGTTTTTTATATTTTGTTTAGATTTTTTTTTGGATCCATAAGATATTTTTTTTTCAGTTAATTACGATGTTGTTTTGTGGTGAATGCTGTGTACACCTATAATAGGCAATTCAGTACTGTTGTTACTCGTATTTAATTATTGTCTTTTTTTTTGTATGTATTGTTGTTGGTGTTCCAAATAAATAAAGTATTGGAGCTGGGCCGCGCTACGTCACAACTTAGTATAAAATCTACAAAATAGTGACGTCATGCCACATTTTAACCCAATGTATCGACGTAGTCTTTTGATAACGTGAAAAAAAAATATCTTTGGATTACGTAAAATAAGAAAAAAAAACGTGTCAAATATTTCTTAAAAGCTAACGGACTAAAAAAAAATAAATCATCTTCCCTTTATCAATAGAAAAATTAGGGCGATTGTAAAAAACCCAGCCTTTG
Source organism: Hyppa rectilinea (assembly GCA_951799385.1). NCBI lineage: Eukaryota > Metazoa > Arthropoda > Insecta > Lepidoptera > Noctuidae > Hyppa > Hyppa rectilinea. The sequence goes on along the minus strand of OX637300.1, from coordinate 28,690,580 downwards.
TAAAACAGTGTGTTGTTGGCATCCCTTTTCCCGCGTTCGGACCATTTTGATTGTTATGCGGGAAATTAATCTGTCAAACGGACCGAACTGCTACACGAATACCAAAACAGGTCAAGAGCGAGTCGGACTCGCAGGATTCCTTACCATCGTTGATGATTTCTGAAAAAGTGTGCTATTTAGAGATATCGTTTTATTTTTGCTGTATTCTTTACATGAACTTCTATTACACTGAATAATTTCTGACTTTTTTCTATGCAAACTTCGGTGATATGGTCTGAACGGTATTATTTTTACGTTATTCATCAAAAGCCGAAAACTAAGCGCCTTAAAAATTTAAAAAAAATGTTTGAGAATGTACATACGGCGTTCTTTCAAATGACACCCCACATGCCCTAGTAGGCCATGCCCTTCGATTTTTTAAGAATACCTTTCAGCTACTTACTGTTGCAAAAAAAAAATAGAAAATCTTATCTGTAAAATAGTTGGGCAGACGTCATCTAAAAATGTTCCAAATTTCAAATTAATAGCCAGACAGAAATACCGACTGAGTCACAACTAAGGGTCCTTTTCATTATATTGGTACGAAAACCTAAAAATGTGTGATGCACAGTTCTAGAGAGATTGTGTAACAGACTAACATACTCCATGTTTACATAGTTTTAAAAGGGTTCAATGTAAATATTTTAATATGACGTGAAAGAGTTTTGAAGCATTTATAAACTGAGACAAAATATATGGTGATCCATGTTGAGAAGTGATAGCGTGGTATCGTGGTAGTAAGGCGATTCACGCACTGCCTTGTTTTAAGCTGCGGGGTGCGTGGGGTTTTCTGTGTCGCCATACGCGTGATTTCAATGCAAAGCTGCAAAGAGATAATTAAATTATACTTTCAAGCAACGTAAGAACACGCACTGTCGCGCTACGCTGCGTAATGCGGTGGAGTGTGCAAATCGCCTAAGTTAAAGAGTGGCTTCAGGTAAATAAATAAATTAAAGGGAAATAATTTATGTAGGATGCTTTGAATATTTGAAGTGGTAGAACAGAAGTGTTAACAATACTGATTAAACTGTAACTCAATCTGCCTAGACTTTTTCCAACTATGTTGGAGTCGGCTTCCAGTCTAACCTATCTCACCTCCACAACCCGGTCAGTAACTGTGTAATACGACACCCCTTGGTAAGACAGGCCGTCAGATTTTCAGGTTTCTGACACATAACGACTGTCAACGATCTATGAATGACAGCCGGGACCAACGACTTAACGTGCTTTCCGAGGAACGGAGAAGTCTCGATTTGTTAAGATGGTCACCCATCCACGGACCAATCGGCTAGCATAGCTTAACCTCATGGATCGATCCGTGCGGCTGTTATTCCTTAGCCACGAGCTACTGATTAAACTGTAACTGATGTCATTAAAATCCTCTATTTCAAGTTAGCTAGGGAATGTAAATATTTCATGAAATGATGACTTTGGGAGGCAATTATAACTAAGAGAGTTGTATTGATTATTCTTATTATTATAATTATGCAAATACATATTTAGATCAACTTAAAACCTGACGACGCCACGCATCAAAACTTGAATTTCGCGGACTACCGGCGCTTATCCTCAATAAAACAATAAACAGAGTATTTTCACCCCAATTAACATGTAGATATGTAGGTACAGATGCAGCACATAAAGCTATCCCTGAAAGTGAACCTTATACTTCTGTAATAAAATTCAAAAACCATCAAAGAAGTTTGGCAGATTTGTTGGCCTCTGTGTGCACGTCAAACCCCGTTCCAAAGAGCTATCAAACAAATTCTGTTCAGTGTGTAACGAACTAACGATACACATTTTTTTCCTAATAAAAGCACGTGTTGTAAAAACGACATGTTTTGTAAGTTGAACAGGAGCTTTTACAAAACATTCACGTGGGTGTCATGGCTCGTGGGTATGCGTGTAAATACGAGTAACAAGTAGCACTATCAACATTACAAAATAAACATTCTGTAAATACATCTCTAACGAGGTATACTGAGGTAATTTTCCCACAATGTTACCAAGAATGTAGGAGTTGTATTTTGTAAATATCATTCCGTTATTACCTACTAAGGTAAGCATAGCCATTCAGCGCGGTTGGGAGGAATACATTACTATGGCACCACGCTGAGGCAGTGAGTAGAACTGCCAATTGTAAAGTTTGTAAACCAGTCGGCATCTTGATAAACTACTTTACCGCTGAAAAGTCTAGAATGGGGGAGGGGCCGGGCCCGCTACCTAAACGCTGTGCGAGTTACTGTAACCCCTAATTGGGTATTTGAAAGGGTAGTCAATAACGTTACTTTTAATGAATTGTCGAACTGGATTTTTTACGTGATTTGTATGGAATATAACAATGTGACGTCACAGATTTTTAGAATCAAATGGAATATTTATTAGCATTTAATGTAATTTTACAGTTTTATCTCTGCATAATTTCTGTACGGTGATGGAAGTTTTTAAGACGAGCTGTCGTTTTCTATGTGATTACATATTTTATTTTAGACCGTTTCAGCTAGTCAATTGATGGCACATATAATCTTGCCTCAGAATGAGCGTTATTTTTTTGCACTTTAATGAATACATGACATGTGGGAATACATAGATCTAGAAAATTACCTTCTAAACAACTAATTTCCCTGACTTTTGGACCACTAGAGAGACTATAAGACTTTGGCTATGAGACTTAATTTTTTATTTAATAAAATAAAATAAAATAACTTTATTTCAGACCTTGATCCATATGATGTTAGTAATACACACTACTTATAATAAGCTATGTTAGTAACAAACGAAAAACAAGATCTAATATTTTTTTGCTAGAAATATTATAAAATACTGATTTTTTGTGGTGGTGCTCCCAGCTCTCTTTAAACTCACTTCTCGTAAGTTTCCACGGTAGTAGTACAAAATTGACCGGCTGGTCTATACCATCTTTCAGATGTACAGAGGCCAGCACATCAAGTTACCACAATCTGTCAAATTTCTTTGATAGTATTTCAACTTTATCGCAAAGACATAAGGTTCATTTTAAATTGAGAAAATTTGACAGTTAGGGATAGCTTGATGTGCTGGCGTCTGTACATAACCCGTGAGAGGCGGTGGATTGAACACTACCTAGCTACCTAACGTTGAGACAATACGAATACCTACACATTCTAACAGCGGCGATGTGTCAGTTTTTGTAGGACAGAAGCCGAAACGAAGCTTTAACTTAGGTACTTAAGTACCAATAAAGTAAAAGTGTTTTTATACTAATTAAAAATGTTTTTGATGAAAAATGAGGTAAAAAGGTTTTTATACTCATGTCAAAATAAAAGTCTTAAATAAGTAAATTATGGTTTGTTGTTCAAGGCTCAATTCAAGGCTAATAATTTTTGGCGGTTTTGTTGTTTGAATGTTACTGTGAATTAAATAACGACCTGGAGTGTACCTACCCATATTATTTCTAAGTACCAGACATACACGGTGATTTTATTCAGTATTAACCTTTTAAGAGAAGAGACTACTCATGATTATTAACAACTTTCACTATGGGACTATTAAAAAACTATTAAAAACATTGCATTTTGTATTTTCATGCTCATTTTTTTCGATATTTCCGAATGCTTGCATGAGTACTTTCACGAATGAAAGGTTAACAGTGAATTAAAAATGACCGTTTCATGCAACTTTTCAATACCGGTAGAGTTACCGATATGAACTCGCGATTGGAAGCCGGTAGGAATTCGGTGATTTTAAATTCACAGTCAACCTTTCAGGGCGTGACAGTACCAACTACCTACGATAGTACAGAGATCAACTCTAAAATATCGAACTATATCGCTTTATTCATACAAAAGTGCAATAAGTAACTGATGGAAATGTATGAAACAGATGTATTCTTTTTTTGTTATTTCTTAGTTGGTCTCATAGTGAAAATGTTAATAAGCACCGGCACTGTCACGCCCTGGAATGTTAATAGTGAATTAAAAATCACCATGTATAGTTGTTTCGCCACTGCAGTCTAAGTACATATCACTCAGCTAGTTAGTATCATCTTACGAAAACGGATCACCCTTGGACTTTGTGTCATATAAAACGTGTTACTTGTCATTGAGCCGTCTTTATTGAACCCAGTGTCATTTCTGCTTCGCCATTTGCATCCAATAATATGACAAAGTACTAAGTTTGTTCAAGGTTTTGGACTAGCCTTTCCCAAAGTGGCCGATGACGCCCCATTTTTAAGGCTGGGAAATAATCCAATGACTGCTCCCGCTCTGGGTGAAGCGGAAGGGAGTGTCAGACTCTTACTGACTAAAACCCATCCATGTTCCTCCCTTTATGTTCCGGGGTAGCGGTAACCCTTTCGGACAATCCCGCTTACCCGGCAGGCTTGGCCCTGAGGGGCCCCTTCATATGCTGACATCTCTTTGAGGCGCGCTTGAAACATATACGCGCCGTACGGCACGGGTCTGGTGCTGATCGGACGGTGTGTCACCCATTACTCACTGTCCGCATGCCCGCGCCTACGGTGGCCGGGAGTCGTCACGTGTCTCCCGACGCCCGGGGCGTCTCCTGCGGCGGCTGGGACGGGAGGACCTTTCTCTCTCCCATCCCGCCACCTCCTTCGCGAGCATGACTTTTTCGCAGACGGAGGTGACTGCCTCCCACTCCCTCTCGCCCCAGACCATGGCTTGCACCAGGGACGGGTGCGAGAGGTCGCCGCCGCCAACCGCCTCTACGAGGACACGGCGATGCTCCGCCTATGCGGGGCAGATTTGCACTGTGTGCTCTACCGTGTCCTCTGGGCGATCCTAAAGCGGGGCAGTACAAGACCCAGAAAAGGTTTAGGGGAAGATTTGTAATATCATCTAGATAGTGGTTTTTAAGTAGGTGAAAAAATGGGGACGCTCAAAAAGACTTTAGACTTACTAATAAACGTTGTATAGGGTGTATAGTTTGTCTTCTTATTTCAAAAGTCAAATTTCTGACGACTGAAAGCGATAAATGGTGTGTGTATTCACCTGTTATAATACCTACATTAATTAGTAAGGGGGTAAATATTATGTATATGTATAAATAAATAATAATAGGTATTAATAAAAGAAAAGGATAATGCTCGGCAGATTGATAGAATAATAAAACAAATATTATCACGGAAACAATTTTATTGAATTTTAATATATAATGTTAATTCTGAATTTGTTTGATTTGTGCATATTATTTTATATTTTAAAATATGATAGTTCATTTATACAGGAAATATTTACATAGCTTAAAATATTAATAATAATATGTACAAGTATATAAAAAGGGAGGGAGAAATAATCAAAATCTTCTAAAAAATCGTCTACATCGCTGTCAACAGGAAAAGTTCCCAAGAGGCGGGCAGCATTGCCTCGCTGTATCTGCCTAAAATGACCTTCTGGAGACTTAAAGAGTCGACCAACCGCTTGGCAATGCCTCGAAAAACAAAATGGCCCCTCGGACCCCATGGCTCTAGTATTTCAACCCCAAACGGCTCGTAAATATAAGTCTCAATAAGGATGGATTATTTGCGTCCTTTTAGCCGTATCAGGAAGATGGGATGGCGCAAGAGACAATCTTTAAAACTAACTGAAAGAATTATCCCACATAGTCTTTATATTTTAATTCTGAATAAATTTGTATTATTAATTTATTATTTCCTTTCAGTATTTCATAATTTTTTTGGTAACATTTTTATAAAAAAAATAGATAGGTAAGCAAAATATTTTTAATATTTTTATCAGGAACAGGGTTCAAGCTAAACTAATTAAAATTGTTTTTATGCCTCTTTAAATTTCTTATTATTTATCATTCATCATAATAACGTTGTTTACAACGTTAATATAAATAGCACTAGTGTAAAGGCTCGCGCACACCAAATCCGTCTTCGGCCGAAGTTTGCTCGGGAGACGACGCGGACGGCTGCACTCGGACGATCGAAACACATGTAAAAGAAAAAGAGTGCGTACACAAACAAGACCGTCATCGTCCGATGACGCCCGAAAACGGCCGATCCACCGTTGATTCCAAACGTGTTGGGATTTCTCGGCATTCTGCCGGCGCGGCGGCCACGCGTCGACAGTGGAAAATTGAGTTAGTATGCAAGAGTTTAATTTAATCATTGTGTCTTTATTCTGCAGTTCCTGTCAGTGTTGTTGTCTGCCTAAACGACTATGGATATTGAAAAACTAATTAGATGTGTTTACAGACCAACCCTGTGGGATAAATATAAAAAAAAATACTTAATTTTCTAAAAGAATTTCTTCGAATCCCTTCATTTTAAAAACGCGTCTTCACTATGTTATACAATACAATCAACTACTGAATACAACGCAACGTCACATTGTTACATTGCAACGTCCAATGTCGGTACATCACTGTTGTAGTGTGAGCACAACATACGCGTGCCAGTTGCTCGTCCGGGCAGTTCTGTCTGAGATCGATCGACAAAATCGGTTTTGGTGTGCGCGAGCCTTTAGGCTTAATAGAGTCTAGACGCTTGATCAATCAGAGAGCAATTGAGGCTTTACTTACAAAAATAGATCATAATATACAAAATTATTTAGCTTGTTCAATAAAGATCGACGTTTTCAATTTTCTTTTCTGTGAACTTGTGAATAGTGCTGTGTAGACTTTCGTAGTACAAATAGTTACATACCGAATCACGTAACATTAATTCACACACTCGCACACATCCCCATTGACACACTCGACACAAAACAATCACACAAATACGTTTTCATATGCAAAACTTGTTGCGTAGAGTAAAGCCGCTCGCGACTCCGTAAATTAAATTAAGTTGGTTCGATGGTACGCCGACACATCAAGCTATTCCAAACTGTAAAATTTTCCAAATTGAAAAATGAACCTTATGCTTTTGTGCTAAAGTCGTAAAACTATCAAAGAATTTTGACAAATTGGTGTAACTTGCTGGCGTTTGTACTTTTATGAATGTAACGAAAAAGTCCGTGATTTTATTTTGTTTGTAAGTACAATTTTCAACATAGGTATTTTAAAATATTCTATGGTTTTTCAAGTTCTGCCTTTATTATTTAATTATGTACTAGTTCTATTATTACTTGATTCCTGTAGAGATGGGAGGACATAATAGGGTTATTATGAGTATATTCTGAATAGAGATAAAGTACGATGACGTGCGCCCCTCTTTGTATGTTCTTGTAAGTATTCGTTTTGAGTAGCAGGCCGGCAGCAACATGCGTTGTGAGTAGTGGGTGGCGCTTTGTAATTACTTTTACAAATACTTTCAAACGTATTGAATTTGAGAGGAAGGGTGGGCCATGAGAAAAGATAATATTTTATTACGTATTTTCGTAACGGACTTCGATGCCAAGTTGTGTAATGTCAAAAATACTATATGACGTCATGGGTATTTATAAACGAACTTTATAAATCTTTATTGTATGTAAACATTATGAGTAACTACTAAAGAATTTTATAATATGGAATCAGATGTTCAATGGCTATTTATAAATACCGTGACCTTAATAAGACCTAAGATTTTTTCCTTATTTAAATTGGTTTTACAAATCGTTGGTGATCAACTAGACCATCATTGCTGTTATCAGCCATTTGACAACCTCCCGTGTCCGGACCAGCGCTGGGGCTATATCGCGTAGGACCATAGCATTATGCTGAGCGATGACCTTATTGAATGCATGTGACGCATATTTTCTTTTTTGTTTGTGTTCTTTCTGTGCGTCATTTTTGCCGCAAATAAACACACTTTTTAATTCTTCTTTTTTTCTAAAATTACACGGTTTCGGTTACCCGAGCTACCTTTTTTTTTGAGAATTTGAAATCATCACGTGACTTCTCCCGCTCTGGGTGGTGCGGAAGGGAGTGTCAGACTCTTACTGACTAAAACCCATCCATGTCCCTTCCCTAGTCCTTTATGTTCCGGGGTAGTGGTAACCCTTTCAGACAATCCCGCTTACCCGACCGACCCGATTTACCCTGACAGCAAATATCTGTCGGAAGAACAGCTTAGTCTATTTGATTTTAACGTTTTTTTATGATTGAAATACATAAAGAGGAATAGGACTTCGTTAGCAATGACTGATGTTCGATTCAGCGCAGAAGCGTATCGATTGACTGTGAAGCCATGCAGGCACCATTGTGCTTGCTCTGTCAGGGCTCCCGCAGACGGGCGCGACACGACCGTGCAACGCGATTCTTATACAACAACTCAAATGTATTTTTCATAGATTGTTTTGAGTTTTATTTAAGACTAGCTTCTGCCCGCGGCTTTATCCGCGTGTATGTCGGAAATAATCCTATGGGGATCGTAATTTTTTCCAGGACAAAAGGTTGCCTATATGTTAATTCAGGGTATAATTATTATCTCTGTGCCAAATTTCATCCAGAGCCGTTCAGTAGATTTTGGATGAATAAGTGAGACACATACGAACAGATACACACACAATCGTTTGCGTTTATAATATTAGTGTGATTAGAAAAATTATTCAGGCGATGCCGCGGGCTACAGGTAGTTGTGACAGTAAAAACAATTTACTCAGTAATTTTCAAAGCAATTTCTAGTCCTCCAGACAGGTAATTTGTAGAAAATTTGTTGCGATGTATGTTCATTCATTAGATAGGCGATGCCGCGGGCTACAGGTAGTTGTGAGAGTAAAAACAATTTACTCAGTAATTTTCAAAGCAAGTTCTAGTCCTCGAGACAGGTAATTTGTAGAAAATTAGTTGCGATGTACTTAATTATGTTCATTCATTAGATGTGAATTTTCTTATTGACGAACTTGTTATTCATTTATTGAATCACTTGAGGAGGCTACACAAATAAATGCATGTACCTAAACAAGGTCTGGGACAAATGCAAGAATGCGCTTCCAATTTTATGAGGCCAGATTGTTCACTTATAATCTAGGTACTTACGTACAATAACTTTGGCGATGATTCAAAATCATTAAAATAAATGTAAGTTTATTACACGAAAATTATATAATAGAAAACTAAATGTAAAGTAAACCAGAGAGGATACAAAATAATTGTACAAATTAAATACAAAAAAAAAACAAAAGAATAACAGACAGAAAAGAAAGAAAAACATACATATATATGATGGCTAGCTAGTGCATGCGGTTTTCAGCCCAATTTTTTTTTAATAAAATAAATGTATCTGCTACTCCTTGTAACATCAGTCGGTGAAAGTCCCGTCAAAATCGCTCCAGCCGTTTCGGAGATAAGCTAAAACAAAATCCGACAAACAGACAAAAAAAAAATGTTTTTTGGCTATAAGCCCTCATACATACTAGCGGTTAACCGTGGTGGCGGTAAACCGCGCGGCTAGCGCCGTGGTTGCAATTTGGTGGCGGTTAAGTGCGTACAATCACAAGAGGTTGTATATTTAAAAAATTGAAAAGTGGAAAGCCGCGTACGCGGTTAAACGCTGGTGCATAAAAGGGGTAAGTATTGTTTATACATTTATAAGAATTTTGTAAAAAAAGCTGTTATTTCGTCAAGCAGACACTTAAATTTTATTTGTAAAGTTAAAGATTGCTATCTAACGATCAGGATCAGGGATCTTACAATATAAATACCTTTAAGTATAAATTATTTTCTAAGATTTTAATGTTAATATTTTACCAGTTTATTATTATTGTATTAAAATCAAAAGTCATTTATTCAAACTAGGCTGAAAATCTGCAATTTTTGAAGGTCATAGTTACAAAAGACAGTCCCCCAAAAACGCCCGCCCTTCACCACTTCCTAGTGCTTTAGTTATTACTAGCTTGTCCCGGGTGGTTTCACCCGCTGCTCGGCTCCTTTTGGTCGTAGCGTGATGATACATAGCCTTCCTCGATAAATGGACTTTCCAACACAAAAAGAATTTTTCAATTCGGAACAGTAGTTTCAGAGATTAGCACTTTCAAACAAACAAACTTTTTAGCTTTATAATATTAGTATAGATTTTCTAAGATTTTAATGTTAATATTTTACCAGTTTAATTCTGAATAATTATGTTATTATGATGAACACCGTCGCCGCGTCGTCGGGACCCGCGCGAGAGTCGTTAATCGTACGTAGATATTTGTTTATCATCGCACGGCATAGATATGCAGCGGCCTTTGGATCTGCACTATGTAGCGAGTTATTTATAAAACATGCCTGTCTGACTATTTTTAACTGCCACTAAAATCATTTTGGAACATTATCGGGACACTAGGTTTGGCTAGTCGGCTCGCTGCGTCGATAAATCGTCAGTTTGTAGGTACATCTAGAAGTAGCTATAACTATAATAAAATCTGTCGTGCCTTTTCCCAACTATGTTGGGGTCGGCTTCCAGTCTATCCGGATGCAGCAGAATACCAGTATTTTACATGGAGCGACTGCCTATCTGACCTCCACAACCCAGTCAGCAACTGGGTAATACGATACTGCTTGGTAAGACTGGCTGTCAGACTTTCGGGCTTCTGACTACCCGTAATTACTGTCAAAGATCCACGAATGACAGCCGGGACCAACGGCTTAACGTGCTTTCCGAGGCACGGAGGAGTCTCGATATGTAAAGATGGTCACCCATCCACGGACCATCCCCGGCAAGCGTAGCTTAACCTGATAGATCGATCGGTGCGGCTGTTACTACTTAGCCACGAGCTCCTCAACTATAATAAAAATATATATATATTCAGAATTAAATTAAATAAATAAATAATTTATTCAAAAATTAAAGTGGCAGAATAAAAAATAAAGGCGGCAGGTACTTTATGGTACTTGACAGTGAAAATATTAAAATAATTAATTCGTTATTTATACCTAGTTTACTTACATACTATTCACCTGAAAATTTATTACTATATCTGATTCCTTGCACGATCAGGGTGATTTATTGGGTCCTAACCTGGATAGCTATCTCATCTTATCCTCCAAGAATATTTTTGCTAAGTTCATGACATATTCCACTTTGGAGTGTAAATATGATATATTCTGTTTTACAAATGATGGGACACCTAATAACATATACCGTCGCTTGCACGTTACAGTAAGTGATGGACGCTAGTCATGGCGCCAAACACGTAACTGAATTCTGGGCCGAGTCCATTTAGATTGCCTTCGTCACGATAAATAACTATTTCATATTTAGAAGAGTAAAGATTAGAGCGTCACCATTGACTCTCACATTGTTTGAATAAAGAGTATTTTTCTTCAATAATGATCGAATAATCTCGCCAAGAGACTCGAAACAAAAGCACGTTGTGGCGGGTATAATTATTTGGTCTCTCTCAGTAGATGTACAGACGCAAACTATCCCAAACTGTAAATTTTTCCCAATTGAACATCAACCATATTCTTTTGTAATAAAGTTGAAAAACGATCAAAGAATTGGTGACAGGTAACAGATTGGTGTAGCTTGATGTGGTGGTTTCTGTAAAGTACCGAACATAAACTTACGAGACTAATAGGTACTCCTCGCTGCCACTTGTGTAAGGAGTAACTTTCTCAGGAGTGTAAAGAAGTCGGCACCTCTCCAACACGTCAGTCGCAGGACTCTTGCGGGGCCCAGGACAGGTTGAGCGTACACTTGGCGTTATTAAAGTGTACATAAAGAGTGTTGTATGCACTCTTCGCGCACTAACCAACGCTAACTTGTTTAGACTCGTAACTGACTGTACGCTTTAAACAGACTTGTGTTTGTTTGCATTTGCAGATAGAAAATGTAAAATCGACTTATCAGGAGTAATTAACTTACTAACTTAATTCATTATTAAGAAGTAATTAATTCATCAAAGGTAAGCGGGATTGTCCGAAAGGGAATGCCGCTGCCCCGGAACATAAAGGGTTAAAGAGGGAACATGGTTGGGTTTTAGTAAGTAAGAGTCTGACACTCCTTTCCGCTCCACCCAGAGCGGGAGGAGTCATTTGATGATTGCCCACCCTCAAAAACAGGAGCATTTAACACAATTTATTACTAACTACGGTTAATGTTTTACGGCGGTGTGACTGTTCCCGAACAAATTACTTTCCGCTATGGTTTAAGTATGTTTTTAACATTATGTTGTAGGTATACGTTTAGTCGCGGTCACTCGTCTGTCACGGTCATTAATAGTTGGTCGTTACAACGAGATAATTATTGAGTTTTTACGAAAGGGTTAAAATAGCCACCGTAGGAAAGAACATGGATGGGTTTTAGTCAGTAAGAGTCTGACACTTCCTTCCGCTCCACCCAGAGCGGAGAAGTCGTTGGATGATTTCCCAGCCTTAAAAAGTACCTAATCATCGGCCACAAGACAAGTTACTATTTTAACTACGATCTTCTTTTCGCGGTACACATATTTTAGTCAACATTATTCCTTGTATTATAATGTAATGCGAAAGAGTTTTAATTATATTTAAGAAATATATGGTAACTATATAACATTTAACACTTTTTTTTTAGAGGAGCTCGTGGCTAATTACTGACAGCCGCTCAGGTCGATTCATCAGGTTAAGCTACGCTTGCCGGGGTTGGCCGTGGATGGGTGACCATCTTTACATACCGAGACTCCTCCGCGCCTCGGAAAGCACGTTAAGCCGTTGGTGCCGGTTGTCATTTGTGCATCTTTGACAGTCGTAACATGTAATCAGAAGCCCGAAAATCTGACAGCCAGTCTTACCAAGGGGTATTGCCCAGTTACTAGGTTGCTCAAATAATTATCCTTTGTGCCAATCCAATCCTCGAAACAGTGTTAGGTTCACGGGAATTCATTTATTTTAATTATTTTGACATCGATCTCGCCTGTTGAAAAGCGATCGATAAAGCCTACAATAGAACGAGCGTGTTAAGTTTCAGTTTCATGGTAACTGCTGAAAAAACTATTTCGCTGTCTTTTTCTGACTATGTTGGGGTCGGTTTTTAGTTGAGGGTAACTGGATGCAGTATTTTTTTAAATAATTGGAATGGGCACCAGTATTTTTACAAATCATTGCTTTATTTGAAAATCGTTTATTTTTCTCTTTTTAGTAAGTGAATTTCTTACAACTGTTGATTGGGATCATCTTGAAGCAAAAGCGATGTAGAAGACTGACTCGTCCGTATCTTAAATTAGTATAATTTACTTGCTTTCTTGTTTAAATTACGAAAATTGATTAAAATCTTGCTCATTTATTAATTGATTACATTTTTTTTGGGATTTTGCCTTGTTTTTTATACACATAAATTAATGAACCTATTTATACTGGGCACTTAAAAATTAAATGGCTTTTTAACTAATCATATAATAATAATTTGGCGGGCTCGTTCTTTGGCCAAAGAATTAGCATTGCCATTCAACGTGGCAATGCTGCCAGTCTTCTGGGCACGTTTCTGGAAGACAGCGATGCGGGCAAGTGCTTCGACGTCTTTTATACACCTAAACCATCCTCTTGAGTCACTCTATCTATTAAAAAAAAGTGCATCAAAACCCGTTGTGTAGTTTAAAAAAAAATGTGTTTATTATCTAAATTCTATACAATTAAGTCGCCGGGGCTTCCCAGGAAGTAACCCGAAGATACTTGTGATGGGATAAACCTCGCTCTTCCTCGTTTATTTAACAATTTTTTCGTTGTGCTAATTAGGTATAAAAGATACACATTTTTATAAAACCAATAAAAATAAAAAACTTATCAAAACAAAAACCATTAAAAATAAAGAAAAACAAGAAAGGTGTAGATTTGTGTTTATGTGTGTGTGAACGTATATTTTGTGTGTATGTGAGTGTGTTTGAGTGGGTGTGTGGGGGTGTGTGTGTGAGTTAGTGTGTATATGAGTGTGTGTGAGTGAGTGAGTGAGAGGGGATCGCGATGGCCGATCAGGTCTACGCCGCCAAGGGCGACCCTATTAAAATCCTCATGGCATACCACAGTTACCCCGGGGTACTGCGCGCCATCTCCAACCTCACCTTTTAAATATCAATTATGGATATTACAAAAGGTGCTAGATGTACAAAGCCCCGGTCCCTCAAGTTAGGTTTCTTTAACGCTAACGGCGTTAAAAGTCAACGCGATGAGATCGCCGCCTTCCTCCGCGACCATCAGCTTGACGTCCTATTAGTTCAGGAGACCTTTCTGAAGCCCCATATACGCAACCCGAACATCGCCAACTATCGCATAGTTCGCAATGATCGGTCACGCTGTCACAAGGGCGGAACCCTCATCTATTTCAGAAGGACTCTCCATTGCATCCCGCTAGATCCCCCCCCTCTCCTCTCTCACTTGGAGATCTCTCTCTGTCGGCTCGCCATGACCGGTCATCAACCGATCACCATCATCTCCGGCTATTTCCCACCGACCAACGGTAGCGAGGATCATCCATCCATCGCCGCCGACCTCTCACTCCTCTTCGGCTTGAGCGACTCCGTCATCCTGGCGGGCGACCTCAATGCCAAACATCCCGCCTGGAACAGTAACCTCACCTCTACCAGAGGCAGATTACTGTTCAACTTAGGGGCCTCCCTTAACTTTGACGTCATCGCTCCGATGACTCCCACCCACTATCCCGGCGACCCTAACCAAACTCCCGACGTCCTCGACGTAGCGCTCCTCAAGAATGTGAACCTCCGTTTGCAATCTTTAGAGGCGCTACAAGAGCTTAACTCTGACCACCGTCCCGTTGTCATGCACCTCACCCCCTACACGGGGGGTCCGCTTGACCCTGACCACCCGCCCCGCACCCAGCTGATGACCGACTGGAGGAAAGTAAGCGAAAAGCTTAAATCCGACACTCTGTCACCGCAGCTGGAATCCATCCCTGACCTCATCGTCTCTGTCGATGACATTACTGGCGCGATCGCCTCGTTTACAGAACACGTGCAATCCGTTTTGACGGATTGCTCACGGGAAGTCCCGGTGGTGGAAGACCACCGCTGGAAACTACCCGCTGACGTACGTGAGCTGATAACCGAGAAGAACGCAGCCATCCGTGCCTACGACTCCTTCCCCTGCGACGCGAACAAAGCCCACATGCGCAATTTACAGCGTGCTGTAAAGAAACGCATTGCGGAAGCTCGTTCGGACAACTGGGACAAGTTACTCGGTGAACTTGAGCCCAATCACCAAGCCTTCTGGAACCTTCAGAGGAAGCTTCGCGCTCCCGAAGAATCTTCCACCCCTCCACTCATCCGCCCCGACAAGAGCATCGCTTTCGATAGCTCTGAAAAAGCCGAGCTCCTAGCCGACAGTCTCGAGTCCCAATGCTCCCCCAGTTCCCTTCCGGTCGACCCAAAGCACCTCGCCAAAGTCGACGCCGAGGTCGAACGTAGAGCCTCTCTCCCGCCCGTTGAAGACCCTGATGATCCTCTGCCCTCCGTCACCCCTGACGAGGTGCAAGACATCATCAAGGGTCTTCAGGCTCGTAAAGCCCCCGGCTCAGATGGAATTACCAATAGGGTATTCAAACTCTTCCCCGCCCAACTGATCATGCTCATGACCGCCATCTTCAATGGCGCCATGAGTAATAACATGTTCCCACAAGCCTGGAAAGAGGCCTCTGTTATAGGTATCCCCAAACCCGGCAAACCCAAATCCGACCCCACCAGCTATCGCCCCATCAGTCTGCTCAACGTGCTCGGCAAAATCTACGAGAGGCTTATTTATAAGCGTCTCAAGGACTATGCCGAGGCAAAGAGCCTGATTCCGGACGAACAGTTCGGGTTCCGTACCCAACACTCGTGCGTCCAGCAAGCGCACCGCATAGTCGAGCACATCAGTGCCGGCTTCCAGCGTGGCGCTATGACTGGCGCCCTGTTCTTCGACATAGCGAAGGCTTTCGACAAAGTCTGGCACAATGGCTTAATATATAAGCTATACCAACTCGGCGTGCCCGACCGTCTCGTGCTCATCTTACGGGACTTTTTGTCGAACCGCACCTTCCGCTACCGCATCGAGGGCGCTCTCTCCTCCCCCCACCCGATTCGCACCGGAGTCCCCCAAGGCTCCGTTCTCTCCCCCCTAATCTTTACCCTGTTCACTAGCGACATCCCTAAGAGTAAAAAGGCCCGATTGGCGTTATTCGCCGATGACACGGGGACCAGTCCGCCAGCTATAGCTCAGACTCTCCAGACCTCGGCCAACGTCCTCGGCGCTTGGTTCCGGAAATGGAGAATCGAGGTCAACCCCGATAAAAGCCAGGCTGTTCTCTTTAGGAGAATTCGTAGGGCCCTCCCCAACCCTCCTAATCCGATCACCATGTACGGCAAGCCGATCCCTTGGGCGAAGCATGCCAAGTACCTGGGTGTCACTCTTGACCAACACCTCAGTTTCGCAGAGCACATAAAGCAGGTCCGTTCGCGGGCCGCTTTCGCTCTCGGTAGGCTCCAATTCATGCTTACAGAACGCAGCAAATTGTCACTCCGGTGCAAACTGCGTCTCTATAAGGCTGTAATCCGTCCCATTATGACATACGCTTGCGTCGTCTTCGCGCACGCCAAACCCAAGTATCTGCATCGAATGCAGACGCTTCAAAACCGGTTCCTCCGTAAGGTCTCAGGAGCTCCCTTTTACGTCCGTAACATGGACCTTCATGTAGATTTTAAACTCCCCACAGTTCAGCAGTTCATGAAACGCCTCTCGAAGCGTTTCTTTGACACCGCCATAAAGCACCGCAATCCCCTGATTGCGGCCGCCTCCCGATACACCCCGTCCCGCATCAGTAAGGTTCGCCGTCCACGGCATACCCTCGTTGCCCCCGACGATGCCACCACTCTCCTCCAGGAGAGCAGCCCGGCTACTAGCACTGTTAGATTAGCACACAGACACAAATTTCCGTCGTTCCGTCCTCGCCGTCGAGGCCCGTCGCGACGACCCTGTCCACTCTCATCCCCCCGACCCTTGCTCGAGCCAGCCCGCGTTGCCGCTGAGCCAGTAGTTTTAAAAACCCCCGATCCAGCTGTCCCCTGCTGTCCCCCCCCAGCGACGCCCTAAGCCGAGGTCCGAACCCCGCAGGGGGTGCCCTTAGCGTGTAGTCGCTTAGTTTTGTAAGTTAGGTTTAGTTTTATTAAGCCCTGGCTGGAGGCTACAATTCTTTTGTGGCAGCCACAGGCAAGCCCGGTTAAGCAGTAGACAACCCTTTGGTTGAACTGCGAGATGCCATTAACAAAAAAAAAAAAAAAAAAGTGAGTGAGAGGGTGTGTGTGTGAATGTGAGTATGCATGACGTTCAACCCTGTGTAGCCAAAATGTCCTCCACGGCATCATAATTAAGTGTGAGGAGTCATTCCTTCAATATCTTCTTACATTCGTACAGCTGCATAGGGTAAATGTTAAGTTTGCGATTCACTTTGCACACTGCGAGCTACATTTTGGCGACTAGCAAAAATTGAACGTGTTGAGTATGTAGGGGCTACTATGTCTAAAAGATCTAAGCATACATACATGCAGACATTAAGACAGACGCAGGAAACGACTTTGCTTTATACTAAGTGGTGATTTAGGCCCAAATGGCTATTACGAGATAGGGTTATTTATTTTTAGATCGAAGGCATATTTCTTAAATATGTATTAAAATTTTAAAAATTGCTGAAAAAAAAAAAATTAAATAGTGGTCCGCCGGTGTCGGAAGCAAGGTCCAAGTTACCGTTACTTAGGGTCCAGGGACTGGAACCTCCTCACGATGCGAAATTTATCGAGGAGCGCTGATTCCTGAATCATTTGTAATTAAAGTAAGAATTCCAGCAATATTGCTGAAATTTGCTCCATCCATTTTCGGATATTGGTTACATAAAACAATAAAAAATACTGCCCGAAAACTTCAATCAGGGTTTGGAAAACTATGTCCGAATTGTGAGCGCAAAGGATCGTAGGTCGTGTTTTTGCTCCTATTTTCTTGTGTACATAAACATACGTTCATTTGTGTGACGATGTGGCGTGGAATCGTGATCAACTCCGCTGGGGTCCGAGTGTTAATCGAGTGTTTCGGCATATCGCCCAGCAATTTGTCGACTCTAGGTACACGTGACCAGAGGGCTGGTCAATTATTAGGTCAAAGCCATCGCCAGCACGTTTTGCAGCCCAATGAGCTCTTCACTTTTTTTGTATTACTTTTACAGTCGCCAGCACATCACGTTACCGCAAACTGTAATATTTTCCCAATTGAAAATTAACTTTATGCTTGTGTAATAATGTTTAAAAACTATCAAAGAAATTTGACAGATATGGGTAATTTGATGTGCACGCCTCTGTACATATTTTATAAAAATATTATGTAGTTTTAGGTATTGTATTTAAAATTTGTGTTTAATTAGTTATTAAAGTTATTATATGAGTACTTCGAAGCCTAAGTGCCCTTTTTGTTTTTATTTGTATAGTTAGTAAGATAGTCATTTAGTTTTTAACATAAGTATAAACCATTTTACTCTTCGTTGAACAGCGTATGGCAATACAATATTAAGGTAGCAAACATTGTATAGTGCATGTTCCTTGCTTAATTTAAACGTCAGAACTTAAATAACAGAAGATGTAATATCCTAAACTAAGTGTCACCCACATCTCGTTCACTTTATACTTCCACTAGCTTCCGCCCGCGGCTTCGCCCGCAAAATATATTGACAAATTATACACACAAACTTCCTCTTGAATCACTATCTATTAAAAAAATACCGCATCAAAAGCCGTTGCGTAGTTTTAAAGATTTAAGCATACATAGGGATATAGGGACAGAGAAAGCGACTTTGTTTTATACTATGTAGTGATGCCTCATGGTCCATGAAATACGATTCAATATACTCATCTCAGCCGTAACCGAATGCTATTAAACCATCGGCTAGTTTATATCGTGCGCATCTGTCAATCGTTTAGATTGCGTGACGCTTGGACGTTATCCAGCGGTTGTGCGAATTTGCGCAACTGGTTGCTCTCGCCAGACGGCGTTAGGCGTTACTTCAGTTTCATAAGACTGGGCGAATTGTTTAGGTTTTTCAGTAACCTGCCGCAGTCTCGGCTATGGTCATTCAATAAACGTCTGCTCCTTGACAAAGGAATCGCGAAGAATCGCCACAACTCCGGTCCTGTGTCTCCGGGGAGTGGTCATCCATCGGATTTGCGATCTTTATCAGAATGTCTTTAAACAGAGATCTAATGGAATTCATAAGATTCTTCTCCGTTCAATGATACTTTTCCACTGGCTGGCTGGATTGTAATTTTTCAATCGATGTGAAAGCGTTTCGTTTTGTTGGCAGTTAGCTTTTTAGCTCGTTCCATTAAAATCGCCTAGACCAGTCCCCCAGGGGACTACACAGTACTCAATGGTCCACTACGATCCCCAGTGCTGGGAATTCTCTTAGGGGTTCATTGATATCTGATCACTACAGTTCAATCAATTTGGCTGCCTTTTCCCAGCTATTTTTGGGTTAGCTTCCGATCTTAACCGGATACGGCTATATTCCAGTTTTTTTATCCACACCACAGTTACAATGGTTTTTAAATAACTGCCTAGTTTAATCTGGGATTGGCTGACTGGAGTCAGAATATATCAGTTCACGGGTCGGGAAATGCGCTGTTGAGCTTAGCACAATCAGCCTACAATGGCCCTACTGCTGGGACCAAGGCCTTCTCCCAATGAGAGGGAATGGACGGTAATCCCACACGCGCGCTCTATGCGAGTTATTGGGATCACATCACATGCCTACCAATCTTTGACTCGGT
The DNA here is from genome assembly GCA_951799385.1 of Hyppa rectilinea. Lineage (NCBI taxonomy): Eukaryota > Metazoa > Arthropoda > Insecta > Lepidoptera > Noctuidae > Hyppa > Hyppa rectilinea. The sequence continues at coordinate 28,670,916 of OX637300.1, read as the reverse complement.
TTCCTCACTGCTGTTTTTCTTTACCGTTGAGAGCAGTGGTTATGAAATAATTTGCTCAAAGTGCCTGTGTTGGAACCTCCGACCACTTTGCTCTCACTGGCATACATATTCCTTTCAGTTTCAGGGAAATCGAATGAAACCTCATTTCTCGCTTAGTTGGAAATACGTGACCTAGTAGTGTAGTTTTAGTACATCTGTCAATCATGGTTGGAATGTATTTGTGGTCTGATATAGCGATCTGAGTCAGTCCCAGCCTCGATGTCAGATTGGCAGCCCTTACATGCGTGTCTTCATCAATCTTGTTGTTTATCGTACGCCAAATGTTTTTGTTGTTAGTGCATCCATGTCCCTGTAACATCACGCCTGTATTCCCCGAAAGGTAGGCAGACGTTTGTCGTATACACTGACATTGTACCGTTGATCGTGATTTAAGGTCAGATTTCTCGTGATTGAAATATCATCATTCATGGAATTACTGATATGGCAAATTCAATTAAAAAAAAGATTTGAATGATGGTTACACAAACAAATGCATGGTATTTGAGAAAGTCAGGAAACTTTTAATATTTTGTTCAATCTCGTTAACATACGTACAATTTCCGTTATTCAGGGAAAGACCTTACCTTTCGCAGTCAACCCCTTAATTGTCATATTAAGCCCATAGGTTCTAGGCGGGATGGGAGAGAGAAAGGTCCTCCCGTCCCAGCCGCCGCGGGAGACGCCCCGGGCGTCGGGAGCCACGTGACGACTCCCGACCACCATTGTTGAGCTCTTATAAGCAAACGTATTCTAACAGTAGAGTTAATATTTTATCAAAATACACGAGAGGTAAAAGCTTTTTTTGCTGTCCATATTTCGCAAAAAAAATCTGCCATTCAGATGTCCGTGTTACCGAGAAAGGGGAACTAACAAGCTGTGTTTTTTGTTTTTATTTTTATGTCGGGTATCTGGCTAACCAAATATTGACTGCCGCAAAATAACATTCCGTTATACGTACAAAATCATGGTTTTCAGAAGGGAGCGTTGAATAAAACTGTTGACTAAAACTTTTTTGGTCCGTCTGGCAGCTAAATTTTTTTCCGGATAATTTTTTTTTGGTACGTCAATAACATTTTTTCAAATATTGGACACGTATACATTGATTTAAAATGTGGCATGACGTCACGCTTACGTACGTAGATACACACTACACGTAAACGATAGTAAATAACTGAAATTCTACTTGGGTATTTGAAAGGGTAGTCAATAACATTACTTTTTATGAACTGTCAAAACGCGGAATTTTTACATGACTTGTATGAAATATAACAATGTGAAGTCATAGATGTTTAGAATCATGTGGAATAATTATTAGCATTTAATACAATTTTACAATTACATCTTCGCATCACATTCAATTTCTGTACGGTGATGGAAGTTTTTAAGACGAGCGGTCTTTTTCTATGTGATTTCATATTATATTTTTAACCGTTTCAAATAGTCAATTGGCCTGATTAATAAATCTTATTAAGAGATATAAATCAATGAGTCTCAATTCGTAAGAAGTGATTCTCCCAAATGAAAAAAAAATAACGAAAATAAGGAAGCAACAAAAAAACACTATCTCAAAGAAATGAGGTCGCAACGCAACTGCACATCTGCTTCCTGGTTAATTCCACGTACTACGCATTTCTCATTTTTACCGGCACATTATTAGCTATCACTAAATATAGCCAATGACGTCCTCGCATTGTGTTCATCATACATGTTGCACGCAGTGTTACTAAATCCGACTTTGTACTGATTTACCGGACACGTTCCGGCAGGCGGAAGCTCTATTTCTGAGACTTCGGCTATTTGAACTGTTTTCGTGCGTGTTAGGAAATGCGATTTTGATTTTTCCCGAAATTAATGTATTCATAAGTAGAACTTACCGGAAAATACTGTAAAAATAAATGATCATGAATAAAAATTAACTTAAAATAAAAATAATGTTTATTCAGCTGAAATAAGACGCGTATTGTTATACAAGGTTAATTTTAAGTCGTCTTAATCCTCTCAAGGGGTCATTGTACTGATTATAACGAGCTACCTACTTTTAATATGGAAACAATACTGGAATCGCGAAAAAAAATCAGTAGATTTCGACTAGTTGGGAGAACATAAATTGTATATAGTTGTAAAATGAATTAAATTTAACTATTTAGAATAAAGTTAACATTTTCATACCAATACAAAATGGTCAAAAGTTTAAAATTCGACAGAAAAAAAAAAATTAAACAATAGTCTTGGTTTTGTATTGTTCTACCCCTAACTAATAGACCTCATTAAATGTTTAGCTGAAACCGCGCGGATACTGAGGAGAAAAGACCCTCATAGTTCAGCAGGAATCACTGCCTCACTGGACAAGTCGCTCAGCAGTCCATGGAGCCACTTAAAGCTAGCCTTGATTGCGGACAGAGCTTACTATTAGTTAGTGGAAAACAACAGAAAACCAGGACTACGGTTCAAATGATCGATCCACCGCAATGACCGGGACGTCATGTGTCATTGACGCCGACGAGATGTCGGCAGCGAAGTAGCGATACACACATTTACGCTGCATATCTACCGTGCCTCCACCAAATGCAGCGCCGTGGTATGGGCAGGGTGACCGCCCCCAGCGCCTCAGTCACGGGGCGCCAGGACGGACGCTATTCAATTGTCGAATTTCGCAGGCAGCTTGTAGATACTAACAGCCCCGGATTTACATTAGCCAGTCGAGGCGGGGCAAATCTAACCCGGCCAGGTAGCTCACAGGCTTAAGCCGGAGGGATAGGGCTAAATAGGAAATGCTGGCTGATAACATTATTAGCTAGTACCACGCGGAAGGACCGACAGAAACGTTGCTGTTTCAAATACAATTCAAACGGTTTGTGCTACCATTACAATTTCTTAGACTTAAATTATATAGGACATGTTTATATCTTTTTTGTATCTCTTATAGTTTAGCTGGTCTGTTGCGGTTCTGCATCAGGTGTTCATGTTTCCAAGATAAATTATAGCCTATATGTTGCTCAGAGTTAATACCTATACAACAAAAAAAAAACATTCCCATCCGTTCAGTAGTTCCGAAGATTAGCGTGACAAACAAACAGACACATTTTTTTTACTGTTTTATTATATGTATAGATTTGTCCACATATTTTGCGGGCGAAGCCGCGGGTGGAAGCTAGTAGTTATATAAAATACAAAACATTTAATAAACACTGTTTCCTAATTACAGGAAACCCTATAAACGAAAGTTTCGAAAGTTACGAAAGTTTTTAAGTTTGCGTGAATATTTTTTTTATTTTTCTTGTTAAATTTTCTTTTTGAGGCTTCACAGCCGCTAGAAAACCGTGGTGGTATTGCCTAACTTGTTTTTCGCAAACAAATCACGCGTTTTATTACGAAATCAAATAATTTTAATGTTCTTGAAAAATGTGAGGAGGTGTTGTGTGTTGCTGTGCGAGGAGCAAAACACATACGAAACAAAACAGTTGACTTGAGAACCTCCATCTGTTTTGAAGTCGGTTAATAACCGGCCAAATTGGTGGAGCTTGGCGATTCCTATGTCCAGCAGTGAACATGAATCGGCTGAAATGGTGAAGCGATCATAAACTCCTGTGTATGGTGATAAATAGCAAGTTCTGATCACAAATATCTGAGATTTTTTTTTGGCAGCATTGCATGTTTCGGTGTCCCACAATATTTATTTATAATGTTAGTAAATATGAAAAGTTAAAATATTAAATTACGGAGTGACAAAAAAATCATCTGTGAGTCCGGCTCTACCCCGGGCGTTGCGGAGGATCGTATCATCCTGCGACTCCCGGCGTAGGTGAGAGATGCAACGCCGCCGCTGGGTCTGTTTTAACTCAGTTAGAGCGGGGGGCACATGATATGCGTTGCAGCGGCGGTGCGGCGACGGCGCGGTGTCGTGGCCCCGTCTTACATACAAATATCTGTAGCATGTCACACGATGCGCTGCGGCGCCGCACCTGTCTTGCAACCACCGAGACGAGGCGGGGAGGGGTGAATGCGTTGCGACGTCGGAGTGGCACCGCTCAGGTGTTTATGCGTCGATGAGCACACGTTCGATCGTTTCGTTTCTTTTTAACCGACTTCTAAAAATATATCGCATCGCATAACTCCGTTGCTTGCCAACCGATTTGAAATTTTTTTTTTTGTTGGAAAGGTTATACTTCCCAAATGGTCCCATAAAATTTTTATCGAAATCGGATAAGTGGTTTTTGAAAAATCAACAAAAATCTTAAAAATTTCCTACTTAATATATGTGGACGATGTTCTAATAAGTTCCTGTCACTGTAATTTACATACCAGGTAGTGGTATTAAAATGGGGGGGGGGGGGTGTTGTGTAGGTAGGTACCTACCACAACTCAAAGTGAAAAATAAAAACTTTTTTACAAAAATAAAACCGACTTCCAAAACAAACACTACAAAGTGAAAAATAATTTTGATTTCGGAAGTCGGTGGCAAAAAATGAAAATACAAAACCGAAGACACCGAGTCTTTTCTTAGTTTTTGTTAATTGTGATTGAGGTTTTAAAAAATGAGTACCAACATAGAAGATAGTCATATGGACTACCTCATAACATTAGTCCAAGAAAGGGAAATTCTGTGGGATAAGTCCAATGTAAGACGTAGACTTGCCGGCGCGTCGCTGCAACATAACGACATTGCAGCACCGCACCGCTCGTGTGCGCACCGATACGGTGAAATCTGCTGTGCGGCGCCGCAGTGCATCGTGTGCTCTCGCTCTAAGTGTCTGACAGACCCCTCCTGTCGCCCCCAGACTGTAGGACAACCATGAGGATTTTCCAACTTGGAACAAAAAAACGGGTTTTCCCCGGGCGCAGTTTTTTTATTCGCACGGCCTTACCTGGGCGCCCACATCCCGTCACCAACGTACAGAGGCCAGCACATCAAGTTACCACAATCTGTCAAATTTCTTTGATAGTATTTCAACTTTATTGCAACGACATAAGGTTCATTTTTAATTGAGAAAATTTGACAGTTAGGGATAGCTTGATGTGCTGGCGTCTGTACATTAAAACACACCGTGAAAATGTCGGCGGAAGGAGCCGTCCGTCCACCGGATGCTGGGATTGGCACTATTGGCATCTCACTTTTAACTCACTCTAACTCCACCAAAAATTTTTAATACACTTAAGTCCAAAAACACTGGTGATTACTGGGGCATCTCCATTAAACTTTTAAGTAATATAATAGATATCGTAGCCCCCTATCTAGCTGTTACCTTTAATAAATGTGTTGATTTGGGAACCTTTCCTGACCTCATGAAAAGTAGTAAAGTCATTCCTTTATTTAAATCTGGTAATAAAAATAACGTTGGCAATTTCAGGCCTATTTCAATCTTACCTGCATTTAGCAAAATATTTGAAAAATTAATACTCAAGCAGTTGTTAAGACATTTTAATTTAAATAGCCTCCTTCATGATGAACAATATGGCTTTACAAAAGGTCGTTCGACAACGGATGCAGGTGTTGCTCTGCTGAAACACATATTTAGCGCATGGGAGAACTCGCAAAATGCTATTGGAATTTTCTGTGACCTCTCCAAAGCTTTTGATTGCGTGCACCACGACACGCTTTTACGTAAACTACGTCATTACGGTGTTCAAAACGAAGCTCTTAACGTTATAAATTCATATTTACAGAATAGGTTTCAATGTGTAGATGTTAATGGTGTGAAATCTACTGAGCTACCAGTTCAGTTAGGTGTACCTCAAGGCTCAATACTAGGTCCATTCTTATTCTTAGTGTATATCAATGACTTACCATTCCATTTAAAGGGTATCTGTGATGTTGTACTGTTTGCAGATGATACCTCTCTTATCTTTAAAGTAGACAGAGATAGACTAGTTTTTGACGATGTTAACAGTGCACTCTCAACAGTAACGGATTGGTTTACATCTAATAACCTAGTTCTCAATGCGAAGAAAACGAAATGTATAAAATTCGCCTTACCCAATGTCAGAAATCTAGGACCACAAATAATATTAGATAAAGAGGTGCTTGAAACTGTAGACACAGCAGTCTTTTTGGGAATAACAGTAGATTCTAAACTCCAATGGAGCCCACATATATCAAGTCTAGCAGGACGGCTTAGTTCAGCCGCCTATGCCGTCAGGAAAGTAAGACAATACACTGACGTTGATACAGCCCGGTTAGTGTATTTTAGCTATTTTCATAGCGTTATGTCCTATGGCCTTCTGCTGTGGGGCAAAGCCGCAGATATAAATAATATATTCGTTCTTCAAAAACGAGCTGTTCGAGCAATTTACCAGCTAGGTGCCAGAGTATCTCTGAGAGATTTTTTTAAAGAAATTGGTATTCTTACGGTAGCGTCACAATTTATTTTCGCCAACATTTTATATATTAGACAAAATTTACACTTATATACTAAAAACAGTGATATTCACAACATCAATACTAGAAATAAGGATAAACTACGTGCTCCCTTTCATCGGCTTCATAAGGTTCATAACTCATTTGTGGGGCTTGGTATAACCTTTTATAACAAGCTGCCCTCTTCTTTGCTAGAATTGCCTTTTAATACGTTTAAATCTAAAGTAAAATCTATCCTTTGTTCAAAGGCTTACTATACTACCAACGACTACTTAAATGACAAGAATAGTTGGTCGCTGTGATTAACACAAGACAATGTTTATGTTCTTTCTCCAGAATTAGCTTCATAAAATTATTTTTATTATGTATTCAATTCATTGTTTTGGTTGTTTTTATTTTTTTTATTAGCCATTTATTGTTGACATAATCTACTCATTACAATGTTTTTTTTTTAATGAGTTGTATTGCAAAATGTGGTTAGCTAGAGACCTCGACAGTTGATCATATTTATTTATCTTGATCCTAGTTAGTAATCATTAGCAATTAATTGATTGATTTTACTTCGATGGTCCTAGTTTATCATTTTTAACTTCGAGTTACGGCTGTATGGACATAGTACAGCATTGCACATGTAAGCGGGCACGCACTTTTACCTGGAGGCTCTTTTTTTTTCTTTTTAAATTTACGCTTGAGTACAGTCAGTTTTAATGTTTTAATTGGTATATTGACGTGTGCTAGCTGACATGTGGCAAATGATTGATTTTAATGTGATGTGTTTCGTAATGTTAATTACTTCTCATGCGATAAATGTGTGTAGAGTCAAGTTCTTCCAACTAAACAGACAGCTGTGCTGCTGGGGAGTTTGTTGCGCCACTTCTTCTTCCCAGCTAAAGCACTAGGAAGTGGTGAAGGGTGGGCGTTTTTGGGGGACTGTCTTATGTAACTTTGACCTTCAAAAAGTGCTGATCTTCAGCCTAATTTGAATAAATGACTTTTGATTTTGATTTTTGATTTTGATTTTACGATGAGAATTTTACAGAAGAATGACTGCTAGGTATTCTAATAAACCAAATATGGGTGTCCTATATTTTATAACTGTTTAGCAAATGCTGTATAAACTCAAACTCAAAGCACCCAATTCAAATAAACGAATTACAGGCACTTTTGAATTGTCAAAGAGTCGGTCAGTCAGTAAAATGAAGCTAGGTGCCCATACCAAAGCAAGAACCTGTGTAGAAGAACGGGCAAGAAACTCCACGGACGCTCTTTTCAGAATATGGTTACAAAATAAGGGTTACATTATGTTGTAATTATACACGTGAGAACGATGCAGAACGTAAAAGCGTCCGTAATAAAAGATTAATAAAAGTAATAAAAAGTAAAAAAAAAGATCCCTGGCAGCTAAGAGATGACCAATCCCTACTGACGGCGCCTGTTCACTAACATAACGCGCTATACTTCAAGGATAATCAATTACCTATTTTAAAAAATGCAACCATCATATAAATAAACACACGTAGAACACGTTTGTACACAGTAATTAAACATCAACGGCAAAGACCACATGACTCGGTATTATATTTGCAACACAAATATTTTCCAATAACATACATTTATCCGCATGGAGTAACTGTAAAGTGCCTTATTGGTTGAACGTTTAATTAATTAATCATGCAGTATCTGATATTTCCCTATAATTCTGCACTGAACATTTTTTTAATGGCGAGATGAACACGTTAATTGGAAACGTATGATGTTATTTTTTAATTAGGTACTTCTTTGACGTCGGCACCGGTCGGCCAGGTATAAAGTTGAGCCTTTCTGCTTTCCTTCCTTGCCTTGCCTTGGTTTGATGGACAGTGACTTAAAAAAAAAATTGGTAAAGGATAACATCGTGAGGAATCCGGCAAGCAATTTTTTTTTTGTTGAGGGTGGTAATGACGAAGAGATAAAAATAAATTACAACGAAGACAAGCTCGTACTAACTATGGTAAAAAAACTATATTGTTCGAAGGAGCACAGCTGTATAATGACCTACCAAATGACGTAAAAGATTGTAATAACATTAACTCATTCAAAATGAAACTAAAAAGTCATATTCATAAAATTTAGTCCTACCGCATACCTATCAATTAGTGTTAGTAACTTCTTACCTACCTAATATTTATTTATATAACTTCACCAGCAAGCACCTGTGGCAAAATGTACTACATTTAGATTTAAGCTATTATTTTGTATCTCATTGTAAGTGAACCTATTGTTCTTATGAGTATAAAATTCTTTAAACCTAATGACTTCTCCCACTCTGGGTGGAGCGGAAGGGAGTGTCAGACTCTTACTGACTAAAATTCATCTATGTTCCTTCCTTAGCCCTTTATGTTCCGGGGTAACGCTAACCCTTTCGGACAATCCCGCTAAGAGATATTTTTCAACAGCATGTGAAGCTAAGACAGCAGTGGTGACCCAGTGGTATCGGTCTCGACTTACTGAATTGCAGGTCGTGAGTTCGATCCCAAGCGGGCGCTTTACTTTATGCATTTAATTAATTAATTTCATCACCACTGCTCTCAAAACGGTGAAGGAAAACATCTTGAGGAAACTGGCATATCTTAGAACCAAAAAATCGAAGACATGTGACATCCTCCAACCCGCACTGGGCCCGCGTGGTGGATTATGGCCCACTCCCTCTCTTAGAGAGGAGGCATGTGTCCCAGCAGTGGGAACATTATAGGCTGATTGTGTATGTGAAGCTAAGTCAGAGGCCCATGGGCAGCTTAAAAACTCTGACAGCAGGTTAGTCACTAACCACACGAAATAAAAGAAAGAAAGTTGGTTTGCCACTTATGACAGCACTTAGCCTTTGACCTTTGGAAATTAGTTTATTTTATACAAAGAAAAAGGATTATGAAAACAAGCAAATATGGGTTTGATAAGGGAAATTAGCATGGATGAAGTAAGAAAGGCAGTTGAAAGTATGAAGAATGGAAAGGCCATGGGTCCACATGATATACCAGTAGAACTATGGAAGTATTTAAAAGAAGATGGATGTATGTGGCTGACTTTATTCTTCAATAGCACTTTGCCCGCGGCTTCGCTCCCGTGGTCTTTCCCGTGGGACCCGTTACTCCTAGAAAACTAAGCTTTCCAACGGTGAAAGAATTTTTAAAATCGGTCCAGTAGTTTTTGAGCCTATTCATTACAACCAAACAAACTTTTCCTCTTTATAATATTAGTATAGACAAAGAAAAAGGATTATGAAAAGAAGCAAATCATAATTGTTTTAACAGCTCTTATTAGACACCGGACTGTTTGTATTTCGTGCGACAGAGATAACGCTCTACGAAGCCGAAATTAGCCGATTGTCTCTTTCCAAAAGTCGATGTGTAATATTTATCGCCGGTACTGTACGGCTTTACTCAAATGTTAGTATCTAAGGGGAGGGGTGGGACATGCGGAGACATTTCCGTATTGAATTAAGTGCCACGTTCATGAATCAATTCACGAATGAAACACTACTTTTAGGCGACGCGACGGACACTGCTCTCGAATTTAGTGATTCGGCAATGAAATATAAATAGCGTAATACAGAGACCAGCACATCAAGTTACCCCAATCCGGCAAATTTCTTTGATAGTTTTTCAACTTTATTACAAAAGCGTAAGGTTTATTTTCGATTGAGGAAATTTAACAGTTTGGGAAAGCTTGAAGTGCTGGCTGGCGACTGTACCAGTCTGTGAAAAGACTGAGCACTTCAAAGCCTTTATTTTATTATGTTAAAAAAAAACTTTCGGAATCGAAATTAAACGGAAGGATCGGCGGTGGTGGGGGAGTGGAGGGAGCGGGGTACGGTATCAATAGCTACGGGATTCCTCGAGTATTTGAAGAAATGTTTTGACTAAACGAACTGATCCATATACGGTTTGATTTCATGGAAAATAGAATCGATGAACAGGCATAAAAAATACATACAGAGAACCAAATAAAATTCAAAGTTAAATATTCTTAAAAATATTAATACACAAATAATATTTAACATAATTTAATAAAAATGAAAACACTTTTAAAACCCACACTGTTCTTATGCAATACATAAAATAAAATAACTAAAATATTATACCTATTCAAGTAAACAAACATAATAATTTAAATGTAATCGATTAAAAACAAGGTGGAACGCAATGTAACTTTAGAACTAGGTCACCTAGGTGCATTCTTCACCCTACTGACACGCTGTAAAACATGGATTTCAGGTTATAAAATGAAAAAAAAAAATACTGACAAAGTCAGAGTTTTTTCTTGTTTATTTAACTAAGTAAGTATTTTATTTTTTTGTCACACATTCACACATAATGTTAAAATTTATTTATTAAAATAAAATGAAATACCAGTCTAAAGATCGAACCTTGCCTATTTCGAAGTTTCGAAGACATTTTTTGTTGTTTAAATAAACATTTTTTATTTATTGGTCAACAATTTCTACCTTAAGTACCAATACCGTTGACATTTAAATATTAATAACAATTAAAACTATTTCAATACATAAAATTGATTAATTCCCTTCCCTTTGATGTATTTAAACATATTATAATTATTTTAAGGCGATTAGTTTTAAACTCATGTAAAATATATCAACTGTTTAATTAAATACTCCGCCAGTGAGCGAGTACTGGCATAATTATATGAAATATTTAAGCTCCATCGAATAAAGCTCGACAAATTCTGCTTTGATGAATTTCCGTCCAATTATCGAATGAAATGCAATAATAATAATAATTTCTAGAGATGTGTCGAATAGTGGTTACATTCGGCATTTCGAATGACAATATGAATAAATAAATAAATTAAATTCTTCAAAATTCTGCCGAATACAAAAGCGAATATACAATACCGAGTACCGAATTTAAAACGAATATTCGGCGCATAGACCTTTAGTACACCCGCAAATCGCCAGTAATGTTTGAGTCCCATTTAATAGGGGAAAAGCCTATTGCCAGTAATCGTGCACAAATAATATTTTTTCGACCCAGGAATCAGCAGTAGCGCTTGCGAACTTTAGACCAACGAGACAGTCAAAATTAAACAAGGGTTTTTATAAACAAGAGATAAAGCCCTGTGACTGACGGTCACACGGTCGGGCGGAAAGACATTGGACTCTATCAATAGGATCCCTAAACCTAAAAATCTTCAGTTTCTCGAGTTTTTGTACATAGCAAAATTAACTCTATGTCATTTGTGTAACGTATAAACTAGATACGAACTTGAACCTGCAGAAATCACCGAGAATGCGCAAGAATTCTACAGAAAACGCGTGACCAGTAATTTGACTCATATCTAGTTTGTACAGTCGCCAGCACATCAAGTTACCTACTGTCAAACATTCCCGATCGAACACGAACCTTATTCTGTTTTATTAAGGTTGAAAGAAATTTGACGGATTGGGGTAGCTTGATGTGTTGGGTCCTGTACATTACACTATTGACATAAAGTTCATAATGCTTTGTACAGAAAATCACATCTATTCCGTTTTGCGGCAATGTAAATTGATCCAACCCTTTTGTTGTGACTGAGTTCGGTGCAACGTAAAAACTTTCACTCATTCGTTACGCTTACATTGATCTATATTCTAAAAAAAATATGCTTCACACGATTAAAGAATGTGACGCTCAATAAAGATGTTCAACATTGATTAATGTCGTCTTTTTAAGTCCATTTCATGCTGTATTTGTTATTCGAGCTTTTTATTTTAGTTATCAAAAGACGTTTACACTACAAATCAGGAGTTGACTGCCCTTTTTGTATGTAGAACAAAGGATCCGACATTTATTGCTTTTAAAATTAGCATCAAACACTTTCAGTATTTAACAGAAAAGGGGTTAATAGTAAGTCAAAGGGGGTTATTTTATACATATAACATTGTATTATAATATATAAAATACATTTAATATAAACTCATTTATATACAGTAAGTTATTTAATCCGTTAAATCCGTTTAAAGCGTTCCCGCTAACCCCGCAGTCTATACTAGCGTTTACATGCTTAAAAAACCGGCTAAGTGCGAGTCGGACTCGCGCACCGAGGGTTCCATACAAACCGTAGGTATATAATTAAAAGTTCACCCATCACGACAATCGAGTCATAGTTATGGTATTTTTATATTTTGAAAAAAAAAAGTTTTTTTTGTTTATTGTATGATGTAACTAAAAATTTACGGTTTTCGCAATTTTTCCTTTATCTGTACTATAAGACGTCACTTCGTACCAAATTAAAAGATTCTAAGTTCACGGGAAGTACCCTGTAGATTTTGATTCCCGTGAGAGTTTCAAAAATTTGCGGAAATTTGCGGCATAAACGGCTGTATCTTTTGATTGCTTTGGCTTAGAAGTTTGATTTTATCAGAGCTCCAAGGGACAGTAGACTTGAGTATTAGATATAATTATCAGTTTGATACCTCCACGCGTTCCTGAGAAAAACGGTCTTGACAGACGGACGGACGGACAACAAACTGATCCTATAAGGGTTCCGTTTTTTCCTTTTGAGGTACGGAACCCTAAAAATATTACCATGAAAAGATTCACGAATAAAAAATCGACTGTAATATTACAAGTACCAGTTACAAACAAAAGAAAATCATTCTACGTTGGTGTTTTGTTTTTTTTGCTTTAATATTAGTTTTCACTCTCGATTATTCCTGCAACTACCTTCATACGGCAACTGGATCAGTTGGTCGACTAGTCCAGTTTTGCCCTGCTAAGTGTTTGTTGCACAGACTTATGACACAATGCATTGTTTCCGTATTGTTCGCAAGGCAAAGCCAAGCATGAGGTTCAAGGGTCGATTACCAGGTTGGACAAAGCGCTGTTGGGGTTTGCTATCAGGAATTTGATAGTGGCAACCCGGATGCTGAATTCGTGGCAATTGGTTTGCTCAGTAATTTCATGCAGTAGCATGAAAAATCACTCTACTCTACACCTCAGCGTAACACTTTGAGGATTACAGGCGTACTGATATTTTGAACATGTATATCGTAGCCAGCCCCGAGCAGCCGACTAACAAACAGCTATTGTTTGGTGGAAATAGTAATTGCTTTAGTATCGAAAATCGGGGTGTCAAAGGCTCGGTTCTGGGAAGCTGCCTTTGATAAACGATGAATTGATTTTGCTGTAACGGATGTTCACAGTATTAATTCCTCGTTTCTGGCAGCAATATTTGAAAAAGGAACGTTGTGGCAACTGCCGATTAATAAAAAAATCATATTTGACGACACGGTTGGCGCAGCGGTTGAGCGATTGACTGCTGCGCAGCATGTCGCGGGTTCGATTCCCACACGGAACAAATATTTGTACGACCTGCAAGTATTTGTTCCGGGTTTGGGTGTTTTTCTATCTATAATATGTATGTATTTACAAAAAAATAAAAAATAAAATGTATATAAGTAGTTTATCAGCCATCTCGTTACCATAATACAAGCATTAGGTTGCTTAGCTCGGGACTATATATTATGGCGTTGTGTGAAATGTCCAAGGATATTATATTATTATATTTGTGACTATGGTAAAAAATATGAATTTTTTGACGATAATACCGACCATTATATACCATCAGACAGAGAATGTAAAAAAGAATTAAAAACGTATTTATGCCTTGTTACATTAACAAAAAAATACAGATAAAACGCTATTAAGTTTGGGAGTGAGGGCTCGCTACTTTAGTTTGTATAAAATCTACGAACCCGTGACGTCATGCCACATTTCAACTCAAAGTATCGACGTAATCTAAAAATAAATAATACGTGTAGGTGTACAGAGGCCAGCACATCAAGTTACCACAGACTGTCAAATTTCTTTGATAGTATTTCAACTTTATTGCAAAGCTATAAGGTTCATTTTTAATTGAGAAAATTTGACAGTTATGGATAGCTTGATGTGCTGGCGTCTGTACGTACAGTCACCAGCAAAACTATGTACACACTTAGCTAATTTCATAAGCGGTTTTCTGCTTGCTTATTGAATGAATTTGTATGTTGTCACACACATTGCATTTTCGAATCCATAGGTTTACTGTAAATGTCGTATCTCAAAGTTGATTAGTTATTTTACGAGAAAATCAATTCTGAAAATTACTAGGTGTATACATATTGGTGCTCGTGACTGTACTAGCTGACTGACTATCAGTTACCATCCCTGTTAATCCTCCCCTCAATTACTTAACAGTATAACTGATATGAAATGACTACATGATATTAATAAAGAGAGTGGCTTCTAGAACTCACGTTCGGTATATTTTAACAAAACCACAGTGTCATTTTAACGAAAGTCGCAGGCTCGAGTTCTTTATGAAAATTTGATCGATGTTGTTATATCTCTTGTCAGAGATGTGGTCGAATATCAATAATGTTCATCATCACCTTTTCGAATTTAAATTATTATAACAATGTGTGTTATAAAAATAAACATAGTCTTAGATAAATAATGGCTAAATTGTTTGTAATATACATATGGTAGCAAAAATAATACTTCACAATCGTAACACAACACAAAAATTTTGTTTTATTAAATTATTGTTTTATTAGAGGATTTTTTTTCTAAATTTTTAGTCATATTAAGTTGGGTACTGCCTTTTTTTCACAAATATAGACACGGATAAAGACCATTAAAGCGGTCACGCAGTACACCCGGTCCGGATCCGAATTCAAGATCCGAGTTCAATCCGAATTAGGAATGTTCTAAATTTGGGCGGGCAGAATTTGGATCTAGTACGCAACCCCTCAAACAAATAGTAAGAACTATAGCTACTTCGGACCGATTTCTTGGATTCAGATCGGATGTAATGCAGAACCGCTACTAGTCCGTGTACGAGTAACGATGTCAGACAATCTGATAACAAATATATCGGTAACATAGTCGTTTTAACGTCGGTTTTTTTAACTTTGATTTGTAACAATAATAATAAGTCATGTGGGTGTCACAAGGCAAAACCACTTTATTATTATAATATTATTTAGTAAAGTAAAGAAATTCAAGGTAGCATCGAAATAACTGTCTTCAATTATTCATTTAATTAAGCTTAAGCAATTTTGGAAGTCTCGCGTAGTCGTAGCTGTATAAAGACATATAATATATCTCATCATTCACCTCCCAATTTATTTGGGGTCGGCGCAACATGTCTTACAACAAGATATAAAGACAAAGATACGCCTCTGTCGCTTAAGACATATACAACGTGGCGCTACAATGGTGGTTTAGAATTTAACACACGGGTGTTAAATTAATGTCACCTACACGTTACTTACGTGGGAACGCAAGTGACGTCTACTCAAAAAAATGTTAAAAAGGTGATCGTTAGCAGTAGCCTTTTACACACGTAACACACGTCTGAACATATTATCAATATCGTCAGTTTATCGCGACGATAGATTCCAAGATACATTTCTGGCTTTAGTGCCACAAATAGGCACACTTGACGCCAGTAAATTCTTATTCTCACCATCTTGTTTGTTTAGATCCATGGGGATCTATTTAGGCGGGTGCACTGACCTCTTAATACCGTGCTCTATATTTACTTGATATTCCACCATAAATTATACTCATGCGCATATTTAAACGTTTATAGTTTTTAAACTGTCGGAAATAGGAACAGAGATTTGAAATTCCTGCTCACAGTTTAGCTAGAATTGAGGTTTTATTTAGTATGTTTAAATAGGAATTTAATTAGGAGTTCTTTATACTGGTCTAATTTCGGCGCGAACTATTATGTTATAGATATATGGAAGGATATTTAGTGGCTTTTTTGGTGATGTTTTTCAGAAAGGTCGGCTTATTGATCGATTCGCACGAATTTGCTCGTCCGAAATGTGCGTGTGGACGCTTTTAAATAATATTAATTGTTTGTATGGGCTACTCGCACGAAGTTAATTTATATGGGCGAATCGACAACTCCAGAAATGAGTTTTGGGCAATTGGCACGTTTTGAATTTTACTGTATGTAGGTACTTTTTATTTAACTTAAACTAAACTACTTTTTATTAAATACTTGCTTTCGCCTGCGTGTACGTAGAAAATTATCCCACGGGAACCGTACATTTTTCGAGACAAAAAGTAGCCTACGCGCTATTTCAAACTATACTTAATCTAGCACTGTGCCAAAGGAGAAACCCAAACTCCATAGAAACTTGGGCCTGGCGTTACAGAGCTGGAATTTTGCCATAAATTAGAACACCTAGGAAGATTTCACGAGCCCAATTTTCACGTCTCTCAGCAATGGCCAAATTGATAAAATCAGAAAATGTTTACATGTTAGGTTATTTTTTTTAAACAAAAGCGGTAAATTCTGATTAATATTACTGAAAATCTCAGCAAAAAATATGTTTGCTAGATAAGGCCCACTACATCACTATTGGGTTGAATTTTTAAACATTGTATTTACTACCAAGGGATTTGATGCTATCTCAAATTACAGTAAACTGAGATTGCAACAATAGGTTTATTAAAATAAAAAACCGTTTTATTGAGATAGAGTTCTATTAATCACCGTCTTCGTTAGGATTATCATAATATAATAATACAGTATCTAGGAATTGTGCAGGAGGAAACTGACTACCCTGGTGCCGAACGAACGAAGAGAACCTCCACAGTGAATACACACTCGCCGGTGTCCTATAGGTGTCTGTTCACTCTCTTCTGGTCTATTTCCACTAAGAGATACAGCATTGGCATGATTCCAGCAAACTTGACAGATAAAGTTATTTTTATTTACCTGAAGCAAACATTTACCATTTGACTATTAGTTTTAGCACTAGCATTTAGCAATAAGCATCTAAGTGGCACAATTAGGTAAACATAAGCGGCTTTATTACATTCCCACTGCAAGGACACAGGACTCCTCTCTGAGAGAAGGAATCGGCCGTAATTAACTATGCAGGTTCAGTGGAGATTGGTGATATTACATGCTTACAAAAATGTTACGTTATAGAATTATCGCATACTAACCGAATGAGGCGCGACCCATTCCTGTACAATTGAAAGAATCACTTCATCTTCCAATCTTCGCCTTCCTATTATATTCCTATTATTTCACTATTCCACAATTAATGCACACAAGCTCATGATACCGTATTAACCAGTCGTCAGAAGAGCAATATCCAGATCCGGTTTTCCAGCAAAGGTCAGCAGGAATGGCAGACTGCGGTGTCCAATATTCAAGCGAGGTTCAGTCAGAAGTCAATCAATTTCGGAGTCCAGTATTCGAGCAGTCAGCAGAGGTTTAATATTGTAATAAATCTCGAGAATTCAAAAAAACACATTCTATGTGCAAAGATACGAAAAGCGAATGAAACTAAATAGAACGATGACAATTATTGACAGACGTTGACATTGACATTTGCAATCCGCGCTGCAATCGATTTTTTCGATTATTTATTTCCTTTAATGATTTTTAAATCGTGCTTACGTTAAAAAATAATTATATTCCTGAATTTTTTATTTTACAATGATTTCAATTTCTAAAAAGCAATTATACTAAAATAATGGAGTATTATACAATTATAATTTGTAATTATCGTTATCCGCTAAATCGATTACATTCTTAGGGTACGGTCTATTGTTTAATGGCCAGTGTTTGCAAAGTAAGTGACGTATGATGAAATAAGAGCTGTAACGGTTTACAAAGGTTGTTTAAAACAAAAAAATAGAAATGTACTTTTTTACACTTGGCCATTGTAATTGAGGCTAAGATTTAAATGGGTTAATTAGGCAGAATGGTAGATGTTTTTGGTACATATTTGATTCGTGTAACGGCTAGGCCCAGAAATGGGTTTCTCCTTTCATTCAGATCCGTTTAGAAGTTTTTAAGATTTTTCGTTACAAACATACATAAATACAAATCTTTCTATAATATTCTTCTTTATAATATTAGTGTAGATAATGGTTCAGTGGGGCAGAGACCAAGCTATACGGGACGCATAGCTCCGTCACATTCTCGCACTGAAGTAATATTAAAATTGTACTGCGAAGTATAAGAGCCGCTAACATATTATTGAAGAACGACGATATTTAGTATTCAACTAAAAAAGTTAAAATGACTACAATAATAACAACTGTTGGCAATGATTAGTGACACTGGCGCCAGAATATATATATGTATACCAACCTACATTTATATATCTACTAGTCTTCATTCTACTAACGCAAATGTATGGATTCAAGGTCCGACGCGACGTTTCGAACAATCCCGGCTAGTACATTGACTAAACCACGCCATCTTGGAATCGCCAATCTTAATGCCAATTTCTTCAATGAAACTGAACGCGATCTGTACTTAATTAATTCTTAATTCTGTAAACTAAACTAGGTTCAAGTATGTCAATAGTAGTGTCAATATTTCAACGAAAATAATGACACTGACATCTCTTAAAAGTGGTCAATGCGTTGATCGCGTTCAATGTGAGTTTCAATGGTGAAATGCGCCCTTTAAAGAATACTGAGGTCTGAAACCAAGATGAAACAATCAAAATTGTTTTCCGCCCTTGTGCAAGGTTCTATGTCTATTCTTAAAGTATCTTACCAAAGTTTCAACAAGAGGTAAAATTATTACGCATTCACTCAGTAAAGGGAACTATTGACACTTTCATGTGTATTTAGAAGGTTATATTTTGATAAATTTATATCGTTTGAATAACATCATTAAATCGGCATTGAATAATCATTAACGAAAATTGAGGTTACCTATAGAATAGGCTGTTTGACATGGTAGTCAATAACATTACTTTTGAATCAAAACGCATAATTTGTACGTGATTTGTACGAATTAATAAATTGTGACGTCACAGATTCTTGGAATGAAGCGGAATACTTATTAACATTAAATCCAATTTTAAAATTGTATCCTCGCAAAAGGTTTAATATCTGTACGGTGATGGCAGTCCTCGTTTTTAAGAGGTATTCCGTGAAGCACACCCAGACGAAGCACACCTAAAGTATTCCACTTAGCACACCCGTTGGTGGGCTTCAAATAAAAATTTAAAATAATTAATTTCCTATTCCACGAAGCACACCTACGAATATCACTCGCATAGTCCGCGATATAGTTTACTTCTTCATTTTTATTTTTTAGTCCCTGCACTATCTGACCTCCACAACCCAGTAACTGGCTGTCCGATTTTCGGGCTTCTGACGACCCGTATTGCTAGTAGTAAAGGTATTGCTTATTCGTTTTAATTTCATTGATGGGAATGTTATAATCCGTGACCCCGGCAAATGACCGCTGCGCGACAATTCTTCAAGACACACAGATTGCTATAAGATGCTATTTCCTAACAATTTAAATAAATCCGTGAATGGAAATATAATGACTTCATGAAACGTACGTGTGTGGTAAATTAATGTCACCATTGTAGCGCCATGTTGTATATGAGTTGATAATTTCACAATGGTAGGTACTTGCCCGGATTTTAACCCACCATTAATTGAATGCTATTGACAGCCAAAAATAATCGCTGGTTACATAACTGGATCATCGGTCTCCAATCAGTAAACACACAATAATTGGGCTACAATTTTGGCGACCAGTAGATACATCGCAATAATATTTATTTCGGGACGCTCTGTGCCGCCCGGCTGTGTCGAAAGGGACGCAAGGTCACGGGTTTGCTTCCAAGTTCTCGTACTGAAGGCCGGCTATTCGTCTTTTGAGAAACTGGTCCTTCTGCACCCCAATAAATGCGAGATAATAACTCGCAGCTAAGTAATAACAGCCGCACGGATCTATTCATCAGGATAAGCTGCGCCAGCCGAGGTTGGTCCGTAGATGGATGACCATCTTTACATATCGAGACTCCTCCGTGGCTCGGAAAGAACGTTAAGCCGTTGGTCCCGGCTGTCATTCGTGTATCTTTGACAGTCGTTACGGGTAGTTAGAAGAAATCTGACATTTCGTCTTACCAAGGGGTATCGTATTACCCAGTTAAGTACTGACTGGGTTGTGGTGGTCAGATAAGCAGTCGCTCCATATTAAATACCAGTATTCAGCAGAAGCCGGTTAGACTGGAAGCCTACCCTAACATAGTTGGGAAAAGCCTAGGCAGACAGGTTTTAATAGTTTTTTGATTTCATTTTTGATACAATGACGATGGACTTGCTCTAATCAAAATTTGTTGCTGCTCTAAGAGCAACGAAACTCCTTGAATTCAAATTTAGAACGATGTGGTGATACCGAAATGATGGCCAGTGTTATCCGCTTCACAACTGCATACAAACTTTTTCTCGGATTCAACATTATTTTGATGTTTAACGAAACATAATATAATGGACAGTGTGTCGATTTAGGAGTCCGGGAATGTACCTATTCAAATACTTGTAGGAAGAGGAGCATAGACAACGGTGCGGTTTAAAAAAAAGATTCAGTAAGGTCAGATGCGTCATAGTACTTGCAACCGGTTTGCATCTATACGTTTACGTTTACGTCCATACGGATGTATGAACTTTAAACGCATCTTTTCATGCGAAGGAACTTTTCGACGCCGTATAATTTGTTGTTAGGATATTTTATTCATCATTCTCCTGCCCTTATCGAAATGTATATGGGAACTTGTCGGCGCAACATGTCTTTTTTTACATACTTCTCTATTAGTCGTCATCTCGGTAGTCACTTCCTTTCTAGCCATATCATCTTTCACACAATCCATCCATCGTTTCTTTGGTCTCCCTCCACTTGTATAGCCATCCCAATTCATGCTCACAACTTTCCTGACAACAGTTTCCTCATTCCTCCGCATAACATGCCCATACCATGCCAACCGATTTCCACACAACTTTTCAGTCACCGGTGTCACTTTCAGACTTCCTCTTATATACTCATTCCGTATTCTATCCATTCGCGTAACACCACACATCCCATGTTAGGATATTTTATTGGTTTTACTAATTCAATGTGAATAGATAGATAGAAGTTAAGCAATGGTAATGGCGCAATTACCATATTGAGCGCTCACTGGTGGAGCCGCGCTGTCGGACCAACCTTCTAAAGGAGGCGTATTCGTACGCTCAACCTAATTGCTAATTAGACGGATCAATTCACAAGGAACATTGTTTTTATTTTTTTTTATTTTGTGTACTCCTTCCAGATATCTTTCTCTTGAGCCACCTGGATCCATCCCATATTCTATTATCGATCGAGGAACAATATTATATAATACTATTTATAATTAGTTAATTATATTGGTATAAGCGCATTTATCGCATTGGGGAAAAACCGGTTATAATAAATATAAGATGAAGAAGTAAATAAATAAATATTACTTAGTTACTCAATACGAACGCAAAAAAACATTGTCAATAGTTATGGTCGTAATCAATAGTCGTGTGGTTGTACATTCGTCACAAAGTAAATTCGTCACACGTATTAAAAATATGTGTCACAAATCCTCATTTCAAATATTTTTTTTCATAAAGCAGCGATTGCATCCAAAATTAATGATTTAAATCATTCACTTGAAAACTGTAACTTTTTTGTAGATGTACCTAAGGTAAATTAGTAAACGTGGTGTGATTATGAAAAATATACAACATTTTCATTCTACTTCTTGTGTACCTATATATTTTTTTGCTATCGGTGCGGATTAAAATCATGAGACGAATTTACAACAAACAAAATTAATATATTGGGAATTGTGACGAATTTACAACAACCATAATAGTCGTACAGTTAAATGAAGTCTTAACGAAACTGGTAAACTTGCTCTCTAAATTCCCGGGATATTTGCGTCCATTCGATTAGAGTGGTTCGAGTCAGTAGGCCGTCAAATCTAAATATCACGCGACCGTTGCGTGGAACTAGAAATAAATTAGCTTAACCAGCCAAACGCTTTCATTCATCACAACGTCATCTACATTTACGAATTATGTATTACACAATTTGTGATTAGTCTACTTCTTATGTAAGATCAAATCCAGACAGGCACTTTACTTTGTGTATTTAATTGCATCATCACTGTTCTTAAAATGGTGAAGGAAAATATAGTGAGGAGACATGTCCTTGAACTAAAAAATTGAGATGTGTGACATACATACAGAGACACACAGAGAGGAGATGGAGGATGTGTTCCAGCCATGGGAGCATAATAGGATGATTGTTCATTTTTTATTAGCATGTTGATAGCAATTGACTATTTGAATCGGTCAAAAATAAAATATGAAATCACATGGAAAAAAGTCCGCTCGTCATAAAAACTTCCATCACCGTGCAGAAATTAAATATAATGCGACGATATAATTGTTAAATTGCATTTAATGCTAATAAGTATTCCATTTGAATCTAAAAATCTGTGACGTCAAAATGTTATATTTCATACAAATCACGTACAAATGCCGCGTTTTGACAGTTCATAAAAAGTAACGTTATTGACTACCCTTTCAAATACCCCATTGTATGTAATGTGTCAGTATAGGTTTTACATTATTAAAAGTCCCTCATAATAGTGCTTTTACAGTAATTCTATCTAAATCTTTAAATTACAGTGATGTTTATTCGTGTACAGTCATCAGAACAAGATACCATAAACTGTAAAATTTTCTCAATCCATTTCGAACATAATACTCAACGTTTTAAGGTTTTAAATCATTGCAGCTATGCTAAAAGACATTCCATTTAAGAATGCACAGAGGGTACATCATGCTACCCCAATTTGTAAAAGTTCTCTGATAGATTTTCAAGTTCATCGTAAAAGAATAAGGTTCATTTTCGATTGGAAAAATTTGGCAGCTTTGTATAGTTTGATGTGCTGGCGTCTATACCCAAAAACATCACGGCATTTAAACCTGCCACCTATTTGTTTCTATTACAATAATATGCACATAGTTAATAGACAGTATAAAAACAAAATAAAAATGAATAAATATTTTTAGTGTAGGCCGTCATTTGTGCATCTTTGACAGTCGTTACGGGTCGTCAGAAGCCCGAAAATCTGACAGCCAGTCTTACTCAGGGTATCGTATTGCCCAGTTACTGGGTTGTGGAGGTCAGATAGGCAGTCGCTCCTTGTAAAATATTGGTCTTCAGCTACATCCGGTTACTGGAAGCCGACCCCAACATAGTTGGGAAAAGGCTAGGCAGATGATGACGCTACCGTGTAGGCCACATCTTGTCAGACATGAACTTTATTACGGTTGGTGATTAGTTGACATTTACCTTTCTGATCACTACCTTCATTATTTATTATAAACTTTTAACGTCGGCTTTGTATGCTCTTAAACATTTCATGTACCTAAATAATGTGTTGTCAGTAAGTTATTGGGTATTTGAAAGGGTAGTCAATAACGTTACTTTTTATGAACTGTCAAAACTTGGAATTTGTACGTCATTTGTACGGAATATAACAATGTGACGTCACAGATTTTTGGAATCAAATGGAATACTTATTAGCATTAAATGCAATTTAACAATTATATCTTCGCATAATATTAAATTTCTGTACGATGATGAATTCAATGTGATTTCATATTTTATTTTTGACCGTTTCAAATAGTCAATTGATGATTCTTAATGTGGAATCGAAGGTTCTAAAACCATATAATAGCCGCTGTTAGTTTGATTTGTTCATCTATCTAGAATATCCTTTGACGTTGGTTGACTGTGTTCGTCTGTCGGTTAGATATCAAGCCAGGCGACCCCTTTGTAACGCTATCTGCTCGCCAGGCTCTAAACTATTATGTTTCACACGCTTCCGTGGTCTTCTATGCACCGTGCCTAGGCTAGTCAACTTTGATTTAAGGGAGATTATACATTGCATTGTGTGCGGATATTTTTTTTCGGATCTTTGGCGGATATATTTAATTTTATTAATGTGTTATTGAGTGCGGATAGTTTTTTCGCATTTATGTCGGATATTAGTCAGGTATTATTGGTGATTTTTCCTAAGTCTGTTCCCTACGAGTTTCTAAAATAGGCGACGCCGGGATTTGACTATACGGTTTCGAAAAACCGTCAGACGGTAAACATACCAACCTAATTTGCATATACGTTTCATTGGCGGCAAACGAATTTAAACGCAGACGCAATTTGGGGTCGCAGGAAAACCTTAGCATTATTTTGATACATACTCATTGCGAGGTTTTGTAGGTAGGTGTTTTGTTTATATAATTTTATCGTTTAGCTGCTCGCGTCGGGCTCATTGCTCGTTGGGTCATTAAATTAGAGTACCTAAGTGTTTCAGTGTCTGTGTCATTTATGAGTCATTATATAACAAATAAAACTACTTCATACGTATCATGTCATATATCATCTTTATGTTCATGTTTATTATTTGAAGAAACATAGAATGCCATAGAATAGTCCCACATTGAGTATAAACTATAAATGTTGTCATGATTTGTAAAAGGAAATAACTTTTTATTTTATATTTTAGGTTTTTTTTGGAAAAAACTTGGGAGAGCCCAGCTGTTGGACAGCATTTTCTTAGAATATTTTTTTAAAACTATAATTATGTAGATATGGACAATGCCTACTGAAAGTATATATTCTATATTTCCTATTTAATCAGAAATCATGACAAAATAAAACCTTACTCTTCATCAGGAACCTTTGTTAATAATAAAATTTTGTTTTACAATGTACAGGAGTCGCGCCGGAGCGTCGTTAGATGAACGGTTCACGGCGTCGGATGATGCGAGCGGCGTCCGGCTGACGGTGTCTGCAGCCCGGACCGGCGACACCAATGTGTATACCTTGCAAGTGAGTATGCTTCCTTAGGAGTGCTACACCAATCACAATCCAAAGTCATCATTCAAATTAGTCTGAGTATCAGCACGTTTTGAACGTCAAAGTAACATAATATTAAATTAAATGATTAATTTGTTCTAAAACATAAATACATTTAAATAACATGGTGATACATAACAATCGTCGTCTTACAACGGCAGCCAAATTCATGTCTCCATTGACTGCTAATCAGTAATTAGAAAAATATATATAAAAATGAACATTTGAATAATTAAAAAACATACAATATCGTAAACGCACGACGTTCTTTAAAACAGCATGTAGAGGTCTATTAGACGTGGACTGTTTTAGATTGGCTTAAGAAATTTTGTTTCATAGAAAAGGGGGATGGAATGATCTACCGTTCAATACGTAAACATTATTAACAGGTGTTACTTATTATTAGGTGTTATTTATTTTTCGTTGTACCTACCTATTATCTTAATTAACAACATTTTAATCACACCTAGAGGTTATTTATGTCGGATACATCAAGTGGACCACATTTATTGTAAGACGACTAAATTTGCACGGTGTATACCTAATTCTATGTTCAGATATTAGACATCTGTATCTGACTTAAATATCTGTATTTCAGACGTAGGCGACACTTGGAAATTAACTTGATTTGTCCTTTATACACATCTATGATAAAATTATTTAAAAAACTGACAGATGTAAGAGGACAATCTGTTTAGCGCATCCCTGCGCATCCAGTTATACCAAATTTCTAATTTCTCTAGATGATTTTAAAACTTAAAACGTTAGGTTACAAAAACTGGAGAAAAATCGGTACATGACCTTTCGTATGCGCTTGGATTTATATAAGAAGACTTAGCATGGTACCAAGACTGCGTGCAAGACAAAGAGCTGCCGAACAGATATCGTGTGAGTGAAGATATTATCACAGAACGATAATTATCAGATCAATCATTGATTTTCGTTTCAGCCGAACCTCAATAGTCAAAATAGGTTTCAAATCAATTCAAAGACAGTCTCACGCCTTTGTCGGCGACCCCTTGGTCGGCAATACAAAGGCAGGACATATTGGATAGTTTACTAATCGGTCAGTACCTGGAATCCATTACGGCTGGCTCTATATTAACCCATTGAAGGACAGTGAACGAGACACAATAGAAGTTTTATTGTTATTACGTCTATAGGCGTTCACTGTCCCTCAAAGTGTTAACGGCTCTATTATTATGTTAACGGGTACTGCTTGTGTTAAGCAATTTACGATATTAAACGGAATATCGGGAGACGATTGGAAAGCGCTTGGAGGAGCTACTTACTGTTCCTTGAAAGAACTACTTAAGGGTCTAATACACTGTAAGCGGGATTGTCCGAAAGGGTTACCGCTACCCCGGAACATAAAGGGCTACGGAAGGAACATGGATGGGTTTTAGTCAGTAAGAGTCTGACACTCCCTTCCGCTCCACCCAGAGCGGGAGAAGTCATTGGATGGTTTCCCAGCCTTAAAAATAAGGGTCTAATACACTGAAACGCAAGCCCATGTGTATTCTTCCAGTGTTTTTTTTTTGAGTAGTTTGTGTTAAAAAAAAACATCTTATTGTACAAATTAATTTTAAAATTATTTTTATACATAATAACAACTCATACTTTACTTAAATTCAATGAGGATCTAACTAACTATATACAAATAAATACTAAAACAGAAAGGGCACTTAGGCGTCGAATTAATCATCCGCATTGCTGTCTTCCGGAAACGTGCCCAGAAGACTGGCAGCATTGCCACATTGAATGGTAATGCTAATTCTTTGACCAATGAACAATCCAGCCCTCTGGTCTCGTGAAGTGTCGACCAATCGGCGAGAAATTTATGCACTCGGGCTCCATGACCCTAGAGTTTCCACCCCAAACGGCTCAAAACTGTAGTGTATTTGCGCCGCTTGAGGGTCTCAGCAGCGGCAGCAGCGGCGCCAACACAGCCCGCCGTGCTAAGAACATGAAAAAACATACTGTTAATTGTGTTCTTATCATCCTAATACACATAAGATTCTAACTGCATTTCCACATACGTGAAAACTCTGTTACAGTCAGCTGATTAGAGCATCAAATAGATTTTAATTTTGCCGACTGTACTCGAACGACGCAGAACAAAACATTTGCGCAGGTTGTGACGCAAGGTCTCATGTTACCTATGTAAGGTCTGCCGTCTTGTCCGTAGGAATATTCGACATTTTGGAGCAGGTGGTATCTAGCTTGCGCCATCTTTTGTTTGAATGCAACAGAGCAGTGTTGAGTAAGGAACTAGTTTGCAGAAACCGAAACAATGCAACGCACTCGTAACAAAACGCAATGATGTTTAGGTAAAATGTCTGTCTAGGGCTAAGGTCTAGGGCGATTCATTCAGTTCGGTAGACTATGAGCCGGCAAAAGGATTCAGTTGGGATGGAAAACTTCGACATGTGTCATTGTAAATGATAATATATCGCACCTAAAAAAAAAGCAAGTAACTAAAGGTGCGATATAATGATAGTTTTTAGGAATGCCCGTCTCTCATTGACGCTTCCATTTAAAATAGATCAATTACTTTATTTGGCTGCCTTCAGCACTAATTCATAATCAAGGCATACCCGATTATACCAGAGAATTGAAATGAAAAAAAACGATAAAAAAATATAAACAATCTGCGTTTATTCAACTCACTCTATTACCTATAAATGATTGTTTTGAATCTAAAAATACTTGGGCAATAAGGAAAGGAAAGAAAAAGAAAAATCGGAGCTAAAAGAAATCTGAGCGTTCAAAACATTCGCCTTGAACGTCTGCAAGGCGAGTAACGTCGCAACCGTCTAGTCAAAAGTACTCCTACAGGCAAAGAGTGCCCATTTATTCCGCCTCTGATGAATATTATGTTCCTCTATTGAAAACATTGATTATTGATTGCGGAAATAAGACCCTCATTAGTCGGTTCGCGTAAGGACGAAAGGTCTTTGAGACGCTTAAGTCGGGACGCGGGGGCACTCCGCCTGTCACCAGGCAACCGTTGCCAGGGCTGCGTAGAAAGGTCTCGTCAAAGCGGCGCTCTTGGCCGCCAGGGCGTCTGCGCCGCCCCCGCCACAATAATGTTGGCTTCCCTTAGGCGGTTTAGTGTTTTGAATCGTTTCATTTAGTTTTTTTAATTAAAGTTCGTTTTTATTAGTTTAAATCTCTGTGAATGCATGCCCAGTGAGAGCAGTGATGTGGTGGATTTGAGTGGTAGTGCCTGTTCCTGTTGAATCCTTGAGAGATGGTTCTGTGAGCGTCGGCGCGGGTTTCAAAGGTAAGCGGTGTCTAAATGTGGATAGGTATTGGACAGATACATATACCACGTAACGGTTTCACCTGAACTATCTCAACAGCTACATTTTAACCCGTTTTGGAAAACCCTTTCAAAATTCAAAAACTCTATTCCTGTTTTGGAGCGACTGCCGATCTGTCGAGTACAATAGAACAATATATTCAAGTACATTGTTGCGTAGTATGTCTGCTACTCTGTGGAGCCTGCGCGCCTCCTGGCTATTATTAAGTTGGTGTTAGGTGTGTGGCTTCAGGCACTACCGTCGTCGGTAGGCCCTTTTTTGACGACACTCCTTTCCGCCTCGCTGCTTCCCTCCTCATAGAAGCTCCTTGCTGTTCACCTGATCCCTGTCATTGTGATGAAGTTTTCATCAGCCTCAGACATGCGTCACGGTCATGCGTGGGTTCACTTAGGGCGTCACACGGACCTAAATTTTATTAATATAATAATAGACGAGCTCTCGTCAGCCTACGCGTCCGACATGTCTTTATTTCCAGGGAAGCGGATACGCCGTGTGGGATGCAACATATTGTGTCGATACTCTAGGTGTGCGTCCACACTGCGAGCCTGGCGCGGTTGCGACAACGGGCGCGAAGTATCAAACATATGAAACGCGCCTTTACGTCCATATTGTAGTGACTAAGGCGGAAGCCTAGTGCGACGGGACTGAGCGACACAGCGCGCGTAGTTTTCAAACGCTCCTGTCCGCGCGTTCTGGCCGCACTACGGGCCTAGTCAGCGAGCGACCCAATGCGCGGGTGGCGGGGGTAACAAACCAGTTTGGTCTTGTCGCTCGGCGTATGCGCGTCTGTGCTTGTTTGTCAATAAATACTGAACTGTTTATAAGTGCCATTCAATCTAAACCTACTATAAACTACAAAACTTAGTAAAATCTTGTTTTATTTTACCTCAGAGTTATGAACAATTTCTCCTCAGGTCTAATACTTTTGCGAAAGTTAGTAGGTATCTTCTTTGGTGATTTTAGGGGCTATTTTACTTAGTATGTAGTCAAACGTTGACATGGGCATTCGCGTATACGCAAAGAATTTTGTAGGGTATAATCTCAGTTCTTCATATAAGTTAAAAATTCACCAGATATTCCTCTGTTTTTATTAATTTCGTGCACACCATCTCTAGTGTTCAACACCTCCCATCTCAGGATCGGACTGTCTAGTAAAAAAAGCAGGTCCTCGTCCATGTTTGCAACACCTGATATACGTCGAACCGCTACAAGAGCTCGCGCTTAAGTGTGGCCACCGCACGCCCCCGCTCGCCGCGCCCGCCTAGGCTCCAGTCACCGCGCATTCAGTGTGGACGCACATAGCGCTATCATATTTTCCTGGCTGCCTCAAGCGGCGAAAGTATAATAACCTTTTTGGTAATATAATTTTAGAGCCGTTTAAGGGTTGGAACTCTTGGGCCGGGTTAGACCGTGCATGGTTTTCAACGAGATAACGAGACACTTCTAGTGACCCAAGGCCTGTCTTTTACGTAGGCCAGAAGATGAGCATTGCCATAAATCGGGGCAATGCTGCTAGTCTTTTGGGTACGTTACCAATCAATTGCGATGCGGAGTGTTCATTCCATCGGCACTTGGTCTGGCAGGTAAATTAGTTAAAGTTTTATTTGTAAAACATAGGTATAAAAATAAAAATTACATTTAATGGTAACAAAATAACTATCAAAGCTAATTTGTATGCTGAAACAACTTTGCAAGCAAACATTTAACAAGCATAAAAATTACATTTTATCTACGACTAATTACATAATCACGGATTAATTGCTGTGTATTTAGGAAGTTAATTCATACGCACACATTTATCCACTTATGTTGCATTATCTTCTAGGTACTCAATAATAGAATAATATGCTTTTTCAGTTAAAAATTATATGAATATCTTTTAAAATCATTCGTGTTTTCTCTAATAGGATTCGGTAGTTCATTATAAATTCTGCGTGCCATGCATAGAAAGAAGACTTTTTGTATAGAATGCTGTGTTGTGTATTGGCGCAAATCTCATTATTACGACGTTTCGATTTCAGGGTGTTAAATAAATGTTAGTCGACTTCACGAACACCGCTGTCTTATAAATATAAATATGTACATGGTACGGTTAACAGCTTGACCTTTTTAAAAGCAACGGTTGATTTTAACTTGAAAACAGATCGTAAATAATTGTTCAGATCCTTGAATGCAATAAGTTAATTTGTTGAATTTCTCCAGTATATAATCCCAAAACTTAGTAAAGATGATACTTAGGCATTGTACGCTACAATGGCGAGGGCTCATTTACAATTTAACTCATGTAATAAAGGGCACTGGCTGCTCCCGCGCGGTTTCACCAGCTACTCGGCTCCTATTGGTCGTAGCGTGATGTTACATAGCCTATAGCCTTTCTCGATAAATGGACTATCCAACACAAAAAGATTTTTTTCAATTCGGACCAGTAGTTCCAGAGATTAACGCGTTCAAACAAATAAACTCTTCAGCTTTATAATATGAGTATAAATAAGAGTATTGGTTTAATTGTTTACAAATAGTTTCTATATAAGGTTTCCAGGATAAATATAAGTATATAAATGCCGTCCTAAGAACCTGGCATTATCCATAACAGTTATCCTAACATTTCCATAGCAAACGTTTAATTGGGACTGATCGGTCCGTTGATGAAATTGCATTATTTTTGGCAGTTTTTTAAAATACTATAATAATATCGAACAATACATGACGCTTTGTGTTGTCGAGGCACCCTCTTGGTTCTTTTATAAGCAATTATATTATTTGCAAAGGAAAGCCCTCGCGACTTACCTACCACGCGACGCGACGACGTAATTAGCTCCACAGAGATCGATATTATTCTATAAACGATTGAACAAATAAAAAGATTATTAGTTGAAATTATGACGATGGATGGATTGTGTGAAAGATGATATGGCTAGAAAGGGTGTGACTACTGAGATGACGAGTAATAGAGAAGTAAGAGACTAAGAAGACATGCTGCGCCGACCCCAAATAAATTGGGATAAGGGCAGGAGAATGCCCAGAGGACACGGTGGAGCACACGGTGGAAACCCGTTCCGCTTGGGTGGAGCACCGCCGTGTCCTCGTAGAGGCGATTGGCGGCGACCTCTCGCGCCCGGCCCTGGTGCAAGCCATGGTACGAAGCGAGAAGGAGTGAGAGGCAGTCATTTCCCTCTGCGAAGCAGTCATGCTCGAGAAGAAGGTGGCGAGATGGGAGAGAGAAAGGTCCTCCCGTCCCTGCCGCCGCGAGACACGCCCCGAGCGTCAGGACCTACGTGACGACTCCCGGCACCGTAGGCGCGGGCCTGCGGGCGGTGAGTAATGGGTAGCTCACCGTCCGATCAGGACCAGGCCCGTGACGGACTTCCACGCGCGCCTCAAAGCGATGTCAGCATATGAAGGGGCCCGTTAGAGCCAAGCCTGCCGGGTAAGCGATTTTATGTTCCGTTCCCACAGACAAACCGTGAAAACGGTTTTGTGGGGCATAGTTTAGATTAAGACTTTTTGTAAACTTTAATATAAATAAATAAATAAATAAATAATAATAAGGAAGATACATTGATGGGTTTTAGTCAGTCTGACACTCCCTTCCGATCCACCCAGAGCGGGAGAAGATATTGGATAAAAAAAGGCATGCCGAAAGAATAAACGCTATATTTATTATACCTCGAATGTTATTAATTGTAATTTGACTCCACGTTTGAGAGGCAATGACTCTAACATCTAACAAATACATCATTACACTTGATATTATAAAGACGAAAGTTTGTGAGTATGTTTGTTTTCTTCAGTCTCAAACGGCTGAACAGATCTAGATGAAATTAGGCACAAAGCAAGAGACTTTTTATTCCGGTAAATGTTCCCTTCGGATGATTGCCGATATCCACGCAGACGAAGTCATAAATTAGTTTCAAGTCTGTAGAATATTCTATGAACTGCAACAAAGCAATCACACATACGATTGTCGCATACCATCACGCCTCAATCCCCCAAAGAGTTGGGCAGTCGTTTAGCTATAGTACTACCTACAGTTCGCCAGTAATTTTAAATGCCCACGTAATTGAGGGCCAGTCTAATGCCATCAACCAGGCACAATCCAAACTCATTCGGAGTTTGGAATGAGGCGATTGAGATATTCCAGACGGCAAATCCCTATGACATTGCCCGACTCGGGAATCGAACCCAATACCTCATGCTGTGCTTTTTCAAAGACATTATTGATCGCGAAGATAGGCCGTGGTGGACCAATGATAGATAAGTGGACTGTTTAAAAGTAGCCATCAAAAACAAAACTTGTAAAAAAACCAAGTCTGACAACCCAGTTCTTCTACCCTAAAAAATTGTGAGATCATATTATCATTGTTATACCAAATCAGTTACTTTATTAAGTCCTTACTTAAGGGACCTGTCTTAAGTTATCACGTAATTAGCTTATAGCTAACCTAACAACATCTTATAGTAACCATTATCCCTTAAAAATCTTTTTATATAAAATAGATTGACTTGGTAATCACACTAAGCAAATTTATTTAAATGTGTTTTAATGCGATTTGTTTTTGATGGCATCTCATTTCGTTTTGTAGATACAGTTACACTGATTCATTGGGATAACAAAATTATTGGTGTATCTAGAAAACTGAAATGACATTACAAAATATTTTAGTTTTTTCCTGATTTATACACCAAACACTAATTGTATTCTAAATTTGATGCTTCTATGCCATCTGGAAGAATTTTGATGATCGGTCAGACAGTCAGTGAATGTTAAAATTTAGAAATGTTGACTAGTTTTAATTCTTAAACTACTGGTTCCAATTGAATGAAATTTGAAATATACCGTGTTTATACAATGCCTGCTTGGTTACTGAAAATTCAGGCTTCTAGTTTTATCGACAGCGAAGTTCGAAAATGGCCTGAAGTGTTTCAAGAAAAGAATGGTACGTCCGTGCCGCTTTTTTGCTCGACGGCTCGGCCGGCAGACTCCCCGCACCTCTCCTTCACTGCCGCTGGCGCCAGGCGATGTTGAGTAGGCCGTCGCAACAATTATAATTACGGGTATACGGGTACACTGGACAGGACTGCAGTCTTGCTTTGACAAGTAAAGTGTTCCATCGATAAGTAAATTGCACCAATCGTCCATGTTCCATTGGCCTGGTTCACCAGATCATTTTATATTCTGCCTACGAGGTCGCTACAAAATTGTTGGGTAAATAAAGTGTATTTATGTTGAAGATATTGTGCTTTGCAGTGCTATATTTTACTGTTAGGCTTAACACGTAATTTTATAATGCTTACATACAACACTACAGGCCAAATCTATTGTTCTAGTTGTGACAAGGGTGTTAAAAACTATATTTGGTCTAGCGAGCCATCTAAGAGCTCACGCTCATTTTGAAGGGTCGCCGTTTTCGGAATCGATAATTAGGATTATAGTATAAGGTGTTACAAAATTAACTAAAATATGACCTATATTTATGCACATGCAACTTAATAAAATGCATGGAACGCTCATATTTTTTTCGATTCCAGGGTTTATTCCATATTAAATGTTGTTCGTAACGATGAGTACAATGCTCCCACAAATTCTTAAGAGTTAACGTTTTAACACCTTCTATATTATTATAATGCTTATATTAGATAGCTTTAAAACGTATTACGAAGCAACAGCGTGTCAGGAGTAGTTTCATTGATGTTTTACAAACGTATTTATGACTCGGAGGTCAAGGAGGAAGCGCCAGCGTAGACCGCTGAATACAAATCTTCATAGGCTTTTTGCAATTAGCAGGTGTCAGATTGTATGTTGATTAAGATATGAATCGCGGCGGAGTATCTATTATTAACCGACTTCCAAAAAATGGAGGAGGGTATCAATTCGACTGTATGTTTTTTTATTTCTGTAGTCTGTGAAAAAAACAAAACCAAAGACACCGACTTCCGAAATTAAAGATAATTTTACACTTTTTAGTATGTTTTGGGGAAGTCGATTGTTTTTTTTTTGTCAGAAATAGTTCAAATCTTTAACAAAAAATAATGAATTTTTTTGTTCTATCCAGGCGAGCAATGCAGCCGGCAGCGACACGAGTCGGCTCCGTCTGGAAGTGTGCGCTGACGAGGCACCCACCGGCGAGGATCCCCCGACCTTCTTGCGACGTCTACAGGACCTCACCGTGAAGGTTGGCACCAGGACCCGGTTCCTCGTCGAGATCATCAGCTCCACTGAGTGCAAGGTGAGTTATGTTACAGACATTTGGCCACACTTATCGCGACTGTAAAATGTTTTACGAAGTTCGATTTTTTCTTTTTTTTCTGTATTGAATAAGCTCAGCAGTCAGCACCTTTTGCATCACAATCAGGAGGATTTTGATGGAAATTGCTAATGTATTTGTTTATTTAGTGACGTCACTGAGTTTGGAAATTGTGACTACATTGCTGTGTTGGGTTCCCTTTTGTAAGAACATAACTGTAAATGGTAATCTTAATAAAGTACTAAATAAATAAATCATTAGACTATTTCTTGGCACCAAGCAATAGTCTAATGATTTTTTTATACAAGCAAAAGTTGAATTAACAATAAAAATACCTACCATTGCCAAAACGGAATTCAAGACAAAATAAGTTTTTTTTATTTTTGGTTTAATTTCATTCTAAGCCTTGCATCGTGTAAATGGTGCTTAGGTAATAGGTAAGATGACTAAAATGTATACTTAGTCCGTGAGCTAGTAGTAGCATGACGTAACTCCTATGTAGATTTTGAACAGAGTTGTGACGTAGACCCCTCGTAAACTTAAGGGGAAGATTTATAAAAGCATGGTTAGAACTGTCGTGTTGTATGGATCAGAGTGTTAGGCCACAAAAGGAATGAATGGATAGAATACAGAATGAGTATTTAAGAGGAAGTCTGAAAGTGACATCAGTGACTGAAAAGTTGTGTGGAAATCGGTTGTCTTGGTACCTATAGTATGTTTTGCGGAGGAATGAGGAAATGGCTATAGGTACAAGCAGGGATGAACCAAAGAAACGA
This sequence comes from Hyppa rectilinea, assembly GCA_951799385.1. NCBI lineage: Eukaryota > Metazoa > Arthropoda > Insecta > Lepidoptera > Noctuidae > Hyppa > Hyppa rectilinea. Next base: position 28,635,428 of record OX637300.1, on the reverse strand, counting down.
TGGATGGATTGTGTGAAAGATGATATGGCTAGAAAGGGAGTGACTACCGAGATGACGACTAATAGAGAAGTATGAAAGAAAGAATGGATGACGTAGTTGACGTGACGTAGTGCGCCAGTCCCCAACTTAAATGCGTTTTATCTAAATCATTTTTTACTAAATAGATAAAGTAAAAAATAAGTGTCTATTATTTTTTTATATTACGAACTAAATATATATTTTTTTCATATATCCTTTCATCATCTCCATTCTTTTGAGAGATACTTAGTTCATTTGAACTTAGTAATCCTGACTTTTGAATATGAACGCTTAGAACAGTTTTTGCAATTTCTTAATTAATTTTTTCTCCTATTTGAAATGTAAAAGAAACCTTAAAAGTTATCTAAACGAAAGCTGCTTACTTCAACGTTCAGAGAATTAATTTTCTTTTGAGAAGGTGACTCTTTAATGGCCGTCGCCGATCGATTCCCATCCAATACCAAGAGCTAATACCATTTGGTATTAGTTTATTTCATAATTTATTTTCAATTCCCAACAAGTACCACATTTTTTAAAATAAAAAATCTATTACTAACGAATAGCAAAACGCGACTTTTTGTACACTCAGCTACACAAAGTTTTATTTTATTTTCTAACATTTACTTACTAACCATCGTAATAGAATGCTAAAAGTCTAACTTTCCAAACTAACAAATAAGTAGTTCAAATGAATCATATCTCTTTACCTGCGAAAAAATGAAGATTTTTGTCTATTGTTTAACCTGACTGTACCTAATTTCTTCAAACTTGTTTTGGTATAATATTGGTTTTAAAATGTGGTACTCGTTGGGAATTGAAAATAAACTCGGAAATAAACTAATACCAAATGGTATTAGCTCTTGGTATTGGATAGGAATAGATCCCGTGGCCTGTGAGACAAGAAAAGAAAAATGACACTGCATTTAGGAAATATATTTGAATAATACTATCTACATTTTGCTTTAGATGTACACCATAAGTATAAGTACTTTACCTACTTATCACTCAGATAAAATAGAATAGAATTGGGTACCTACATAATATGAAAGGGTAGTCAATAACGTAACGTTTTATGAATTGTCAAAACGCGAAATTTTTACGTGATTTAAATGAAATATAACAATGTGACGTCACAGATTTTTAGAATCAAATGGAATACTTATTAGCATTAATTGCAAAATGACAGCCGGGACCAACGGCTTAAAGTGCTTTCCCATGCATGGAGGAGTTTCGTTATGTAAAGATGGTCACCCATCCATGGACCAACCCTGGCAAAAATGACGTAATTTGTTTACTGTATTATTATTTACAATTAAGTGTCCATGTTGACCACAGACTATATTATTTCAGTGTTAAAATCCCTTTTAGAGTTTCGTCCCGATTCACCCTTGCATCCATAGGTATTCACCCCGTTAGACGGTAGTTTCTAATATAATGTGTGTAATAACATAATCACAAAAGTGATGGTTTCGGTTGATTGCACAGTAATTTGAGCTAATCAGGTGTAAAATTTCGATTAGTGAATTAGTTTATGGTCGCAACACAAATCTTCGAACAATACATATCCATTATATTAGACATGCATCTCCAAATCGGCACGAAAACGACCAGCTACAAGCCAAAAATATGTTAAAGTTATATCAAAAGCGGTTTTCTCCTTCGTCATTGAATGAAATTCGATGTTGGTCAATCCATTGGTTTACCGAACATGTCGTATCTGAAAGCTTAATTTGTTATTTAAAGAGAAATTCACTTCTGAATATTGCTAGGTGTTTTTTTGGAGTTCCGTAGCCAAAAGGCAAAACAGGACCCTATTACTAAGACGCTGCTCTCCGTCCGTCCGTCCATCTGTCACCAGGCTGTATCTCATAAACTGTCACAGTAAGCCAGTTCTGCGAAAAAGTCATGCTCGCGAAGGAGGTGGCGGGATGGGAGAGAAAAAGGTCCTCCCGTCCCAGCCGCCGCAGGAGACGCCCCGGGCGTCGGGAGCCACGTGACGACTCCCGGCCACCGTAGGCGCGTGCCTGCGGACGGTGAGTAATGGGTGACTCACCGTCCGATCAGCACCAGACCCGTGCCGTACGGCGCGTATATGTCCCACGCGCGCCTCAAAGAGATGTCGGCATATGAAGGGGCCCCTCAGGGCCAAGCCTGCCGGGTAAGCGGGATTGTCCGAAAGGGTCACCGCTACCCCGGAACATAAAGGGCTACGGAAGGAACATGGATCGGTTTTATTCAGTAAGAGTCTGACACTCCCTTCCGCTCCACCCAGAGCGGGAGCAGCAATGGGATGATTTCTCAGCCTTAAAAAAAAAAAGCCAGTTGAAATTGTCACAAATAATGTAATTCTGTTGCCGCTATAAAAAAAAATACTAAAAAGCAGAATAAAATGAATATTTAAGGGGGCTCCGATACAACAAACGAGCCGTTTTTTTAGATAATGGTACGAAACCCTTCGTGCTCAACTTCGACTCGCACTTGGCTGTTTTTTATTATTGATAATAGGCTCGCGCTTAACCACTATCTCTCCTGGTGGTAAGCGGTGATGTGGTCGACGTTGAAGCACGCTTGCCTAAAAGAAACCTATTCACTCTTTACTTAAAGACCCTTGGATTGTAGTAGTATTCCCAAAATGTTTAGGTTACATACCTAAACATTTATGGAATATTTTTATTTTGCGTAATAAAATCAGCTGTTCCATACATTATGCTTGCATAACTCGTCAAAATGTAGAGAACAGCTGATTTTTTTCGCGGTTTCAGGTTTTTCCCACAATAAAAGTGGTTCCTTGATGAATATAATGATCCCTTAAAATATCGAAAATGAATTCAAATTCACCCTGTAGTAAAAAAACTCATTTATTATACTGTAATGTAATCAGGTCAGAGCACCCTAACAAAATGGTTCCCTTTGATTTTCACTTACTCCTACTTTGGGATCGACGCATGGCCCCTGCGCTTTGCACTCACTCCCTTCCTAATCTAGAGTGTTATCTGCTGTTAAATCTGTCTCTGTAAATACTTCGGTAAATTAAAATTAAAAATTATTAGAAGTTGTTTAGAAAAGCTTTTTACACAACGCTTTTTTACATGATGACATTTTCGTAACAGTAAACGATCGTTGAATAAAAAATGTTTTAAATTTATTAACCTCTCAAATCTCGTATGAACCCCTAGGTTCATAAGAAAAATTCTCTCGAAATGACAATAAATATAACCGTATAAATCGTTGAGCTTTTATAAGCAAACGACTTCTAATAGGCAACCATCTAATGGGTTATTAGGTATTGGTTTATCAGTTAAACTGTGCCCGCATTTCGCGCTGTATTCGCCTCTGGTTGACCAGATCTTATATCTTAACCATAACATTGGTTCTTGAAAGCAGCCTAAATTGGATTAGGCTTGCCAATCAAATTAATTATGTATCCACTAAATCGCGTTAATAATAATGGAATGAACCGATATGTACAGCTAGAGCAATATTGGTAAACACACTGAATTTTTACGTATGTATCGACGCTATACTATTGCGGGTTAACGGGAACGGCTTTTGCTGATTAACTTACTTAACAAAAAAAGCAGAAAATAGTCTTTAATGACTTTAAAATTAGTTTTAGATAAGTTAAAAAAATATTATTGTAACGTAAACAAGTTATAATGTTTTCAAATGACTCGACTTTTACCAATACTGCCAATAACAGTTGACACAAAGCACCCCGCACTTCTTTACGATAAAATGTATTTTTTATACTACAATCTATTATTATTTCAAAGATATTGTATATAATTTTCTATATTTAGTTACATTTTCTATTAGAGCGTATTTTTAGTTCTTGAAACTGTTAATTAGCTGGTAACCAAGCCTAGCTTAGCAAGAAATTCTACTAACTATTCGAAGAACTGAACATAAAAAATTGTTAATCCTGAAGATCCTGAGAATAAGGGTCAAGTCACACCGAGACGCGACGCGACGCTGCGCGCATATTTTAATAGAGCGACTCCAAGTAGAACTTTATTTACTACATGAAAAGATAGACATTTTACTGCGAGAATTCAGAATACGTTGCATCATGCAGCGCTGCGTTTCTAGGTGCATCGCAGCGTAGAGCGATGCATTGCGGCGCAGCGGTGTATCGCCGGTACACGCGGCGTTCAAGTTTGGCGCTGCACCTCGCGAAGCCGCGGGACACAGATTCCGCCGTGGCGATTTGTCTCTACTATTTCCGTCCAGCCTTCGTGTAGAATTGATGCAGTTCGGTCGAATGTTGTGAACATTATAATGATAGACTGGGATCATTGATTGACGATTTCTTGACAGAGTAGTACGCCTGTCTCATGCGTTTGAATATAGTAGACTGCGGCTGGACGCGGCGAATATAGACACGCTCCGCTGCGCCGCGTGGCGTCATGATTCCTAATTATGATTTTTCGATGCGCCTCGCGTCGGTCGTTGCGATGCGTTTTGCGGCGATGCGAGGCGCAGCGCGAAATCAATGGCACCTTCCTGTATCATCGCGTCAAGTCGCGTCTCGGTGTGTACTGACCTTAATGGAGCAAATCTGGTCTTTCATTTCCATCGCCAGTCCCCATGATTGCCTGTTTCTTTTTATTGAGGAGGTAATTACTTTACTCGATTTCTTATTTTACATTAGACATAAAAAGGTAAACGGGTTTATTTACCGTTCGTAAATAAACTCCATGATTTCACGATAAATCCAAAAAAGAATTTATATTTTAAAAAACCTCCAAAGTGAAGTAATTTCAACGGTATCACACAATAGCTGTAGTTATTTTGCTCTTATTTGTCTATGGGTATAATGAATGGAGTATATTAGAACACTACTATACCCAATTCACTTTAGCGTGGCAATAGGGGTCATTGCCCTTTGCCTAATATCTCTCCGTAAAAACCCAATTATTAAACTATGCATGGTTTTTAGTTATTGGACCATGTTAACGGACTTTATTTCAGTTTTTGGAATGCTAGAAAATGTAGGTGGGTAAATGACCGCTATTGCCACGCTAAAGTGAATTGGTTATAGTACCTACGTATATTAGTTGCGTGTCCAGAGCCAAAGCCGTCATCAAGGACAATATTTTGGCACACGACACGTAAGCTTTTAGACCCTAATTTACAACTAAGGGCTACATTCCATTAAACTGAATAAAACTCAGATTGACAAAGATCGTCAATCTCAGTTTAGTTGAAAATAAAATACCTACGCTACGGAAATAGCCATCCAGAGTATCTTTCCGTTGCAGAGATACAAATAAATAAGTACGTTTAGAAAATTACCACTATCTTAAATTAAAAACCGGCCAAGTGTGTGTCGGACCTCAATGAAGGTATCCGGCGTTTATTTACAACTTTATAATACAACATAATATAATAATCTAACACTAAAAATAAAAATAATATATTATGTACATGTATTTAAAACTAATAACTAATTAAACTATGGTGTCGTATGGCAATGCTAAGCCACTGACCAAGGTATAAGCCAGCCCTTGGGTCATGGGAAGTACTCTAAACGAGCCGTTTAGAGATTTTTTAATCCGCAGTTTAATAATATGTTCTCCCATACATTCTAACTAAAATTTTAAGTTGGTCGGCAATTACTAATAACTTGAAACGCCTACTTAGCTGGGATAGTTTCCCTTTTAACCTCGTTATGAATACTACTACCGTGATTTTTTTACACATGATTCCAACAAAAATTAACACCTTAAAGCTTAGTAATTCACGGATCCCTTAATTTAGAAATTGATACCTAAACGCCGCAATATTTTTAAAGACCTATCCTACGACACCCCACACCATGGCATAGACATTTATTTTACTCTTAATCTTTTTTGTTAAGCTTTTATTTTTTTGGTATGACTATTCAGTACATTTAGCACAGTATATCCATGTATATCTGAAGCTCGAAAACCTGACAGCCAGTCTTACCAAGGGGTATCGTATTATCCAGTTACTGACTGGGTTGTGGAGGTCAGATAGGCAGTTGCTCCATGTAAAATACTAGTATTCAGCTGCATCCGGTTAGACTGGAAGCCGACCCCAACATAGTTGGGAAAAGGCTAGGCAGATTGAGCACAGTGTATTCATTCCAAGATACAGCGTTCTAGTAGGTACTATGAGTCTCTGACCTAAGAAGCGCACAGACAGACGGACGGACGGATATAGCGATACTATTATACGAGTTCCTTTTTGACTACGGAACCCTAAGAACTCTTGTTATTTTTTAGTAGGTATTTTATGCCACATTGACTTTGAAAAAGTTTCGTATTGCATTTAATAAAAAAAACTTTTTTATTACAATTAAAAATATTTAATTAGGTCTGGACTGCTCGAGATCAGTAGGTACTTACGAGCATTTTATACAACTAATTTGTACTTTGCTCTTTACAAAAGAAAAAACAAATACACACATCAAAAGTGTCTAGGGATCAACATATATTTTTGCAATAACTTTTCTCTTGATTGATATTAATTTAAATTTTCTTTAAGGATTCATCAAATAAAGTGTTTTCGTTTGTCACAGTAACGATAAACCAAGTCACCTTTGCATTAATAAAGAAATTTGCCATTTTCCTAATAAAGGGATTTTTGACATTTGAACCACTAACATTAAAGTTCGAAAAAAAGACTGAAATAACAGTTTTCTTTAAAATTTTATTGGGTAACTTAAACAATTAATAATCCGTGTTTCTACCGCGAACACTAACAACACAAGAACATCGGTTTGGCATACTCAAAATGAGTTCATCCAAATCACGCTGTGGAATGGCCGCCCATGTTCGTTGCAACAACAAAAAAAGGTCTTCTTGCAACTGGATACCCTCCATATTCGGCAGAGCTCTTCTCTGTAGCATATCCCATGCATGCTCAATCGGGTTCAAGTCTGGCGACTGAGCAGGCCAGGGCAGGACATTGATGTTAGCTGCGGCGAGAGTCTGTCTTACAACTCTTGCGGTGTGCGGTCGTGCATTATCATGCATTAACTGAAATAAGGGACCGATTTGCACTTGTAGAGGAACGATGACGTCAGATACAATCGTCTCAGCATAAATTTGAGCGTTGAGGTTGCCTCTGATCCAAATCAACTCAGTTCTGCCGCCGATCCAAATACCCGCCCATACCATGATGGTTCCACCACTATAAGGATGGACTTCCTGGCAGGATTTTAATCGCTGTTGGCGTCCAGGGGTTCTCCAGTGTCGTATACGTCTTGTATCCGGTCTCATACCAAAACGAGACTCATCAGAAAAGCACACGAAACGCCATTGTTCTTCTGCCCAATTTCTGTGTTCAAGAGCCCATTGATATCGAATCCTACGATTGTGCATTGCTATAGGTGGTACCCGTAGCGGTCTTCGGGAATGAAGGTTCACTTCATGCAAGCGGTTTCTGACTGTTTGGTCGCTAATTAAGTTCCCTGAAGAGTGATGAAGCCTCACGGCTAACATCATGGCGGTTATTGTTGGAGCTCTTCGAGTTAAGATTTGAATGTATCGGTCTTGTCTCCGTGTGGTGCAGCGATACCGTCCTTCATGGCGCTCAGCAACGGTACCAGTGCTTCGGTAACGTGTCCAAAGTCGACTGATAACACTCTGACTTGTATTCAGAGCTAAAGCCACAGTACGTTGCCGGGAACCAGCTTCTATCATTCCCACGGCTCTGAGCATTTCTTCCCTGCTTAAATGACGTCGCCGCTCCATAATAACGTTGGTTTTAATCAGTAGTAGGGAAACAGTAGCACTAATAATGTCTTCAATGCGTTGTATGTTTTTATAGGGAAAATATTGACAGCTGATTTTCATCTTTTACTCGAATTTGATTGACAGTTCCTGTTTCAAATTATGAAATGCACCAAAAAGGATCCATATAAATTTATAAAATCATAAATTTATTACAAAGCCACATCTCAATCTCAAGAAATCCGCATAAAAATGCTTGATCCCTAGACACTTTTGATGTGTGTAGTTTTGGTAGTTGTTTATTTTTGTTAAAAGTTATTCAGTCTTTCGCTTTTGGAACAAATAAGATTCACAAAGTCGAGAGTGAATTCAATGAATAAAGAACTTTAGAGGTTATTTCAAGACAGTCACATAAAAAAATCGTATAATGTTTATTCAACCTAATAATTGTGTGGAGAACAATAATTGAGTCAGTTGCTGTAATAAAATAAATAAAATGGTGCCACGCCAATCTTAATTTGTTTGAGAAATAGTGCTATAAAATATTATGGAATCTGGACACGTTGGCTAATATTACGCAATACCTTAAGATTATGTAGTAGATACTTATCTGTGTATGTATGGATTAATGGCCATTGAATTGTAGCCCACTCCAACCATTACGAGTAGAAAGTTGGGAGGAGTTTCACAAATCGTCGGCATTTCTTTCGCGTCTCGTCGAGTATACTACAACCCACGTTTGTCCGTAACACGTTTTCATTAACGCCAAGCAAGAACCTTGAGAAACATCGGAATGTCCAACAACGCTGCTCGTGACATAATTCGTCTATTTCAAACCGCATCCGTTGTATGTATTTATAATCTGTTATTCGGTTCCCGCACTTCTTCTGACAGCTCGCGGAAAAACAAAGATGGCGGCGCGAGCGTGCGAATTATGAAAAGTGTTTATTATTTCAAATGTTTCAAATTCATCGCCTTCCCTCTCTTTTGATTTACTAAAGGCGAACGTTTCAGCCTGCTTAATTGAATTCCACTTTAAGCATATTAACCCCATAACAGTAATTAAAACTTTTAAACAAATCAAAATAAAATTAACCGAAGATCTTTGGGGAATGTCTACTAAAGTCTGCACCTCGATCATTGAGACAATAGCACCTTACTTAGCCTTAATATTTAATTTATGTGTGGATCAAGGCATCTTCCCGGATTTAATGAAATACAGCAAGGTAATACCACTTTTCAAATCCGGGGACAATAAAGATACCAATAATTATAGACCCGTATCCGTGCTGCCGGTTTTCAGCAAGATCTTTGAAAAGATAATGCTTAACCAAATGCTTAATCATTTTTACACTAATAAAATCCTTAACGATCAACAGTATGGTTTCACCAAAGGACGTTGTACAACTGACGCCGGTGTGACCTTATTAAAACACATTTTCAATGCGTGGGAAGAGGCTCAAGATGCCATAGGAATCTTTTGTGACCTCTCCAAGGCATTTGATTGCGTTGATCACGAAACCTTGCTGTTGAAGCTAGAGCATTACGGGCTTGGAAAACTTGCGCTTAGTTTAGTAAAATCTTATTTAAATGACAGACAACAGCAAGTTCAAATAAAAGGTGTCAATTCACTCGGTTTAAAAGTAAAAATGGGTGTGCCACAAGGTTCAATATTGGGTCCTTTCCTCTTTTTAGTATATATTAATGATCTTCTCCATTTATTAAAAAAACAACCGCAAATGGTGTTATTTGCTGACGACACTTCTTTAATTTTTAAGATAGATAGACGTGCTAAAAATTTTGACGACGTAAATAACGCCCTACTGCAGGTCCAGAATTGGTTCACTGTAAATAATTTAGTATTAAATGGAAAAAAAACTAAGTGCATTAGATTTTCTTTACCGAATGTAAAAAGTAGTGATTGTGAGATAGTATTGAATCAAGAGAAACTAGAATTTGTCGATAAAACTGTTTTCCTAGGGATCACGCTCGACTCAAGGCTACAATGGGGTCCTCATTTAACATCTCTTGCAGGACGGCTAAGCTCTGCAGCATATGCTGTCAGAAAGATCCGTCAATATACTGATGTAGATACCGCGAGACTGGTCTATTTTAGCTATTTTCATAGTATTATGTCTTACGGTATTTTACTTTGGGGACGTGCTGCAGACATCGAGTCTATTTTTATTCTGCAGAAAAGAGCTATCAGAGCCATTTATAATCTACGTAGGCGCGATTCTCTAAGGGAACGGTTTAAGCTTATTAACATCATGACTGTACCTTGTCAATATATCTATGAAAACATCATGTATGCAAGGAAAAATCTACATCTTTTTAGTAAAAGAGGTGAAAGACACAATTATTTCACTAGAAATAGGGACCAATTAGTTCAACCAGGTTTCAGGCTGGCTAAAGTAGATTCATCTTTCATGGGGTACTGTTTAAAATGTTACAATAAAATACCTCCCAACATTCTTGAACTTAATGAAACAAAATTTAAATCCTGTATAAAACGCACACTATGCAGCCAAGCATATTATACACTGGGAGATTACATCGCTGATAAAAACGCTTGGGTCAATGCTATTCCTGCTCCACAAGGGCGTATCACCTAATTCATTAGACTTCTTAAAAAACTGTTGGAGCTGCGGAAGATAAACAACAATAAAAACTATATTTGCATTGTATAAATTCAATTTCTTAATATTGTATAATTGCTTAGCACATATGTGAGTACTATGTACCTAATATAAAGTGACCATTTACTGGGTACGTCTTTCATTGACTTGAATGTGCTTTGGCGGCTGAGAGTATGTCATGCTCACTTTAATGTCTCGCTGATGGTGGCGTGTGTGTTGGATCATTTAGCTCCCTTCAAAATGGTTGAGCTGAATGGTGCTAATCCATGCGTCATGTTCGTGAACGGGCGCTGTCGGTAGAGACTGGTCATCTCTTAGCGGCCATGGCTTGTTTTAATTTAACTTTTGAACTTTTTTTTTTTTTTACATTATTTTATATCAGATGCTTTCACCGTTCTGCATCGTTCTCACATGTATAATAATAATAATATGATCTATGTAACCAATATTTTGTAACCATATTTTGTTTAAAAGAGTGTCCATGGAGTTTCTTGCCCGTTCTTCTCCATAGGTACCTACTGCTTTGGAATGGGCAACTAGCTTCATCTCTCTGACTGACCGACACCTTGACAATTCAAAAGTGCCTGTAATTGGTTTATTTGAAATAAATACTTTGAGTTTGAGTTTGAGAGTTTGTGAGATTTATAATATCTAGGACAATTATTATGTGCTTTTTTTATCAGTCAATTAAAAAACGAAATATGGTTTCCGATTTTAATGCCATATGCTTTCACAACAAAATTACTACGGTACTTGACGGGTCTCTTTATAGGAAATGCAGCGGTGGATGTTCTATTGTATCTGCATAAATTCTGTGGTCAGCGCCATCATTATTTCAATCAAAGCCATTATTGTGCGTCGATATACCGTATAATTTAATTAAAGCTTCGAAAAAAGCCGGGGGGACGCTCAAATTAAATTTGATAGTCTGGTGTGTCAGAAGCAGTTACCCCGTGTCACGAGCTTCAAGCGATATACGCACATAAGCGTATCGTGACTGCGATAGCGGGCAAATGAAAGATGTAAAAGGGCTAAGGAAGGAACATGGATGGGTTTTAGTCAGTAAAAGTCTGACACTCCCTTCCGCTCCACCCAGAGCGGGAGAAGTCATTGGATGATTTCCCTGCTTCAAAAAAAAAATACGATAGCGTCATAGCGATGCGAACCTGCGTCTTTACAGAAAGCGATTGTCGGGCGGATACGCGTGTCATATTCATAAAAGTGCGATTATTGCGCACGCGTGTGCGACAATTACTTTCAGTAAGGTAAGCCGGACAATACTTACGAGAGAAAACAAAAGACGCGCGTGCGTGTCGCATGTTAGGGCAGAATTTCTCTTGCGCCTATGTGGATCGCGTATGATCGTACTTACGTGCGCGCCGCTGACGTCAGCGTCGCAGTGTGGTGCTATAATAGAACACAATGTAAATGCGTACGCGCGACCGACGAATGCGACCGACATCAGCGTAAGAGGAATTCAGGGCTAACTAAAGTAAATTCAAACTCAAAGTCAAAGCATTTATCTCAAATAAATCAAATACAGGCTCTTTTGCCCGTATTATTTACGTTGCCTATTCCAACCGAATGTAGGTACCTATGGAGAAGAACGGGCATGGACACTCTTTTAAATCAAAATATGTTTACAGAATCTGTGTGTGATTAATGATGTACATTAATGTTGAAATATACATGTGAGAACAATGCAGAACGTAAAAAAGTGTCCATAATTACAAGATTAAAAAAAAAAACAATTGAATACTGACACAAAATAAATCATGCGAATTTATAATGATTCAAATCACAACTATCATTCTTTACCCGTTTGTATGAAATAGCTTCAATATAAAAAAATATGTACTTATTATTATGCCTGAACAGGGTGTCAACTTACTAACAATTTCTTTGTCTGTACCGGTATAATGCCAAGAAATGCGACTGCGAATTTATCGAGGAAACTGGAAATGCTATGCGCCTTCCTTGCTGGAAATAATATTGCATTGAATTATGAAACCTACCAGTATTCATTATGGACGTAATTGCAATTAAGATTTGCTCCAGATATTATTATACTCATTCCCTCTAACACAATCAAATGTTGAATGCCATAATACTGAGCTGAGATAATTTTAATTGTCTATGATATTCGCGAATGCACTCACAGCCCCGGCGCGCGGCGGTGGTTATCGGCTTGATTTCAGCGTGCGACTTAATTACTTTACCATACAGAGTTGAGATGACAGAGGGGCATTAAATTACACTACGTATACTAAACGTGTTTAGTATTTATTCGTTACGGTATAAAACATCATTTACTAAACTACTGCTCTTTGGTACAGAGCTTGAAAATGGTACCTAGGCAGTTTAATGGAAAGCCCTTCTGTCGTATCAACTCCGTATAAAGCAATTAACAATTTATAAGTTGAAGCAACTGTGACAGTTGTTTAGGCGTTGCAAGTCATTTGTATAATAACAAATTCCCGTGCCCTACAATAGAATAAACTTGCGCCGTGGCCAGGGGGTTTTAATTTTACCGTTTTGTGCGCAAGAATGACAGGCTTTTGAATAATGACGTTGCGCCATTTGATTATTTACCAAAATAGTAACGCTCTGCATAATATGTATTTAAACTTGTTTAAGTCATTGACTGCCACGCAGCAGACACAATAGAAAAACAATTGTTCGCGGCTCACCGGTGACCGGCGTGGCGTCTAACGTATTAATACGAAAATACCTTTCCAACACAGCTGGCGTATGTCATATTTTCACATTCTCGAACTGTATTCTTCTTTCAAAATGTTGGCGAGTGCAACTTGGCAATAATGAGGCGCAAAAAGCAACCTTAAAGTGCTTAACAATATCCTTCCTCAACAGTATATTTTTCTAATGTACGTAATTCACAATTTCATATAACATAACCTATAACACACAAAGGCTATAGACACACGGCACCGCGTTTCCCCGCGGTAGGCGGTGAAGCGTATCTCATGTCGCATTGGTCTCTAAGGAATCCGATGATGCCTCACACGCGTACACCTCTCGACCGCGTGGTCGAGCGGTGCTCGTTTCTACCACAAACTGCTCCTACCGCGCGGTCGAGCGGTGCCGTGGTTTAATCGCCAAGGGGTTAGGCAAAGCACATTTCGCTAGTTATATTTAAGTTCAGATGTAAAAGCAAGCCTATTGCCATCAGGGCACTAATCCAGACTCCGGGCTGATATTAAGAAATTCCTGATGTAGAAACCGGATAGCACTTTGCCCGGCTCGGGAACCCAGGACGTCAAGCTCAGTAGTAGCACTTGTGACCACTAGACCAAAGAAGCCATTTTTTTTATTTGTCCAGGTGACATGGTTCCGCAACGAGCGACGTCTGCTGGAAGCGGAGCGGGTAGCGTTGGCCCGGGATGGCAACTTCTGGTGTGCAGACGTGGCCGCCGTCAGTGTGGACGACGCTGGCCGATGGACCTGTACCGCGGAGAATGCAGGTGGTCGCGCCAGCTGCTCTGCGCATCTTAATGTACTTGGTGAGTTTTTGGGAAGTACAGCTACCTTAGGGTTGCATTCTACGACTTCCGGCCGCCGTAAGCGGGGGCCTGCGGGCGGTGAGTAATGGGTGGCTCACCGTCCGAACAGGACCAGGCCCGTGCCGGATGACGCGTATGTGTTACACGCGCGCCTCAAAGAAATGTCAGCATGTGAAGGGGCCCGTTCGGGATTGTCCGAAAGAGTTACCGCTACCCCGGAACATAAAGGGCTAAGGAAGGAACATGGATGGGTTTTAGTCAGCAAAAGTTAGACACTCCCTTTCGCTCCACTCGGAGAGGAAGCATTTGATGATTTCACAGCCTCAAAAAAAATGGGTTGCATTCTATACTCATTAAGCTGTAAGGCGTCAGTTTCTTTTTAATTCTCAATGTTTGCAATTATTTATTACCTACTTATTTAGCGTCGCGTCGTCACAACGATACGGCAAACGTAGTGCTGGGATGTATAAGCTCCATTAGGAACGATACTTATGAATAAATATTCGTTCAAAACACAAAAGGCAGTAAGCTTACTGTAGGTAGTGCTACGAGTATTCTATAAAAGTCACACCATGAAAACGTAGGTGAAGTGAGTTTAAAGTGAATAGTCAATAGTGTCAATTCCTAGCGTTAGGTGGAACGACACTTATCTTGTTTTGACTTAAGGCGAATCCTCCAACCAGCCCGCGAAATTTAAATTTTCTTAAGTTTTTTGCAATTTGCAGGCCAGTGATAGGTTGTATGTTGATGAACATTTGATTCGCGGCTGTAAGACGTATGTAGTTACATAATTATAATCATCAAAATCATTAATACAATTCTCCGAGCTCATAAAGGTGTAAAAATGACTTTTTACAAGGTCAAAGTCATTCCGGAACCTTTAATTTGAAATGGAAATTTCTTTACTTTAATGGAAAATTTGAATTTCGCGGGCTACCCTGGAACATCAACCTTAAGCGTTCACGGTGAGAATTTTACAGAATCGACCGACAGCACACAGCTTAGTTACGCTATCTGAAAAGAGGGGAAATACGAAAGAACAATGGCAGGTCCCCATACATTGTTTTATTTGAATTAAAATGAAAACGTCTTTAAATGAAAAAATACGCAAATATAAAACTCAGCGTACACGTGCTTTATCTTATTAATAAAAAACTTAGATAAAACGCATTAAAGTTGGGGAGTAAGGCGCGCACGTCACAACTCAGTAGGTATAAAATCTACATAAGATTGACGTCATGGCACATTTTAACACAATGAACCGACATAAGCATTTGATAGCGTAAAAAAGACTGTGTCAAAGGACTAAAAATAAAATTTTTCATCATCCATAATTATTATTAATTAAAATATTTCTTTTAATTTGGAAGCATGCATGAGGTATGTAGTCTGAACGCCCTAAAGCGGATGGACCGCGGGCCCTTCAACTATTAACAAAAATCTACGTTCCAAAGGGTGATAAACATCAAGTACAGTCACGAGCACCAATTTGTATACACCTAGTAATTTGCAGAACCAATTTTCTCGTAAAATAACTATTTCAACTTTGAGATACGACATGTATGGTAAACCTAGGGATTCGAAAATGCAATGTGTGTGACAACATACAAATTCATTCAATGTTTAAGCAGAAAACCGCTTATGAAATTAGCTAAGTGTATACATAGTTTTACTTGTGACTGTACATTCGGGTGCAAAAGTTAAAATATTTTTTTTTTTACATTTGTATTTTTTATTTGTCTGCTTCAGAAACTTTAGAAAAACCATCAACAATAATAAAAAAGTTTACAAAAGATAAATTTGGTAATGTGTATGCGACTGTACCTATAAAATTAATTTTGAAATCCTTTCAGCACCGGTCCTTTGACACGTTGACGAATGTATGTTTACGGACGAATAGCCCGCGGTCCATTCGCTTCGGGCGGTCCGAATAAATACACGTATCTGTTTGTGTTTTGGTGGTACACTGGGCTGTGGTGGCTTACGGGCCATCGAGAGGAGGCCTCTGTCCCAGCAATGGGAACATTATAAGCTGATTATGATGATATACAACGTGGCGCTACAATGGTGACATTAATTTAACACACACATACGTATATACGTACATAACGTTATTATTTCCGGATTTATTTAAAATGTTAGAAAATAGCATCTTAGAGGAACCTGTACTTAAAGAATTGTCGTGCAGCGGTCATTTGCCGGGGTCACGGATCATGGTTTCCTTACGATGTTTCCCTACACCAATTTTTAACCAAATGATAATTATACAAGTGTGTTTATTGTGAATCCGAAAAATCAGTGGGCGTGGCTTGGGTTCGAACTCGAGACCTATGACTTGGCAGTCCGACGCGACGGCCACACTTTACTTTAATAAATATGAATACTGAATGTTTTGCTGTTTTTCGTCACAAAAAGATTATTATCTGTGTCTATGAAGTAAAAACTTATCTCATAATTTGTTTTTACAGTGCCGAAAGCGTACAAGCGCCCTGAATTTGTGGAAGAACTTCGGGCTCTCCTGACTGAACAGGGGACCGTCTCGCTAGAATGCAAGGTGGTCGGCGTGCCCACACCCGTGCTGCGATGGTTCAAGGTAAAGATCTTTATTAACCCATTATAGAACACTGAACGAGACCAAACATACGTTTTTATAGGGGTAACAAGCAAATAAACTAAGAGTTACCTTCTGATCTGTTTATATTACTAGGAACACGAATTAAGTCAAGTATAGAAGTAAAAATCAAAATCAAAAGTCATTTATTCAAACTAGACTGTAAATCAGAAAGTCAAAGTTACATAAGACAGTCCCCCAAAAACTCTCATTCTTCACCCACTACCTAGTGCTTTAGCTGGGAAGAAGGAGTGGAGCCACCAACTCCCCAGCAGCACAGCTGTCTGTTCAGTGGTTCTGTTAGTTGGAAGAGCTTGATTCTACACACTTATCGTTAATTAATTAATTTGTTTAAAGATTTGACTTAACTCTCGTTAATTCTATGCGGTCTACGGTGAACCGCGCTGAACGTGCGTTGAAAAAGCAATTTATTATTTTAATTAAATCAATTACGTGCACTTTGGAATTGTCAAGGAGTCGGTCAGTCAGAAGGATAAAGCTATTGGCGGATTCAAAAATGTAGTAGGTACCTATGAAAATAATAATAATAGTAAAGTAGCTGCTGCCAGCGGCCCGTGTGGATTTTGGAAATTATTCCAAGGTATCCTATGTTTTAAACTACCTCTGTGCCAAGTTTCATCTAGATCCGTTTACCCGTTTGAGCGTGAAAGGAAAACATACAAACTCACACATACTCACTCACAAACTCTCACCTTTATAATATTAGTGTGTTGGAGTATAGTTAAATAGATTCACTAACATTAAAGTGTAAACAAAATCTACACACACATGTTAGTATTAGTACGTATTCATAATATTAATCATAATGTTGCCAATCACTGAAAGTATACTTCACGTTTGTAAGACTTTTTTGAAGTTAATACGTAGAATAACACCATAAAGTAGAGTAATATCTACGCAAGCAAAAGTATGAAATCACTTGTGATGAAAATTAATACAAATGGCCATTTTAAAGGATATACTGTAAACCGGAAATTCGAGCAATTAAATTAAACTTTACCCGTATCTATTTGAAGAGATATCCCGTAAAATCTTTTTTTTTAAGGCTGGGAAATCATCCAATGGCTGCTCCCGCTCTGGGTGGAAGGGAGTGTCAGACTCTTACTGACTAAAACCTATCCATGTTCCTTCCGTAGCCCTTTATGTTCCGGGGTACCGGTAACCCTTTCGGATAATCCCGCTTACCCGGCAGGCTTGGCCCTGTGGGGCCCCTTCATATGCTGACATCTCTTTGAGGCGCGCGTGGAACATATACGCGCCGTACGGCACGGGTCTGGTGCTGATCGGACGGTGAGTCACCCAATACTCACCGTCCGCAGGCCCGCGCCTACGGTAGCCGGGAGTCGTCACGTGGCTCCCGACGCCCGAGGCGTCTCCTGCGGCGGTAGGGACGGGACGACCTTTCCCTCTCCCATCCCGCCACCTCCTGGATAAAGTAAAGGCTTAAGGAAACAAAAAGGTAATATGGAAAACAATGAACAAATAAAACAAAAAGTAATATAATAAAATCTTTATTTGGCCTTAAAATAAAGTATCAATATTTTCTATAGCCTCCCCTAGCCTCTTATAGGGGATCAATATGTTGCAACTTGCGACATATCGAGAAATTGAAACACCTACATACATACACACATCAAAAGTGTCTAGGGATCAACATATATTTTTGCAATAACTTTTCTCTTGATTGATATTAATTTAAATTTTCTTTAAGGATTCATCAAATAAAGTGTTTTCGTTTGTCACAGTAACGATAAACCAAGTCACCTTTGCATTAATAAAGAAATTTGCCATTTTCCTAATAAAGGGATTTTTGACATTTGAACCACTAACATTAAAGTTCGAAAAAAAGACTGAAATAGCAGTTTTCTTTAAAATTTTATTGGGTAACTTAAACAATTAATAATCCGTGTTTCTACCGCGAACACTAACAACACAAGAACATCGGTTTGGCATACTCAAAATGAGTTCATCCAAATCACGCTGTGGAATGGCCGCCCATGTTCGTTGCAACAACAAAAAAAGGTGTTATCAGTCGACTTTGGACACGTTACCGAAGCACTGGTACCGTGGCTGAGCGCCATGAAGGACGGTATCGCTGCACCACACGGAGACAAGACCGATACATTCAAATCTTAACTCGAAGAGCTCCAACAATAACCGCCATGATGTTAGCCGTGAGGCTTCATCACTCTTCAGGGAACTTAATTAGCGACCAAACAGTCAGAAACCGCTTGCATGAAGTGAACCTTCATTCCCGAAGACCGCTACGGGTACCACCTATAGCAATGCACAATCGTAGGATTCGATATCAATGGGCTCTTGAACACAGAAATTGGGCAGAAGAACAATGGCGTTTCGTGTGCTTTTCTGATGAGTCTCGTTTTGGTATGAGACCGGATACAAGACGTATACGACACTGGAGAACCCCTGGACGCCAACAGCGATTAAAATCCTGCCAGGAAGTCCATCCTTATAGTGGTGGAACCATCATGGTATGGGCGGGTATTTGGATCGGCGGAAGAACTGAGTTGATTTGGATCAGAGGCAACCTCAACGCTCAAATTTATGCTGAGACGATTGTATCTGACGTCATCGTTCCTCTACAAGTGCAAATCGGTCCCTTATTTCAGTTAATGCATGATAATGCACGACCGCACACCGCAAGAGTTGTAAGACAGACTCTCGCCGCAGCTAACATCAATGTCCTGCCCTGGCCTGCTCAGTCGCCAGACTTGAACCCGATTGAGCATGCATGGGATATGCTACAGAGAAGAGCTCTGCCGAATATGGAGGGTATCCAGTTGCAAGAAGACCTTTTTTTGTTGTTGCAACGAACATGGGCGGCCATTCCACAGCGTGATTTGGATGAACTCATTTTGAGTATGCCAAACCGATGTTCTTGTGTTGTTAG
The DNA here is from genome assembly GCA_951799385.1 of Hyppa rectilinea. Classification (NCBI taxonomy): domain Eukaryota; kingdom Metazoa; phylum Arthropoda; class Insecta; order Lepidoptera; family Noctuidae; genus Hyppa; species Hyppa rectilinea. The sequence goes on along the minus strand of OX637300.1, from coordinate 28,616,007 downwards.
TGTTCGCGGTAGAAACACGGATTATTAATTGTTTAAGTTACCCAATAAAATTTTAAAGAAAACTGTTATTTCAGTCTTTTTTTCGAACTTTAATGTTAGTGGTTCAAATGTCAAAAATCCCTTTATTAGGAAAATGGCAAATTTCTTTATTAATGCAAAGGTGACTTGGTTTATCGTTACTGTGACAAACGAAAACACTTTATTTGATGAATCCTTAAAGAAAATTTAAATTAATATCAATCAAGAGAAAAGTTATTGCAAAAATATATGTTGATCCCTAGACACTTTTGATGTGTGTATTTCTTACTCCTCCACTCAAAGTAGGAAAGCTCTTGTAATATAGGTTTAATTGAAATGCATGTGACATGAATTTCAAGTTAACTAAGTATACAGCTTTTAAAATGGTAGCATTTTTATTCATATTCAATATGAATAGACTGTAAAGTTATTTAATGTTAAAGATTGCTCGGAACAAGTTACAAGTGGGTGATTTTATACTTTCGCACGTGAGTTTGTAGAAATAAATATAGTTCTTCAGCATCTCTGTAAAATGTTTCAAATGATCCTGAAAGAAATAGCTGCTCGGACTGACCTTCTTTGATACTTATCAAAGAAGGTCAGTCCGAGCAGCTATTTCTTTAAGCAAGCTTTTCTTTTTCTGCAAGTACTTACTTGTGTTTTAATACTCTCCGATAAGTACAGACGCCAGCATATCAAGCTATCCCTAACTGTCAAAGTGTCTCAATTAAAAATGAACCTTATGTGTTTGCAATAAAGTTGAAATACTATCAAAGAAATTTGACAGATTGTGGTAACTTGATGTGCTGGCCTCTGTACCACTGTTATTCGTAATATGATTAGATTGAGATTTCATTTCTTGGTTTGAGATTTATTTATCAATACACTAACATTACTTAGTCGATTTATTATTTATTTATAACTAGCTGACCCGACAGACGTTGTCTTGTCTTAACTATGATACCTACCCTACGTACCTACCCTACCTACCTACCTTTCCTACCTACCCTACCTACCTACCCACCTAACTTTTCTCACCCTTGAATCATTCCCTGGACTACGACAAACATTTCAACACCAAAATCAGCTAAATCGGCCCAGCCGTGTTCGAGTTATAGCGAGACTAACAAACAGCAATTGATTTTTATTTATATATATTCGCCATTGAGTCGGGTACTTTCCCCAGGGCGTTCAAGAGGGCTGTTGTTCACCCTATCTTTAAGAATGGAGACAGATCTAATGTCACCAATTACCGGCCAATCTCCGTTTTGAGTTCCTTGTCTAAAGTACTTGAAAAAATACTTAACAAGTGTCTTACCACATACCTCTCGAAATTTAAGCTACTAGCAAATAACCAATATGGTTTCAGACAGGGAATCTCTACTGAGGATGCAGTTCTTGACCTTACAGGTACGGTGGTGGGCAGGTTGGATGAGGGATTGAAATGCTTCGGTGTCTTTCTTGACTTGTCAAAGGCGTTTGACTCGGTTTCTGTACCTATACTCATTTCTAAAATGGAGGGCATTGGAATACGCGGAATTGCACTTAAGATCTTCTCAGACTATCTGACAAATCGCTCGCAATGTGTTAAAATCGACTCATTGTATAGTGACTATGGGAGCATCAATTTCGGTGTGCCACAGGGCAGCATTTTGGGACCTACCCTCTTTTTACTCTACATAGATGATTTGTGCCCCCTGTCAATACCTAACTGCGATATATTCACTTATGCGGATGACACGGCACTGATCATTTATGATGATAACTGGGATGACTGCAGATTGAGGGCGGAGCGGTCGGTTCAACGAGTGATGACATGGCTCTCTGCGAATTTGTTAACCCTTAACATCGAGAAAACCAAGGTTGTTCGCTTCACTCTCCCTCACACGATCATACCTCCTGTGGGTACTGATATTGTCAAAGCCCACACTTGCCAGAACTCTTTGGATCACAGCCCAAATGCTTGCACTTGCCTAACCCTATCACTGGTTCCAAGTACCAAATACCTCGGAGTTCAAATTGATAGGCACCTTAGCTGGCGTCCCCATACTGAAGCACTCTCCTCGCGAATTAGGAAATTATTATATATTTTCAAAGAACTTAGACACTCAGCTGATCGAGAAACTCTTTTCCTCGTGTACCAGAGCCTGTGTGTCTCTGTTCTTACTTACTGCATTTCTGCATGGGGAGGAACCTGCAAAACCCACCTAATTCAAGTTGAACGAGCCCAAAGGGCAGTCCTAAAAGTTATGCAGTTCAAACGTAGAGATTATCCAACCGCTCTGCTCTACTCTGAGTCAAAGGTCCTAACAGTTCGCCAACTGTTCATTCTGCGTGCTGTTCTACGCCGTCACTCTTTGCTTCCTCTTGACGACAAAATTTTAAGGAAACGCAAAGGTAATCCAGTCTGCAATCCTACCCAATGTCGTACTTCTTTCGCGGGCCACCACTTCGGCGTACTCAGTGTTAGAATTTATAATAAAATCCATCGTCTTCTCCATATATATCCTCTCACCAGAAGTACATTGATGACCAAACTTACCAATTGGCTCCAGGACTTATCTCACGATAGTACCGAACGTGTCCTTTTAGTTAACTCCTAGTCCTTTAAGTTATAATATTATTTACAACTATTCCATATAACACCTATATCGACGCGTACAGTAATCTAACACCACACAAACACACATACACACACACACATACTTCATGTACACCTAATACACAGCCTCATTTACCTCCCACAACACTGAACTTGCCGCAACTAAAGGTGTACTGACATTGTTACTCGGGGTGGGGACCTGGTGTCCTATAACACAGGCCATTAGCCTTGCTTAGGCACCAGTCTCCCACAATATATTATTAGAGTTTAACAATATTCCCATGTACATAATCTCTTTAAATATTGTGGTGAGAAATAAATGAATTTATAAAAAAAAAAAAAAAAATATACTAGCTGACCCGACAGACGTTGTCCTGTCTTAACTGTGATACCTACCCTACCTACCTACCTACCTGCCTACCAACCCTACCTACCTAGCTACCTTACCTACCTAGCTACCTACCCTACCTACCCTAGCTACCCTACCTACCCTATCTACCCACCCTACCTACCCTACCTACCTACCCTACCTACCTACCCTACCTACCTACCTACCCTACCTACCTACCCTACCTACCTACCCACCCTACCTACCCTACCTACCTTTCCTACCTACCCTACCTACCCACCCTACCTACCCTACCAACCTACCTACCCACCCACCTACCTACCCACCCTACCTACCTACCCTACCTACCTACCCTACCTACCTACCCTACCTACCTACCCTACCTACCTACCCTACCTACCTACCCTACCTACCCTACCTACCTACTATACCTACCTACCTACCCTACCCTACCTACCTACCTACCTACCCTATAGGAGGAAAATCAGCAGCTGATCGAAAAAAAATAAAATAATTAAAAATGTATTGTGCTATTCAGGGCGGAGACAAATCCAACGAAACAAAAACCATGAAAATTGGTCCAGCAGATCTCGAGTTATAATGAAGGGAACAAACCCGTCTTTCTTTTATATATATAGATAGATTGATTTTAAGCCCGTGTGATCCCACTGCAGGGTACCAAAGGCCTCCTTTCCACTCGTCTCTATTTTGAGCTAGAGAGTGGCCTAATCATGTCTGTAGGCGTCCACCTCGTCTCGCCATCTTCTCTTGGGCTAACGTCGATGTCGACAGACGTTTTCTGGGACCCACATTGTCGTATTTAATCGATTATCAAGAGAGAACTCTATTGGGCCTTTCTCCATACAAATGCAGGCCGCTGTTTGCTTCGTGGATTCTAAGAGCAATCTTTTTTGTCCAAAAAATCTAGGTCATTTCCTTTTTTCCAAACATAATCACTAAAAGAATTATGACAATCCAAAATTCCTAAAAATAGCCCGCCATATTCAGACGACTATCGGAATTTTGAAATATTTTTTTACAAAAACAAAAAAAAAATAGAAGCGTAGATATTTGCTTAATTTTGAAATAAGAATTTTTTAAATCAGTCCAGTTTTGAAGAAGAAAACAGCGGATTACAAAACGTCTTTTGGTAAAGGTTTTAGTAGGTAAAATCAGCGTGAGCTGCAGTTGTCCCTTTCGCACTTTATGGGGGGAGGTGCGTCGTAGCGCGACGGCAATAGTTTCTTCAAATACCTATTTTAAAAACTCCTTGAGACTAGAGTCCTCTCTTAAAATATCAGCTTACGACTGAAGTGGGAGAATTTTCCTTCGCTATACTAAGGCAATTTCTGCGAAGATACTTATAGTGTATTTCTTGTACAGTGTCCAATTTGGTAAACAAACACAGGACGAAAATTCTGATTTTTCATATCAATCATACACTTTAAGTTGAGCATAAACGTCTTAATCCTTGTATAATACACATAAGGCACGAATTATAAAAAAATATTGCTTCAGAGACACATACAATACCTATAAATCTTAATATTAGTCGCGACATTTGTTTACCAAATGAGACAACTGAAGAAAAATACACTATAGAATCCTGTTACAATCTTTCCAATGATATTTCTTAGGTTTAATTACTAACTATATTAATTTAATGAACCTCTTTTACTAACAGTTTATTCATGTTAGTTGTTCGAAATAAAATTATTTGTTTTGGGTGTAAATTGATGTTTAACAAAGCCAATGTTTATTGTCTGGTTCACATGCGCCCATAAGGTTTCGAAGATATAAAAGGTCCCAACATAATAACTAGTAAAATAGTAACTAAGTAATAACAGTCATATGACCGATTCATCTGGTTAAGCTACGCTTACCGGGGTTGGTCCGTGGATGGGTGACCATCTTTACATATCAAGGCTCCTCCGTGCCTCGGGAACCCGTTGCTGTTAAGCCGTTGTGTTCCCGGCTGTCATTTGTGGATCTTTGACAGTCGTTACAGGTCGTCAGGAGCCCGAAAGTATGACATCCAATCTCACCAATGGGTATCGTAATTACCCAGTTACTGGGTTGTGGAGGTCAGATAAGCAGTCGCTTCATGAAAAATACTAGAATTCAGCTGCATCCGATTAGACTGGAAGCCGCCCAACATAATTATTTGGGAAAAGGCTAGGTAGATTGAATAGTAGAATTAAATATTTTGTTTTGGATTTCGTGTATAATTATAATTTACCAAAGACAAAAGTGTTGTCAGCATTCAAATAAAATATTAAACATAAACTCTCATTTGGCTCAGGTCTATAGAGATTTCGGAGAGATTTTTCAAAACAATTAATTAAGTTTGCATTTATTCTATTAACCGTAATAGGTAATTTGTTTAGGTAATATTTTTTTTTGTGTTATAGTAATTACCTCAAAAGCAAATAAGACACAACAATAACTTATAACTTGATTCTTCTTTTAATAATTATTAAAACACTAGCTTTGGCCCGCGACTTCGTCCGCGTGGAGTTCGGTTATAATATTGCAATATCGGGAGATATTTTTTGAGACAAAATATTATGTATGTACAGATAGTTTAACAAATGTTCGACGTTGTTCTTTAAGTTTACATAACTTTTTCTTAAACATTATTATAATAGTATATATAGTAAATGACTGTAATAGTAATATAATAAACTTCATTATTTCTCAATTATTTATTGTGAAAGAGCAGCGTACAATACTCACAATAAAAATGAAAAAAAATATTTATGGAGCAGTCATTTCAATAGTATTACACAATAGCTGTTGTTATTCTGCCGTCTATTTTCTAATGGAGTATACAATGGGTTTCTTTCTCGGAAACCTCCCTGCACGTGTACTAAGTTGCGGGCAAAAACTATAGGTACTATACAAGTCTTTTTTCTGGATACCGTGCCCAAAGGGTAAAACGGAACCCTATTACCTACTAAGCTCCGCTGTCCTTCCGTCTATCCATCTGTCACCAGGCTGTATCTCATGAGCCGTGATAGTAAGACAGTTGACATTTCCTCAGATGATGTATTTCTGTTGCTGCCATGACAACTATTAAGTACCTAATAAATAATAAAAATTAGAATAAAATAAAAAATATCCAAAAAAAATTTTGGAATGGGCTGCTCTCGACCTCAATCACGCCTCATATTAGAAAAGGCGCCATTTTATAGCCATAAAACAGTTCATTATTTAGTCATTAGAACTTCAACCTTTTGAACGCCATTGTCATACGTGACAAGCAAGCGCGTTCCCAGTACGCCAAAGACACAAATACGTGACAAATAAAGCCGTGCACAACAACACGACTTATACAATTAAATCATTACTTATGTGTGTGTTTATATAAAGACATCTTAAAAATTGAAACTCTCGTACAGATTTGATTGCGTGAAACAAATTAAAATACACCTTTGATATTGAGAAATTCATGACAACAATGAAAGAATTGGCGAAAAAGATTTGTGGCTTGGCGTGGAGGGCACGATCGTGGGTCACGCTCTAGCGTTCAAAAAGACAAAAGATACGTTCCTAAAACTCTACTCATTAACTTACAGGACAGTCGCGAAATAAAGGCGGGCGATGTATTCGCGCTTACTGCGAATGCTGAGGATCCCACATCGCTCGGGACTTACACTTGCGAGGCCGTGAACTGCATGGGCAGGGCCTACTCCTCATCGAAGGTCCACGTCGTCGGCCGCGGCAGTAGGGAGGGTTCTGCCAGGCCCAGCTCCAGGTAACTATCTCAGAAGAAACCTTTAGTACTCAGAACTCGATTTACGAATCAGATACTTTTTCAATGGGTGCTAACGCGTATGTATAGCAGTGGGTGGCACATTGGAAACGGCCGGGAGTTGTTGGTCGTAGGTTCGAACTCAGAGAGACACTTTTCTTTGTGTAAATTATATCACCACTGCTCTCAAAACGGTGAAAAATCATTGTGAGGAACATTATCATTTTCATAACAAATTATTCGAAGACATGTGACATCTACCAGCCTGCAGTGGACCCGCGTGAAGCATTACAGCTAAGTCCGCCTTACAAAATCAAAATCAAAAGTTATTTATTCAAACTAGGCTGAAAATCAGCACTTTTTGAAGGTCAAAGTTACATAAGACGGTCCCCCAAAAACGCCCACCCTTCATCACTTCCTAGTACTTTAGCTGGGAAGAAGAAGTGGCGAAATAAACTCCACAGCAGCACAGCTGTCTGTTTAGTTGGAAGAACTAGATTCAGATACAGAGGCCCTGGGAACGTTATAGACTGATTATGGTGATGCAACAAGTTACTAGTTAATGACACGGGTTGTTAGTCGCCGTTCAAGTTTAATTACTTCCCAGAACTCGATCCTTATAACGACTTTGTAATAATATAGTATGTGTTTTTACTTCAAACTCAACGAGCTCTATTCCTGGCTAGAAATATTGCTTTAAAAAAATCCAATGATGCATATGGAGATGAAAAATTAAACCTGTATACATATATTCAGTACATTTAAGTTCGCATAATTCATTAATTTTTTTTTCATATTTCCGTGTTGGTCCCTTGGACAACGTTGTTGATTTTCGTGAGTACTATACAACCCGAAAGTATGTCCCTAGTTTAACCTAACACACTGTATATTATATTTTATTTAAGTGAGTCTAGATCTCCCGGACTGTTTTTAATTAAAGTGGTGTTAAACGATGACAGATCAACTCAAATCTGCAATGTCTTCGTTCAAAAGGCCCTTCCGGACGTCACGGCTGTGTGAGTCTAGGCCGGCCCTAAATCCTATTACTTAATAATATATGGACTTTAAAAAGATACTATGATCTCTGAGTTTGTTACGGCATTTCTTCTTAGGGACCAGTTAACTAGGCAATTCCGGCGCCATCTAGTTTTAAAATACTGACCAAAGTATTGTCGTGTAGTGTCTTATAAAAAATAAACTTATCCACATCATACCTTGATATATTGACATCGGGGTTCGTGTCTAACTAATACCGTACGGATCGATCGATCAAGTGAATGTGAAGGTCAGATGGGCAGTAGCTCCATGTAAAATACCGTATTCAGCTGTTTTATAACCCTAGGGCTTGGCACGTGATGATGGGAAGACTGCAGATGGAATGACAATAATGCTATATATGCTATGCTTTCTTTAATGCCTTGGATGGTAGGTAGTGGTGGAGGATGAGCGGAGGAGCTCGTGGCTAAGTACTAACAGTCGCACAGGTCGATTTATCAGGTTAAGCTACATTTGCCGAAGTTGGCCGTGGGTGGGTGACCATCTTTACATACCGAGACTCCTCCGTGCCTCGGAAAGCACGTTAAGCCGTTGGTCCCGGCTGTCATTTGTGCATCTTTGACAGTCGTTACGGGTCGTCAGAAGCCCGAAAATCTGACAGCCATTCTTACCAAGGGGTATCGTACTATTGCCTAGTTACTGGGTTGTGGAGGTCAGATAGGCAGTCGCTCCATGTAAAATACTGGTATTCAGCTGCATCCGGTTAGACTGGAAGCCGACCCCAACATAGTTGGGAAAGGGCTAGGCAGATGATGTTGGTAGGTATTGGTGTGGGATTTGATAGATTGACATTTTGGCACACGGGGTTGATAGCGATGTGGACGAATTTTTTGATGCCCTTTGATTTTCCTCCCGTTTTATTGTACAGACGCCAGCACATCAAGCTATCCCTAACTGTCAAATTTTCTCAATTAAAAATGAACCTTATGTCTTTGCAATAAAGTTGAAATACTATCAAAGGAATTTGACAGATTGTGGTAACTTGATGTGCTGGCCTCTGTACATAGTTACTATTAATATTTTATTTCTTTGTAGGTATGTGCATAAATAAAACATGTAATTAAACTAATCTATACAATGTATTACATTAAACGAGGGACATACAGGGATGGATATTGTACTCATGAAAATGAACAACTTTCACAGTGGGAGCAAACCTGAAATATGAAAAAAAAACAGCTGTTTCATACATTTTGACGAATTATGCGAATATAAAATGTATTGAACAACTGTTTTATTTTCATGATTTCAGAGTTGGCCCCTTAGTCAAAGTTGTTCATTTTCTTGGGTACTATACACCCTGATATTATGTCCTTTGTTAAACCTAATACAGTCTATAATAAAAATGTCATAGGGTTAATAGTATGCAGGTGCATACGGTTTACCTGGAAGTCAACCCCAACATAGGTAGGAAAAGAGGGTAGATTAATTTATTGCAACCTTGAAATGTCAGTCGGCTACCTATTTTAAACTCGCTTCATAAATTATTGCACTTACATCAGGCCACTAACGAGCTACGTATTGTATTCCAAGGACGGAGGGTAGCTTACTCATTTATAATATTGTCTAGTTATTTCTTTTTCAAATACTTTTATTTTTCTTGTTTTTTGTAGAAAATTATTGGCCGTAATATAACATAATGATCTCATCACGCTCCATTATGTTACGCAACGTCGCATTTATTTAATTCCATCCATCATTCCAATCCATGTTCGATTGCGTAGTTTATTCGTAAATTGATCGCGATCAGCACATCTAAACCCATTCTGAGAGCTGTCTGTGTCAACATTGCTGGGTAATATACAGCTCTTGCTATTAGGGCCGAAACACATAACCGCGTTTGTTTAAATTTGCGATTAATTTCAACCTATCAACATTTAATGATTAATAGGCAGTAGCCCTACCCGTGTGTTAAACTAATGTAGCATCACGTTGTGTATTGAATCTACAGTTCTTTCGACTCCTTCTTAGCAATGCATAACCCCCCGGCAACTTTCGCCCTACAGGTGCACAAGCCTCCTTTTTGAGCGAGAGAGTAGGCCATAATCCACCGTGTGGGTGGTTGGTGGATTGATTTTTTGTTCTAGTCGGTACAGATGCTAGCACATCAAGCTATCCCTAACTGTCAAATTTTCTCAATTAAAATTGAACCTTGTCTTTGCTATAAAGTTGAAATACTATCAAAGAAATTTGACAGATTGTGGTAACTTGATGTGCTGGCCTCTGTACATATTGGCAGGATGTTTCACGATGTTTTCCTTCGCCGTTTTGAGAGAAGTCATGATGATATAAATTACACAAAGAAAAGTGCTCGTCGTGGTTCGACCTTTTAAACTAGGATATGTAAGGGGTGAGTGTGAAAATAATTAGTTTCCTTCTTGGTTTTCCAGCAGTTTGACTCCAGAGCCGCCTCCGATCTTTACGAAAGAACTTGAGGACCAGTTTGTGAAGATCTGTGAGCCGCTGACTCTCGGGTGCCACATCGTGGTACCTCCCTGGCCCCGCAGCGTCGTTTGGTACAACAAGGAGGGCAAAATTGAGCCCAGCGAGAGGTAAATAATCTTTTACGTCTTTTTCTTCGCCTTTTCGGAGATGCTCCACGGTGCAGGTATATTTTGATGTTGTGTTAAGTTTTTTTTTTGACGGTGTGGGGTCATCCAATGACTACTCCCGCTCTGTGTGAAGTGGAAGAGAGTGTCATACTCTTACTGACTAAACCCCGTCCATGTTCTTTCCTTAGCTTGTGTTCCGGGGCAGCCTTTCGGACAATTCCACTTAATTTAATACCCATATCAGTTGGTGCCTGGTAATAGGCTACAATATAAAACATAGTGGTAGCAACCAGTGCAGAATGTGTAAAGAGATATTGTCAAAATAGAATTAATTTTCATCCATTAATAAAATCCACTACAGTTTGAAATAACTTTAAACGTGAATAAATTAAATATTGTTGGCAACCTGTTGCCTCTGACTGTGCCCAGAATAGGCTGTTATGAACGTCAGCCAAAAGTATGTACTGTAATACATTTCTTTTAAAGATACTTTTTCCGTGTCGCTCAACATAAAAGTTCATACACTTTGTAAAGGGTGACGTGTAACCTTGTATTGAAAAAAAATATGATCCGTCTCTCGAGTGGGATTGGAGAAGTTGATGATATGATAAACATTTACTTGATTTTGTTGAAGATATCATGTCCTCGAAGACGGTGCTGGTGGCTACCTGCTGGAGGTGGGCTGTGCCGAGTGGCCTGACGAGGGCGAGTGGAAGTGCGTCGCGACCAGCACGGGGGGCCGCATAGGCATCTCCACTTGCTATGTCACCATGGATGGTGAGATACCTAATTACAGTAGTATAGTCTTATTATGAGACATTGTGTTCTATAGGGAGACTGAAACATTGCTATGAGTGAAGGATAAACGGAGGGCCTAGAGAAAGTCACATTTTTACTAACGATAACGAAATTAGATAAATCTGCAATGTTTGAAATTGGCATAAGCTTTCGAAATGTCACGTGATCAATCTTTTTCGATCGATAAGGGCTAGACAATGTGAAATTGTGTAACGAGAATCGATCAATATTCACATACAAATGTGTTGACAAGTGGCATTTTTGATAATCCGTATCGCTGAGATAACGATTGTAAGATCAACAATCGAATCGACACGGAGTTATTGACACTTCTATAGGCCCCTTGGAATTTGTTTAAATCTTGAGTTGCCGTCTTACGTCTATGACGCTGCCTAGCCGGCCTAGTACGAACGCGTGGTTTAAACGTAACGTAAATTAGAACGATTTTAAAATGTTTAAGTAAATTGATAACTTAATCGAATGAGGTTAAAATAAAAAAATACAATATATATTTTTTATGTGTATACTTATTTTGTACTTTACTTATTTAAGGGAGAAGCGCTAGGGTAGTCCGCGTAATACAAATTTTCATACGTAGTTTGTAATTTGCAGATAATTGTCAAGTTGTATGTTGATCAAAATGTGATTGCGGACGTAACAAGTGCTTATTTACGGAATTGTAATTAATAATTTCATCAATACAACCCTCTTAGATAATTTTTATAATCCTACGGAATGACTATTTCATTAAATCATAACATTTGAGGGCAATTCTAACTTGGAGAGTTGTATTGACGATTGTAATGATTATTATTCTAAATTCTTCTTTTCTTCTAAATACGTACTTGTTGTGGCCGCGAATTATATTTTTCTCAATATACAATCTGACACTGGAAAATTTCATAAAACCTATGAAAATTTGAATTTCGTGGTCTGCTCTGGCGCATGCCCCTTAAATGATATTTTAATAGTTTTTTCATCTTGAACAGTGCCCAAAAACTACCGAAAGCCAAGATTCATGGAGAACCTTCAAGCTGTACTTACAGAAGAAGGTCTCGTCTCCTTCGAGTGCAAAGTCGTGGGTTTCCCCACGCCAGTCCTCAGTTGGTTTAAAGATGGTCAGGAGCTAAAGCCAGGAGACGTGTACCAACTCACAGGAACCAACTCCTTGGGATCCTACTGCTGTATAGCCAGGAACTGTATGGGCCAAGCCAGCAGTTCCGCTGAACTGACAGTTGAAGATATCCAGAACCAGCTGAATGAGGAAGAGAAACTTCAACTGTTCTCCAAGAATCAGGCGCCAAAGTTCATTCAAGGATTGAAGAGCGTCGAAGCGAAAATTGATGAGCCATTCCGTTTTACAGTAAAAGGTTGGTTATGTTTGTTTTATCATTCTTAAGTGTCTCAAGTTAAAAGAAATACTTTCAACTTGGAAAATATACATACCACTTTTTGAGAGCCTTTTGCACGTGTCAAGTTCATGTAAATTACGCAAACGTAACGTAAATTTTTTAATAGAAATCTCAATTATTTTAGTTTCATATTTTTCGACAAATACAATAAAGTATTACTCATGAAGATCAATAAGTTCGCAACCTAAAAAAATACATTATTTTTTGCGAAGCGAGTAATTTCAACAATACGTTTGAGGTTCTAGAAACTAATATTTGTCAGAAACACGTGAAGAGGCTGTCAAAGTGCGGTCAGCTGAAGACCTATTGGAATTTAAAATTCGTATTACAGAATTAGATTTTAATATAAATACCTTTTTTTCATTTATTTGTTATATGTTTTAGTCGCCATTCCGCCTGAACCATCGGTACTGTGGTACCGCGACGATCAGCCGGTGGACGAGTCCTCACGCTGCCACCTCGGACGGGAGGAGCGCGGCGTGTGCTACCTCGACATACAGAGTCTGGAGTTCCTCGACCAGGCCGAGTGGAAGTGTGTCGCCATGAACGACTTCGGACACAGCGTCACTTCATGTTTCCTCAAACTAATCATACCTAGACACTACAAGAAACCCAGATTCTTAGAAAACCTTCAAGCCATACTATCTGATGAAGGAGCAGTGAACCTCGAGTGTAAGGTCATCGGTGTCCCACAACCCATACTCAAATGGTACAAAGATGGCGAGGAATTGAAACCTGGCGATATTCACAGAATTATATCCGGGCAAGACGGTACGTGCTGCCTTGGTACTTACACTTGTGAAGCCCAGAATTGTATGGGCATCGCCGCCAGTTCTGCTTCACTTCTCGGATTTGATGATTCAATGAAAGCAAAGAAGAAGAAAGCTGAAGAACAAGCTTTACAAAGGAATTTATCTCTTAGCACCATACATGAAGAAAGAACTTCACAAATGTACGATACACCAGTCGGTGACATTACCACTCTTGACGATAAAGGAGAAATATCCTTCTCATTTGATGGCAAAGAAGTTTCTGTGTCTCTTTACGAAACTCCAGACTTGACCGAAGAAGAAGCTTTACAAATTGTGGAAATGTACGCCGATCAATTATCAGAAAATATTACTGAACACAACGTGGTGGAACTTCCACCTTTAAGATTCGTTAAAGAAACATCTACATCTGGTAATTTGTTGATGGAGGCAGTAATAATCGATGTTTCACCGGAATATTTCGTTTCTCCTGATGAAGATATGCGAACCGAAGCAGATCTCGAAGACTTATCGATCGCGGACGAAAACGGCCCGCCTCAATTATCATTAGATCAAGACTTTGAGATTGGTGGAGAGGATTACTTAGAAAAAACTATGGCGATGTTATCGGATGAAAAATCGGATATTAAACTAAGTAGAAAGAAGTCAGATTCCCAGAGAAGCGCCGATGACTTTTTCAGTTTATCTCGTGATCCGTCACTGTCCGAAGAAAAAAGAGACGACGACACTCAAGCCATATCTGATCTACAAAGCTTTGCGAGTGCACACAGTTCTGGAAAACCTAAATCAAAATCATCTAAACCATCAGGAGAAGAGGGTCATGAGTCATCGGAGCCCACAAAAACTATTCTTTTCAAAGACGAAGCTCTGAAGCACTTAGATATCGAGCCAGCTCCTGTTCCAAAACCAAAGAGAGAGCGTCGTACTAGCCGTAGTTCTAGACGATCCAGTTCAGGAAGCGAGAAGTCTGTTACCAAATCAAGGGAAGAAATCCTTCGGAAAAAAGAGTCATTTGAAATGGAAATGCCCAAAAAACCCAAAATGACAGATGAAGAATTTAAAAACAAAATGGTCAACATCAGTACTTCATTGTCTAAAGTTATAAACGACGTTCAAATTATTGAAAGAGATATTATTCTTAAGTCAGAACTTATGTCATCGGCGGCAACTGCTTCAAGAAGTTTGGAAATTATCAGTAGTTTGATATCACCGCTTTCTGAAATACATAGTATTGCAGATGCTGCGAAAGAATCGGCTTCTGAAACTAAAGAGGTCAGCAGTACATTATTCAATAGTTTACCTCAACCATTAAAAGCTCTTCAACAGTCGCTGACTATCATTGAAAAATGTATTGACATGGAAAGTGACAGCAAAACACTTGTTAAGAAAACTTGCGTAGCATTCGTCGAAACATGTGGCAGTGAAATGCAGAAATTGATTTCGGATATTAATTCCGTTACGTCTAAAGATTATTTACTTACCGAAGAAAGAGTCCTCACAGAAATCGAGTCGTTGAATAATGAGATGAGCACAGTGATAAAATTCTCTGCTGATACTATCAAAGCCAGAAATCTTCTTAGTGAAGCAAGCGAAATCAAAGTAGACGAGCCCTCTCCTGAAGTTAAACATCTGAGAGATACACAAAAAGCAGTATTTGAATTAAAAAGCCCTCTTATTTCTTTACTCTGTATAGCGGAGTGTGCTGAAAGTGGAAAAATTATAGATGTGACTAAAGTGCGCAATAGTGAAGTGATACTTAATGATATGTATGCTTCTATACAAGACCTTCAAATAGCTTTGGAACAAATTGAAACACTATCAGTCAAGGAATCAAATACGCCACTACAAAAGTACAATACTGAGATTATTGAAACTGTAATGGAGTCCGTTGTAAAACTAAGGAGTTCTTTTGAGCAATTATCCACAGAGTCTGAAGGTGAAGATGAAGCCGTAATGAAACAGGCCGTTGCCTCAATCAAAGAAAACCTTCATAAAATATCAACACAAATAGAAGTTATAGAAAATAACGTGGGTACGTTTGATGTCTTACAGAGCGAAAATAAGCTTGATGCGCTACAAAAGATGGCCCAGATTCTTATAGCGTTAGAAAACAACCTGCCGAGATTAGAACCGATGCCAGAAATTAAAAATCATATGACCGTGTTCCACAAAAACTTAACCAAAGTCTTAGAAAATGTAATAGAGAGTAATGAATCTAAGAAATATTTTGCACTTATGGCAACTTGTGACGCAGTTAACAGAATAAATGCCTCGATCAAGAATTTAGATGTCGATAACGTTTTGTCCCTCGCAAGCCTCAACAACACCTTAAGAATTATTCAAGCTCAGTTCATCACTAACGTTTTTGATTCAGAGCTTAATTGTTCGCTTCTTACAAATATTGCTGATACTTTGATTGATATTCAAGAAGCTATCAACACAGCTGAAGAAGTCAGCGTTCATATTGATTCTGAACACATACAACCCATAGCTCCTCATGAGTACGACGAAACAAGGGCTAAGGCTGTCATGGAACATATTGATCACGCGATAGCCGCAATCGAAAATGTGAAAGTATTAGAATCGACACAAGATTTCAAGACCAGCATTGCTCCTACGTTGGAGAACATTTGTCCGGTTCTAGAGGAACTAAAACGAAGTGTAGCATCAATGAAAGCTAGTGGTGTTGAAGAGGAACATATTTCTGATATATCGGAAGTCTCATCTTTTGCCCAAACATTTGCTACGCCACTATGTGAACTAAACCAGAATATAATTGTTCTTAATCAGCAAATTGTTGAAAATATTGAAAGTTTAAAACAAAACAGTGAAGTTATGGCTACGATTGCTGAACCTATTCACGAGCTCCACACGACACTTGAGATATTACAGCAAGATGTTATTTCTCAATATGGTGAAAACCTTACGCCTTATGACGTCAGTATCAATATGGCTAGCGCAGTACAAAATCTACAAAGTTGCATTTTAATGATACAAGAACAACCAGGAATAGAAGCGGCGGACGACATGTCTACTCTCGAAGATATATCGGGAATAAAGACTACAGCAGACACGATCCCATCCGACCGTTTAGTTTTACCGGCTGCTGAAGAAACTGCGGTAGAACAAGCAATCTCGCCACTAAATCAGGAACTGCAAACTACTGCAACTGCGCAAGCACTACAAACGTTGCATGAACACATAACTGTATTACAAAGTCCTGAAATTATTGACGCGTTAGATACGTTATCTGAAGTCAGTGATTACTCTAGTTTACAATCATTCGTTATAGGATTAGGTGAATTGCATTCTGGAATCGAAGAGGTTCTACACCCTCTACTGATGGAAGGATCAAATGAGATAGCCAACTTAGTCAATGTATCAAAACTTACAACTATTGCTGAGCCGATGCAGGAACTGCAGCAAAGTTTGTCGGTGTTAGACACAAATAACATTCCAATATATGAAAATTTATTAGAGATGCCGACGGAAAGAATACATTCCGTGATTCAGAGCGTATCTGAATTTAAAGAGCATTTAGAAAAGTGTATGCTCGCTGTGTTCCCTGCCATGCACACCGCTGACAATACTGTTGAAATAGCGAACAAAGTCAGTGCACTTAGAGAAGTGTGTGAGCATTTAAAAGACATTATTGAAACTACTAAGGCCGAAGAAAATATTCCTGTGCCAGAAGAAGTTAAAGCTTTGGAACTTACTGTAGACCATTTACTTAATGCTACTGATGTTTCCAAAGGAATCAAGATTGAGGAAGTGAAAATTATTACCGAAGAGTTATATGAAAAAGTGGCTACCGTGCAAGAAGAGATGATTCAATTTACTCCACAAACCGCGGAAAAATTAGCTCAAGAGGCAAAACTAATTCAAACTATTGATGAAGTACAAAGTAATATTGCGGTGCTTGAGCAATATGATTTTGTTGACCTTTCTCGTGCTTCAGACTTGAGTTACACGTCACCGCAAATTGCATTTGAAAATGAATCGGACTCTCTTATGTTAATGGAAGATATTGTTGATAGTGCTGTTAACGTGGTACAAGACTCTACTAATGATATGCCAATAGCTGACTTAATGATAGTACAAGACTTTTTCAAGACCTGTAAGAACGAATTTACTATTCTGCGTTGTCTTATATCTAAAGCTACAACTCATAAAAAGATTATAAGATTATTACAAGAGTTTAGTTCCTTGCAAAGTACAATAAATGATTTCAAAATAAAAAGATCTGAATTAAAATTGACTGATGACGTTAACGGCTGCTTATCTACATTCCTTCTTCATGCCGATGATTGTCTCCAAAATGTTCAAACTTCTCTTATAAAGATTGTTGATTCTCAAGCAAAACTTTTGATTGAAGTGCCTCTGGCAAAGTTTGAAAACTCGGCCAAAGAACTTAAAGAAGCAACAGAAATTAAACACGATGAACAAGTCTTTGAAATTGTTGACAAATTTGTGGAACTGTTAGAAACAGCTCAACCTTCTCTGCAAAATGTACAGGCAGATATTTTACAGGAAATAAAAAGTGGTAAACCTAATGTGGTTGAAGACAGTACTTTGGTTAACTTGATCGAAGAATTTGCAATATTTGTTGAGGAAGTCAAAATGCAGAAAAAAGATGTGGCAACGAAAGACATGCTAGAAAAAGTTTCAACTGTGATTGTGAAACATCATGACTTCAAAGATGCGAGTGGTACAGGCAAGACTTTGATTTTACTAAAATGTTTGGCTGACTGCACGGATGTATTACAAGAAGGCCTTCTTGAAGTTAAAATTCCAAAACAAAAGTTGGAAGAAGGTCCTTTGAAAGCAGTTTTAACAGAAATGTTAGAACCTCTACAAGCATTACATAATCAATTAACAAATGTTCAAGAACAAGTTCTTAGAGGTGTTGATGAAGACTCAATATCCGTCGATATTACAACTACGGAATCTCTTGTTCAAACGATGACTGAAAAACATAAAGAAATGATAGAAAGAATGGAAACGGAAGAAGCGATTGCCAATGAGGAGATTTCTCTAATCATAGAAGTTGATAAAGAGATACACTCAATTCAAGACAGCTTGCGATCTATAGAAAACGTCCAAGTTGCTCAGATTGTCAAAGAAATTACCAAACCTGTCGAAGACATTGAGAAGTCCATGCAAGGTATTTTGTCTTCAGAGAAAGCGAACATTTACAGTGAAGATAAACTTCCCAAAGGTGAGTTTTTAAGTCGTACAGTAGAGACACCATTTATAGGCAATAAATGAAACCACATGCTTGTTATCGCCTTTTCTGACGATATAAAAAAAAATAACGAAATCGGTCCACTTATTATTATAAGGTCAAAAAGTAGAGTTTTAATTTTGAGCAAATATGACGATACTCTGTAGAGTTCGATCACTAGGTCAATGATTCACAAGCGGGATTGTCCAAAAGGGTTACCGCTACCCCGGAACACAAAGGGCTAAGGAAGGAACATGGATGGGTTTTAGTCAGTAAGAGTCTGACACTCCCTTCCGCTCCACCCAGAGCGGGAGAAGTCATTGGATGACTTCCCAGCCTGAAAAAAAAAGGTCAATGATTCAATGAACTTGAATCCTTGAACATTGCACTGAGTGGCAACGTCGCTTTTCAAACTACTACGACGCAGTTATCAATCTACTTTTTTGTCTAAAATGTAAAGTTAGTACATCTAAAGTCAGTATGAAATTTTAAAGGTATACATTTTACTTCAACTTTTGAGTGCGTTAACTAAACGTGTATGGGGCCAGCTCTACACAAATACACTCATTATACTACTGTATGTATTTTAATAATGTGATAATACGGCCCACTCCATCTTACAGACAGAATACCCGGGTAGGGAACATTGTTGGCTGATTCTTATAATGAATGTTATTGTTGTTTTTTTCGGTACTTGTAATTTATTTTTGAGCAACGACCTTGCCCTGCCTCGGCCGATTTTTTTTTTTTACAATTTATACTTGTTGCTCACTCAACCTATCACTGGGACGCGATTTCATGCGGTTGTACGACGTACGTAGGTAGCGGTGTCTTTTGTCGGCTTTTCGACAGGCGAGGCGGCAAGAGGCGCGTGGCATACTTCAAAGACTCGGTGCACGTGCGCCGCCCGGCCACGTAGGGAAGGACACCAGCCTGTTATCGACTATTAGCTTTTTTTAAATTGAATAATGATCGATAATTAGGATAATTCCAGAAACACTAAGTATTTAAAGCAATTTTGTATAAGTGCGTTTTTACTCAGTACATTTTGGTACAAAATAAATAAAGTAGTAAACAATAACAATTTAATTATTTTTTTTACATGTAAGGTACTTCTTGGAAGCAACCTATTAAAAGAATCGTGCCTTAGTGTTGTACCTGTTTGCTAATCAGGAACACAGACTCACTCACAAAAAAAGTAGTTTCGTTAGTTCAATCAGTTTTTCTAAAATAATATCACTAATTATTAATTTTTTAATTTGTTAATTGCTAAAAAATATTAAACCATTCTTATAACACAAAAAGTCTTGTATTATAATGCCTAACTAACTTAACCAAGTTAGTACTTAAGTTATTATAAAAAAGTATCGATAAATGATAACTACACTGTTTCTCACCCTATTTGTAACTTTTTTTTGCGCCATTTGGTAATCCCCGCTAGTCTGTCAGTTTACTGCTAGTCGCCCGGGATAACGTATGTCTTTCGCAAACAGTTTGTAGCTACTAGCGCACGATATGTGATTTTAGCAATGAGATGAATAAAATACAATTAGGTTTTTTTACGGTGAAAATAACATTATACATTTTTATTCAATCTCAAAAATAAATAAATTGATAATCAATCAATCATTTATTTTGTTAAACATAGATATGGTTACAAATACTATAGTACAAAAATATGTGCACTATTTTTTGGCAATATATGACGTACAAAATTAATATAAGCCAGCAATTACAATGAAAATTCAGGTAGCATGTCAATAGATAAAAAAAAACGATAAAAAAGTACCACAAATTAATCAAAAGTGTTCAATTAGCAAGTCAGACCTGTGTGTTTTTTATCGAAATGCCAACCAAGCAACAGCATTTTCACAGTACTGCACAGTATACAGACATGGTTTTATTGTATGGTGAACTCTCCATCATCCTCTTTTGAACACCGAGTCTTAGACCATTTCGATGGGAACCTAATCCGCAGCCTCAGACAAGCTGGGCGCGTGTTTAGTGTGAACCATAGAGCAATACAAACATTAGAGTGCTTAAAAGCAACAAACGTCCTTACAAATAAGCAAAGGGGCAGGCGCTGTTGCCCCGTAAGCTGATTAGATAGTTAAATACTGCAGCTAGGTAATAGAGAAGTAATCGCGAACTAAAAATGAACTTAGTGAATTTACATTTCGTTGCACATTCTTAAATGGATCAAAGCATGCCACACCGCCATGCGGCCCTATGCGTGTACCGCGCTCTCTTGCCACTTCTGGGGGTCAAGGTATGTTGTCTCAACATAGTGTTTACATGTACTTGTACGTGTTTGGTGTCCTGCCTTTTCGCAGAAAATTGTTTGCCAAATTTTCACTTGCCAACCAACGCTTCGCCGATGTTTCACTTTGACAACTAACGATTAGCAAATTTTTGTATGACAACGTTTCATTTGGTAGAATTATTGTTAAGCCGATTATTATAATGACACAAAACGTTTGGGACATTTATCATTTGTCAACCATTTCACTAGGCCACACAACTATTACAATAGAAGTCTAAGGTTGTTAGGTTAGGTTAGGTTAGAGTATGACAAACAACGCACGAGTCGAACGAGCGAAGCGAGCGTGCCGCGGCAGCGGCCGGCGATGTACCAGAAGCGAATCGCTTTTGTAAAACGAAACAGTTAGGTTAGGTCATATTAAAGATAAAGTAAAAAAAATAATAATTACAATAACTAATTGCAAAAAATTCTGCTAAATGAAAGTTGGCATTTTAAAAAGTGTCATTATGAAAAGCAGACCAAACGTACAGTTGGTAACTGTGAGGTTGGGAAATAAAACAAAATTATATGATAAGGTGGCAAATGATTATTCGGCGGAATAAAATTCTGCGAAACGTTGGTTGGCAAGTGAAAATTTGGCAAACAATTTTCGGCGAACAGGCAGAGAACCACTGAATTTATTTTGTTCTAAAATTTCGGGTTTTTGATAAATGTTTCAATTTTGCTGTACTTCTGTGCACTAGTATAACTTGTGGTTTCATTTATTGCCTATATGTGGTTTCCAATTGTGTAAAACAATCCTTATTTATAATAATTATATATTAGATCTTGATGACCTCAAGTTTAATTAATAACATCTCGTATTAAAATTCTCTGATATATTTATGGAGCTACGTCTAAATTAATTGAAGAGGTAATAGGTTATGAGCTCATATTTCGTTGATATTATTACCAACCATTAACATAGGTTCATCTTATAAATAAATTCGTGGTCTTTTATTTTCAAAAGAATAGACTGATACTTAGTGTACCTACCATGTTGAAGGAAATGTCTAACAAAATGATTACTAAATATTTCTGTCGAAATTTTTTATAGATGTCAATTCAAATATTGATTCTTTGGAAAACGCAATAGACCGTTTCATAAGTATTGAAATGGACATATTAGTTGAATCAGGTGTATTTAGCGACGCTGACTTGAACGAAAGCTTAACTATTGCAACTGAACTACAAGGACTATTGGCCCATCACCCTGAAGAGCTGGCCTCTTCCAAAATATCAGGTTTAAAAAACAAAAAAATAAATTCTCTAAGAGCTATCATGTCAAAATTCGATTGGCAAAGTACGGATGCGTACAATGGAAAGAATCAATTAGAAACTGAAAACATGAAGCTCGTATTCCTTGCGGCTTATCAGCTTTTGGTCGAGTTGGAAAAAGTTGATGTATTGGGAAATATAGAAGTTACAGAAGGTAAAGTAGGAGTGGATGTCAATAATCTGGCTTTGTCGTTATTAATCAGAGCTTTGTACAAACGCCGATGTGACGCGAAAGCGGAAATATTATGCTTTAATGTGTTTCGTCAACTTTAAATATGGTTGTCTGTAACAACTGATTTGAAAATTAATGTCAACATGATATAAAGAATCATCTTGGGCAACAGTCAGTGTTATCCATTCCACAAATTCGTATTTTTAATATTTATGTACAACAACAATCGATTTTTTACCATTTATTCACCATTCTACATGCTTTATTCTTCACGTGTTTATAACATTTAATAGATAACAATACAATTTAACTAAAATAAATATTCTTTTTTCAGAAAAAGCTAAGCAAATCATTCAGCATATTGATCAATATATAGAATTAATCGAAATAGTGGAAGAAATATCTGCTATCATAAAAATTGATGATATCAAAGAGACCATGGACATTGCAAAAGAGTTACGTGAAAGCATTGCTGCCTCAGAAATAATCACAGAAGGAGAGGAAAGCCTTGATCGTGTGAAAGAAGTTCGCAAAGAACAAAATAGGTTGGCTTTAAAACTCCATACAGCATTATCTGCTTTGCAAGTTCAAGTTTTTGACAGCGTACAAGAATTAGCGCCAGCACTCAGTACAGAAGTGATTCAGCGAATTGCTCGAGTCACTGCACAGTTACAAGCAGATTTGGTCGCTGTTACTGGCATCAGAGTAGCACTACAAGCTCCTGCTGAACCTTTAACTGAAATTCTCAAGAAGATTGAAGTTGAGGAGAGCAAAGTTGCCGTCGCTACTCCAGAATTGGTAACTGCAGCTGAAGGATCGGAAGCAAGTATTTTAGAAGAAATAAGTTTAGTAGCGCAAGTCTCATCTGCTGAACGATTACTTGCTACAACTGAAATGTTGGAAAAATCAATCGCTGAAACTAAAGAAATTGTCACAGCGGAAGATGCCGAACTTATATCATCAGAAATAATAATTGAGTCGGGTCACACCGAAACGGAAGAAGCGCTTGCTATCCAGGGCACTGAAGCTGTGGTTCTAGAACAAACTGAAGCAGTTTATACACCAGAAGTTGCCAAGGAAGATGTTGAGTTCAGTGAAGTCAAAGGTGACCAAGCCCAAGAAGTTGCATCTGTAAAGGTATTGAAATTAGAATCTGAAAGTGCCGTTGTGATTGAAGACCTCGGACCGGTGCTGCATGAAGTTTCTATTGATGAGCAGCAGATTGGTGCTGGAATAAGTCAAAAAGCCGAGCTACAAGAGGCGCCTAAAGTTGCTATTGGTAATAAACTTTTTAATGTTTAATGTTATATTTGGAAGTGTTGTATTGCCTATCCTTATAAAACTCTTGTTATCAATACATGCATTTTTTTTTCAGAAATATTAGTTCTTCATATAGATCAGTTTATATCTGATGATATAACAGATGTGATCGATGAACTAGCTAACGTCATAAATGCTGAAGAACTAAAGCAATCGATTAGTATTGCTAAGGAAATGCGTCAGAACATCGCTGCTTCTGAAGTCGAATTAAAAGCAGAAACTAGTGATGTTCTGAGAGAAGAAGTTATTCAACAGTATGCACAACTAGCGGAACAGCTTCACACAGCTCTGGCGGCACTAGAAAATTTGCCATTAGACACTATAGCAGATATCCCTTCAATCAATAAAGGCACACTACAGCGCGTTGCTGAAATAACTGAAAATCTGCGCGCTGACCTCGTAGTAGTCAAAACAACTCCAAAATTGTTTAATCAACTTAAAGATGTAAAGCTTAAAAAAGTGTCATCTGATGCTGGGCAATTGAAAGCTTTAGAGTCCAAAGTGGCTGAAGCAACTGCATCAGCGGAGCAGCTGGAAATTACAACGGCTGAAGTGGCTTCTGTAAAGCCTACTGAGTCTGATATTAAAGAGAGTGTAGCCGCGGAAATAAAACAAGCCGAGGAAGATACTGAATTGCAAGAAATAAAATATGTAGCTGAATCAGTAGATTTATTGGCTACTACTCAACCATCTCTTGAAATAGCAGAAACAGAGTCAGTAGATATAAAATTGGATGAAGAATTAGCAGTAACTACCGAAACTGAACCAACTATTCTTGAAGAAGTGACAGTGAGTGACGTGAAGGGGGCGGCTACAGAACAGGTGGTACAGAAATCTGAGGAACCAAAACGAAAACAAAAAGCAACAACAGGTAATTTATGTTATGTAATGTTATTAATTAGGTATCTATAATGTGTTTTAGGATAGATGAAGTAATATTTTTTAGGTTTAGTATGTCTCGAACTAAATAACTACAATTTATTCCATATTCTTCAATCATACAGAAGCGGCTATTAAAATTAGTGATTTCTGTAAAGCGTATTTAATAACATTTGAATATCTCTTAAAAAATACTTTTGGATTACTCTCTATATAAATCTATACTACTATAATAAAGCTGAAGAGTTTGTTTGTTTGTTTGTTTGTTTGTTTGAACGCGCTAATCTCTGGAACTACTGGTCCGAATTGAAAAATTCTTGTTGAGTTGGATAGTCTATTTATCGAGGAAGGCTATAAGCTATGTAACGTCACGCTACGACCAATAGGAGCCGAGCAGCGGGTGAAACCGCGTGGGAGCAGCTAGTTTAGGATAAAGTTTAACGAGAGTGCGAAAAACATGTAGAAATGGAATGGAACTCACTTTAGTAACGTAATATAAAAAAAAACTATTCAACACACCTAGACATACTTTCATTGTTATTACTCAAATTACCTTCACCTAATGTATTTTTTTCAATTTTACACTACATGAAAGTTACATATTTTCAGAAACACTGTTACAAAACATCAATGAATTTTTATCAGACAACACTGTTCAAACGATAGAACAAATATCTACAATTGTGAATGTTGCTGAACTTAAACAATCGATAGCACTTGCGTGTGACTTACGTGAGAGCATCAAGTTATCTACAGACAATAAAACGACAGCAATTAGTGTGGCGAGTAGTGAACAACTTCAACAGCTAAAAAACACTTTATCCACTGTACAAACACTTGCATTGGACTCTTCCAATGAACTAACACAGGTGATTGGAGAAGAAGCGCTGCGGCAACTTGCCAATACCAGTACTCATTTATCTTTAGGACTTGCTGCTGTAATAACACAAGTTCATGTGCAACAAGAAACATTCGAAGGAAAAGGAGAAGAAAATGCTCCATCTACTGAGGTTTCTCAGGTTGAAGCAGACATTTCTGAAGTGGAAGAAATTTTTGAACAAGCAGAAGGTCTGTCTGAAAATGAGGATCAAATAGGCGCTAAAGCTGAAATTATTGCAGAAGCAAAAGCGGCACTAGCTGAAACTATGGAATTGCCTCCTAAAAGTATTACTGCTGATGTAAACAAAATATTAGACCAAGGAAATACTGAAATACTTCCAGGACAGATCACAGAGGATACCGTAAAACCAGTTATTGAATCAGGCAATGAAAAAACATTCAATAATCAAATCGTCCAAGAAGAAGCCCCAGTAGAACAACTCCCAGTAGAAGCAGTTAATACTACTGCAGTCACAGATAAAGAAAGCATAAAAACCTTCGAAAACAATGAAGTTATTATCGATCAGCTTGCCATTGAGAGTGTGGCCACTGATGTAGTCACAAAAGAAAACATTAAACTACAATCCGAAAATGTATCTGAAGTGTCTACTGCAGAGCATATTGCAGATAGTGACAGTACTGTTACTCCAATCACTGTAGTTGAAGCACAGAAATTAGAGCAAGAACTGCCATCTACTGTTACTGATATAACCGAATTTGCTAATGAAAATGCCAATGCTGCTATTTCTGAAGGAGCAATAAAGCCCTTAGTGTTAGAAAAGGAAGTTACAACTGATGTTACAAAAGTCGAAACAGCAGTCTATGAATCTGTAGAAACACCGTCAATGATTATTGAAGAACAGCCTAAGCAAGTGGAACCATCGGTTACAGACAGTGAATTGGTTGATGTAAAAGTAACTGAAGAAAGTTCTTTAGATTTCGCGGCGCAAGACCCTGTTTCAATAGATCAGGCTCCCATACAAAGCCCAGAAAAAACGAAACCCCTCGATCAAGAAAAATCTGGGGATAGTGCGCCTGAAAATCTTGTAAAAGAGGTTATTGAGACTGGTACTCCTATCGCCACTGAAGAAATGGTGAAGGTAATATCTTTAGAAGCTAAAGCCACCACAGAAGAGACAAAACTTTTGAACGAAGATTTAGTAGTTTGTGATACGGTCATAACAGAAGAAAGTGTAGCTGTTGGTAAAGAAACTACTGCGTCTGTTGAAGTGGAGGAAATTAGAGTATTAAATCAAGAAGACACTGAAAGCGAACATGCCAATGTTGGTAAATCAATAGAACAAGAACCTATAGTTATTAGAACTGAGCCAACATTGGTTACAGAAAGTGTCGAAACAATCGCGGCTACAGACGTAGCAGAACCTCAACCTTTAGACCATGAAATAGCAATTATTGATGAGATCGTAACAGAGCAACCAGTAGCCGCTGGTAAAGAAACTACTACAAGTATTGAAGTGGAGGAAATAAAGCCATTATATCAAGAAGAAACCGTAAGGGAACATGCCATTGTTGGTATATCAATTGAACAAGAATCGATGGTTATTGAAACTGAACCAACGTTGGCTACAGAAAGTGTCGAAACAACCGCGGCTACAGACGTAGCAGAACCTCAACCCTTAGAACAAGGAATAACAATTACTGATGCTATCATAACAGAGCAACCTGTAGCTGCTGGCAAAGAAACTACTATCAGTATTCAAATGGAAGATGTAGCACCGCTACTTCAAGAAGAGGCAGTAAGTGAACATGCTCATGTAGATAAAGCTATTGAGCTAGAACCGAAGGTTATTGAAAGTGAACCAACGTTGGTTACAGAAAGTATTGAAACAACCGAGGCTACTGAAGTAGCAGAACCTCAACCCTTAGAACAAGGAATAGCAATTACTGATGCCATCATAACAGAGCAATCTGTAGCTGCTGGTAAAGAAACTACTACAAGTATTGTAATGGAGGATGTAGTACCACTACTTCAAGAAGAGACAGCAAGTGAACATGCTCATGTAGATAAAGCTATTGAGCTAGAACCGAAGGTTAATGAAACTGAACCAACATTGGTTACAGAAAGTATCGAAACAACCGCGGCTACTGATGTAGCAGAAGCTCAGCCCTTAGAACAAGGAATAGCAATGATTGATGCCATCTTAACGGAACAACCTGTAGTTGCTGTTAAAGAAACTACTACCAGTATTGAAATGGAGGATGTAGTTCCACTACTTCAAGAAGTGACAGCAAGTGAACATGCTCATGTAGATAAAGTTATTGAGCTAGAACCGAAGCTTATTGAAACTGAACCAACGTTGGCTACAGAAAGTGTCGAAACAACCGCGGCTACAGACGTAGCAGAACCTCAACCCTTAGAACAAGGAATAACAATTACTGATGTTATCGTAACAGAGCAACCTGTAGATGCTGGCAAAGAAACTACTATCAGTATTCAAATGGAAGATGTAGCACCGCTACTTCAAGAAGAGGCAGCAAGTGAACATGCTCATGTAGATAAAGCTATTGAGCTAGAACCGAAGGTTATTGAAACTGAACCAACGTTGGTTACAGACAGTATTGAAACAACCGAGGCTACTGAAGTAGCAGAACCTCAACCCTTAGAACAAGGAATAGCAATTACTGATGCCATCATAACAGAGCAATCTGTAGCTGTTGGTAAAGAAACTACAACAAGTATTGAAATGGATGATGTAGTACCACTACTTCAAAAAGAGACAGCAAGTGAACATGCTTATGTAGATAAAGCTATTGAGCTAGAACCGAAGGTTATTGTAACTGAACCAACATTGGTTACAGAAAGTATCGAAACAACCGCGGCTACTGATGTAGCAGAAGCTCAAACCTTAGAACAAGGAATAGCAATTACTGATGCAATCATAACAGAGCAATCTGTAGCTGCTGGTAATGAAACTACTACAAGTATTGAAATGGATGATGTAGTACCACTACTTCAAGGAGAGACAGCGAGTGAACACGCTCATGTAGATAAAGGTATTGAGCTAGAACCGAAGGTTACCGAGATAGTAAAGCCCCAACCTCAAGAACAAGTTAATATAGACACCACAAGAACTGAAACAGAGATAACAAAAACCATCGAGTCGACAGTTCAAGTTGAACCTAAAGTATTGGGACCGCAAGACCATGGCAAGGTAATTGGCATTGAAAATACTGAAGTATTAGCTATAAAGAACGTAGAAACTATTGCAGAAGCAGAAACAAAGCATCCAGAACAAGAAAAACTGGCCAGTGAAGATGCACATGAAACAATTGAAGATGACATTGGTGTAACGCCAGAAATAGGAGAGACTAATGTTCCTGAACCTGTAATTGAGGATCAATCAAATGAATTTACTAAAGACTCTCAAACGTGTGGAGCTTCTTCTACTTTACTTCAGCCGGAGATGAGTGAAACTGTTTCAAAACTGACTTCAGAAAAACACATTCCTCAACCCTCGGAAGCAACAAGTTTTACCCTCGGTAATAAAAATAAATGTTGTGACGCTATTATTAAAGGTTTCTTTAATTTCGTAGAAACGCTTTTGATATTCTAAAATGCTAAATAGCTACACAGTATGACTTTCAATAAAGTAGATATTGCTTTTATTGGTATTCGCCAATAAAATATTCCAAACTGTATCATGTAACTACCATTCGACAGCGAGCTTTGGGGAACTATTATAAAAGCTTTTATACGTACTGATATTTCCTGCGGTTTGCTCAAATATTAGCTACCGCCGTTTAAAAGGCCGTTCATTTCTGATTTATCAATAAAGCATTTTAATCAAATTTTACTGCAAAAAAGATTTCAGTGATTGTTACTCGACAATTTTATATATTTTCCATACTGTGAAGTTATAAGTACTGCTAAGCATAATGCACAAAATAATAATTAGCAATTGCACGGCTGAAAGTAAAAATAAATATCTTTTCATAAGTGTAAATATTAAAATCCTTTCTACTCGGTATTAGTATTAGAGAACACACAGTAACGCTTTCATGAAATATTTAGATTTTATGTAAAATACACAAATATCGCCATTTTTCTTCCGTTCATTTATTATCATGAATTTAACAAATAATATTACTATAGACGCTATGAGCCTTTTGGTTAGTAATATACATATTATAGTCGGTATTTTGTAATATCATGGTACAAACGTAGTACTGACGCCAGCTCATCAAGCTATCCCTAACTGTAAAATTTTACCAATTGAAAATGAACCTTATGCTCTTTGAATGGCTACATATAGTTACTTATAGTTCGCTACAGTACACCTGTGCGCGTTTATGTTCATTTGTTTGATGTAATTGCAGCATTACACAATTCGCTACAGCTTGTAATCGTCTATAAGTCGAGGTTTTTACTTCGGTAGCTATAATTTAAGATTTAAGTAGTTAGTGTCATTCATTGCACATACACTGTGATTCCAGCTCTTTCATTTTAAATTCTAACATACACTTTACACACACTCACTGTTAATACACATAATTATCATGGTTTCAAATTTAGTGCCTTGGTAGAACCTAACGATACACAGACAATACAAATTTAATCGACATTAATATAAAAATGCTTTAACATATATAAAATGAAAAAAAAAACGCAGTACATTGATGAAAAAAAGACGTGTTACATCAAATACATCGGCAGTGTAGTTGCTTTCTTGGTATTCAGGGAAATGTTAAAGGACATTGTTCTACGCTCATACATTGTTCGCCCTGGAGCCAACGGCATAGAAAAAATCATTTTCTATTTGTAAACTGCCCTTATTAGCCCATAAGAACAAAGTTTCTTGACGGACACTTTAGAGAAAAGATTTATTTAAAGAAAAGGAACCGATTTTGAGGTTATTTTTAATAAAAGAAAACGTAAGTAATTCCTTCTAAAATCGCTATTTCTGGTTTATACAAAGCATTAAACTTCAAATACAGTAAAATATTACCGTACATACAGTTGTATTATGCCTTTTAGGTACAGTTATTATTTATTGGTTGAAGTTTACTTTAAGCGAAGTCCGTTATCCGTTGTCAAAATGCTAAGGTGTGTTTAAGCAGATCACAGAATCAGTTATTCAAAGCCAGGTCACGTTGAAAGCAATCCAAATTGTAGTCCGTTAAACAGAAACAAAATCAAAAACGCCAAAAGAAATCGCCAAATAAAATACGTAGTCACAACAACACAACACAGCCACAGGTTCGTCTCGGTGAGACGCTCCGACTGACGTAGTGACGTAGAGATGCTCTCTCGAAGATCAACCATTGTATATCGATTATCAATGACCACCTATTTAATCTGTGGTTTTAATTTAGTAGACCAAAATGACAGATCAATATGTCAAAAGTAAATTAATTTGTTCCGTTTCAAACATAAACACGTTGTTGCTACGATTCTACTTCGATTAAATTAATGCTAAAATAAAATATTTTGTTCCCAACGAACAATGTGTAACGTTTTAGTTTGCGACATTTAAAAATAGAGTTTAAGTACTTAAAAAGTAAAAATATGGCTATTGAAGTCGTGAAATGGTTATGAGAATAATTCACTAGAGTTGCGTCGTAAATGACATTTCAATCGTTAAATGAGA
Source organism: Hyppa rectilinea (assembly GCA_951799385.1). NCBI lineage: Eukaryota > Metazoa > Arthropoda > Insecta > Lepidoptera > Noctuidae > Hyppa > Hyppa rectilinea. The sequence continues at coordinate 28,585,033 of OX637300.1, read as the reverse complement.
GATTTTCTGACAAGTGAAAAAACATAGTTCAATAGATGGCGTGGGTAAAAAATACGTCTTTGTTTTACTGGCTACTGATAACAAAAACAAGATCCGTAAATAAGAAAGCTTATTTGATGTCAAAAACCTGAGACAGTGATTTTCTCACTTGTGAGAAAATCCCTCATTCGACTAGTAAGTAGATTTTGTGAGTTTGTTTTGTTCATTATATTTTCAGCATAATCGTGCTAGGCCATATTCATCATAAGTTCCATTAAAATGTTCACGGAACTTATTCCATGAAAAAAATATGCATGAAAAACTTTTATGTTGCACATTTTCAATGTTTTGGAAGTGATAAATATCGAACATCCATTATTTATCACTAGATATTATGGACATCGTCGTCGATATCGATATTTATGTAATCGCTCATATTACATAAATAAGAGCGACTCTGTCAAATCTTTTGTGACATTCACATTGACAATTCCTTGAAAGATGGCGAGTTCAGTAGGTAATAAAATCAATGAGGTCACTTTTAAAAACCTATTAAGAATTAAACAGTGTCCGCTTGAATTTATTATTTTTAAAAAGCATATTAAAATATAATTAAAATTAACGTACACGTCAAATGTTTGTTGGTTATAGGGCGGTCTAGAACAATCTCCTTTAAAGAAAACTCATTGATAGTAATGATCATGGTACAAGACGAAATCAATTAGTACGGCAGTACCTACAATACTAATACACACATTACTTGACCCTCCTGACATAAAAGACGCCCACAAAAAGTGGGATAAGCCGAGTACTGGCCAAACTATTCGATCGTCATCGTCGATCGTTGTCATGGGAAAGTGACAATGTGATCTCATATTTTTAATACAACTCATGAATAAAGTAATAATAAAAGTTTGAGTATCAGAGCAAAATAACTAATATTTCTTTATTATAACTTTTAAATAAGAGCTAGTATCCTATGAGGCAGTTTTACGTTATGGTCAAATAAAGGATTCGGAACGGAAAATATGGTTTGGTATTATGGTATTTTTAAAATTATGTATTAGTTTATAGTAATCATTTTTATACATGTACTCTATTTTATGGGCCTTCGTTGCCTGAAATAAAGGATAAATAATAATAATAACAATATTGTAGAAAAAAATAAATTAGACGCTTTTAAAGCTAGATGGTCGCAATTGAGAAATGTCCTTCTAAATAAAGTTAAAACGCTACTAAAACCAAACGTCAATTACCTCCGGTTACTGAATTAAGTATTCGCATTCGAGAACATCTAAATCTGTACGTAATTATGACTTTAAACCCGGTTTCTGATTTGAGAAAGAGAACAAATCTCATCAGTTTTCTCCAATACATAAGTATGCGCTTAGGTTTATTTGTGTTTCACATGTTAAAATCGAATTTCTTCACATTACGTACCTACGTACGTTTATATTTACGTAACTTGGAAATGTGCTTTTTTGTTTTAAGAGATATTTTAATTATTGTAAATTTATTCATTAGGGTTATCTATAAAATTATTAACGTTTAAATAATGTATTGCTGATACAGTTTGAGTAGCCGAAATTGGTGTGTCAACTTTCAACTGCTAACTTGACATTGATTATGCTTTTTTGAGCAATTACTCAAATCTTGATAAGAGTTCGAGAATAACTTAATTCAGAAAAAAATATTTAAGTCATACTTAAGTACAAATTAAGACGTTCTCAACTTCAAATACTCAAAATAGAAACCGGAGGTAAATCTCATTTAAATATAATCTATGATTTTTTACAGACACACTTTTACACAACATTGATCAGTACTTATCCGATGACATAGTTGACATAGTCAATAAATTAGCTGAGGTTTCAGACAACACTGAACTCTCTCAGTCAATAGTAGTAGCTCGACAGTTACGCAATAGTATATTACTCCAAGAAACATTGAACGAAAATACTCAAATAAAAGAAGACCAAATTACGTTAGTACAAGACTTAAACAGTGTTTTATTAGCATTGCAATTAGTAGCCCTTGAAGCTGTAGAACAAACAAACCCAGTCATAAGCAAAGAAGTGTTGCTTAATATTCTCGACCTGGCTGAATCCTTTGCAAGTGAACTTGATAGCGTAATATCAATGCATTCCAAGTTACTTCCGGATGATAATTGCAATGAAGAGTTAAATGCTACTCAAACCGAAGAAATTATACGTGAAGTGGAGCCTCAAACTTTCAATGACGAAATAAATTACAAAGATGATGCGATACTTGGCTTAGTTAATCAATCAGAGATAGCAGAATTTGAAAACGACGATGTTAATAAAATCTCAAAAGTCACTGAGAGTAGCGACAGCACTAGTTTCGTTTTGAAAGAAGAAATACTAAATAACAAAGAAGTTGATGATATGTCTACTGAATGTACCGAAACAGATGATAATGTAAATAAAGATGCTTCAATAGCAATGCCTGCTCAAGTTGGAGGGGTGGTTGAACTTGTTAGTCATGATGAAACAACTACAGACACTGTTGGAGATAATCAAGAAGTTGTAATCATTAAAAAAGCTGATGAATCAATTGACTTAGAATGTGGCAGGATGACTCGAAGTGATGTTCTAGAATCATTGCTAATGGAAACTGCAAAAACTGTCATCATTCCAGTAGTGGGCGATGTTCTTATAGAAGAGTTACCAGCTACTTTCAACCCAATAAGTGCAGGAATTCCAGTAGAAAATCCAAACATCGATACTAGTAATACCGCTAAAGAAACAAGTCTTATGGCTTCTCTAGAAGCAACCCTGGACGACAACGTTTCGAACAAAGCTGAAAACCAGGAGTGCTCTCAAGTTCTTGATCATACATCGGATTTGCACACAATTATCGGTAAATCGAAATAACTATTGCAAAATAATATACTGTAGCTCTTAAAAAACATAAAGTTTTGGTACAAAACTAGTAACTATAAACATTCACTTTGAAGCTTTTCATAATTCTAATGGACTATTGGCAATATAGGTCTTACAGATCAAATGGTGGTAATGATGTCGAAACACACTAATAAATTAAACTTTATATAAATATTTCCATACAAAACCAACTAAACCAATATACCTATCCTTTCCCAACTACGTTGGGGTCGGTATCCAGTCTAACCAGAACCATCTTTGCCATTGTTTAGTTATTTTCTAACACTTGAAATGTATAATTGTTATTACTCGCTGTATTTATACAAAACATTTTTAACACAGAATTAGAAGGACCAAAACCTAGTGAAAAATCATCCTTGCTTTTTGATGAAAACAAAAAACAAGTCGATGAACTAAATTTGGGTGAAAAAGCAAAACTAGTTGATTTGAAAAATCAATCAGAAAATTATAGTAGTGGACAAATAGAACATCCGTCAGGAATAATATATATTTCGATTGGTGAATCTGGTACAGCAGAAGTTCATGAAATCAATCAAACCCAAGACCTACTTGAGAAATTACCCTTTGGTAAAGATATAACTGCGGAAATAACGGATGAATACGAAACAGAACCCATCATTACAATACAAACAGCTACCGATAAAAGGGATAATAAACAAGATTTTGATGTGAAAGGCGATGATATTATTGTTCAAATTCCGAACGTTGCTACCATAGAAACCAAACAAAGTGAGCGGGTTTGCCATGATTTAGAAATTAGGCATATGAAAGACGGTAAAAGATGAATAATTATTATTATAACTCACTTAATGGCGTTGTAGTTACCTAATTTTGACATTTATTGAATTAATAACAAATCATTTTACGTTACTTCGGCAATCTAAAATACTTTAAACAAACGCTATAATCCAAAGTGATTCTTGATAGCTTAGTGAATATGTATTCTATCGCAAATAATAACAAGATCATTAACCGTTGAATATTCAAAACAATACAGTTACGTCGTAGATGGTTTTATAATCTTTACATAAACTCGTGTAAAAGTTGTATTAACAAGCTTATGAGAAAAAGGTATAGAACTGCTTAATAAAAAACTTCAAAATTAATTCTACAAATTTAACTTAACTTTCTGAGATAATAACGCTTACACTTTTGCATGAACAATATACAAATATTCAATTACCTTACATATTTTCAGACACAAACTCTGAAAGCGTTGTGACGGGCCTAGAAGATCCATCTTTGTTAGTTCATGAGACAACAGTTACAAACAATGAGATTAAAACTACACCTGAACACACACAAAGTATTGATGTATTCAAGTCCAACGAAATCCCTGTTATGTTAGCACTTTCTTCTATTGAAGAAATCATTGATGCTCAAAATACCGAGACAGTCATACAAATAACTGAACCAATTATGTTAGCAAAATGTTTAAAACTGGAGAATAATTACCAAGATGAGAAGGTAGCTTTAAGTGAAACTTTCCAACCCATGGTTGTAGAACCTTTGACTCCTATTGCGGAGGTAAGCCCTGCGATAACTGTTCAATTGGAAACGGAAACAGTTGAAAAGGTACCCCTCAGTAAAGAAATTACACCAGTGTTATCTGAAAGTGTCATCGACAGACCAAATCAAAATATTGGTAAGATGAAAGATGTAGGTTTTCATGAAGTTATTTGTGAGTCGTCTCAACCTTTAGTTTTTGAATCAGTTACACCTGTAGAAACTTCTTCACAAAAAAATATTGACAGTGAAACCATCAACGAGTGTTCTAATACTGTGACTGTAGAAGATGACAAAGTTGCATTTGATATGGGTATAGCGGTAAATCTAAATTCTCCGCCAATGGTTCTAGGATCGGTTACACCCATAGATGAAATGAAGCCAATGATTGCGGACCAATCAATTGAAGAGAAATTAGAAAAAGTGGTACCTGTTCTTGAAATTGGACCAATATTTTTAGAACAAGTAGTTTCTAATGAAGCTGAAGCTACTCATTTAATTGACGATGGCGAATCTAGACTAGTAGCCTTAAGTGAAAGTTCTGAACTGATGGTGGTGGAACCGTTAACTCCTATGAAGGAGCCTAACTCTATAATAGAAACGCAGCTTCAAGCTGATATCACTCAAAAAACAGAACTAGGTGAAAGAACTGCACTTTTGACATTCGAAAGTGATGCTGATGGAAGTCCTCAAATCATGATTGAGCCGATGGACGTTTATCTTGACAAAACATTATCAATAATTGAGACTTTGCAGCCTTTTGTTTTTGATTCTGTAACGCCAGAAAAAGAATCGGAATTGGCAACCACAGTTATTACTACAGATGAAATATTGCATAACGAAGCGATAAGTCTTGAAGTGATACCATCATTGTTACTGAAAGACAGTTCTATGATTGCTGCTGAAACAAATGAAGCGACTAAAGAAGCATTAGCTATTCAGGAAACAACACAAATCGTCATTTTAGACTCTGTAGCTCCACTTGAAAAAGTGCCATTATTATTGGCAATCACATCTGGCGAGCAGTCTATTGATGAACAAATCGCAATCGCAAGCAGCAACTTGTATCCAGTGTTGTTAGAGACGGTAACTCCTGTAGAGGAAAAAAGGGTTGAATTTGCTCATACAAATGTTGAGAAAAATTCTCTTAAGGAAATACATTTAAGTCAAACAGATGAAGTGATTTTATTGGAATCTGTAAATGTTGACGAAGGTCCAACAGCTGCAACTGTAATCAAACAAGACCAAAAGTTAGCAAACGCTTTGAGCGAAAACTCTCAACCTGTAGTTCTAGAACCAGCAACACCTATTGACACGTTCGCAGAAGTTACGTATCAAACCGATGTTACTGAAGATCTATTAGGAAATGTTGCACCTGCCCATCAAGTCGAATCGTCTGTGCCAGTGCTTCTAGAAACTTTAATACCCATAGAAGATATTCAACTAGTTGTTGCAACTCCACTAAAAACAGGTGATTATGAAACACAAAATATTGCTTCAAATCAAGTTGAACCTTTCATACATGAGCAAATAGAAGAAAACAACAAAATAGCTGTTATCAGTGTGGAAGAAACTTTGGGAACTATTGCTGTTAAAGAAGACATTCTACCAATGTTAGAACAAGTAGTACCTATTGAAGAAGCAAGTATTTTTGGACCAACAACTGATACCAGTTCTATTGGTGGAAGACCCGAGGTAACCGACAAAACGTTGTTCTTAAGTGACAATTTACAACCTCTTATTTTGGAATCTTTAACACCAGTGGAAGAAAAAGAGCTCGAATTTTTTGCTGCTCTATCTATAGAAAATATTGAAAAATCTGTTGTGTGTCAGGGAATTAAACCAATTTGCTTAGAAAGTGTTAGTTCAGATGAAATCGAAACTTGTGCAACAGAAGGCAAAATCATTTTTGATGAAAAATCTGTGGCAAGTGAGGACATACAACCTGTTGTTTTAGAAATTCCTGTGCCATTAGAGGAAATACAATTAGTTGTAGCAACGGAACTGGAAACTGAAAAAGGTACAGCGGAAAACGTGGTACTTGAACAAATTGAAGACATTATCAAAGATGCCATCAAAACTATTGAAAACGAGAAAAATGCTATAAACGAAGAAATTCCACCACTTATTTTTGAGCAAGTTCTACCTTCTAATGACTTCCGTGGTCAGAACGATTTTAATCAAACAAAACTAATTGAACATTTACCTGAGTGTGATCAAATATCCGAACATATTGACATGAACCAGAAAGTCCTTCTATCGGCAGAAAATAATGTTAGTGAAAGTTTTCAAGAAGTTAAGGACTCAAAGCCATTAATTATTGATGCGCAAACCCATTTCAAAGAAGTCAAATTTTCACAAGCTCTCGAACCTACAGCCAATATATCTGATAAAGAATTACAACCTTTACTAGAAAATGTTAATAAAACCGAAGAAGTTCAATCTGATGCTGCTGTTTCTTTTGTAACAGCGCTTTCAGAAATATTTGCTGTAAATCAAGAAACTGCACCAAGCAATTCAGAGATCTCTGATCTAAATGAAACTACGGTGACTAGTATTGTAGCTGATGTAATCGATTCCGCAATACTGATTGATGAAAAAGCATCGGAAATTATCACTACGAACCAAGAATTAGAGGATGGTGTCAGGGAAAAGTTTTTACAAAATCCAGAACCAACATCATTGATGAGCACAGTAATTTCTTGCCCAGAAGTATCAGTTTGTACAGAGATCTGTCACAATACATTTGTAGAACCTTTGACACCCATCACGGATAACTTACTCATATCTACAACACCAAGGAACACTGATAATGCAACTTCGAATCAAGATGTGACAATTGTTCCGGAATGCGAGGGTGTACCAGTAAATGTTCTCACGACAACTGTCGAAGCAAATACTTTGGATGAAACTGTTGAATCTCTTATATTAGAAAATGTCACTCCAATCAATATAATGCTGACTGAAAGTACGTTACAGCTGAATCCTACAGATACTCAATTAGAAGTACTTTTACCAACCCAAGAAATGAGCATAGCATTTGAAAAAGAAGCAATTTTAGTGACAACTGACGACTCCATCAAATTAGAACCTTCAGATAAAATAGAAATAAACGAATGTGTAATCAAAGTTGTAAAACCTCCAATATTAGAAAAGGATTTATTCGAAGACTCTAAATTAATAGCCGAAGACGTAAACAATGATTGTAAGCCTTCAGAGAAAACAGAACCAATTTTAAATGAAACATTTAGTAATGAGTTTGTGGTTCCTAATTCAACTAATGTATCAGAAATGTCTGATATAAAACTTGAAATAGGTACAAAATTAGGTGAATGTGAAAAAGATGATACCATGATGCGTAGTTTGGTAGCAAGAACCGGTAACCAAGATAATTTATTTAGTCATCATTCTGTTTGAAGTTTTACATCGTACTTACCTAATTCATGATAATTCATTAAACCTATTTAGCGCTTATTTTTTTTTCAGGATTTAACATCTTATTCTCTCTCTATTTTCTTACGTGGCGTATTAGGTAGATACGTTATAATATAATTCCGAATTAGTCCTAATCTTAAGCTTCTAGGATCGGCAATTAAAACATAACTCACATTATCACGCACACACACAAAGACACGCACACTTTTACACGCATTTAATATTTGTATAGTAGCTGTAAGTCTGGCTTTCGATGTTATCAACATGTTTGGATCAAGGATAACATTATTTATTTATTTTCAGAACAAGGAGGTCTCATTCAGCACATTGATGAGTTTTTATCGAATGAAATAGTTCAGTTAGTTGGTGTTATTTCGGAAGTAACCAACTCTCAAGAATTGAACGAGTCAGTTGAACTGGCTAAAGTCTTAAAAGAAAGTTTAGAGTTGGTTGAAGTGGCTGAAAAACCTGTTTTATTGGAAGAGGCTAAAGTAGAACAGGCTAAATTGACACAAAGGTTGCAAGATTCTTTATCGAATCTTCATACTAAAGCATTGGAAAGTGCGGAAGAGATCGCGCCAATCGCAAAACCTGACGCTCTTCAAAGAGTATCAGAAGTCATAACGCATTTGCAAGAAGATTTGGAGAAAGCAGTAGTTTCTGGGTTGCCTCTAGTTCTCAAGGCAGCAGAAATAGGTAAGTAATCATTATGACTGAAAAATCATAATCATAGTGTTTACTATGATTATGATTTTTCAGTCTCAAATAAGGTGACAACGAGATCTTATACATCATCTCGTTGTCACCTTATTTTAAACTTTATTCTCCTGTATATGAACAATTAAATGAACTTTTTAAATTTATTTTCAGTTGAACTCCCTGAAACAGAAGAAAGTTCAATGAAACAACTAGAAATATTGCTTCAAGAAGTCACAGATAAAATAAATTTACCAACAGTCAGAGAAGTTGAAGACAATGAAGCTCTTAGAGATGCACTTGATGAAGTACAGACTGTAATTATTAAACTTAAGCGGGACTACGACGGAGCTGCAAATGATACACTCAACGAGACTCTTGAAGATTTAGAGTGCAGCGTAAGGAGTGTACAGCTACAGATTAATGAGGACAGTCCACCAGAGTTACTTCAAGAAGCCTGTGCTACATTACAACTACTAGTCAATAATATGAGTGAAACGCAAGAGGTTCATGTTGCTGAATCCTTATCTGTTGAACTTAAAAATGAAAACATTCTAGAAAAATGTTCCACGGAGACAGATGAAACAGTAAAACTTTTAGAGCAGGCCTCTAAAGTTAATATCAGAGAAGGTGACTTGACTGGTATTGTGTTGAGTTTGAACAATCTTAAGGATACAATTAAAACACTAAAGCAATGCTTTGCGGATAACGCTGACGTTTTAATAGAAAAAGGTGTTGATGTTGTACAAATTCTTGATCAACTAGAAGACAAAGTGTTTACACTAGAGAAAGATTTGGCTGAAGTTAGTCTTAAAACAGAAGTAAGGGATCAAATACTTACAGCTGTCCACTCTGTTTACGGAAGTATATCTAACATGCGGGGTACTATTTCGAGTATACAAAAGATTTACATGTTCGAAAACTACGGTAAACCATCCGAAACTCTTTTACGTTCTATTAAGAATGTATCAGGTATTGTAGAAATTAATGAAGGCAATAAACAAAAGTGGAAGGCGTTTAAAAAATCATTGCGCAAGGTTTTGAATCATTTTGAAGACATTAAGTTTTATATCAATCTAGATAAAACTGCTAGATTACCAAGTGATGCAGCATTTACTAAGATTATACTTGATGAACTGAAATCGAATATCTGTGAAATACTGGTTCCACAAGCTTCAGTATTAGGTACAGAAGCAATTAAAAGGGTTAGCAATCTCCTTGAATGTGTTAACAGAAATCTTACTAACATTGAATCGAAGTCTACTGTAGAAGTCAAAGAGAAAATTCCTGTATTTAAAGAACTTTCTTCACAAATATTTGATGTAACTGATTATATAAAAACAAAAATATTTGAACAATCCAAAGAAACTGAACAGCAAGGAATAGAACAAGAGCCAGAAATATTAGAACAACAAGTAATACCTGTTAATGAACAAGAAACTTTACTTGAAACTGTCTCATATCCTTCTACAGATGATGTTACTAAGGAAAAACTCGAAACTATTTACAAAGTGGATGACAGCTGTAAGGTGACTCAAGAAACGGAAAAAATCAAAGAACTTGAGAAAGCAGAAGAAACCGCGGTTCAGTCACCTAGTACAAGCCAAGCTGGAGATAAAGGGAAGAAGCAAAAAGTACGCAAACAAGTGATGATTCAGGAAACGGATGATAAAACTGAAATAGAACAAATAGCTTCTGAACTTGTGGATGAAATAGCTGCACAAGCTATTGCTGCCGTGCAAAATTTGGAGGAGTTGGGTATTATAGGGAGTGAAACAATATTACCTGAGGCCATGGCGCAGGCTATTGAAGAGGAAAAACTGCATAAGGCTGAAATTTCCGATGTAATTGAAGGAGCTATAGAGAAAAGTATTCCTGTACTTGACGAACAGACATTGACTGCAGTTGAGGCAAGTGAAAAATCAAACTCTCTGCCTATCGAAGACGGTCAGATAGCGAGTGTTTCTCCCAAAGTTGAAGAAACGGAAGTAGTGGCAGAAGAAAATAAATCTCAACAACTCAAAGTACATGCATTAGACAATCAGGAAGAGTTTCAAGAAGAAAAATCAAAAACAGAGGAACTAGAAAGCGTAGAGAAAGAACAACGTTCAGAAGTTACGGAAATTCAAGATATTGAAATCGTGCCATCAGTAACTGAAGAAGAGACTAGAGAACTTAAACATGAAGCTGGATCTTCAGGAAACTCTGAAGACATATCAAAACAAGATGAACAAGAGAAGAAAGTAAAAATATCTAAAAAGGAAAAAGATAAACTTGAAGAAGAGAATTCTAAACAGGAAAAAGTTAAAGAAAATCAAACAATTGGTGGAGTTTCAGGTCCTTCTACTTCTGCTATTAAAAAACAAGACTCAGAAGAAACAGCATCGCAAGCTTCAGATGAAGATCAAAAAGGCGATAAAAAACAGTCTGAATCCAAAGAGACAGAAAAAGACGAAGACAGAACTAAAATTGAGCCCCAAAAAGAAGAAAAAGATAGTAAAGACGCGGAAGAAAAGGAAGTTAACGAAAAGGAAAAACAAGAAAAGCAGAAAGAAACACCAGTTGAAAAGCAGCCATCAGAAGAAAATCTTTTGCATGAATACAAAGCTGTTCTTCAAAAAGACGAAGCCGAAATGTTTGAAAAAGAAAATAAAGACGCCTGCACATTGGAAACAGTAGCGGGACTTGAAACAGAAGAACTTGAATCTGAAATAAAATCTCAAAAAGACAGCGGAGAATCTGAACAAGCTAAAAAAGATAAATCTATGTCAAAAAAACTAAGCCTGAAACAAGAAGAAGACACAGATGGAAAACAGAAAAATACTCAACAAGTAGATACGATAGTTGAACAAGAAGCCAAAATATTGGAAGAATTGGAAAGTGAGACAAGTATTGTAGATAATGAAGGCAAACAAAAAGAAATTGAAAGTAAACTTATTGATGAAACTCAAAAAGTAAATATACCCGAAAAATCTGAAGAACCTGAAGCTGTCAAAAAGTCCGACGGACAGTTTAAAACCGAAACTGATAGTGCTAAAAAAGATACTAAAGAGGTAGAACCTCAAAAAGCAAAGAAAAAAGTTGAAGCAAAAGAGACAAAACATCAACAGAAAGAAAAAGAAGTCGAACTAGCTGAACAGAAAGAGCAAATGGCACAAAATAATGAGTTAGAGTCAAAACTGGAGACTGAACAGAAACATGAAGTGAAATCTATAGCCAGTGAATTTCAGGAGGTGGAAAAACTTAAGGAAGAGACTGAAATGGGAGATGGCAACCTAGAAATAGCTCAGTTACAATCACAAGCTAAAACAGACCAGAATGAGGCCAAAATAAAACAAGAAGAATTTCTTGAAAAAGAAAGAGCAGCCTCTGAAAAGGCAGAATTTGATAAACAGAAAAATAAAGAAGACGATGAAACTAAAGTTGAAACCGAAAGTAAAAGTAAACAGGAAGCTGAAAAGCGCAAACAGCAACAAACTGAGGCTAAAGAGCCCGATAGAGAACAAATTGAGGAAAAAACAACACAGCAAAAAACGAAATTAGAAGCCGAGAGTGACCAAAAGAAAGAGGCTGAAATTCTCGAACAGGAGCGAAGTGAGGCTGAAAAACTTGATACAGCGCAGTCAGACGCAGAAACAATTGGAAAAGAGCAGATTGAGTCTGAAAATATTGACAAAGACCGGGTACATGCTGAAAAACCTGAAACCGAGCAAGTCGAAGATGAAAAAATGCGTCATGAAGATGTAGAACGAGCAAAGGACGAGAAAGAACAGGCAGAAAGACAAAATCTTGTGAAAGAGAAAGAAAAAGGGGTAGACGAAGCAATAAAGTTGGAAGGTGAAAAACTAGAGAAAGAAAAATTGGAGGCTGACAAACTCGAGACCGAGCGTATCGAAGCAGAAAAGAAACAAGAAGATGAAGAACGAGCAAAGATGGGGAAAGAAAAGACAGAACAAAAGAAACTCACGAAAAAGAAGAAAAAAGACGAAGAAGAGAAAAAGAAATTAGAAGCTGAAAAGAAACAAAAAGAAAAAGCTGAAAGGCTTGAGAAGGAGCGAGCTGAGGCTGAGAAGCTCGAGAAGGAACGAGTTGAGTCTGAAAAGCTCGACAAAAAACGAGTTGAAGCTGAAAAGCTTGAGAAAGAACGAATTGAGGCTGAAAACTTAGAGAAGAAACGATTTGAAGCTGAAAAGCTCGAGAAAGAACGAGTTGAAGCTGAAAAGCTTGAGAAGGAACGAGTTGAAGCTGAAAAACATGAGAAGGAACGACTTGAAGCTGAAAAGATTGAGAAGGAATTAGTTGAAGCTGAAAAACTCGAGAAAGAACGAGTTGAAGCTGAAAAGATTGAGAAGGAACGAGTTGAAGCTGAAAAGCTTGAGAAAGAACGACTTGAAGCTGAAAAGATTGAGAAGGAACGAGTTGAAGCTGAAAAGCTCGAGAAGGAACGAGTTGAGGCTGAAAGGCTCGAGAAGAAGCGAGTTAAAGCTGAAAAGCTTGAGAAGAAACGAGTAGAAGCTGAAAACCTTGAGAAAGAAAGAGTGGAAGCTGAAAAACTTGAGAAGGATCGAGTTGAGGCTGAAGAGCTCGAGAAGAAACGAGTTGAAGCTGACAAGCTCGAGAAGAAACGAGTTGAAGCTGACAAGCTCGAGAAGGAACGAGTTGAGGCTGAAGAGCTCGAGAAGAAACGAGTTGAGGCTGAAAAGCTCAAGAAGGAACGAGTTGAGGCTGAAGAGCTCCAGAAGAAACGAGTTGAAGCTGAAAAGCTTGAGAAGGAACGAGTTGAGGCTGAAGAGCTCGAGAAGAAACGAGTTGAAGCTGAAAAGCTCGAGAAAGAACGAGTTGAAGCTGAAAAGCTTGAGAAGGAACGAGTTGAGGCTGAAGAGCTCAAAAAGAAACGAGATGAAGCTGAAAAGCTTGAGAAGGAACGAGTTGAGGCTGAAGAGCTCAAAAAGAAACGAGTTGAAGCTGAAAAGCTTGAGAAAGAACGAGTTGAGGCTGAAAATCTCGAGAAGAAACGAGTTAAAGCTGAAAAGCTCGAGAAAGAACGAGTTGAAGCTGACAAGCTCAAGAAGGAACGAGTTGAGGCTGAAGAGCTCGAGAAGAAACGAGTTGAGGCTGAAAAGCTCGAGAAAGAACGAGTTGAAGCTCAAAAGCTCGAGAAGGAACGAGTTGAGGCTGAAGAGCTCGAGAAGAAACGAGTTGAAGTTGAAAAGCTCGAAAAGGAACGAATTAAGGTTGAAAAACTTGAGAACGAACGAGTTGAAGCTGAAAAACTCAAGACCGAGCTTGTTGAAGCAGAAAAGAAACACCAACAAGATGCAGAACGAGCTGAAAAGGAAAAAGAACAGGCAGATAAGAAAAAACTTGCCAAAAAGAAGAAAAAAGAGGAAGAAGATAAAACGAAATTAGAAGCTGAAAACAAACAAAAACAAGAAATGGAAAAGCTTGAGCAGCAGCGAGTTGCGACTGAGAAGCTCGAGAAAGAACGAGTTGAAGCTGAAAAGCTTGAGAAGGAACGAATTGAAGCTGAAAAGCTTCAGAAAAAGCAAATTGAGGCGGAAAAAATTGAAAAAGAGCGAATAGAGTCTGAAAAGATCGAAAAAGTACGGCTAGAGGCTGAAAAACTTAAGGCTGAGAATGTTGAAGCAGAGAAGAAAAAACAAGCAGAAAAGAAAAAACTTACGAAAGACAAAGAAAAAGAGGAAGAACAAAAGGACATATTGCAATCGGAAACCGAAAAGAAACAACAACAAGAGGCTGAAAAGCTCGAGAAAGGCAGAGTTGAGGCTGAAAAGCTTGAGAAGGAACGAGTTGAGGCGGAAAAGCTTGAAGAACAAAAAGTGAAGAAAAAAGGCGAAGATAAAGAAGCCGAAAGAAAACATCAGGATGAGGCTGAGAAGGCTGAGAAAGCCGAAAATCTTGAAAAGGAGCGTATTAAACTTGAGGAACGAGATAAAAAAGAGAAAGAACGGCAAGAGGCAGAAAGCCTTGCAAGAAAACAAAATGGAGAAGAAAAACAGAAAGAAGAGTCTAAAAAGAAACGATTAGAAGCTGAAGAGCAGGATAAGAAGGAGGCTGAAAAGAAAAAACTTACTAAAAAGAAGAGAAAAGAGGAAGAAGACAAGTTGAAAATTGAATCCGAAAAACTAAAGGAACAAGAGGAAAAAGAGCGACTTGATAAGTTACGCATAGACGAAGAAGCACAAAAGGTGAAACTTTCTCAAATTGAAAAGGAAAAGGAAGAAAAACAGGAAAGTGCAAAGAAACGTACCGAGGAAAAGTCACAACTAGAAAAACAAAAAGACGATGCCGATAAGCTCAAGAAAGCCAAATCTAAGAAGCGCAAGGAAGAAGAAGAAAAAGCCAAGAAAGAAACAGATGCAAAACAGGCTGAAGAAGTTAGATTGGAAAAAGAAAAAGCAAAATTAGAACAAGAAATAAAAAATATGCATGAGAAAGCAGAATCAGAAAAACGCGAAAAAGAAAGGATCGAAGAAGAAAAACTCAAAAAGAAGGAAGAAGCCAAACTAAAGGAGCAAGAAAAAGAAAAACTAGAAGCCTTAAAGAAACTTGAAGAAGAAGAGAAGCTTATTAAAGATAAAGAAGCAGAAAAACGGGAAAAGGATAAAAAGGCAGCCGAAAAGAAACGCAAACAAGAAGAAAAGTTAAAATTAGAGCAGGAAGAAAAAGCTGTGAAAGAAAAGGAAGAAACTGAAAGAAAACGCAAGAATGATGAAAGGTTAAAAGAAAAAGAAAAACAAGAGGCTAAAGAGAAAGAAGAGAATTTAAAACAGGAAGAAGACGAAAAACGAGAAAGGGAAAGGAAAAGAATTGAGAAACTTGAAAAAGAAAAACAGGAAGAAAAGTTGCGTGAAGATGAAGAAAAGGCCAGATTAGAAAAGAAACGGTTAACTAAAAAGCAAAGAGACGAGGAGGAAGCCCGCTTGAAAGCAGAAGCCGAAGAAGCGGAAAAAGCTAGAAAAGACGCTGTTAAGAAAAGAAAAGAGGAAGAGAAACTCCGTCTGATAAAAGAACAAGAACAATACGAAAAACGTGAACAAGAAATTAGGGAAACAGACAGAAGATTAAGAGAAGAAAGGCGACGAGAAATAGAGAAAGACTTGAATGAAACAACTCAAAAATCTATACCAACTTTAGAGGTAGATACTTCAAGAGAATCTCAACCGAAAAGGAAACAGAACGGAGACGTCTCTTCACACCGAGAAACGGATAGGGAAAATCATTATATTAAAGAGTATAATTATGAACCAACAACACAAAAGTCTGGTGATCGAGGCAAATTCGTTGATCACAACCATAGAGACTACACCATGGAGTTCACGAGGCCTTCTGGTTACAGAGAGAAAACATTTGAACATGAAAAGTTTTCTGAGAGGGAATCTTTAGGTAGGAGCGCCACAATATACAAAGCTCAAACGATAATATTGGACTCGCACCTGAGATCGTCTGCCCCACCACAGCCTGACAGAAGTGAATCTGAAAGAAGAACGGACAGGTACGACAGAAGCGATTCTGAGAGACGAGAAAGGCACAGATCAAAAGCTCTTAGTGAAGCTAGAAGCTTGATATCTGATAAACGTTCAGGGCTCTCTAGAGATCTGAAGAGGAAACCAGTATTTTCTACATACCTTACAGATAGAACTGCCGTCGAAGGCTCCCGAGTCAAACTGACCTGCAGCGTTCTATCTTCCTCGGATCCCAAGATCACGTGGTATAAGAATGGCGTGCTGTTGGACAACAAACTGAAGTATAAAACTAAGTTTATGGACGGACTTATTACCCTTGAAGTTTTGAATGCAGTTGTAAGTGACTCAGCTGAATACAGTTGCACAGCGGAAAATGAAAACGGATCCGTCAACACGTCTGCTAACCTGAAGGTCTACCCGAGTTTCGAAGCCTCGCCTATTCCGCCGACGTTTACAAGATCTATTCGCGGTAAGTCACTACTTTTAGTCATTCATACTTAATTGTAGTAAGGAAACCGGCATGCCTGAGAGATATTTCTCAACGGCATGTGAAGCTAAGTCAGAGGCTCGAGTCAGAGGTACAGCATAAATAAAAACTCTGACACTAGGTTAGTCACTAACCACACGAAAAAGAAAAAAAAGAAAGATCTGACGTTTTTAGGAATATGACCGGTCGCCAAAAAGTCACCAATGCGTATCAATATGCGTATTAATATTCGACAATAATGTTATTAAATAGTTGGTTTTTAAATACACACATCAAAAGTGTCTAGGGATCAACATACAGGGTGGAATTTTGTAATGCCCCCTGGAGGGGAAGTACTCTTAATACTTTAGATAGAAAATTTTACTCAAGGGAAACATTCCTTTATTTTTGAATAGAAGGAAAACTGCATTCAAAGATTTCCAAAAAATCGCTTGCCACACCCGGGAATCGAACTGACTAAAATCTGCAAAAAGTACACACTGTACTTTTATTGCCGCGATCGTTAGTATCAATTATAAGGATGAAATCTCTCGAACGAACTTGATAAATTAAATGATAGGAAAACTATGAAATCTTTAATTATTTACAAAAAATTGTAAACTAATTAATTAGTTGCTCGAAATGGGCTCCATTTTCTTGGATACACAAATGTGTTCTTCTAAATAAATACCTGGATTGGTACAAACGGCACAATCAGATGGCCTGCGAGATCACCATTTTTTTTTATGGGGATACATTAAAAACCAAATTTACATTAAA
Organism: Hyppa rectilinea; assembly: GCA_951799385.1. Classification (NCBI taxonomy): domain Eukaryota; kingdom Metazoa; phylum Arthropoda; class Insecta; order Lepidoptera; family Noctuidae; genus Hyppa; species Hyppa rectilinea. Next base: position 28,567,760 of record OX637300.1, on the reverse strand, counting down.
TATTATGCGAATGTAAACGAGTTAAGAGTTGAAGTTCAGAATACGATTTATAATATTCACCACAACACGTTATTAAAGGTTACAAGAAATGAATTTGTTAGAAGAATACATTTGTGTATCCAAGAAAATGGAGCCCATTTCGAGCAACTAATTACATAATTAGTTTACAATTTTTTGTTAATAATTAAAGAATTCATGGTTTAGGAAAACCATGAATTCTTTAATTATTTCATGTAATTTATCAAGTTTGTTCGAGAGATTTCATCCTTATAATTGATACTAACGATCGCGGCAATAAAAGTACAGTGTGTACTTTTTGCAGATTTTAGTCAGTTCGATTCCCGGGTGTGGCAAGCGATTTTTTGGAAATCTTTGAATGCAGTTTTCTTTCTATTTAAAAATAAAGGAATGTTTCCTTTGAGTAAAATTTTCTATCTACAGTATTAAGAGTACTTTCCCTCCAGGGGGCATTACAGAATTCCACCCTGTATATTTTTGCAATAACTTTTCTCTTGATTGATATTAATTTAAATTTTCTTTAATGATTCATCAAATAAAGTGTTTTCGTTTGTCACAGTAACGATAAACCAAGTCACCTTTGCATTAATAAAGAAATTTGCCATTTTCCTAATAAAGGGATTTTTGACATTTGAACCACTAACATTAAAGTTCGAAAAAAAGACTGAAATAACAGTTTTCTTTAAAATTTTATTGGGTAACTTAAACAATTAATAATCCGTGTTTCTACCGCGAACACTAACAACACAAGAACATCGGTTTGGCATACTCAAAATGAGTTCATCCAAATCACGCTGTGGAATGGCCGCCCATGTTCGTTGCAACAACAAAAAAAGGTCTTCTTGCAACTGGATACCCTCCATATTCGGCAGAGCTCTTCTCTGTAGCATATCCCATGCATGCTCAATCGGGTTCAAGTCTGGCGACTGAGCAGGCCAGGGCAGGACATTGATGTTAGCTGCGGCGAGAGTCTGTCTTACAACTCTTGCGGTGTGCGGTCGTGCATTATCATGCATTAACTGAAATAAGGGACCGATTTGCACTTGTAGAGGAACGATGACGTCAGATACAATCGTCTCAGCATAAATTTGAGCGTTGAGGTTGCCTCTGATCCAAATCAACTCAGTTCTTCCGCCGATCCAAATACCCGCCCATACCATGATGGTTCCACCACTATAAGGATGGACTTCCTGGCAGGATTTTAATCGCTGTTGGCGTCCAGGGGTTCTCCAGTGTCGTATACGTCTTGTATCCGGTCTCATACCAAAACGAGACTCATCAGAAAAGCACACGAAACGCCATTGTTCTTCTGCCCAATTTCTGTGTTCAAGAGCCCATTGATATCGAATCCTACGATTGTGCATTGCTATAGGTGGTACCCGTAGCGGTCTTCGGGAATGAAGGTTCACTTCATGCAAGCGGTTTCTGACTGTTTGGTCGCTAATTAAGTTCCCTGAAGAGTGATGAAGCCTCACGGCTAACATCATGGCGGTTATTGTTGGAGCTCTTCGAGTTAAGATTTGAATGTATCGGTCTTGTCTCCGTGTGGTGCAGCGATACCGTCCTTCATGGCGCTCAGCCACGGTACCAGTGCTTCGGTAACGTGTCCAAAGTCGACTGATAACACTCTGACTTGTATTCAGAGCTAAAGCCACAGTACGTTGCCGGGAACCAGCTTCTATCATTCCCACGGCTCTGAGCATTTCTTCCCTGCTTAAATGACGTCGCCGCTCCATAATAACGTTGGTTTTAATCAGTAGTAGGGAAACAGTAGCACTAATAATGTCTTCAATGCGTTGTATGTTTTTATAGGGAAAATATTGACAGCTGATTTTCATCTTTTACTCGAATTTGATTGACAGTTCCTGTTTCAAATTATGAAATGCACCAAAAAGGATCCATATAAATTTATAAAATCATAAATTTATTACAAAGCCACATCTCAATCTCAAGAAATCCGCATAAAAATGCTTGATCCCTAGACACTTTTGATGTGTGTACAATATAGGTACATACGGCAAAAATGTAACTTTCCAACAGTGAAAGAATTTCTGGAATCGGATCAGTAGCTTTGGAGGATTACCCTACAAACATAGTCTGAAATGACCGCTTTATAATGTTCGGTCCCTAAGTGCTAGCTTTACCCGGCCCGCTTTCACAAGGGTAGCACAAGAGTACTTATTAAATCTACGGCGCAACACACTACTGTACTCTATCCATTTAACTACGCTACCTAGCTACACTAGCTACCTGCCTACCCTACCTATCCACCCTCGCTACATGTTTTTTTTTGGGTATGGAAAATCATCAAATGGCTCTCCCGCCCTGGGTGGAGCGGACGGGAGTGTCAGACTCTAATTGACTAAAACCCATCCATATTCCTTCCTTAGCCCTTTATGTTCCGTGATAGCGGTAACCCTCTCGGACAATGCCGCTTAAAAACGTATAATAATCTACCATTTACATTTAAAAAAACTAACTCTGAAGTGCAATAATTTCACAATAACTCTCGTGACCGTGACCCGTTATTTGTCTATGTTTTCTTCTTCACTTTCATTCAAAACATACCTACGAGTGTATCGTATCGATGAGTCACGCAATATATTATTCTCCAACTGTTGCTAACATACCCCAGTACCACCTGAAAGTTCACGGCCATCTATGACTCATCGCGGTTCTCCATACGCGTACAAGCGCCATCTCTGTGTCAGGTGAACGAACTAAATTATTGCGGCTATCAGAACCGTTTTCACTACCTTTTTTCTCTTGTAAACAATTTGATTGCAGATTACTTTATTAATTTATTGTAATTTCAATAATTTTATTATAACACTGAAATTTTGTACGAAATATATACCTGTAATAACAATAATAAAATGTTTTTTAATGGAAAATTTTACGATACGGAATGTCAAATCCATCATTTACAAACCACGTATTACTCAGGTGAGAGTCGCCCTCTGTCAGTAAAATGATGAATGAACTGTATTGTAAGGGTGCCAGGTAATTTGAGGGAATTCTTATAGGTGGCAGTTCCTTTCACTTTGATAACGCCTACATTGAAGTATAAGATTAATGGGTCCACTTGCACGTTGAGTTGGGTTGATTGTATGACATGTAGAGTTTGTAAACAGGAGTTAGGTGAGTAATTGACATTTACGCGTATTTTACGCTGCGCCATTTAACAATAATACCGGTCTAGTTTATCTGACATTACAGTTTTTTGAGTTCGGAATGTTGCAGTTCAATCAATGAAACTGAAAAGAATGTGTAATCTGACGTGTTACCCGTTCTTAAATGAATGAACAAACAATGATCCGGAATTGTATACCCATCACTAGCACTGTAATTTTTACAATGCGTGATACTTTCTTGTCTTTAAATTTACAACATGTAATTAATTTTCAATCGTATTAGTACCGTGGAGATTTAGTTTAATGATTGACGCAAATGTCAGATAAGGAAAAAAATGTTTTTAGTTTTTTATAATTGGCTTTTATTACAAGGTTATTAACTTGCAATGTATGATAAAGTATATGTATGAATGTAACTTTGTTTGTTCGGGGGGATTCTTGCAACTCAATCTTGAAGCAGATACCTTCAACCCATTGAGCTGAAATTTTGTATACTCATTTAATTTGTATGACAAAGCATGGTGAGCTATTTGTTGTACGCCATTCTAAATCCTACATGGCAGAGCGCACAAGATGGCGGACTAGTTTAATTGCACAATATGGGTATCAAATGAAAGAGCTTACTGAGATTGATTTACTTGATTGTAAAATAAAGTGATCACATTCTTAATCGAACTTGGCGGGACACCCAAAATTATGGATTACTTATTTTTAATGGGTAATGAAGTTATAAGTTAGGAGTAAAAAAATTAAAGAAATAGTTTATTTTATTCTTTTATTTTGTTTTTAGGGTCCCTTACTTAAAGGGTAAAACGGAACCGTCCGTCCGTCCGTACATCCGTCCGTACGTCGGTCCGTCTGTTACCAGGCTGCATCTCATGAACCGTGATAGTTAGACAGTTGAAATTTTCACAGATGATGTAGGTATTTCTGTTGCCGCTATAACAACAAATACTAAAAAAACGAATAAAATAAATATTTAAGGGGGCTCCCATACAACAAACGTGATTTTTTTGCCGTTTTTATAGATAATGGTATGGAACCCTTCGTGCGCGAGTCTGACTCACATTTGGCCGGTTTTTAAAAAGTTTTTTACTTTCAATTTTTTTTCTGAGTGCATGAATATATTACATGCTGATATAGAACCAAATTTTCCCTTATTATAACGTCGAACAATATAAAATACAAAATAAGATACCTTTTAGCTGTAGGTGCCCATTATAACGTCAATATATTATTATTTTGTCAATACTTAGGATCATTAACTCAGAATTCAGCCACAAATAAATTACTGTGGTTCAGCGACTTTGAACTTGAACTTTGGCAGTAACTCTGCTATATCGGTTGGGTTAACGGTTTAAAAGTTGAATTGTAGGTAAACTCTGAATTACCTGTTAACTGCAATTTAATTGGTATGACCAATGAACGTGCTACCCTTCGCGAAACATAAACTCAATTTTCGATGGCATAAAATTATTTTGAGCTATTGTACATTACATTTTCTTCTCATAAAAATTGTAACGACCATTTGTATAGGACTTAGATGGATTTTATAAAATATTTGTTGTTTATTAATATGTTGGACTTCAACAGGAATGCGGGGGATCAAAATTGGTGCGGGCCCGACCCCCCCGGGGTTAGGGGTGCACTGATTTTGATCAATTTGGTCATTGTTTGTGAGAGAGGGAGAAATTATTAAAAACATTTTGTAGTGGGGCTACTAGCTGTTTGCTACTAAGAGCGCTGTATGCACATTCTCAAAGATATTTTTGTTTTGTTTTAAGCCGCATAGTTTTGGAATTTAGATGTAAAATGTAAAAAAATACCCTTCTCCTCCTGCCTTCAACATTTGCATAGAGCAAAGTCTAAAATTTGCATAGAGCAAAGTCTAAAATTTGCATAGAGCAAAGTCTAAAATTATTCGGTCCTTCTTCTTTTCGTGTGGTTAGTGACTAAACTAATTATTCGGTGTTATATAAGTGTATGTAAAGAAAACAGGAAAAATGAAACGATTTCTCTAAATAGAATACGTTTTTAACAATCATCAACGATGGTACGGAACCCCGTAGCGCGAGTCCATCTCGCTCCTGACCGGTTTTTTTATGGATAGTATTGCATTCTTAAAGATTCCCGCAAAGCGCGTCGTGACGATGCAACGCGTTGTGTTAGAACAATTTCCCTGAAGATTTTGAAGAAATTGTTCTATTAGAGTCGTGTCACGCTATCTGCGGGAAACTTAATGCATTTCCCGGGTGATTAGATCACCAACACCTTTCATAATAACTTTACTAAATCTCTTATTTCCCACACAGACACATACCATCTCGCCGAAAACGAGCTAGTACTGGAATGCCGAATCCGCGGCCAGCCTCTTCCAACAATCACATGGCTAAAGGACGACAAGCCCGTATCCAGCTTCGAGAGGTATCAAGCCTACTACCTCGCAGACGGAGTATGCAGGCTGGCAATCAGCTCACCCACTCCCGAAGACAGTGGAAAATACACCTGTAAAGCTGAGAACTCCGTGTGGACGGATCAAATCACCCATGTTGTTAGTTTTACCGGTAAGTTGCACACTTATTAAGGCGGCTCTATTGATGAAAGCTTTAAAAAACCGCGCAAACGAAGCAGCTTTTCGTCAGCATTTACAAAAAAATTACATCTGAAAAAAAATTGAGTAATCAACATGATAATAATACGTAATTTGGTTTAGTCATAATTTGTCTATCGGTATCACATAATAAGAAAAAAAAACCACCACATTACCTCCAAATCGTGAAGATGAAACCATTTTACTCCTTCATTTTTAACCAAAAGAGTATAAAACAAATATCTACTGATTTGTAATACAAAAGGTTATGATACTTATGGTTTTGTTACTATAATTTATAAAACAATATTTGTAACAGTGCGTTTAATTTGGGACAACGGTCCTTGATGGGCGAGTCCTATTATTGGGTGGAAGTACAACGCGCTGCGAGAGCCCAGTACAGAACACGCAAGCTATGCACTCAAGGCTGTTGGCCTTAAGTACAAATACAGTTGTAAGCGGGATTGTCCGAGAGGGTTACCGCTACCCCGGAACATAAAGGGCTAAGGAAGGAACATGGATGGGTTTTAGTCAGCAAGAATCTGACATTCCCTTCCGCTCTAACCATGGCAGGAGAAGTCACTGGATAATTTCCCATCCTCATAAAAAAAAGTACAAAAACAGTTGCACACAGTAATATGTATTTTAAAAACGTAACTACGTACCTACTTACCGTTATTAGAATTAGTTAATACTATAAATAATTACAGTCGCCAGCACATCAAGTTACCACAAACTGGGGGCCTAGACAAGTGTAAATCGGTCGCTCGATTCGGTTTCGAAAACTGATGATCGAACAATTTGTTATCTCAGTTATTCGGATTGTCAAGAACGTCACTTGTCACCGCATGTGTATGCGAACATTAATCGAGTTTCGTTACCCAATTTGACACTAACACTAACACTTAACGATCGAAAACGATTGATCACGCAACATTTCGAAATCTTATGCCAATTTCATACATTTCGAATTTATCTAAATTCGTTATCATTAACGAAAATGTAACTTTGTCTAGGCCCCCAGTTAAAATATCTCAATTGATTTTGAGCTTAACTTTCAACATTTTAAGGTTTCAAATCATTTGGAGAAATTTGACAGTTCGATGTAACTTGATGCGCTGGCAGCCGTAGCCGTACAATTTTAGTTTCACCGAGAAACTTAATTTATGTAATAGCTATGTATAAACATTGAAAAAAATGGCTGGGCCCTGTCAAGGTCTCAACGGCTATTAGCACTAAGCCTTTCGTCAACATCTGTTTTAACTTGAGGAACGCAAATAAATAATTTTGAAATATAAAAATACATTGCACGTTGGTCCCTCGATGGGCCATAATAATTGTGGAAAATCGTTTGGTAAATAACCATTATTTAATCCACCGATAAACGAGCTACGGGAGGATATAATTATGTCATCCATTTGAATTAATTATCCGCCCCACCCCGACCCCGACTTTTTGTTTTTTTTTTGAGGTTGGGAATTCACCAAATGACTCCTCCCACTCTGGGTGGAGCGGAAGGGAGTGTCAGACTCTTACTGACTAAAACCCATCCATGTTCCTTCCATAGCCCTTTATGTTCCGGGGTAGCGGTAACCCTTTCGGACAATCCCGCTTACCCGGCAGGTCCTTCCTTACCCTAGGAAACCCTTTCGGAAAAACCCGCTTAGCCGAGCCTGTAGCTTTAATTTCGATTTGAGGCATCCGGTTAATTAGTCGATCACCTGAACTGCTGAGATGCCCATTCAAAAAGAAAACATCAATTCGATTTGACTTCAGAAGTAAAAGCTTCATTACATTTGCGTTCCCCGTTTTCAGGGTCTCATCCATACTTATAATAACAATAATGTTATACTTTACAAGTACATATTAATGGGGTGACGGATTCTGTCCCACTCGCCCTGTCAGAGAGGAGGCCTGTGTGCCGGTAGTGGAAACATTATACAGGGTGAAATTGAATTCATGGGCATTATTTTAAGGGAAGTACAGAGGCCAGCACATCAAGTTACCACAATCTGTCAAAAATCTTTGATAGTATTTCAACACTATTGCAAAGACATAAGGTTCATTTTTAATTGAGAAAATTTGACAGTTAGGGATAGCTTGATGTGCTGGCGTCTGTACATTTTACAACAGGTCACACACGTTATTCCATAATTTGAGATATTTTGGTATTGTCTTATACATTAGTGTTCCTTGAGAAGGTACACATACCATGTCCCTTACATTAAATTGTTCCCTAAATAGTGAAATACATCATGTGTGTAAATATTGCAGGTGATTTTGAGTAGAAGGTATCTCTGAGGCTGTTGTTTTTTTATATCCTTTACAGGATGAAATTATATGGGCATTATTTTAAGGGTTCATTGTACTCATCATTATGAACAAATTTCACTAAGGGAACAAATCTGAAATCGTGAAAGAAAACTGTTCAATACATTATGCTTGTATGGCTCGTCAAAATGTAGTGAACACATGTTTTTTTTTTCGCGATTTCTATTTTATCTCACATCTTTACGAGTCAAGTAATAAATACCATAAACGTGTCTCAGATTCTTGTATTTCATATCAGGAATGTTCCGGCGCTTCGACTCCGTTTCCGGAACTCCCGTTTGATTTTTCAACATCAATTCTGATTTCGGTGCTGACAAATTTGAATCGGAAGTTACAACCGGAGATTGAGCACAGCGACTGAGGCGGCCGCGGGAAATATGTTAAAACTTGTCGCGCGGGAAACTCCTTCCCCTAAGCTTTCCGTCAATCACTCTTTTACTTGTTTGAGGCTAAGTAATAACAGCCGCACAGGTCGATTAGATTAAGCTACGCTTGCCGGGGTTGGCCGTGGACCGTGTCTCGGAAAGCACGTTAAACTGTTGGTCCCGACTGTCATTTGTGCATCTTTGATAGTCGTTACGAGTCGTCAGAAGCCCGAAAATCTGACTGCCAGCCTTACCAAGCGGTGTTGTATTACCCAGTTACTGGGTTGTGGAGGTCAGATAGGCAGTCGCTCCATTTAAAGTACTGGTATTCAGGTTAGACTGGAAGCCAAAACAAAAGGCTGGGCAGATTGATTGACTTGTTGTTTTGTTCTGCATTTTAGATCTTGTAATTTTAAGATTATTTCTCTTTTGTCTCCGGTCCTGTGATCTCAAATTAAAAAAAAAACGATTTTAATTCCGTTCCGATAAAACCACCTTCTAACATCCTTAGTTCGAGACGACGACAGCAGTTTATTTGTCACGCAAATTAATGTCGTTCCAGTTTATTTATAAAATTTCCTATTCAGATAATAATTATGTATAGGTTGGAAAACCCCCAACCTTTTCCACAAAATACTGTAGACGCTTTCAATTTTTGAAAGAAAATTCGGCAGTTCTTAAGCTGACTTTATAAATAACATTAAACATTTGACACCAACAAATTTCAGTGTCAACAACAGTGATTAAAAACGCAGCACTATTTACAGTTCAGAATTTAAAACCAATTCATGAAGACAAAGGATCCCGAATCACAAATTCACAACGTTAATTATTTTTGACCGGCGTGGTTCGCCACCCGGTAAACCGGGAAACCGTACCTTCACATACACGCCAATTACGACCAATCAGTGCCCTCTCAAATCGCGTCAGATTTCAAGTGTAGGGGCCGAGTACCGGCGTGGCAGCCGACATGGGCCAGTCTTGCTTCCAAATCGGCCGTGACCACACACGCTGCCCTGTCGTCGCGAACATTTTCAAAACATTTCGCATAAAACTCAATCGTTACAAATTCAAAACTACACAATTCCAACACACTAGGTACGTACACACATTTTTGTTCAATATTAGTCGTTTTTTACTCGGTAAACGATGAATATATTTTCATTATTGAGTCGAATTTGATTTATCTCCCGTCTGAAGGGTGGCTCGCTGCATCTAAAGAGTTATAGTTAGGTGTATGTCATAACATGGCGCGTAGCGTATTCAATTACACGACCCTTGCAATCAATATTTTGGAAGGTACTTGGTACGCAAACAGATAAATAAAATGATGTATTATAAAACATGTACTTAGTGATCTGTTGTTTACGAAGTTTGCTTCATGATTTTGAGAGTTACAATTTACTTATTGCAAACTTATGAAAGAAATATTTTATTCTGGACACGCACAGGAAATACATAGAAAAAAAACTTGAGAGGTGTCACGGGACACCCGGATGGTACGAAGTTCCTTTCGATTAATTAGTGAAGGAATTCTTATAAAATTTTATTTCTATTAATTAATAATAATACAAAAAATCTGATCTAAAATTAACCAATCAAAAAATATTGATAAAAAAAAACATATTTTACTCCAAAAAAGGTGTCGTTACAACTTTTGGTCTTAATTTCCGTCTAGCCCCCTTTCACAATGGGCAATAAGGAACTTCGTTCCAAATAGAAATTATTGAATCAAAATATTTGAAAATAAAATAACGAACGAAACCTGTCTCCTTACAAAAAAGGTTGATGGGAAATAATGCCCGAACAAGAGGTCATGGTCTCTTTTGATGCCCTAAAACTACATTATAAGGATTTTATGTGAGTCTAACAATGCAGGGTCATGTCTATAAAGGTCTTTTGAAGAAAGTGCCATTGCAGATTCGAGTTGACCTGACCCAATAAAAGCACGTGCTTCACTCATTATGTAGCTCAAACCTATTTTAGAGATTATTAATGTTAAATGGAATTCATCATCATTCTCCTGCCCTTATCCCAATTTATGTGGGGTCGGCACAAATTTGTCATTTTCTTCCATACTTTTCTATTTATAGTCGTCATCTCGGTAGTCACTCCCTTTTTAGCCATATCATCTCTCACACCATCCATCCAACGTTTCTTTGGTCTTTAATGGAATTGTTCGCTTAAATATTTTAATTTACGTAGTTTTCTAACGAAAATGCTATGGGTCTTTTAACACCCTGTATAATAGGGATTATGACTGACATTTATTTTATAGTCCGTCAAATAGATTATTAAACAATATTGGAGACGTATTTTTTCTTTTACCACTTTGTAATCAAAAGATCACGTTGATACATTGATGCCTCACCCCTTTGTACCTACTGAGTTGGGACGTACAGAGGCCAGCACATCAAGTTACCCCAATCTGTCAGATTTCTTTGATAGTATTTCAACTTTATTGCAAAGACATAAGGTTCATTTTTAATTAAGAAAATTTGACAGTTGGGATAGTTTGATGTGCTGGCGTCTGTACCGCGTCCCCACTCCCTGACTTTAATGCGTTTCATCTGTAAGTGTTTAATACTATGATGAAGCTAAAAACACCGTGTGTCTCTTTTTAATATCTGAGTGGTGGACTAAATATATTATATTCTTTTTTATCCTGTCATTATTCCTATTGTATATCTCTAGATACACAGTATACTATAAAATAAAGTAGCAATAGCTTGCCTGAATAAACTCAATAAAATGTATTACCCACATCACTCTTAAGTCCGTATCAAATAAATAAGAAAAAGTTTCGTCAATTGACGGATTATGATTTTACCCGTCATTACAAACGAGTTCAAATTTTTGTCCTAGTCAAACTTCGAACCAGCTATTGTATTTTGACTTTTATTCTAAGCACATTAAAGGTCTGAATACTCAAATTAACAGTTAAAAAGACGACAGTTTTTTGTAATTAGAACTTTAATGTATTCGAAGTACAGTTCGAAATTCAAATATGGTTTGTTAATAAAGCCGTACAGGGTGGATTCTATATAAAATTTGGCAAACAATATTCTGCATCTTTTGGCGCTTTAAAAGTTTGGCCAAATGTATGGAGGGTGAAGGCTCTCCTTTGTCATTACTGGGACCCGGAGACGGATTACTTTTAATTTTGGATTTTATAAAAAATACATACAGCCGCTGGCTATACGATCACTACCTCACTAAGTATTTTACAACATCTATAAAGAAAATAATAATAACGTTTATCTGGACAGAGTTCATGAAACACAAAGAAAAACAAACCTATCAAAATAAGAAAATGAAAATAATGTATTGAACAACAATAGTGTGTGCCTCACAGCCGCGCCAAATAGATTCATTCCAGCACAATTGCCAGACAGATGCTGTCATACTCTCTGCTACATCTAATACAAAAATATAATACTTATATCGATTTTATTCCAGGTAAAGAAAGCCGCCTCAGCCCGAACATAACCACAAGAGAGCGTTCCCATTTCAACCGCCAAACTTTGGAGTCCCGCCGCCCACATTTTACCAACGTACTATCCGACTACAAAGTATCCAAAGGGGGCACTATAGGCCTCCAGGTGGAGATCAGAGGCTGCCCCACCAGGGTAGAATGGCTCCGAGAAGGTCGTTCCGTCACCGAAGTGTACAGAAACGCAAGAACGTTCGTAGAACAGGGCTTATATACTCTAGCGCTTTCGGATGTCACGGAAAAAGAGACTGGGATGTATACATGCAGGGCTTGGAGTACTCATGGCAATGTGGACATGAATGCTGCGATCACTGTGGTCTCAAACGAGCTGGAGGGAAAACCTGCCATCATTGCTGGCAGACCAGAGAAAGACATCCTCATTTCTGTGGGTGAAGATATTAATATTTCGTTCAGGGTTCAAGGAGATCCTAAACCAAAAGGTGAGAGATTTTATTCTTGTTTTTTTTTGCAATAGAAGAGCCGTAACAAGGTGACACGGCGCAAACGTAGTGTAAATTCGAATGACTTGGATCGAAAATAAAAATATTGTATAGCATTTTAGCTTCATCGCCCAAAGCTGTTTTTTTTTATATAGTCTAGCAATAACGTTACTTAAACTATGATATAGGTTATGTGTACATTTTGTATATATTATGTTCCCTATATATCTGGGATAACTATAAAAACACGCGAAGAGACGACTGGGAAATATTTAAATCCAAACGGTGAACTTTTAGCTATAATAGAATAAAGAACCTATTAAAGTTTTATAGAAAAGTTTGAAAATTATGAAATCCGCTGCTTGTCGCTTGATTTCTTTTATGGTTCTTAACCGACTTTAAAAAAGGAAGAGGTTATCAGATCGGTATATTTTTATAGTACCTACACAGTTTTTGATGTCGAGGCCCTAATAAATAGTGTTGTTTGAGGAGTGCGCCCTAGGGGAGTAGACAAGTTGTGCGTCCGGCTCCAGGCAACCGGAGGGGTCCATTCAGTATGGTCACAATTCACGTGTCTAATCCATAACTGTGCGCCTTTTATCACGTATTAGTAGGCCATTTTGTTCGGCAACTAATTTCATCGCCAAAATTATTAATCCGCCTTAATTAATATTGCCCCGTAAGGCGAGTTTAATAACTTTCATTGAACTCGGTTTTGTTGGGTTTTATAGATTTTATATGATTGAATTTTGAAATTTTTCATACAAACTTTCACCCCTATTTCACCCCTGTACGTGGTGTGTCCTAAAATGCAGTAAGGAAAAATGTAACACACTATATAGTTAATATGTTATATTTATACTTTTAAACAAACTACTGTAGGTGCCTAAAGCTAACGCCTAAAGTCAGAATCATATTGTCTTTTTATACAGAACGAACCATCATATAAGCTTTTTTTTTTAAGGCTGGGAAATCATCCAATGACTTCTCCCGCTCTGGGTGGAGCGGAAGGGAGTGTCAGACTTTTACTGACTAAAACCCATCCATGTTCCTTCCTTAGCCCTTTAAATCTGAGTTGGTCAAATGCAGCCTTACTTAATTTCCTACCGGCCAGCTACAACGTTAGGTCACCTCTCGCAACGACCCTAACCAACCTTTTAACAGTCGAGATAGACTATGATAAAATGACGCGCCCCTTTAAGTTACGATTCAATGTTTGTTTGTCACATTATCGTCACGAAAGAGTTTGTATGTAGTTAGTTATAAGTATTCGTCTTCAGTGGCAAGCCGACAGTAACATGCGTTGCGATTGTAAGTCTTATTCTTGTAAATATTTATTCAGAATTAAAATTGGTGAAATATTAACATTAAAATGTTAGAAGTAATTTACAAAGGTATTTATATTGTAAGATACCTGTACTAGGATGAACCTGTATCACAGGCGGCAGGAGCGCACATAATAATATTATAGTATTGTAGGTCGATAAAATTCTTACGCTATATCTTACATTAAAAGTCTTGAAAACGTGAGTAAATTAAACTAACTATACATTATATTGTTTACTTAGGTACCTACATACTATTTACCTTAAAAATAACATGAATAGGTAATTTCTTTCTTCCTAACCTAGTTACAGCTACACATATTACGATGCTAGTATGCATCAGCAGAATTGATGTAACTCAAATTACTTTCACAATTTTAATTTTGCGATTTTAATTTTGGAGTGGTCGTGTTATCGCAGTTCATTTCTCCTGCTTTGTGAAGTTAACTGTGATGTTATATTTTATGAAATCATTATTTATGTTATTAAGGTCTTCTTGAAAGGCATTACTAACAGTCATCAAGTGATTTTATTTCTATAAAATATTTTTTGTCGTCTACGCAAATTAAATGTTCAGTGTGTTAAAAATATTCGGTGATATCGAATGGGTTGTAAATTGGAGCCTGTTGTAACGCCGCCGCCGAGGGGAACGCTGCGCAACTGCTTTTTAATAAATGGGTTTTTAATACAAGGGTTTCAATAAAGTTGGAACGGTGTCACGCCACCTATCGCAATAAAATCGCTGTGTACACCGACCTTGTATTAGTTGTTGAGCATGATGACATGATCCACGAGATCAAAAGCTTTTCAATATCCGTGTAGATAAATTTTAACACAGTGCAGTGTTCAGTGCGTTTAATAGAAGATATTCTAGCAAAAAACACTGATTTAACCTAAAACAATAATTGGGTATTTGGAAGGGTAGTCACTAACGTCACTTTTTATGAATTGTCAAAACGCGGAATTTATAGGTACATGATTTGTATGAAATATAACAATGTGACGTCACAGATTTTTAGAATCAAATGGAATATTTATTAGCATTGAATGCATTTTGACAATTATATTTTCGCATAATATTTAATTTCTGTACGGTGATGGAAATTTTTCAGACGAGCGGTGCTTTATCTACCTATGTGATTTCATAATTTATTTCTAACCGATTCAAATAGTCAATTGGCGTTACACTAGAATAATAACAACTAATAATTCCACTAAAGAAATGCTAAGTTATATACACCAATCATAATTATTGGTTCATATAGCATAGCACTGTAGGAAACGGGGTCTGTTAAGCTATGGATTTTATATGGATGGAAGCATGGTCTAGATGCGTGCTATGGATAGAAGTGAGTGGTGTAGCTATGTGCAGGGCGCCGCTCGCCGTGCCTCCCCTACTGTCATATACTTAGATCGCATAGATGGAGCTGGGCATCTCCCTGGCACAGTTATCTCGCGGCAGCGCATATTCATAGCGCATCTTACTGGCCCACTACATAGCTTAGGATCAGTGGTACGGTCCAGAGTTTCGTAGTTTAGCTTTCACATGCTCGCATCATAGCTGCATAGCACATCCCTGGTGGAAAAGTACCCAAAACACAGCCATAATGGTTAGACATACTTCTTATAAGTATCTAATACGTTTTTCTTATTATTATTTTTACCATTCTCCTTATTTTGGTGGTCTAAATGATTTGCTAAAGTTTGTCCATCTATTTTAATGGGACCTTAATTATAGTCGCGTGGTTTTTTAAGAAACCGCGCGCGCTTGTGTTTGTTAGAAATTGATCTCAGCATTTAGAGGAAAGTAACCAAACATGGAATTGAATCCCTAAAATGGAATACCGCCATTATTCGGAAACAAATACTCCTTTGCAAAAGACATCTTCTGTCTCTTTCCATCATTATACTCGCGTAGATGTTTCGAGTTGTTAGTCGGGCGAATGTTGTGGCCGCGGTGAGAGTGTTTTGTTTCGGCGCTATGAGCAAATTTTAAGTTACGTAAAAACTCAGCTTCTCTCAAAACGTGATTGGAAATAATATTGTTTATTATGACTATGCATTGGTTACATGTTTATTTTATTGTTTTAGAGTTTTTTTCTTGTCTGATTGTGTTTTTAAAAAAAAACTGATATTCGTTTTGATTAGTTTGAAATTTCCAAATATCAACAGTCAGGACATGGATCAAATGCCTCATATGCGGGCTCTGGGCACATGGTGATTGTGCAATTGCAGAGTTTGATACCTACATGGATAATTTTTGCAAGTAACTTATTTACCTTCTTAAAATTGGTCAAATCTCCTGTGGATCTCATAAAAGTAAAGGTTTAGTATTCATAGTTTTATAGGAAGCCTTTCCGTTGATACTGCTTAAAATAAATATATATTTTACTGTCAATAAGATAAGCGCAACAGTATAACTAAGCCTGCCGGGTAAGCGGGATTGTCCGAAAGGGTTACCGCTACCCCGGTACATAAAATAAAGTCATTGGATGATTCCCCCCCCCCCCCCACCCCTACAAAAACTGTGTTACTATCAATAAATAAAAGTAAACGTTAAATTAAATAAACTACCGATAAAAAACTTAAATTAAATAAACTAACGAAAAATAAACTATCAATAAATAAATAAAAGTAAAAATGGTAGTCCATATTTGGTTACTTTCCTCTTTTTTTCAAATACGTTGCCTATTCCCTACATTCAGTGCAGAAATTTCCTTGTTACTTCTTCCCCATCTCCCCTTTCTTTAAAAGCGAGATTAAAAATTAAACTTAGGATTCAATAATCACGACTTCAAATCAAGTAAATATTATTAATGCGCAAGGACTAGTTCCAGTTTTAAAACCGTTCGAATTGACGTGTAACCGTGACGCATTCGTTCCCTCTTCAACGCACCCCACCTCTACAACTCTATCTCTATAACCAGTGTTGTTGTGATTTGTATGTTGGTACAGACGCCAGCACATGAAGCTATCCTATAGCTATATAGTAGTTACATAATCTTCGATGGTTAAAAAACATATGAAATCGTATTACTGTTACTGAAGGCGCGAAATTCAATTTCCCGGTCACTATTTCGTTTTATGTTGATCATAATATATTTTGCGGTGTAGCAAGTACAGACGCCAGCACATCAAGCTATCCCTAACTTTCAAAATTTCAATTAAAAATGAACCTTATGTCTTTGCAATAAAGTTGAAATACTATCAAAGAAATTTGACAGTTTGTGGTAACTTGATGTGCTGGCCTCTGTACTTACCTATGTATCAGCGCGGCATAGCGTAAAAAAACGTATGTAATTAATCAGAGGTTTTTAAATATTTATCATTTCATTTTAATTCAAATTACGTTTACGTGACAATAGATAGCAAAAATATCCAAAGAAAATGTATTTTAATAAAAATATAATATTTTAACGGCCAGTCTGCCGTCTGTGCCACCCGCCCACGCTTCTTTCCCCGAAAAGCGGGACCGAGCCTGTGCGAGATATTTAATTTTGATTTAAAAATCGGGACGTCCCGATATTGCGCCTGCAGTTGCCCACCAATCTTACGAAAGGTTATTTATTGTATTAAGCATTAAATCTATTGAGGGGGCTGACCTCCTGCTTGGAGGCATGATGGAGCAATTGCTTATTCACATAAGCAATTGCTCCATGTAAAATACTGGGGTTTAAATAGTTTCCAGTCTAACCTTCCATGATGTAGCAAATGCTGCATCAAGGAAGGTTAGACTGGAAGCAGACTCCAACATAGTTGGGAATAAATTAGGAATATCGTGATGAAATATAACCGCCGCCGCGCCGGCAGCTTCCGATATTTTGAAACAACATTTTATTGTCTTTCACTAAAAATTAAAACGTTTTGTCAGTACTCTAATTTAATTATTATTTCCAACAGTGGTGTTCATGAAAGGCATTCGCGACATCACAACCAACCAACGAGTTTGCAAGATGACTTCAGATGACTACGTCAAGTTTACTCTCAAGAGGTCTGTGGTGTCGGATGCGGGGACCTACTGCATACTGGCTAGAAACGCGTATGGGTGCGACCGAGCCTTTGTTACTGTTGTTGTAAGTACTACCTACACCTTTATTAAAAAAAAAACATAGTATCGACAATACCACGCCGCCCGCGCCGCGCCGGGCGACCGCGGGGGGTAGAAGCGGTCGCGGGGGGTAGCTTCGTTCGCGGAGGGGAAGCTCGAGACTACGTCGCCCTCCGTATTGTACCATTGCATATTCGGACTCGCTGCCCGACGCTCGCCCCGGACGGACGTGCCGCGCGCTACCTGCTCTCCGCTACCTGCTCGCCGCACCCTGTCTCGCCGCTAGTGTGTTCCGGTCGACGTTCCTGTCGACGCCAGTTTCGTAGTCATCGACTACAAGTGTTTCCTGTATACTACTGCCTTTTTCAAGGAGGTAGTTACAGTCGCTATTTCTTAACAGAAATTTTTGGTCAAAACGTTATCGTCGGTCTTGGCCCCCTCTGGGTAAAACCACAGTTTCGTGGTCCTCGGTTGAAACCTCACGGTGTCAACGAAGCCGAGTGGGGTGTTGACCCAATCACACCCGCCGATCCCCTTCAGGGTGAGGCAGTCAATTGGAGCCGAGAGCTAGAAGTTTGGCCTTGGGGGATCTCCTAGTCAACTCTAGTTTCTGACTTCGTCCACAGCAACACACCTAGTGTCGGTTGGGAGTGTCTACCCCTTCGCACTAGACCCGGTCAGGGCCCGTTCGCACAATAAGATTGGCGAACGGTTTACAAGCTTAGGGCTCACCATAGGTACTCACCTCCCTGTCTGCACCCGACAGGGAGGCTACACATCCCCGGGCCTATCCACCCGGGGAATTAGGTTCTAGGGCCGTTAGGTGCGAATGCCATGTGTTTTCGCTTCTAGGTTATAGTTTTCCCTACCGACAATGTCGGTCGACTACGACCCGAGATGGGTCAATTATTTTTTAACGGAATTGCTCCCGGACCCGAAATTCGTGGCCCAGCATTCCGCCCGTGCTTTGCGCGGCAGTCCCACCGCGTCATCGTTGGCAGTCGCTGACTTCACCGACGCGCTCGACAGCCCGCTCTCGCCCCCGCCGGCCGATCAAGGCCTTATTCAAGCGGCTTGCTCAAAGCCGCGTGCCGGAATTCCGGCTCTATTGTCGTTACCGACAATTGAGCCCGCTTCCGCGAACCCAATTAGCGCGAGACCCATTGTCTCGGCCGCGTCTATTGTTCCGTCCGCAGCTGCACTGGGCCCTATTGTCCCGGTAATCACAAAGGCTGCCCCCACCACCCCAGTCCAAGCTCTACCGGAGAGCATGGACACGTCCGCTCCGATCTCGGACGACGATGGCCCCCTCTCTGCCTCTTCCTCATCCTCGGAAGACGACTACGAGGTCGTCGGAAAAGGAGGGAAGAGGAAGAAAGGGGCTTCGTCCCAGGCCAGCAAGGCTAAAAAGGCCGTAGCGGCCTCTTCCTCCCCCACCCCTGCCCCTTCTCAGGCTCCCCGCCCCTGCGGTAGTAAGGCGAAACCCGCTTCCGCTTCTGGAAAGAAGCAAAAGCCCCCGCCTCCGGTCTATATCCAAGACAAGGCCAAATGGACCGAAGTGTCCAAGATGTGCGTGGATCGTAAGATCCAGTACACCAGCGCCACATCGACCCAACAGGGCATCAAGGTGTCCGTTCCCTCGTCCGCGGACTACAGGGAGCTCACCGCTATGCTGCGTACTAGGAACTACTCGTTCCATACGTACGCCCTCCCTGAAGAGACACCGACTCGCGTAGTCATCCGCCGAGTCCCGAAGGAGATCCCTTCGGCCGACATCAAGGATGACCTCTCTGCCCAAGGCATCTCTGTTTCAGCGGTGCACCGCCTTCACAAGGCGCGTCGCGGACATGCTTACGACATGGTCCTCGTGGTGTGTGACCCTGTAGAAGGGCACCACCCGATCTTCAAGATCAAGTCGGTGTGCTCACTATCGGGGATCTCTATTGAGAAACCCCGTCGCTCCAACATAATTGGCTAGTGCCATCGCTGCCAATTATATGGCCATGCGCAGTCCAACTGCTACGCCACCCCCAGGTGCGTCAAGTGTCTGGGTGACCATGGCACAGCGGACTGTCCCCGCCCCAAGGATCGGGCTCTATGCACCGAACCCGCGAGCTGCGTACTGTGTGGCCAATCCGGCCACCCAGCCAACTACCGTGGCTGCCCGAAAGCCCCCAAGGCTTCCTCCCCCAAACTGGCGAAGCGCGCTAGCGATCGCCAGAAGAGGGAAAGCCCCTCGGCTACTTTCAAAGTGCCCTCAGCGCAGTTGCCAGTGCGACTGAGCCCCCAACGACCCATGCCCTGGGCCAACTTACTCCGCAGCGACGCTCCAGTCACCGCGGCCCCCATCTCTCAGCCCCCTGCTACCAACCCCGCGCCCAAGGTTACCGTTAACCCTGGGCCAACCCCCTCCCCCGTGGCCCTTTTGGCAACTCCACCCGCCGCCCCCTCGAAGCCTGCCTCGGCAGCCCCGAAAAAGGTCCCTTCCCTTTCTCCAGCAGGTATCAAGCCCACCACGACGGAGATCCTCGTCCACACCCTCGCGGTTATGAACCAAGTGTTCGAAACCCCGGAGGCGATCGCGATGGCCGATCAGGTCTACGCCGCCAAGGGCGACCCTATTAAAATCCTCATGGCATACCACAGTTACCCCGGGGTACTGCGCGCCATCTCCAACCTCACCTTTTAAATATCAATTATGGATATTACAAAAGGTGCTAGATGTACAAAGCCCCGGTCCCTCAAGTTAGGTTTCTTTAACGCTAACGGCGTTAAAAGTCAACGCGATGAGATCGTCGCCTTCCTCCGCGACCATCAGCTTGACGTCCTATTAGTTCAGGAGACCTTTCTGAAGCCCCATATACGCAACCCGAACATCGCCAACTATCGCATAGTTCGCAATGATCGGTCACGCTGTCACAAGGGCGGAACCCTCATCTATTTCAGAAGGACTCTCCATTGCATCCCGCTAGATCCCCCCCCTCTCCTCTCTCACTTGGAGATCTCTCTCTGTCGGCTCGCCATGACCGGTCATCAACCGATCACCATCATCTCCGGCTATTTCCCACCGACCAACGGTAGCGAGGATCATCCATCCATCGCCGCCGACCTCTCACTCCTCTTCGGCTTGAGCCGCTCCGTCATCCTGGCGGGCGACCTCAATGCCAAACATCCCGCCTGGAACAGTAACCTCACCTCTACCAGAGGCAGATTACTGTTCAACTTAGGGGCCTCCCTTAACTTTGACGTCATCGCTCCGATGACTCCCACCCACTATCCCGGCGACCCTAACCAAACTCCCGACGTCCTCGACGTAGCGCTCCTCAAGAATGTGAACCTCCGTTTGCAATCTTTAGAGGCGCTACAAGAGCTTAACTCTGACCACCGTCCCGTTGTCATGCACCTCACCCCCTACACGGGGGGTCCGCTTGACCCCGACCACCCGCCCCGCACCCAGCTGGTGACCGACTGGAGGAAAGTAAGCGAAAAGCTTAAATCCGACACTCTGTCACCGCAGCTGGAATCCATCCCTGACCTCATCGTCTCTGTCGATGACATTACTGGCGCGATCGCCTCGTTTACAGAACACGTGCAATCCGTTTTGACGGATTGCTCACGGGAAGTCCCGGTGGTGGAAGACCACCGCTGGAAACTACCCGCTGACGTACGTGAGCTGATAACCGAGAAGAACGCAGCCATCCGTGCCTACGACTCCTTCCCCTGCGACGCGAACAAAGCCCACATGCGCAATTTACAGCGTGCTGTAAAGAAACGCATTGCGGAAGCTCGTTCGGACAACTGGGACAAGTTACTCGGTGAACTTGAGCCCAATCACCAAGCCTTCTGGAACCTTCAGAGGAAGCTTCGCGCTCCCGAAGAATCTTCCACCCCTCCACTCATCCGCCCCGACAAGAGCATCGCTTTCGATAGCTCTGAAAAAGCCGAGCTCCTAGCCGACAGTCTCGAGTCCCAATGCTCCCCCAGTTCCCTTCCGGTCGACCCAAATCAACTCGCCAAAGTCGACGCCGAGGTCGAACGTAGAGCCTCTCTCCCGCCCGTTGAAGACCCTGATGATCCTCTGCCCCCCGTCACCCCTGACGAGGTGCAAGACATCATCAAGGGTCTTCAGGCTCGTAAAGCCCCCGGCTCAGATGGAATTACCAATAGGGTATTCAAACTCTTCCCCGCCCAACTGATCATGCTCATGACCGCCATCTTCAATGGCGCCATGAGTAATAACATGTTCCCACAAGCCTGGAAAGAGGCCTCTGTTATAGGTATCCCCAAACCCGGCAAACCCAAATCCGACCCCACCAGCTATCGCCCCATCAGTCTGCTCAACGTGCTCGGCAAAATCTACGAGAGGCTTATTTATAAGCGTCTCAAGGACTATGCCGAGGCAAAGAGCCTGATTCCGGACGAGCAGTTCGGGTTCCGTACCCAACACTCGTGCGTCCAGCAAGCGTACCGCATAGTCGAGCACATCAGTGCCGGCTTCCAGCGTGGCGCTATGACTGGCGCCCTGTTCTTCGACATAGCGAAAGCTTTCGACAAAGTCTGGCACAATGGCTTAATATATAAGCTATACCAACTCGGCGTGCCCGACCGTCTCGTGCTCATCTTACGGGACTTTTTGTCGAACCGCACCTTCCGCTACCGCATCGAGGGCGCTCTCTCCTCCCCCCACCCGATTCGCGCCGGAGTCCCCCAGGGCTCCGTTCTCTCCCCCCTAATCTTTACCCTGTTCACTAGCGACATCCCTAAGAGTAAAAAGGCCCAATTGGCGTTATTCGCCGATGACACGGCCATTTACTACACGGGGACCAGTCCGCCAGCTATAGCTCAGACTCTCCAGACCTCGGCCAACGTCCTCGGCGCTTGGTTCCGGAAATGGAGAATCGAGGTCAACCCCGATAAAAGCCAGGCTGTTCTCTTTAGGAGAATTCGTAGGGCCCTCCCCAACCCTCCTAATCCGATCACCATGTACGGCAAGCCGATCCCTTGGGCGAAGCATGCCAAGTACCTGGGTGTCACTCTTGACCAACACCTCAGTTTCGCAGAGCACATAAAGCAGGTCCGTTCGCGGGCCGCTTTCGCTCTCGGTAGGCTCCAATTCATGCTTACAGAACGCAGCAAATTGTCACTCCGGTGCAAACTGCGTCTCTATAAGGCTGTAATCCGTCCCATTATGACATACGCTTGCGTCGTCTTCGCGCACGCCAAACCCAAGTATCTGCATCGAATGCAGACGCTTCAAAACCGGTTCCTCCGTAAGGTCTCAGGAGCTCCCTTTTACGTCCGTAACATGGACCTTCATGTAGATTTTAAACTCCCCACAGTTCAGCAGTTCATGAAACGCCTCTCGAAGCGTTTCTTTGACACCGCCATAAAGCACCGCAATCCCCTGATTGCGGCCGCCTCCCGATACACCCCGTCCCGCATCAGTAAGGTTCGCCGTCCACGGCATACCCTCGTTGCCCCCGACGATGCCACCACTCTCCTCCAGGAGAGCAGCCCGGCTACTAGCACTGTTAGATTAGCACACAGACACAAATTTCCGTCGTTCCGTCCTCGCCGTCGAGGCCCGTCGCGACGACCCTGTCCACTCTCATCCCCCCGACCCTTGCTCGAGCCAGCCCGCGTTGCCGCTGAGCCAGTAGTTTTAAAAACCCCCGATCCAGCTGTCCCCTGCTGTCCCCCCCCAGCGACGCCCTAAGCCGAGGTCCGAACCCCGCAGGGGGTGCCCTTAGCGTGTAGTCGCTTAGTTTTGTAAGTTAGGTTTAGTTTTATTAAGCCCTGGCTGGAGGCTACAATTCTTTTGTGGCAGCCACAGGCAAGCCCGGTTAAGCAGTAGACAACCCTTTGGTTGAACTGCGAGATGCCAATTCAAAAAAAAAACCATTGCATATTCATTTGAGTCAATTACGATTCAAAACTAGTCGACCGTTCGTGTTTTCCTTTGTAGATTTTTTAATTAAGTCTACTATTATCTTGCTACCGTGCTGTAGTCCTCGTATCACCAGGGGGATGTACCAATCTTTTTTATATGGGTAGTCCGTGGTTAAGAGCTCGTGTCTCGAGACTATATTATTATCTAAAAATAACTTTTCAAGAGGTTTTGTTGCGGTAGTGCTTAAAACCATAGGAGCACGGTTGGTTTGACGTAAAGTTTAGTTAATCTGGCAATATTTGCAATTTTTGACATAATCTTCAATGTCTTGCCGGCTATCTCTCCAGTACATGGATTTTATTCTCTCTAACATTCTTGTGATGCCGGGGTGACCGGCAGAAGGCAAATCGTGATTGTCGCGAAGTATTACCCCGGAACATAAAGGGCTACGGGAGGAATATGGACGGGTTTTAGTCAGTAAGAGTCTGACACTCCCTTCCGCTCCACCCAGAGCGGGAGCAGTCATTGGATGATTTCCCAGCCTTAAAAAAAAAAATGTGTAGGAAATAGAATAGAATTTTTATAGATGTTAACTTTAATGCCAGTATTGTGGAGAACATAAGAGATGATACTATAGATGTTTGTATAAGAAAAAAGTTTAGTGTAAACGGACCAGAACAATCGGTAACAGCAATTCCTTTCTCTTACATGTACCAAAATTTGATCATATCTCTGTATTCAACTAATAGCTTAAATCTATCTTTATACGACATTTCGTCATAATTATTGACTCGCTCGAATAAGTGAGTTAACAAGACGTGATTGTCATTTGATGTATTGTAAAAGATGTAAAGGTCCTATGTCACGAATGTCGTTGTTATCTTGTGTTGGGTAACACGATCTATAGAGCGTCGGCGTTACCATTTAATATCACTACATAGTATAAAGCAAAGTCGCTTCCCGCGTCCTAACGGATCCTGATGGTCCTTCAACGGATTTTGATGCAGTTTTTTTTAATAGATGGAGTGATTCAAGAGGAACGTTTATGTGTATAATTTGTCGACATATTATAGTTATATTGCTCTTATTATAAACGCCAGTGAATGAATGAAGAGTCTGGTCCTTAACGTTAAATAACCAACTAAAGGTTTATGGTCGGTGACGATTTTTCTTTCTTCGTGTGGTTAGTGACTAACCTGGTGTCAGAGATTTATGCTGAGAAATATCTCGCAAGAATGCCGGTTTCTTCAAGATGTTTTCCTTCGGTCAGTGATGATTTTTATCCGGTAGCCTAAATGATAGAGACGGAAAGTTTGTACGCCGAATACGATGGCTAACAGTTCTTTTTCTGTGGTGGAATATCCCCTCGGCTTTGTTCACCGTCCTGACGCATTCTATAGGCCTGTTCTTGCCTATATCGCTTCACGATAGTATTGCGCTTACAGCGTAGTTGGAGGCATCAGTTGACAACACAAAAGGTAGAATGGAATTGGGGTATTGTAAAAGAGGCGCTGTAGTTGTGTAGCTGTAGTGTTCTCTCGACCAATTAAATGAGCCGTTCTTTTTTAAAATAAATAAAATAATAAAATAAAATAAAAATACTTTATTTCAGACCTTGGATAGTTTTAAAAGTAATTAAAAATAATAAGAAAAGCACTAATTCATATATTTGTTGCACTCACCTGACGCGCCGGGTACATGCACATGTACACGCACCCAATGCGCCATAATGGTGCAACACGGTTTATCAGTAATGACCTTCAGAATACCATTGGGGCATTTAAAAGGGAATCTAAAGGTTTGGATATCTTAGAGAGATTCCCGATGAATCGTCTGTATGATGTGATGTCGTCTGATTTGAAGTCTTTAGGACATTTAGGAGTTCGAAACTGAGTGACGGCCTTGATTTGATATGGATTAGAATAACCACCTTTGTTGGTGATTATATGTCCTAGATACGCAAATTCATGTGGTAAAAACGTTTTCACAACAATGATCATCTTTTGACATGGCATTAGGAGAGTCAGACAATTCTTCTAACTCCCAAAATGTTTGCAATTGAGTTTCAATTTAAACGACAAGACTTTAAACTCTTGCAGGTTTAAACGAATGATTATTGCAAAGACGGCCTGAAATGACCCAACCTATTTTGCAATCATACGATTGCAAAATAGGTTGGGTCATTTCGGGTCATTATCTATACAGATATGGACGAAATCCTATATCAGATGATATTGTGAAAATATGTTCGAAGGAGCGGACATATTTTTAGCATGAGATATCATTAAACGACCCGCTCTAGGTGGAGCGGAAGCGAGTGTTAGACTATAATGACTAAAACCCATCCATGTTACTTAATAAGCCTTACTTACCGCTACCACGGAACATAAACTGTTCCGTGGTAGTGGTAAATCGTACCGTCGTTTCAAACAATCGCGCAGGCTTTGGCCCAAACGGGCCCCTTCCATTATACACTTTTAAGAGTACATCGATTTCCGCTTAACGTAGGGTCCGCGAACGAAATATGTTTAGATATATCAATAACATGACATTGAACGTTTCATGAAGGTAACTTTGATGTAATATGAGGGGGAACCCAACAGTGAATGTTTGTATTAGAATACTTAAATTTTGAAAAGAATGTTCCTTTTTGTAACGGTTAGGGTGCGTACAGATTATGTTATATAACACATAAACATTTGTTATCTAAACCGTGCACATTATTTAAGCTTGCTTAGCACTCTATAGAAATATGTTATACAACTACGTTTTTTAACATGTTAAGTATGAGCTTCCGTAAGAAGATCCCGACGATGTGGAGCACCGAAAACAAAAAATGCTTTTTTACAACAGTCTGCAGCGCACTTAGCAACAAAATTAAATATATGTGACATCAAGTAAATTTAGTATACTTACGTCGATTGTATATTGTATTGTACTTATGTGTCACTCAATACAACGCGCCGACGGTAGTAGGATGCTTTGGCTTCGCGGGCCCCCTTTTGTGCGCGGCCCGTAGCATTTGCTACTCTTGCTATATGGTTTATCCGGCACTGATGTTAGATGTATATAACTTATCAAGAGAAATCTAACAAGGTTTGGTTTGTAAACACTGGAGTTTTTTTCTGTCTTTCTCACCTTCTGGTTGCATCATCAGCCGAGCTCTATGTATCACCAAAGTAAATTAATTATATGCTAGATGACATGAAGTGATCAGATAGATCTCAGAGTGGACGCACCTTAACTATAAACGATAACATAGCGGTTCTATGATAAAACAATTTTGACTTCCGTTGTCAAGAAGTGCTTTTACCGTGTGGGATCAATAATAATTAGTAATCTGTTTTCTTAGATTCATCTTTAAATGTTTGGCATAGTTTAATAGTTTTGTTTAATTTTACCCTTACTCCCACCTAACAGTCTTATATTTTTAATTCAGTCTTATTCATATAATGACTAATAAATCAAATCAATTAAGAAGCAAATGGCGTTTATTGTATCATCTCCGAACCTGCTTCTGAGTGAACTGCAAATATCCTGATGCTGAAAACGCTCTCTAGGCTTCTACGCTAGTAGGCTGAACCATCAGGATATATTGATAGGCAAGCGTCAGGTACTCTCCTCTGATACCGGACTTATAGGACGTCATTTGCACATGAGTGAACAAAACTAAATCAAAATGTTAATAATTAGGTATTTGCGTTAAACGCCGGACGGTGAATACAAAAAAACTCGTCACCTAGGGTACAGAAAGACATGCGCAGTGCAGATTTATGGGCAACTCATAGCACAGCCCGCCAACCGTCCGTTAGTTGCCGCCGGCGCGGCGCGTTGTGTGGAACGGCAACGTCGCGCTCGTGTTCCTCGCGATTTTCGCGAAGTTTTAGCGCCAAATTTTTAATCCGCGCTTTGAAAATGCGGGATCCAGCAGATTAATAAAAGCGGCGGGGTCGGGTTTAGGGATTGCCATCCCTAACTGCACGTGAGTACATTGGGTTTGAAATGATTTTGCGTATTAGATTTGAATACGCTCGGCAACGTATGCGAAATAAACGTGGGATACCTGTTCTGCCATACCTGTTCTTTCGCTAAAAGTATTATATTATTGTTATAAAGTAGCGTATTAAGGTTATTTTTGCATTCGCTTAAGTGACTATCAGTTCGAATACAATTTTGACAAAGCATTTAAGTTATTTTGCGCAATTACAAATCTATCTTGCCTGCCGAATGAGTAAATGACAATTGCATGCAGCTAAGATGAGAATGCTAAGAGGGATGTGTGGTGTAACGCGAATGGATAGAATACGGAATGAGTATATAGGAGGAAGTCTGAAAGTGACACCGGTGACTGAAAAGTTGTGTGGAAATCGGTTGTCATGGCATGGGCATGTTATGCGGAGGAATGAGGAAGGTGTTGTCAGGAAAGTTGTGAGCATGAATGTGGATGGCTACACAAGTAGAGGGAGACCAAAGAAACGATGGATGGATTGTGTAAAAGATAATATGGCTAGAAAGGGTGTGACTACCGAGAGGACGACTAATAGAGAAGTATGGAAGAAAAGGACATGTTGCGCTGAATTGGTATTAAGGCAGGAGAATGATGACAAATTTATCTTGCACAAACAAATAAAAAAAATCGGACATGAATTCAAATAATGATCAGCATCGCAATCAACACAAACGCGTCTTTGTTTACTATTAACCGATTTTTATTTTTTTTAGTTGAATTACTGAGAATGTGTGACAGGTTGCGAGTTTATGTTATTCGATTTATTAGCGTATCTTTTGATTTGATTTATTTATTTAAACTTTTCGCACACAATAAAGGTACAAAGGCGGACTTAATGCGGATTGGTATTCGATTTAACGGAGTCCTTTAGTGTGTAGACAAAGAAACACCGTTATTATTATTTGACTTCATCATTTCCTACATATCCGCACGTATAAATCATCGATAATGTTGTTTGAATTATTTTTAGACACAAGGGAGCCTTTGTGTGTTTCCCAATTGCGTTCCGTAGACTGATCGAGTTTAGAAACAATAGGATAAACGAGTAACGTGTCCCAAGCATCGGTTGATTCGTTTAATGATTTCTGTGCTCGGAAATTACGTAATGTTGAATCTATTAATTTCTTAATTTGATCATAGGATTCACTTTTAAGTGATTGAACAGCAAATAACGCTTTTACATGATTTTGCACTAACACACGATTGTTGTGAAACCTATTGTTTAGTAAATGCCATGCGTTCAAGTAGTTTGTAACAGTGAATAATTATAACGCATGAATTACATGAGAGACAGAACCATTTTAATATCATGAAACTTCTGTATGTCGTTAAGATCTTCATGTTTGTATTATAATAATTAGATACGAGTTCATAAATACTCTAACCATTGTTTTTTATGAAGCATCGAAGGCAGGTAGCTTTATTACTGCCAACTTGATACACACCGGATTATAAACTTGATTAGAGATGGATTGGATATTTTGACTATTGCTAGGGTTCGTTATGCATTTCGCGTCAGCCAAGACGGAAAAGTACCGATGTTCAAATGATTCGCGGTATTTTAATTGAGAAGATAAATCGGTATCATCTGTTAATTGTCCAATTTCACGATAAATATTAAAACTTTGAAAAATAGTGCAAGTTGACTGTATTCGTTAATCTAATTCTGTTTACTTATGGGAATTTCATATTAATTTGTCCACGGTCCACGTGGCCGCGTGGTTCTTCTTATATCCGACTCGAAGGACCAATATGTTATACTGTTCCCTGTATCTCTGTGTGATGAGGTGTGGATGTCATCAATGAAGTCGTTTTATTGTTATTCTTGAAAATATTAACCTATATTATAAAAGATTACAATAGTTTTCTGAGGTTTTTAACGATATATCGTTAGCGGCTTATGGTGTGTCCCAGCCAACTTTAGGGCACTATTCCACCAGTGTGCGGCACTGTGCGGCACTGTACTTCACAGTGTACGTAACAAATGTTTCTTTCGGTGGGCCCACTCAAGTAAATATTTACAAATGTGCTGCACTCAAACTCAAAGTATTTATTTCAAATAAACCAATTACAGGCACTTTTGAATTGTCAAGGTGTCGGTCAGTCAGAGAGATGAAGCTAGTTGCCCATTCCAAAGCAGTAGGTACCATGGAGATGAATGGGCAAGAAACTCCATGGACACGCTTTTAAACAAAATATGGTTACAAAATATTGGTTACATAGTTCATATTAACATTATACATGTGAGAACGATGCAAAACGTTAAAAGCATCCGATATAAAATATGTAAAAACTATTCAAAAATTAAATTAAAACAAGCCTTAGCCGCTAAGAGATGACCAGTCTCTACTGACAGCGCCCGTTCACGAACATGACGCATGGATTAGCACCATTCAGCTCAACCATCTCCACTGTAGGCTTACAAAAATTACGTACAATTTTGACGGTGGAAAAAGATCTGTAGCTCAGTACGTGCACTGTTGGAGTTCAGCGTAGAATGTTCGTGAACAAATGTGCTGAACACACTTTTGGTGGAATCGGACTTTCACTTCACAAGCTTGCGCACGATGTCTGCGTCGAAGAATTCCACATCATGGCGTTATAGATACATTTTTTGATTGTACAATTGTTATATTTGCGCTGAGAAGAGAGAGAGAGAGAGAAATATAATGGCCCGTTGTCTTGCAATATCTACAGACTGCATCTGTTTATTGATTCAGTTGTGAGTTTAGTTGATATCGAGAGTTAGAAGTTGAGATTGATAGTAAGTTGAAGTTGGAGGCTGTGACCGAGATCGGTTCTTTCTCAGACACTCGTTTTCTAGGCGCCCAGATTTATTACAAAACTTAGCGATTTCGGAGAGATTTTTAGAGAGAAAATTTGTAATTCTTCTTCTTCGATTGTGATGTTGATGGCGTCATTCAAAGATTTTGGGTTTCTACACCGCAAAGATCTATAAAAGCATGGTTAGACCTGCCGTCCTGTATGGATCAGAGTGTTGGACCACAAAAGGAATGAATGAAAGACAATTGCATGCAGCTGAGATGAGAATGCTAGGAGGGATGTTTGGTGTTACGCGAATCGAAAGAATACGGAATGAGGATTTAAGAGGAAGTCTGAAAGTGACACCGGTGACTGAAAAGTTGTGTGTAAATCGGTTGTCACGGTATGGGCATGTTATGCAGAGGAATGAGGAAAATGTTGTCAGGAAAGTTGTGAGCATGAATGTGGATGGCTATACAAGTAGAGGGAGACCAAAGAAACGATAGATGGATTGTGTGAATATAATATGGCTAGAAAAGGAGTGACTACCGAGATTAAGACTAATAGAGAAGTATGGAAGAAAAATATATGTGGTACCGACCCCAAATAAATTTAGATATGGGCAGGAGAATGATGATACACCGCACCATATTATTAATTATATTAGGTTGTAAGCCAAAAATAAAGTTATGGAGAGTTAGGTCTTCCGTCATTGCGATTCTACCTGACAAATCTTTCTAGTTTCCGAATTTTATTATGAATTTCGGTTTGCATGCTGGTGAGACAGGTATCTAAGCGCAAAGAGAGTTCTGAGACTGACTCATTTGGTTGTTGCCTACAAGACTGCAACTCGAAGAATAGATGGCTATAATGTTTCCTTCCTAACAAAATTTTGGCGAAGGAATGACTGTAATAAATCATAATCATCGAAAACTTTGTGCGATCAAGCTATCGGGGCTTTGTCTCGCAACTTAGATAAGGTATATTTTAGGAGTATTTTTTCTGACGCTTGGTTTAATGGCATTTTTGGCAACTAAAAATGCAGACAAGGTTTCACAATCTCCTTTGTATGTATCCATAAAATCGCAAAGAATGTTCGCTTAGCGAGATTTCACTTTTACTCATTTTGATTATAAGTTGACTAGCGATCAAAAGATAGTAAAATATTCGATAACAATTTGTAAGGAACACGAATAATATAGATATTATTTGGGACAAAGGTTAGCAATAACAAATTACTAAATGTTCGACACACAGTAGCACCGCGGGAAGGAGTGTGTACATCAGAGATTTCACGTAGAGGAGGTATGTTGCACTCGCAGATCGACAGGAATCAGGGTAGCAATATGACTTCGCCGGTAGCGGTGAGCAACAACGGACACGTGTCGACGGTGACGGCACTAGGTCAAGCACCAATATGTATTCACTTGGAAACATTCATAGGCGATTTTCTCGTGGAATAACGATAACTTTGTAATAATAAAGCCCATTTGATATTAGGGTTGGGTTTGGGTTCCCAAATACTATATCCTTAACGACATAACAATAAATGCAGAAAGAGAAAATGACTTTTTAAAGTTGTATATTGGTGCTCGTGAAAGTAGACCAGGTAAGTACCTAATTGAACAGGATGGTGGCAGCAGGGCCCAAAACACCGTCAGGTAAGAAGCACGAACAGGCTCGACCACGTTATGAAGTCACGCGGCGCGAACACGTGACACCACGTGCTGGCGACAGGTTAGAGGGTGGCAGGCTCATGTTGTATAAGTTCGTGAATTGCACACCAAATAGATTTTGTAAGAGTTCGTAAGAATTTGTAAGAGTTTGTAAGAAGTCAGAGTCAAATTATTCATTATTAGACTTATATAATTATTAGACTTCAAATAGGCACACCTATTTGAAGTAAATCATTTGACTTTGAGAAAGATACTTTTGAACGTCAAAATGAACAGGAAATAGAATTGATTCTAGTCGCTCCTTCCAATAAGGTAGTTTCGTATGGAGAAGAATGGGCGAGAAACTCCATCGTTACTCTTTTAAAATGTTTTAATATTATAACATTAAATATATGAAGCAGCGATGCACCCAGAATAAAAACACTTCACCACTAAAGGTGAAAAGAAAAACACATATAGCAATGGTGGGTAAACTTAATTATGTCATAAGTACATGGTGCGCACATATTTACAAGAGTTTGTTTCGACGCACTATAGGGTCCGGTTTTACCTTTTGGGTACGGAACCTAAAAATTACTGGACCTACGAAGATGAAACTTGCCTCAGAGGAGGATTATGAGTAGGAAACGTAAGCTAAGAAAGGATTTTAGGAAACTTCCCCGTAAAGGGAAGAAATAGGGGGTGGATATTTGTTTGAAAAATACCAAGAAAGTCACGGGCAGAGCGGTGCGTAGCGGCTGGTCATAAATCATTTCTTTATTTAAAAAAAAAGTGTAAACTTTGTTGCAGGCATTACATTTACAATACAATAATAGATGTTACGTTAGACATCCAGGTCCCCTGGCTTCCAAACTAGGTTTATTTCTGTAAGGTCTTGGGCTTCAGTGTTCCCCCATTATAGCGGTCGATAAGTATAATTATAGTTGGATTATAAATTTAAAAAAAAAACAAGCCATGGGTATTATGGCCTATTATGGCCGCCTCCTTCTAACAGAGACGAGGCCTGTGTGCCGGCAGTGGGCACGTTGCACACTGATTATGATTCGTTTTTAGGGAAAACAAAGACTATTGTTGAGTTAAGTATTGTTTGTTTCTCAGGTAAGACAGCGAGCTTCTTCTGAAAATCTCATATCGGACTGGACATATCCAATAGATGACTCTTCTATGTCCATTGGTGAAAGGAAGTATAAATGTAAGTTACATTTCAAAATAATACATACAAATAATTTTATATAAACTCTGTATTTTTAACATCCTGTAAAAACATACAGGTGGATTTTTAAGACAGGGCAGCAAAGTATCTTAGTCATTGAGATTCAGCTTACAACAAAATGTTCTAAGTAAACTGTTCTCAACCTTTTGAGGCGTTAGAAGAATGGTACAGTTGGCTTAAAACTTTAATTTTCACATTTCATGTATTAAGATTAAAAGTCTCTCCTGCACCTATTAATGTTAGAAACACAAAAAAAAAGCATAAATCACAAAAAAACCTTTTCCATAACTAACCGAAGATCGTTTTCCACTAGCTTCAACCGTTATGGTACCTGCCCTATCTAAGAAATCCTCCTTTTATACGTCCACCTTGTGGTTTATGTTGTGTGTAGGTATGTGGGTTCGATCCTCCGAACAGGCATCGAAGCCTAATGACCGCTTAGATACCTATCTTAATTTAATTGGTGTCGACCAGACGCGAAATCTAAGTTTACTGATCAATTAGTTTGCACATGCGTCTCGAATCGCTATTGTTATACCTTTCTATCGTTAATTAATACTGTGGCGCCAGACGTGAAATCTGCCAGGACTGAATAACTAAATAGTATTATGTAATAGACTCTTGTCGATAAGAACCTATTCACGCGTCATCTGCCGATCAGTCATCGTAGGGATGACGGCAGTCTTGAGCACTCAGCAACAAATTAGTAGATCATACCCACTATTTATATTTAGCCTAGCCTGCCAATTCTGCCTCGATCAATATCAAATCAATACTATAAGTCACCTGGCAGTCTCGTCTGGCAGCACGTCAAGTATTCTTTAAGGTCAGTGCCGCATCGGTTCTCGTTTTAGACGTGCCGGATCGCATCCCCGGTGAGCCGAGCGTCGTGGACGGAGGCAACAACTGGGTCTCTCTCGCCTGGCCTAAAGCCGACCCTCGGGACACAGCACCGGTCCTCGCCTACAAAATAGAGAGCTGGCTTCTCGGCAAGGAAGGTGGCGCGCGCTGGGTGGAACTTGGAATCACGCCCCTAAACTCTTTCGACGCCTTCAATTTGAAACAAGGAGAGGAATACCACTTCCGAGTGACTCCGAGGAACAGATACGGGTGGGGAGAGTCGGTGCCGACTTCCGCACCGGTCAGTATCGGCCTCGCAGGCGACAGGCCGGAGTTCGTGGAGATCCTGCCGGGACAGTTAAAGGTGTTAGCTGGCGAGACAGCAAACCTCAGTTGCAGTGTGAAGGGCAAGCCATTACCTGAAATAGTTTGGATGAAGAATGGTCACGAGATTGAGGAAGAGAGCCGGATGACGACTCTTTACAACGGTCAAGACTGTTCGTTGACCATCAAGGACATTAGCATCGAGGATGAGGCGAGGTACAGCTGCGAGGCATCCAATGTTCATGGGAGGGCGTCGACGTACGCGCGTGTGGCCGTCGTGACGGACAGACTCATCTGGGAAGCTGATGCTAAGCTCAAGAGGTGAGTGTTTATAATGTTATTGTAACATTTGGATTGGTACTTATTGTACTTATTTGATCCAGGTAAAGGCAATCAATATTCACAGAAAAACAAAAATAAATTAACAGAAAGAAAAAACAAAGCTCACAACTTTGTTTTTTCTTTCTCTCGCTGCTGCGCAAAATAGTTTGTTAAAAATGGTTGTATGCTTGACACCGTTAAAGTTTAATACTAACAATAAGTTAAGTTATTAGGTACTAACTACCTATGTTTCTTTTCGGACATTCGATGCTTACATTTATTGGTAAATTATTATTATTATTCATAGCCTGAGTTCACCCACTGCTAACCATAGGTTCTTCACGTGCTAATCCTCATGTTTCTCTGCCAGCCTCATCTAGGCTGTACCAGCGAAGGTAACAATGCCTTCCGCCTATTAAACTTACCTCAATTATTCTTCATTAAGAATGTTAGGCATTCAGGTCAGTAGGAGTGTCCGAAGTGTTACCGCTGCCCCGGAACACAAAGAAGAAGGAAGATGGATGGGTTTTAGTCAATTAGAGCTAGGTAATCCCTTCCGCTCTTATCAAAGCGCATTTGCGATTTCCCAACCACAAAAAAGGCTATGTTTTAGGTTTGCTGTTTGTAAATAAGAAATTTTATTTCTGTCAAGGTTCCAATAAATGAATGACGACCGTACTACACTGATTGAATAAAACAGAATAGAGCACTAATTAAGTAAAAGTTTTAGGGTCATTAAATACCTACTTATTCTAAACAAATATCTGTAAACAATCCCTAGCCTCTTGGAAATCAAGAGGCTAATAGCGGCACGGGTCAATCGAAGGTTAAGGTTTTGCTTGCTAGGGTAAATTCGTGGATAACTGACCATCTAAGTAAATGTCAAGACTCCACCGAACCTTGGAAAACAGGGCAAGCTGTTAATCCCGGCTGTCATTCAAGATAAAATAATTATAAGTTCGAAAATATCTAAGTGTTAGTACCTACAAAAATCGACCTGTAAAAAAATATTAAAAACAAATCCTAATATTAAATTGTGTTAGATTTAGTTCAGAAGACTGATATGCTAACTAAATTATTATCACAGCTACCTCTCTTCTACAATTTTGCTTTGCCTTCCATAATGATCCCATAGGATTTTAAACACGCCTAAGTACATTATGAAAATGAAATAAAGTATTGAGTACCTATACTGCCAATTTAATCGACAGTAACTTGCCTACAAATCAGTTTTCATAAAGTGAGTCTGAGATGTAGGAGCAAGAGAAACCCCTGCTTTTTTCGATATAATAAAAAAAGATAAAAGATAAAAGATTCGATATAATAACCAAAAAAGTAAGCTTGATCTCAATCCCAAAAAATGTTCGGTTGTAACGTATTCCCGTAGACGGTCAGTCCTAGCCACAACATATACTCTTGGTGGTCATATATTACCTAGATGTGATACTATTCGTGATCTGGGGGTTCATCACGATTCCAAACTTATGTTTGATAAGCATGTTGATACCATCGTCGCTAAAGCCTCAAAATCCCTTGGCTTCATAATGCGATTATCCAAGTGCTTCACACAAGCTGAAACGTTAAAGATCCTATACTGCACTTATGTTAGAAGTCACTTGGAATACGCATCCGAAATATGGAATCCATGCTATCACAAATACATTGACCGTATTGAGCGCGTACAAAAAAGATTCATAAAATTTTTATGCTTTCATCAAGGGGTTTCGTATCAGTCCAAGAACTATCTCAGTCTCTGTAAAAAATATCATCTCCTACCACTGATTAATCGTCGTGAAATCTCCGACTGTATATGTTTATTAAAGACGGTTCGAAGTGACATAAATTGTTCTGATATTATGTCATCTTTTTACTTAAATGTTCCCAGCAAGTCCAAACGATTCAATCCACCACTACGGGTGCCATTTGCAAGTACTAACTATAGACAAAATTCATACGTTGTACGTGTTAGTAGGTATTTTAATAAAGTGTGCAAACAATTCGACTTTGATCTTTTTGAAACAAGTGTGAGTTCGGCAAAAAATTGTTTATCAACAAATTTCTTTAAAGCTTAATTCATTAGACTTAGTTTATAATTAGTTTAGGTGATGATCTACCAGCATGTTTTTTATTATTTTAACTATTTTTTTATTATATTGGCATTATTTGGCAGTGTGTACATTCTGTTCCACAGTACATTTATACTAGACAAGCTCTAGACGCGAAGACCTGTAATTGGCTGTCTGATTATCATACTATTATCTATGACCATTGTATTTAGCTGTAAGTCTTCCAAAGTCATTAAATAAATAAATAAATAAATAATTAATTCGATCAATTACTTCTGATTTCAAGCTCTCTAGCTAATTGATCGAATTACTGCCAATTTGGCGCGCATTTGTTGCAAATTCAATTCAACTATTATGTTTTTTTATTCATGTGCGTATTGTAAAATTATCACTTGCTTATAAATCAGTGAAGAAAAACATTGTAAGGAAACCGGCATGCTTGAGAGATATTTCTCAACAGCATGTGAAGCTAGGTCAGAGGCCCATGGGCAGCCTCAGAACTCTGACACCAGGCTAGTCACTACGGACAGAGCCGTCATCTACCCCGGTCGCGATGGGGAATGGAACCGGCGAGAGATGTCGTGCGGTGTCCCACAGGGATCGGTTCTGGGGCCGCACCTGTGGGACATCGGCTACGACTGGGTGCTGCGGGCCGACCTCCCTGACGGCGTCAGCGTAATTTGTTACGCTGACGACACGCTGGTCTTGGCGCAGGGAAGGTCGCATCAGGCGGCGGCCGACGCGATGACACGCGGGGTTGCGATAGTCGTTGAGAGGATCCGGCAGTTGGGTCTCGAGGTGGCATTGCACAAATCCGAGGCCATGTCCTTTCATGGGCCTCGGAATAGGCCACCATCGGGATCCCAACTTACGGTAGGAGGGGTTCACATCGGCGTCGAGACCACGATGAAATACCTAGGTCTGGTCCTCGACAGCCGATGGAATTTCGTGGAGCATTTCCGACGTTTGGCCCCCAAGCTGGAACGGACTGGGGCCGCCTTCAAGCGGCTCTTGCCCAATTTGAGGGGGCCAAACGCCTCCTGCCGGAGGCTTTACGCGGGAGTCGTGCGGTCCATGGCCCTTTACGGGGCCCCGGTGTGGGCGCGTTCATTGCGGCGGCGAGCCGCCCACTACCTGAACGCGCCCCAAAAGGTGGTAGCCATTCGGCTAATCCGGGGGTACCGCACGATCTCGGGCGAGGCGGCAAGCCTCCTTGCCGGACTGCCGCCGTGGGATCTGGAGGCGATGGTCCTCGCGCGCCTGTACGAGTGGCGCGCGGAGGTACTAAGCCGGGGGGAAACTCCGTTTCCGCAGCAAATTGCGGCGGAGCGGACGGACCTCCGGCGCGATCTCATGGCGGCCTGGAATCAGCGACTGTCGCAACCCAGCGCAGGGCACGCCACGATAGTGGCGGTAAGGCCCCTCTTTGAGGAGTGGCTAGAGAGGCGTCACGGCGCCCTCACCTACCGCCTGACGCAGGTCCTCACCGGACATGGATGTTTCGGGAGGTTCCTGCACATCATCAGGCGGGAGGAAACGCCCGGGTGTCACCACTGCGAGGATCGCCCAGAGGACACGGTAGAGCACACGGTGCAAACCTGCCCCGCATGGGCAGAGCACCGCCGTGTCCTCGTAGAGGCGATCGGCGGCGGCGACCTCTCGCGCCCGGCTCTGGTGCAAGCCATGGTCCGGGGTGAGAGGGAGTGGGAGGCAGTCACCTCCTTCTGCGAAAAAGTTATGCTCGCGAAGGAGGTGGCGGGATGGGAGAGAGAAAGGTCCTCCCGTCCCAGCCGCCGCAGGAGACGCCCCGGGCGTCGGGAGCCACGTGACGACTCCCGGCCACCGTAGGCGCGGGCCTGCGGACGGTGAGTAATGGGTGACTCACCGTCCGATCAGCAACAGACCCGTGCCGTGCGGCGCGTATATGTTCCACGCGCGCCTCAAAGAGATGTCAGCATATGAAGGGGCCCCTCAGGGCCAAGCCTGCCGGGTAAGCGGGATTGTCCGAAAGGGTTACCGCTACCCCGGAACATATAGGGCTACGGAAGGAACATGGATGGGTTTTAGTCAGTAAGAGTCTGACACTCCCTTCCGCTCCACCCAGAGCGGGAGCAGTCATTGGATGATTTCCCAGCCTTAAAAAAAAAAAAAAAAAAAAAAAAAAGGCTAGTCACTAACCACACAAATAAGAAAGAAAGAATTCGTTAATGTTTAATTCAAATCATAGTCGATTTAATATAGAAGCAATGCATCCATCGGTAGCACTGCCCGTGAGTCTAGGTACAAACTGAAGTGCCTACTCACACAGTTCGCGCTAGGTTGCACAAAAAATGTACTGAAGTGGTCCGAGAGAGCCGATTGGTCGGCCATTCCGACCTGTTGCAGATTGCACTTTCATCCACCCTCCATTTTTATACTACGTCATTTATGTTTTATGATGCAATGCAGTGAATTTGACTTAACTAAGGATAGCTTTGCGAAAAGAAGGCCACGCTGTTTTAACTTTAGATAATATTTAGGAATGCATGGAATAAAAAGCTTTTTTATTATTTAATAATTAAATATTTAAAAAAACATTTATTTGGATCAAAAACTTATTTTGCAACCTGCCAAACTGCGTAACAGTTTGTCGGCAGGAAAAGCGCTCGTTTTAACACATTTTGTTTCTATTATAAATCCAATTATAAGTACATCTAAGTAAGTACCAAACAGTGTATTAGGCTGTTATTTGCTTGCATACCTAAAAGTTAGATGTCCAATAGACTGGCTGCGGTTGCTAGCCAATCTCGAACGAGGACGCATAAAACATTAACTGGAACTAATAGTTTGTACATGACATACTTCGCGTATGAAAATTTAAAAAATGTACTTTTTCTTTTCGATAATGAGCATATTTTTTTGTCCATATTATTCATTTGCTTTCCATCGCAGTTAGCGGCCGTTCAAATAGAGTTTTACTGACAATATAACAATGTTCGCAAGATCATGCTTGAGCGTAATTGATGCTGAAACTAGCCCGTCGTACAACTATGGCCAAAAACAAGTTCAGTAGGAGACTTTCTTGTGATCCCAAAATTATATAATTAAATGTGGCACTGATCAATTACATGTCAAAGAGTCAAAGACCCCTTTCACATGTAATTGATTGGTGTAAGATTCCCGTTGATAACGTAAACAATTAGGTAGACAAAGCTAAGATTCTGAAAGTTCTTGACTCGTCCTTGTTCAATGCGCATTGAAATCACGCTTGCTGTAGGCGCGTTATCCTTACTAATAATATAACCGCAAATGTAACTCCATCGATCTATCTGTTATCCTTTCAGGCTATAACGGCTGAAAGAATTCTCAAACTCAAACTCTATTTTTTTTTTCCGGTAGTACCTACGTTCCCTTGGAATTTTCTATTCTCGACTTCCACGTGGGCGAAGTCACAAGCAAAAGCTAAATAAATATAGCAGGTTTCCTCCATCGATATCAGTGATACCCACGTTAAACGAGCTATCTGGTCTCAAGATAAAATAAATCAAACGTCATTTTCAGGGAGCGGTCTCAAGATGCGGAAGGCGATTATCCTCCCCAGTTCACAATGCGGCTGCGAGACCGGCGGGTGCAGGCCACCTACCCGGTTCGATTGACCTGTCAGTTGGTCGGCAACCCGCCCCCGACGCTCACGTGGTTCAAAGATGGAGAAACGCTGGTATTTGATAGTAAGTAGATGTTGTAACATCATATTTATTTATTTATTCACTCTCAATGTACTAATCTTACAGGCTAGGCCCAATTAGGCGGGATTGTCCGAAAAGGTTACCGCTACGCCGGAACATAAAGGGCTAAGGAAGGAATATCGACGGGTTATAACCCGTCAGCAGTAAAAGTCAGACACTCTTTTCCGCTCCACCCAGAGCGGGAGGAGTCATTTGATGAAATTCACCCTGAAAAAGCTAATCCCATGTCACCAATCGATGTTATGACGCAGTTAGTAGTATATTCTGTGTTATACTTAGTAACAAACATTTTTTTGAATTATTTTCAAGGTCGCCGGAACACCTACCAGGATGAGCACTTCCACACATTAGAGATCGCTCCCACGACGCTGGAAGATGGAGGAGTGTACGAGGCGATGGCACGGAACAGCTCCGGCGCAGTCAGCTGTCGCTGCAGCCTGGTGGTGGATAAGGGCATCAGGGCGTACGTGGCGCCCGAGTTCTGTTGCGGATTGGAACCGCTGTACAGAATTTCTGAAGGTAAATTTAGACAGTAGGGATGATGACAGGGTATAAAAAGAAATGATATTAATTTCGATAGCCAGATAATAAAAAATATTAATTTCGATAGCCAGATAATAAAAAATATTAATTTCGATAGCCAGATAATAAAAAATATTAATTTCGATAGCCAGATAATAAAAAATATTAATTTCGATAGCCAGATAATAAAAAATATTAATTTCGATAGCCAGATAATAAAAAATATTAATTTCGATAGCCAGATAATAAAAAATATTAGCAAATATTTTTTGCTATATCGTATTAATAAAAAATGTCCCAAAGAAGTTGGGGTGTGAGCGCGCGGTACGTTACAACTCTGTATAAAATCTACAAAGCAGTGACGTTATGCCACATTTCTACTCAATGTATCCACGTAATCTTTTGATTACGTATAAAAAGAAAAAATGCGTGTCTAATAATAATATGTTATAAAAAACGAACGGACGAACTAAAAAAAAATGTTTGTCATCATCACTATTATTGCCTTAGTCTTTTATTGTTGTATCAGAAGTGAGAATCATAAAAAGCAATGAGCACAAGACGACTACGTCTTGTGCTAATTGCTTTTTACATACTACTATTGCATACTAATGCAGGAAAACATATTATATACTACCGAAGTCAATACTGGTTTTGAAATAATGTTGACTTCAAACATCAGGGCCCTGGGCACAGAATAATAAGTACAACCCTGGAGGTCTAAACCAAGTGATATTTTCATTTACGATAAGGAAATTAGCTAAATCCTAAATGTACCTATGGAATTGGCATAAGCTTTCAAAATGTCACGTGATCAATCGTTTTTGATCGCTACACAATGTTAAATTGTGTAAGAAAACTCGATCAATATTGCCATACAAATGCATTGACAAACGGCGGTGTTGACAATCCGAATTGCTGAGATAACGAATTGTTCGAACAACAATTTTCGAAATTGAATGAACACGAAGCGATTGACACTTTTAGGCCCCCTGTAATCTTCAAACGTTTGACAGAAATAGAACAAAGATTCTGTACACCGGAGGCAAACAATCAAAAGTCACATTTAACTTATTATTCAGTGCTCATGATTGAAATCCAAAGGACATGGCTAAATGCGTCAAGCATAATAAGAAACTCACACTCTCGTTATATCGAAATATTCTTTCATGAAATGTTTAGTGTTTAATAATTTCCTACAACTTTCGTGAATTGGTAAACATAAAAAGTATCTTTATTGATTTTTTAGCTGTTTTTGTTTGACATGACAATGTCAAGG
Organism: Hyppa rectilinea; assembly: GCA_951799385.1. Taxonomy (NCBI): domain Eukaryota; kingdom Metazoa; phylum Arthropoda; class Insecta; order Lepidoptera; family Noctuidae; genus Hyppa; species Hyppa rectilinea. The sequence continues at coordinate 28,525,388 of OX637300.1, read as the reverse complement.
GAAAATAAAGTTAAAATTCAAAGCGACAAGACGTGTCCTGTCGTTTTGAACTAAAACTTACGTTTCCGACTGCTTTTGGCCTACGTATTCTCAATAATATTTTTTTTTAATTTATTGTCATAGAGTAAATTACCCTATTCTCTTACATTGTTGGCAATTTGCAGGACTAACATTGTCCTGCAAATTGCCTGTCGTGAAAATTATAAAAATTGTCCTGAAAATTCAAATTTTTATAATTTCTAGTTGGTTTCATAAAGAATAGGTTATTAAATATATTATTGAAATCCTTAAAACGGCCTGTCTTTTGGTGTTCCTATTTTAACGGTAACATTATAAAAGCAATTAGTTAATTGTAAGATTTGTTATTTACAATAAGTCCAATAGATAATCATTTATTTATTATCAGGTAGTATTATCGTTTTGAAAAAAAATGGCGGACCACAGCGAGGCCGTCCGTTAGAGACCGTTATTATGTGTGATTACACGCTAGATTCGGCAATGACATAAAATTAAATGCCAAAAACCAACTCATCAGCTTTTTCTTAAACTGTAGTGCCTAATTATAAGTATTAGCCTTATCCCACACCTCACAGCTAGCCCAGCACCTAGCAATCTATTCACAATCTTCAAAAAAAATTTCCAGGTGAAGAGCTCCGAATATCAGCCGTGGTAGAAGCCTACCCATCAGTGGGAGTCACATGGTACCGCGACGGCGTCCGTCTTCGTCCAAGTCGGCGAGCTATCATGACGCTAGACCGCGATGGCCAAATAGAACTCGCTCTAGCCTTCGTGACCTATAGGGATGCAGGGGTCTACACGTGCACGGCTTCTAATGAAGTCGGCAGAGCATCCACGTCAGGGAAAGTGATCGTGGTGGAAGGAGCTCAGCCCAGAGAGAAGAGAACGCCCCCTGTTGTGATCAATGCTCCGGATGAACCGTGAGTTCTTGTGTATAGTATAAAATCTCGTCTGATTCCTTGAACCGGGTTTGTGAAGGTGTACAATACAGCTACTCATTCATATGTAAGAGGCGTTCAGATAGAACTGGCATACCATTTATGATGTATCGAGATGTTAAAGTCTACACTTGTACGCTTTGGCTTTCGATGAAGTCGGGCAATTCCCACGTCATGGAAAATCAATGTAGTGGAAGGGACACAACCAAGAAAAGACGCCTCCAGTAGCAAAAAATGCTCTTCATGAACCGTGAGGTTTTGTTCAATTGAAGCATTTTAAATATTAAATCTCGTCTGTATTACTCGAATCGGTGAGCAAGGTTAGAACAGTGAATAAATTCCATGAAAGATTTAGTCTGAAATAGCTGCCTTTGTAAGTTACACTTTAACTGCTTCCAAAGAAAATCGGGTGAACGTCCACGTCAGAGTTCTAGGTACAAGGTTCTTGAAGTTGTTAGAGAGCTCCTCTACACAAAGAGCTCCACTACAACCCTAGGGTTCTAGGTACTATTTGAGGTTCTTGAAGTTGTTAAAGAGCTCCACTACACAAAGAGCTCTACTACACAAAGAGCTCCACAGCAACCAACTAGGGCTCTAGGTATTATAATAGCTTTTTCAAGTTGTTAAAGATAAAACTTAACCACTGCAGGTACTCAAAGGAGCCGATGTTCGTACGAAAACCGCGCTCCAGCGAGGCCAGGGAAGGAGACACCGTCATCATCGCCTGTGAGGTCATCGGAGACCCCAAACCTGATGTGTACTGGCTCAGGGACTTCTTAAAGGTAAGAAAATAATTAAACTTTTGTCTCTAAAGTTGTAAATACATAGTATCCATAATCGCCACGCGAACAGTAGGAAGAAAGCGTCAGGCCCAAAATTCCCTTAAAATAACATTTGGTCATCAATCAGCCTAGTTTAAATCATGGTTTACAATGATATGAATTTACTCAGTGCAGTATTTTATTATTATTTATTCTCCTTCATTTTTAATTTTTCAAAATAAACAGGCTCGATTATTTGCTAAAATTCTTGATTTTCAAAAATACAATTATGCCGTTTTAGTTTCCATTAAAAATGAGCCCACCACTACTTTGAGTACTTTTCGCAAATCTTCATTTTAAACTCAAACTCAAAGCATTTATTTCAAATAAACCATAAGAGGCACTTTTGAATTGTCAAGGGGTCGGTCAGTCAGAAAAATGAATCTAGTTGCCCTTCCCAAAGCAATATCATGGAGTACCCCATAGGTACCATGGAGAAGCACGGGCAAGAACCTTCACGGACACTCTTTTAAACAAAATATTGGCATCATGCATATTATTACTATGTATGTGAGAACGATGCAGAACGTTAAAAGCATCCGTTAATATATATAAAAACAATTCAAAAAATAATTTAAAACAAGCCATAGCCGCTAAGTGATGGCCAGACCCTGCTGACAGCGCCCGTTCACGAATATGACGCATGGATTAGCACCATTCAGCTCAACTATTTTGAAGGGAGCTAAATGATTTAAAACACACGCCACCATGGCGAGACATTAGAGTGACCATGACATACTCTGAGCCGCCGGGGCACTTTCAAGTCAATGATAGATGTACCCGGTAAATGGTAGCTTTATAGTAGGTACATGGTACTCACATAATTATGTGCTGTGCAATGCAATTTTTTATTTTTTTTATTTTGTTTAATCTTCATCAGCTTCAACAGTATTTTCAGAAACCTAATCGATTAGTTGATGCGCCCTTGTGGAGCAAGACTAGCATTTACACAAGAATTTTTATTAACGATGTAATCACCCAATTTATTATAAAATGCTTGATTGCATAGTGTGCGTTTAAAACAAGATTTAAATATTGTTTCATTAAGTTCGAGAATGTGGGGAGCTATTTTATTGTAATATTTTAAAGTACCCCATGAAGGATGAGTCTTCATTAGCCAACCTGAAACCTGGTTGAACTAATAGGTCCCTATTTCTAGTAAAATAATTGTCTTTCACGTCTTTTACTAATAAGATGTAGATTTTTCCTTGAGAAGGTTACGTCATGATGTTTATATCTTTAAACAGTTCCCAGAGAATCGCGGCTACGGAGATTAAATTTGGGTCTGATGGCTCTTTTCTGCAGAATGAAATAAAATCAGTATCTGCAGCTCGTCTCCAAAGTAAAATATCGTAAGACATGAACTATGAAAATAACTAAAATAGGCTAGCCTCGCGGTACCTTAACCGTAAGTTGACGGATCTTTCTGACAGCATATGCTGCAGAACTTAGCCGTCCTGCAAGAGATGTTAAATGAGTACCCCATTGTAGCCTTGAGTCAAGCGTGATCCTGATTCTGCTGATTCTATACTATCTCACATTCACTACTTTTTACATTAAAATTTGGTGAAGAATATCTATGTAATCGTTCAATATAATACAGAAATATAAATGAGCCCTTTTTGGCCACAAACTGTAATACTTCACTGTTAAAATCCCTTTTTAAGTTTGGTTTCGATTCACCCCTGCATCCCTATTACCCCATTTTACGGTACAGTATTTTACATGGAGCGACTGACTGTCAGACTTTCGGGCTTCTGACTACCCGTAACGACTGTCAATGATCCACGAATGAAAGCCGGGACCACTGGCTTAACCTGCTTTCCGAGGCATGGGGGAATCTCGATATGCAAAGATGATCACCCATCCACGGACCAACCCCGGCAACCGTAGCATAACCTGATCGATCGATCCGTGTGGCTGTTATTATTTAGCCACGTGCTACTAATATATCTATCTATACATATAATAAATTTGTAGAAAAGTTGTGTCTGTACAATGGAAATATATAAAAAAAAGTAGCAGGGGTTGTAATTATATCGATGCCGAACCCGAATTTGTAATTATTTTTTTTTTGTCTCTTTGTCTGTGTGTTTGTGCACGCTAATATCAGAAACGGCTTATTCGATTTAGATGCGGTTTTCACTAATATATTGTAGTAAGCTTCACTTAACATTTAGTGTTTATTTCATGTCAATCAGTTCATAAATAAAAAAGTTATGTCAATTTAAATCAAAGTTATGTCAATTTTAATCAAATCAAAGAATCACGGCTAACATTTGGTAAGGTATTCTATCAGAGTCGCCTGCGCGTCCGTGACTATATAAAGCGCGCTGTCCCCGATTACGTCTGGGCAACCTGTAGGCTATTATTTATTTTGGAAACTTGAACACCTGATGCAGAACCGCAACAGACGAGCTAAACTATAAGATATACAAAAATGGTACCATAGCAAAAATTGTTCCACGTGATGAGCATTTTCTGCTGAGAGAATAAATTTGAACATCTGGAACACCTGATGTGGAACTCCAAGAGCCCAGCTACACTATAACATATATAGGAATGACGTCTTAGCAAAAGTTGTTCAGCCTGATGAGCACTCTCTGTTGACGTATAAAAATTGAAGATCGGGAACACCTGTTGTGGAATTCCAAGAGCCCAGCTACACTACAACATATACAGAGTTGATACGACAGAGGGGCTTTCCTTCAAACAGATACTGGGAACCATTTTCAAACTCTGTACCAAAAATTAAATAGGAGCAGTAGTTTAGTCGCAAATGATTTTTTAAGTTTTTGCCCCGTTTGAACACGATGTAATTTTCTTAACAGCGCTCCGGCGCGCGCGCGTCGGTGCCGCTTTGTTACAAGGTCAGTTTTTATTTACAAAGAATGGTTGCGTTTTACTCTGATTTGTAAGCTATTTAGTTTGTTTGAAAAAATAAAAACCTAATTTTTGGTGCTTTTTATTTTTATACCGTACCGAGTTAATACTAAACAGGTATACGTAGTGTAATTTAATGCCCGTCTGTCATATCAACTTTGTATAAGAATGACGTCTTAGCAAAAGTTGTTCAATCTGATGAGCACTCTCTGATGACTGACAAAAATCGAAGATCTGAAAAACCTGTTGTGGAACTCCAAGAGCCCAGCTACATTATAACATATATATAGGCATGACGTCTTAGCAAAAGTTGTTCGGTCTGATGGGCATTTCCTATTGACTTAAAAAAATCGAAGATCAGAAACATCTGATGTGGAAATCAAAGCTATCACTAATTTCACTGTATAATTATAAAATAACATAAGCTGGGAGTACTTCCACGCGGTGAAGGCGGTAACAGTTTAGGACTGATTTTCGCTGACGATGGTACAGACGCCAGCACATCAAGCTATCCCTAACTGTCAAATTTTCTCAATTAAAAATGAACCTTATGTCTTTGCAATAAAGTTGAAATACTATCAAAGAAATTTGACAAATTGTGGTAACTTGATGTGCTGGCCTCTGTACTTATATCATTGAAAATTTGACTCTGCTGGCCAAAACTCCTATTTTTTTTTATTTTACCAAATAAATATGCCTTCAGTTACCTATGTTATTTGAGTGTTTAATTTCCTTTTCTATTTATCTTCGTGACACAGTAGCCTACCCGATAACGCAGGGGAGCAGTCCCTTAGATTTTAATTGATCACTTATATTCACAATAAAACTATAACCATGCCTAGAAAGAGGTCAAATCTTTCCCAATGTTCCAAAAGAGCTAAAAGATTGAAGATCATAAGATCCCCAGGATCTACCAAAGAGCGTCACGAGAGACTTGATGCTGTTTGAAAACATCCAGCTGCAACTCGCTCCGTGGAAACCTCTTCGGATTGCGAAGCACGCCTGCGTTCTCAGCGTATTTACGCATCTACATCCAGGTCTCTAGAGACCAGTGAAGAATATGATGCGCGACTGACCGCAGATCGTGCAAGTCATGCATTGTCTCGCGAATCGGAGACGTTCATGGATAGAGAATTACGCTTGGCCAAGCGTATCTACGCATCGAGTTCTCGGTCTCTAGAGACAAGTGGGGAACGTGATACGCGACTGACCGCTGATCGTGCAAGTCATGCATTGTCTCGCGAATCTGAGACGTTCACGGATAGAGAATTACGCTTGAGTTCCAAGCGTATCTATGTATCGACATCTAGGTTTTTAAAGACAAGTGGGGAACGTGATGCGCGACTGACCGCTGATCGAGATTCAGATCTTCGATTTTGACGACCCCGTTGTCGCTGGCATAAGCAACAGGATACGCGTACGAAGTCGCGGGCAGAAGCTAGTAATATAATAAAAATTATAATTCTTACTGATTTACCAAAGATACTAATGTTAAAAGGTACTGAATACAAAATCTTGTCTGTAATAGAATTTGTACTTCCCCCAGTTCTAACTGTATTGGACATTATAAATCTAATTATCGCAGGGGCACAAAATGGCAATGCTTTGACGATTTGTCTGAAAAGCAATAAAAGCTTCTACGCACATAGCATATACATATACATAGGAGAAAAGATTAATCTGTTTTATTTTTCATAGTGTTATATTATATGACTTTCTGTATTACATAGTAAACAAAAAACCTGTAATAAAATCTTTATTCTTTGCCCTAAAAATCTAGAGAAAATATATGTTTAGGAATCAAATAGGTACTAAATTATTGTAAAGGCGAATTGAAATTTTGGAGCTCTTTTGTGGAGATTGTAAATGTGGGCAGTTATCCTGACATCAGAAGGACTGCGCAATTTTTAAATTCATTTTCTCAATTATTAATAAGGTAGCAATTATATAAACAAAGGTATCAAATAGTAGCAAATAGGGGGTGGGTTTATTTTAATAATAAATAAAATAAAAAATTAAAGCTTATTTTCGTCAGTCATTCCGATGTTCACGAAAAAATTACACAAAAAATAAATACAATGTGTAACGTTAAATGCGCAAAATCTAAGACACCCCGAATGATTTTTAATGCAATTGACCTAATTCACATTTCAACATTACAACCAACTTAATACACAGATGTGTTTCTGGGCAGCGCCACTTCTTCTTCCCTGCTATATAATTAGGAATTAGAGAAACGTTTTGACTGTGACTTCCATATAATAGTAGCTGCTCCCGCGTGGTTTCACGTGCTGCTCGGCTCCTATTAGTTGTAACGTGATGTTCCATAGCCTTTAGCATTCCTCGATAAATGGACTATTCAACACAAAAATATTTTTTCAATGCGGACCTGAAGAGATTAGCGCGTTCAAACAAACAAACTCTTCAGCTTTATAATATTAGTATAAATTGAATAAATAATAGACTGGGCACGTGGGCTCCGACTGCTCATCGTATATTAAGGGATGTCTGGTCACGTGTAGAGTCGACCAAGCTTTTGGTCGGGCCGATCGGGCCAATTCTTTGGTCAATGAATCAACATTTGGGAATTTTTTTGATGTCCAATGATCTCCTTCTTTTTTTCCCTCTAAATACTTATACAAATCATATTTATTTTAGTTTTAGTTTGTATATTGTATTTACACAAATGTATTTTTTTTGTATACATAATTAATTTTGACTATAAGTATGTATTAAAAGATTTAAATTAACTCACAGCCGGACTACTACCGGGACGCGACCCATTTCAAGCGCGTCGGCGATGGACCAGAGTACCGATTCGAGATACCCCACGCGAAACTAGACTACACTGGCGCCTACTCCGTCGTCGCGAGGAACGTGCACGGAGAAGCTAAGGCAATTATATCACTGCAAATTAAGGCTAAAGGTGAGATTTTCATTGCATTTTCACATTTTTTTAGTGATAACGACGACGGAAAAGTAAAAAAAAATAGCCCATTTTTTTTACTTGACGTAAAAGTAAAAAAAATAGCTATTTTTCTTACTTTAACATCATCGTATTTTTCGTCATCTTTATACAAGTTACCGAAAAGCGTATGATAGTCCTGTTGAAAAAAAAAAAACAATTTTTTTTTCACAATATGCAAACTGCAAATCAGTTCGTTAGGGTTGTTCTCGTGTATCTAACCATAGATTACTTTTTTTTAATTTTTGCGCTTGAGTAAAAAAAAATATTGTGCTGAGAAAGAAAATTCACAATAAATATACCTACAGTATAAAACAAGAAACTCAACACTTAACAAATAGTCATCATTAACGTTATGATACGTTTATTACTCACAAAGCTATGGACTACCATCGTTCTACATCAGATTTAGCATCACTGTCAAAATCACATTCATTTTTATTCACATAACAATAAGGTTGATTTTGGTTAGCTACCACTGTCAAATCTATCAAAAACACAGTGAACTTTATCGTCTTTGCAATAAGACTGCTATTGGGTTGCTACTATCACAGGCAAAATATCTGGGAGAGGACTGAAAGTTCGAACCCATTCCCCGCCATAAATCTTGGTCGGATAAGCCCCACCCCTCAGAACACTGGACCTAGTTATCTAAGCAATCTGTTTGAAAAAACGCCTCCCGAAAATAAATTGCGTGACACCCCCTGTGTGACAACCATTTTAAATGCTACAACCGTACCACTACTAGGTACTTAAGATTTACGTTTTTATGCGGTCTGCTCGCATGGGTGTTAATCTGTACTGTATTGGATAAACCGTTCGTGGGCGGACTTTTATTAACGATTTATTATTTGCGGGTGAAACGGTTGATAATATCACGCACGATTAAGTATTAAATACGTCCCTATGCAGGGCACAGGTCTCTTTATGGACTGCGACTATTGGCAGAATTTTGATTACTATCCCACGCTTGCGAAAAGTCATTTTGTCATCGAACTGGCATTTTGTTGACAGGGATAGGTAGCTCGCTCGCTCATTCAAACCAACCGTTTGCCTTCTAATCTAGTTTGATCAGTTAGAAAAAATCTTACTTGGAGAAAAGTATTTAGAATAATTATCTAGGGATGTAAGCTGTCTCTCCTTAATACAGGTTGCTCAACTACCGAGATAGTAGAACAGTAGTTCACCCCTACCAATATTTTTGTTACTTTAAGTACTACTCATAATTATAAAAAAAACATTGAACTTATTACAAAATGTTAAAGCAGTGTGGAACAAATTATAAACAAATGTATTAAAATAGTGAATATCTGAAGATTACCTAGTAATTAACATCCCAAACAATTAACAGGAGTTGGTACAATTAGAATATGAAAGAATTGCACTTACCTTTCGATTCATCAAGTCAGCAATAATAATCTGCCCGATTCCATTGTAATGTTCTTCTTTAGATGTCCAAAAATAACTTCTCCGGTTTCCAACACCTTCACGTCACCAAATACGAGTACACTTTCATTCGTCCTTTTTAGTTATAAATTAGACAGGAAAAAACCAGGTCCGATTTTCAACCCAAAAAATCTACTGAAGAAATGGTTGTAGTGACTTAGTGCTATAGTGAAAAATACTCGGACTGACTCTACCGACAGTGGGTACATGTGTTTTTTTTCGTTGGCTTCCGTTTCTGTACTGAACTTTACCCAAGAATGATCTGCTTTCCAACATAAGGGGTTGAAGAAAAGAATGGCAGAATTCAGATTTAATAAAAATTATTGAATAATAATAACAATAATTTTTATTTCAGACATACATCCATAAATTAAAAAATAAAACTTTAGTAGGGTTGATAGTAGAACACACAAAGTAAAAAATAACAGGGTGTTAGTAATTTGCTAGTACACAATCATCATCATTATTCCATAATATATTTTCTGTTTCTGAGCAAGTGAACACTCGCCCAGTAAACAGTAAACTGTTTATTTTGCTCGCTAACGTGCCGAAGACTGTGTTAGTGCTACCACTGACCCTGCTCATCATCGATGCAGTTCTTTTCCTGATGATAAAAAAAGCAGTTCTTACTATGTGCCGATTAGGAGAAGAAGAAGATTAGGTGCCGTGGAAGAGGTAGTTTTTAGGTTGAAAAATTTCATCACCAATAATTCACATTTTGTTTTCAATATTTTATTAATTTATTTTTGCGATTTTGCGTTTCCAGATCCGTCTTCCACAGATGATTCACACAACGTGCGATATGGGTAAGCAAAAATAAGCCATAATTATACACATTAACAGGACCCAAATTCATTTTCATGCAATTTTTTGTTGGACATTAAAACGACTGAGAGGTAACAATCATTTTATCCTATGGGATATAAAAAAAACGTTGTATACGTTTTCTCGTTCTAGCCGCGTGGAAGTTATTCCTCGCTTTGATCGAGAACTGACTGACTTGCTGTCGTATGATGGCGACGCGATTGAGTTCGAGTGCCACGTCACCGGCAACCCCGAGCCTGACATCCGTTGGTTTCATTACAATGAGGTATGATAAGCGAATAACTTTTTATGCCCGGTTTTACTAACACTAAAAGATACGTGAACAAAATCTATTAATTTTTTTTAAGTCAGTCACTTACAGACAATGCACAGCCTTAATAAAAGAAGCACGAAGTTTAAAGTTTGTGTAATAAAATTAAAACGCGTAGTTAGATTTTAATGTTTCAGCGGTGAGCATCCTTACATACAACGGTTTTCGTGCGTTTCATTACGCGCTACCGTAGACATCGATTTCAGATACCAAAATAAAACAGATTGCGTAGAGGCTTATTAATTTTTTAATTTATTTACTAGGTACACCAAAATTAAAAAAAATTAAACTCAAATAAAAAAGTACTGGTACGTATGTTTTTATTTTAAGGTATAAGCTTTCACCGCAAATCGTAATTAACTAAAACAAAATATAATTAGAAAACAAATTAAAAATAAGAGGATGTAATATGCTTTAAACTAAATACAATGTTACCTACCACAAAAGGTAACATTGTATGGTGATAAATAACTAAGATTTAGTATGATGGAAATGAATTTTCAAAAAAAAAATGACACATAACACCTTGGATAATTTGTATTATAAAAAAATTCCAGCTAATACACGACTGCCCAGACTTCGAATCCTCGTTCGACGACGGCGCCGCGCGGCTGAAGATCAAACAAGTAACGGCTGACGACGAGGGAACGTACTCTTGTGAGGCCTCCAACAATCTTGGCAAGGCCAAGTCCAGTGCCTGCCTCGTGGTGTACCGTAAGAAGCTACCATTTATATTAATACAGAGTGGGAGGAGCTCGTGGCTAAGTAACAACAGCCGCACCGATCGAGCTAACGAGACTTCTCCGTACCTCAAAAACCCGTAGGTTTTGGCCGTCATTCGTAGATATTTGACAGTCGTTACGGGTAGTCACAAGCCCGAAAGTCTGGCAGCCAGTCTTATCAAGGGTTATAGTATTACCTAGTTGCTGACTGGGTTGTGGAGGTCAGATAGGCAGTCGCTCCAAGTAAAATACGGGTATTCTACTGGTTAGACTGGAAGCCAATATAGTTGGGAAAAGGCTAGGCAGATTGATTGTTACAACTTAGACTTTGGTTTTGAGGCTTTTGTAGAGGCGACACTACGCTCTAGCTTGCAAATAGATGACCATTAAATTAGCTAGAACAAAACAGCATCGTGGTTCAAAACATGAGTCGGACTCACACGATCCTGGCACTTAATGTCACATATTATGGTTCACTCCCTCTCACAAAGAGGAGATCTGTATCCCAGCAGAGGGAACGTTGTCTTGGCTAATTACGACCCTTGCAATAAATGTTGAATTTTATTTTTGGAAAACTTAATTCTGCTATAGCTCTTCACCTAGTTTAAGCGTGGTGAATTCTGTATCTAATCATGAAGACCGAAGTATATTGGAGAAAATTGAAATTCACAGGTATTCAAAATTTTGTCATTTCTTAGTATTTTGTAAATTGAGTCTTTCAAGTCTATATTATTTTGAGGTTATGGTGGGAGTAATTTTTATTATTAATACTTTCCAGCACCTGGCGAGCCCAACACCCTGAGCCAGCGCCTGCGCCGCCCGCCAGCATTGCTGTCCGCTGCGTCCACGCCACGCTCCACACCTCGCAGCACGCCCGCCAGATCCGTCTCCAGAACACCTGGTAAAAATTGCTTGCTATTGGGCTAGCCATTATTTCAACAGACTTGAAGTATGGTTCCAACTGACTTCTTAACCATTAAAACAATCGATGTTCGATCGAGTCTCGTATGTCGCGCGGGATTTGCTTCCGATTGGCCAGAGTTTAATAAATGTACGGTCGCCAGAGTATAAAGTTTTACCAAAATGTCAAATTTCACCCCATCATTACAAACTTTAAAGCCTTGAAAGTTAAGTTCAAAATCAATTGAGAAAAGTTGACAGGTTGTGGTAACTTGATGTGCTGGTACGTCTGGCGGACATGTAGGTATTATGGATTCCACCTTGGTGACCGAAGAATTTTCTAAGGACACGTGGTGTTATTATTATAATGATGGGATTTAAAAGAGCATGGGTTAGAGTATGTCATGCTCATTCAAATGTGTGCTGGATCATTTGGTTCCTTTCCAAATTGGTGGGCTGAATGATGCTGATCCACGCGTCATGTTCGTGTAAGGGCACCGTCTGACGAAACTGGTCATCTCTTAGGTGGCAGGACTCATCTTGAACCTTATATTTTTATTAAATATACATATTTTGTTCTCACATAATAATTATGTAGAATCAACAAGAATAATGAAACCAGGATTTGGTAATAAGTATCTTACATTATAAGAGTGTCCTTGGAGATTCTTACCGGTTTTCTCCATAGAAATCTACGTTTTGGAAGGGGAATTAGTCTTAACTTACTGACGAATGACGGACTCTATGACAATTCTATAGTGCCTTGCTTTGAGTTTGAGTATTTGTGTTTGAGTACAAAAATTTTCTTCATTTATTACAGGTCCAGACACACGTCGCCTCTGCAGTCCATCCCGACAGATGGCGCCTTCCTTCTACACGTATCCCTTCAACAAAGTAGTGGAAGAAGGCGAACACGTGACCTTCAAATGTGCCGTCAAAGGCCAACCCGCTCCCTGGGCCACGTGGGACAAGGACGGTATCATCATCACACCTTCTGCCAGATTCACCATCAAGGAAAAGGATGAGCTACTTAGGATACTCGAAATTGAAGAGGTTAGTGAACTTAATAATTATAATAAGCCCCCTAAACAACCACACGTTCTGATTGACCATATAACCACGTGACTCAAAAATTACTAGTGTGGCTAACGTAGCTCTAGAAACACGCAAGGCAACATGTGGCGAGCTGTTAGGTAGTAGCGACCCCACGGACCCTATATCCCGCGAGAAGTCTTGTTCCTCACCTCTGGCTTGCCTTTATTGGCCGGCTGGAGTGAACACTGACGAGGAACAGAGCTCCCACCTCATTCTCACCTTTATTGGACAGCTTGAGTAGAGAGTCGCCAGAGCAAACGTGCTCGGAGGAAGGAAGTATTTCAGTGCTCGTAGGGACATGGACTATATTCCGAGCTCTGGGATTGTTCTGAGTCTTGGAATACCTCTCCACTCCTCTTAAGCACCTCAGGACATGTTGCCTCCTGTCGCTACGACACTTTGTGCTAGTGACCTTTTTCGGGGGTTAATTATTGAGTGTGCACGTCACCCCCTGCCATTTTGTCTGTGTATATTATATTACATTGGTCAGGCAGGGGACATAGTTTTAGTTACCCAATCTACTATAGCCATCCAACCCTTTAGCCCAAATTGTTTTGTTTCCATGTTCTGCAATAGTCCTGCACCGACTGGGATTTGTCTATGGGTGCACTTGCATAGTGCATACAGGGATAATCGTCAGTTGGTGCCTCCTCATCATTTATAATTATAATTGTCGAAGGGGCCTCTCCGTGTTGGCTTCGGCCCCTTGTATGCCTTCCAAAGGTCCGGGACCCCAGGGTCTCGAGATATGTCTAAGGCATATCTGTAGTCCATAGCTTCATATAACACAATTCTTCAATTAAACGTCAAATTATAATATTGCAACTTATGCAGTCTTACCAAGGGGTATCGTATTATCCAATAACGGGGTAGTGGACGTCAGATAGGCAGTCGATCGTCGTGTACATACTCGTAGGTCAGCACATCAAGCTATCCCAATTTGTCATATTTCTTTGATAGAATTTCTACTTTAATCCAAAAGCATAAGGTTCATGTTCATTTGGGAATATTTGACTGTTTGGGTTGGCATGATGTGCTGGCGTCTATACAATACTGGCAATCCAGCTGCATTCGATTAGACTGGATGCTGACTACAATATAGTTGGGTTGGCCATGATGCTGAATTTAAGCACCGTGTTGTATAGAGGCCAGCACATCTAGTTACCCCAATTTGTCAAAATTCTGTAATAGATTTTTTACTTTATTACAATATAATAAGGTTCATTTTCAATTGGGAAAATTTACGCAACGTTACGCAAAGCTTGATGCGCTGCCGTCTATACCAGAAGCATTATTTGTGTTGCTGAAAACACATTCTACATAGCGACGCTTGAAAGGCAAACATTACCAAGCGACTTGTGTGGCGATATTGAGTCGACACTATATCATAACGTATTGAGAAAACTCATAATCTTTAAATGCCAGTTAATTTAGCCTTTAAACAGCATTAGGATTTGTTGGAATTTTTACTAATTTTTTTCCAACAATAAATACTTTAAAAATGCTCTACTGTTAAGTTGCCGATATGTCGTTTGGTAAATATTGGCTTTCAAGCGTCGAATTAGGCACAGTTGGCAGCAAATTGTTTCCAACAACATCAGACAAACTTGTTGTTCTACGTATATCTTCACGAATACAATGTTATAGTCTAGTGTTCTTTTCAGATTAATTTCGTTACGAGTTCTAAGATGGTTATAATTCGATTTATGTCCCGTTCATGGCAGTCGGCTCGCCCACTTCTCATCCTCATTATCATCATCATCAGCCTATAACAGTCCACTGCTGGACATAGGCCTCTCCAGTTGCACGCCAGCTGCTACCTGCCACTTTCCGAAGATAGTCGCTCCACCTAGCATGAGGACATCCTACCTTACGTTTACAGATTAGCAGTCTTCACCTCACTAAACACCCACTCATTCACTTATACAGGACTTAATGTAACTAGGAAATTGAGGTGTGCTGTATACACCCCTTTTTTTTGAGGGTGGGAATTCATCAAATGACGCCTCCCGCTCCACCCAGAGCGGTCAGACTCTTACTGACTAAAACCCATCCATGTTCCTTCCTTAGCCCTTTATGTTCCGGCGTAGCGGTAACCCTTTCGAACAATCCCGCTTACCCGGCAGGCTTCGGCCGTAACGCTGGCATCCTTCCTTAATGTTGACATCTCTTTGAGGCGCGCGTGGTGCACGTACGCGCCGTCCAGCACGAGCCTGGTTCTAATCGGTTTGTTCACTGCGGTCACATTCCGCAGGCCCGCGCCTACGGTGACCGGGAGTCGGGAGTATACTCCCTTGGCAAAAACTTTGGGAAAAACAGTTGTGACATCAAGATTGCTATATCGTTTCCAGGTTACGATCGAGGACGTCGGTATCTACAGGATAACTGTCGAGAACGAATTCGGGAGGGCCGAAGCTTCGGCTAGGCTGGAGGTGATCACTCAGAAGGGCAAGTTCTACGCAGGCGTGAGGGCATATAGCCCTTCTCCGAGAAAGTCGCTGACCTACCGGAGGCACCCTTCGGTTCCCAGACAAGACTGAACATCTGGATCTGTATGATTACGTAAGTGTTCTCAAGGTTTATGATAGGGCTTTATTTTATGTTGATTAATTTGCTCTGTATTTTCGGTTATGTAATGAAAATCGGATACGGATTGCGATGCGATTTCGGGTACCCGTTCTTCTGTGTAAGCCTTGCGATTTACGGCAATGCGAGCTTCGAAGTACCGCAATATTATTTTCTCAAAGAAAATAATATTATTATTTATTTCAGGAAAGAAAACATCCCGCGCGAAGATAATAACAATAATTAATTTAATTTTTTTTCTTCTATTGTAATTTATTTTCTGTGCATTTTATTTATTACTTTTTTACTCGTATGATATAACTTTTGTTTTTAACGGCGAAGTAAGAAATGTTAAGTTTTTTGTTTCTTTTTTCTGTTTTTTAAGGAATTTTATAAGGTCGGCTTACATGTCAAATCTTAATTAAAACTTCAGGAAACTAGATTATTATATTGTTAGATTAGATGTATTACTAAGGTGTGCGTTTTTAATTGCATAAAAAGTTTTGATAGGGAAATAGTAAAAAAAATAACTTTTAAGCACGAATAAATTTCTTTACTTTTTTTCTTGTAATGTATTTATTACTTGTGTTAAATTAGTTTGCACTACAATAATTATTTATTGAATTATGGTAGAAAGTAGGTACGTACGTTAGTACCTACTTAAAAAGTGAGTTAAAATTTTATTATAACCACTATAATTTTTGTCCAAAAATAAAAACAATACAAATTTCAACTCTGTAATAGGTACTCAAAATATTTCAACAAGGCTTTTTGGACATTATACATTAAGAATATTATTTAGAATTTTTGCCTGGGCTCTAAATCAATGGGTTCAGAATGTTAGAGTAAGGTGAAACTATTATGACAGCTACGTTTTAGAAAAGAGCGAACTCAGGAGTGACCTAGTCTTGAGCGGAAAATCTCTCGACGTGTAAACCGACCTATTCGACCATAGTTCTTAGATAAATTATAAATTATTATTTGTAAAGATTTATTCAGAGTTGGCTTACTTAGATAGCCCAAACATCCAACCTCAGGGTATTCGGGATTTCAAATAAATTTTATGACGAGTTCTCAAGTGTGATTATTTATACTAATCACCCACCTTTACTAACATACTCAATAATAATATTAACGTCAGCAGTGATAGCCTAATACTGTGAACGTCGGACTGCCAAGTCATAGGTCTCGCGTTCGAACCCGAGGCACGCACCTCTGTCTTTTCGGATTCATGTGCGTTTTATCTAATTATCACTTGCTTAAAAAACGGCGAAGGAAAACATCGTCAGGAAACCTTGGCTTGCCTGAGAGATATCATGCGAAACCAAGTTAGAGGTCCATGGGCAGCATAAAAACTCGGACATCAGGTTTGTCATTAATCACAGGTAAAACTGCATCAGCATTGATTACCACGCCTGCTCCGTCCAGGTTTTCACACGGCGTTTGCCCTTCTACGATGACGTTCAAAATATACTTTACCTATGAACTATTATCTCATATACTTTTTTGTAATAAGCTGGGAAAAAGGTAAGCAGGTTGATTCCCTCAGTAAGTACTGTGAAGACAAGATGGGCCTTCACTTAGAGAGCTCTCAGTGGTAGAGCAGGTAGAGCTAATGTAATGTATTGTGTAGAGATTTCAATCCTACAAGTAGAAACACACGGGGCAGCAACTATTGAATTATATTACTTTAAAGAATAAAATGTATCCAGCAGCACGGCTACTGATAGAGTCCATAAATTCATTTCTTTTATAAAAACCTATCAAAATATTCCATCATTTTGAAAGGTTGTTTGCTGTCAGTTTCTGACTGACCAGCTCTAGGTTCCACATAAGGTTTTACCTAGGCTCTACAGTACTTACCAATCTAAGCTGTACCAGAGTGGATGGCGTCAGATATTACAATAGGGTAATAAAAATAATATTAGATCAGATAGCACAAAAATATTAGACACGTATTGTTTGCTTTATGATATTAATAAAAAATGACTTACATAAGCGCATTTAACCCGTTAGATGTTCGCTTATTAGAAGTTGATTGCTTTTATGAGCTCACCGATTTTTATGGTTATGTTTATTGGCGTTTCGAGAGATTTTTTCTTATGAACCTATGGGGTCCATACGACATTTCAGAGGTTAAGTTGGGAAGTGGGGGCGCGCTACGTCACAACTCAGTATAAAATCTACAAAGGAGTGACGTTTTGCCACATTTTAACACAATGCATCGACGTAATCTTTTGTTTATTTTTTGTAATATAGCTGATGGACACATAATATAATAATTATGTTGGTCATCATACCTCCCTATTATATTTAGTATACGGACTGGGTTGATTCGATTCGTTGTCTTCTTCCTGATGCGACACAAGGTGGCCTCAACCACCAAGCCCCGACAGTATACCTATAGGTACATATTTATTTGGAGAGCAACGTTGTTCATTTTAATATTTTGAACGCCAGAGCATAAACACACGCGCGTGCCCTCCACACCAAACTACATTTTTTTTGTTGTCCTGAATTTCCCAATTGTTTCATGTCATTGACTGCGTACAAGAGCTTCAATTTTTAAGGCATCCATATAAACACACACAAGAGTTACGATTGAAATGTTTAATTTCGTGTCGATGGTGTACCACATTGTCACATATTTGTGTCGTTGGCGTACAGGGCATGCGCTTGCTTGTCAAGTAAATGAGACAATGGCCTTAAAAAGGTTAAATAGCGATATTTGGAGGCTTGCAATAAATAAAAGAAATGCTGCATTTTATTGTTTTAATGTCATATACAGAGACAAGGCTTCATAACATGAAGATACATAATAATATTAATTTAAATAACATTGGTCAAGGTAACCTTCTTATTAATCCAATGTTTTTTTTTAATAATTTTGTAGAACTCTAATAACTTGTATATAAACATGTATACAAGTTAGAAATATACTTATACTTAATAGAAATAGTTTATCATTATTATTTAGATCGATATATTATATAGATCGGATATTCGGATGCATATTTGCCGCAAGTTCATTTTTGGCTATGAAGTTATGGAAGCGGCTTCTTAAAATATTTTTCTCTGACAAAAACGGCTATGAAATAAGTCTTCTTTATATATTATTCCTGTCAAAAACCTAGAATTTGGAGATTTCAGACCGTCAGAATTATTTGCTACGCTAGTTCAGTAACTTATACTTACCTACTATAAAACACTAGACACAAGTTTATCATCCATCAAATTATTATATTCATTATAATCATTGTCCATTTTAACATTTTGAACGCCAGACAAAGTTTCATAACATCAAGATACATAATAATATTAATGACATTGGTTAAGGTTAGCTGCAACTTTGCCGTAGTGTTATAGAAACATTGATATATTTCGAAAAATTACAAACAATTTTCATCCTTGTCAGGTTGGGGATAAAGCTTATATTAATGGTCATTGGCAGTGTACTTAGGAACTATGATTACTCTGTTTCACTTTCGAAATATATTATAACAGTCTTAATCACTAGGCAAAGTTGGGCCACAAAACTGTAATATATATATTAGACAGTCAAAATTGAAGCAGGCATTCAATTTTGACTGTCTAAGAAACAACTTAAGTACATAATTCTTGCACTTGAAGTTAACCCTTATTAATGGGACAGGGATAAGAATTGCAAAACAGTCACTTTTTGCTTAAACCACTAGAAACCATGCTACGCAATGTTGTGTTCGACTTTGCTGTTAGTTCCATACTTTATTTGATATTGCGTAGGGTTGTCGCATACACAACGGAGTAAAACGAAAAATGTGTTTAATACTAGGTTGCCAGGTAATAATTTAAATAACAACCAACAATTTGAAGTGGCTACAACCAATATTCAAAAAGATATTGGTAAATTCATATAATAGGCAAAGTTGGGTATGCGAGGCAATGTTGCAGCGTTTTACCGGTACCTTCTTCATTCCAATATTTTTTCTTTATAATTTCATGGAACTATAATTTCTTGAACATAAATATGTTTACAAGTAATATAAATATACCTTATACTTACTTAATAGAAATAGTTTATAAACCCATCAACTTATTATACCTATAACCACTAAGAGTCATAATAATATTTATATCTATACTAATAACTCTTTAGTGTATCAATACTTGTCCTGTATTTATAAATAAAGCTTAAAATTCGGTCCGCAGAGTAGTCCTAATCAGTAGTCCAAACCAGTAGCTTTGTCCAGTAGCCGATGTCAGCAGCGATGAGAACCTGGAAAAAATTTAGAAATATTATTTAAAAAATATATCTGAACTTAATTAAATACCTATACTGATATTATAGAACAGCATTATTTCAAAATTTTATCGCACTCTGATTTTTTTACTTTACCTACCTATTCTATGCATTACACACGAAACGTGTGGGCGCTTGCTGGTGTAACTCTACATAGAATATAAATATAAAACAAAATTGCGACTGTCTCTCTGAATTCTAAGATCCTATAAACTACTCAAGCGATTTCCTTTAATTTATACTAATATAATAAAGCTGATGAGTTTATTTGTTTGAACGCGCTAATCTCTGGAACTTGGTCCGAATTGAAAAATTCTTTTTTTGTTGGATAGTCCATTTATCGAGAAATGCTATAGGCTATGTAACATCACGCTATGACCAAAAGAGAGCCGAGCAGTGGGTGACACCGCGCGGGAGCAGTTAGTAGATAATTGATCAAGAGCAAGGTGTCAGTTTCGCCAAAGGCTTCGCCCTCGCGATAGTACGTCGTTTACATCGTCGTTTTACATTGCACTTGTATGAAGACGGGGAGGGACGCTAAATAAGTATAAACCTGATCTGCTGCCCTGTTCCTTTTAAAACTAAATGCCTTATAAGTCTTTAACAGCATTTTCGGTAATAGTAATGCAAATAACCTTGCAAAAGTGGCTGTAGAATACTTAATACAAAAAAAGTTTGATATAAAACCAACCAACTAAATCTTTGATATAATATCAGCACATAATAAATATTCAACATAAGTGTCTGTGTTTTTGGAAAAGTAACTTTAATGCCCATACATAAAGTTCAGTTTGCGCTACAATTTGTTATAATATAGTTGTTAATCCTTAACCTTGTTTTACTTCTTTTTTAATTATATGAGGCACAACTTTTAACCTAAAGAAATTCATGGGCGATGAATAGATTTGTCTCAAACGAATCTAGATTAAAAATTTATGCAAATTAGCTGCCTGAATAGGTACTTTAAAGAAAATATAACAATTATTGTTGAACATGAGAGTTAGGCAAGAGGCCAAAATTAAAACTATAACAAAACAAATATACAGGATGTTTTGAGTATGGCCGACAAAGTTTTTGGGGTCATAGGGTCATGCCTTCCTAAAAATAAGTACTGCGTATTGCCGCCATATAGCAGCAGTGATAACCTAATGGTGCGACGAAGTCATAAGTCTCGAGTTAGTACCCAAGCCACGCACCTCCGATTTTACGGATTCATGGGCGTATTGTATTTTTATCACTTGCTTAAAAATCGGCGAAGGAAAACATCGTGAGGAAACCAGCATGTCTGAGAGATATTTCTCAACAGCATGTGACGCTAAGACAGAGGCCCATGGGCAGTATAGATTGCCGCCATCATGTTTTGCTACACATTTCACAAACAGAGCCTTTTTAGTTGGCATTGTACTAACTTAAGTGTTAAGTTGTATCACTGCTTACCCCATTATGAACTCTATACATAGTATTCTCTGCGGTGAAGACTCCTCATCCGGGCGTCAAAGTTATGGTATGACTCTTTTACTCTGTACCACTTCAGCAAACCCCAGGAATACCATTCTGACACCTGAAAGAACGAAAAACACATTACATATTATCACGCCTGTGTCGGCTAGGCTAAGGCTTTTGAACGCCAGAGTATAAACGCACGCGCGTACCCTCAACGCCAAGCTACAAATTGAATTTCTTCTTGTTTTCATGAATTTCCCATTATTCATTAAGTCTTTTAATTTGTTTCATGTCATTAAATACGCACGAGAGCTTCAATGTTTAAGATATCTATATAAACACTCACAAAAGTAATGTTTTGATTGTTTTTTTCGTGTTATAGTGTTGTTGCCACTGTCACGTAATGATGTCGTTGGCGCACAGGGCACGCGCTTGCTTGTCACGTATATGTGACAATGGCGTTCAAAAGATTAAAACCGGTGGTGGTCCAGTGGGAATTGTCCCGAACTACCAGGTACCAGGTACCGGTAAGGGCTTGAACTCAGGCAGGTGCTTTACTTTTCGTAAATATGTATGATTTCATTACCAATGCTCACAAAACGGTGAAGGAAAACGTCGTAAGGAAAACGGCATACCCTGGGACCAAACATTCGAAGACATGTGACATCCACCAACTGAGACCGCGTGGTGGATTACAGCCCAATTCCAGAGAGGAGGCCTGTGTCCCAGCAATGGGAATATTATAGGTTAATTATGTAGGCTGAGGTTTACCTGTCGTACCCTTAATTCGATAGTTAAAATGTTTAAATCCCAAGTAATAGGGGGCGATCTTATTTCTACCAACCGGGCACAAATCCGGGCTACAACTGATACATTCCTGATTGAAAATTGCAATTAATAATATAAATAATAATGATATCCTTGGACATTTCACACAACGCCATATAGTCTCAAGCTAAGCAACCTAATGCTTGTGTTATGGTAACGAGATGGCTGATAAACTACTTATTTACATTTTTTTTTTGTAAATACATACATATTATAGATAGAAAAACACCCAGACTCGGAACATATACTTGCACTCGCAGACAAATAATGTTCCGTGCGGGAATCGAACCCGCGAGATGCTGCGCAGAAGTAGCGCTTGCAACCACTAGACCAACGACAATATTTAATAATATTAATAGGCACCTTTTTCTCCCATTGGTAATTAATTGTGATAATTTAAGTTAAACCCGACGTACTAATTACTTTATTCAAAATATAAAATACCGAGTATATTTATTATATTACCATTTTTGACCAAGAATGTCACTTGTACACGTATTCCTGAAAATATTGTTCTACTAACTAATAAAAATTACATGTAGTTAGTGAATTATCCCACGGGAACCGTACATTCTTCAGGCATAAAAAGTTGCCTGTGTCCTATTCTAGACTATTATCTGTCGCTGTGCCCAATTTCATACAGATCTGTTCAAAATTCCAACAGCCGTTCTGTCGTGATTGGTTAACAAACATAATATAATAATAATAATAATAATCTTTATTTATCCAAAAACATACAGAGTTTGAAATACAGTTTTGATATTTGGTTTAGAGAAACATTTATAGTTTGTTGCAAAATCTGTACAGAATAGTATTCTCTACCTCTTAAGCTAGGGTATACCTGTATTATAAGAGGTAGTTTTACGGTCAATATCAACAAAAACTTATATCTTAAGTGGACTGTGTCATTCTACTGTATGGTATAAAAGAGTAGAATTGCTTTGTTGTAGTGTGCGAGTGGTGTGTGTGTATGTAGGTGTGTGTGTATTATACAAGATAGGTGAGTAAAGACTCCGTGTAAGAGTAATACTTGAGGAGCAGCCACTCCTCCTTACTTTAGATTTTACCATTACCATAACATCCATGAAAACTATTGCATTTATAAAATTATTAGCTTCTGCCAGTGGTTTAGCCCGTGGATGTCTGAAATTATCCCACGGGAACGTATTATACAGTCCGCGAGGTATAAGCTGAGCTTTGCATTTGTGTGAGTGTACATGGATAGTGTAGGTGTGATAACCGGCCTTAGGCGCGGCGCCATTTTCGCCCGGTGGTTTAAACTGATTTTGGGTAACCGGCCTGAGGCGCGGCGCCATTCTGTCTCGCCGCGCTCCTCTCACTCGGCGCCATTCTGTCTCGCCGCGCTCCTCTCACTCGGCGCCATTCTGTCTCGCCGCGCTCCTCTCACTCAGCGCCATTCTGTCTCGCCGCGCTCCTCTCACTCGGCGCCATTCTGTCTCGCCGCGCTCCTCTCACTCGGCGCCATTCTGTCTCGCCGCGCTCCTCTCACTCGGCGCCATTCTGTCTCGCCGCGCTCCTCTCACTCGGCGCCATTCTGTCTCGCCGCGCTCCTCTCACTCAGCGCCATTCTGTCTCGCCGCGCTCCTCTCACTCGGCGCCATTCTGTCTCGCCGCGCTCCTCTCACTCGGCGCCATTCTGTCTCGCCGCGCTCCTCTCACTCAGCGCCATTCTGTCTCGCCGCGCTCCTCTCACTCGGCGCCATTCTGTCTCGCCGCGCTCCTCTCACTCAGCGCCATTCTGTCTCGCCGCGCTCCTCTCACTCGGCGCCATTCTGTCTCGCCGCGCTCCTCTCACTCGGCGCCATTCTGTCTCGCCGCGCTCCTCTCACTCGGCGCCATTCTGTCTCGCCGCGCTCCTCTCACTCAGCGCCATTCTGTCTCGCCGCGCTCCTCTCACTCGGCGCCATTCTGTCTCGCCGCGCTCCTCTCACTCGGCGCCATTCTGTCTCGCCGCGCTCCTCTCACTCGGCGCCATTCTGTCTCGCCGCGCTCCTCTCACTCAGCGCCATTCTGTCTCGCCGCGCTCCTCTCACTCGGCGCCATTCTGTCTCGCCGCGCTCCTCTCACTCGGCGCCATTCTGTCTCGCCGCGCTCCTCTCACTCACACGAATGCAAAGCTCAGCTTATACCTCGCGGACTGTACCATCGCAATAAAAAGTATTTTATGTATGAATCCAGGTTATAAACGATCTGCGTGGCAAATTTCGTCCAGGTCCTGTCAGATGTATTTGCATGAAAGAGCAAGAAACATCCATCCATCCTCACAAACTTTCGCATTTATAATATTAGTAGGATTGGTACAGACTCTGTCTTTTAAGACGCAAACGTGATTGTTTATCGTGAGATCATGCGCAGATCCAGTGTTAATGTGTTCTTCAATCAGTTTGGTTTAGTTTCCAGTTATTGTTAAAAGGCACGACCTATTTCACATGTGAGATGAACATACCTCCCTAACTGGTGAGTAGGGATATCGCTGACTGGGTGCCTAATGCCTACTTCTATTAAAAAAACAGTCGTAATTTTATGTTTTAACACAGAAGCCTTAGGACCAACGCGAGACTAAAACGAAGAGTAAATTCAAACGACTTTTGAAACGCATATAAAACCATCTTAAAAAATAATGGTTGACTAAGCGATAAACCATAAAAATCACACATTTAAATGGACTTAATTCTTAAAACTAAATAAATATTCTGTGCCAAGTATTTTTAATTTTATAATCGTTAGAAAGTTGTTATCAATTTATAACCATAACAACTATAATATGTATTTTCACGTCTGTAACTTATTTTTTGAAATAAATATTTTTATTATTATTATTATTATAATTTACGTCATTTTGGGCCCATTAAGCCTCACTGCGCCAACCATCGCCCTTTCTCCACTTTGGAGAACAAAGAGATTTGTGGAGAAATCAGGGTACATAGCAATGCGTCGGTGTTTGAAAAGAAAAACTCAGTTTATCATTATCTGCCTATAATATTCCCACTACTTGGACACGGGTCCCTCTCGGTGAGAGCGAGTGGGCCGCTATCCATACGCGGCCCAAGTAGTCTCAAAAGCCGTTTATTAACGCGAATTTAAACAAATTGTCTTACCCGCTCCCATACTTGCTGCCACAGCTCTCCAAATGACAGGAATAGATCTGTCAATAGTGCCCAACTGCTGGTGAAAGAAGAAGCGAAATTGTATTATAGGTAGTTAATAAAATAAGGTACGGACAAAATAGTATTTAGTCTATATTTATCGCATTCTGTATGCCATGTGGATTAAGTAACGCTGAGTAGCACACGTAAGACCCAACGACAACCTTATTGAATTAGAAGTGGCAAAGGCAGACAAACTTATCTCTAGACAACATCAGTTTATGGCGGCAACAGGGTTATGTCAGAGGTTGAGTGTCCGCCGTGGCCAAGGGGTAATCTAGCAAGAGCGCCATGGCAAGTCAACTCATGTCGAAATCTCATGACGCAGAGCCCTTATGAGTACTTAGAAGCGGTGAGGGCCCCTAGCTAGTCCCTCATCGCAAGTATTCCCTTGCTTTCCTGACGTCCAGTCCAGGTGAACTGAGCCTCGCTGGGCCGAAATCAAATATTTTTGATATCACTTACCAGTAACTGGGTTCTGGAAGTCGGATAGGTTATCAATTTTTTAGCTAGCTTCAATCATATCTATTATATTTTTAATATCTTTAGTTCCAGAAGTCGATCGCAAGAGTATCTTTGTTTTCTTTTTAATGAGTTTCGTTTTATAAGTATGTTTCATCTCGGTCCAAGCGTTACAGCACTTTCCTCTTGGTAGATATTAAAATAAAGCCCATACCAAATATTTTATCTATTGTAATAAAATTAGTATGGCATTTATAACCTTTTGAACGCCATAGCACAAACACACGCGCGTGCCCCGCACACTAAGCTACAAATTTATTTCTTCTTGTAATCATGATTTCCAAATATCCATGGTGTCTTTTAATTTGTTTCATGCCATTAAATACGTACAGTCAACAGCAAAAGTAGATGATCAAAATCAGAAACTCAATACTAGTGAACGGAGTTCGCGTCAGAACTGTGTGGCGTCGGAGTGATTCAAAAGTATATGATTGTAAATTATACCAAACATTTAGTACTAGTACAGCTGTCATATATTCGTGATCAGTTATAACTCCAAAAGTTATAAACACAATTCGCATCAGAACTAAGAAGTAAAAAAAAAATTCAAAACTAGTGAACAGTCCACGATTGTTACTTGGAAAGCAATAAAGATATTGAGTATTGAGTACAGTTGAAATCAAAAATTAAATGATGAAACTGAGGCCACGTAATCATGAAGCAAATAATTCTTATTTTTAATTATCCCAGTAATTTTGTTTGTTATGTTTTACGGAAAAGCTGAATTTGATAAAGATTTGCATATTTAATAATATATGCCAAATTTCATCCAATTGAACCCCGAAAAAAGCATATGTTCATTAAAAATCATATAATTTAAAAACTTTACTATATTAATTGTTTTTTTTTTGTAACTTCTGTCAAATGTTCAAAAGTAGCTATACAGTAGCGGCTACAGTATATTAAAAACGGAAGGTAGATTGATATTTTTATCTCTAGTCTAGTCTATTGACACTGCTTGCAATGTTCTAAAGTAGCTGATGCGATACAAAATCATAACTGTAGCCGACTGGGCAAAAGCAATTATTGAGTTATGATTTTGTATCGCATCAGCTACTTTAGAACATTGCAAGCATAACTGTAGCCGACCGACTGGGCAAAAGCAATTATTGAGTTATGATTTTGTATCGCATCAGCTACTTTAGAACATTGCAAGCAGTGTCAATAGACTAGACTAGAGATAAAAATATCAATCTACCTTCCGTTTTTAATATACTGTAGCCGCTACTGTATAGCCACTTTTGAACATTGACATAAATTCGCGAACATACAAAGATAATAATATTTATTGAATTATCGTTTTGTATCACATCAGCTACTTTTGAACATTTGACAGAAGTTACAAAAAAAAACAATTAATATAGTAAAGTTTTTAAATTATATGATTTTTAATGAACACATACTTGTTTCGGGGTTCAATTGGATGAAATTTGGCATATATTATTAAATATGCAAATCTTTATCAAATTCAGCTTTTCCGTAAAACATAACAAACAAAATTACTGGGATAATTAAAAATAAGAATTATTTGCTTCATGATTACGTGGCCTCAGTTTCATCATTTAATTTTTGATTTCAACTGTACTCAATACTCAATATCTTTATTGCTTTCCAAGTAACAATCGTGGACTGTTCACTAGTTTTGAAAATTTTTTTTACTTCTTAGTTCTGATGCGAATTGTGTTTATAACTTTTGGAGTTATAACTGATCACGAATATATGACAGCTGTACTAGTACTAAATGTTTGGTATAATTTACAATCATATACTTTTGAATCACTCCGACGCCACACAGTTCTGACGCGAACTCCGTTCACTAGTATTGAGTTTCTGTTTTTGATCATCTACTTTTGCTGTTGACTGTACGAGAGCTTAAATTTTTAAAATATCTATAAAAAAACACACACAAAGTAATGATTTAACTGTTTATTCCGTGTGTTATAGATTGTGTACCCACATTGTCACATATTTGTGTCGTTGACGTATAGGGCATGCGCTCGCTGGTCACGTATGTGTGACAATGGCGTCCATAAGGATAATGACTTAACAACTTTGACTTCTGATGCTCTTTTATAATTTATGGAAATAATGATCAACGATTGGTAAATGCAACCAGGAACGTACCCGTATGACGGATCTCCTCCAAGGCTCATAGTATCTAGGTACTAGGTACTGCCTTACAATTTACGTACAACTTGATGTAATAAAAACAAAATAGAATAAGGTCTGAGGCTCCAGGCAGGATATCCTCAGTACACTAGACAACGAGATTCTAAGTCAGGATCTCTTTTTAAGGTGGTTGTGAAAGTGCTACAATGCTGGGTCTATCCTTGATTATTACCTGCTTCTTTCACTGTCTGATTCATCTGGGATGTTTATTCTGGGTTCTTGGGGTGGCACTGCGCACGTGTCCGGGGTATTTACGCCAGAGGCTTCTTCGCAGCTCATGACTTCACTGCTAATTTCCTTTAAAATAAAAAATGCAATTTTAACGGGTGTAAATCATAATTGCGAAGTTCATTGCCGCGATGTACGTTACTGCGAAAGTTTACGATCGCGACGTTCGTTGTTCGAAGGGCAAAAAGTCCACCAAAACGCTCTTCTTAGTGGTATAGCTGGGAAGAACAAACTTCCCAGCAGCACAACTGTTCAAGCTGCTCTTCACGGTGTGTGAAGAAATTAATTATGACATAGTCATGAATAAATCTCTCGCATTTCTTCCAAGAAATGCCCAACTGATATAATATCGCCACTCATGAGTTTCATTTAGGCATTTTTTATATTCTGATCGCTTTGTAAGTAGGTATTTGTTTATTTATTTTTTTGTTAAATCGATATTACATATTTTTTTATTTGAAATGTTAAAGTATTTGATTTTTCCGTTGATAAATGGAGAAAACGGTCTTCCAAAATTGGGGAACCTAGGAGGTGGTGGAGAGTGAACCTTTTCCTAAAATTTTGATTTGTAGAGCTATTGCAATAAATTTCTTTAGGGTCAATTGCCTGTCGGTAAAGTCAGAAAGGTAAATTTCACTTGAATGGGTGAAAGTCCAAGCCAATAGATTTAAAACGTACTTTCAAAAGTTGTAAGTCTTTAAAAATCGTGTCTACGTCACGTCACCTCCTATCGTTCCATCACCAAACTACCACACGTGTAATTTTGAATTTAGTTTCTAGATAATTGGATGAATAGCCAAACTGAAACTGACTCCGAGAGGGTTGTTGTTGGTAATTCTTATCCGGTAATTTTTACCGCGAATTGGAACTTTATTTTTCACATTAAAGTTCACAGTAATACAATTTTTGCATTTCTGTGTTAAATAAATAAAGAAGAGCTTATCCTAAATTCATTTTAATTTATTTTATAGTACTTTTAGGTAATGATTAACATGCGCTGCGGACTCTCCGGGTGGGCTGGATTGGAGCGGAGAGCGGGCGCTCTACTGTGGACGCCATCATGCGCGTGCGAACCCTCACGACGGGGGATGCTGTGGCCCAGGGCGGGGTCATCTTGGCGGGTGTCTCTAGACATCGCCTATGCCTTCATTAACCGGCCCTGAAGTTGGTAAAGCGCGTCAGGTTAGCCCGCGAAATTCAAATTTTCATAGTTTTTTGCAAGTCAGTGCCTGGTTGTGTGGATCAAAACATGATTCACGGCTATAATACGTTAGTATTTAAAGAATGATAATAATAATAATCATTACAACTATTTCAGTTAATATTAATTATTTTAAAAAGTGCCTGTAATTAGTTTATTATTAACAAATGCATTCAGTTATAGTTTATGTGTCAAGTTTAAAACAATATGCCCCCTGTCAATCTAATTCACGCTTTAAAAGGTCCTCGTAGGATCTTTATCATAGATCAGGATCATATCAAATGGTTATTTTGTTGCTACATCAAAACAATTTAGTCAATGACAGACAATTTCCAAGCGCAAATCTATTGGCTTGGACCTTAATCGTGAAATTATCTTCGCCTTTATTATTGGCAGCACTTTAACATTTTAAATGTGACCTTGGTGTCTCCAAGCCACACTGCCCATTCGTTTTGGCAACCTCGGCGTTCGAAAAACTACTTGTGTTACCTTACTCCCTGTCCTCTGTCGACAGCACACTTTCTGTATTGGGACTTATATGGTTGAGTCGTTTGGGGTTGAAACACTAGGGCCATGGGGCCCGAGCGCCCACTTGTTTTTCGAGACATCGCCAAGCGGTTGGTCGACTCTTCAGAGAGCTGGCCTATTTTTTGGTCAAAGAATCGACATTGCCATGCAACGCGGAAATGCTGTCAGCCTTCCTTAGTCCTGTTGACAGCGATGTGGACGAATTTTTTGATGCCCTTTGAGTTTTATATACTGTATATTATTATGAATATTTTGCTTTTAAATGTAAAAAAAAAATGAAAATAATTCACAAGTCTGCACTAGTTTCAGGCGGACGAGCTCTAAGCGTTTATGTCTCGGGCATCGATTTTCGAGCCGAAGAAGCCTTAAATCCAGTTTTTTTTTTTCAGAATTTTTAACATATTTTTCGTACTTTGTCAATCATTCTGATCTTGTGGTCTTGATATCGAAATAAATGTCTCAAAATCGACTGCAATTTTTTTTCACTAGTATTTTTTCATTGTTATTAAGTAACCGAAAAAAGCGTGCAAACGTGTGGTTTTGAAGAGGGAATATAAGACAAGTTCAAATTAAATTAGCTGGCAAAACTGATGAAAATTAAATAAGTTACTTCAGAACATCATCAGCCCGGCTTTTTTCTATGTTGGGGTCGGCTTTCAGTCTAACTCTTGTCATATTTATTATACCATCATTGCCTTTTGATAAATTCATCCAGTTTGAAAGAAGAGGACATGTTACGCCCAACTCAAATAATTTGAAATTGAAGGAAGGAAGGAAGGAAGGGCACGATAATAATGGCGATATGACTAATTAAATATTGCAACTAAATTAATAAAATGTTAATCTAATCATATTTACATTAAAAAGCTAAATATTCACAATCATAATTATCACGAATTTTTTTATGCTCTTTGATACGTAAATATTATTTTTGTACATATGACTTATTACATAATCTATCTCGTAAAATGTAAAATGATAAAGCGGTCTATAGAAAGAACAAAAAAAATAAAGTTACCTTGGCGAACACCATTTTTTGGGTCCGTGGCTTACGCCCCCAGTGGTCGACGCACATGTGGCCGACGCCCCCGATTCGATTAATTTAATTCAAAGCAATTTTTGATCAAATATAGTGTCAGGCACAAAAAAGTGCTCGCGAAGGAGGTGGCGGGATGGGAGAGAGAAAGGTCCTCCCGTCCCAGCCGCCGCAGGAGACGCCCCGGGCGTCGGGAGCCACGTGACGACTCCCGGCCACCGTGGGCGCGGGCCTGCGGACGGTGAGTAATGGGTGACTCACCGTCCGATTAGCACCAGACCCGTGCCGTACGGCGCGTATATGTTCCACGCGCGCCTCAAAGAGATGTCAGCATATGAAGGGGCCCCTCAGAGCCAAGCCTGCCGGGTAAGCGGGATTGTCTGAAAGGGTTACCGCTACCCCGGAACATAAAGGGCTACGGAAGGAACATGGATGGGTTTTAGTCAGTAAGAGTCTGACACTCCCTTCCGCTCCACCCAGAGCGGGAGCAGTCATTGGATGATTTCCCAGCCTTAAAAAAAAAAGGCACAAAAAAGTATTACAAAAATGATTAACGTATATTGATTGTAAGTATATGCATAATATTAAATCTTAATTATATTAGATTTATAACATAGAACTGCTATCAATATCATTTTTGAATGGAGCCAAAATTTGTTGTGATTTCTCTCTTTAAGTCATTCATAAGAATTTTGATGTCGTTTTTTAATACTTCCGGTTGACACTCAGGCTTATGTCCTTTTATCATTTAAACGTTGTCATTTTCATTTATCAATTTAACTGCACCACCACACTTGCCATGTCTTTTATTCACACACTCCCACACACTAGAGTTTTGATTTTTCTATGAAGATTATACGCAAATCCAGCGTGCAACCATGTTTTGCCACCATGTCTATTTTTAACAAAATTATAATTATTTCGCACGAGCCCTTGCGAAGTACCTTCACTCATCATTGTGAGATGACACACTAAACTCTCTTATCAGTTGAATATTGCAATATTTAATAACTTGACTCCGGTGGGAAAGAGATAGACATAATACCTATTCATACTTCCTTATTGCTTTCAATTTTGTGGACAAAAAGACGGACTTTTTATTGTTACCGATAGCTGATTTAGCTCATCGAGTTGAAGAGATGGTTGCAGTTGAAAGATAAAATTTCCATAAGGTAATTTGTTATAAATGTATATTAACAACATTCACTAACATTTTATATGAAGTCTTTTTGAATATTTGGATGTTTGTACCTAATAAATATGATTTTAATGGGGGAAAGGTGTGTAAGGACAAGGTTAAGTGGCGATTTATTCTCTCTGCTATTTGATAGATAACTTTTTTTTAGCAAGGAAGAATACTTTAATATGGTGAAACACTTTGTAAATTCGCACTCCTGAGTCACAAGATACAAGCGACACCGCTTAATTTGTAGCTCTCTGAAAATGTAACATTGTACCTACTCATATTTTGATGAATAAATTTATTATTATTATTTATTATTATTACTTTTCTCTTTTACTGTACTGAGTGAAAAAGCACAAAAAAAAGAGATATTAAATTAATCGAATCGGGGGCGTCGGCCATAGGTGCGTCGACCACTGGGGGCGTAAGCCACGGACCCATAAATCATGGTGCTCACGTATTTACAAACATTCTAAAAGTTAATAATACTAAATCAATCAATTTGGAAATTTCTATCTGTTGTATATTTACCTACCTAGGTACCGATGAATTTATTTTCCGTTTAATGCTTTTATTGCTTTCCTTTAATGCTCGTCTCAAATAAGTCAAATGCACGCCTTATCAACTCAACGAGGAAATAATATGATAATTTCTTAAAAGTAGGTAATATCAATCCCGCCCGATTTCCGCAGGGCACGCCACGATAGTGGCGGTAAGGCCCCTCTTTGAGGAGTAGCTAAAGAGGAGTCACGGCGCCCTCACCTACCGCCTGACGCAGGTCCTCACCGGACATGGATGTTTCGGGAGGTTCCTGCACATCATCAGGCGGGAGGAAACGCCCGGGTGTCACCACTGCGAGGATCGCCCAGAGGACACGGTAGAGCACACTGTGCAAACCTGCCCCGCATGGGCGGAGCACCGCCGTGTCCTCGTAGAGGCGATCGGCGGCGACCTCTCGCGCCCGGCCCAGGTGCATGCCATGGTCCGGGGCGAGAGGGAGTGGGAGGCAGTCGCCTCCTTCTGCGAAAAAGTTATGCTCGCGAAGGAGGTGGCGGGATGGGAGAGAGAAAGGTCCTCCCGTCCCAGCCGCCGCAGGAGACGCCCCGGGCGTCAGGAGCCACGTGACGACTCCCGGCCACCGTAGGCGCGGGCCTGCGGACTGTGAGTAATGGGTGACTCACCGTCCGATCAGCACCAGACCCGTGCCGGACGGCGCGTATATGTTCCACGCGCGCCTCAAAGAGATGTCAGCATACGAAGGGGCCCCTCAGGGCCAAGCCTGCCGGGTAAGCGGGATTGTCCGAAAGGGTTACCGCTACCCCGGAACATAAAAGGCTAAGGAAGGAACATGGACGGCTTTTAGTCAGTAAGAGTCTGACACTCCCCTCGAACCACCCAGGGCGGGAGCAGTCATTGGATGATTTCCCAACCTTAAAAAAAAAAAAATTAATAATACTATAACTATTTTTTTCGGAAAGTAAGAGTCATGATGTCGGGTAGAAATAACTTTCTGGTGTGTATGCTGGTGTTAGCATTCATGATACAGCCTGATTTCAACGACAACGAAAGTGCGTAGGTATTCGTTTTATTCGAAAAAGCTATTGGTCCGGTTCCTACTTCCGGGTCAGCGGGAATGTTCGAAAGGGCTACCGCTACCCCGGAACATAAAGGGCTACGGAAGGAACATGGATGGGTTTTAGTCAGTAAGAGTCTAACACTCTCTTCCGCTCCACCCAGATCGGGAGAAGTCATTGGATGATTTCCCAGCCTGAAAAAAAAAAAAAGTGAAGCAGCTAGTGTAAACAGAGTCTCTAAAGGTATTATTAGAAAGAAAGGTATAGAATGGTGGAACTAGCGTGTCAAAGAATCCCACACTCAAGCAAGGTCTAAGTTTAAAATGTGGCTTTGGTATGGGAAACCCAGTAGTGGGCCGTTATCTGTGAGGATATGATTTTATGTCGTAAGATAGGTTTAGGTTCAAAAACCGCTTATCGGCGTTTGGTTTTAACTGCTTCATTGCTTTTCTTGGCAAATATAAGTCAAAAAAATTATACTTGTGTGACTGTTCCTAAATTACCCCAGGCTGATAATATTTTCGTTTTTCCTAACTTCGTTAATATTAGTGTTTGAGTCGGTTCCCCATAAGGGGGAAGAGCCGCGCTCCGCCTTCCGCGCGACTCTGTAGGGCTCGTCCCGGACTGGTCACCCTCCCACCGATAGAGATTAAATGAATTCCAAATGTGAAGAAGTCCAATGCCTTGCAAAGTCAGTAATAGAGCAAGGAAAGGATTGGAATAAATTGTGAATAGGGCGGAAATCATTGTAGTGAAAATTGGAAGTGGTTTTAGAAGATTACCAAATAATAAGGGAATGCAAAGTAGATTGGTATATATAACTTAGTGAGTAACCCTTACACTAGTGTAACGGGTATTTTGACAGACATTACTCACACGATACCTCGCATCTGTAAGGCACGTGTTCGTATAAGTTTGACTCAATTATTGGCCTGGTATAAAATATACAATATTCAAGAGATACTGGATAAAAGAGTTGAGAATCTAGGCTCAAGAGTCATTATAATTATAAAAGAGTTTTAGATAAAACTCTCCTAAATGATTAATATTATTGATCTGAGGTGAAGGTGAAGTTAATAGGGTAGAGAATTGAAACTCTGGAATGATTCTTATAAAAAAGTCTTGGGATAAAAGACCTAGTAATATACAAGAATTACTAGTTAGTGGAGTAGAGAACTAAGTCTCGGAGATAATCATTATTAATTAAATGAGCTGTTGGTCAACAGTCTCGTCAATGAAAAAGGTAAAGGGATCGCGTTACGCTTGCGCTTTAATTCATTATTTATAGTTACGTTAATTCATTTGATTACAGTGTACCCACTTCAGTGAGATCGGGAACCGTTTTACAACGTTTGTTTCATTCTACGTGTTCTGCTAGATCTGACGCATAGAGCCTCTAACGACCCTAATACGATTCTAAAAGAACACGTTCCCTAGACATAAACTAAATGTCTTACTCAATCCTAAGGCAGAATGCTGCAAAACCCAACTGTAATTGAGGAAGACAAGTGCTCGCGCAAGTTTTTATTTATAAGTTTTTTCCGCTTACAATTTCAAATCGCAGAATTGAGCTAATCATTCCTTCTTCCTACCCATACATTCCTTATCAAACGGAACGAGATTGGAAGATCATCGCGCACGACCAATCAGAGGCGCGCTTTTTCCGCCGCTGCGAACCAATCGCAGCCCACTTCAGCTATGATTTAAAAATGCTCTAGACAACAGTTTAAGTTCAAAGTGCAGTGTGAATACTGAACCGCGCCGCTCCATAATCATACCGCTTACTCAACCCGCCACCGCATCAAAAACTGTATAACTACACACATCAAAAGTGTCTAGGGATCAACATATATTTTTGCAATAACTTTTGTCTTGATTGATATTAATTTAAATTTTCTTTAAGGATTCATCAAATAAAGTGTTTTCGTTTGTCACAGTAACGATAAACCAAGTCACCTTTGCATTAATAAAGAAATTTGCCATTTTCCTAATAAAGGGATTTTTGACATTTGAACCACTAACATTAAAGTTCGAAAAAAAGACTGAAATAACAGTTTTCTTTAAAATTTTATTGGGTAACTTAAACAATTAATAATCCGTGTTTCTACCGCGAACACTAACAACACAAGAACATCGGTTTGGCATACTCAAAATGAGTTCATCCAAATCACGCTGTGGAATGGCCGCCCATGTTCGTTGCAACAACAAAAAAAGGTCTTCTTGCAACTGGATACCCTCCATATTCGGCAGAGCTCTTCTCTGTAGCATATCCCATGCATGCTCAATCGGGTTCAAGTCTGGCGACTGAGCAGGCCAGGGCAGGACATTGATGTTAGCTGCGGCGAGAGTCTGTCTTACAACTCTTGCGGTGTGCGGTCGTGCATTATCATGCATTAACTGAAATAAGGGACCGATTTGCACTTGTAGAGGAACGATGACGTCAGATACAATCGTCTCAGCATAAATTTGAGCGTTGAGGTTGCCTCTGATCCAAATCAACTCAGTTCTTCCGCCGATCCAAATACCCGCCCATACCATGATGGTTCCACCACTATAAGGATGGACTTCCTGGCAGGATTTTAATCGCTGTTGGCGTCCAGGGGTTCTCCAGTGTCGTATACGTCTTGTATCCGGTCTCATACCAAAACGAGACTCATCAGAAAAGCACACGAAACGCCATTGTTCTTCTGCCCAATTTCTGTGTTCAAGAGCCCATTGATATCGAATCCTACGATTGTGCATTGCTATAGGTGGTACCCGTAGCGGTCTTCGGGAATGAAGGTTCACTTCATGCAAGCGGTTTCTGACTGTTTGGTCGCTAATTAAGTTCCCTGAAGAGTGATGAAGCCTCACGGCTAACATCATGGCGGTTATTGTTGGAGCTCTTCGAGTTAAGATTTGAATGTATCGGTCTTGTCTCCGTGTGGTGCAGCGATACCGTCCTTCATGGCGCTCAGCCACGGTACCAGTGCTTCGGTAACGTGTCCAAAGTCGACTGATAACACCTTTTTTTGTTGTTGCAACGAACATGGGCGGCCATTCCACAGCGTGATTTGGATGAACTCATTTTGAGTATGCCAAACCGATGTTCTTGTGTTGTTAGTGTTCGCGGTAGAAACACGGATTATTAATTGTTTAAGTTACCCAATAAAATTTTAAAGAAAACTGTTATTTCAGTCTTTTTTTCGAACTTTAATGTTAGTGGTTCAAATGTCAAAAATCCCTTTATTAGGAAAATGGCAAATTTCTTTATTAATGCAAAGGTGACTTGGTTTATCGTTACTGTGACAAACGAAAACACTTTATTTGATGAATCCTTAAAGAAAATTTAAATTAATATCAATCAAGAGAAAAGTTATTGCAAAAATATATGTTGATCCCTAGACACTTTTGATGTGTGTATTAATAAATAAGTGTTGGCTGACACAAGTGTGACATTTAAAGAAGTGAAAGTGTACCACTTTAAAAAAAGGAAGAAAACCAGATAGCACGTGTGACGTCTGCTAAGCTAGCTGTCCTTGAATCCACGTGTTTTGTCCAGAAAGGTTCACAAGTAAGTCCATCCATTCCTATTTCTCATAACCTCATATCCCTCAAGCTCAATTCTGTGTGTCGTCCAACAATTCACCACGCTAAAATCTACATCCCAACAAAAATTATTACCACGCATTTATGGTCCTTCGAAAGCCACATAGACTTATACACCAACAAGTTTTGAGTAGTTCTAAATGCAGACTACTGTGAATTTACCCTGTGAAATTACCCTTACGGCGGTCTAGCCGCCTTCTTTACTATTATAGCACAAATCTAGCACAAGCGCACCGTAGACTCAGTCTCTAGCAAAATACATTCAGTCTCTAGCAAAATACAGGAATTTATTACAAACATTAAGTAGGCATCAAGTTGGAAAAAATCCTGCCCTTTGAGAGCTATATAAGCGTGCACGGGCTAAATCGGTAATTACACGGAAATAGTTGTATTGTTGGATTGAAGGAGGATTTCTTGAACGTTTTTATGGTAACAGATGGCGCCACCTGTACGTTCCGTTCAGAGGTCTTGATTGCAACGGCCAAACCACAAACAAGTTGTACTGTTTGTTGTATGGCCTTTTACGATGCCGGGATTTGTATGAACATCGTTGGATAGGTATTTTTAAGCTGAACAAAAGATACTAGTCACCATGTCTAGGTCTACTCATTAGGTCTGTCACTAGGTCTTAGTCCGTTTAGAGTAATGCATTATGCAGTTGGTTTAGTTTTTCACATTTTGACAGATGGGTATTATTACATTGTAAGTTTTTAAGAAGAAGCATGTTTGAGAATTTTCTAAAAATGGTAATTATCTTGTGATTAGAGATAAGTAATAAAAAGTGTAATTGTATTTAAAGGTTATGGTGTAATAAACCAAATGGCAGTAAAACGTGAATAATTTAAACAAGTAATTTAACACTTGGTTGTGATGTCTTTTTTTTTTTTAAGGCTGGGAAATCATCCTATGACTGCTCCCGCTCTGGGTGGAGCTACTTACTGGCTAAAACCCATCCATGTTCCTTCCGTAGCCCTTTATGTTCCGGGGTAGCGGTAACCCTTTCGGACAATCCCGCTTAGGTTGTAATGTCTTTACGTTTAGTGTAAAATTATTGTTGTTTATGAGCGAATTTGCACATTTGAATTATTTATATAAGCCAGAGTTACAATATTAAGGTTAATTATATGGAGTTCAAAGTCAAGTCAAATAATTTATTTCAAATAGGCACAAGAAAGGCACTTTTGAACGTCAAAATGAACAAGAAATAGAACTGATTCTTGTCGCCCTTTCCAAATGGTAGTTTCGTGTATAGAAGAATGAACTCTACGTTACTCTTTTTAAATATTTTGTAAACATGAATTATAACATTATATGTGAAGGCGATGCACCCAGAGTAAAAATACTACACCCCAAAAGGTAAAACGAAAAACAAATATAAAAATGCCAGGTAAAATTGATTATGTCATAAATACATGATACTCACGTATTTACAAACATTCTAAAAGTTAATAATACTAAATCAATCAATTTGAAATTTCTATCTGTTCTACCTAGGTACCTATAAATTTATTTTCCGTTTAATGCTTTTATTGCTTTCCTTTAATGCTCGTCTCAAATAAGTCAAATGCACGCCTTATCAACTCAACGAGGAAATAATATTATGATAATTTCTTAAAAGTAGGTAATATCAATCCCAGCCCGATTTCCGCGAAATAATATCACGTCATTTAACCCACCGAATGGGACAGTTCCTGGAGCTTGCTTAACGATTTCACGTGTGAGTAATATTCAAAACTGTTCACTGATCTTATTGAAAGCTAGACAGCATTGGGAAACTTAATAAAATATATTTATTGAGCTCAGTCGTTACGGGTCGTCGGAAGCCCGAAAATCTGACAGCCAGTCTTACCAAGGGGTATCGTATTGCCCAGTTGGCGGGATGGGAGAAGAAAAGGTCCTTCCGACCCTGTCGCCCCAGGAGACGCCCCGTGTGTCGGGAGCCGCGTGACGACTCCCGTATCTTCGGTTCCTGCAACTTCTTCTTGTGTTTCCTGGCGCAGACTTTGCCACATCGAAGTCTGGATATAAAAAGACCTAAACTTCGCATGATACGGTGTTTGTCTATTTATTTCCAAAACCTCAATGAGCTATTTATTTTTTCTTCTCAGATTTTCATTCCACTGTCTGTCTGCTACATATTTACATACTACCTTCCGCTTGCGGCTTTGCCCACGTGGTGTTTTGGTAAAGTAGTTTATGTACTTCCATAGGCTTCAGATCATCCACATCACAAACGGCTCAGCAGAATAAGCAAGAAACTTACATTCACACAGATAGACAATCGGACAGACAGTCAATTCGAAGTTACTTTCGTTTTTTTTATAATTTCACGTAAGGATTAGATGGAATCACGCGCTTACGCGGTCTGGGTTAATAAAGTTTAAGATTCGTTGTATGACAAAAAGGCTTGGGATTAGTTTTTAATTTTACAATTTTTATTTTTATTGATAGATATATTTGATTAAGTTAGAATTGAATATTGACTGTGAATGGCGATACTACTTGATTTCGAAAGATGATTGAATTCCATTTTTATTATATCGAACACGTTGTGTCGATAATTCAAGCATCATGCAGGCTAGATGGAATGACTTATAACTGTCTGTCGGATTTAATAGCGTCGTGTCGCGACGGGTCGTCTAGGCTGTCACACGATGCTATAAGACAGATGCTAGACCTATTTAAGGGACCTCTCAAAATAGGTCTCAGATAATCAATGACTGACGCATCCATGGTCTCTGTTGGAACAGATAGTATAATTGTATTTTAATCAAAAGGCCTTTCCAGATAAAGCCCTGTATTGTTTGTTGTAAAAATTCTAATACCGATATTTTGCATTTTATAAGTTCGTCGTTGTAAATGTTTAAGAGCTTCATACAGGGCTTGCTTCGTTTGTATGTGCTTTCAGTACTTCCGGGAATACTTAAATAATGATAAATAAAAATCGAAGATTAAATGAACGGAAATAAGTTTATTTGCGGTAAACATGGCGCAGCTAAATAATTTTATGAGTGTGGATATTAATAATACTGTAACTATTTTTTTCGGAAAGTAAGAGTCATGTTGTCGGGTAGAAATAACTTTCTGGTGTGTATGCTGGTGTTAGCGTTCATGATACAGCCTGATTTCAACGACAACGAAAGCGCGTATTCGTTTAAAAAAAAAATAGCTATTGGTCCGGTTCCTACTTCCGGGTCAGCGGGAATGTTCGAAAGGGCTACCGCTACCCCGGAACATAAAGGGCTACGGAAGGAACATGGATGGGTTTTAGTCAGTAAGAGTCTAACACTCTCTTCCGCTCCACCCAGATCGGGAGAAGTCATTGGATGATATCCCAGCCTGAAAAAAAAAAAGTGAAGCAGCTAGTGTAAACAGAGTCTCTAAAGGTATAATTAGAAAGAAAGGTATAGAATGCTGGAACTAGCGTGTCAAACAATCCCACACTCAAGCAAGGTCTAAGTTTAAAATGTGGCTTTGGTATGGGAAACCCAGTAGTGGGCCGTTATCTGTGAGGATATGATTTTATGTCGTAAGATAGGTTTAGGTGCAAAAACCGCCTATCGGCGTTTGTTTTTAATTGCTTCATTGCTTTTCTTGGCAAATATAAGTCAAAAAAATTATACTTGTGTGACTGTTCCTAAATTACCCCAGGCTGATAATATTTTCGTTTTTCCTAACTTCGTTAATATTAGTGTTTGAGTCGGTTCCCCATAAGGGGGAAGAGCCGCGCTCCGCCTTCCGCGCGACTCTGTAGGGCTCGTCCCGGACTGGTCACCCTCCCACCGATAGAGATTAAATGAATTCCAAATGTGAAGAAGTCCAATGCCTTGCAAAGTCAGTAATAGAGCAAGGAAAGGATTGGAAGAAATTGTAAATAGGGCGGAATTCATAGTAGTGAAAATTGAAAGTGGTTTTAGAAGATTACCAAATAATAGGGGAATGCAAAGTATATTGTTATATAACTTAGTGAGTAACCCTTACACTAGTGTAACGGGTATTTTGACAGACATTACTCACACGATACCTTGCATCTGTAAGGCGCGTGTTCGTATAAGTTTGACTCAATTATTGGCCTGGTATAAAATATAAAATATTTAAGAGATACTGGATAAAAGAGTTGAGAATCTAGGCTCAAGAGCCATTATAATTATAAAAGAGTTTTAGATAAAACTCTCCTAAATGATTAATATTATTGATCTGAGGTGAAGGTGAAGTTAATAGGGTAGAGAATTGAAACTCTGGAATGATTCTTATAAAAGAGTCTTGGGATAAAAGACCTAGTAATATACAAGAATTACTAGTTAGTGGAGTAGAGAACCAAGTCTCGGAGATAATCATTATTAATTAAATGAGCTGTTGGTCAGCACACAGTCTCGTCAATGAAGAAGGTAAAGGGATCGCGTGACGCTTGCGCTTTAATTCATTATTTATAGTTACGTTAATTCATTTAATTACAGTGTACCCACTTCAGTGAGATCGGGAACCGTTTTACAACGTTTGTTTCATTCTACGTGTTCTGCTAGATCTGACGCATAGAGCCTCTAACGACCCTAATACGATTCTAAAACAACACGTTCCCTAGACATAAACTAAATGTCTTACTCAATCCTAAGGCAGAATGCTGCAAAGCCCAACTGTAATTGAGGAAGACAAGTTTTGAGTAGTTCTAAATGCAGACTACTGTGAATTTACCCTGTGAAATTACCCTTACGGCGGTCTAGCCGCCTTCTTTACTATTATAGCACAAATCTAGCACAAGCGCACCGTAGACTCAGTCTCTAGCAAAATACAGCCATTTATTACAAACATCAAGTAGGCATCAAGTTAGAAAAAATCCTGCCCTTTGAGAGCTATATAAGCGTGCACGGGCTAAATCGGTAATTACACGGAAATAGTTGTATTGTTGGATTGAAGGAGGATTTCTTGAACGTTTTTATGATAACAGATGGCGCCACCTGTACGTATATGTAGGTTGTAATAAATAGCCATATATTACAAATTTATTAATTGTGTGTGAATTTATTACAAACATCAAGTAGGCATCAAGTTGGAAAAAATCCTGCCCTTTGAGAGCTATATAAGCGTGCACGGGCTAAATCGGTAATTACACGGAAATAGTTGTATTGTTGGATTGAAGGAGGATTTCTTGAACGTTTTTATGATAACAGATGGTGCCACCTGTACGTTCCGTTCAGAGGTCTTGATTGCAACGGCCAAACCACAAACAAGTTGTACTGTTTGTTGTTTGGCCTTTTACGATGCCGGGATTTGTATGAACATCGTTGGATAGGTATTTTTAAGCTGAACAAAAGATACTAGTCACCATGTCTAGGTCTAGGTCTGTCACTACGGTCTTAGTCCGTTTAGAGTAATGCATTATGCAGTTGGTTTAGTTTTTCACATTTTGACAGGTGGGTATTATTACATTGTAAGTTTTTAAGAAGAAGCATGTTTGAGAATTTTCTAAAAATGGTAATTATCTTGTGATTAGAGATAAATGATAAAAAGTGTAATTGTATTTAAAGGTTATGGTGTAATAAACCAAATGGCAGTAAAACGTGAATTATTTTAACAAGTAATTTAACACTTGGTTGTAATGTCTTTACGTTTAGTGTAAAATTATTGTTGTTTATGAGCGAATTTGCACATTTGAATTATTTATATAAGCCAGAGTTACAATATTAAGGTTAATTATATGGAGTTCAAAGTCAAGTCAAATAATTTATTTCAAATAGGCACAAGAAAGGCACTTTTGAACGTCAAAATGAACAAGAAATAGAATTGATTCTTGTCACCCTTTCCAAATGGTAGTTTCGTGTATAGAAGAATGAACTCTACGTTACTCTTTTCAAATATTTTGTATACATGAATTATAACATTATATGTGAAGACGATGCACCCAGAGTAAAAATACTACACCCCAAAAGGTAAAACGAAAAACAAATATAAAAATGCCAGGTAAAATTGATTATGTCATAAATACATGATGCTCACGTATTTACAAACATTCTAAAAGTTAATAATACTAAATCAATCAATTTGAAATTTCTATCTGTTCTACCTAGGTACTGTAGAGGATGGAAGATCCTCTACTAAGGGGGCTCAGTGGTAGAGCGTGTAATGTGGGTATAGGGCTTCTATACTATGAAGTGAAACCCGTTAGCAGTTTAAACGTATGCTATTATATTTGCACTTTGTTATAACGAATACATCTGTTTTTCTTCGGCGCCGGACGACAAGTCTAGAATCTACGTAAAAACCTATCTAGCTTTTTATTCATTTAAAAGGTTCGAATGCCGTCAGATATTTACCAGCCATGTATAACATAAGGTTTTACTCTAAGGCTCTACATCAGCTACGCCCCCCTTGAGTAAAAGGGAACACTTAGTTTTAAAATAACTAAGCCCTTTTACTCTTGGCATTCGAATCTATCTATTCCTACTCCTACCTAGCCTAACATTAAGATTTTACCTAACCCCAGGAGAATCTACATGTGAGGTCTGGCCTTTGCAAAGGCAGGCTCAACTCTGGCAAAGCGAATCTTACGACATCACAAGAGTCCATGAATGCATTAATGTGTGCCAATGTGCACACAAACTAACGCTAGGCCAGTTTGAACCCCACTGCACCAAAACCCGGGGCAAAGGGTGCAGCCAGCCTTCTAAAACAAACAATGATATGAAAGTTCATATCGACCCTGAAGGGGTTGACTGCAAAGAAGACTAGACGTCGGCATCCTACACTCCGTCGAACGCTATTGCGTCAGAGAGAGGGAAAGACTGAGACGAAAAGG
Source organism: Hyppa rectilinea (assembly GCA_951799385.1). NCBI lineage: Eukaryota > Metazoa > Arthropoda > Insecta > Lepidoptera > Noctuidae > Hyppa > Hyppa rectilinea. Next base: position 28,481,361 of record OX637300.1, on the reverse strand, counting down.
CTACCAATAAAAACATTTCATGCCCACACTCCAGATGTGAAACTACCATACGGGTACCAAGATATGGGTACCCCATCCTCAGTTAGACCAATTGTGTCAACCTGACACACTTTGCAAGGCTACGCCCCGTTAGCAAAGTAGGCCTCAACTCAGGACGGGTGTCACCCCTTCTCTCACGACAAATAAAATATAAAATATGTTGAAATGCTCTGGAGCACGATCATGCTAATCTGCTAAGGCACTAGAGAAATAAGAAGACGAAGTGTCGCTCCCCCTGACGCTTTGACGCGGCGAGGTGTGACATTCCACACGCTCACCCAGCCGCATCTCATTCATTTTTGATCACCATATGCAATAAATACAAAGAAACATGCATCAATAATCTATATCTTACAACTTAGCTAAAATAATGAATCCAACATGTTTACAACTACATGACATCGTCATGACTGACATGTCGACAGATGACATCTAAGTATTGCCAATTAAATCCTAACATAAAAAGGTTTTAATCTATTTACATGTATAATGTCTTTGCTCCTTCTATTCAATCTGATAACATAATTTACATTCGATAATCTCCGAACTATTTGATAAGGGCCCTTATATAACCTACATAATTTTAGGCTCTTATCAGTTACTCGCCTCGGCGTATAAACCATAACCCACTGATTTGGTACAAAGTTTTTTATCTTTGCTCTCTTATCGTAAGCCGCTTTCTGCTTAACTTGCGCCTTTTTTATGTTATTTATAGCACAATTGATTAGAGCATTATGCTGACTACGTCGCTGCGCATAATCATTAGTCCCCCCCCGGTCATTATTGTAACATCTGCTTGACATGACAGACATGTCAACAAGTGGCAAATATGTCTAAAACTGACAATTAATTATCAACATAAAAAAGAAAAGTCTAACCTATTTAGCTGTAAAAAGTTTTTGTTCGCTACTACTTATCTCAAAAATTATGCAGCGACATGATATGAAAACTATTTGGAGTCGTAATTATATAATTCTAAAAAGTAAAAACTTCCATCTATTAAAAATGTATCTAAACCTCTTTTTATTTGATTTTGTAAACCCATACTGTAAAAAAGCAAATTTATTTTCAAAAGGTTTACGAGTTTTCCTATGACCTCTTTTGGTCATAATTTTGGAAACAAACTTTTTCCTTTTAATTTTTCTGACATACAAAGTCATATTTTGAAAACGTCTAAATCTAAGATTGACATTATTTTTAAATGTCAGAGAGCCGTTCATGGAAATTTTATTTGTTTGTTGGTTTTTCTTTTTAATATTACAAACATGTTTAACTCTAGCTTTAACTATGCGCCGATGTATGAACAAGTTACGATAAGTGTTTGTAACCACCATCGCTGAAGAACTAACAAAATGCTCACTCTCCTCCACCTCTAACTTTGAAAACTCTAACGTTGAAGATTCAATAAATGGTTCATTTTCCTTCATCTGCACCATTTCGCTTCTCAATGTATGTGACTCCGCGTCAACCACAACCAACTCTTGGACACTTACATCCAATGAAATGGATACGAGACCATCTTCATCAATACGATCAACAGCGATGTTATTTTTATTTAGTTTTACATCGTGATCATGGTAATATTCATCATTATACTCTGAAACAGAATCATGATCATTAATAACAGGACTGGACCGACCCGATTCGTCCAGTTCTTCCTCGTGTTCTGACTCGAACACTTCCGTCTCCTCATCAACATCACAGCTGTCTAGGCAGCTTTGCGCGTCAGCGCCAACAACATCATCAACGTCGTCATCAACGCTGCTAACAACATCATCATCATCACTGCTCACAAGGCAGCTTGGCTCCGTATCTAGCACCTTCTCTTCTTTTGCGCTAGAAATTACAACAGCATCAACACAAACATTTACAAAATTATCCTGTCCGCACTCCTCAGACAGTTCTTGTGCTGCGCCAGGTGGGACAACATCCTCCACAACAACATTTGTTACAGTGTCCTGCACAACAGGAACACACACTCCCTTGTGCACTCTGCACGGGAACTCCTTCCTCAGTGCGTCACACATTGCCTCGAAACTGATCTCTTGATCATTATATAATATCGTGGAATAATAAATGCGGGCTGGACCCTGCATAAATGCGCCCATAATCAGAGCCCAATTGCTCTTAATCCACTTCTTATCAATGGCTAACACTTGAAATTCGGCTAAGAAATCCTCAAAGCATACGCCGTTGTAGGCGGAATAAATAATCATGGTGTCCATGGTAACCATAATAACGAAACTATAAAAACCACTTAGCTTTAAATATCCAGGCGTTGTTTCATTCGCCTGCTTTAATCGCTTTGCTTCCTATATACGACTAGGGCGTCGTTTTTATAATACTGCACACCACTAACAGGATGCATAGAATGCCCGTTATACGGTTTACCCGAAAATTTGGTTGTTTAATTATTCTTTTACTTGTGCAGATATTCTTTGGTTCTGCACACACCAATATAAGAAAAACAAACGAGCGGGACCGTACCGCGTCTTCTGTGGAGACTCTGGCGTACTCCACCAAAATGTAGAGGATGGAAGATCCTCTACTAAGGGGGCTCAGTGGTAGAGCGTGTAATGTGGGTATAGGGCTTCTATACTATGAAGTGAAACCCGTTAGCAGTTTAAACGTATGCTATTATATTTGCACTTTGTTATAACGAATACATCTGTTTTTCTTCGGCGCCGGACGACAAGTCTAGAATCTACGTAAAAACCTATCTAGCTTTTTATTCATTTAAAAGGTTCGAATGCCGTCAGATATTTACCAGCCATGTATAACATAAGGTTTTACTCTAAGGCTCTACAGTACCGATGAATTTATTTTCCGTTTAATGCTTTTATTGCTTTCCTTTAATGCTCGTCTCAAATAAGTCAAATGCACGCCTTATCAACTCAACGAGGAAATAATATGATAATTTCTTAAAAGTAGGTAATATCAATCCCAGCCCGATTTCCGCGAAATAATATCACGTCATTTAACCCACCGAATGGGACAGTTCCTGGAGCTTGCTCAACGATTTCACGAGTGAGTAATATTCTAAATAGCCGCGTGACGACTCCCGGATCTTCGGTTCCTGCAACTTCTTCTTGTGTTTCCTGGCGCAGACTTTGCCACATCAAAGTCTGGATATAAAAAGGCAGAAACCTCCGCATGATACGGTGCTTGTCTATTTATATCCAAAATCAATGAGCTAGGTATTTATTTTTTCTTCTGAGATTTTCATTCCACTGTCTGTCTGCTACATATTTACATACTACCTTCCGCTTGCGGCTTCGCCCGCGTGGTGTTTTGGTAAAGTAGTTTATGTTCTTCCATAGGCTTCAGATCATCCACATCACAAACGGCTCATCAGAATAAGCGTGAAACTTACATTCACACAGATAGACAATCGGACAGACAGTCAATTCGAAGTTACTTTCGTTTTTTTATAATGTCAGGTAAGGATTAGATGGAATCACGCGCTTACGCGATCTGGGTTAATAAAGTTTAACATTCGTTGTATGACAAAAAGGCTTGGGATTCGTTTTTAATTTTTACAATTTTTATTTTTATTGATGGGTATAAACTAAATATAACTTGATTTCGAAAGTTGATTGGAGACCATGTTTATTATATCGAACACGTTGTGTCGATAATTCAAGCATCATGCAGGCTAGATGGAATGACTTATAACTAACTGTCTGTCGGATTTAATAGCGTCGTGTGGTCGTCTAGGCTGTCACACGATGCTATTAGATAGATGCTAGACCTATTTAAGGAACCTTTCAAAAATAGGACTCAGATAATCAATGACTGGCGCATGCATGCTCTCTGTTGGAACAGATAGTATAATGGTATTTTAATCAAAAGGCCTTTCCAGATAAGGCCCTGTATTGTTTGTTGTAAAAATTCTAATACCGATATTTTGCATTTAATAAGTTCGTCGTTGTATATGTTTAAGAGCTTCATACAGGGCTTGCTTCGTTTTTATGTGTTTTCAGTACTTCCGGGAATACTTGAATAATGATAAATAAAAATCGAAGATTAAATGAAAGAAAATAAGTTTATTTGCGGTAAACTAATTAATTGCGGCAGCCAAATAATTTTTTGAGTATGGATATTAATAATACTATACTTAACTATTTTTTTCGGAAAGTAAGAGTCATGATGTCGGGTAGAAATAACTTTCTGGTGTGTATGCTGGTGTTAGCATTCATGATACAGCCTGATTTCAACGACAACGAAAGTGCGTATTCGTTTTTTTTTTTTAAAAAAAGCTATTGGTCGGGTTCCTACTTCCGGGTCAGCGGGAATGTTTGAAAGGGCTACCGCTACCCCGGAACATAAAGGGCTACGGAAGGAACATGGATGGGTTTTAGTCAGTAAGAGTCTAACACTCTCTTCCGCTTCACCCAGATCGGGAGGTCATTGGATGATTTCCCAGCCTGAAAAAAAAAAAGTGAAGCAGCTAGTGTAAACAGAGTCTCTAAAGGTATTATTAGAAAGAAAGGTATAGAATGCTGGAACTAGCGTGTCAAACAATCCCACACTCAAGCAAGGTCTAAGTTTAAAATGTGGCTTTGGTATGGGAAACCCAGTAGTGGGCCGTTATCTGTGAGGATATGATTTTATGTCGTAAGATAGGTTTAGGTGCAAAAACCGCCTATCGGCGTTTGTTTTTAATTGCTTCATTGCTTTTCTTGGCAAATATAAGTCAAAAAAATTATACTTGTGTGACTGTTCCTAAATTACCACAGGCTGATAATATTTTCGTTTTTCCTAACTTCGTTAATATTAGTGTTTGAGTCGGTTCCCCATAAGGGGGAAGAGCCGCGCTCCGCCTTCCGCGCGACTCTGTAGGGCTCGTCCCGGACTGGTCACCCTCCCACCGATAGAGATTAAATGAATTCCAAATGTGAAGAAGTCCAATGCCTTGCAAAGTCAGTAATAGAGCAAGGAAAGGATTGGAAGAAATTGTAAATAGGGCGGAATTCATAGTAGTGAAAATTGAAAGTGGTTTTAGAAGATTACCAAATAATAGGGGAATGCAAAGTATATTGTTATATAACTTAGTGAGTAACCCTTACACTAGTGTAACGGGTATTTTGACAGACATTACTCACACGATACCTTGCATCTGTAAGGCGCGTGTTCGTATAAGTTTGACTCAATTATTGGCCTGGTATAAAATATAAAATATTTAAGAGATACTGGATAAAAGAGTTGAGAATCTAGGCTCAAGAGCCATTATAATTATAAAAGAGTTTTAGATAAAACTCTCCTAAATGATTAATATTATTGATCTGAGGTGAAGGTGAAGTTAATAGGGTAGAGAATTGAAACTCTGGAATGATTCTTATAAAAGAGTCTTGGGATAAAAGACCTAGTAATATACAAGAATTACTAGTTAGTGGAGTAGAGAACCAAGTCTCGGAGATAATCATTATTAATTAAATGAGCTGTTGGTCAGCACACAGTCTCGTCAATGAAGAAGGTAAAGGGATCGCGTGACGCTTGCGCTTTAATTCATTATTTATAGTTACGTTAATTCATTTAATTACAGTGTACCCACTTCAGTGAGATCGGGAACCGTTTTACAACGTTTGTTTCATTCTACGTGTTCTGCTAGATCTGACGCATAGAGCCTCTAACGACCCTAATACGATTCTAAAACAACACGTTCCCTAGACATAAACTAAATGTCTTACTCAATCCTAAGGCAGAATGCTGCAAAGCCCAACTGTAATTGAGGAAGACAAGTTTTGAGTAGTTCTAAATGCAGACTACTGTGAATTTACCCTGTGAAATTACCCTTACGGCGGTCTAGCCGCCTTCTTTACTATTATAGCACAAATCTAGCACAAGCGCACCGTAGACTCAGTCTCTAGCAAAATACAGCCATTTATTACAAACATCAAGTAGGCATCAAGTTAGAAAAAATCCTGCCCTTTGAGAGCTATATAAGCGTGCACGGGCTAAATCGGTAATTACACGGAAATAATCAAAAGGCCTTTCCAGATAAGGCCCTGTATTGTTTGTTGTAAAAATTCTAATACCGATATTTTGCATTTAATAAGTTCGTCGTTGTAAATGTTTAAGAGCTTCATACAGGGCTTGCTTCGTTTGTATGTGTTTTCAGTACTTCCGGGAATACTTGAATAATGATAAATAAAAATCGAAGATTAAATGAAAGAAAATAAGTTTATTTGCGGTAAACTAATTAATTGCGGCAGCCAATTAATTTTATGAGTATGGATATTAATAATACTATAACTATTTTTTTCGGAAAGTAAGAGTCATGATGTCGGGTAGAAATAACTTTCTGGTGTGTATGCTGGTGTTAGCATTCATAATACAGCCTGATTTCAAAGACAATGAAAGTGCGTATTCGTTTAAAAAAAAAATAGCTATTGGTCCGGTTCCTACTTCCGGGTCAGCGGGAATGTTCGAAAGGGCTACTGCTACCCCGGAACATAAAGGGCTACGGAAGGAACATGGATGGGTTTTAGTCAGTAAGAGTCTAATACTCTCTTCCGCTTCACCCAGAGCGGGAGAAGTCATTGGATGATTTCCCAAACTGAAAAAAAAAAAGTGAAGCAGCTAGTGTAAACAAAGTCTCTAAAGGTATTAAGAAAGAAAGGTATAGAATGCTGGAACTAGCGTGTCAAACAATCCCACACTCAAGCAAGGTCTAAGTTTAAAATGTGGCTTTGGTATGGGAAACCCAGTAGTGGGCCGTTATCTGTGAGGATATGATTTTATATCGTAAGATAGGTTTAGGTCCAAAAACCGCTTATCGGCGTCTGTTTTTAATTGCTTCATTGCTTTTCTTGGCAAATACAAGTCAAAAAAATTATACTTGTGTGACTGTTCCTAAATTACCCCAGGCTGATAATATTTTCGTTTTTCCTAACTTCGTTAATATTAGTGTTTGAGTCGGTTCCCCATAAGGGAGAAGAGCCGCGCTCCGCCTTCCGCGCGACTCTGTAGGGCTCGTCCCGGACTGGTCACCCTCCCACCGATAGAGATTAAATGAATTCCAAATGTGAAGAAGTCCAATGCCTTGCAAAGTCATTAATAGAGCAAGGAAAGGATTGGAACAAAATTGTAAATAGGGCTTAGGAATTCATAGTAGTGAAAATTGGAAGTGGTTTTAGAAGATTACCATATAATAGGGGAATGCAAAGTATATTGTTATATAACTTAGTGAGTAACCCTTACACTAGTGTAACGGGTATTTTGACAGACATTACTCACACGATACCTCGCATCTGCAAGGCGCGTGTTTGTATAAGTTTGACTCAATTATTGGCCTGGTATAAAATATAAAATATTCCAGAGATACTGGATAAAATAGTTGAGAATCTAGGCTCAAGAGTCATTATAATTTTAATAGAGTTTTAGATAAAACTCTCCTAAATGATTAATATTATTGATCTGAGGTGAAGGTGAAGTTAACAGGGTAGAGAATTGAAACTCTGGAATGATTGTTATAAAAGAGTCTTGGGATAAAAGACCTAGTAATATACAAGAATTACTAGTTAGTGGAGTAGAGAACCAAGAGCTGTGGGTCAACACACAGTCTCGTCAATGAAGAAGGTAAAGGGACTTGCGCTTTAGTTCATTATTTATAGTTATGTTAATTCATTTAATTACAGTGTACCCACTTCAGTGAGATCGGGAACCGTTTTACAACGTTTGTTTCATTCTACGTGTTCTGCTAGATCTGACGCATAGAGCCTCTAACGACCCTAATACGATTCTAAAAGAACACGTTCCCTAGACATAAACTAAATGTCTTACTCAATCCTAAGGCAGAATGCTACAAACTGCAATTGAGGAAGACAAGTTTTGAGTAGTTCTAAATGCAGGCTACTGTGAATTTACTCTGTGAAATTACCCTTACGGCGGTCTAGCCGCCTTCTTTACTATTATAGCACAAATCTAGCACAAGCGCACTGTAGACTCAGCCTCTAGCAAAATACATTACGATCGTAGTTGGTGAGCGCCGAAGTGGTAATTCGTCACCTCACATTTCCTTACTCTTCCCCATTTAGAGGACGCGGTGCGGCTAGTAACGGCTTTGCATCCAAGTAGCGTGTCTCGCTAAACAGTAACGATTTAGTAATAGTCCTACAAAACGGACGGGGTTATTTTAACGAGAGACGTTCCCTAGTGTTTATACAGTGTCTACCAATTCAGTTTGGGGTACTTGGTGAAGCCTACCCCCACTCCCTGGAAATGTGCGGCAACAAGCCTCACGCAAAGCATTCTGTGGCAAGACCTTTTTGGAAGCAGACACCATCAGTAACGTTTGGTTGGCTTATGTAATTATAGATTGGCCTGATGGCCTAATAACGAACAGTGATGATATTTACGGTTCTGCCTTCCATGTGCGGAGTGTCAGTTAAAGTCAACAGTCGTCAATAGACAGGAGCATTGATGCTCAGTGTCAAGTATAGGGGAAGGCCTTCCCCGTTTCCCTATAACCAAACGTAAATGACAATTATCTGTCAAGGTACGGAGTAGGAGATGGGCAGGTAATTTGACCCTATCCTATCAGCCTAGTTGGCAGAGCCTAACGTGACTCCGGTGGGAAAGAGATAAACATAATGCCTATTCATACTTCCTTATTGTTTTCAATTTTGTGGACAAAAAGACGGACTTTTTGAAGTGAAACTTATTTATCGGGGTTGGAAATAAATTTAGTGTAACATTTTTTCGTTACGCGTCACATTTTTCCGTTACGCGCCATCTTCTTCTTATCCCTACCACGCGTGATTCGAAGTATACTTTCTCTAGCGGAGTAGGGATTGGTATTACAATAACAACAACAAACAACAACAACAACAACAAACAACAACAACTACTACAACAAATACAACAACAACAACAACAAAAACAACTTTATCTAATTTAACTTTATTTAACCAATTTCTGTAAAGTTGCATATAGTAAATTATTTTTTGAAAAATAATGTCATAAAGAAGTTTCACTTCTTATGAGTGTACGCTAGTATACGCACACATTTTTTTATTGTTACCGATAGCTGATTAAGCTCATCGAGTTGAAGAGATGGTTGCAGTTGAAAGATAAAATTTCCATAAGGTAATTTGTTATAAATGTATATTAACAACATTCACTAACATTTTATATGAAGTCTTTTTGAATATTTGGATGTTTGTACCTAATAAATATGATTTTAATGGGGGAAAGGTGTGTAAGGACAAGGTTAAGTGGCGATTTATTCTCTCTGCTATTTGATAGATAACTTTTTTAGCAAGGAAGAATACTTTAATAGTATGGTGAAACACTTTTCTCATTTACTGTACTGAGTGAAAAAGCACAAAAAAAGAGATATTAAATTAATCGAATCGGGGGCGTCGGCCATAGGTGCGTCGACCACTGGGGGCGTAAGCCACGGACCCATAAATCATGGTGCTCGCGTATTTACAAACATTCTAAAAGTTAATAATACTAAATCAATCAATTTTGAAATTTCTATCTGTTGTATATTTACCTACCTAGGTACCGATGAATTTATTTTCCGTTTAATGGCTTTATTGCGTTCCTTTAATGCTCGTCTCAAATAAGTCAAATGCACGCCTTATCAACTTAACGAGGAAATAATATGATAATTTCTTAAAAGTAGGTAATATCAATCCCAGCCCGATTTCCGCGAAATAATATCACGTCATTTAACCCACCGAATGGGACAGTTCCTGGAGCTTGCTCAACGATTTCGCGAGTGAGTAATATTCTAAACTGTTCAGTGATCTTATTGAAAGCTAGACAGCATTGGGAAAATTAATAAAATATATTTATTGAGCTCAGTCGTTACGGGTCGTCGGAAGCCCGAAAATCTGACAGCCAGTCTTACCAAGGGGTATCGTATTGCCCAGTTGGCGGGATGGGAGAAGGAAAGGTCCTGCCGATCCTGTCGCCCCGGGAGACGCCCCGTGAGTCGGGAGCCGCGTGACGACTCCCGGATCTTCGGTTCCTGCAACTTCTTCTTGTGTTTCCTGGCGCAGACTTTGCCACATCAAAGTCTGGATATAAAAAGGCCAAAGACCTTCGCATGATACGGTGCTTGTCTATTTATACCCAAAACCTCAATGAGCTAGGTATTTATTTTTTCTTCTGAGATTTTCATTCCACTGTCTGTCTGCTACATATTTACATACTACCTTCCGCTTGCGGCTTCGCCCGCGTGGTGTTTTGGTAAAGTAGTTTATGTTCTTCCATAGGCTTCAGATCATCCACATCACAAACGGCTCATCAGAATAAGCGTGAAACTTACATTCACACAGATAGACAATCGGACAGACAGTCAATTCGAAGTTACTTTCGTTTTTTTATAATGTCAGGTAAGGATTAGATGGAATCACGCGCTTACGCGATCTGGGTTAATAAAGTTTAAGATTCGTTGTATGACAAAAAGGCTTGGGATTAGTTTTTAATTTTTACAATTTTTATTTTTATTGATGGGTATAAACTAAATATAACTTGATTTCGAAAGTTGATTGGAGACCATGTTTATTATATCGAACACGTTGTGTCGATAATTCAAGCATCATGCCGGCTAGATGGAATGACTTATAACTAACTGTCTGTCGGATTTAATAGCGTCGTGTGGTCGTCTAGGCTGTCACACGATGCTATTAGATAGATGCTAGACCTATTTAAGGAACCTTTCAAAAATAGGACTCAGATAATCAATGACTGGCGCATGCATGCTCTCTGTTGGAACAGATAGTATAATGGTATTTTAATCAAAAGGCCTTTCCAGATAAGGCCCTGTATTGTTTGTTGTAAAAATTCTAATACCGATATTTTGCATTTAATAAGTTCGTCGTTGTAAATGTTTAAGAGCTTCATACAGGGGTTGCTTCGTTTGTATGTGTTTTCAGTACTTCCGGGAATACTTAAATAATGATAAATAAAAATCGAAGATTAAATGAAAGAAAATAAGTTTATTTGCGGTAAACTAAATAATTGCGGCAGCCAAATAAATTTATGAGTATGGATATTAATAATACTATAACTATTTTTTTCGGAAAGTAAGAGTCATGTTGTCGGGTAGAAATAACTTTCTGGTGTGTATGCTGGTGTTAGCATTCATGATACAGCCTGATTTCAAAGACAACGAAAGTGCGTATTCGTTTTAAAAAAAAATAGCTATTGGTCCGGTTCCTACTTCCGGGTAAGCGGGAATGTTCGAAAGGGCTACCGCTACCCCGGAACATAAAGGGCTACGGAAGGAACATGGATGGGTTTTAGTCAGTAAGAGTCTAATACTCTCTTCCGCTCCACCCAGAGCGGGAGAAGTCATTGGATGATTTCCCAGACTGAAAAAAAAAAGTGAAGCAGCTAGTGTAAACAGAGTCTCTAAAGGTATTATTAGAAAGAAAGGTATACATAGAATGGTGGAACTAGCGTGTCAAAGAATCCCACACTCAAGCAAGGTCTAAGTTTAAAATGTGGCTTTGGTATGGGAAACCCAGTAGTGGGCCGTTATCTGTGAGGATATGATTTTATATCGTAAGATAGGTTTAGGTGCAAAAACCGTTTATCGTTACCCCAGGCTGATAATATTTTCGTTTTTCCTAACTTCGTTAATATTAGTGTTTGAGTCGGTTCCCCATAAGGGAGAAGAGCAGCGCTCCGCCTTCCGCGTGACTCTGTAGGGCTCGTCCCGGACTGGTCACCCTCCCACCGATAGAGATTAAATGAATTCCAAATGTGAAGAAGTCCAATGCCTTGCAAAGTCATTAATAGAGCAAGGAAAGGATTGGAAGAAATTGTAAATAGGGCTTAGGAATTCATAGTAGTGAAAATTGGAAGTGGTTTTAGAAGATTACCAAATAATAGGGGAATGCAAAGTATATTGTTATATAACTCAGTGAGTAACCCTTACACTAGTGTAACGGGTATTTTGACAGATATCTCACACGATACCTCGCATCTGTACGGCGCGTGTTCGTTAAAGTTTGACTCAATTATTGGCCTGGTATAAAATATACAATATTCCAGAGATACTAGATAAAATAGTTGAGAATCTAGGCTCAAGAGTCATTATAATTTTAATAGAGTTTTAGATAAAACTCTCCTAAATTATTAATATTATTGATCTGAGGTGAAGGTGAAGTTAACAGGGTAGAGAATTGAAACTGTGGAATGATTGTTATAAAAGAGTCTTGGGATAAAAGACCTAGTAATATACAAGAATTTAGTTAGTGGAGTAGAGAACCAAGAGCTGTGGGTCAACAAACAGTCTCGTCAATGAAGAAGGTAAAGGGATCGTTACGCTTGCGCTTTAATTCATTATTTATAGTAACGTTAATTCATTTAATTACAGTGTACCCACTTTAGTGAGATCGGGAACCGTTTTACAACGTTTGTTTCATTCTACGTGTTCTGCTAGATCTAACGCATAGAGCCTCTAACGACCCTAATACGATTCTAAAAGAACACGTTCCCTAGACATAAACTAAATGTCTTACTCAATCCTAAGGCAGAATGCTACAAACTGCAATTGAGGAAGACAAGTTTTGAGTAGTTCTAAATGCAGACTACTGTGAATTTAATAATAATAATAATTTGATTCGAGCAACAAGACTCATAGTGTTAGTAACAATATACTTACAAACTATGTTAGTAAAACAGTTACAAAACAAAAAGAAAACAGATTGTGACATCAGATTGTGACATCACTGCTGCATGGTGACAGGCCCAGCCGACACCCTGCAGCAGTGATTCACAAACACACAATCAAGCCTGCTCGCTATCATAGACAGGATGCTGTTGGCGCTGCTCCGCACCCTACGGACCAAGGATGCGCACCGCTTCCGCATCACGGTGTAAAAGCAGTTCACGTGAGCTTCAGCGAACATCCCTGAAGCGCTGCAGTATCGGGGCAACCCCATCAACACCCTGAACGCATTATTGTATTGGATGCGAAGGGCGCCGTATGATTTTTGAGTATAATGAACCCACAGACTGCAAGTATAAAAAGACGTACAGTAAGCACTAAATATAGTGCGCTTGACCTCTTTAGAGGCACGCCTGAATCTGCGGGCAATCATATTAGCTCTCACACACAGCGCCCTTCGCTCCCTGTCAATATCCTCATCGTCTTTGAGACCAGTAGTCAATAAGTGACCCAGATATTTAAATCGGTCTACCCTCACAAGGGGTATACCGTTCAACTTAACTGAAGGTACTGCTTCCGGGTATCTACCCCTGGCCCCAAAGACCATGACCACACTCTTCTTAACATTATATGCCAAACCATGTAGTCTGGCATATTGCTCGCAAGTGGCTACGAGTGTCCTGAGCCCGCAGATTGACGCGCTCAACAGCACCATGTCGTCAGCGTAGCTAATGTTATTACAACACGCCATCAATATGACACCCGACACGCATGCTGCTAAGCGCGCCAACCAGATCATTCACGTATAGGTTGAATAGCGTAGGCGAGCATAACCCCCCCTGCCTCACCCCGCACTCCAACCCATACGGCCTAGACAGGGCACCAGCCCACCTCACACTATTGACTTGGTTTCCATACCAGTATTTTAGAGTATTTGTCACCGCTGGTGGCATATTAACCTCTTCCATCTTTCTCCATAAAATGTCGTAGGAAACCAAGTCAAAAGCCTTGCTCAAATCAAGGAAGCATGCGTATACTGGAGTGTGGCGATCCGTGTAGTACTTCACAGTGTGCTTCACACTCAATATAGCGCTGTCAGTGGATAATCCAGACCTGAAACCGAATTGGTTATCGTGAACACGTATATGACTACTAAGTTGAGCGTGGAGCACACCGTCAAACACTTTCGACATGACTGTGGCAAGAGATATTGGCCTGTAATTGTTCTTATCGCCCATGTCACCAGTCTTATTTTTGACGATAAGCACCACTGTTGTTTTGATCATGTCACTCGGCATATAAGCATGACCCAGACAAAAGGTAAAAAGCATAGCCAACACTCTTGGCAAATGTGGACCAGCAAATCGGAGGTGCTCAATGCTGAGACCATCATGACCAGGAGATTTTCCTCGACGCATTGCTTTAATTCTGTTAAATAGCATTTTAGCAGTAATTTTAACTCCTAGGTCTTTCCGTGGCTCAACATTGAGCGGCGACTTAGATGGGCCTAATGGTGACTGCACACTAAAATGGTCCACAAAAAGGTCAGCTATTTGTCTAGCATCACTCACGCCATCAACGCAAACAGGGAGGCTAGGCTTGCCCTTCAGTCTATTTACCCTGTGAAATTACCCTTACGGTGGTCTAGCCGCCTTCTTTACTATTATAGCACAAATCTAGCACAAGCGCACCGTAGACTCAGCCTCTAGCAAAATACATTACGATCGTAGTTGGTGAGCGCCGAAGTGGTAATTCGTCACCTCACATTACCATACTCTTCCCCATTTAGAGGACGCGGTGCGGCTAGTAACGGCTTTGCATCCAAGTAGCGTGTCTCGCTAAACAGTAACGATTTAGTAATAGTCCTACAAAACGGACGGGGTTATTTTAACGAGACACGTTCCCTAGTGTTTATACAGTGTCTACCAATTCAGTTTGGGGTACTTGGTGAAGCCTACCCCCACTCCCTGGAAATGTGCGTCAACAAGCCTCACGCAAAGCATTCTGTGGCAAGACCTTTTTGGAAGCAGACACCATCAGTAACGTTTGGTTGGCTTATGTAATTATAGATTGGCCTGATGGCCTAATAACGAACAGTGATGATATTTACGGTTCTGCCTTCCATGTGCGGAGTGTCAGTTAAAGTCAACAGTCGTCAATAGACAGGAGCATTGATGCTCAGTGTCAAGTATAGGGGAAGGCCTTCCCCGTTTCCCTATAACCAAACGTAACTGACAATTATCTGTCAAAGTCAAGTCAAGTCAAGTCAAAACATTTATTTCAAATAGGCACAAGAATGGCACTTTTGAACGTCAAAATGAACAAGAAATAGAACTGATTCTAGTCGCCCCTTCCAAAAAGTAGTTTCGTGTGGAGAAGAATGGGCAAGAAACTCCACCGTTACTTTTTTAAAATGTTTTACAATGTTTTGTATACATGTATTATAACATTATATGTGAAGACGATGTACCCAGAATAAAAACAATACATCACAAAAGGTGAAAAGAAAATCACATGTAGCAGTGGCAAGTAAACTTAATTATGTCATAAGTGCATGGTGCTCACATATTTAGAAACATTCTAAAAGTTAATAATAATAAATTAATCAATGTGTGAGAAGTTATTCCAATATAATAAAATAATATGGTACAAATTACCTAATTTACTTAGCAACCAGTTTGATTTTGTCTAGACACTAGAATGTCCTGTGGAGCAGGAACAGCATGTTTCCAAGCATCCTTATCTTTAATATAATCTTCTAATTTGTAATTAGCTTGTTTACAAAGTGTACTTTTAATATGAGTTTTAAATTTTCTTTCATTTAATTGCAGTATGTCACAAGGTATTATGTTGTAACATTTAACACAGAACCCCATAAAAGATGTATGTACTTTTGACAATCGAAAAAATGGTTGAATTATTTTATCTTTATTTCTAGTATTAAAATTATGCCTGCCTAAAAAGATGTCTATTTTTTCTTACATACATAATATTTTCATAAATGAATTGGCAAGGTACTGTCATAATATTAATCCTTTTAAATAGTTCCCTAAGCGATTCGCGACGACGAAGATTGTAAATAGCCCTGATCGCTCGCTTTTGCAAAATAAAAATGGATTCAATGTCAGCAGCCCGACCCCACAGTAAAATGCCATACGACATAATGCTATGGAAGTAACTAAAATAGACCAAACGCGCGGTTTCTACGTCTGTTAACTGCCTTATCTTTCTAACAGCATAAGCGGCCGAGCTTAGCCGTCCCGCAAGAGTTGTTATATGGGGACCCCATTGCAACTTGTCGTCTAGCGTGATTCCCAGGAAAACCGTCTGCTTAATAAATTCCAGCTTTTCTCCGTTCAATATGATGTCACAATCGCTACTTTTAACATTAGGTAATGTAAATCTAATGCGTTTGTCAAGGTACGGAGTAGGAGATGGGCAGGTAATTTGACCCTATCCTATCAGCCTAGTTGGCAGAGCCTAACGTGACTCCGGTGGGAAAGAGATAGACATAATGCCTATTCATACTTCCTTATTGTTTTCAATTTTGTGGACAAAAAGACAGACTTTTTGAAGTGAAACTTCTTTATCGGGGTTGGAAATAAATTTAGTGTAACATTTTTTCGTTACGCGTCACATTTTTCCGTTACGCGCCATCTTCTTCTTATCCCTACCATGCGTGATTCGAAGTATACTTTCTCCAGCGGAGTAGGGATTGGTATTACAATAACAAAAACAAACAACAACAACAAACAACAACAACAACAAAAACAACTACAACAACAACAACAAAAACAACTTTATCTAATTTAACTTTATTTAACCAATTTCTGTAAAGTTTTATATAGTAAATTATTTTTTGAAAAATAATGTCCTCAAGAAGTTTCACTTCTTATGAGTGTACGCTAGTATACGCACACATTTTTTTATTGTTACCGATAGCTGATTAAGCTCATCGAGTTGAAGAGATGGTTGCAGTTGAAAGATAAAATTTCCATAAGGTAATTTGTTATAAATGTATATTAACAACATTCACTAACATTTTATATGAAGTCTTTTTGAATATTTGGATGTTTGTACCTAATAAATATGATTTTAATGGGGGAAAGGTGTGTAAGGACAAGGTTAAGTGGCGATTTATTCTCTCTGCTATTTGATAGATAACTTTTTTAGCTAGGAAGAATACTTTAATAGTATGGTGAAACACTTTTCTCATTTACTGTACTGAGTGAAAAAGCACAAAAAAAGAGATATTAAATTAATCGAATCGGGGGCGTCGGCCATAGGTGCGTCGACCACTGGGGGCGTAAGCCACGGACCCATAAATCATGGTGCTCACGTATTTACAAACATTCTAAAAGTTAATAATACTAAATCAATCAATTTGGAAATTTCTATCGGTTGTATATTTACCTACCTAGGTACCGATGAATTTACTTTCCGTTTAATGCTTTTATTGCTTTCCTTTAATGCTCGTCTCAAATAAGTCAAATGCACGCCTTATCAATTCAACGAGGAAATAATATGATAATTTCTTAAAAGTAGGTAATATCAATCCCAGCCCGATTTCCGCGAAATAATATCACGTCATTTAACCCACCGACAGTTCCTGGAGCTTGCTCAACGATTTCACGAGTGAGTAATATTCTAAACTGTTCAGTGATCTTATTGAAAGCTAGACAGCATTGGGAAAATTAATAAAATATATTTATTGAGCTCAGTCGTTACGGGTCGTCGAAAGCCCGAAAATCTGACAGCCAGTCTTACCAAGGGGTATCGTATTGCCCAGTTGGCGGGATGGGAGAATAAAAGGTCCTGTCGCCCCTGTCGCCCCGGGAGCCGCCCCGTGAGTCAGGAGCCGCGTCCCGGATCTTCGGTTCCTGCAACTTCTTCTTGTGTTTCCTGGCGCAGACTTTGCCACATCAACGTCTGGATATAAAAAGCAAACTTCGCATGATACGGTGTTTGTCTATTTATTTCCAAAACCTCAATGAGCTATTTATTTTTGTTCTCAGATTTTCATTCCACTGTCTGTCTGCTACATATTTACATACTACCTTCCGCTTGCGGCTTCGCCCGCGTGGTGTTTTGGTAAAGTAGTTTATGTACTTCCATAGGCTTCAGATCATCCACATCACAAACGGCTCAGCAGAATAAGCGTGAAACTTACATTCACACAGATAGACAATCGGACAGACAGTCAATTCGAAGTTACTTTCGTTTTTTTATAATGTCACGTAAGGATTAGATGGAATCACGCGCTTACGCGGTCTGGGTTAATAAAGTTTAAGATTCATTGTATGACAAAAAGGATTGGGATTAGTTTTTAATTTTTACAATTTTAATTTTTATTGATAGGTATAAATGATATATTTGATTAAGTTAGAATTGAATATTGACTGTGAATGGCGATACTACTTGATTTCGAAAATTGATTGGATTCCATTTTTATTATATCGAACACGTTGTGTCGATAATTCAAGCATCATGCAGGCTAGATAGAATGACTTATAACTGTCTGTCGGATTTAATAGCGTCGTGTCGCGACGGGTCGTCTAGGCTGTCACACGATGCTATTAGATAGATGCTAGACCTATTTAAGGGACCTCTCAAAATAGGTCTCAGATAATCAATGACTGACGCATCCATGCTCTCTGTTGGAACAGATAGTATAATGGTATTTTAATCAAAAGGCCTTTCCAGATAAGGCCCTGTATTGTTTGTTGTAAAAATTCTAATACCGATATTTTGCATTTTATAAGTTCGTCGTTGTAAATGTTTAAGAGCTTCATACAAGGCTTGCTTCGTTTGTATGTGTTTTCAGTACTTCCGGGAATACTTAAATAATGATAAATAAAAATCGAAGATTAAATGAGTGCGGGGCAGTGGTCCAACTGCTCCGTCCAACTAGTTGGACCACGGGTCTGTACTAGGGGCAGTTGTCCAACTTTAAAAATAGTTGGACCACAGCACCTTTTGCGAGTTCCGTGGTCCAATTCATTTAAAAAATAACTTACCAACTTTAAAAACCTCAACTGCATCTTTGTGTATATGGTTACCTACTGGGTTAGGTGAGGATATTAATAATACTATAACTATTTTTTTCGGAAAGTAAGAGTCATGATGTCGGGTAGAAATAACTTTCTGGTGTGTATGCTGGTGTTAGCATTCATGATACAGCCTGATTTCAACGACAACGAAAGTGCGTATTCGTTTAAAAAAAAAATAGCTATTGGTCCGGTTCCTACTTCCGGGTCAGCGGGAATGTTCGAAAGGGCTACCGCTACCCCGGAACATAAAGGGCTACGGAAGGAACATGGATGGGTTTTAGTCAGTAAGAGTCTAACACTCTCTTCCGCTCCAACCAGAGCGGGAGAAGTAATTGGATGATTTCCCAGATTGAAAAAAAAAAAAGTGAAGCAGCTAGTGTAAACAGAGTCTCTAAAGGTATTATTAGAAAGAAAGGTATAGAATGGTGGAACTAGCGTGTCAAAGAATCCCACACTCAAGCAAGGTCTAAGTTTAAAATGTGGCTTTGGTATGGGAAACCCAGTAGTGGGCCGTTATCTGTGAGGATATGATTTTATGTCGTAAGATAGGTTTAGGTTCAAAAACCGCTTATCGGCGTTTGGTTTTAATTGCTTCATTGCTTTTCTTGGCAAATATAAGTCAAAAAAATTATACTTGTGTGACTGTTCCTAAATTACCCCAGGCTGATAATATTTTCGTTTTTCCTAACTTCGTTAATATTAGTGTTTGAGTCGGTTCCCCATAAGGGGGAAGAGCCGCGCTCCGCCTTCCGCGCGACTCTGTAGGGCTCGTCCCGGACTGGTCACCCTCCCACCGATAGAGATTAAATGAATTCCAAATGTGAAGAAGTCCAATGCCTTGCAAAGTCAGTAATAGAGCAAGGAAAGGATTGGAAGAAATTGTAAATAGGGCGGAATTCATTGTAGTGAAAATTGGAAGTGGTTTTAGAAGATTACCAAATAATAGGGGAATGCAAAGTATATTGTTATATAACTTAGTGAGTAACCCTTACACTAGTGTAACGGGTATTTTGACAGACATTACTCACACGATACCTCGCATCTGTAAGGCGCGTGTTCGTATAAGTTTGACTCAATTATTGGCCTGGTATAAAATATACAATATTCAAGAGATACTGCATAAAAGAGTTGAGAATCTAGGCTCAAGAGTCATTATAATTATAAAAGAGTTTTAGATAAAACTCTCCTAAATGATTTATGTTATTGATCTGAGGTGAAGGTGAAGTTAATAGGGTAGAGAATTGAAACTCTGGAATGATTGTTATAAAAGAGTCTTGGGATAAAAGACCTAGTAATATACAAGAATTACTAGTTAGTGGAGTAGAGAACCAAGTCTCGGAGATAATCATTATTAATTAAATGAGCTGTGGGTCAACACACAGTCTCATCAATGAAGAAGGTAAAGAGATCGCTACGCTTGCGCTTTAATTCATTATGTATAGTTACGTTAATTCATTTAATTACAGTGTACCCACTTTAGTGAGATCGGGAACCGTTTTACAACGTTTGTTTCATTCTACGTGTTCTGCTAGATCTGACGCATCTGATCTCCTAAGGCAGAATGCTGCAAAGCCCAACTGTAATTGAGGAAGACAAGTTTTGAGTAGTTCTAAATGCAGACTACTGTGAATTTACCCTGTGAAATTACCCTTACGGCGGTCTAGCCGCCTTCTTTACTATTATAGCACAAATCTAGCACAAGCGCACCGTAGACTCAGTCTCTAGCAAAATACAGCAATTTATTACAAACATCAAGTAGGCATCAAGTTGGAAAAAATCCTGCCCTTTGAGAGCTATATAAGCGTGCACGGGCTAAATCGGTAATTACACGGAAATAGTTGTATTGTTGGATTGAAGGAGGATTTCTTGAACGTTTTTATGATAACAGATGGCGCCACCTGTACGTTCCGTTCAGAGGTGATTGCAACGGCCAAACCACAAACAAGTTGTACTGTTTGTTGTTTGGCCTTTTACGATGCCGCGATTTGTATGAACATCGTTGGATAGGTATTTTGAAGCTGAACAAAAGATACTAGTCACCATGTCTAGGTCTACTCATTAGGTCTGTCACTAGGTCTTAGTCCGTTTAGAGTAATGCATTATGCAGTTGGTTTAGTTTTTCACATTTTGACAGATGGGTATTATTACATTGTAAGTTTTTAAGAAGAAGCATGTTTGAGAATTTTCTAAAAATGGTAATTATCTTGTGATTAGAGATAAGTAATAAAAAGTGTAATTGTATTTAAAGGTTATGGTGTAATAAACCAAATAGCAGTAAAACGTGAATTATTTTAACAAGTAATTTAACACTTGGTTGTAATGTCTTTACGTTTAGTGTAAAATTATTGTTGTTTATGAGCGAATTTGCACATTTGAATTATTTATATAAGCCAGAGTTACAATATTAAGGTTAATTATATGGAGTTCAAAGTCAAGTCAAATAATGTATTTCAAATAGGCACAAGAAAGGCACTTTTGAACGTCAAAATGAACAAGAAATAGAACCGATTCTTGTCGCCCTTTCCAAATGGTAGTTTCGTGTATAGAAGAATGAACTCTACGTTACTTTTTTAAATATTTTGTATACATGAATTATAACATTATATGTGAAGACGATGCACCCAGAATAAAAATACTACACCCCAAAAGGTAAAACGAAAAACAAATATAAAAATGCCAGGTAAAATTGATTATGTCATAAATACATGATGCTCACGTATTTACAAACATTCTAAAAGTTAATAATACTAAATCAATCAATTTGAAATTTCTATCTGTTCTACCTAGGTACCGATGAATTTATTTTCCGTTTAATGCTTTTATTGCTTTCCTTTAATCAAATTTCCTCAAATAAGTCAAATGCACGCCTTATCAACTCAACGAGGAAATAATATGATAATTTCTTAAAAGTAGGTAATATCAATCCCAGCCCGATTTCCGCGAAATAATATCACGTCATTTAACCCACCGACAGTTCCTGGAGCTTGCTCAACGATTTCACGAGTGAGTAATATTCTAAACTGTTCAGTGATCTTATTGAAAGCTAGACAGCATTGGGAAAATTAATAAAATATATTTATTGAGCTCAGTCGTTACGGGTCGTCGAAAGCCCGAAAATCTGACAGCCAGTCTTACCAAGGGGTATCGTATTGCCCAGTTGGCGGGATGGGAGAAGGAAAGGTCCTGCCGATCCTGTCACCCCGGGAGACGCCCCGTGAGTCGGGAGCCAAGTGACACCTCCCGGATCTTCGGTTCCTGCAACTTCTTCTTGTGTTTCCTGGCGCAGACTTTGCCACATCAAAGTCTGAATATAAAAAGGCGCAAACCTTCGCTTGATACGGTGCTTGTCTATTTATATCCAAAACCTCAAGGAGCTAGGTATTTATTTTTTCTTCTGAGATTTTCATTCCACTGTCTGTCTGCTACATATTTACATACTACCTTCCGCTTGCGGCTTCGCCCGCGTGGTATTTTGGTAAAGTAGTTTATAAACTTCCATAGGCTTCAGATCATCCACATAACAAACCGCTCAGCAGAAAGCGTGAAACTTACATTCACACAAATAGACAATCGGACAGACAGTCAATTCGAAGTTACTTTCGTTTTTGAAGTGAAACTTCTTTATCGGGGTTAGACAAAAATTTTTCTGTTACGGAAGTACGTCACATTTTTCTGTTACGGAAGTACGTCACATTTTTGAAGTGAAACTTCTTTATCGGGGTTAGACAAAAATTTTTCGGTAGGTAGGTAGGTAGGTAGGTAGGTAGGTAGGTAGGTAGGTAGGTAGGTAGGTAGGTAGGTAGATAGGTAGGTAGGTAGGTAGGTAGGTAGGTAGGTAGGTAGGTAGGTAGGTAGGTAGGTAGGTAGGTAGGTAGGTAGGTAGGTAGGTAGGTAGGCAGGTAGGTAGGTAGGTAGGTTGGTAGGTAGGTAGGTAGGTAGGTAGGTAGGTAGGTAGGTAGGTAGGTAGGTAGGTAGGTAAGTAGGTAGGTAGGTAGGTAGGTAGGTAGGTAGGTAGGGGTAGGTAGGTAGGTAGGTAGGGAGGCAACAACAACAACAACAACAACAACAACAACAACAACAATAGTTAATTATTTTTTGAAAAATTACGTCATAAAGAAGTTTCACTTCTTACGAGTGTACGCTAGTACACGCACACTTTTTTTTTTTTTATAATGTCACGTAAGGATTAGATGGAATCACGCGCTTACGCGGTCTGGGTTAATAAAGTTTAAGATTCGTTGTATGACAAAAAGGCTTGGGATTGGTTTTTAATTTTTACAATTTTTATTTTTATTGATAGGTATAAATGATATATTTGATTAAGTTAGAATTGAATATTGACTGTGAATGGCGATACTACTTGATTTCGAAAATTGATTGGATTCCATTTTTACTATATCGAACACGTTGTGTCGATAATTCAAGCATCATGCAGGCTAGATAGAATGACTTATAACTGTCTGTCGGATTTAATAGCGTCGTGTCGCGACGGGTCGTCTAGGCTGTCACACGATGCTATTAGAAAGATGCTAGACCTATTTAAGGGACCTCTCTAAATAGGTCTCAGATAATCAATGACTGACGCATCCATGCTCTCTGTTGGAACAGATAGTATAATGGTATTTTAATCAAAAGGCCTTTCCAGATAAGGCCCTGTATTGTTTGTTGTAAAAATTCTAATACCGATATTTTGCATTTTATAAGTTCGTCGTTGTAAATGTTTAAGAGCTTCATACAAGGCTTGCTTCGTTTGTATGTGTTTTCAGTACTTCCGGGAATACTTTAATAATGATAAATAAAAATCGAAGATTAAATGAACGAAAATAAGTTTATTTGCGGTAAACATGGCGCAGCTAAATAATTTTATGAGTGTGGATATTAATAATACTATAACTATTTTTTTCGGAAAGTAAGAGTCATGATGTCGGGTAGAAATAACTTTCTGGTGTGTATGCTGGTGTTAGCATTCATGATACAGCCTGATTTCAACGACAACGAAAGTGCGTATTCGTTTAAAAAAAAAATAGCTTTTGGTCCGGTTCCTACTTCCGGGTCAGCGGGAATGTTCGAAAGGGCTACCGCTACCCCGGAACATAAAGGGCTACGGAAGGAACATGGATGGGTTTTAGTCAGTAAGAGTCTAACACTCTCTTCCGCTCCACCCAGAGCGGGAGAAGTAATTGGATGATTTCCCAGATTGAAAAAAAAAAAAGTGAAGCAGCTAGTGTAAACAGAGTCTCTAAAGGTATTATTAGAAAGAAAGGTATAGAATGGTGGAACTAGCGTGTCAAAGAATCCCACACTTAAGCAAGGTCTAAGTTTAAAATGTGGCTTTGGTATGGGTAACCCAGTAGTGGGCCGTTATCTGTGAGGATATGATTTTATGTCGTAAGATAGGTTTAGGTTCAAAAACCGCTTATCGGCGTTTGGTTTTAATTGCTTCATTGCTTTTCTTGGCAAATATAAGTCAAAAAAATTATACTTGTGTGACTGTTCCTAAATTACCCCAGGCTGATAATATTTTCGTTTTTCCTAACTTCGTTAATATTAGTGTTTGAGTCGGTTCCCCATAAGGGGGAAGAGCCGCGCTCCGCCTTCCGCGCGACTCTGTAGGGCTCGTCCCGGACTGGTCACCCTCCCACCGATAGAGATTAAATGAATTCCAAATGTGAAGAAGTCCAATGCCTTGCAAAGTCAGTAATAGAGCAAGGAAAGGATTGGAAGAAATTGTAAATAGGGCGGAATTCATTGTAGTGAAAATTGGAAGTGGTTTTAGAAGATTACCAAATAATAGGGGAATGCAAAGTATATTGTTATATAACTTAGTGAGTAACCCTTACACTAGTGTAACGGGTATTTTGACAGACATTACTCACACGATACCTCGCATCTGTAAGGCGCGTGTTCGTATAAGTTTGACTCAATTATTGGCCTGGTATAATAAGTTGAGAATTTTCTAAAAATGGTAATTATCTTGTGATTAGAGATAAGTAATAAAAAGTGTAATTGTATTTAAAGGTTATGGTGTAATAAACCAAATGGCAGTAAAACGTGAATTATTTTAACAAGTAATTTAACACTTGGTTGTAATGTCTTTACGTTTAGTGTAAAATTATTGTTGTTTATGAGCGAATTTGCACATTTGAATTATTTATATAAGCCAGAGTTACAATATTAAGGTTAATTATATGGAGTTCAAAGTCAAGTCAAATAATTTATTTCAAATAGGCACAAGAAAGGCACTTTTGAACGTCAAAATGAACAAGAAATAGAACCGATTCTTGTCGCCCTTTCCAAATGGTAGTTTCGTGTATAGAAGAATGAACTCTACGTTACTTTTTTAAATATTTTGATTACATGAATTATAACATTATATGTGAAGACGATGCACCCAGAATAAAAATACTACACCCCAAAAGGTAAAACGAAAAACAAATATAAAAAAAAAAGTGTGCGTGTACTAGCGTATGACGTAATTTTTCAAAAAATAATTAACTATTGTTGTTGTTGCCTCCCTACCTACCTACCTACCTACCTACCTACCTACCTACCTACCTACCTACCTACCTACCTACCTACCTACCTACCTACCTACCTACCTACCTACCTACCTACCTACCTACCTACCTACCTACCTACCAACCTACCTACCTACCAACCTACCTACCTACCTACCTACCTACCTACCTACCTACCTACCTACCTACCTACCTACCTACCTACCTACCTACCTACCTACCTACCTACCTACCTACCTACCTACCTACATACCTACCTACCTACCTACCTACCTACCTACCTACCTACCTACCTACCTACCTACCTACCTACCTACCTACCTACCTACCTACCTACTTACCTACCTACCTACCTACCTACCTACCTACCTACCTACCTACCTACCTACCTACCGAAAAATTTTTGTCTAACCCCGATAAAGAAGTTTCACTTCAAAAATGTGACGTACTTCCGTAACAGAAAAATGTGACGTACTTCCGTAACAGAAAAATTTTTCACTTTCACAATTTTTATTTGCGGTAAACATGGCGCAGCTAAATAATTTTATGAGTATGGATATTAATAATACTATAACTATTTTTTTCGGAAAGTAAGAGTCATGTTGTCGGGTAGAAATAACTTTCTGGTGTGTATGCTGGTGTTAGCATTCATGATACAGCCTGATTTCAACGACAACGAAAGTGCGTATTCTTTAAAAAAAAAACATAGCTATTGGTCCGGTTCCTACTTCCGGGTCAGCGGGAATGTTCGAAAGGGCTACCGCTACCCCGGAACATAAAAGGCTAAGGAAGGAACATGGACGGGTTTTAGTCAGTAAGAGTCTGATACTCCCCTCAAAGCCGCGAGAGGGGATCACTTGATGATTTCCCACCCTCAAGAAAAAAGGTAGTAGAGAACTTACATCTTGTCATTTAGATTTGCCTTACTAGAGATATAGTAACAAAGAAGGTTGACCACCGACATTTGGGCTGATTGGGATGTACCTATGGAAGAAGAAGGCAAGGTGCTCCAGAAATAGATTGAGACGAAGGCAACTGAAGAAGACTTTTCAAGGCATTCAAGACTTTTCAAGGCTTTTGTATATTATTAGGTTAATGAATTAAGGATGATCACTGTTACGAAATGTTGTGGCTGTAATGTCTAGGAGACTGTGAAATTAATTAAAATTAATTGATACTGATCTTTTCTAATTCAAAAACCACATTTGAACAAACATTTAAATGGCAAGTGGCAACTTGCCTGGTTAAGCTTATTTTATTCTACATTTACATTTATCAATGTAAGTTAAGCATTTTCAATTCTCTATTTCTTTCGTCTTCTTTCGTCTCTTAAAACTGTCCACTTTATTTCATTTTGTTTCTCTTTGTTATATTAGAATGTCGTGTACAAGTGTAATTGGTATATATATAATAACCCATACCTGTATATGACGCACTTTGTATATGCTGTTAGGGTACCTATTTTAAATAAATACTTCGTGGCGCTATAATGCTGACATTAATTTTACACACGGGTAGGGCTTGGGTCCAATATTCATAATCGCAAATTGAAGAAAAAAAAATCAAGCAAACTAAATAATAAAATCAATTCGGCTTCTTTTATCAGTTGTTTCATCTTATAGTATTGCTTATTAGTTTAAATTTTATGCGAATGTTTTGATCCGTGACCCCGGCAAATGACCGCTGCGCGAGAGTCCTTTAAGTACAGGTTTCTCTAAGATGCTATTTTTATTTTTGCTATTTATTTGTTTTTGTTATTTTTTTTGCATTAATAAAATTTGTATTCATATTAGCCCATAGGATTAAAAAAATAGCACTATTCCGTAACTTTGCTTGCTCCGGTTATTGTAAAAAAAAACTATTTTGTATTTTTTTGCCCGTCACCATAGAAACACTTATTAAAATAAGAAAAAACAACATGAAAAAACATTTTGAAAAAAAATCCTAGCAATACATTTATATGATAACCACGGAAATGGATATGTGTTTATATTGATTAAGTATAATGAAAAACATGTGATACAATTTTTTCGCGCCGGATTTTTTTTTTTTTTAGCCACTCAGACTGCGACAGCTCCCCACGCCCCCCTCTTGCGAAGGGGGTGAACGATCATCGAGGGCTGGTGGTAGGTCTACCACCGCCCGCCTCACGCTCAGGGCACCGCGCCACGCCTCATCAACGTGACTTGTGAGGACTCACATAGTGTGAAAGTCTCGAGAAGAGCTTACTATAGAAATGATCCTATGAAGTAAGGTGTTTTGCGCCGGACCTGGGTCACATTTGACGAGACTTTTTAGAATTCCGTACCTGAAGAGGAAAAAACGGAACCCTTGTAGGATCACTTTGTTGTTCGTCCATCGGTACGTCCGTCTGTATGTCAAGAACCTGTGTCTCGGGAACGCGTGGAGGTAACGAGTATATATATATTAAACTAGCTGCTGCCCACGGCTCTGCCCGCGTCAATGTTAGAAATGTTTCATACAAACTTCCACCCCCAATTTCACCCCTTTACGGGGAAAGTTTCCTAAAATCCTTCCTTACCTGACGTCTCCTACTCATAATCTATTTTTACGCCAAATTGCATCTCCGTCTTCGTAGTAGTTTTTAAGATTTTGTGATTAATCAGTGATACAATGTATGGATTAATCTTTCATTTTTATATTAGGATTGTAATAATAATTATGTAATGTAAAACATGTAATAATGATGCAACTTTATAATGTGAAAACTGGATTCATACGTTCAAATCTATAATTGTCATATTTTCACGACTAGATATTACGTATAATCCCGATTCATATCGGATATTTAAACCTTTGAAAGTTTTTTGTAGACTAAACAAATCATCACGCAATTCATTTCAGGTTTTTTGTCAGAAATAGGCTCAATCTAAATGCATAGCCTTGCTTACTAAAGGTCAGAAATCACTCGTTGTCTAGCTCCTAAACAGGATAAATACAATTCGACCAAGTTCTTGGTAATCTAAGTACCAACAAATTTTTATTTGCTTTATGCACACGATTCTCGTTGCTCTAACATTAATTATCGCTCTGATACGATGTGTAGATATTAAATAATTATTCTACTCGTGCAGATAGTTATACAATACGCATATGGCTTGGCAGTCCGACGGACACACCACCAGGCTATCACTGCTATATATCTGTACATTGAATATATTAAAAAAAAATTGAAGGGGGTTTAGAAACATCAATAGAGCACGAATCAAAAAAAAAATTGTTTGTTTGTCTGTTTGTTTGTACACGCTATTTTTCGGAACTACTGGACCATAGCAAAAATTGTTTGAACTGAGCATTTTCTGCTGAGAGAATATATTTGAAGATCTGGAACACCTGATGTGGAACTCCAAGAGCCCAGCTACACTATAACATATATAGGAATGACGTCTTAGCAAAAGTTGTTCAGCAAGATGAGCACTCTCTGTTGACATGTAAAATTTGAAGATCTGGAACACATGTTGTGGAATTCCAAGAGCCCAGCTACACTATAACATTATATAGGAATGACGTTTTAGCAAAAGTTGTTCAACCTGATGAGCACTTTCTGTTGACTTATAAAAATCGAAGATCTGGAACACCTGTTGTTGAACTCCAAGAGCCCAGCTACACCATAACACATATAGGAATGACGTCTTAGCAAAAGTTGTTCAGTCTGATGGTAATTTCCTATTGACTTAAAAAAATCGAAGATCAGAAACATTTGATGAGGAAATCAAAGCTATCGCTAATTACACTGTATAATTATAAAATAACATAAGCTGGGAGTACTTCCACGCAGTGAAGGAAGTTTAGGACTGATTTTCGATGACGATGGTATATCATTGAAAATTTGACTCTACTGGCCAAAACACCCATTTATTTTTTTTATTTTATCGAATAAATATGCCTCTGGGCCTATGTTATTTGAGTTTTTAATTTCTTTTTCATTTTATCTTCGTGACACGGTAGCCTACCCGATAACGCAGGGGAACAGGCACTTAGATTTTAATTGATCAGGTATCTTCACAGTGAATCTATAACCATGCCTAGAAAGAGGTCAAATCTTTCCCAATGTTCCAAAGGAGCTAAAAGATTGAAGAACATAAGATCCCAAGAATCTACCAAAGAGCGTCAAGAGAGACTTGATGTTTTCCGAAAACATCCGGCTGCAACTCGCTCCGTGGAAACCTCTTCGGATCGCGAAGCACGCCTGCGTTCTCAGCGTATTTACGCATCTACATCCAGGTCTCTAGAGACCAGTGAAGAATATGATGCGCGACTGACCGCTGATCGTGAACATGAACATCATGCATTGTCTCGCGAGTCGGAGACGTTCACAGAAAGAGAATTACGCTTGAGTACTCAGCGTATTTACGCATCTACATCCAGGTCCCTAGAGACCAGTGAAGAATATGATGCGCGACTGACCACTGTCGCTGGCATAAGCAACAGGATCCGCGTACGAAGTTGCGGGCAGAAGCTAGTAATATTATATGTTTGCATTTGATTGATTAAATGTTATTGTAGTAACTATAAAAGACTCTATTTCAATCTGAAGGAAAACTGTAGAAAGTCCATTTATAACATTGCATTCGTATTAGCCCATAGGATAAAAAAAAATAACAATTAAATGTAGTTATGGCTCACTATTTTGGATTTAATGGCTTCCACACAAAAGATAGACATAGGCTCTCGCGGTCTTTTCTATAGAACTATTTAAGAAAAACAGTTCTACAATACATTACCTTCGTGTTACTCTAACGGTTTGGGCAGCGCACGCCAAAATAGCACTCAGAGGGCAGGAATTTTGCCGACTTACTCGTTAGGTACTTATCATTATATTATGGCCAAAACGCCCAAAGTCTGTATAAATTGTAGCCTATGTGTTATTCTAATGTATCAGCTATATTATTGAGCAGTTTCAGCGAAATCTGTACAGCCGTTTTTGCCTGAAAAAGGAACAAACATCCATCCATCCATCCTCACAAACTTTCACATTTATAATATTAGTAGGAAGTAGGATTAAAACCATTCCTACTACATTACTAAACCAAGTCAAGTCTACAGTCTCTTGAAGCTGCGAAAAAATCAAACTTGTAAGTAAACGTAAAAAAAAGATACGTCCGTTTATGCCGGAAAAAAACCAATATGTCAACACTCTCAAGGGAATCAAAATTTACTATATCGGTACTATCCGTAGACCTAGAACTAAAAAAATTGGCAAATAATGTCATCATAAACTACGAGTATAGAAAAAATCAGAAAACTATTTTGTAATTAAATTATTAAAAATATTATAGTTTGTTTAAAGTACGTAATCAATACCAAGAATTTTGTACGGAATCCTTGGTAGGTGGGTCCGACTATCACTTGTCCGGTGTCTTTTAATAAGAAACTTTTATTTATTAGGTATTTCTTTACCTTCACCGATGACTTGCACCACACCGTTCAAGCCGATGACTGCTCTATTGAAGTAAACTTCGCTCCGGAGCAGCACTTGCCCTTAACAGCTGGACACGTTACTCGCCGTGCTGAAAGATCTGTAACAATTGAAAAATAACAATTAAATATACAATTCGGTATGTTAAAAAGAGCAGTGTGGACAAGTTAAAGTAATAATGCTGTGAGCCATAAAATGGACCTCTACGAGCTATTCAACTAACTAGGATCTGTGTTATTTGACGAGTCCCCATCAACATTTCAACTTGGACATTATTTCTAGGGTTTAGAGTCTGACACTCCCTTCCGCTCCACCCAGAGCGGGAGCAGTCATTGGATGTTTTTTTTTTTTTTTTTTTCGCTTAAAAAGAAAAGGGCGTGCAGGTGCAGAAATATGGGGCGCAATGAAAAGCCAAGACAGGGGTAGTATTTTTCATTATTTTTAATAATAAGGACATAAGCTTACTAATATACGACACTATTACAATAAACAAACAGAGATACACATAAAAATAAAGAAATAAATCTTCGGTTCCTGTAACTTCTTCTCGTCTTTTCTGGCGCAGAATTTGTCACATCGAAGTAACAAAATAAAAAGAATATGACCCTCGCATGATACGGTGCGCATCTATCTATTTCCAGAATTACAATGCGCTATTTCTTTCGTTCTTCTAAGGTTATAATCTCTTCTAACGCAGAATTTGTCTCAAGGAAGTCTGAGAGTAAATGTCGGTTCAACCACGCCTGATACGGTGCGCCTGTACGGTGTAGTAGATAGCCTACTCCCAGAACTGCAATGAGCTATTTCTTTATTCTTCTAAGGTGCTTATTTCTTCTGACGCAGAATTTGTCTCAAAGAAGTCTGTGCAGGCATCATGCATAATTGAATTATGCGTTCCATTGCAAATGCGACGCCGTTTTGTAGAAGTGCACTGTCGACCAATATGATAGAATAAGCAATTAATGCATGCTAGCCATTCTAAAAACCCTTTTGCAAGTATATGGACCATGCTGTTGGTCGCAAAGCTGACATTTATACGCCGCCGACACGTGTAATGCTTTGGAGAATGATTTATTGCTGTTGTCATGAGGATTTTTGCCATTAGATGTTCTTGTGTTTAGATTTGCCTTTTGTGTAAAACTATCATGTTTTCTACGCAAAGATTCAAAACTTGTAAACTTGCTCTCTAACAGCTCTTATGCGTTTTTCAAGGAATCGACGTAGTCCCCGAACGTTTCATGATCCAATTTTTGTGACAATAAGTTTACAAGGAGTGGATCACATATATTATGTTGATGTCGACACCCAGAAACAGCTCTGCTGCTGAAACTGTTCCTTTGCTGCTGGAACAGGAGAGAACCTTATGTCGTCGAATGGATCCTCAACGTCACATTCAAGCATCTTTTTTTACGATCCGTCTTATCGATTTTACCGTAGATTTTGCACGATATTTTACACCCCAGACTGTATATTGCAACAGATTTGGTTGTTATTGACACATTTTAACCTTCCGTTTTCACTTGCGATGACTTGATCGCTTTTATTGATTTGAGGTTATAAACTTATTTTGTAATTTTCTCGAAAAATATGCATTACCTTTTAATAAGAGTGGTAGAGTTATAATCGGGGACCCAAGCACTACCAGTTTTAACAGTTTTTAGCCCCCAAATCTTGCAGCTGGTTTCTAAATCCAACTCGAAGTTCACTTAAGGTAAGTTCAATTTACCTTAAATTACCTAACAGATGCCTTTAAATAGCTTATGGCAGAATTCTACATACTATTAAGGTGATCAGATCATTGCAAAGAAAATAAAACAAATCTCGCCCAAACAACGTATCCCTTTTTTATCCTGTTACTGATAGCATAAACCAGTTTAGCCTTAGTCGAACCGGTCTATCCCCGTTAGAATTTACATGATTTAAGATGAACTGGTACTTTGTAGTCTCTCTTGTACAGTTTTCCAAGTAACTGCATTTCACGAAGCCTTGCCCTGATCCAACAGAATGTTTGTGGCTGCAGTTGTAACTGTTCTAAAATTACCCCAGGCTGATAACATTTTTATTTTTCCGATACGGACGGCGCGTACATGTTCCAAGCGCGCCGCAAAGAGATGTCAGTATTTGAAGGGATACTCTGGTACGTCTTCCGTTAATATAAGTTTCTAGGTCGGTTCCCCCCGAAGGGGGAAGAGCCGCGCTCCGCCTTTCCGCACGGCTCTGTAGGGCTCGTCCCTGACTGGTCACCCTCCCACCGATAGAGATTAATGAATTCCAAATGTGAAGAACGCCGATGCCTAGCCTCATTAAGTCATTGACTGCCACGCAGCAGACACAATAGAAAAACTATTGTTTGTCGGACACACGGTGACCGCGTTGGCATTCAACGTGTTAATAGAGCAAGGAAAGGATAGAAAGAAGTTGTAAATAAGGCTAAGGAATTCATAGTAACGAAATTTGGAAGTGCTTTTAGAAAGCTAATAAATAAAGAGGGATGCAAAGTACATTAATATAAACTTGTGAGTTACCCTTACACTAGTGTAACAGGTAGTTGAACAAACATTACTCACACGGTGCCTCGCATCTGTAAGCCACGTGTTCGTATCGGTTTGATTCAATTATTGTCAAAAAATGTTCAAAACTTATAAAAGGTACTCTGCAATTCCAAGTGCCACCGGAGTAAACCTTGCAATGATAAGTAAATAACTTAATTGAAGATAACGCGATTTATGTGGCTTAGGCTAATAAAAATTTTATTTTTCCTAACTTCGTTAATTCAAGTTTCTAGGACGGTTCCCCCCGAAGGGGGAAGAGCCGCGCTCCGCCTTTTCGCACGGCTCTGTAGGGCTCGTCCCGGACTGGTCACCCGCCCACCGATAGAGATAAAATATATTGAATGTGAAATTAGTTCACACTATGACGTACCCGTTTATCCTAAACCATGCAATAAATTATACTAACTAGGATCAACCGATTGGACCAAGGCTTAACTTGTTTATCCTACCGGTAACAGGATGAACGAGTTTGGCCTAGGCTATATTGGTTTGTCCTATGGCCTGTAGGGAATTGGTTAATCCAAAAATCAGGTTTGGGAGCACCACTGCGAGGATCGCCCAGAGGTCACGGTGGAGCGCACGGCGCAAACCTGCCCCGCTTGAGCGGAGCACCGCCGTGTCCTCGTAGAGGCGATCGGTGGCGGCGACCTCTCGCGCCAAGCCCTGGTTCAAGCCATGGTCCGAAGCGAGAGGGAGTGGGAGGCAGTCACCTCCTTCTGCGAAGCAATTATGCTCGCGAAGGAGGTGGCGGGATAGGAGAGACAAAGGTCCTCCCGTCCCAACCGCCGCGGGAGACGCCCCGGCCGTCGGGAGCCACGTGACGACACCGGGCTATTTACGGTTCTGCCTTCCATGTGCGGAGTGTCAGTTAAAGTCAACAGTCGTCAATAGTCAGGAGCATTGATGCTCAGTGTCAAGTATAGGGGAAGGCCTTCCCCGTTTCCCTATAACCAAAAGTAACTGACAATTATCTGTCAAAGTACGGAGTAGGAGATGGGCAGGTAATTTGACCCTATCCTATCAGCCTAGTTGGCAGAGCCTAACGCGACTCCGGTGGGAAAGAGATAGACATAATACCTATTCATACTTCCTTATTGTTTTCAATTTTGTGGACAAAAACACGAACTTTTTATTGTTACCGATAGCTGATTTAGCTCATCGAGTTGAAGAAATGGTTGCAGTTGAAAGATAAAATTTCCATAAGGTAATTTGTTATAAATGTATATTAACAACATTCACTAACATTTTATATGAAGTCTTTTTGAATATTTGGATGTTTGTACCTAATAAATATGATTTTAATGGGGGAAAGGTGTGTAAGGACAAAGTTAAGTGGCGATTTATTCTCTCTGCTATTTGATAGATAACTTTTTTAGCAAGGAAGAATACTTTAATAGTATGGTGAAACACTTTTCTCATTTACTGTACTGAGTGAAAAAGCACAAAAAAAAGAGATATTAAATTAATCGAATCGGGGGCGTCGGCCATAGGTGCGTCGACCACTGGGGGCGTAAGCCACGGACCCATTATAAATCATGGTGCTCACGTATTTACAAACATTCTAAAAGTTAATAATACTAAATCAATCAATTTGGAAATTTCTATCTGTTGTATATTTACCTACCTAGGTACCGATGAATTTATTTTCCGTTTAATGCTTTTATTGCTTTCCTTTAATGCTCGTCTCAAATAAGTCAAATGCACGCCTTATCAACTCAACGAGGAAATAATATGATAATTTCTTAAAAGTAGGTAATATCAATCCCAGCCCGATTTCCGCGAAATAATATCACGTCATTTAACCCACCGAATGGGACAGTTCCTGGAGCTTGCTCAACGATTTCACGAGTGAGTAATATTCTAAACTGTTCAGTGATCTTATTGAAAGCTAGACAGTATTGGGAAAATTAATAAAATATATTTATTGAGCTCAGTCGTTACGGGTCGTCGGAAGCCCGAAAATCTGACAGCCAGTCTTACCAAGGGGTATCGTATTGCCCAGTTGGCGGGATGGGAGAAGAAAAGGTCCTGTCGCCCCTGTCGCCCCGGGAGCCGCCCCGTGAGTCAGGAGCCGCGTCCCGGATCTTCGGTTCCTGCAACTTCTTCTTGTGTTTCCTGGCGCAGACTTTGCCACATCAACGTCTGGATATAAAAAGCAAACTTCGCATGATACGGTGTTTGTCTATTTATTTCCAAAACCTCAATGAGCTATTTATTTTTGTTCTCAGATTTTCATTCCACTGTCTGTCTGCTACATATTTACATACTACCATACCTTCCGCTTGCGGCTTCGCCCGCGTGGTGTTTTGGTAAAGTAGTTTATGTACTTCCATAGGCTTCAGATCATCCACATCACAAACGGCTCAGCAGAATAAGCGTGAAACTTACATTCACACAGATAGACAATCGGACAGACAGTCAATTCGAAGTTACTTTCGTTTTTTTATAATGTCACGTAAGGATTAGATGGAACCACGCGCTTACGCGGTCTGGGTTAATAAAGTTTAAGATTCGTTGTATGACAAAAAGGCTTGGGATTAGTTTTTAATTTTTACAATTTTAATTTTTATTGATGGGTATAAATGATATATTTGATTAAGTTAGAATTGAATATTGACTGTGAATGGCGATACTACTTGATTTCGAAAATTGATTGGATTCCATTTTTATTATATCGAACACGTTGTGTCGATAATTCAAGCATCATGCAGGCTAGATAGAATGACTTATAACTGTCTGTCGGATTTAATAGCGTCGTGTCGCGACGGGTCGTCTAGGCTGTCACACGATGCTATTAGAAAGATGCTAGACCTTTTTAAGGGACCTCTCAAAATAGGTCTCAGATAATCAATGACTGACGCATCCATGCTCTCTGTTGGAACAGATAGTATAATGGTATTTTAATCAAAAGGCCTTTCCAGATAAGGCCCTGTATTGTTTGTTGTAAAAATTCTAATACCGATATTTTGCATTTTATAAGTTCGTCGTTGTAAATGTTTAAGAGCTTCATACAAGGCTTGCTTCATTTGTATGTGTTTTCAGTACTTCCGGGAATACTTAAATAATGATAAATAAAAATCGAAGATTAAATGAACGAAAATAAGTTTATTTGCGGTAAACATGGCGCAGCTAAATAATTTTATGAGTGTGGATATTAATAATACTATAACTATTTTTTTCGGAAAGTAAGCGTCATGATGTCGGGTAGAAATAACTTTCTGGTGTGTATGCTGGTGTTAGCATTCATGATACAGCCTGATTTCAACGACAACGAAAGTGCGTATTCGTTTAAAAAAAAAATAGCTATTGGTCCGGTTCCTACTTCCGGGTCAGCGGGAATGTTCGAAAGGGCTACCGCTACCCCGGAACATAAAGGGCTACGGAAGGAACATGGATGGGTTTTAGTCAGTAAGAGTCTAACACTCTGTTCCGCTCCACCCAGAGCGGGAGAAGTAATTGGATGATTTCCCAGATTGAAAAAAAAGAAAGTGAAGCAGCTAGTGTAAACAGAGTCTCTAAAGGTATTATTAGAAAGAAAGGTATAGAATGGTGGAACTATCGTGGCAAAGAATCCCACACTCAAGCAAGGTCTAAGTTTAAAATGTGGCTTTGGTATGGGAAACCCAGTAGTGGGCCGTTATCTGTGAGGATATGATTTTATGTCGTAAGATAGGTTTAGGTTCAAAAACCGCTTATCGGCGTTTGGTTTTAATTGCTTCATTGCTTTTCTTGGCAAATATAAGTCAAAAAAATTATACTTGTGTGACTGTTCCTAAATTACCCCAGGAATTTAATTATTAATTAAATATTTTCGTTTTTCCTAACTTCGTTAATATTAGTGTTTGAGTCGGTTCCCCATAAGGGGGAAGAGCCGCGCTCCGCCTTCCGCGCGACTCTGTAGGGCTCGTCCCGGACTGGTCACCCTCCCACCGATAGAGATTAAATGAATTCCAAATGTGAAGAAGTCCAATGCCTTGCAAAGTCAGTAATAGAGCAAGGAAAGGATTGGAAGAAATTGTAAATAGGGCGGAATTCATTGTAGTGAAAATTGGAAGTGGTTTTAGAAGATTACCAAATAATAGGGGAATGCAAAGTATATTGTTATATAACTTAGTGAGTAACCCTTACACTAGTGTAACGGGTATTTTGACAGACATTACTCACACGATACCTCGCATCTGTAAGGCGCGTGTTCGTATAAGTTTGACTCAATTATTGGCCTGGTATAAAATATACAATATTCAAGAGATACTGGATAAAAGAGTTGAGAATCTAGGCTCAAGAGTCATTATAATTATAAAAGAGTTTTAGATAAAACTCTCCTAAATGATTAATATTATTGATCTGAGGTGAAGGTGAAGTTAATAGGGTAGAGAATTGAAACTCTGGAATGATTCTTATAAAAGAGTCTTGGGATAAAAGACCTAGTAATATACAAGAATTACTAGTTAGTGGAGTAGAGACCCAAGTCTCGGAGATAATCATTATTAATTAAATGAGCTGTTGGTCAACACACAGTCTCGTCAATGAAGAAGGTAAAGGGATCGTTACGCTTGCGCTTTAATTCATAATTTATAGTTACGTTAATTCATTTAATTACAGTGTACCCACTTCAGTGAGATCGGGAACCGTTTTACAACGTTTGTTTCATTCTACGTGTTCTGCTAGATCTGACACGTTCCCTAGACATAAACTATATGTCTTACTCAATCCTAAGGCAGAATGCTGCAAAGCCCAACTGTAGTTGAGGAAGACAAGTTTTGAGTAGTTCTAAATGCCGTGTCTAAATACTGTGAATTTACCCTGTGAAATTACCCTTACAGTGGTCTAGCCGCCTTCTTTACTATTATAGCACAAATCTAGCACAAGCGCACCGTAGACTCAGTCTCTAGCAAAATACAGCAATTTATTACAAACATCAAGTAGGCATCAAGTTGGAAAAAATCCTGCCCTTTGAGAGCTATATAAGCGTGCACGGGCTAAATCGGTAATTACACGGAAATAGTTGTATTGTTGGATTGAAGGAGGATTTCTTGAACGTTTTTATGATAACAGATGGCGCCACCTGTACGTTCCGTTCAGAGGTGATTGCAACGGCCAAACCACAAACAAGTTGTACTGTTTGTTGTTTGGCCTTTTACGGATTTGTATGAACATCGTTGGATAGGTATTTTTAAGCTGAACAAAAGATACTAGTCACCATGTCTAGGTCTACTTATTAGGTCTGTCACTAGGTCTTAGTCCGTTTAGAGTAATGCATTATGCAGTTGGTTTAGTTTTTCACATTTTGACAGATGGGTATTATTACATTGTAAGTTTTTAAGAAGAAGCATGTTTGAGAATTTTCTAAAAATGGTAATTATCTTGTGATTAGAGATAAGTAATAAAAAGTGTAATTGTATAAGGTTATGGTGTAATAAACCAAATGGAAGTAAAACGTGAATTATTTTAACAAGTAATTTTAACACTTGGTTGTAATGTCTTTACGTTTAGTGTAAAATTATTGTTGTTTATGAGCGAATTTGCACATTTGAATTATTTATATAAGCCAGAGTTACAATATTAAGGTTAATTATATGGATTTCAAAGTCAAGTCAAATAATTTATTTCAAATAGGCACAAGAAAGGCACTTTTGAACGTCAAAATGAACAAGAAATAGAATTAATTCTTGTCACCCTTTCCAAATGGTAGTTTCGTGTATAGAAGAATGAACTCTACGTTACTTTTTTCAAATATTTTGTATAAGGGGTATCGTATTGCCCAGTTGGCAGGATGGGAGAAGAAAAGGTCCTCCCAACCCTGTCGCCCCGGGAGACGGCCCGTGAGTCGGGAGCCGCGTGACGACTCCCGGATCTTCGGTTCCTGCAACTTCTTCTTGTGTTTCCCGGGGCAGACTTTGCCACATCTAAGTCTGGATATAAAAAGATACTCCGCATGATACGGTGTTTCTCTATTTATTTCCAGAACCTCAATGAGCTATTTTATTTTTTCTTCTGAGATTTTCATTCCACTGTCTGTCTGCTACATATTTACATACTACCTTCCGCTTGCGGCTTCGTCCGCGTGGTGTTTTGGTAAAGTAGTTTATGTTCTTCCATAGGCTTCAAGATCATCCACATCACAAACGGCTCAGCAGAATAAGCGTGAAACTTACATTCACACAGATAGACAATCGGACAGACAGTCAATTCAAAGTTACTTTCGTTTTTTTATAATGTCACGTAAGGATTAGATGGAATCACGCGCTTACGCGGTCTGGGTTAATAAAGTTTAAGATTCGTTGTATGACAAAAAGACTTGGGATTAGTTTTTAATTTTTTCAATTTTTATTTTTATTGATAGATATAAATGATATACTTGATTAAGTTAGAATTGAATATTGACTGTGAATGTCAATACTACTTGATTTCGAAAGTTGATTGGATTCCATTTTTATTATATCGAACACGTTGTGTCGATAATTCAAGCATCATGCAGGCTAGATGGAATGACTTATAACTGTCTGTCGGATTTGATAGCGTCGTGTCGCGACGGGGATGCTAGACCTACTTAAGGGACCTCTCAAAAATAGGTCTCAGATAATCAATGACTGACGCATCTATGCTCTCTGTTGGAACAGATAGTATAATGGCATTTTAATCAAAAGGCCTTTCCAGATAAGGCCCTGTATTGTTTGTTGTAAAAATTCTAATACCGATATTTTGCATTTTATAAGTTCGTCGTTGTAAATGTTTAAGATACTTCATACAGGGCTTGCTTCGTTTGTATGTGTTTTCAGTACTTCCGGGAATACTTAAATAATGATAAATAAAAATCGAAGATTAAATGAATGAAAATAAGTTTATTTGCGGTAAACATGGCGCAGCTAAATAATTTTATGAGGATGGATATTAATAATACTATAACTATTTTTTTCGGAAAGTAAGACTCATGATGTCGGGTAGAAATAACTTTCTGGTGTGTATGCTGGTGTTAGCATTCATGATACAGCCTGATTTCAACGACAACGAAAGTGCGTATTCGTTTAAAAAAAAAAAAAACTATTGGTCCGGTTCCTACTTCCGGGTCAGCGGGAATGTTCGAAAGGGCTACCGCTACTCTGGAACATAAAAGGCTAAGGAAGGAACATGGACATTTTTAAATATTTTATTACGGATGCTTTTTACGTTCAGCGTTGATTTCACATATCAATTTCAACATGAATGAAGTTAACCATATTCTGATTTAAAAGAATGTCCATGGAGTTTCTTGCCCGTTCTTCTCCACAGGTGCCTACTGCTTTGGAATGGGCACCTAGCTTCATTTTTCTGACTGACCGACCCCTTGACAATTCAAAGTACCTGTAATTGGTTTATTTGATATAAATGCTTTGAGTATGAGTTTATATTTCCTCTACTTTGCGATTTGGCCTAATATTTTATACTAGCTTATGCCCGCGACTTCGGCCGCGGTAAATTTCTATTTTTAACATTAAATATATCCTATGATACTCGGCAATACTGAAGGTTCCTGAGAGAATTTTTGGAATCGGATCAGAATTTCCTTACTGACTAAAACCCATCCATGTTCCTGCCGTAGCCCTTTATGTTCCAGGGTAGCGGTAACCCTTTCGGACAATCCCGCTTACCCGGCAGGCTTGGCCCTGAGGGGCCCCTTCATATGCTGACATCTCTTTGAGGCGCGCGTGGAACATATACGCGCCGTCCGGCACGGGTCTGGTGCTGATCAGACGGTGAGTCACCCATTACTCACCGCCCGCAGGCCCGCGCCTACGGTGGCCGGGAGTCGTCACGTGGCTCCCGACGCCCCGAGCGTCTCCCGCGGCGGCTGGGACGGGAGGTCCTTTCTCTCTCCCATCCCGCCACCTCCTTCGCGAGCGTGACTTTTTCGCAGAAGGAGGTGACTGCCTCCCACTCCCTCTCGCCCCGGACCATGGCTTGCACCAGGGCGGGGCGCGAGAGGTCGCCGCCGTCGATAATCTCTATGAGGACACGGCGGTGCTCCGCCCAAGCGGGGCAGGTTTGCACCGTATGCTCTACCGTGTCCTCTGGGCGATCCTCGCAATGTGACACCCGGGCGTTTCCTCCCGCCTGATGATGTGCAGGAACCTCCCGAAACATCCATGCCCGGTGAGGACCTGCGTCAGGCGGTAGGTGAGGGCGCCGTGACGCCTCTCTAGCCGTAATAATATGAATGTAACCAACATTTTGTAACGTTATTTTGTTTAAAAAGTGTCCATGGAGTTCTTCATCTAGCTTCATTTTTCTTACTGACCGACCCTTTGAAAATTCAAAAGTGCCTGTAATTGGTTTATTTGATTAAATGCTTGAGTTTGAGTTTAATAAATTAATTTGAATTTGAATTTAAAAAGAGTTGATCGAACAATTAAAGATAAAATATAAATTCTTATTAATGTGATATTCTAAGTTGACGAATTTTATAATTATTGACATTGCCACAAAGTTTTTTCATTATTTTTATTGTATGACATAATAACTTGTAAGTAGACTATAATTATGAATGTTAATGTGTTTTCAAGTTTTAAAATTGACATATCCATGGAGTTTTATTTGTATCTCTTGACATTCTTATTGATTCTTTATTCGATTCCTATGATTGATTTTTTTGCATTAATATTTGTACACCATTAAATGGTAGGCATAGTGATCATCCATACTGACTGTAACATCTATTATATACCTATGTTCACAAATAAATAAATTGAATTGAATTGAGTATGTGACAAAATTGCGACCTGTCAAAATTGTATTATTCCTGGACCAATCAAAAGCCCAGCCTAATTACTTAATCCTAATCTTTTAGGTACACCCCGTGCACTGACTTTTTAATATGTCAAGTGGCCAATTGAAATAAAATATTGTCCATTTTAATTTTTACCAAGTCTTTAATTATTTAGCATTTTAATTTTTACCAAGTATTTACAAACTTTACAAGTATTTACGGTTACTGAAAGGCATGAATAAATTCATAGCATCGGAATAAACATTTTTTAAATTACACGCGGTACTCGGAATTAGTTTTCCGTTTTAATTTTTACCAAGTATTTACGGCTTGGTTACTGAAAAGCATGAATTAACTATAATAATAATAATAATAATATCCTTGGACATTTCACACAACGCCATATCGTCCCAAGCTAAGCAACCTAATGCTTGTGTTATGGTAACGAGATGGCTGATAGACTACTTATATAATTTTTTTTTGTAAATACATACATATTATAGATAGAAAAACACCCAGACTCGTAACAAATACTTGCAGGTCGTACAAATATTTGTTCCGTGCGGGAATCGAACCCACGACATAGTGCGCATCAGTCAATCGCTCAACCACTGCGCCAACCGTGTCGTCAACACACACACACACACACACAGAGTCTATCATCTGTCAATGGTAGTCAATCATGTGCCTAGCCTTTTCCCAACTATGTTGGGGTCGACTTCCAGTCTAACCGGCTTCAGCTGAATGAACCAGTATTTTACATGGAGCGGCTGCCTATCTGACCTCCACAACCCAGTAACTGGGTTATACGATACCTTGGTAAGACTGGCTGTTAGAGTTTCGGGCTTCTGACGACCAGTAGCGACTATGAACTGTTAAAAAATGAAATACCAAATTTTGTATTTAAATGGTAGTCAATAACTTTACTTTTTATGAACTATCAAAACGCGGAATTTGTACGTGATATGTATGAAATATAACAATGTGACGTCACAGATTTTTAGAATCAAATAGAATACTTATTAGCATTAAATGCAATTTTACAATTACATCTACGCATAATATTTTAATTTCTGTATTGTGGTGGAAGTTTTTAAGACGAGCGGTCTTTTTCTATGTGATTTCATATTTTATTTTTGACCGTTTCAATTGTCAATTGTGTGGTGTCGATAAAACTATGTTCATAATACATAATTGCTGATATGATGGTGGTTATCCTAGAATTAACAAATTCAGCGACGCTGATCTAGCCCGTAGCAACATAAGCGCATAACAGTAAGGTACAAAAGGCCGGTTCGATATAACGAACGACTAAATGGAGATAAACATAGCTGCACACAACCCACCTACTCATCTAGCTACTTTTTTTAAGCTAGATAAGGGCATGGGATCTGTGTTTCCCTTCGGACTTCCATTGCATAAAAAGACAGATATAGACTTCGTACTACACACACACACACACAGAGGTGCAGTGACATCACGTATACCGACCAATCCACCTACGACTTACGATATTAAAACCAACCAAAGTCAACAGCAGAAATTTATCCCACCCAAAAATAACTTTTCGTAATGAATATTAATGTGCGCGGAACTACGTTTTGTACGCGACCAATAGTACGGTCGCATTTAAAATACGTTATCCAATCCCGGCACCGAAACGTACATTAATACGTTAAATCTGGGGTGGCGCGTGGCGCAACCACGGCTATAAATTTATTTCCCGCTAGCCCATTGGCTTAACAGAAACAACCGTATCCGTAGTCAAATAAGTCCCAAAGTATTCACGATGACAAGTCAACGATGCGTGAAATTATGTCTAAACTGGTGGATGCCGCGCGGGATACGAAACAAGTTACGATCGCGTCGAACTTGGGGGAAGATGTTTTAACTGATGCAGTCGCATGAAAGCAATAGACGCGCGGATTCGCGTACCGTGTGGAATTCGCCTCAGTTTGATCAGTCGTGTGATATACCTAAATAACACAATTAATGTTGTTGACCTGCATTGTCAAAAATAAAAACCATTCCAATTGGGTATTTGACAGGATAGACAATATCGTTACTTTTTATGAACTGTCAAAACGCGGCAAACCGCTTTTGAATGTTTCTAAGTGTATACATATTGGTGCTCGTGGCTGTACGTGATTTGTGTGAAATCTATACTAATATTATAAAGCTGAAGAGTTTGTTTGTTTGAACGCGCTAATCTCTGGAGCTCCTGGTTCGAATTGTAAAAACCTTTTTTTTTTTTTTTTTTTTTTTTTTTTTTTTGACATTTCACACAGCGCCGTATCGTCCCAAGCTAAGCAACCTAATGCTTGTGTTATGGTAACGAGATGACTGATATACTACTTATATACATTTTTTTTTTGTAAATACATACATATTATAGATAGAAAAACACCCAGACTCGTAACAAATACTTGCAGGTCGTACAAATATTTGTTCCGTGCGGGAATCGAACCCGCGACATAGTGCGCAGCAGTCAATCGCTCAACCACTGCGCCAACCGTGTCGTCGTGTCGTTTTTGTGTTGGATAGTTCATTTATCGAGGAAGGCTATAGGCATGTAACATCACGCTACGACCAATAGGAGCCGAGCAGCGGGT
This sequence comes from Hyppa rectilinea, assembly GCA_951799385.1. Lineage (NCBI taxonomy): Eukaryota > Metazoa > Arthropoda > Insecta > Lepidoptera > Noctuidae > Hyppa > Hyppa rectilinea. Next base: position 28,436,773 of record OX637300.1, on the reverse strand, counting down.
GACACCGCGGGTGCAGCTAGTATTAAAATATGACGTCACGGATTTTGGATGGACATTAAATGCAACATTACTATTTTGGATGGACATTAAATGCAACATTACTATTTTGGATGGACATTAAATGCAACATTACTATTTTGGATGGACATTAAATGCAACATTACTATTTTGGATGGACATTAAATGCAACATTACTATTTTACCATCGCATAATTTAATTTCTGTACGGTGATGGACGTTTTTAAGACGAGCGGTCTTTTTTCTATTGTGATGTCAAAGTTTATTTTTGACCGTGTCAAATAGCCTATTGTGATTCTTACGCATACCCTATAACTCCGGGACAAAACTACACAATGATTATCTCGGTAAAGGGGCTCTTTGTCATGGTGAGCGCTTATCCATTACTTTCTAGTTGTTATTTTTACAAATGAGCTAATGCCCTAGTGCCCCGAACCCCAAGCCCTTTTGAAAACGTGGCTAATGAAAAATACTGAGAAATTAACAAGGTAGCTCGCTTGAAAAACCATATGGGTACTGTCTTTTTTATTCACGTCCGTGCCTAGTAAAAACAGGAATAAATATAATTAATATAATATCATAAATATCTAATTAATATTTCATAATGACCCATAATCAGCCTATAATGTTCCACTGCTGGGACACAGGCCGTTTTTATATTTAATATCCTATAAAATAATAAAAAGCAACTGGTGGATAACTTTCGTGTGGTTAGTGACTAACCTGGTGTCAGAGTTTTTATGCTGCCTATGGGCCTCTGACTTATATCTCTCAGACATGCTGGTTTCCTCACGATGTTTTCCTTCACCGATTTTTAAGCAACTGATAATTATACAATACGTACATGGATCCGTAAAATCAGAGGTGCGTACCTTGGGTTCGAACTTGAGACCTATGACTTAGGAGTCCATGGACATTGGAGGGAAGGGGTTATTGAATTATGTGCATGCTTAGCTAATTTGATGCGCCTCATACTAATAAAATTACGTTTACATTGAACTGTTCAATACTCGTGCTGTTACTAAGCCACAAGCCGTATTTGTTAGCCAGTTAGGGCAGAATTCGGCGTAATTAATAATCCAGCGCCAAGTCCCTCACTGGATTAACGCGAAAGTTTGTATGGATGGTTGTTTGTTACTATTTCACGCAAAAACTACTGAACGGATGTTGATGAAAATTAACAGTAATTAATATAGTTTATACATCAGAATAGCCATAGATTACAAATTTATTAATTGTGTGTGAATTTAGTACAAACATTAAGTAGGCATAAAGTTGGAAAAAATCCTGCCCTTTGAGAGCTACATAAGCGTGCACGAGCTAAATCGGATGGTGCCACCTGTACGTTCCGTTCAGAGGTCTTGATTGCAACGGCCAAACCACAAACAAGTTGTACTGTTTGTTGTTTGGCCTTTTACGATGCCGGGATTTGTATGAACATCGTTGGATAGGTATTTTTAAGTTGAACAAAAGATACTAGTCACCATGTCTAGGTCTACTCATTAGGTCTGTCACTAGGTCTTAGTCCGTTTAGAGTAATGCATTATGGTTTAGTTTTTCACATTTTGACAGATGGGTATTATTACATTGTAAGTTTTTAAGAAGAAGCATGTTTGAGAATTTTCTAAAAATGGTAATTATCTTGTCGACGGCTCCTAAGTATACTGAGTCAACTAACAAATTTTGAGAATTGCACTTTTTAGTGTATTAAAAACAATTAAATCATTTCCTATGTACCTGTAAAAAAAAATGTATATATCTCTAAAAATAGCTAAGAAAAATTAGCGTATACTGGATCAACTATACTAATTTATTTATTTTGCACTCAGTATACTGAGTCAAGTGCTTGCTACCAATATACGCGGGACGCGAATGCGCTCATTTTGGTACAAGTTGAAACTGGCTCAGTATACGTCGAAACAGCGCGGTGAAGCGGAAAGAGGTAAGTGGAGTTAAATTATTATTGATTAGATTAGAAAAATAGTTAAGTGCATAATTAATTTGATTATTACTCAATTTTAAAAGTTAACCGCGTATACTGGTATAACTGTAGATAGGTCAGTATACGTTGAACAATTTTAACAAAACATTAACTTTACTCTTTCTGCTGATTTATTTCAACAGATTGTACGATTCAAAATTGGATAAAACATTGTTATTAAGTTAAAGAATATTATTAATTTTAATTATTTAATTAATAAGATTAAGAATCCTAACTTTTAACCAATTTTATAAATGCAAAAATAACTCTATCTATCTAACTGGCTGGCTGTTTGATGCGTTTTCACGCCTAAACTGCTAAACTGATTTAAATGAGATTTGGTACAGAGATAGACGGGACCTAGGGGAAATACATAAAATATTTTTTTTCCGGTAATTCCATAAACGAGATCTACATGGATATAATTGCACAGCTAATTTTAGTTTTTTAGATTTAGATTGTATGAGTTGTAGTTATTACACTGTGAAATTATGTGCGTTTTTCTTTCAGGTTATCCACTGCTTTCAGCTGAAAATTTTACTCAAGAAGAGTTATCAATATTAGATGATATTGACTTGGAAGATACCGATATATATCGCTACGCGATACGCTTGGTCGGAGCACCGCTGTGTCCTCGTAGAGGCAATTGCCGGCAAGCCATGGTCCGGAGCGAGAGAGAGAGGTAAGCACTCACTTCCTTCTGCGAAGCAGTCGTGCTCGCGAAGGAGAAGGCGGGATGAGGGAGGGAAAGGTCCTCCCGTACCAGCCGCCACGGGAGTCACCCCGGGCTTCGTGAGCCGTGTGACGACTTCCGGCCACCGCAGGCGCCTAGGGCCTGCGGCTAGGCGGTGAGTAATGGGTAGCTCACCGTCCAATCAGGCGAACATCTCTTTAATAAGCGTACGTGTTCCACGCGCGCCTCAAACAGATGTCAGCATTTGAAGGGGCTCCGTTAAGGCCGAAGCCTGCCGGGTAAGCGGAATTGTCCGAAAGGGTTACCGCTACCCCAGAACATAAAGGGCTACGGAAGGAGCATGGATGGGTATTAGTCAGTAAGAGTCTGACACTACCTTCCGCTCCACCCAGAGTGGGAGGAGTCATTTGATGATTTCAAACCCTCGAAAAAAAGGAATAAAAGAATACCGATTCTTGTCTGATAATTGCGGTAGTCAGAATCGGAACAGAATCGTTTTTTTGACTGTGCTATTAAACCTAAAGCAACACGTAATCAAACTGTCCATAATATAGATTTAAGTGATCTTCGCCGAGCTTACAACAGGCCAATCCCAATAGCGCACGCCACGATAGTGGCGGTAAGGCCCCTCTTTGAGGAGTGGCTAGAGAGGCGTCACGGCACCCTTACCTACCGCCTGACGCAAGTCCTCACCGGACATGGATGTTTCGGGAGGTTCCTGCACATAATCAGGCGGGAGGAAACGTCCCGGTGTCACCACTGCGAGGATCGCCCAGAGGCACGGTGGAAACTTGCGAGGGAAAGCCGCCAGCCGCCGCGGGAGTCGCCCCGGGCTTTTGGAGCCACGTGATGACTCCCGGCCACCGTAGGCGCGGGCCTGCGGGCGTTGATTAATGGGAAGCTTACCGTCCGATGAGGACCAGACCCGTGCCGGACGGCGCGTACATGTTCCACACGCCTCAAAGAGATGTTAGCATTTGAAGGGGTCCGTTAGGGTCGAGCCTGCCGGATTGTCCGAAAGGGTTACCGCTACCCCGGAACATAAAGGGCTAAGGAAGGAACATGGATGGGTTTTAGTCAGTAAAAGTCTGACACCCCCTTCCGCTCCACCCAGAGCGGGAGAAGTCACTGGAGGATATACCACCCTCAAAAAAAAAGGCCAATCTCAATACATAAAAATAAACACAATGATTTAATTGATACCTAAGGAATATCACTTGTTTTTTTCTAATTTAATTAAAATTGACAGCAATAGAGTTGCAAGCGATTCAGAGTAATTAATAATTTCTCTTTTTTCTTTGTCTAGATTTTTTTTCGTAATTATTTAGTATTTACCTCATAAGTTAATTTTTGAGACTGATTTTATTCTCAGCAATAAATACTAAGTATAAGGATACTAAAAATTGTTATTTTCTTTAAAAAAATAAAAATTACTGTCCCTAAATAAAAAATCCTCCAATTTTACAGAAACGTGCGATTGATAATATCAATATTTTGTATTTTTACTACCTAAGACTAGACAATAAAAAGAAACGCTGATACTTCAGCGTTTCTTTTTATTGGTAGTATTGTTGATTTTTTTTAATTTCATAGATATCCTAAAGTTGTGTTAATGTTACCAATACCATTTCGAGATTTCTTTGATTAAAATACTAAACATTAAAGGTGTTTTTGATTATTTTAACTATTTTGTACCACACTTGACTCAATTTGAGAATGGTTCACTTGAAAAATTATGTCAACTTATTAAATTTTAACAAAATATGAATTTATTACAAACAGTTTAGTATAATAAAAACTCTAATAAGTAAATAAAATATTTTTTGCAACACTTGTTAAGTAATTTTGCCCCAAAACGTAAATTCAATAATGCGACGTATAAAAATATAAGTGGTAGTTGATCCATTTTTAATAAACCAATAATTGCCGTATACTAGTATATCTACATTATCTCATAAATTAATATGAAATTTATTATGTACAGATTAAAGACTTTATTATATTTAGTTCACTATGATTAGTAATTTTTTCTTGGTTGTATTAACAATTTAAATATAAACCATTCGCTCTTCTTATCGCCCTCCTGTAAAGTTATTAGAAGTATAGTTGACTCAGTATACTTAGGAGCCGTCGTTGTGATTAGAGATAAGTAATAAAAAGTGTAACCAAATGGCAGTAAAACGTGATTTATTTTAACAAGTAATTTAACACTTGGTTGTAATGTCTTTACGTTTAGTGTAAAATTATTGTTGTTTATGAGCGAATTTGCACATTTGAATTATTTATATAAGCCAGAGTTACAATATTAAGGTTAATTATATGGAGCTCAAAATCAAGTCAAATAATTTATTTCAAATAGGCACAAGAAAGGCACTTTTGAACGTCAAAATGAACAAGAAATAGAATTGATTGATGCACCCAGAGTAAAAATACTACACCCCAAAAGGTAAAACGAAAAACAAATATAAAAATGTCAGGTAAAATTGATTATGTCATAAATACATGATGCTCACGTATTTACAAACATTCTAAAAGTTAATAATACCAAATCAATCAATTTGAAATTTCTATCTGTTCTACCTAGGTACCGATGAATTTATTTTCCGTTTAATGCTTATATTGCTTTCCTTTAATGCTCGTCTCAAATAAGTCAAATGCACGCCTTATCAACTCAACGAGGAAATAATATGATAATTTCTTAAAAGTAGGTAATATCAATCCCAGCCCGATTTCCGCGAAATAATATCACGCCATTTAACCCACCGAATGGGACAGTTCCTGGAGCTTGCTAAACGATTTCACGAGTGAGTAATATTCTAAACAGCCGCGTGACGACTCCCGGATCTTCGGTTCCTGCAACTTCTTCTTGTGTTTCCTGGCGCAGACTTTGCCACATCAAAGTCTGGATATAAAAAGGCAGAAACCTCCGCATGATACGGTGCTTGTCTATTTATATCCAAAACCTCAATGAACTAGGTATTTATTTTTTCTTCTGAGATTTTCATTCCACTGTCTGTCTGCTACATATTTACATACTACCTTCCGCTTGCGGCTTCGCCCGCGTGGTGTTTTGGTAAAGTAGTTTATGTTCTTCCATAGGCTTCAGATCATCCACATCACAAACGGCTCATCAGAATAAGCGTGAAACTTACATTCACACAGATAGACAATCGGACAGACAGTCAATTCGAAGTTACTTTCGTTTTTTTATAATGTCAGGTAAGGATTAGATGGAATCACGCGCTTACGCGATCTGGGTTAATAAAGTTTAACATTCGTTGTATGACAAAAAGGCTTGGGATTCGTTTTTAATTTTTACAATTTTTATTTTTATTGATGGGTATAAACTAAATATAACTTGATTTCGAAAGTTGATTGGAGACCATGTTTATTATATCGAACACGTTGTGTCGATAATTCAAGCATCATGCAGGCTAGATGGAATGACTTATAACTAACTGTCTGTCGGATTTAATAGCGTCGTGTGGTCGTCTAGGCTGTCACACGATGCTATTAGATAGATGCTAGACCTATTTAAGGAACCTTTCAAAAATAGGACTCAGATAATCAATGACTGGCGCATGCATGCTCTCTGTTGGAACAGATAGTATAATGGTATTTTAATCAAAAGGCCTTTCCAGATAAGGCCCTGTATTGTTTGTTGTAAAAATTCTAATACCGATATTTTGCATTTAATAAGTTCGTCGTTGTAAATGTTTAAGAGCTTCATACAGGGCTTGCTTCGTTTTTATGTGTTTTCAGTACTTCCGGGAATACTTGAATAATGATAAATAAAAATCGAAGATTAAATGAAAGAAAATAAGTTTATTTGCGGTAAACTAATTAATTGCGGCAGCCAAATAATTTTTTGAGTATGGATATTAATAATACTATACTTAACTATTTTTTTCGGAAAGTAAGAGTCATGTTGTCGGGTAGAAATAACTTTCTGGTGTGTATGCTGGTGTTAGCATTCATGATACAGCCTGATTTCAACGACAACGAAAGTGCGTATTCGTTTTTTTTTTTTAAAAAAAGCTATTGGTCGGGTTCCTACTTCCGGGTCAGCGGGAATGTTTGAAAGGGCTACCGCTACCCCGGAACATAAAGGGCTACGGAAGGAACATGGATGGGTTTTAGTCAGTAAGAGTCTAACACTCTCTTCCGCTTCACCCAGATCGGGAGGTCATTGGATGATTTCCCAGCCTGAAAAAAAAAAAGTGAAGCAGCTAGTGTAAACAGAGTCTCTAAAGGTATTATTAGAAAGAAAGGTATAGAATGCTGGAACTAGCGTGTCAAAGAATCCCACACTCAAGCAAGGTCTAAGTTTAAAATGTGGCTTTGGTATGGGAAACCCAGTAGTGGGCCGTTATCTGTGAGGATATGATTTTATGTCGTAAGATAGGTTTAGGTGCAAAAACCGCCTATCGGCGTTTGTTTTTAATTGCTTCATTGCTTTTCTTGGCAAATATAAGTCAAAAAAATTATACTTGTGTGACTGTTCCTAAATTACCCCAGGCTGATAATATTTTCGTTTTTTCTAACTTCGTTAATATTAGTGTTTGAGTCGGTTCCCCATAAGGGGGAAGAGCCGCGCTCCGCCTTCCGCGCGACTCTGTAGGGCTCGTCCCGGACTGGTCACCCTCCCACCGATAGAGATTAAATGAATTCCAAATGTGAAGAAGTCCATTGCCTTGCAAAGTCAGTAATAGAGCAAGGAAAGGATTGGAAGAAATTGTAAATAGGGCGGAATTCATAGTAGTGAAAATTTAAAGTGGTTTTAGAAGATTACCAAATAATAGGGGAATGCAAAGTATATTGTTATATAACTTAGTGAGTAACCCTTACACTAGTGTAACGGGTATTTTGACAGACATTACTCACACGATACCTCGCATATGTAAGGCGCGTGTTCGTATAAGTTTGACTCAATTATTGGCCTGGTATAAAATATACAATATTCAAGAGATACTGGATAAAAGAGTTGAGAATCTAGGCTCAAGAGCCATTATAATTATAAAAGAGTTTTAGATAAAACTCTCCTAAATGATTAATATTATTGATCTGAGGTGAAGGTGAAGTTAATAGGGTAGAGAATTGAAACTCTGGAATGATTGTTATAAAAGAGTCTTGGGATAAAAGACCTAGTAATATACAAGAATTACTAGTTAGTGGAGTAGAGAACCAAGTCTCGGAGATAATCATTATTAATTAAATGAGCTGTTGGTCAGCACACAGTCTCGTCAATGAAGAAGGTAAAGGGATCGCGTTACGCTTGCGCTTTAATTCATTATTTATAGTTACGTTAATTCATTTAATTACAGTGTACCCACTTCAGTGAGATCGGGAACCGTTTTACAACGTTTGTTTCATTCTACGTGTTCTGCTAGATCTGACGCATAGAGCCTCTAACGACCCTAATACGATTCTAGAACAACACGTTCCCTAGACATAAACTAAATGTCTTACTCAATCCTAAGGCAGAATGCTGCAAAGCCCAACTGTAATTGAGGAAGACAAGTTTTGAGTAGTTCTAAATGCAGACTACTGTGAATTTACCCTGTGAAATTACCCTTACGGCGGTCTAGCCGCCTTCTTTACTATTATAGCACAAATCTAGCACAAGCGCACCGTAGACTCAGTCTCTAGCAAAATACATTCAGTCTCTAGCAAAATACAGGAATTTATTACAATCATTAAGTAGGCATGAAGTTGGAAAAAATCCTGCCCTTTGAGAGCTATATAAGCGTGCACGGGCTAAATCGGTAATTACACGGAAATAGTTGTATTGTTGGATTGAAGGAGGATTTCTTGAACGTTTGTATGATAACAGATGGCGCCACCTGTACGTTCCGTTCAGAGGTCTTGATTGCAACGGCCAAACCACAAACAAGTTGTACTGTTTGTTGTTTGGCCTTTTACGATGCCGGGATTTGTATGAACGATAAAAAGATACTAGTCACCATGTCTAGGTCTACTCATTAGGTCTGTCACTAGGTCTTAGTCCGTTTAGAGTAATGCATTATGCAGTTGGTTTAGTTTTTCACATTTTGACAGGTGGGTATTATTACATTGTAAGTTTTTAAGAAGAAGCATGTTTGAGAATTTTCTAAAAATGGTAATTATCTTGTGATTAGAGATAAGTAATAAAAAGTGTAATTGTATTTAAAGGTTATGGTGTAATAAACCAAATGGCAGTAAAACGTGAATAATTTTAACAAGTAATTTAACACTTGGTTGTAATGTCTTTACGTTTAGTGTAAAATTATTGTTGTTTATGAGCGAATTTGCACATTTGAATTATTTATATAAGCCAGAGTTACAATATTAAGGTTATTTATATGGAGTTCAAAGTCAAGTCAAATAATTTATTTCAAATAGGCACAAGAAAGGCACTTTTGAACGTCAAAATGAACAAGAAATAGAACTGATTCTTGTCGCCCTTTCCAAATGGTAGTTTCGTGTATAGAAGAATGAACTCTACGTTACTCTTTTTAAATATTTTGTAAACATGAATTATAACATTATATGTGAAGACGATGCACCCAGAATAAAAATACTACACCCCAAAAGGTAAAACGAAAAACAAATATAAAAATGCCAGGTAAAATTGATTATGTCATAAATACACGATGCTCACGTATTTACAAACATTCTAAAAGTTAATAGCTAATATATATAAATAATAATAGCTAAATCAATCAATTTGAAATTTCTATCTGTTCTACCTAGGTACCGATGAATTTATTTTCCGTTTAATGCGTTTATTGCTTTCCTTTAATGCTCGTCTCAAATAAGTCAAATGCACGCCTTATCAACTCAACGAGGAAATAATATGATAATTTCTTAAAAGTAGGTAATATCAATCCCAGCCCGATTTCCGCGAAATAATATCACGTCATTTAACCCACCGAATGGGACAGTTCCTGGAGCTTGCTCAACGATTTCACGAGTGAGTAATATTCTAAACTGTTCAGTGATCTTATTGAAAGCTAGACAGCATTGGGAAAATTAATAAATATATTTATTGAGCTCAGTCGTTACGGGTCGTCAGAAGCCCGAAAATCTGACTGCCAGTCTTACCAAGGGGTATCGTATTGCCCAGTTGGCGGGATGGGAGAAGAAAAGGTCCTTCCGACCCTGTCGCCCCGGGAGACGCCCCGTGAGTCGGGAGCCGCGTGACGACTCCCGGATCTTCGGTTCCTGCAACTTCTTCTTGTGTTTCCTGGCGCAGACTTTGCCACATCAAAATCTGGATATAAAAAGCAAGCTTCGCATGATACGGTGCTTGGCTATTCATTTCCAAAACCTCAATGAGCTATTTATTTTTCTTCTCAGATTTTCATTCCACTGTCTGTCTGCTACATATTTACATACTACCTTCCGCTTGCGGCTTCGCCCGCGTGGTGTTTTGGTAAAGTAGTTTATGTACTTCCATAGGCTTCAGATCATCCCCATCACAAACGGCTCAGCAGAATAAGCGTGAAACTTACATTCACACAGATAGACAATCGGACAGACAGTCAATTCGAAGTTACTTTCGTTTTTTTATAATGTCACGTAAGGATTAGTTGGAATCACGCGCTTACGCGGTCTGGGTTAATAGAGTTTAAGATTCGTTGTATGACAAAAAGGCTTGGGATTAGTTTTTAATTTTTATTGATAGGTATAAATGATATATTTGATTATAATGAATGGCGATACTACTTGATTTCGAAAGTTGATTGGATTCCATTTTTATTATATCGAACACGTTGTGTCGATAATTCAAGCATCATGCAGGCTAGATGGAATGACTTATAACTGTCTGTCAGTTTGATTTTTTTATTAATAGCGTCGTGTCGCGACGGGTCGTCTAGGCTGTCACAAGATGCTATTAGATAGATGCTAGACCTATTTAAGGGACCTCTCAAAATAGGTCTCAGATAATCAATGACTGACGCATCCATGCTGTCTGTTGGAACAGATAGTATAATGGTATTTTAATCAAAAGGCCTTTCTAGATAAGGCCCTGTATTGTTTATTGTAAAAATTCTAATACCGATATTTTGCATTTAATAAGTTCGTCGTTGTAAATGTTTAAGAGCTTCATACAGGGCTTGCTTCGTTTGTATGTGTTTTCAGTACTTCCGGGAATACTAAAATAATGATAAATAAAAATCGAAGATTAAATGAACGAAAATAAGTTTATTTGCGGTAAACATGGCGCAGCTAAATAATTTTATGAGTATGAAATTAATAAAAAAAAAAAAAAAAAAAAATTAATAATACTATAACTATTTTTTTCGGAAAGTAAGAGTCATGTTGTCGGGTAGAAATAACTTTCTGGTGTGTATGCTGGTGTTAGCATTCATGATACAGCCTGATTTCAACGACAACGAAAGTGCGTATTCGTTTTAAAATTAAAAATTGCTATTGGTCCGGTTCCTACTTCCGGGTCAGCGGGAATGTTCGAAAGGGCTACCGCTACCCCGGAACATAAAGGGCTACGGAAGGAACATGGATGGGTTTTAGTCAGTAAGAGTCTAACACTCTCTTCCGCTCCACCCAGAGCGGGAGAAGTCATTGGATAATTTCAGCCTGAAAAAAAAAACAAATAAAATTATTTTTAAATAAAAAACAAAAACCGACTTCAAAACCTTAATAAACACTAAAAACTTAAAAAGAATAGTATTGAAAAGTCCGTGGATCTAACTTAAACTCTGTTGGTCACTCGAATCGAATATTAATATTGACACCCACGCCAATAACATCAGCAAATCGAACTATTAAGCAGATTTTGTGCACAGCGAAACTCAATTTTATTTATAATTTTACATGGACTGCAATGTAACCTGCGTAATCATTTGAGTGATTTCGTTGAAATCTGACGCTTGTATGGGTGTTCGGCATCAATTGTTCAGACTGATGGAGATAAATTGGATTTAAAATTAAAGGTCACTAAGTTCTGCCCCTGGTTTCACCCGCGTGGATGTCGGAAATTATCCCACGGGAACGTGTTACCGGGATAAAACTTCTTATGTGTTTTTTACAATCTGTGTTGTATACAAAACATCTCCTACGCGCTGTCTCACGGCAACGGTTGCCAGGGGCTGCGCCAAAGTGACAGGCGGCAGCAAGGTGCCCCAGTCCGCCAGCGCGACTGCGCCGCCTGTCATCCCACGGTGCTGCCAAACAATGTGTCAAGTCATTTTTTTTAATCCTTTTGTTTGATAATTTAGCATATAAAATCAGTGTGTTTTTTGTTAAAAAATATGTGTATAATCGTGTAAGTAGTCTTTTTTATTTATGTTTAACTTTGTTGACACTGGTGACGCCGTACGAAGTGCCAGTCAACCTACCACATCGCTGGATGTCCTAGTGAGATGCCCTCAATGTTCCCAAGCACGCTTTTTCAAAGGTGAACGTGGTTTGAAGATACATTTGGGTAAGAAGCACAAACCCCATAATGTACCTTCATCTTGCCCGACAATTTCCACCTCCCCCACACCTAGTTTACCCGCTCAACCCTTTTGGAAAACTCTTGCAAAATTGAAAAGTTCAACTCCAGTTTTAAAGAGAGTTCCTCGTGGCGCGAGACCATCCGTGGCTTCAAGCTTATCGCGTTGTATCCATCTCGTCGCCACAGAGAACTCTCAACGTGCCTGGGAGCAATTACTCACCTTCCCTTTTAGAATTCTACATGTGCAAAAAAATTTGGCAAATAAAAAAACTTTAACAGCGCAAATTAAGGATAATTGTAATATTTCGGCCCACAGTTTTGACCCAAAATTCACAGCACATCTCCCTCAAAGAGATGTTTTGCGCTATGTGGAGTCTAAACTAGGCGAGGGTGATATCAGAGGTGCAGCTAGGATCATCTTTAGCAGCGATGTGGTTGCGCCGTACTCTCCAGAGACTCTTACGGCTCTGGAAAGCAAACACCCTTCTCCGGCAGATGACCTCTCCTTCCCTGACGCACCCGATCCTGATTGTAACTCACTCCAAATTACAGCTCATCAAGTACGTGCGGCCGTGTGCTCTTTTCGAAGTGGCTCTGCCGGCGGCCTCGACGGCCTGACTCCTCAACACCTGAAGGACTTAATGTGTTCAGGCGCCGGGGCGGCTGGTGAGTCCCTTTTGAAGGAGCTGACGGCCCTCATCAATCTCATGCTCTCTGGTAATGTGAACGAAGCCGTCATCGATATCTTGTATGGTGCAAATTTGTGTGCCTTACGCAAGAAGGATGGCGGCATTCGTCCCATTGCCGTAGGGTCCATCTACCGACGTATCGCAGCCAAAATTTGCTGCGCTTTCTACAGAGAAACTTTGGCCAGCAAATTCCAGCCCCTACAGCTGGGCTTCGGATCTAAAGGGAGCTGTGAGGCTGCGGTACATGCTTTATCCACCTATCTCAATAGTGATAAAGGTGAGGTCATCCTTAAGGTTGACATTAAAAACGCTTTCAATTCCGTAAACAGGGATACTTTGTTGACAGAGGCTCAAAAAGAAATACCCAAAATTTACAGTTTCCTTTATCAATGTTATAGAAACCCCACTAAATTACTTTATAAAGACAATCTTCTGGAATCAGCTGTTGGATGTCAACAGGGTGACCCTCTTGGGCCAGTCATTTTCAGTTTGGCAATAAATCCAATTATTCGACAACTAAATTCTAAATTCAACGTATGGTATTTGGATGATGGAACCCTGGGAGGTGATGTAGACACTGTTTTAGAAGATTTAACTTTTTTAAAAGAAAAATTTAATCTCATTAGCCTAGACCTTAACCTTTCTAAATGTGAAATTTACCTTCCCCAAACTACTGACAGACAGACTACCATTACAAAATTTAATTCCATAGCTCCAAATATTAAAATAACGGAAATGAACTCTCTTCATCTCCTGGGGTCCCCAATTTTTGACGAATCTTTTCCAACTTTCATTGAAGAGAAAATTCAAAATTTTAATAACGTGTCGGAAAGACTTTTCAAAATTAACATCCATTCAGCCTTCACACTCCTTCGATACTGTTGTTTTGGTCCAAAATTTACATATAGCCTTCGTTCCTCCCCTCTTTGGAAGCATCCACAACTTTTAGAAAAAGTAGACCAAATTATTAGAAATACTCTAACTTCGATGCTAAATGTGGCCCTGGACGACCGAGCGTGGCAGCAAGCCACACTCCCCATTCGCCTGGGTGGTCTCGGTGTCCGCAAAATTTCAAGTATAAGTTTACCGGCCTTCCTCTCCTCGGTCCACAGTACCGATAAATTAACCAGGAATATTTTATCATCCTCACTGGTAAATTTTGAAGTACCGTGTTTGTCCGATGCGTTGAACGCTTGGAAAATGGCTTGTCCCAATACGGATTTGCCCGACAACCTGTCCTCCCAGAGACAGTGGGACGTGCCACTCTGCAGTATTATACGGGATAACCTAGTAAACACGTCACCTAATACTGTTGAGCGTGCCCGTCTGCTGGCTGTGGGAGAATGGGAGTCAGGCTTGTGGCTTCAGGCGCTCCCGTCATCCACCATAGGCACTATGATGGATGACTCATCGTTTCGGCTCGCTACGTGTCTCCGCTTGGGCGCACCTTGTGTTGCTCCGCATCGGTGTCACTGCGGTGAAGCTGTTGACAGTCTCGGGCACCATGGCCTGTCCTGTGGCAGGAGTGCAGGTCGCATATCACGTCACGCCAGCATCAACGACATTATTCGTCGAGCCCTTGCCACCGCCGGCGTACCAGCGGTATTAGAACCAAACGGCTTGGTACGTGACGATGGTAAGCGACCAGACGGAATGACTTTGTTGCCTTGGAAGGTGGGTAGGCCTCTGGTGTGGGACGCAACCTGTGTCGACACCCTTGCGCCATCTCATGTTCTTAGCACGGCGGGCTGTGCTGGCGCCGCTGCTGCCGCTGCTGAGACCCTCAAGCGGCGTAAATACAGTAACCTGATGTGTAACTACAGATTTGAGCCGTTTGGGGTCGAAACTCTAGGGTCATGGGGCCCGAGTGCGCAACTCCTTTTTAAGGAAATTTCTCGCCGATTGGTCGACACTTCGCGTGACCAGAGGGCTGGATTGTTCTTTGGCCAAAGAATTAGCATTGCCATTCAACGTGGCAATGCTGCCAGTCTTCTGGGCACGTTTCCTGATGACAGCGATGCGGATGAGTACTTCGACGCCTAAGTGTCCTTTTTGTCTTTTTTTTTGGATTTATTTGTATATATAGTTAGTTAGATAGTCTTTTAATTTAAGTATGTATAAGTTTTTATTGTATTAGATTGTAGTAATAAATAAATAGTGAAACTTAAAAATAATATTAAATTGAATAAGTACAATCAAGAATTATTAACCTAAATAACCTTACCTAAATTTTATCTACACTATATTTTACAATTTAAAAATTTTTGGAGTCGGTGCCAAGCCAAGTGCATCTAATATGACCATAAAATATTTTCCCTTAATTTTTATTACAATAGCTTACGAGAGTAAATTAATTTAATATGATTAGGTACAGATTTTTTTACAAAGCTGTTAAAAATTTTAGTCAGTGCTCGATAGATGGCATTGTACCGTTTTCAAAACAACTCTTTCTTCTTCAGTTGATATTCTGTTTTGTGTTGTAATTTTTTTTTTCAGTTTGTTTTGTTTTTTTGCTGCTATTGTTCTTTTTTTTTAGGTTAATATTTTGTGAGTGCAGGCTTGGCACCGACTCCAAAAATTTTTAAATTGTAAAATATAGTGTAGATAAAATTTAGGTAAGGTTATTTAGGTTAATAATTCTTGATTGTACTTATTCAATTTAATATTATTTTTAAGTTTTTAGTGTTTATTAAGGTTTTGAAGTCGGTTTTTGTTTTTTATTTAAAAATAATTTTATTTTCTAGTTTTTAGTTTAAGTTTGTACATAGTTCATAGTTTTGGAGTTTCTTTTTATATTTTTTAAACTAGAAAGAAAATTCATTTTGTTTAATATGGGTAGGCCTACTAAACGCGCTGCTCAAATGAGACAACGCCGTTTGGAAGAAAGTAACGACGAAAGGAAAGAACGTTTAAAGAAAAGAAGGGAAAGAAATACTAGAAACATTTCAAATGAGAGTGATGAGCAGCGAGCGTATAGACTTTCTCAGAAGAGAGCAAACACGAAATTATCAAGGTTTAATGAAAGTCCAGAAAGTCGTGCTCAGCGGCTCAGTTTGATTCGTGAAAGATTATCAAACGAGACTCAAGAGCAACATTCTCATCGTCTTGATTTAATTCATGAACGTTTGTCTCACGAGACCGAGGGAGGAGCAACGTGCTCATCGTGTCGGTTTAATTCATGAACGTTTGTCTGACGAGACCGAGGGAGGAGCAACGTGCTCATCGTGTCGGTTTAATTCATGAACGCTTGTCTCACGAGACCGAGGAGCAACGTTCTTATCGTCTCGGTTTGATTCAGGAGCGCTTATCACACGAAACCGAGGAGTAAAGTTACCGTCGTCTACACGTGCAATACGAGCGTCTATCCAATGAATCTGCCGAATCCAGAGCGACTCGATTAGATATTATGCGACAAGCTAGTCGTAATCGTAGGGAGGTATCATCAGTAAATGATTTTGAACAGGCTATTAACATTTTCGCTGACATGCCATGCTATTTGTTATAAAGCTTACAGTACGTTAATACCCGAAAAATTGGTGCGTCTGGGAAAAATCGTAACATGCTCTCGCTGTCAAAACAATATAAGGAAACGAAAAATTTCACCAGCAGCTTTCTGGAATAAAATGACAGTCGCGACTGTACCTCAGGAGCTAACTAATTTTCCAAAATTGGAAGAAAAATTTTTTTGCCGTGTTGTGCCGTTTCTTAAAATAATGAAGCTACAAAACCGTTTCTCTCAAGATTGGTTCAAGGGACAAGTTACACATACACAACATATCTACAACTGTAAAAAAAATAAGATGTAACAATGATAAATTACACCTTTACTGTATTATTGTTACAATTTTAAAGCGCCCTTAAAAGTGAACTGGCGTAATATTATGTTATGGTATGTCGTAAACTATGCATACACAAGCAATCGCAGCAATCGCGAGGCAAGTGCTGTCGTTTTTTGAAGATTTCTATCGTCTATGGTTAGTCCATCACCTCCTGACCTGATGATCACGAGATCAAAATGACAAACGCCCTTTCAAACATCAAAATAATAAGTTACTAAATCAGTCGATGCCTTCTCCTTACTGTTAAGGAGTTGTACCTTCCATAATCAGCTCAGCTACATGAGGTGATAATTAACATACGCAAGTACTTAAATTACTTCATAAAATTGGCGAAAAACGGTGTGTAAGCCCATAAAATTTGAGGGTTGCCCTCGATTTCTCCAGGATCCAATCATCAGATCTTAACTTGGTGACTATGGGAAGTATCTCCTTTCGAACAAAAAAAGAATTTTGAAAATCGGTCCACAATTGGCGGAGTAATCGCGTAACAAACAAACAAAAATAAAAAAAAACATACCGTCGAATTGATAACCTCCTCCTTTTTTGAAGTCGGTTAAAAAGTGAAGCAGCTAGTGTTATCAGAGTCTCTAAAGGTATTATTAGAAAGAAAGGTATAGAATGCTGGAACTAGCGTGTCAAAGAATCCCACACTTAAGCAAGGTCTAAGTTAAAAATGTGGCTTTGGTATGGGAAACCCAGTAGTGGGCCGTTATCTGTGAGGATATGATTTTATGTCGTAAGATAGGTTTAGGTGCAAAAACCGCCTATCGGCGTTTGTTTTTAATTGCTTCATTGCTTTTCTTGGCAAATACAAGTCAAAAAAATTATACTTGAGTGACTGTTCCTAAATTACCCCAGGCTGATTATATTTTCGTTTTTCCTAACTTCGTTAATATTAGTGTTTGAGTCGGTTCCCCATAAGGGGGAAGAGCCGCGCTCCGCCTTCCGCGCAACTCTGTAGGGCTCGTCCCGGACTGGTCACCCTCCCACCGATAGAGATTAAATGAATTCCAAATGTGAAGAAGTCCAATGCCTTGCAAAGTCAGTAATAGAGCAAGGAAAGGATTGGAAGAAATTGCAAATAGGGCTTAGGAATTCATAGTAGTGAAAATTGGAAGTGGTTTTAGAAGATTATCAAATAATAGGGGAATGCAAAGTATATTGTTATATAACTTAGTGAGTAACCCTTACACTAGTGTAACGGGTATTTTGACAGACATTACTCACACGATACCTCGCATCTGTAAGGCGCGTGTTCGTATAAGTTTGACTCAATTATTGGCCTGGTATAAAATATACAATATTCAAGAGATACTGGATAAAAGAGTTGAGAATCTAGGCTCAAGAGTCATTATAATTATAAAAGAGTTTTAGATAAAACTCTCCTAAATGATTAATATTATTGATCTGAGGTGAAGGTGAAGTTAATAGGGTAGAGAATTGGAACTCTGGAATGATTGTTATAAAAGAGTCTTGGCATAAAAGACCTAGTAATATACAAGAATTACTAGTTAGTGGAGTAGAGAACCAAGTCTCGGAGATAATCATTATTAATTAAATGAGCTGTTGGTCAACACACAGTCTCGTCAATGAAGAAGGTAAAGGGATCGCGTTACGCTTGCGCTTTAATTCATTATTTATAGTTACGTTAATTCATTTATTTACAGTGAGATCGGGAACCGTTTTACAACGTTTGTTTCATTCTATGTGTTCTGCTAGATCTGACGCATAGAGCCTCTAACGACCCTAATACGATTCTAAAAGAACACGTTCCCCAGACATTAACTAAATGTCTTACTCAATCCTAAGGCAGAATGCTGCAAAGCCCAACTGTAATTGAGGAAGACAAGTTTTGAGTAGTTCTAAATGCAGACTACTGTGAATTTACCCTGTGAATTTACCCTTACTGCGGTCTAGCCGCCTTCTTTACTATTATAGCACAAATCTAGAACAAGCGCATCGTAGACTCAGTCTCTAGCAAAATACAGCAATTTATTACAAACATCAAGTAGGCATCAAGCTGGAAAAAATCCTGCCCTTTGAGAGCTACATAAGCGTGCACGGGCTAAATCGGTAATTACACGGAAATAGTTGTATTGTTGGATTGAAGGAGGATTTCTTGAACGTTTTTATGATAACAGATGGTGCCACCTGTACGTTCCGTTCAGAGGTCTTGATTGCAACGGCCAAACCACAAACAAGTTGTACTGTTTGTTGTTTGGCCTTTTACGATGCCGCGATTTGTATGAACATCGTTGGATAGGTATTTTTAAGCTGAACAAAAGATACTAGTCACCATGTCTAGGTCTAGGTCTGTCACTACGGTCTTAGTCCGTTTAGAGTAATGCATTATGCAGTTGGTTTAGTTTTTCACATTTTGACAGGTGGGTATTATTACATTGTAAGTTTTTAAGAAGAAGCATGTTTGAGAATTTTCTAAAAATGGTAATTATCTTGTGATTAGAGATAAGTTATAAAAAGTGTAATTGTATTTAAAGGTTATGGTGTAATAAACCAAATGGCAGTAAAACGTGAATAATTTTAACAAGTAATTTAACACTTGGTTGTAATGTCTTTACGTTTAGTGTAAAATTATTGTTGTTTATGAGCGAATTTGCACATTTGAATTATTTATATAAGCCAGAGTTACAATATTAAGGTTAATTATATGGATTTCAAAGTCAAGTCAAATAATTTATTTCAAATAGGCACAAGAAAGGCACTTTTGAACGTAAAAATGAACAAGAAATAGAATTGATTCTTGTCACCCTTTCCAAATAGTAGTTTCGTGTATAGAAGAATGAACTCTACGTTACTCTTTTCAAATATTTTGTAAACATGAATTATAACATTATATGTGAAGACGATGCACCCAGAGTAAAAATACTACACCCAAAAGGTAAAACGAAAAACAAATATAAAAATGCCGGGTAAAATTGATTATGTCATAAATACATGATGCTCACGTATTTACAAACATTCTAAAAGTTAATAATACTAAATCAATCAATTTGAAATTTCTATCTGTTCTACCTAGGTACCGATGAATTTATTTTCCGTTTAATGCTTATATTGCTTTCCTTTAATGCTCGTCTCAAATAAGTCAAATGCACGCCTTATCAACTCAACGAGGAAATAATATGATAATTTCTTAAAAGTAGGTAATATCAATCCCAGCCTGATTTCCGCGAAATAATATCACGTCATTTAACCCACCGAATGGGACAGTTCCTGGAGCTTGCTAAACGATTTCACGAGTGAGTAATATTCTAAACAGCCGCGTGACGACTCCCGGATCTTCGGTTCCTGCAACTTCTTCTTGTGTTTCCTGGCGCAGACATTGCCACATCAAAGTCTGGATATAAAAAGGCAGAAACCTCCGCATGATACGGTGCTTGTCTATTTATATCCAAAACCTCAATGAGCTAGGTATTTATTTTTTCTTCTGAGATTTTCATTCCACTGTCTGTCTGCTACATATTTACATACTACCTTCCGCTTGCGGCTTCGCCCGCGTGGTGTTTTGGTAAAGTAGTTTATGTTCTTCCATAGGCTTCAGATCATCCACATCACAAACGGCTCATCAGAATAAGCGTGAAACTTACATTCACACAGATAGACAATCGGACAGACAGTCAATTCGAAGTTACTTTCGTTTTTTTATAATGTCAGGTAAGGATTAGATGGAATCACGCGCTTACGCGATCTGGGTTAATAAAGTTTAAGATTCGTTGTATGACAAAAAGGCTTGGGATTAGTTTTTAATTTTTACAATTTTTATTTTTATTGATGGGTATAAACTAAATATAACTTGATTTCGAAAGTTGATTGGAGACCATGTTTATTATATCGAACACGTTGTGTCGATAATTCAAGCATCATGCAGGCTAGATGGAATGACTTATAACTAACTGTCTGTCGGATTTAATAGCGTCGTGTGGTCATCTAGGCTGTCACACGATGCTATTAGATAGATGCTAGACCTATTTAAGGAACCTTTCAAAAATAGGACTCAGATAATCAATGACTGGCGCATGCATGCTCTCTGTTGGAACAGATAGTATAATGGTATTTTAATCAAAAGGCCTTTCCAGATAAGGCCCTGTATTGTTTGTTGTAAAAATTCTAATACCGATATTTTGCATTTAATAAGTTCGTCGTTGTAAATGTTTAAGAGCTTCATACAGGGCTTGCTTCGTTTGTATGTGTTTTCAGTACTTCCGGGAATACTTGAATAATGATAAATAAAAATCGAAGATTAAATGAAAGAAAATAAGTTTATTTGCGGTAAACTAATTAATTGCGGCAGCCAAATAATTTTATGAGTATGGATATTAATAATACAATAACTATTTTTTTCGGAAAGTAAGAGTCATGATGTCGGGTAGTAATAACTTTTTGGTGTGTATGCTGGTGTTAGCATTCATGATACAGCCTGATTTCAACGACAATGAAAGTGCGTATTCGTTTTAAAAATAAAAATAGCTATTGGTCCGGTTCCTACTTCCGGGTCAGCGGGAATTTTCGAAAGGGCTACTGCTACCCCCGAACATAAAGGGCTACGGAAGGAACATGGATGGGTTTTAGTCAGTAAGAGTCTAACACTCTCTTCCGCTCCACCCAGAGCGGGAGAAGTAATTGGATAATTCCCCAGATTGAAAAAAAAAAAAAGTGAAGCAGCTAGTGTAAACAGAGTCTCTAAAGGTATTATTAGAAAGAAAGGTATAGAATGGTGGAACTAGCGTGTCAAAGAATCCCACACTCAAGCAAGGTCTAAGTTTGAAATGTGGCTTTGGTATGGGAAACCCAGTAGTGGGCCGTTATCTGTGAGGATATGATTTTATGTCGTAAGATAGGTTTAGGTTCAAAAACCGCTTATCGGCGTTTGGTTTTAATTGCTTCATTGCTTTTCTTGGCAAATATAAGTCAAAAAAATTATACTTGTGTGACTGTTCCTAAATTACCCCAGGCTGATAATATTTTCGTTTTTCCTAACTTCGTTAATATTAGTATTTGAGTCGGTTCCCCATAAGGGGGAAGAGCCGCGCTCCGCCTTCCGCGCGACTCTGTAGGGCTCGTCCCGGACTGGTCACCCTCCCACCGATAGAGATTAAATGAATTCCAAATGTGAAGAAGTCCAATGCCTTGCAAAGTCAGTAATAGAGCAAGGAAAGGATTGGAAGAAATTGTAAATAGGGCGGAATTCATTGTAGTGAAAATTGGAAGTGGTTTTAGAAGATTACCAAATAATAGGGGAATGCAAAGTATATTGTTATATAACTTAGTGAGTAACCCTTACACTAGCGTAACGGGTATTTTGACAGACATTACTCACACGATACCTCGCATCTGTAAGGCGCGTGTTCGTATAAGTTTGACTCAATTATTGGCCTGGTATAAAATATACAATATTCAAGAGATACTGGATAAAAGAGTTGAGAATCTAGGCTCAAGAGTCATTATAATTATAAAAGAGTTTTAGATAAAACTCTCCTAAATGATTAATATTATTGATCTGAGGTGAAGGTGAAGTTAATAGGGTAGAGAATTGAAACTCTGGAATGATTCTTATAAAAGAGTCTTGGGATAAAAGACCTAGTAATATACAAGAATTACTAGTTAGTGGAGTAGAGAACCAAGTCTCGGAGATAATCATTATTAATTAAATGAGCTGTGGGCAACACACAGTCTCATCAATGAAGAAGGTAAAGAGATCGCTACGCTTGCGCTTTAATTCATTATTTATAGTTACGTTAATTCATTTAATTGCAGTGTACCCACTTTAGTGAGATCGGGAACCGTTTTACAACGTTTGTTTCATTCTACGTGTTCTGCTAGATCTGACGCATAGAGCCTCTGTCGACCCTAATACGATTCTAAAAGAACACGTTCCCTAGACATAAACTAAATGTCTTACTCAATCCTAAGGCAGAATGCTGCAAAGCCCAACTGTAATTGAGGCAGACAAGTTTTGAGTAGTTCTAAATGCAGACTACTGTGAATTTACCCTGTGAATTTACCCTTACTGCGGTCTAGCCGCCTTCTTTACTATTATAGCACAAATCTAGAACAAGCGCATCGTAGACTCAGTCTCTAGCAAAATACAGCAATTTATTACAAACATCAAGTAGGCATCAAGCTGGAAAAAATCCTGCCCTTTGAGAGCTACATAAGCGTGCACGGGCTAAATCGGTAATAACACGGAAATAGTTGTATTGTTGGATTGAAGGAGGATTTCTTGAACGTTTTTATGATAACAGATGGTGCCACCTGTACGTTCCGTTCAGAGGTCTTGATTGCAACGGCCAAACCACAAACAAGTTGTACTGTTTGTTGTTTGGCCTTTTACGATGCCGCGATTTGTATGAACATCGTTGGATAGGTATTTTTAAGCTGAACAAAAGATACTAGTCACCATGTCTAGGTCTACTTATTAGGTCTGTCACTAGGTCTTAGTCCGTTTAGAGTAATGCATTATGCAGTTGGTTTAGTTTTTCACATTTTGACAGGTGGGTATTATTACATTGTAAGTTTTTAAGAAGAAGCATGTTTGAGAATTTTCTAAAAATGGTAATTATCTTGTGATTAGAGATAAGTAATAAAAAGTGTAATTGTATTTAAAGGTTATGGTGTAATAAACCAAATGGCAGTAAAACGTGAATTATTTTAACAAGTAATTTAACACTTGGTTGTAATGTCTTTACGTTTAGTGTAAAATTATTGTTGTTTATGAGCGAATTTGCACATTTGAATTATTTATATAAGCCAGAGTTACAATATTAAGGTTAATTATATGGAGTTCAAAGTCAAGCCAAATAATTTATTTCAAATAGGCACAAGAAAGGCACTTTTGAACGTAAAAATGAACAAGAAATAGAACTGATTCTTGTCGCCCTTTCCAAATGGTAGTTTCGTGTATAGAAGAATGAACTCTACGTTACTTTTTTAAATATTTTGTATACATGAATTATAACATTATATGTGAAGACGATGCACCCAGAATAAAAATACTACACCCCAAAAGGTAAAACGAAAAACAAATATAAAAATGCCAGGTAAAATTGATTATGTCATAAATACATGATGCTCACGTATTTACAAACATTCTAAAAGTTAATAATACTAAATCAATCAATTTGAAATTTCTATCTGTTCTACCTAGGTACTGTAGAGGATGGAAGATCCTCTACTAAGGGGGCTCAGTGGTAGAGCGTGTAATGTGTGAGGGGCTTCTAGTATTACGAAGAGAAACCCGTAATAAATTCAACGAATCAATATATTTTCACTTTGTTATAACGAATACATCTGTCTAGGCCCGCTGCCAGACGTAAAGTCTAGAATCTACGTAAAAACCTATCTAGCTTTTTATTCATTTGAAAGGTTCGAATGCCGTCAGATATTTACCAGCCATGTATAACATAAGGTTTTACTCTAAGGCTCTACATCAGCTACGCCCCCCTTGAGTAAAAGGGAACACTTAGTTTTAAAATAACTAAGCCCTTTTACTCTTGGCATTCGAATCTATCTATTCCTATCCCTACCTAGCCTAACATGATTTTACCTAACCCTGGGAGAATCTACATGTAAGGTCTGGCCTTTGCAAAGGCAGGCTCAACTCTGGCAAAGCGAATCTTACGACATCACAAGAGTCCATGAATGCATTAATGTGTGCCAATGTGCACACAATCTAACGCTAGGCCAGATTGAACCCCACTGCACCAAAACCCGGGGCAAAGGGTGCAGCCAGCCTACTAAAACAAACAATGATATGAAAGTTCATATCGACCCTGAAGGGGTTGACTGCAAAGAAGACTAGACGTCGGCATCTTACACTCCGTCGAACGCTATTGCGTCAGAGAGAGGGAAAGACTGAGACGAAAAGGTTACCAATAAAAACATTTCATGCCCACACTCCAGATGTGAAACTACCATACGGGTACCAAGATATGGGTACCCCATCCTTAGTTAGACCAATTGTGTCAACCTGACACACTTTGCAAGGCTACGCCCCGTTAGCAAAGTAGGCCTCAACTCAGGACGGGTGTCACCCCTTCTCTCACGACAAATAAAATATAAAATATGTTGAAATGCTCTGGAGCACGATCATGCTAATCTGCTAAGGCACTAGAGAAATAAGAAGACGAAGTGTCGCTCCCCCTGACGCTTTGACGCGGCGAGGTGTGACATTCCACACGCTCACCCAGCCGCATCTCATTCATTTTTGATCACCATATGCAATAAATACAAAGAAACATGCATCAATAATCTATATCTTACAACTTAGCTAAAATAATGAATCCAACATGTTTACAACTACATGACATCGTCATGACTGACATGTCGACAGATGACATCTAAGTATTGCCAATTAAATCCTAACATAAAAAGGTTTTAATCTATTTACATGTATAATGTCTTTGCTCCTTCTATTCAATCTGATAACATAATTTACATTCGATAATCTCCGAACTATTTGATAAGGGCCCTTATATAACCTACATAATTTTAGGCTCTTATCAGTTACTCGCCTCGGCGTATAAACCATAACCCACTGATTTGGTACAAAGTTTTTTATCTTTGCTCTCTTATCGTAAGCCGCTTTCTGCTTAACTTGCGCCTTTTTTATGTTATTTATAGCACAATTGATTAGAGCATTATGCTGACTACGTCGCTGCGCATAATCATTAGTCCCCCCCCGGTCATTATTGTAACATCTGCTTGACATGACAGACATGTCAACAAGTGGCAAATATGTCTAAAACTGACAATTAATTATCAACATAAAAAAGAAAAGTCTAACCTATTTAGCTGTAAAAAGTTTTTGTTCGCTACTACTTATCTCAAAAATTATGCAGCGACATGATATGAAAACTATTTGGAGTCGTAATTATATAATTCTAAAAAGTAAAAACTTCCATCTATTAAAAATGTTTCGAAACCTCTTTTTATTTGATTTTGTAAACCCAAACTGTATAAAAGGAAATTTATTTATAAAAAGTTTACGAGTCTTCCTATGACCTCTTTTGGTCATAATTTTGGAAACAAACTTTTTCCTTTTAATTTTTCTGACATACAAAGTCATATTCTGAAGACGTCTAAATCTGAAATTGTCATTATTTTTATATGTCACAGAGCCGTTCAAGAAAATTTTATTTGTTTGTTGGTTTTTCTTTTTAATATTACAAACATGTTTAACTCTAGCTTTAACTATGCGCCGATGTATGAACAAGTTACGATAAGTGTTTGTAACCCCCATCGCTGAAGAACTAACAAAATGCTCACTCTCCTCCGCCTCTATCTCCGAAAACTCTAACGTTGAAGGAATAACTAACGGCTCATTCTCCTTCATCTGCACCATCTCACCACTCAATGCAGGTGACTCCGCGTCAACCACAACCAACTCTTGGACACTTATATCCAATGAAATGGATACGAGACCATCTTCATCAACACGATCAACAGCGATGTCGTTTTTATTAAATGCTATATCGTGATAATGGTAAAATTCATCATTAAGCTCTGAAACAGAATCATCATTAATAACAGGACTGGACCGACCCGATTCGTCCAGTTCTTCCTCGTGTTCTGACTCGAACACTTCGGTCTCCTCATCCACATCACAGCTGTCTAGGCAGCTTTGCGCATCAGCGCCAACAACATCATCAACGTCGTCATCAACACTGCTCACAACATCATCATCATCACTGCTCACAAGGCAGCTTGGCTCCGTAACTAGCACCTTCTCTTCTGTTGCGCTAGAAATTACAACAGCATCAACACACATATTTACAAAATTATCCTGTCCGCACTCCTCAGACAGCTCTTGCGTTGCGCTAGGTGGGACAACATCCTCCACAACAACATTTGTTACAGTGTCCTGCACAACAGGAACACACACTCCCTTGTGCACTCTGCACGGGAACTCCTTCCTCAGTGCGTCACACATTGCCTCGAAACTGATCTCTTGATCATTATATAATATCGTGGAATAATAAATGCGGGCTGGACCCTGCATAAATGCGCCCATAATCAGAGCCCAATTGCTCTTTATCCACTTCTTATCTATTGCTAACACTTTAAATTCGGCTAAGAAATCCTCAAAGCATACGCCGTTGTAGGCGGAATACACAATCATGTTCTCCATGGTAACCATAATGACAAAACTATAAAAACCACTTAGCTTTAAATATCCAGGCGTTGTTTCATTCGCCTGCTTTAATCGCTTTGCTTCATAATACGACTAGGGCGTCGTTTTTATAATATCGCGCACCACGAACAGGATGCGTAAACATATACTCGTTGAATACTCGTTGAAACAGTTTTCCTTTATATCTTGTATTGATATATCATTTACTTGTTCGTGCAGTCACATCCACCACGATGCGTAGAACGCCCGTTAAACGGTTTAACCGAAATTTTGGTTATATTTTATTTTCTTTACTTGTGCAGATATTATTAGGTTCTGCACACACCAATATAAGAAAAACAAACGAGCGGGACCGTACCGCGTCTTCTGTGGAGACTCTGGCGTACTCCACCAAAATGTAGAGGATGGAAGATCCTCTACTAAGGGGGCTCAGTGGTAGAGCGTGTAATGTGTGAGGGGCTTCTAGTATTACGAAGAGAAACCCGTAATAAATTCAACGAATCAATATATTTTCACTTTGTTATAACGAATACATCTGTCTAGGCCCGCTGCCAGACGTAAAGTCTAGAATCTACGTAAAAACCTATCTAGCTTTTTATTCATTTGAAAGGTTCGAATGCCGTCAGATATTTACCAGCCATGTATAACATAAGGTTTTACTCTAAGGCTCTACAGTACCGATGAATTTATTTTCCGTTTAATGCTTTTATTGCTTTCCTTTAATCAAATTTCCTCAAATAAGTCAAATGCACGCCTTATCAACTCAACGAGGAAATAATATGATAATTTCTTAAAAGTAGGTAATATCAATCCCAGCCCGATTTCCGCGAAATAATATCACGTCATTTAACCCACCGAATGGGACAGTTCCTGGAGCTTGCTCAACGATTTCACGAGTGAGTAATATTCTAAACTGTTCAGTGATCTTATTTAAAGCTAGACAGCATTGGGAAAATTAATAAAATATATTTATTGGGCTCAGTCGTTACGGGTCGTCGGA
Organism: Hyppa rectilinea; assembly: GCA_951799385.1. Taxonomy (NCBI): domain Eukaryota; kingdom Metazoa; phylum Arthropoda; class Insecta; order Lepidoptera; family Noctuidae; genus Hyppa; species Hyppa rectilinea. The sequence goes on along the minus strand of OX637300.1, from coordinate 28,408,963 downwards.
AGCCCGAAAATCTGGCAGCCAGTCTTACCAAGGGGTATCGTATTGCCCAGTTGGCGGGATGGGAGAAGAAAAGGTCCACCCGACCCTGTCGCCCCGGGAGACGCCCCGTGAGTCGGGAGCCGCGTGACGACTCCCGGATCTTCGGTTCCTGCAACTTCTTCTTGTGTTTCCTGGCGCAGACTTTGCCACATCAAAGTCTGGATATAAAAAGGCCAAAGACCTTCGCATGATACGGTGCTTGTCTATTTATATCCAAAACCTCAATGAGCTAGGTATTTATTTTTTCTTCTGAGATTTTCATTCCACTGTCTGTCTGCTACATATTTACATACTACCTTCCGCTTTTGGCTTCGCCCGCGTGGTGTTTTGGTAAAGTAGTTTATGTTCTTCCATAGGCTTCAGATCATCCACATCACAAACGGCTCATCAGAATAAGCGTGAAACTTACATTCACACAGATAGACAATCGGACAGACAGTCAATTCGAAGTTACTTTCGTTTTTTTATAATGTCAGGTAAGGATTAGATGGAATCACGCGCTTACGCGATCTGGGTTAATAAAGTTTAGGATTCGTTGTATGACAAAAAGGCTTGGGATTAGTTTTTAATTTTTACAATTTTTATTTTTATTGATGGGTATAAACTAAATATAACTTGATTTCGAAAGTTGATTGGAGACCATGTTTATTATATCGAACACGTTGTGTCGCTAATTCAAGCATCATGCAGGCTAGATGGAATGACTTATATTATTGATAAAGAAATTCTTTTTCTTTGAAGTTTTTAAAGTAAATTACTTAACTTTGATTTACAAGACCAATATTTTTTTTTAAAACTATATAACTAACTGTCTGTCGGATTTAATAGCGTCGTGTGACGGGTCTTCTAGGCTGTCACACGACGCTATTAGATAGATGCTGGACCTATTTAAGGGACCTCTCAAAAATAGGACTCAGATAATCAATGACTGACGCATGCATGCTCTCTGTTGGAACAGATAGTATAATGGTATTTTAATCAAAATGCCTTTCCAGATAAGGCCCTGTATTGTTTGTTGTAAAAATTCTAACACCGATATTTTGCATTTTATAAGTTCGTCGTTGTAAATGTTTAAGAGCTTCATACAGGGCTTGCTTCATTTGTATGTGTTTTCAGTACTTCCGGGAATACTTAAATAATGATAAATAAAAATCGAAGATTAAATGAAAGAAAATAAGTTTATTTGCGGTAAACATGGCGCAGCTAAATAATTTTATGAGTATGGATATTAATAATACTATAACTATTTTTTTCGGAAAGTAAGAGTCATGATGTCGGGTAGAAATAACTTTCTGGTGTGTATGCTGGTGTTAGCATTCATGATACAGCCTGATTTCAACGACAACGAAAGTGCGTATTCGTTTAAAAAAAAAATAGCTATTGGTCCGGTTCCTACTTCCGGGTCAGCGGGAATGTTTGAAAGAGCTACCGCTACCTCGGAACATAAAGGGCTGCGGAAGGAACATGGATGGGTTTTAGTCATTAAGAGTCTAACACTCTCTTCCGCTCCACCCAGAGCGGGGGAAGTCATTGGATGATTTCCCAGATTGAAAAAAAAAAAAAAAAAGTGAAGCAGCTAGTGCTAACAGAGTCTCTAAAGGTATTATTAGAAAGAAAGGTATAGAATGGTGGAACTAGCGTGTCAAAGAATCCCACACTTAAGCAAGGTCTAAGTTTAAAATGTGGCTTTGGTATGGGAAACCCAGTAGTGGGCCGTTATCTGTGAGGATATGATTTTATGTCGTAAAATAGGTTTAGGTTCAAAAACCGCTTATCGGCGTTTGGTTTTAATTGCTTCATTGCTTTTCTTGGCAAATACAAGTCAAAAAAATTATACTTGTGTGACTGTTCCTAAATTACCACAGGCTGATAATATTTTCGTTTTTCCTAACTTCGTTAATATTGGTGTTTGGGTCGGTTCCCCATAAGGGGGAAGAGCCGCGCTCCGCCTTCCGCGCGACTCTGTAGGGCTCGTCCCGGACTGGTCACCCTCCCACCGATAGAGATTAAATGAATTCCAAATGTGAAGAAGTCCAATGCCTTGCAAAGTCATTAATAGAGCAAGGAAGGGATTGGAAGAAATTGTTAATAGGGCTTAGGAATTCATAGTAGTGAAAATTGGAAGTGGTTTTAGAAGATTACCAAATAATAGGGGAATGCAAAGTATATTGTTATATAACTTAGTGAGTAGGTAACCCTTACACTAGTGTAACGGGTATTTTGACAGACATTACTCACACGATACCTCGCATCTGCAAGGCGCGTGTTCGTATAAGTTTGACTCAATTATTGGCCTTGTATGAAATATACAATATTCAAGAGATACTGGATAAAATAATTGAGAATCTAGGCTCAAGAGTCATTATAATTTTAATAGAGTTTTAGATAAAACTCTCCTAAATGATTAATATTATTGATCTGAGGTGAAGGTGAAGTTAACAGGGTAGAGAATTGAAACTCTGGAATGATTGATATAAAAGAGTCTTGGGATAAAAGACCTAGTAATATACAAGAATTACTAGTTAGTGGATTAGAGAACCAAGAGCTGTGGGTCAACACACAGTCTCGTCAATGAAGAAGGTAAAGGGATCATTACGCTTGCGCTTTAATTCATTATTTATAGTTACGTTAATTCATTTAATTACAGTGTACCCCCTTCAGTGAGATCGGGAACCGTTTTACAACGTTTGTTTCATTCTACGTGTTCTGCTAGATCTGACGCATAGAGCCTCTAACGACCTTAATCTATATCCATATAATAAAACAGTAAAAAAACTGTGTCTGTACATTGAATATATTAAAAAAATAATAATTGAGGGGGGTTTAGAAACAGTAGTAGAGCACGAATTCAAAAAAAAATAATTTTCTGTTTGTCTGTATGTCTGTTTGTCTGTTTGTTTGTACACGCTAATCTTCGGAACTACTGGACGGATTGGAATGATTTTTTTTTGTTGTATAGGTATTAAGTCTGGGTAACATATAGGCTATAATTTATCTTGGAAACTTGAACACCTGATGCAGAACCGGAACGGACAAGCTAAACTATAAGAGATACAAAAATGATACTTTAGCAAAAAATGTTCCACGTGATTAGCATTTTCTGCTGAGAGAATAAATTTGAAGATCTGGAACACCTGATGTGGAACTCCAAGAGCCCAGCTACACTGTAACATATATAGGAATGATGTCTTAGCAAAAGTTGTTCGGTCTGATGGGCATTTCCGGTTGACTTATAAAAATCGAAGATCTGGAAACCCTGTTGTGGAACTCCAAGAGCCTAGCTACACCATAACACATATAAGAATGACGTCTTAGCAAAAGTTGTTCAGCCTGATGAGCACTCTCTGTTGACGTATAAACATTGAAGATCTGGAACACCTGTTGTGGAACTCCAAGAGCCTAGCTACACCATAACACATATAGGAATAACGTCTTACCACAAGTTGTTCAATCTGATGAGCACTCTCTGTTGACTTATAAAAATCGAAGATCTGGAACACCTGTTGTGGAACTCCAAGAGCCTAGCTACACCATAACACATATAAGAATGACGTCTTAGTGAAAGTTGTTCAGCCTGATGAGCACTCTCTGTTGACGTATAAAAATTGAAGATCTGGAACACCTGTTGTGGAACTCCAAGAGCCTAGCTACACCATAACACATATAGGAATAACGTCTTAGCACAAGTTGTTCAATCTGATGAGCACTCTCTGTTGACTTATAAAAATCGAAGATCTGGAACACCTGTTGTGGATCTCCAAGACCAACATAACACATATAGGAATGACGTCTTTGACGTCTTTGTTGTTCAATATGATGGGCATTTCCTGTTGACTTAAAAAAATCGAAGATCAGAAACATCTGATGTGGAAATCAAAGCTATCTCTAATTTTACTGTGTAATTATAAAATAACATAAACTGGGAGTACCTGCACGCGGTGAAGGCGTATCAGTTTAGGACTGATTTTCGATGACGATGGTATATATCATTGAAAATTTGACTCTACTGGCCAAAACTCCTATTTATTTTTTTATTTTATCGTATGAATATCGGGCTTATGTTGTTTGAGTGTTTCATTTCCTTTTCCATTTATCTTCGTGACACGGTAGCCTACCCGGTAACGCAGGGGAGCAGTCATTTTAATTTAGATTTTTATTGATCAGGTATCTTCACAATAAAACTATGACCATGCCTAGAAAGAGGTCAAATCTTTCCCAATGTTCCAAGAGAGCTATAAGATTGAGGATCATAAGATCCCAAGAATCTACCGAAGCGCGTCAGGAGTGACTTGATGCTGTTCGAGAACATTAGGCTGCAACTCGCTCCGTGGAATCACTTCGGGTCGCGAAGAACGCCTGCGTTCTCAGCGTATTCATTAGGTCTCTAGAGACCAGTGAAGAATATGATGCGCGACTGACCGCTGATCGTGAACGTCATGTATTGTCTCGCGAGTCAGAGACGTTCACGGAAAGAGAATTACGCTTGAGTTCCAAGCGTATCTACGCATCGACTTCTAGGTCTCTAGAGACAAGTGGGGAATATAATAATGCGGTTACCAAAATGAAAACGATGACAAATGGACTGTATGTTTTGGTGGTTGTTGATTTAAATGGGAAAAATGATAAAAAGTAACATAAATGACGACCCCGTTGTCGCTGGCATAAGCAACAGAGTCCGCGTACAAAGTCGCGGGCAGAAGCTAGTACGATTCTAAAAGAGAGAAGATTCATAATATCTGACATAATACCGAAATTTCATTTAAAATTTGACTTTTAATTAATTTATTTATTTATTTTAAAACGCGAAATTACAATTCATTTAAAATAATTTAACTAAATACCGCACAATTTAATCTAATTTCTTTAATAAATACTCTATAAAAATGTGAATGTTTAGTCTATTATAATAATATAAAATAAATAAAAATGGATTCAATGTCAGCATTGTCATTTTTATTTATCAATTTAACTGCACCACCACACTTGCTATGTCTTTTATTCACACACTCCCACACACTAGAGTTTTGATTTTTCTATGAAGATTATACGCAAATCCAGCGTGCAACCATGTTTTTCCACCATGTCTTTTTTTAACAAAATTATAATTATTTCGCACGAGCCCTTGCGAAGTACCTTCACTCATCATTGTGAGATGACACACTTTATTGCAATATTCAATAACTTGACTCCGGTGGGAAAGAGATAGACATAATACCTCATCACCTCCGCTCATCGAGTTGAAGAGATGGTTGCAGTTGAAAGATAAAATTTCCATAAGGTAATTTGTTATAAATGTATATTAACAACATTCACTAACATTTTATATGAAGTCTTTTTGAATATTTGGATGTTTGTACCTAATAAATATGATTTTAATGGGGGAAAGGTGTGTAAGGACAAAGTTAAGTGGCGATTTATTCTCTCTGCTATTTGATAGATAACTTTTTTAGCAAGGAAGAATACTTTAATAGTATGGTGAAACACTTTTCTCATTTACTGTACTGAGTGAAAAAGCACAAAAAAAAGAGATATTAAATTAATCGAATCGGGGGCGTCGGCCATAGGTGCGTCGACCACTGGGGGCGTAAGCCACGGACCCATAAATCATGGTGCTCACGTATTTACAAACATTCTAAAAGTTAATAATACTAAATCAATCAATTTGGAAATTTTTATCTGTTGTATATTTACCTACCTAGGTACCGATGAATTTATTTTCCGTTTAATGCTTTTATTGCTTTCCTTTAATGCTCGTCTCAAATAAGTCAAATGCACGCCTTATCAACTCAACGAGGAAATAATATGATAATTTCTTAAAAGTAGGTAATATCAATCCCAGCCCGATTTCCGCGAAATAATATCACGGCATTTAACCCACCGAATGGGACAGTTCCTGGAGCTTGCTCAACGATTTCACGAGTGAGTAATATTCTAAACTGTTCAGTGATCCTATTGAAAGCTAGACAACATTGGGAAAATTAATAAAATATATTTATTGAGCTCAGTCGTTACGGGTCGTCAGAAGCCCGAAAATCTGACAGCCAGTCTTACCAAGGGGTATCGTATTGCCCAGTTTGCGGGATGGGAGAAGAAAAGGTCCTGTCGCCCCTATCGCCCCGGGAGACGCCCCGTGAGTCAGGAGCCGCGTCCCGGATCTTCGGTTCCTGCAACTTCTTCTTGTGTTTCCTGGCGCAGACTTTGCCACATCAAAGTCTGGATATAAAAAGGCACTTACCTTCGCATGATACGGTGCTTGTCTATTTATATCCAAAACCTCAATGAGCTATAGGTATTTGTTCTTTCTTCTGAGATTTTCATTCCACTGTCTGTCTGCTACATATTTACATACTACCTTCCGCTTGCGGCTTCGCCCGCGTGGTGTTTTGGTAAAGTATTTTATGTACTTCCATAGCCTTCAGATCATCCACATCACAAACGGCTCAGCAGAATAAGCGTGAAACTTACATTCACACAGATAGACAATCGGACAGACAGTCAACTCGGAAGTTACTTTCGTTTTTTTATAATGTCAGGTAAGGATTAGATGGAATCATGCGCTTACGCGGTCTGGGTTAATAAAGTTTAAGATTCGTTGTATGACAAAAAGGCTTGGGATTAGTTTTTAATTTTTACAATTTTAATTTTTATTGATAGATATATTTGATTAAGTTAGAATTGAATATTGACTGTGAATGGCGATACTACTTGATTTCGAAAGTTGATTGGATTCCATTTTTATTATATCGAACACGTTGTGTCGATAATTCAAGCATCATGCAGGCTAGATGGAATGACTTATAACTGTCTGTCGGATTTAATAGCGTCGTGTCGCGACGGGTCGTCTAGGCTGTCACACGATGCTATAATATAGATGCTAGACCTATTTAAGGGACCTCTCAAAATAGGTCTCAGATAATCAATGACTGACGCATCCATGCTCTCTGTTGGAACAGATAGTATAATGGTATTTTAATCAAAAGGCCTTTCCAGATAAAGCCCTGTATTGTTTGTTGTACAAAATTCTAATACCGATATTTTGCATTTTATAAGTTCGTCGTTGTAAATGTTTAAGAGCTTCATACAGGGCTTGCTTCGTTTGTATGTGCTTTCAGTACTTCCGGGAATACTTTAATAATGATAAATAAAAATCGAAGATTAAATGAACGGAAATAAGTTTATTTGCGGTAAACATGGCGCAGCTAAATAATTTTATGAGTATGGATATTAATAATACTATAACTATTTTTTTCGGAAAGTAAGAGTCATAATGTCGGGTAGAAATAACTTTCTGGTGTGTATGCTGGTGTTAGCATTCATGATACAGCCTGATTTCAACGACAACGAAAGTGCGTATTCGTTTAAAAAAAAAAATTGCCATTGGTCCGGTTCCTACTTCCGGGTCAGCGGGAATGTTCGAAAGGGCTACCGCTACCCCGGAACATAAAAGGCTAAGGAAGGAACATGGACGGGTCTTAGTCAGTAAGCGTCTGATACTCCCCTCGAACCACCCAAAGCCGCGAGAGGGGATCATTTGATGATTTCCCACCCTCAAAAAAGGAAAAAAGGTAGTAGAGAACTTACATCTTGTCATTTAGATTTGCCTAACTAGAGATATAGTAACAAAGAAGGTTGACCACCGACATTTCGGCTGATTGGGATGTACCTATGGAAGAAGAAGGCAAGGTGCTCCAGAAATAGATTTAGACGAAGGCAGCTGAAGAAGACTTTTCAAGGCATTCAAGACTTTTCAAGGCCTTTGTTTATAATTAGGTAAATGAATTATGGATGATCACTGTTACGAAATGTCGTGGCTATAATGTCTAGGAGACTGTGAAATTAATTAAAATTAATTGATACTGATCTTTTCTAATTCAAAAACCACATTTGAACAAACATTTAAATGGCAAGTGGCAACTTGCCTGGTTAAACTTATTTTATTTTACATTTACATTTATCAATGTAAGTTATTTTAAATTTTTCAATTCTCCTCTCTTTCGTCTTCTTTCGTCTCTTAAATCTGCCCACTTTATTTCATTTTGTTTCTCTTTGTTATATTAGAATGTCGTGTACAAGTGTAATTGGTATATATGTCACCGTAAGATTGTAAACATCGTTATATTACAATCTATCTAAATCTATCTAGTAAGATTGTAAACTATCGATAGATTGTAAACCGTATCATTATGATTGCAATTTAACGCATCATTTTTCGCTTGATTGTAATCTATCGATAGGAAGCGGTCAAATTGTGAACCGGCGTAGGACGTTTAAAAAAATGGTTAGGTAAGGTTAAAACTGTGACCACCTAAGCACGAGCCGAGCGAGCGAAGCGAGCGGTGCCGCGGCAGCGGCCGGCGAGTGCCAGAAACGACTAGATTATATAGAAAAAAATATAGAAAAAAGAGATTATTTTTATTCAGATTGTAATTTAACGGTTTCACTTCGGTAGATTACAATATAGCGAAGAATAATGAGTCAAATTGCAATCATAATGATACGGTTCACAATCTATCGATAGTTTACAATCTCGCTAGATAGATTGTAATCTAACGATCTTTACAATCTAACGGTGACATATATAATAACCCATACCTGTATATGACGCACTATGTATATGCTGTTAGGGTACCTATTTTAAATAAATACTTCGTGGCGCTATAATGCTGACATTAATTTTACACACGGGTAGGGCTTGTGTCCATTATTCATAATCGCAAATTGAAGAAAAAAAAATCAAGCAAACTAAATAATAAAATCAATTCGGCTTCTTTTATCAGTTGTTTCATCTTATAGTATTGCTTATTAGTTTTAATGTTATGCGAATGTTTTGATCCGTGACCCCGGCAAATGACCGCTGCGCGAGAGTCCTTTAAGTACAGGTTTCTCTAAGATGCTATTTTTATTTTTGCTATTTATTTGTTTTTGTTATTTTTTTTTGCATTAATAAAATTTGTATTCATATTAGCCCATAGGATTAAAAAAATTGCACTATTCCGTAACTTTGCTTGCTCCGGTTATTGTAAAAAAATCTTTTTAGTATTTTTTTTTGCCCGTCACCATAGAAACACTTGGATAAAATAAGAAAAAACAACATGAAAAAATATTTTGAAAAAAAATCCTAGCAATACATTTATATGATAACCACGGAAATGGATATGTGTTTATATTGATTAAGTATAATGAAAAACATGAGATACAATTTTTCACGCCGGACCTATTTTTTTTTTTTAGCCACTCAGACAGCGACAGCTCCCCACGCCCCCTTCTTGCGAAGGGGGTGAACGATCATCGAGGGCTGGTGGTAGGTCTACCACCGCCCGCCTCACGCTCAGGGCACCGCGCCACGCCTCATCAACGTGACTTGTGAGGACTCACATGGTGTAAAAGTCTCGAGAAGAGTTTACTATAGAAATGATCCTATGAAGTAAGGTGTTTTGCGCCGGACCTGGGTCACATTTGACGAGACTTTTTAGAATTCCGTACCTGAAGAGGAAAAAACGGAACCCTTGTAGGATCACTTTGTTGTTCGTCCATCGGTACGTCCGTCTGTATGTCAAGAACCTTTGTCTCGGGAACGCGTGGAGGTAACGAGTATATATATATTAAACTAGCTGCTGCCCACGGCTCTGCCCGCGTCAATGTTAGAAATGTTTCATACAAACTTCCACCCCCAATTTCACCCCTTTACGGGGAAAGTTTCCTAAAATCCTTCCTTACCTGACGTCTCCTACTCATAATCTATTTTTACGCTAAATTGCATCTCCGTCTTCGTAGTAGTTTTTAAGATTTTGTGATTAATCAGTGATACAATGTATGGATTAATCTTTCATTTTTATATTAGTATTGTAATAATAATTATGTAATGTAAAACATGTAATAATGATGCAACTTTATAATGTGAAAACTGGATTCATACGTTCAAATCTATAATTGTCATATTTTCACGACTAGATATTACGTATAATCCCGATTCATATCGGATATTTAAACCTTTGAAAGTTTTTTGTAGACTAAACAAATCATCACGCAATTCATTTCAGGTTTTTTGTCAGAAATAGGCCCAATCTAAATGCATAGCCTTGCTTACTAAAGGTCAGAAATCACTCGTTGTCTAGCTCCTAAACAGGATAAATACAATTCGACCAAGTTCTTGGTAATCTAAGTATCAACAAAATTTTATTTGCTTTATGCACACGATTCTCGTTGCTCTAACATTAATTATCGCTCTGATACGATGTGTAGATATTAAATAATTATTCTACTTGTGCAGATAGTTATCTGCTATCATTCTGTGAAAGATTTAAAGCGTGTAATTTTGATATAAAAGCCTGTACGTCTAACAACTGCTTACTGCTAAAGTAAAAGTTTTAATACACGATTAGCTACATATTGTACCAACGGCGTACCTCGGCGTAAAATGAATGTTATTAAACTAATATCTATACATATAATAAAACAGTAAAAAAACTGTGTCTGTACATTCTTCTTATTCTTCATCGTGTGGTTAGTGACTAACCTGGTGTCAGAGTTTTAGTGCTGCCCAAGGGCCTCTGACTTAGCATCACATGCTGTTGAGAAATATCTCTCAGGCATGCCGGTTTCCTCACGATGTTTTCCTTTCCCCAATTTTTAGCAAGTGATAATTATACAATACGCATATGAGTCCGAAAAATCATGCCTTGGGATCGAACTCGAGACTTATGGCTTGGCAGTCCGACGGACACACCACCAGGCTATCACTGCTATATATCTGTACATTGAATATATTAAAAAAAAATTGATGGGGGTTTAGAAACATCAATAGAGCATGAATCAAAAAAAAAATGTTTGTTTGTCTGTTTGTTTGTACACGCTAATCTTCGGAACTACTGGACCATAGCAAAAATTGTCCCACGAGATGAGCATTTTCTGCTGAGAGAATATATTTGAAGATCTGGAACACCTGATGTGGAACTCCAAGAGCCCAGCTACACTATAACATATATAGGAATGACGTCTTAGCAAAAGTGGTTCAGCCTGTTAACCAATTCATGGCCAATGACGCCTCTGGCGCGTCATAAGTAAACATATTGGGTGGCCCATGACGCGCGTGGTGCGTCATTTTTTAAGTAACTTAAAACAAGCTTAAAAATTATTAGATTACGAAAACCGCCATTTTTTATCTTACATTGAACATTAAAGTAGTTACTGCGCCTGGCAATTAAATTTTAATATTTAATTTACCAAACAGGGATAGCACACCTTTGGTAACAATATAAAAACTTAATATATAATAGAGTAATATTATGTATACATACTGAATTTCAATAAAGTAGGCTGCGGAAATTATTGCGTCTTGGTATTCTGTTTAAAATTTATTAGGGGCGTAACTGAATTAAACCAGTGTTGTTTTGTTTTTTTTATTGACAATTGGAATGATTTTGTATTATTTTTATTATTGTAATCAGCATGAACCAACAAAATTTTATATGACATAGCGTTCTTAAATTATAATAACATCTGTACCTAAAACCTAATATGTTCAACAAATAAAATATTTGAATTTGGAAATACTACCCCCACAGCCTTCAAGTTTTCTACCCCTGGTAGGAGTAGTAATATTATAAAATGCCTGCTTCATAATACTAAGGGTCACTCACTACTGCCGCTCCTTGTCAAAGAGCATCAATAAAGCAAGCGTGGCTGGTACTAGAAAAGCAGATTTTTCCTTATTGATTTATATGTCAACGCAGTGTTTCTAGTAAGTTGTTTCAGAAAATATTTTACATGCGTATGGCAACTTTGAACAACCCCGCGAAATGCATGTTTTTGTTTTACTCCGCATATTGTCTTACCACATTAATTAATTTTTCATAGCACTCCAGGCGTTTATTTGCTGGCACATTTCTTAATCTAAATGCTAGCATTATACCCAAGTCATGTTCAAACTGAGCATAAATTGGAGGCAATTCATGTTGTGTATTCAGTTCTGCATTAAAATCTTTTGAAAACAATGCATCAAAATATTTTATGCTGCACAACAATTAGAGCTTGATTTATTTTTGACAGGTTTATCCTTAGATAATATAATACCCAACTGTTTTGTTTTATTTTTCTCACATTCGTCTTCTTCAGAATCCATGATTTCTTCAATGCTGGTGTCTGTATCATAATATTTATCTTGACTATAAGAAGAACTCGCTAATTTGATTTTTTTTTAATTATTTTGCAAAATCGATTGACTACATTCAGAAAAACTTTCGTTCTCTTTATTCTTATCTTGCTCACAATGTTTATACTCGTCAGTAAACAATGCCTGGCTACATTCAGAAAATATCTTGTCTTCTTGCTGATTATCTACAAAAAACACTTTTATCATTACAAATAAATGACTTAAACAACAAAAGATTCCAATATGTTTACTACCCCTGTAGCATTTTAGTAAAATCAATAAATCCTACCTTGAAACGCCATATTTCCTTCGTAATATCAACAAATACGAATGTAAGAACACCAAACAACGGTTTCCTCCTCAAACAGACACAAGATAACGGAGAAATACGTATAAAACATCACAAGGGGCCCGTGACGCACCAGGCGCGTCATCCTTTAAAGAGGCCCATGACGCACCTGGCGCGTCATGGACAAAACGTATGGGGCCTGGCTAATGTGTTGGTGAAAATGAAGGTGGCAATGAATCGCAAGGCGAATGATCTGGAACACCTGATGTGGAACTCCAAGAGCCCAGCTACACTATAACATATATAGGAATGACGTCTTAGCAAAAGTGGTTCAGCCTGTTAAGCACTCTCTGTTGACGTATAAAAATTGAAGATCTGGAACACATGTTGTGGATCTCCAAGAGACAATGAAATATTCCAATACTGGAAATAAGTTTTATTACAATGACACAAAGTGAAAGCGGGAAATATTCCTCTTTGATGATGATTTAAGTGAAAACGTCAAAACGATAAAGTCGTTGGAAAAGTCGTTTGCAGATTAAGAAACCGATCACGTTTCAGCAGGCTACATCTCGTAGACCCAGTACCATGGGTGCGAGGGAAACATGCCTCTTCGTTAACGAAGCAGGCAGAGCACGGCGCGAGCCAGCGACCGGTTATGTAGTCAATGTGACCAGAGAGTGCTTGGAAAATACCTTGATTTCAGTAGCACAACCACTGAAGCCAACATACTGAGAAGTTTAATCGACAGTTACTTGTAAATAAAACTTATATTAAACCAACCTAGGGTATGAAAATTAAACGATGCTATTAGATACACATCCATCGCTACGCAGCTTAGTCCATCGCTTGTGGAAAGGCTACAATAGGGTAGTTATAATTAGGGCAAGCTACGATAGTGGCGGTAAGACCCCTCTTTGAAGAGTGGCTAGAAAGACGTCACGGCGCCCTCACCCATTGCCTGACACGTCCTGATCGAAAATGGATGTTTAGGGAGCTTCCTGCACGTAATCAGGCGGGAGGAAACGCCCGGGTGTCACCACTGTGAGGATTGCCCAGAGGACACGGTGGAGCACACGGTAGCAATCTGCCACGCTTGGGTGGAGCACCGCCGTGTCCTCGTAAAGGGGATTGGCGTCAGCAACGACCTCTCGCACCCGACCTTGGTGCAAGCCATGTGCCGGAGCGAGAGGAAGTGAGAGGCAGTCACCTCCTTCTGCGAAGCAATTATGCTCGCGAAGGAGGTGGCGGGATGGGAGAAGGAAAGGTCCTCCCGACCCTGTCGCCCCGGGAGACGCCCTGTGAGTCGGGCGCCGCGTGACGACTCCCGGATCTTCGGTTCCTGCAACTTCTTCTTGTGTTTCGGTGCTGGTCTATTTATTTCCAAAATATCAATGAGCTATTTATTTTTTCTTCTGAGATTTTCATTCCACTGTATGTCTGCTACATATTTACATACTACCTTCCGCTTGCGACACGCCCGCGTGGTGTTTTGGTAAAGTAGTTTATGTTCTTCCATAGGCTTCAGATCATCCACATCACAAACGGCTCAGCAGAATAAGCGTGAAACTTACATTCACCAGATAGACAATCGGACAGACAGTCAATTCGAAGTTACTTTCGTTTTTTTATAATGTCACGTAAGGATTAGATGGAATCACGCGCTTACACGGTCTGGGTTAATAAAGTTTAAGATTCGTTGTATGATAAAAGGCTTGGGATTAGTTTTTAATTTTTACAATTTTTATTTTTATTGATAGGTAAAAATGATATATTTGATTAAGTTAGAATTGAATATTGACTGTGAATGGCGATACTACTTGATTTCGAAAATTGATTGGATTCCATTTTTATTATATCGAACACGTTGTGTCGATAATTCAAGCATCATGCAGGCTAGATGGAATGACTTATAACTGTCTGTCGGATTTAATAGCGTCGTGTCGCGACGGGTCGTCTAGGCTGTCACACGATGCTATTAGATAGATGCTAGACCTATTTAAGGGACCTCTCAAAATAGGTCTCAGATAATCAATGACTGACGCATCCATGCTCTCTGTTGGAACAGATAGTATAATGGTATTTTAATCAAAAGGCCTTTCCAGATAAGGCCCTGTATTGTTTGTTGTAAAAATTCTAATACCGATATTTTGCATTTTATAAGTTCGTCGTTGTAAATGTTTAAGAGCTTCATACAAGGCTTGCTTCGTTTGTATGTGTTTTCAGTACTTCCGGGAATACTTAAATAATGATAAATAAAAATCGAAGATTAAATGAACGGAAATAAGTTTATTTGCGGTAAACATGGCGCAGCTAAATAATTTTATGAGTATGGATATTAATAATACTATAACTTTTTTTTTCAGAAAGTAAGAGTCATGATGTCGGGAAGAAATAACTTTCTGGTGTGTATGCTGGTGTTAGCATTCATGATACAGCCTGATTTCAACGACAATGAAAGTGCGTATTGGTTTAAAAAAAAATAGCTGTTGGTCCGGTTCCTACTTCCGGGTCAGCGGGAATGTTCGAAAGGGCTACCGCTACCCCGGAACATAAAAGGCTAAGGAAGGAACATGGACGGGTTTTAGTTAGTAAGAGTCTGATACTCCCCTCGAACCACCCAAAGCCGCGAGAGGGGATCATTTGATGATTTCCCACCCTCAAAAATGGAAAAAAGGTGGTAGAGAACTTACATCTTGTCATATAGATTTGCCTAACTAGAGATATAGTAACAAAGAAGGTTGACCACCGACATTTCGGCTGATTGGGATGTACCTATGGAAGAAGAAGGCAAGGTGCTCCAGAAATAGATTGAGATAAAGGCATTTAAAGAAGGCTTTTCAAGGCCCCGGCACAAAAACCGTTACCTACCTCATAATTAGTATATTATTAGGTTAATGAATTATGGATGGATAGATGGTCACTGTTACGAAATGTTGTAGCTCACATAATGTCTAGGAGACTGTGAAATTAATTAATATTAATTTCAATACTGATCTGTTCTAATTCAAAAACCTCATTTGAACAAACATTTAAATGGCAAATGGCAACTTGCCTAGTTTAGCATATTTTATTTTTTATTTATCGATATAAGTAAAGCATTTTATTTTTTTCGTCTTAGGTCAAACTGCTGTCCACTGTCCACATTATTTCATTTTATTTATCATTTTATTTTTTTTATAATTTACGATAGTTGCTTTGTTTTATGAGAATGTCGTGTACACGTGTAATTGGATATTTGAAAGGGTAGTCAATAAAGTTACTTTTTATGAACTGTCAAAACGCGGCATTTGTACGTGCTTTGTATGAAATATAACAATGTGACGTCATAGATTTTTAGAATCAATTGGAATACTTATTAGCATTTTATGCAATTTAACAATTATATATTCGCATTATATTTAATTTCTGTACGGTGATGGGAGTTTTTATGACGAGCGGGCTTTCTTCCATGTGATTTCATATTTTATTTTTGACCGATTCAAATAGTCAATTGGTATATATATAAGAACCCATACCTGTATGTGACACACTATGTATATGCTATTGGGGTACTTATTTTAAATAAATACACCGTGGCGCTACAATGGTGACTTTAATTTTACACACGGGTAGGGCTAGTGCCCATTAATCATAATCGCAAATTGAAGAAAAAATAAATCAAACAAACTAAATAATAAAATCAATTTGCCTACTTTCTGTACTATTGCTTTTTCTTTTTCATTTTATTGATGTAAATGTTTTGATCCGTGACCCCCGCAAATGACTGCTGCGCGACAGTTCTTTAAGTACAGGTTGCTCTAAGATGCTATTTTATTACTTTTAAACTTAATGCATAAATAATGACGTTTAATGGAAATAATAATGTCTTCATGAAACGAAAATTATAAAATAATAGTATATGTGTGTCTTTATGTCATCATTGTAGCGCCCTGATGCATATGAATTATAAAAATAAACCATGATAATATTATATGTTTGCATTTGATTGATTAAATGTTATTGTAGTAACTATAAAAGACTCTATATCAATCTGAAGGAAAACTGTAGAAAGTCCATTTATAACATTGCATTCGTATTAGCCCATAGGATAAAAAAAAATAACAATTAAATGTAGTTATGGCTCACTATTTTGGATTTAATGGCTTCCACACAAAATATAGACATATGCTCTCGCGGTCTTTTCTATAGAACTATTTAAATAAACAGTTCTACAATACATTACCTTCGTGTTACTCTAACGGTTTGGGCAGCGCACGCCAAAATAGCACTCAGAGGGCAGGAATTTTGCCGACTTACTCGTTAGGTACTTATCATTATATTATGGCCAAAACGCCCAAAGTCTGTATAAATTGTAGCCTATGTGTTATTCTAATGTATCAGCTATATTATTGAGCAGTTTCAGCGAAATCTGTACAGCCGTTTTTGCCTGAAAAAGGAACAAACATCCATCCATCCATCCTCACAAACTTTCACATTTATAATATTAGTAGGAAGTAGGATTAAAACCATTCCTACTACATTACTAAACCAAGTCAAGTCTACAGTCTCTTGAAGCTGCGAAAAAATCAAACTTGTAAGTAAACGTAAAAAAAAGATACGTCCGTTTATGCCGGAAAAAAACCAATATGTCAACACTCTCAAGGGAATCAAAATTTACTATATCGGTACTATCCGTAGACCTAGAACTAAAAAAATTGGCAAATAATGTCATCATAAACTACGAGTATAGAAAAAATCAGAAAACTATTTTGTAATTAAATTATTAAAAATATTATAGTTTGTTTAAAGTACGTAATCAATACCAAGAATTTTGTACGGAATCCTTGGTAGGTGGGTCCGACTATCACTTGTCCGGTGTCTTTTAATAAGAAACTTTTATTTATTAGGTATTTCTTTACCTTCACCGATGACTTGCACCACACCGTTCAAGCCGACGACTGCTCTATTGAAGTAAACTTCGCTCCGGAGCAGCACTTGCCCTTAACAGCTGGACACGTTACTCGCCGTGCTGAAAGATCTGTAACAATTGAAAAATAACAATTAAATATACAATTCGGTATGTTAAAAAGAGCAGTGTGGACAAGTTAAAGTAATAATGCTGTGAGCCATAAAATGGACCTCTACGAGCTATTCAACTAACTAGGATCTGTGTTATTTGACGAGTCCCCATCAACATTTCAACTTGGACATTATTTCTAGGGTTTAGAGTCTGACACTCCCTTCCGCTCCACCCAGAGCGGGAGCAGTCATTGGATGTTTTTTTTTTTTTGGCTTAAAAAGAAAAGGGCGTGCAGGTGCAGAAATATGGGGCGCAATGAAAAGCCAAGACAGGGGTAGTATTTTTCATTATTTTTAATAATAAGGACATAAGCTTACTAATATACGACACTATTACAATAAACAAACAGAGATACACATAAAAATAAAGAAATAAATCTTCGGTTCCTGTAACTTCTTCTCGTCTTTTCTGGCGCAGAATTTGTCACATCGAAGTAACAAAATAAAAAGAATATGACCCTCGCATGATACGGTGCGCATCTATCTATTTCCAGAATTACAATGCGCTATTTCTTTCGTTCTTCTAAGGTTATAATCTCTTCTAACGCAGAATTTGTCTCAAGGAAGTCTGAGAGTAAATGTCGGTTCAACCACGCCTGATACGGTGCGCCTGTACGGTGTAGTAGATAGCCTACTCCCAGAACTGCAATGAGCTATTTCTTTATTCTTCTAAGGTGCTTATTTCTTCTGACGCAGAATTTGTCTCAAAGAAGTCTGTGCAGGCATCATGCATAATTGAATTATGCGTTCCATTGCAAATGCGACGCCGTTTTGTAGAAGTGCACTGTCGACCAATATGATCGAATAAGCAATTAATGCATGCAATCTAAAAACCCTTTTGCAAGTATATGGACCATGCTGTTGGTCGCAAAGCTGACATTTATACGCCGCCGACACGTGTAATGCTTTGGAGAATGATTTATTGCTGTTGTCATGAGGATTTTTGCCATTCGATGTTCTTGTGTTTAGATTTGCCTTTTGTGTAAAACTATCATGTTTTCTACGCAAAGATTCAAAACTTGTAAACTTGCTCTCTAACAGCTCTTATGCGTTTTTCAAGGAATCGACGTAGTCCCCGAACGTTTCATGATCCAATTTTTGTGACAATAAGTTTACAAGGAGTGGATCACAAATATTATGTTGATGTCGACACCCAGAAACAGCTCTGCTGCTGAAACTGTTCCTTTGCTGCTGGAACAGGAGAGAACCTTATGTCGTCGAATGGATCCTCAACGTCACATTCATGCATCTTTTTTTACGATCCGTCTTATCGATTTTACCGTAGATTTTGCACGATATTTTACACCCCAGACTGTATATTGCAACAGATTTGGTTGTTATTGACACATTTTAACGTTCCGTTTTCACTTGCGATGACTTGATCACTTTTATTGATTTGAGGTTAGAAACTTATTTTGTAATTTTCTCGAAAAATATGCATTACCTTTTAATAAGAGTGGTAGAGTTATAATCGGGGACCCAAGCACTACCAGTTTTAACAGTTTTTAGCCCCCAAATCTTGCAGCTGGTTTCTAAATCCAACCCGAAGTTCACTTAAGGTAAGTTCAATTTACCTTAAATTACCTAACAGATGCCTTTAAATAACTTATGGCAGAATTCTACATACTATTAAGGTGATCAGATCATTGCAAAGAAAATAAAACAAATCTCGCCCAAACAACGTATCCCTTTTTTATCCTGTTACTGATAGCATAAACCAGTTTAGCCTTAGTCGAACCGGTCTATCCCCGTTAGAATTTACATGATTTAAGATGAACTGGTACTTTGTAGTCTCTCTTGTACAGTTTTCCAAGTAACTGCATTTCACGAAGCCTTGCCCTGATCCAACAGAATGTTTGTGGCTGCAGTTGTAACTGTTCTAAAATTACCCCAGGCTGATAACATTTTTATTTTTCCGATACGGACGGCGCGTACATGTTCCAAGCGCGCCGCAAAGAGATGTCAGTATTTGAAGGGATACTCTGGTACGTCTTCCGTTAATATAAGTTTCTAGGTCGGTTCCCCCCGAAGGGGGAAGAGCCGCGCTCCGCCTTTCCGCACGGCTCTGTAGGGCTCGTCCCTGACTGGTCACCCTCCCACCGATAGAGATTAATGAATTCCAAATGTGAAGAACGCCGATGCCTAGCCTCATTAAGTCATTGACTGCCACGCAGCAGACACAATAGAAAAACTATTGTTTGTCGGACACACGGTGACCGCGTTGGCATTCAACGTGTTAATAATGTAATTTTTAATGTGTAATTGTTTGTTTTCCCTAATAAATAAAATAAAATAAAATAAAATAAAATAAAATAATAGAGCAAGGAAAGGATAGAAAGAAGTTGTAAATAAGGCTAAGGAATTCATAGTAACGAAATTTGGAAGTTCTTTTAGAAAGCTAATAAATAAAGAGGGATGCAAAGTACATTAATATAAACTTGTGAGTTACCCTTATACTAGTGTAACAGGTAGTTGAACAAACATTACTCACACGGTGCCTCGCATCTGCAAGCCACGTGTTCGTATCGGTTTGATTCAATTATTGTCAAAAAATGTTCAAAACTTATAAAAGGTACTCTGCAATTCCAAGTGCCACCGGAGTAAACCTTGCAATGATAAGTAAATAACTTAATTGAAGATAACGCGATTTATGTGGCTTAGGCTAATAAAAATTTTATTTTTCCTAACTTCGTTAATTCAAGTTTCTAGGACGGTTCCCCCCGAAGGGGGAAGAGCCGTGCTCCGCCTTTTCGCACGGCTCTGTAGGGCTCGTCCCGGACTGGTCACCCGCCCACCGATAGAGATAAAATATATTGAATGTGAAATTAGTTCACACTATGACGTACCCGTTTATCCTAAACCATGCAATTATACTAACTAGGATCAACCGATTGGACCAAGGCTTAACTTGTTTATCCTACCGGTAACAGGATGAACGAGTTTGGCCTAGGCTATATTGGTTTGTCCTATGGCCTGTAGGGAATTGGTTCATCCAAAAATCAGGTTTGGGAGCACCACTGCGAGGATCGCCAAGAGGTCACGGTGGAGCGCACGGCGCAAACCTGCCCCGCTTGAGCGGAGCACCGCCGTGTCCTCGTAGAGGCGATCGGCGGCGGCGACCTCTCGCGCCAAGCCCTGGTTCAACCCATGGTCCGAAGCGAGAGGGAGTGGGAGGCAGTCATCTCCTTCTGCGAAGCAATTATGCTCGCGAAAGAGGTGGTGGGATAGGAGAGACAAAGGTCCTCCCGTCCCAGCCGCCGCGGGAGACGCCCCGGCCGTCGGGAGCCACGTGACGACACCGGGCTATTTATGGTTCTGCCTTCCATGTGCGGAGTGTCAGTTAAAGTCAACAGTCGTCAATAGTCAGGAGCATTGATGCTCAGTGTCAAGTTTAGGGGAAGGCCTTCCCCGTTTCCCTATAACCAAAAGTAACTGACAATTATCTGTCAAAGTACGGAGTAGGAGATGGGCAGGTAATTTGACCCTATCCTATCAGCCTAGTTGGCAGAGCCTAACGCGACTCCGGTGGGAAAGAGATAGACATAATACCTATTCATACTTCCTTATTGTTTTCAATTTTGTGGACAAAAACACGAACTTTTTATTGTTACCGATAGCTGATTTAGCTCATCGAGTTGAAGAGATGGTTGCAGTTGAAAGATAAAATTTCCATAAGGTAATTTGTTATAAATGTATATTAAAAACATTCACTAACATTTTATATGAAGTCTTTTTGATTTTTTGGATGTTTTTACCAAATAAATATGATTTTAATGGGGGAAAGGTGTGTAAGGACAGTTCCTGGAGCTTGCTCAACGATTTCACGAGTGAGTAATATTCTAACTGTTCAGTGATCTTATTGAAAGCTAGACAGCATTGGGAAAATTAATAAAATACATATATTTATTGAGCTCAGTCGTTACGGGTCGTCGGAAGCCCGAAAATCTGACAGCCAGTCTTACCAAGGGGTATCGTATTGCCCAGTTGGCGGGATGGGAGAAGAAAAGGTCCTGTCGCCCCTGTCGCCCCGGGAGCCGCCCCGTGAGTCAGGAGCCGCGTCCCGGATCTTCGGTTCCTGCAACTTCTTCTTGTGTTTCCTGGCGCAGACTTTGCCACATCAACGTCTGGATATAAAAAGCAAACTTCGCATGATACGGTGTTTGTCTATTTATTTCCAAAACCTCAATGAGCTATTTATTTTTGTTCTCAGATTTTCATTCCACTGTCTGTCTGCTACATATTTACATACTACCATACCTTCCGCTTGCGGCTTCGCCCGCGTGGTGTTTTGGTAAAGTAGTTTATGTACTTCCATAGGCTTCAGATCATCCACATCACAAACGGCTCAGCAGAATAAGCGTGAAACTTACATTCACACAGATAGACAATCGGACAGACAGTCAATTCGAAGTTACTTTCGTTTTTTTATAATGTCACGTAAGGATTAGATGGAACCACGCGCTTACGCGGTCTGGGTTAATAAAGTTTAAGATTCGTTGTATGACAAAAAGGCTTGGGATTAGTTTTTAATTTTTACAATTTTAATTTTTATTGATGGGTATAAATGATATATTTGATTAAGTTAGAATTGAATATTGACTGTGAATGGCGATACTACTTGATTTCGAAAATTGATTGGATTCCATTTTTATTATATCGAACACGTTGTGTCGATAATTCAAGCATCATGGAGGCTAGATAGAATGACTTATAACTGTCTATCGGATTTAATAGCGTCGTGTCGCGACGGGTCGTCTAGGCTGTCACACAATGCTATTAGATAGATGCTAGACCTATTTAAGGGACCTCTCAAAATAGGTCTCAGATAATCAATGACTGACGCATCCATGCTCTCTGTTGGAACAGATAGTATAATGGTATTTTAATCAAAACGCCTTTCCAGATAAGGCCCTGTATTGTTTGTTGTAAAAATTCTAATACCGATATTTTGCATTTTATAAGTTCGTCGTTGTAAATGTTTAAGAGCTTCATACAAGGCTTGCTTCGTTTGTATGTGTTTTCAGTACTTCCGGGAATACTTAAATAATGATAAATAAAAATCGAAGATTAAATGAACGAAAATAAGTTTATTTGCGGTAAACATGGCGCAGCTAAATAATTTTATGAGTGTGGATATTAATAATACTATAACTATTTTTTTCGGAAAGTAAGAGTCATGATGTCGGGTAGAAATAACTTTCTGGTGTGTATGCTGGTGTTAGCATTCATGACACAGCCTGATTTCAACGACAACGAAAGTGCGTAATCGTTTAAAAAAAATAGCTATTGGTCCGGTTCCTACTTCCGGGTCAGCGGGAATGTTCGAAAGGGCTACCGCTACCCCGGAACATAAAGGGCTACGGAAGGAACATGGATGGGTTTTAGTCAGTAAGAGTCTAACACTCTCTTCCGCTCCACCCAGAGCGGGAGAAGTAATTGGATGATTTCCCAGATTGAAAAAAAAAAAAAGTGAAGCAGCTAGTGTAAACAGAGTCTCTAAAGGTATAATTAGAAAGAAAGGTATAGAATGGTGGAACTAGCGTGTCAAAGAATGCCACACTTTAGCAAGGTCTAAGTTTAAAATGTGGCTTTGGTATGGGAAACCCAGTAGTGGGCCGTTATCTGTGATATGATTTTATGTCGTAAGATAGGTTTAGGTTCAAAAACCGCTTATCGGCGTTTGGTTTTAATTGCTTCATTGCTTTTCTTGGCAAATATAAGTCAAAAAAATTATACTTGGGTGACTGTTCCTAAATTACCCCAGGCTGATAATATTTTCGTTTTTCCTAACTTCGTTAATATTAGTGTTTGAGTCGGTTCCCCATAAGGGGGAAGAGCCGCGCTCCGCCTTCCGCGCGACTCTGTAGGGCTCGTCCCGGACTGGTCACCCTCCCACCGATAGAGATTAAATGAATTCCAAATGTGAAGAAGTCCAATGCCTTGCAAAGTCAGTAATAGAGCAAGGAAAGGATTGGAAGAAATTGTAAATAGGGCGGAATTCATAGTAGTGAAAATTTAAAGTGGTTTTAGAAGATTACCAAATAATAGGGGAATGCAAAGTATATTGTTATATAACTTAGTGAGTAACCCTTACACTAGTGTAACGGGTATTTTGACAGACATTACTCACACGATACCTCGCATCTGTAAGGCGCGTGTTCGTATAAGTTTGACTCAATTATTAGCCTGGTATAAAATATACAATATTCAAGAGATTTTGGATAAAAGAGTTGAGAATCTAGGCTCAAGAGTCATTATAATTATAAAAGAGTTTTAGATAAAACTCTCCTAAATGATTTATATTATTGATCGGAGGTGAAGGTGAAGTTAATAGGGTAGAGAATTGAAACTCTGGAATGATTCTTATAAAAGAGTCTTGGGATAAAAGACCTAGTAATATACAAGAATTACTAGTTAGTGGAGTAGAGAACCAAGTCTCGGAGATAATCATTATTAATTAAATGAGCTGTGGGTCAACACACAGTCTCATCAATGAAGAAGGTAAAGAGATCGCTACGCTTGCGCTTTAATTCATTATTTATAGTAACGTTAATTCATTTAATTACAGTGTACCCACTTTAGTGAGATCGGGAACCGTTTTACAACGTTTGTTTCATTCTACGTGTTCTGCTAGATCTGACGCATAGAGCCTCTAACGACCCTAATACGATTCTAAAAGAACACGTTACCTAGACATAAACTAAATGTCTTACTCAATCCTAAGGCAGAATGCTGCAAAGCCCAACTGTAATTGAGGAAGACAAGTTTTGAGTAGTTCTAAATGCAGACTACTGTGAATTTACCCTGTGAAATTACCCTTACGGCGGTCTAGCCGCCTTCTTTACTATTATAGCACAAATCTAGCACAAGCGCACCGTAGACTCAGTCTCTAGCAAAATACAGCAATTTATTACAAACATCAAGTAGGCATCAAGTTGAAAAAATCCTGCCCTTTGAGAGCTATACTACTCTGTCAAGAAAGTACCGGGAAAAGATCAATAATACACAAAATGTCTGTTATTCATCCAAATTTATTTTATCACCTTCAAAGTATGCTCCTTTAGAAACGATACACTTGCGCCAACGAATAATCCATTCATCAAAACATTTTTTAAACGCTGCTTCCGGAATTGAGTTCAGTTCTCGCCGCGAATTCTCCTTTATGTCTTCTATCGATTGAAAACGGGTGCCACGAAGTGGTAATTTGAGTTTAGGAAAAAGAAAAAAGTCAGCAGGAGCCATATCTGGTGAATATGATGGTTGCTGGATGGTATTTGTTGAGTGTTTGGTCAAAAATTCGTTCACAATGATAGCCTTGTGCGAAGGCGCATTGTCGTGGTGCAAAATCCAAGAATTTTCTTTCCACAAATCTGGCCTTTTTCGTCGAATTTGCTCTCTTAAACGCCGCATAACGCTCAAATAATATTTTTTATTTACCGTTAGACCTTCCGGTAAGAATTCAGAGTGCACAACACCGCGATAGTCAAAGAAAACAGTCAACATGACTTTGACTTTTGATCGACTTTGGCGTGGTTTTTTCGGTTTCGGTTCACTTGGAAGGCGCCACTCCGAAGCTTGTTGACTAGTTTGCATGTCAAACTCGTAAACCCACGTCTCGTCACCAGTAACAATGCGTTTCATGAATGTTGGGTCCGAACTGACTCCTTCTAGCATGTCCTCAGCGACTTTCATGCGATTGAGTTTTTGGAGAAAATTCAGATCTTTTGGGACTAGCCGAGCAGCAACATGTTTCAAACCCAAATGCTTAGTTAAAATGGTACGGATCGACTCGTGAGATACAGAAAGTTCGGCGGCTATCTCTCTCAGAGTTGAATGGGGATTTTCAGTCACTATTTTCTTCACTTTAGCGATGTTAACTTCAGTTGCAGACGTTGACGGCCTACCAGAACGAGGCAAATCTTCCATCACATCTCGACCGCTTTTGAACGCTTTGAACCACTCATAAGCACGAGTTTTTGATAAAGTCGATTCACCGTAAGCCTTCTGTAACATTTTCAGTGACTCCAAACACGAAATTCCATTGGCGATGCAAAATTTAAGACAAACTCTTTGTTCGATATTTTTGTCCATTATGAAATTCGCAATACACACTATATATGATATTACTAAAACCAGCACTGTATTTAATACTAGCTTCTGCCCGCGACTTCGTACGCGTATCCTGTTGCTTATGCCAGCGACAACGGGGTCGTCAAAATCGAAGATCTGAATCACGATCAGCGGTCAGTCGCGCATCACGTTCCCCACTTGTCTAGACCTAGAAGTCGATGCGTAAATACGCTTGGAACTCAAGCCTAATTCTCTATCCATGAACGACTCCGATTCGCGAGACAAAGCATGACTTGCACGATCAGCGGTCAGTCGCGCATCATATTCTTCACTGGTCTCTAGAGACCTGGATGTAGATGCGTAAATACGCTGAGAACGCAGGCGTGCTTCACGATCCGAAGAGGTTTCCACGGAGCGAGTTGCAGCCGGATGTTTTCGAACAGCATCAAGTCTCTCGTGACGCTCTTTGGTAGATTCTTGGGATCTTATGATCTTCAATCTTTTAGCTCTTTTGGAACATTGGGAAAGATTTGACCTCTTTCTAGGCATGGTTATAGTTTTATTGTCAATATAAGTGATCAATTAAAATCTAAGGGACTGCTCCCCTGCGTTATCGGGTAGGCTTCTGTGTCACGAAGATAAATAGAAAAGGAAATTAAACACTCAAATCGATGGGTCCTACGTATAAGGGCCAATGCAACAATTTGGGTATTTTCACTTTTTTGGCTTAAATGCCTCCTTTTACTCTAGTTTACAATGTACATTAAAAAAAATTACACATTTGTACGTGAAAGTACAATTTAAAAGTGAAGTAAAAGGGCTTAAGTGACACAATTTTAAACGTATAAAGGCCAAGCGGTCATTAGAGACTTGTACGCGGGGCGATCTCGTGTCTTTGTTTACTTCAACGGCCAATCAGTCAGTTGAGTACTTATACGTCACACGAAACGATGTTGCGCTGAATGACAGATCCTGCATAGAAGGGCCAATGTAGTACTTTGGCCCTTATACGCGTTTTATTTTAAAAACAGTCACATTGACCAAACGTTTTAATTGATGTTTCAGTTAGAAAAAATACTATATTTGTATTTAGAATAGGATATTTACTATGTTTAATGTTTGTTTCGAGTTTAAAATATTATACGTGGCAAATATCCCGTTTTAAATCACAATTTGAGTATTAGTGACTATGTTAGTTTAAAAATAAAAATGAACTGATTTATTTGGAGTCTTGGACTGTCTAGTGCTCGCAAGCGCGACAGCTAAGCAAGAGGTCCTGGGTTCGATTCCCACTCAAAGACACCAGGGACAAAGTGTTATTGAGTTTTTGAGTGTGATTGAGTGTTGAGCTGCCACACAATTTGGATTTGTGCCCGGTTGATGACAATCGCCTCCTATTACATGCATGGGACTTAAAATAAAACTGACGAAATGTGGGTCTACTATTAAGTACCTACCTACACCTTTGCCTGTGTTATGTTTTATTTGTGTTTATTCAGGTAATGTAAAAAGAGATTTTTTGCTCTTTACTTCTCCGTTACCATTTGAAGCTGATGACATATTAAACAATTATAGCAATCTGAATTTGTTGCAAGACATTTTTGATGACAGTGAGAATTAAATTAAAACAACACATTGCAACATATTGTTTCCATAGCACCTGTTCAACTGACTCAACAAGAACATCAAGATTTATACCTAAATAACCATGAGCCAAATGAACCCACTGTAGAAAATGCGTGCTTGAATACTCCTAATTCAGCTAGTAAACCTTTGCTTGAAATAAGCAACACGTCTCATGGTTGTGACAGCCAAGGATTGATTTCAATGACAATTAATGAGCCTGATCTTCAAGGTATACGTAGGTAGCAAACATACCCCTGTGCCGTCACCCAATGGGTTTTTTTTTTTTTTTTTTTAAGGCTGGGAAATCATCCAATGACTGCTCCCGCTCTGGGTGGAGCGGAAGGGAGTGTCAGACTCTTACTGACTAAAACCCATCCATGTTCCTTCCGTAGCCCTTTATGTTCCGGGGTAGCGGTAACCCTTTCGGACAATCCCGCTTAGTCACCCAATGGGTGTGTTTATCTTTTTGATGAACAAGACCCAATCCCATCAGTTGCGTCTTTGCTAACGGATTGCAATGAGTCCTCACCGATTACACAATACTCATTAGAAGTGGTTTCTGTTCCATTAAATTCCTTGAAAAGAAAATTTACCAAAAAACGGGACAGCGGTAGATTGCGAGATTTTTTTTATCATGAATGGAATAGATGTAAAGATAAAAAGACTTAAAAATACTGGAAAGTCATACTGTAGTCGAATTGTTACTAAAAATCTGGGAAAAATTGAGTGAAACGTGTCAATTATAATATATCACGTGCAAATTGAATTGTTTTCAAAAACTAGACGAAGACACAAGAAGTGAAATATTTAATAAGTTCTGGGGAATCGGCGATCATTCTAAACAGTATGATTTTAATAGGTACCATGTTGTTAAAATAAATAAAAAAAGAACAATTTACAGAAGGTGAATCTCACAAGTCATACATTTATCATTTGCCTTGTATTCAGAATAATCAAAATTCTAAGTTAATTGTTTGCAAACAGATGTCTTTGAGACTTTAAATGGTTTTCAATAGCATCTATCAAATTAACATAACTGTTCTTTCTGCTATAACAAGAAGACAAAATGTCTGATAAATCTACGGACATACCCTTAAAACTACGTTACAATCAGTTGTTACCGATACATCCATAAAAAAAAGATTTAATTGATTTGTGCCGCAAAAATATTATTCCACCAATTTATCACGAGTATTATGAAAATTTGGTAACATCTACACTACATCAGTAGGATGTTACCAATAATATGGTAACATCCTACTGATGTAGTAGTGTTATTGTTAAATTACTACCTTTAGTTCAGGTATCCTCAATTAAAGACTGATTATTTGATTGTATTTTGATTTCAGAAACGTTAATAATTCTGAAGAAAAGAAAATAAAGGAGTGTAATTGTTTTATTTGGTTTTATGTTTGAGACCAAACTGTGGATTAAACACATTACGTCACCAAGTAAGATAACGTATAAGTGTCAAAGTGAATTACGTCTTGTTTGTTTAAGTTTTTTACCTGTTTAAAATACCTTTGATAATTATAGATTAGTTAAAATGATTAAAATACGCGTTGTTTACATAATTAGCATATCCCGTGTAAATAGTCCAAAGTGACACTTAGGCCTTTTTACCAGTTTTTTTCAGTGTAATTTAATTTAAAAAAATGACGTATATAGGCTTATCTACATTATTCAAAAAACTAATAAATATTCAAAGAAATCGATGTAGCTAGAATAGCAAACATATGTGTCATAGTAATCATGCAAAGTTTCACAAACATCAGTTGAGACATGTAAAAAATATATCAAGACGAAACTTTGAGAGCCCGTATTGAAAAGTTGTCAATTTGCACATTGGCCCTTATACATAGGACCCATCGAAATAACATATGTCCGAAGGCATATTTATTTGGTAAAATAAAAAAATAAATGGGAGTTTTGGCCAGCAGAGTCAAATTTTCAATGATATAAGTACAGAGGCCAGCACATCAAGTTACCACAATTGGTCACATTTCTTTGATAGTATTTCAACTTTATTGCAAAGACATAAGGTTAATTTTTAATTGAGAAAATTTGACAGTTAGGGATAACTTGATGTGCTGGCGTCTGTACCATCGTCAGCGAAAATCAGTCCTAAACTTTTACCGCCTTCACCGCGTGGTAGTACTCCCAGCTTATGTTATTTTATAATTATACAGTGAAATTAGTGATAGCTTTGATTTCCACATCAGATGTTTCTGATCTTCGATTTCTATAAGTCAATAGGAAATAACCATCAGACCGAACAACTTTTGCTAAGACGTCATTCCTATATGTGTTATAGAGTAGCAGGGCTCTTGGAATTCCACAACAGGTGTTCCAGATCATAAA
Source organism: Hyppa rectilinea (assembly GCA_951799385.1). Lineage (NCBI taxonomy): Eukaryota > Metazoa > Arthropoda > Insecta > Lepidoptera > Noctuidae > Hyppa > Hyppa rectilinea. The sequence continues at coordinate 28,379,366 of OX637300.1, read as the reverse complement.
TTTTTATACGTCAACAGAGAGTGCTCATCAGGCTGAACAACTTTTGCTAAGACGTCATTCCAATATCTGTTATAGTGTAGCTGGGCTCTTGGAGTTCCACATCAGGTGTTCCAGATCTTCAAATTTATTCTCTCTGCAGAAAATGCTCATCACGCGGAACAATTTTTGCTACGGTACTATTTTTGTATCTCTTATAGTTTAGCTGGTCAGTTGCGGTTCTGCATCAGGTATTCAAGTTTCCAAGATAAATTATCTATGGTCTTTTTGTTGCCCAGACTTAATACCTACACAGAAAAAAAAACATTCAAATCCGTCCAGTAGTTCCGAAGATTAGCGTGTACAAACAGACAGACATACAGACCGAATATTTTTTTTGGATTCGTACTCTATTACTGTTTCTAAACCCCCCTCAATCATTATTTTTTTATACATTCAATGTACGGACACAGTTTTTTTACTGTTTTATTATATTATAGATAGATTTTAAGGAAAATTTAGAAAAAGAACCTAACCTACAAACCCTAAAATATAAATAAATGAAATATGCAAACAGTCAGTATTAAAGTGAATCGCAATAATCGAATGCAACTACTCGCCTATACTCTCCAGGATACGTGCGTTCGCTACGAATAACTGAATCCTTATGGCAGCGGCGTGTTTTTTTTTTGATAATGGCATCTCGCAGCTCAACCATAGGGTTGTATACTGCTTAACCGGACTTGCCTGTGGATGCCACAATACAATTGTAGCCTCCAGCCAGGGCTTATAAAAACTTACAAACTAAGCGACTACACGCTAAGGGCACCCCCTGTGGGGTACGGACCTCGGCTTAGGGCGTCGCTGGGGGAGGACAGCAAGGGACAACTGGATCGGGGGTAACAGCGGCGCGGCTCTCAGCGCGCTTTATATAGCCACGGACGCGCAGGCGCGATGCGTATACGTACTCTGATAGAATACCTTAACAAATGTTTGCCGTGATTCTTTAAATTGACATAACTTTTTTATTTATGAACCGATTGACATGAAATAAACTCTAAATGTTAAGTGAAGCTTACTACCATATATTAATGAAAACCGTATCTAAATCCAATAAGCCGTTTCTGATATTAGCGTGCACAAACACACAGACAAACAGACAAAAAAAAAATTAATTACATTTTCAGGTTCGGCGTCGATATAATAACAACCCCTGCTACTTTTTTTTTTATATTTCTATTGTACAGACACCACTTTTCTACAAATTTATTATATGTATAGATAGATATAGATAGATAGAAGATAGATATAGATAGGCACAAGAAAGGCACTTTTGAACGTCAAAATGAACAAGAAATAGAACTGATTCTTGTCGCCCTTTCCAAATGGTAGTTTCGTGTATAGAAGAATGAACTCTACGTTACTTAAAAATGCCAGGTAAAATTGATTATGTCATAAATACATGACGCTCACGTATTTACAAACATTCTAAAAGTTAATAATACTAAATCAATCAATTTGAAATTTCTATCTGTTCTACCTAGGTACCGGTGAATTTATTTTCCGTTTAATGCTTTTATTGCTTTCCTTTAATGCTCGTCTCAAATAAGTCAAATGCACGCCTTATCAACTCAACGAGGAAATAATATGATAATTTCTTAAAAGTAGGTAATATCAATCCCAGCCCGATTTGAGCGAAATAATATCACGTCATTTAACCCACCGAATGGGACAGTTCCTGGAGCTTGCTCAACGATTTCACGAGTGAGTAATATTCTAACTGTTCAGTGATCTTATTGAAAGCTAGACAGCATTGGGAAAATTAATAAAATACATATATTTATTGAGCTCAGTCGTTACGGGTCGTCAGAAGCCCGAAAATCTGACAGCCAGTCTTACCAAGGGGTATCGTATTGCCCAGTTGGCGGGATGGGAGAAAAAAAGGTCCTGTCGCCCCTGTCGCGCCGGGAGACGCCCCGTGAGACGCCCCGTGAGTCAGGAGCCGCGTCCCGGATCTTCAGTTCCTGCAACTTCTTCTTGTGTTTCCTGGCGCAGACTTTGCCACATCAACGTCTGGATATAAAAAGCAAACTTCGCATGATACGGTGTTTGTCTATTTATTTCCAAAACCTCAATGAGCTATTTATTTTTGTTCTCAGATTTTCATTCCACTGTCTGTCTGCTACATATTTACATACTACCATACCTTCCGCTTGCGGCTTCGCCCGCGTGGTGTTTTGGTAAAGTAGTTTATGTACTTCCATAGGCTTCAGATCATCCACATCACAAACGGCTCAGCAGAATAAGCGTGAAACTTACATTCACACAGATAGACAATCGGACAGACAGTCAATTCGAAGTTACTTTCGTTTTTTTATAATGTCACGTAAGGATTAGATGGAATCACGCGCTTACGCGGTCTGGGTTAATAAAGTTTAAGATTCGTTGTATGACAAAAAGGCTTGGGATTAGTTTTTAATTTTTACAATTTTAATTTTTATTGATTAAGTTAGAATTGAATATTGACTGTGAATGGCGATACTACTTGATTTCGAAAATTGATTGGATTCCATTTTTATTATATCGAACACGTTGTGTCGATAATTCAAGCATCATGGAGGCTAGATAGAATGACTTATAACTGTCTATCGGATTTAATAGCGTCGTGTCGCGACGGGTCGTCTAGGCTGTCACACGATGCTATTAGATAGATGCTAGACCTATTTAAGGGACCTCTCAAAATAGGTCTCAGATAATCAATGACTGACGCATCCATGCTCTCTGTTGGAACAGATAGTATAATGGTATTTTAATCAAAAGGCCTTTCCAGATAAGGCCCTGTATTGTTTGTTGTAAAAATTCTAATACCGATATTTTGCATTTTATAAGTTCGTCGTTGTAAATGTTTAAGAGCTTCATACAAGGCTTGCTTCGTTTGTATGTGTTTTCAGTACTTCCGGGAATACTTAAATAATGATAAATAAAAATCGAAGATTAAATGAACGAAAATAAGTTTATTTGCGGTAAACATGGCGCAGCTAAATAATTTTATGAGTGTGGATATTAATAATACTATAACTATTTTTTTCGGAAAGTAAGAGTCATGATGTCGGGTAGAAATAACTTTCTGGTGTGTATGCTGGTGTTAACATTCATGATACAGCCTGATTTCAACGACAACGAAAGTGCGTAATCGTTTAAAAAAAAATAGCTATTGGTCCGGTTCCTACTTCCGGGTCAGCGGGAATGTTCGAAAGGGCTACCGCTACCCCGGAACATAAAGGGCTACGGAAGGAACATGGATGGGTTTTAGTCAGTAAGAGTCTAACACTCTCTTCCGCTCCACCCAGAGCGGGAGAAGTAATTGGATAATTCCCCAGATTGAAAAAAAAAAAAAGTGAAGCAGCTAGTGTAAACAGAGTCTCTAAAGGTATTATTAGAAAGAAAGGTATAGAATGGTGGAACTAGCGTGTCAAAGAATCCCACACTCAAGCAAGGTCTAAGTTTGAAATGTGGCTTTGGTATGGGAAACCCAGTAGTGGGCCGTTATCTGTGAGGATATGATTTTATGTCGTAAGATAGGTTTAGGTTCAAAAACCGCTTATCGGCGTTTGGTTTTAATTGCTTCATTGCTTTTCTTGGCAAATATAAGTCAAAAAAATTATACTTGTGTGACTGTTCCTAAATTACCCCAGGCTGATAATATTTTCGTTTTTCCTAACTTCGTTAATATTAGTATTTGAGTCGGTTCCCCATAAGGGGGAAGAGCCGCGCTCCGCCTTCCGCGCAACTCTGTAGGGCTCGTCCCGGACTGGTCACCCTCCCACCGATAGAGATTAAATGAATTCCAAATGTGAAGAAGTCCAATGCCTTGCAAAGTCAGTAATAGAGCAAGGAAAGGATTGGAAGAAATTGTAAATAGGGCAGAATTCATAGTAGTGAAAATTGGAAGTGGTTTTAGAAGATTACCAAATAATAGGGGAATGCAAAGTATATTGTTATATAACTTAGTGAGTAACCCTTACACTAGTGTAACGGGATGGGATAGAGAAAGGTCCTCCCGTCCCAGCCGCCGCAGGAGACGCCCCGGGCGTCGGGAGCCACGTGACGACTCCCGGCCACCGTAGGCGCGGGCCTGCGGGCGGTGAGTAATGGGTGACTCACCGTCCGATCAGCACCAGACCCGTGCCGTACGGCGCGTATATGTTCCACGCGCGCCTCAAAGAGATGTCAGCATATGAAGGGGCCCCCCAGGGCCAAGCCTGCCGGGTAAGCGGGATTGTCCGAAAGGGTTACCGCTACCCCGGAACATAAAGGGCTACGGAAGGAACATGGATGGGTTTTAGTCAGTAAGAGTCTGACACTCCCTTCCGCTCCACCCAGAGCGGGAGCAGTCATTGGATGATTTCCCAGCCTTAAAAAAAAAAAGGGCGGAATTCATTGTAGTGAAAATTGGAAGTGGTTTTAGAAGATTACCAAATAATAGGGGAATGCAAAGTATATTGTTATATAACTTAGTGAGTAACCCTTACACTAGTGTAACGGGTATTTTGACAGACATTACTCACACGATACCTCGCATCTGTAAGGCGCGTGTTCGTATAAGTTTGACTCAATTATTAGCCTGGTATAAAATATACAATATTCAAGAGATACTGGATAAAAGAGTTGAGAATCTAGGCTCAAGAGTCATTATAATTATAAAAGAGTTTTAGATAAAACTCTCCTAAATGATTAATATTATTGATCTGAGGTGAAGGTGAAGTTAATAGGGTAGAGAATTGAAACTCTGAAATGATTCTTATAAAAGAGTCTTGGGATAAAAGACCTAGTAATATACAAGAATTACTAGTTAGTGGATTAGAGAACCAAGTCTCGAAGATAATCACTATTAATTAAATGAGCTGTGGGTCAACACACAGTCTCGTCAATGAAGAAGGTAAAGAGATCGCTACGCTTGCGCTTTAATTCATTATTTATAATAATAATAATATTTATTTGCTTAAAACACGGTATAAAAAGGTGTTATATAGAATAAGATCATACATGTTTTGCTTATAATTAAAGCATGCAAAATTGTGCTGTCAATGTTAGTGTTTTATAAACTCTTTAATACTGTAGAAATTATTATCTTTCAACCAGTTATACAATTTTATTTTAAATAGTCTACAATTCAATACTTTTAATGTCTTTGGTAAATTATTAAATATACGTACACACATAGCTACACAATTTTTATTATATTTAGCATACCTAGGCAGCTCGTCTAATACAAGTGTGTATTGGTCACGCCGACTTCGTGAACATACCTCTTCTGCTGTTTTAAACAGTTCTTTGTGTTTCTTTACGAACATACACACCTCATATATATATAATGACGGTAACGGTAGCAAACCAAGCTTTTTAAATATTGGTTTACATGATTCATCGGACGGAATCCCGTATAAAGCCCGTATACATTTTTTCTGGGCGATAAATGCTCTATTGTGGTCGGTACTATTTCCCCATTTTATTAGTCCATACCGCAACAAGGACTCAACGTATGCTCGATATGACATTACGACCGTTTTTATATTTGTTACCTTTTTTATTTGTCTAAGGGCATATACAAATTTATTTGTTTTATTGCATACATGCTCAACTTGCGCCTTCCAGTCTAACTGTTCGTCTATTACTACACCTAAAAATTTAGTTTGTGTAACATGCGTAATTTTTGGTATGTCCATTTTAAAATAAAATTTATTGTTATGACATTTGTTAAATTGTAAGTATACAGATTTGTCAAGATTAATAGATAGATTATTATTATTTAGCCAATTAATTAGAATGTCAATTGTATTATTTATGTCAGTTTCATGGTCGATAATTGAATTATATTTTTTGTCAGAAGTTACAATTATAGAAATGTCATCCGCAAAAAGAAAGCATTTGTGATTAGTCATAATATCAACTATATCATTTACGTAAAGTAGAAATAAGATGGGGCCCAATACGCTACCCTGAGGCACTCCGCGTTTTACATATTGATATGGAGAAGTATGTAGTATCATGTCCCCATTTTCGTCCAGTTTGGTAATAGCAACACACTGTTGTCTGTCAGTTAGGTAAGACGATATCCATTGATGTGGCAGTCCTCTGATTCCAAGAGCTTCTAATTTTTGTAATAAGTTGGCGTGTGTAACCAGATCGAACGCCTTATAGTTACGTTAATTCATTTAATTACAGTGTAACCACTTCAGTGAGATCGGGAACCGTTTTACAACGTTTGTTTCATTCTACGTGTTCTGCTAGATCTGACGCATAGAGCCTCTAACGACCCTAATACGATTCTAAAAGAACACGTTCCCTAGACATAAACTAAATGTCTTACTCAATCCTAAGGCAGAATGCTGCAAAGCCCAACTGCAATTGAGGAAGACAAGTTTTGAGTAGTTCTTAATGCAGACTACTGTGAATTTACCCTGTGAAATTACCCTTACGGCGGTCTAGCCGCCTTCTTTACTATTATAGCACAAATCTAGCACAAGCGCACCGTAGACTCAGTCTCTAGCAAAATACAGCAATTTATTACAAACATCAATTAGGCATCAAGTTGGAAAAAATCCTGCCCTTTGAGAGCTATATAAGCGTGCACGGGCTAAATCGGTAATTACACGGAAATAGTTGTATTGTTGGATTGAAGGAGGATTTCTTGAACGTTTGTATGATAACAGATGGCGCCACCTGTACGTTCCGTTCAGAGGTGATTGCAACGGCCAAACCACAAACAAGTTGTACTGTTTGTTGTTTGGCCTTTTACGATGCCGCGATTTGTATGAACATCGTTGGATAGGTATTTTGAAGCTGAACAAAAGATACTAGTCACCATGTCTAGGTCTACTCATTAGGTCTGTCACTAGGTCTTAGTCCGTTTAGAGTAATGCATTATGCAGTTGGTTTAGTTTTTCACATTTTGACAGATGGGTATTATTACATTGTAAGTTTTTAAGAAGAAGCATGTTTGAGAATTTTCTAAAAATGGTAATTATCTTGTGATTAGAGATAAGTAATAAAAAGTGTAATTGTATTTAAAGGTTATGGTGTAATAAACCAAATGGCAGTAAAACGTGAATTATTTTAACAAGTAATTTAACACTTGGTTGTAATGTCTTTACGTTTAGTGTAAAATTATTGTTGTTTATGAGCGAATTTGCACATTTGAATTATTTATATAAGCCAGAGTTACAATATTGCATGGGCCTCGGAATAGGCCACCATCGGGATCCCAACTTACGGTAGCAGGGGTTCACATCGGCGTCGAGACCACGATGAAATACCTGGGTCTGGTCCTCGACAGCCGATGGAATTTCGTGGAGCATTTCCGACGTTTGGCCCCCAAGCTGGAGCCTTCAAGCGGCTCTTGCCCAATCTGAGGGGGCCAAACGCCTCCTGCCGGAGGCTTTACGCGGGAGTCGTGCGGTCCATGGCCCTATACGGGGCCCCGGTGTGGGCGCGTTCATTGCGGCGACGAGCCGCTCACTATCTGAACGCGCCCCAAAAGGTGGTAGCCATTCGGCAAATCCGGGGGTACCGCACGATCTCGGGCGAGGCGGCAAGCCTCCTTGCCGGACTGCCGCCGTGGGATCTAGAGGCGATAGTCCTCGCGCGCCTGTTCGAGTGGCGCGCGGAGGTACTAAGCCGGGGAGAAACTCCGTTTCCGCAGCAAATTGCGGCGGAGCGGACGGACCTCCGGCGCGATCTCATGGCGGCCTGGAATCAGCGACTGTTGCAACCCAGCGCAGGGCACGCCACGATAGTGGCGGTAAGGCCCCTCTTTGAGGAGTGGCTAGAGAGGCGTCACGGTGCCCTCACCTACCGCCTGACGCAGGTCCTCACCGGACATGGATGTTTCGGGAGGTTCCTGCACATCATCAGGCGGGAGGAAACGCCCGGGTGTCACCACTGCGAGGATCGCCCAGAGGACACGGTAGAGCACACGGTGCAAACCTGCCCCGCTTGGGCGGAGCACCGCCGTGTCCTCGTAGAGGCGATCGGCGGCGGCGACCTCTCGCGCCCGGCCCTGGTGCAAGCCATGGTCCGGGGCAAGAGGGAGTGGGAGGCAGTCACCTCCTTCTGCGAAAAAGTCATGCTCGCGAAGGAGGCGGCGGGATGGGAGAGAGAAAGGTCCTCCCGTCCCAGCCGCCGCAGGAGACGCCCCGGGCGTCGGGAGCCACGTGACGACTCCCGGCCACCGTAGGCGCGGGCCTGCGGACGGTGAGTAATGGGTGACTCACCGTCCGATCAGCACCAGACCCGTGCCGTACGGCGCGTATATGTTCCACGCGCGCCTCAAAGAGATGTCAGCATATGAAGGGGCCCCCCAGGGCCAAGCCTGCCGGGTAAGCGGGATTGTCCGAAAGGGTTACCGCTACCCCGGAACATAAAGGACTACGGAAGGAATATGGATGGGTTTTAGTCAGTAAGAGTCTGACACTCCCTTCCGCTCCACCCAGAGCGGGAGCAGTCATTGGATGATTTCCCAGCCTTAAAAAAAAAAAAAAAAAAGAGTTACAATATTAAGGTTAACTATATGGAGTTCAAAGTCAAGTCAAATAATTTATTTCAAATAGGCACAAGAAAGGCACTTTTGAACGTCAAAATGAACAAGAAATAGAACTGATTCTTGTCGCCCTTTCCAAATGGTAGTTTCGTGTATAGAAGAATGAACTCTACGTTACTTTTTTAAATATTTTGTAAACATGAATTATAACATTACATGTGAAGACGATGCACCCAGAATAAAAATACTACACCCCAAAAGGTAAAACGAAAAACAAATATAAAAATGCCAGGTAAAATTGATTATGTCATAAATACATGATGCTCACGTATTTACAAACATTCTAAAAGTTAACAATACTAAATCAATCAATTTGAAATTTCTATCTGTTCTACCTAGGTACCGATGAATTTATTTTCCGTTTAATGCTTATATTGCTTTCCTTTAATGCTCGTCTCAAATAAGTCAAATGCACGCCTTATCAACTCAACGAGGAAATAATATGATAATTTCTTAAAAGTAGGTAATATCAATCCCAGCCCGATTTCCGCGAAATAATATCACGTCATTTAACCCACCGAATGGGACAGTTCCTGGAGCTTGCTCAACGATTTCACGAGTGAGTAATATTCTAAACTGTTCAGTGATCTAATTGAAAGCTAGACAGCATTGGGAAAATTAATAAAATATATTTATTGAGCTCAGTCGTTACGGGTCGTCGGAAGCCCGAAAATCTGACAGCCAGTCTTACCAAGGGGTATCGTATTGCCCAGTTGGCGGGATGGGAGCAGGAAAGGTCCTCCCGACCCTGTCGCCCCGGGAGACGCCCCGTGAGTCGGGAGCCGCGTGACGACTCCCGGATCTTCGGTTCCTGCAACTTCTTCTTGTGTTTCCTGGCGCAGACTTTGCCACATCAAAGTCTGGATATAAAAAGGCCAAAGACCTTCGCATGATACGGTGCTTGTCTATTTATATCCAAAACCTCAATGAGCTAGGTATTTATTTTTTCTTCTGAGATTTTCATTCCACTGTCTGTCTGCTACATATTTACATACTACCTTCCGCTTGCGGCTTCGCCCGCGTGGTGTTTTGGTAAAGTAGTTTATGTTCTTCCATAGGCTTCAGATCATCCACATCACAAACGGCTCAGCAGAATAAGCGTGAAACTTACATTCACACAGATAGATAATCGGACAGACAGTCAATTCGAAGTTACTTTCGTTTTTTTATAATGTCAGGTAAGGATTAGATGGAATCACGCGCTTACGCGATCTGGGTTAATAAAGTTTAAGATTCGTTGTATGACAAAAAGGCTTGGGATTAGTTTTTAATTTTTACAATTTTTATTTTTATTGATGGGTATAAACTAAATATAACTTGATTTCGAAAGTTGATTGGAGACCATGTTTATTATATCGAACACGTTGTGTCGCTAATTCAAGCATCATGCAGGCTAGATGGAATGACTTATAACTAACTGTCTGTCGGATTTAATAGCGTCGTGTGGTCGTCTAGGCTGTCACACGATGCTATTAGATAGATGCTAGACCTATTTAAGGGACCTCTCAAAATAGGTCTCAGATAATCAATGACTGACGCATCTATGCTCTCTGTTGGAACAGATAGTATAATGGTATTTTAATCAAAAGGCCTTTCCAGATAAGGCCCTGTATTGTTTGTTGTAAAAATTCTAACACCGATATTTTGCATTTTATAAGTTCGTCGTTGTAAATGTTTAAGAGCTTCATACAGGGCTTGCTTCGTTTGTATGTGTTAATACTTAAATAATGATAAATAAAAATCGAAGATTAAATGAAAGAAAATAAGTTTATTTGCGGTAAACTAATTAATTGCGGCAGCCAAATAATTTTATGAGTATGGATATTAATAATACTATAACTATTTTTTTCGGAAAGTAAGAGTCATGATGTCGGGTAGAAATAACTTTCTGGTGTGTATGCTGGTGTTAGCATTCATGATACAGCCTGATTTCAACGACAACGAAAGTGCGTATTCGTTTAAAAAAAAAATAGCTATTGGTCCGGTTCCTACTTCCGGGTCAGCGGGAATGTTTGAAAGAGCTACCGCTACCTCGGAACATAAAGGGCTGCGGAAGGAACATGGATGGGTTTTAGTCATTAAGAGTCTAACACTCTCTTCCGCTCCACCCAGAGCGGGGGAAGTCATTGGATGATTTCCCAGATTGAAAAAAAAAAAAAAAAAGTGAAGCAGCTAGTGCTAACAGAGTCTCTAAAGGTATTATTAGAAAGAAAGGTATAGAATGCTGGAACTAGCGTCTCAAAGAATCCGACACTCAAGCAAGGTTTAAGTTTAAAATGTGGCTTTGGTATGGGAAACCCAGTAGTGGGCCGTTATCTGTGAGGATATGATTTTATGTCGTAAGATGGGTTTAGGTGCAAAAACCGCCTATCGGCGTTTGTTTTTAATTGCTTCATTGCTTTTCTTGGCAAATACAAGTCAAAAAAATTATACTTGTGTGACTGTTCCTAAATTACCCCAGGCTGATAATATTTTCGTTTTTCCTAACTTCGTTAATATTGGTGTTTGGGTCGGTTCCCCATAAGGGGGAAGAGCCGCGCTCCGCCTTCCGCGCGACTCTGTAGGGCTCGTCCCGGACTGGTCACCCTCCCACCGATAGAGATTAAATGAATTCCAAATGTGAAGAAGTCCAATGCCTTGCAAAGTCAGTAATAGAGCAAGGAAAGGATTGGAAGAAATTGTAAATAGGGCGGAATTCATAGTAGTGAAAATTTAAAGTGGTTTTAGAAGATTACCAAATAATAGGGGAATGCAAAGTATATTGTTATATAACTTAGTGAGTAACCCTTACACTAGTGTAACGGGTATTTTGACAGACATTACTCACACGATACCTCGCATCTGTAAGGCGCGTGTTCGTATAAGTTTGACTCAATTATTAGCCTGGTATAAAATATACAATATTCAAGAGATTTTGGATAAAAGAGTTGAGAATCTAGGCTCAAGAGTCATTATAATTATAAAAGAGTTTTAGATAAAACTCTCCTAAATGATTTATATTATTGATCGGAGGTGAAGGTGAAGTTAATAGGGTAGAGAATTGAAACTCTGGAATGATTCTTATAAAAGAGTCTTGGGATAAAAGACCTAGTAATATACAAGAATTACTAGTTAGTGGAGTAGAGAACCAAGAGCTGTGGGTCAACAAACAGTCTCGTCAATGAAGAAGGTAAAGGGATCGTTACGCTTGCGCTTTAATTCATTATTTATAGTAACGTTAATTCATTTAATTACAGTGTACCCACTTCAGTGAGATCGGGAACCGTTTTACAACGTTTGTTTCATTCTACGTGTTCTGCTAGATCTAACGCATAGAGCCTCTAACGACCCTAATACGATTCTAAAAGAACACGTTCCCTAGACATAAACTAAATGTCTTACTCAATCCTAAGGCAGAATGCTACAAACTGCAATTGAGGAAGACAAGTTTTGAGTAGTTCTAAATGCAGACTACTGTGAATTTACCCTGTGAAATTACCCTTACGGCGGTCTAGCCTTCTTTACTATTATAGCACAAATCTAGCACAAGCGCACCGTAGACTCAGCCTCTAGCAAAATACATTACGATCGTAGTTGGTGAGCGCCGAAGTGGTAATTCGTCACCTCACATTTCCTTACTCTTCCCCATTTAGAGGACGCGGTGCGGCTAGTAACGGCTTTGCATCCAAGTAGCGTGTCTCGCTAAACAGTAACGATTTAGTAATAGTCCTACAAAACGGACGGGGTTATTTTAACGAGACACGTTCCCTAGTGTTTATACAGTGTCTACCAATTCAGTTTGGGGTACTTGGTGAAGCCTACCCCCACTCCCTGGAAATGTGCGTCAACAAGCCTCACGCAAAGCATTCTGTGGCAAGACCTTTTTGGAAGCAGACACCATCAGTAACGTTTGGTTGGCTTATGTAATTATAGATTGGCCTGATGGCCTAATAACGAACAGTGATGATATTTACGGTTCTGCCTTCCATGTGCGGAGTGTCAGTTAAAGGCAACAGTCGTCAATAGACAGGAGCATTGATGCTCAGTGTCAAGTATAGGGGAAGGCCTTCCCCGTTTCCCTGTAACCAAATGTAACTGACAATTATCTGTCAAGGTACGGAGTAGGAGATGGGCAGGTAATTTGACCCTATCCTATCAGCCTAGTTGGCAGAGCCTAACGTGACTCCGGTGGGAAAGAGATAGACATAATGCCTATTCATACTTCCTTATTGTTTTCAATTTTGTGGACAAAAAGACGGACTTTTTGAAGTGAAACTTCTTTATCGGGGTTGGAAATAAATTTAGTGTAACATTTTTTCGTTACGCGTTACATTTTTCCGTTACGCGCCATCTTCTTCTTATCCCTACCACGCGTGATTCGAAGTATACTTTCTCCAGCGGAGTAGGGATTGGTATTACAATAACAACAACAAACAACAACAACAACAACAACAAACAACAACAACAGCAACTACAACAACAACAACAAAAACAACTTTATCTAATTTAACTTTATTTAACCAATTTCTGTAAAGTTGCATATAGTAAATTATTTTTTGAAAAATAATGTCATAAAGAAGTTTCACTTCCTATGAGTGTACGCTAGTACACGCACACATTTTTTTATTGTTACCGATAGCTGGTTAAGCTGATCGAGTTGAAGAGATGGTTGCAGTTGAAAGATAAAATTTCCATAAGGTAATTTGTTATAAATGTATATTAACAACATTCACTAACATTTTATATGAAGTCTTTTTGAATATTTGGATGTTTGTACCTAATAAATATGATTTTAATGGGGGAAAGGTGTGTAAGGACAAGGTTAAGTGGCGATTTATTCTCTCTGCTATTTGATAGATAACTTTTTTTAGCAAGGAAGAATACTTTAATAGTATGGTGAAACACTTTTCTCATTTACTGTACTGAGTGAAAAAGCACAAAAAAAAAAATAATTAAATTAATCGAATCGGGGGCGTCGGCCATACGTGCGTCGACCACTGGGGGCGTAAGCCGCGGACCCACTATAAATCATGGTGCTCACGTATTTACAAACATTCTAAAAGTTAATAATACTAAATCAATCAATTTGGAAATTTCTATCTGTTGTATATTTACCTACCTAGGTACCGATGAATTTATTTTCCGTTTAATGTTTTATTGCTTTCCTTTAATGCTCGTCTCAAATAAGTCAAATGCACGCCTTATCAACTCAACGAGGAAATAATATGATATTTTCTTAAAAGTAGGTAATATCAATCCCAGCCCGATTTCCGCGAAATAATATCACGTCATTTAACCCACCGAATGGGACAGTTCCTGGAGCTAGCTCAACGATTTCACGAGTGAGTAATATTCTTAACTGTTCAGTGATCTTATTGAAAGCTAGACAGCATTGGGAAAATTAATAAAATATATTTATTTATTCATTTAACTTTAATTACAACGGTTAACCAATTACAATAATTAAAGGTACAAAAGAAAAGAAAATATAAAAATTCAATAAAACACAAAAATAAAATAAAAATTTGCAATGCTTTCATGAATCCCTCTCACAGAACTTCTGACATGCCATATATTTATTGAGCTTAGTCATTAGGGGTCGTCAGAAGCCCGAAAATCTGACAGCCAGTCTTACCAAGGGGTATCGTATTGCCCAGTTTGCGGGATGGGAGAAGAAAATGTCCACCCGACCCTGTCGCCCCGGGAGACGCCCCGTGAGTCGGGAGCCGCGTGACGACTCCCGGATCTTCGGTTCCTGCAACTTCTTCTTGTGTTCCTGGCGCAGACTTTGCCACATCAAAGTCTGGATATAAAAAGGCACTTACCTTCGCATGATACGGTGCTTGTCTATTTATATCCAAAACCTCAATGAGCTAGGTATTTGTTTTTTCTTCTGAGATTTTCATTCCACTGTCTGTCTGCTACATATTTACATACTACCTTCCGCTTGCGGCTTCGCCCGCGTGGTGTTTTGGTAAAGTAGTTTATGTACTTCCATAGGCTTCAGATCATCCACATCACAAACGGCTCAGCAGAATAAGCGTGAAACTTACATTCACACAGATAGACAATCGGACAGACAGTCAACTCGAAGTTACTTTCGTTTTTTTATAATGTCACGTAAGGATTAGATGGAATCACGCGCTTACGCGGTCTGGGTTAATAAAGTTTAAGATTCGTTGTATGACAAAAAGGCTTGGGATTAGTTTTTAATTTTTACAATTTTAATTTTTATTGATTAAGTTAGAATTGAATATTGACTGTGAATGGCGATACTACTTGATTTCGAAAATTGATTGGATTCCATTTTTATTATATCGAACACGTTGTGTCGATAATTCAAGCATCATGCAGGCTAGATAGAATGACTTATAACTGTCTATCGGATTTAATAGCGTCGTGTCGCGACGGGTCGTCTAGGCTGTCACACGATGCTATTAGATAGATGCTAGACCTATTTAAGGGACCTCTCAAAATAGGTCTCAGATAATCAATGACTGACGCATCCATGCTCTCTGTTGGAACAGATAGTATAATGGTATTTTAATCAAAAGGCCTTTCCAGATAAGGCCCTGTATTGTTTGTTGTAAAAATTCTAATACCGATATTTTGCATTTTATAAGTTCGTCGTTGTAAATGTTTAAGAGCTTCATACAAGGCTTGCTTCGTTTGTATGTGTTTTCAGTACTTCCGGGAATACTTAAATAATGATAAATAAAAATCGAAGATTAAATGAACGAAAATAAGTTTATTTGCGGTAAACATGGCGCAGCTAAATAATTTTATGAGTGTGGATATTAATAATACTATAACTATTTTTTTCGGAAAGTAAGAGTCATGATGTCGGGTAGAAATAACTTTCTGGTGTGTATGCTGGTGTTAGCATTCATGATACAGCCTGATTTCAACGACAACGAAAGTGCGTAATCGTTTAAAAAAAAATAGCTATTGGTCCGGTTCCTACTTCCGGGTCAGCGGGAATGTTCGAAAGGGCTACCGCTACCCCGGAACATAAAGGGCTACGGAAGGAACATGGACGGGTCTTAGTCAGTAAGCGTCTGATACTCCCCTCGAACCACCCAAAGCCGCGAGAGGGGATCATTTGATGATTTCCCACCCTCAAAAAAGGAAAAAAGGTAGTAGAGAACTTACATCTTGTCATTTAGATTTGCCTAACTAGAGATATAGTAACAAAGAAGGTTGACCACCGACATTTCGGCTGATTGGGATGTACCTATGGAAGAAGAAGGCAAGGTGCTCCAGAAATAGATTGAGACGAAGGCAGCTGAAGAAGACTTTTCAAGGCATTCAAGACTTTTCAAGCCCTTTGTTTATAATTAGGTTAATGAATTATGGATGATCACTGTTACGAAATATCGTGGCTATAATGTCTAGGAGACTGTGAAATTAATTAAAATTAATTGATACTGATCTTTTCTAATTCAAAAACCACATTTGAACAAACATTTAAATGGCAAGTGGCAACTTGCCTGGTTAAGCTTATTTTATTTTACATTTACATTTATCAATGTAAGTTATTTTAAATTTTTCAATTCTCCTCTCTTTCGTCTTCTTTCGTCTCTTAAAACTGTCCACTTTATTTCATTTTGTTTCTCTTTGTTATATTAGAATGTCGTGTACAAGTGTAATTGGTATATATATGTCACCGTAAGATTGTAAACATCGTTATATTACAATCTATCTAGCGAGATTGTAAACTATCGATAGATTGTGAACCGTATCATTATGATTGCAATTTGACTCATTATTCTTCGCTATATTGTAATCTACCGAAGTGAAACCGTTAAATTCAAATCTGAATAAAAATAATCTCTTTTTTCCGTACATACCTGTATATGACGCACTATGTATATGCTGTTAGGGTACCTATTTTAAATAAATACTTCGTGGCGCTATAATGCTGACATTAATTTTACACACGGGTAGGGCTTGTGTCCATTAATCATAATCGCATATTGAAGAAAAAAAAAATCAAACAAACTAAATAATAAAATCAATTCGGCTTCTTTTATCAGTTGTTTCATCTTATAATATTGCTTATTAGTTTTAATTTTATGCGAATGTTTTGATCCGTGACCCCGGCAAATGACCGCTGCGCGAGAGTCCTTTAAGTACAGGTTTCTCTAAGATGCTATTTTTATTTTTGCTATTTATTTGATTTTGTTATTTTTTTTTGCATTAATAAAATTTGTATTCATATTAGCCCATAGGATTAAAAAAATAGCACTATTCCGTAACTTTGCTTGCTCCGGTTATTGTAAAAAAAACTTTTTAGTATTTTTTTTGCCCGTCACCATAGAAACACTTGGATAAAATAAGAAAAAACAACATGAAAAAATATTTTGAAAAAAAATCCTAGCAATACATTTATATGATAACCACGGATATGGATATGTGTTTACATTGATTAAGTATAATGAAAAACATGAGATACAATTTTTTCGCGCCGGACCTTTTTTTTTTTTTTTAGCCACTCAGACAGCGACAGCTCCCCACGCCCCCCTCTTGCGAAGGGGGTGAACGATCATCGAGGGCTGGTGGTAGCTCTACCACCGCCCGCCTCACGCTCAGGGCACCGCGCCACGCCTCATCAACGTGACTTGTGAGGACTCACATAGTGTGAAAGTCTCGAGAAGAGCTTACTATAGAAATGATCCTATGAAGTAAGGTGTTTTGCGCCGGACCTGGGTCACATTTGACGAGACTTTTTAGAATTCCGTACCTGAAGAGGAAAATACGGAACCCTTGTAGGATCACTTTGTTGTTCGTCCATCGGTACGTCCGTCTGTATGTCAAGAACCTGTGTCTCGGGAACGCGTGGAGGTAACGAGTATATATATATTAAACTAGCTGCTGCCCACGGCTCTGCCCGCGTCAATGTTAGAAATGTTTCATACAAACTTCCACCCCCAATTTCACCCCTTTACGGGGAAAGTTTCCTAAAATCCTTCCTTACCTGACGTCTCCTACTCATAATCTATTTTTACGCCAAATTGCATCTCCGTCTTCGTAGTAGTTTTTAAGATTTTGTGATTAATCAGTGATACAATGTATGGATTAATCTTTCATTTTTATATTAGGATTGTAATAATAATTATGTAATGTAAAACATGTAATAATGATGCAACTTTATAATGTGAAAACTGGATTCATACGTTCAAATCTATAATTGTCATATTTTCACGACTAGATATTACGTATAATCCCGATTCATATCGGATATTTAAACCTTTGAAAGTTTTTTGTAGACTAAACAAATCATCACGCAATTCATTTCAGGTTTTTTGTCAGAAATAGGCTCAATCTAAATGCATAGCCTTGCTTACTAAAGGTCAGAAATCACTCGTTGTCTAGCTCCTAAACAGGATAAATACAATTCGACCAAGTTCTTGGTAATCTAAGTACTGTAGAGCCTTAGAGTAAAACCTTAAGTTGTACAAGGCTGGAAATTATCTGACGGCATTCGAACCTTTCAAATGTATTAAGAATAGATTAGGATTTTATATATTCTAGACTTGTCGTCCGGTGCCGAAGCTAAACAGATGTATTCGTTATAACAAAGTGAAAATATAATAACACACGTTTCAACTGGAAAAGTGTTTATCTTCATAGTATAGAAGCCCTATACCCACATTACACGCTCTACCACTGAGCCCCCTTAGTAGAGGATCTTCCATCCTCTACATTTTGGTGGAGGACGCCAGAGTCTCCACAAGAAGACGCGGTACGGTCCCGCTCGTCTGTTTTTTCTTATATTGGTGTGTGCAGAACCTTAGAATATCTGCACAAGTAAAAGAATAAAAATTCAACTTAATTTTCGGTTAAACCGTGATTAACCGTGTAACGGGCGTTCTACGCATCTGGTGGTGGATGCGACTGCACGAACAAAATGATATAAAAATACAAGATATAAAGAGAAACTGTTTCTACGAGTATACGTTTACGCATCCTGTTCGTGGTGCGCGATATTATAAAAACGACGCCCTAGTCGTATATATGAAGCAAAGCGATTAAAGCAGGCGAATGAAACAACGCCTGGATATTTAAAGCTAAGTGGTTTTTATAGTTTTGTCATTATGGTTACCATGGAGAGCATGATTATTTATTCCGCCTACAACGGTGTATGCTTCGAAGATTTTTTAGCCGAATTTAATGAATTAGCGATACATAAGCAGTGGCCAAAGAGCAATTGGGCTCTGATTATGGGCGCATTTATGCAAGGTCCAGCCCGCATTTATTATTCGACAGTTTTGTATAAAGATCAAGAGATCAGTTTTGAAGCGATGTGTGACGCACTGAGGAAAGAGTTCCCGTGCAGAGTTCACAAAAGAATGTGTGCTCCGTTTGTGTTGGAAGGTGTAGTAGATGTTGCTGTGGAGGATGTTTCCTCACCTAGCGCAGCGCAGGAACTGTCTGAGGTTGACAGACAGGAGAGTTCTGTAAATGTTTGTGTTGATGCTGTTGTAATTTCTAGCGCAACAGAAGAGAAGGTGCTAGATATGGAGCCAAGCTGCCTTGTGAGCAGTGATGATGTCGATATTGTGAGCAGTGTTGATGACGGCGTTGATGATGTTGTTGGCGCTGACGCGCAAAGCTGCCTAGACAGCTGTGATGTTGATGAGGAGACGGAAGTGTTTGAGTCTGAACATGAGGAAGAACTGGACGAATCGGGTCGGTCCAGTCCTGTTATTAATGATCATGATTCTGTTTCAGAGTATAATGATGAATATTACCATGATCACGATGTAAAACTAAATAAAAATAACATCGCTGTCGATCGTGTTGATGAAGATGGTCTCGTATCCATTTCATTGGATGTAAGTGTCCAAGAGTTGGTTGTGGTTGACGCGGAGTCACATACATTGAGAAGCGGAATGGTGCAGATGAAGGAAAATGAACCATTTATTGAGTCTTCAACGTTAGAGTTTTCGAAGATAGAGGCGGAGGAGAGTGAGCGTTTTGTTGGTTCTTCAGCGATGGTGGTTACAGGCACTTATCGTAGCTTGTTCTTACATCGGCGCATAGTTAAAGCTAGAGTTAAACATGTTTGTAATATTAAAAAGAAAAACCAACAAACAAATAAAATTTCCATGAACGGCTCTCTGACATATAAAAATAATGTCAAACTTAGATTTAGACGTTTTCAAAATATGACTTTGTATGTCAGAAAAATTAAAAGGAAAAAGTTTGTTTCCAAAATTATGACCAAAAGAGGTCATAGGAAAACTCGTAAACCTTTTGAAAATAAATTTGCTTTTTTACAGTATGGGTTTACAAAATCAAATAAAAAGAGGTTTAGATACATTTTTAATAGATGGAAGTTTTTACTTTTTAGAATTATATAATTACGACTCCAAATAGTTTTCATATCATGTCGCTGCATAATTTTTGAGATAAGTAGTAGCGAACAAAAACTTTTTACAGCTAAATAGGTTAAAGACTTCTCTTTTTTATGTTGATAATTAATTGTCAGTTTTAGACATATTTGCCACTTGTTGACATGTCTGTCATGTCAAGCAGATGTTACAATAATGACCGGGGGGGGACTAATGATTATGCGCAGCGACGTAGTCAGCATAATGCTCTAATCAATTGTGCTATAAATAACATAAAAAAGGCGCAAGTTAAGCAGAAAGCGGCTTACGATAAGAGAGCAAAGATAAAAAACTTTGTGCCAAATCAGTTGGTTATGGTTTATACGCCGAGGCGAGTAACTGATAAGAGCCTAAAATTATGTAGGTTATATAAGGGCCCTTATCAAATAGTTCGGAGATTATCGAATGTAAATTATGTTATCAGATTGAATAGAAGGAGCAAAGACATTATACATGTAAATAGATTAAAACCTTTTTATGTTAGGATTTAATTGGCAATACTTAGATGTCATCTGTCGACATGTCAGTCATGACGATGTCACGTAGTTGTAAACATGCTGGATTCATTATTGTAGCTTGGATTTAAGATATAGTTTATTGATGCATATCTCTTTGTGTTTATTGCATATTATGGTGATCAAAAATGTATGAGACGCTACCGGATGAGCGTGTGGGAGACACACCTCGCCGCGTCAAAGCGTCAGAGGGAGCGACACTTCGTCTTCATATTTCTCTAGTGCCTTATGAGATTAGCATGATCGTGCTCCAGAGCATTTTAACGTGTTCATCTTGAGAGAAGGGGTGACACTCGTCCTGAGTTGAGGCCTACTTTGCTAACGGGGCGTAGCCTTGCAAAGTGTGTCAGGTTGACACAATTGGTCTAACTGAGGATGGGGTACCCATATCTTGGTACCCATATTGTGGTTTCATATCTGGAGTATGGGCATGAAACGTTTTTTCGCAAGCCTTTACGTCTGGATCGTACTCTCCCTCTGACTCAATAGCGTACGACGGGGTATAGGATACTGATGGTCAGCCTTCTTTGCAGTCAACCCCATCAGGGTCGATATGAACTTTCATATCATTGTTTGTTTTCGGAGGCTGGCTGCATCCTTTGCCTCGGGTTTTGATGCAGTGGGGTTCAAACTTGCCTAGCGTTAGTTTGTGCACAGTGGCACACTTTAATGCATTCATGGACTCTTGTGATGTCGTAAGATCCGCTTTGCCAGAGTTGAGCCTGCCTTTGCAAAGGCCAGACCTCACATGTAGATTCTCCTGAGGTTAGGTAAAATCTTAATATTAGGCTAGGTAGGAGTAGGAATAGATAGATTCGAATGCCAAGAGTAAAAGGGCTTGGTTATTTTAAAACTAAGTGTTCCCTTTTACTCAAGGGGGGCGTAGCTGATGTAGAAGCTTAGAGTAAAACCTTAAGTTGTACAAGGCTGGAAATTATCTGACGGCATTCGAACCTTTCAAATGTATTAAGAATAGATTAGGATTTTATATATTCTAGACTTGTCGTCCGGCGCCGAAGCTAAACAGATGTATTCGTTATAACAAAGTGAAAATATAATAACACACGTTTCAACTGGAAAAGTGTTTATCTTCATAGTATAGAAGCCCTATACCCACATTACACGCTCTACCACTGAGCCCCCTTAGTAGAGGATCTTCCATCCTCTACAGTACCAACAAATTTTTATTTGCTGTATGCACACGATTCTCGTTGCTCTAACATTAATTATCGCTCTGATACGATGTGTAGATATTAAATAATTATTCTACTCGTGCAGATAGTTATACAATACGCATATGGCTTGGCAGTCCGACGGACACACCACCAGGCTATCACTGCTATATATCTGTACATTGAATATATTAAAAAAAAATTGAAGGGGGTTTAGAAACATCAATAGAGCACGAATCAAAAAAAAAATTGTTTGTTTGTCTGTTTGTTTGTACACGCTATTTTTCGGAACTACTGGACCATAGCAAAAATTGTTCCACGAGATGAGCATTTTCTGCTGAGAGAATATATTTGAAGATCTGGAACACCTGATGTGGAACTCCAAGAGCCCAGCTACACTATAACATATATAGGAATGACGTCTTAGCAAAAGTGGTTCAGCCTGTTAAGCACTCTCTGTTGACGTATAAAAATTGAAGATCTGGAACACATGTTGTGGATCTCCAAGAGACAATGAAATATTCCAATACTGGAAATAAGTTTTATTACAATGACACAAAGTGAAAGCGGGAAATATTCCTCTTTGATGATGATTTAAGTGAAAACGTCAAAACGATAAAGTCGTTGGAAAAGTCGTTTGCAGATTAAGAAACCGATCACGTTTCAGCAGGCTACATCTCGTAGACCCAGTACCATGGGTGCGAGGGAAACATGCCTCTTCGTTAACGAAGCAGGCAGAGCACGGCGCGAGCCAGCGACCGGTTATGTAGTCAATGTGACCAGAGAGTGCTTGGAAAATACCTTGATTTCAGTAGCACAACCACTGAAGCCAACATACTGAGAAGTTTAATCGACAGTTACTTGTAAATAAAACTCATATTAAACCAACCTAGGGTATGAAAATTAAACGATGCTATTAGATACACATCCATCGCTACGCAGCTTAGTCCATCGCTTGTGGAAAGGCTACAATAGGGTAGTTATAATTAGGGCAAGCTACGATAGTGGCGGTAAGACCCCTCTTTGAAGAGTGGCTAGAAAGACGTCACGGCGCCCTCACCCATCGCCTGACACGTCCTCATCGAAAATGGATGTTGAGGGAGCTTCCTGCACGTAATCAGGCGGGAAGAAACGCCCGTGTGTCACCACTGTGAGGATTGCCCAGAGGACACGGTGGAGCACACGGTAGCAATCTGCCACGCTTGGGTGGAGCACCGCCGTGTCCTCGTAAAGGGGATTGGCGTCAGCAACGACCTCTCGCGCCCGACCTTGGTGCAAGCCATGTGCCGGAGCGAGAGGAAGTGAGAGGCAGTCACCTCCTTCTGCGAAGCAATTATGCTCGCGAAGGAGGTGGCAGGATGGGAGAAGGAAAGGTCCTCCCGACCCTGTCGCCCCGGGAGACGCCCTGTGAGTCGGGCGCCGCGTGACGACTCCCGGATCTTCGGTTCCTGCAACTTCTTCTTGTGTTTCGGTGCTGGTCTATTTATATCCAAAACCTCAATGAGCTAGGTATTTATTTTTTCTTCTGAGATTTTCATTCCACTGTCTGTCTGCTACATATTTACATACTACCTTCCGCTTGCGGCTTCGCCCGCGTGGTGTTTTGGTAAAGTAGTTTATGTTCTTCCATAGGCTTCAGATCATCCACATCACAAACGGCTCAGCAGAATAAGCGTGAAACTTACATTCACACAGATAGATAATCGGACAGACAGTCAATTCGAAGTTACTTTCGTTTTTTTATAATGTCAGGTAAGGATTAGATGGAATCACGCGCTTACGCGATCTGGGTTAATAAAGTTTAAGATTCGTTGTATGACAAAAAGGCTTGGGATTAGTTTTTAATTTTTACAATTTTTATTTTTATTGATGGGTATAAACTAAATATAACTTGATTTCGAAAGTTGATTGGAGACCATGTTTATTATATCGAACACGTTGTGTCGCTAATTCAAGCATCATGCAGGCTAGATGGAATGACTTATAACTAACTGTCTGTCGGATTTAATAGCGTCGTGTGGTCGTCTAGGCTGTCACACGATGCTATTAGATAGATGCTAGACCTATTTAAGGGACCTCTCAAAATAGGTCTCAGATAATCAGTGACTGACGCATCTATGCTCTCTGTTGGAACAGATAGTATAATGGTATTTTAATCAAAAGGCCTTTCCAGATAAGGCCCTGTATTGTTTGTTGTAAAAATTCTAACACCGATATTTTGCATTTTATAAGTTCGTCGTTGTAAATGTTTAAGAGCTTCATACAGGGCTTGCTTCGTTTGTATGTGTTAATACTTAAATAATGATAAATAAAAATCGAAGATTAAATGAAAGAAAATAAGTTTATTTGCGGTAAACATGGCGCAGCTAAATAATTTTATGAGTATGGATATTAATAATACTATAACTATTTTTTTCAGAAAGTAAGAGTCATGATGTCGGGTAGAAATAACTTTCTGGTGTGTATGCTGGTGTTAGCATTCATGATACAGCCTGATTTCAACGACAATGAAAGTGCGTAATCGTTTAAAAAAAAATAGCTATTGGTCCGGTTCCTACTTCCGGGTCAGCGTGAATGTTCGAAAGGGCTACCGCTACCCCGGAACATAAAAGGCTAAGGAAGGAACATGGACGGGTTTTAGTCAGTAAGAGTCTGACACTCCCCTCGAACCACCCAAAGCCGCGAGAGGGGATCATTTGATGATTTCCCACCCTCAAAAATGGAAAAAAGGTGGTAGAGAACTTACATACATTTCTGCTGATTGGGATGTACCTATGGAAGAAGAAGGCAAGGTGCTCCAGAAATAGATTGAGATAAAGGCATTTAAAGAAGGCTTTTCAAGGCCCCGGCACAAAAACCGTTACCTACCTCATAATTAGTATATTATTAGGTTAATGAATTATGGATGGATAGATGGTCACTGTTACGAAATGTCGTGGCTATAATGTCTAGGAGACTGTGAAATTAATTAATATTAATTTCAATACTGATCTGTTCGAATTCAAAAACCTCATTTGAACAAACATTTAAATGGCAAATGGCAACTTGCCTAGTTAAGCATATTTTATTTTTTATTTATCGATATAAGTAAAGCATTTTATTTTTTTCGACTTAGGTCAAACTGCTGTCCACTGTCCACATTATTTCATTTTATTTATCATTTTTTTTTTTTTTATAATTTACGATAGTTGCTTTGTTTTATGAGAATGTCGTGTACACGTGTAATTGGATATTTGAAAGGGTAGTCAATAAAGTTACTTTTTATGAACTGTCAAAACGCGGCATTTGTACGTGCTTTGTATGAAATATAACAATGTGACGTCATAGATTTTTAGAATCAATTGGAATACTTATTAGCATTTTATGCAATTTAACAATTATATATTCGCATTATATTTAATTTCTGTACGGTGATGGGAGTTTTTATGACGAGCGGGCTTTCTTCCATGTGATTTCATATTTTATTTTTGACCGATTCAAATAGTCAATTGGTATACATTCAGTCAAAAAAGTATCGGGAATGGATGATTTGTTTATGGTTCCAAATACAAATTTTAGTTTTTTTTTGTAGTTGTTAGATTGGCACAACTGTTTTCCATTTTGGCGCGGAGTTTGAGTTGCATCTGTTATTTATATTAAATACAGTGCTGGTTTTAGTAATATCATATATAGTGTGTATTGCGAATTTCATAATGGACAAAATATCGAACAAAGAGTTTGTCTTAAATTTTGCATCGCCAATGGAATTTCGTGTTCGGAGTCGCTGAAAATGTTACAGAAGGCTTACGGTGAATCGACTTTATCAAAAACTCGTGCTTATGAGTGGTTCAAAGCGTTCAAAAGCGGTCGAGATGTGATGGAAGATTTGCCTCGCTCTGGTAGGCCGTCAACGTCTGCAACTGAAGTTAACATCGCAAAAGTGAAGAAAATAATGACTGAAAATCCCCATTCAACTCTGAGAGAGATAGCCGCCGAACTTTCTGTATCTCACGAGTCGATCCGTACCATTTTAACTAATCATTTGGGTATGAAACATGTTGCTGCTCGGCTACGAGCAGCAACATGTCCCAAAAGATCTGAATTTTCTCCAAAAACTCTTTACCTTTTAATAAGAGTGGTAGAGTTATAATCGGGGACCCAAGCACTACCAGTTTTAACAGTTTTTAGCCCCCAAATCTTGCAGCTGGTTTCTAAATCCAACCCGAAGTTCACTTAAGGTAAGTTCAATTTACCTTAAATTATCTAACAGATGCCTTTAAATAACTTATGGCAGAATTCTACATATTATTAAGGTGATCAGATCATTGCAAAGAAAATAAAACAAATCTCGCCCAAACAACGTATCCCTTTTTTATCCTGTTACTGATAGCATAAACCAGTTAAGCCTTAGTCGAACCGGTCTATCCCCGTTAGAATTTACATGATTTAAGATGAACTGGTACTTTGTAGTCTCTCTTGTACAGTTTTCCAAGTAACTGCATTTCACGACTGATCCAACAGAATGTTTGTGGCTGCAGTTGTAACTGTTCTAAAATTACCCCAGGCTGATAACATTTTTATTTTTCCGATACGGACGGCGCGTACATGTTCCAAGCGCGCCGCAAAAAGATGTCAGTATTTGAAGGGATAAACTGGTACGTCTTCCGTTAATATAAGTTTCTAGGTCGGTTCCCCCCGAAGGGGGAAGAGCCGCGCTCCGCCTTTCCGCACGGCTCTGTAGGGCTCGTCCCTGACTGGTCACCCTCCCACCGATAGAGATTAATGAATTCCAAATGTGAAGAAGGCCTATGCCTAGCCTCATTAATAGAGCAAGGAAAGGATAGAAAGAAGTTGTAATTACCCTTACACTGGTGTAACAGGTAGTTGAACAAACATTACTCACACGGTGCCTCGCATCTGCAAGCCACGTGTTCGTATCGGTTTGATTCAATAATTGCCAAAAAATGTTCAAAACTTATAAAAGGTACTCTGCAATTTCCACCGGAGTAAACCTTGCAATGATAAGTAAATAACTTAATTGAAGATTTATGTGGATATAGGGCTTAGGCTAAAAAAAAAATAATTTTTCCTAACTTCGTTAATTCAAGTTTCTAGGACGGTTCCCCCCAAAGGGGGAAGAGCCGCGCTCCACCTTTTCGCACGGCTCTGTAGGGCTCGTCCCAGACTGGTCACCCGCCCACCGATTGAGATAAAATATATTGAATGTGAAATTAGTTCACACTATGACGTACCCGTTTATCCTAAACCATGCAATTATACTAACTAGGATCAACCGATTGGACCAAGGCTTAACTTGTTTATCCTACCGGTAACAGGATGAACGAGTTTGGCCTAGGCTAGATTGGTTTGTCCTATGGCTTGTAGGGAATTGGTTCATCCAAAAATCAGGTTTGGGAGCACCACTGCGAGGATCGCCCAGAGGTCACGGTGGAGCGCACGGCGCAAACCTGCCCCGCTTGAGCGGAGCACCGCCGTGTCCTCGTAGAGGCGATCGGCGGCGGCGACTTCTCGCGCCAACCCCTGGTGCAAGCCATGGTCGGAAGCGAGAGGGAGTGGGAGGCAGTCACCTCCTTCTGCGAAGCAATTATGCTCGCGAAGGAGGTGGCGGGATAGGAGAGACAAAAGTCCTCCCATCCCAGCCGCCGCGGGAGACGCCCCGACCGTCGGGAGCCACGTGACGACACCGGGCCACCGACGGCGCAGGCCTGCGGACGGTGAGTAATGGGTGACTCATCGTCCGATCAGGACCAGGTCCGTGCCGGAAGGTGCGTATATGTTCCAGGCGCGCCTCAAAGAGATGTCAGCATATGAAGGGGGGCCCCTTGGGGCCCAGCCTGCCGGGTAAGCGGGATTGTTCGAAAGGGTTACCGCTACCCCGGAACATAAAGGGCTAAGGATGGAACATGGATGGGTTTTAGTCGGTAAGAGTCTGACACTCCCTGCCGCTCCACCTAGAGCGGGAGAGATCGTTGGATGATCTCCCAGCCTTTAAAAAAAAAGGGGGTAGTTATAATAACCTACCAGATGCCTTTAAATAACTTATGGCAGAATTGCACATACGATTATGGAGATCAGAACATTGTAATGAAAATAAAACAAACCGTTTTATTATTCGGTTTCCGATAACATAAAGCAGTTTCGCCTAGTCGAACCGGTTAATTCTAGTTAGAATTCACATGATGCAGAATTTGTAGGGCGCAATCAAAATTCAAGACAGGTGTAAAATTTTTCATTATTTTTCATAATAGGGTCATAACCTTAATTATATACGACACTACACAAAATCACAGAAATTTACACATTAAAATAAAGAAATAAATCTTCCATCCCTGTTACTTCTTCTCATCTCTTGGACGCAGAATTTGCCACAAAGAAGTCTGGAAAAAGATAGAGACTGGACCTTCGCATGTTACGGTGCACTCCTATCCATTTCCAGAACCTCAATGAGCTACTTTCGATGAATTTTCGCTGATAGAGCGCACCTAGTGCGTGCATCTTGCGCTGTTTTGATGAGTGATGTTCCTGCCCTTCCAGTGGAGTTAGCACTTCCAAATCATCTATATCTTCGGATAACGCACACAGCGGTCTAGAGTTTAGACATGACTCCAGTTTTGCTAAGATGGTTGAATATTCCTCAAAAGTGAGCTTCTGCTCGCCAATCAACTACTAACTAATTTCAGACTTTGAGGTGAAGTTTCAGACTTCTGACGGCTCTCTCCCATAATCCACCGGCACTTGGCCAAGATAGATGCATTGAAATGCCATTGTTTTTGTAAATCTATTAATTCTGCTGATAAATTGTTGTTGACCATGCTTTTTAGGTCGTGAAATTGCTCTTGTAAAACTCTGTTCGCTCCAACAAAGTTGGTTCCAATGTCACTGTATATGTGACAAAGACATTCTTTTCTGGCCGCAGAGCTGCTTAAGTTGGACACCAGTTCCTGATGAACAGCTCTGGTCACCATACACACAATATATTGCTTTTTACGCACCCGGTGTAATCTACGGAAAACTATTATTCCTTGAGTTAATAAACTTGACACTTATACTTATCTAAGTAGATATAATTATAAAGTTTGTAATTTTTTGGTTTTCAAAACAACCCCTTAGACCGGGGTTGGGGTATATCATAGTTTGTATGAAGTATTTTAATGCGCGGTCCGATCACTTATTTTTACTTAAAACCAAAAAATTTAGAATAACGTGCATCGAGGTTTATTGAAAATGTACCCCCGCGTGGAGCGGAAGGGAGTATCGGACTCTTACTTACCCATCTATGTTAAGGAACATGAATGGGTTTTTATTTACAGTTTGGGAAATCAGTAAATGACTAGGTACTCCCGCTCTGGTTGTGGCCGAAGTTCCAGGGTAGCGGTAAGCCTTTCTGACAAACCCGCTTACCCGGCAGGCTTCGATTGTGAATACCTATGTGAAGTGTCTGTATGTGAAAGTGTACGAGAGAGTGTAAATGAGGGTGTGTTACTTTATGTGTGAGTGTGTGTGCTACTTTATAATGTGCTCCAGAAGTGCCTCCATGTCATCGTATGTAAGTGTCTTTATCCAGCTACTTATTGTTTTCTTGAATTCATAACCTGCTTTTGTGTATATGTATACGTTTTTGTTTATTTTGTGGTATAGTTGAGCAAACCGTTTTAAGAATTGGCTACAAGTAAACATGGTTTTAGTACGAGGAATTTGAGCAAATAAAGACAGTCCTCGAAAATGGATCATAAATTTTGCGGTCAGCAATGGGTAAATCACCGTCCGATCAGGACCAGGCCCGTGCCGGACGGCGCGTACATGTTCCACGCCCTCAAAGAGTTGTCAGCATTTGAAGGATAAACTGGTACGTCTTCAGTCAATCGCGCGCGCGCTAGCTGTAAAACGTGTTGCAAGTCACTCCGTTAAAAAAAAATATTTTATGTTGTCTTAAGAGCAATATTGATACAGAATTATACTTTACTTAAACTGAAACTTATTATTTATTCTTATTTAATAAGAGTGGTAGAGTTATAATCGAGGACCCAAGCACTACCAGTTTTAACAGTTTTTAGCCCTCAAATCCTGCAGCTGGTTTCTAAATCCAACCCGAAGTTCACTAAAGGTAAGTTCAATTTACCTTAAATTATCGAACAGATGCCTTTAAATAACTTATGGCGGAATTCTACATACTATTAAGGTGATCAGATCATTGCAAAGAAAATAAAACAAATCTCGCCCACACAACGTATCCCTTTTTTATCCTGTTACTGATAGCATAAACCAGTTTAGCCTTAGTCGAACCGGTCTGACCCCGTTAGAATTTACATGATTTAAGATGAACTGGTACTTTGTAGTCTCTCTTGTATAGTTTTCCAAGTAACTGCATTTCAGGAAGCCTTGCCCTGATCCAACAGAATGTTTGTGGCTGCAGTTGTAACTGTTCTAAAATTAACCCAGGCTGATAATATTTTCCGATACGGACGGCGCGTACATGTTCCAAGCGCACCGCAAAGAGATGTCAGTATTTGAAGGGATAAACTGGTACGTCTTCCGTTAATTAAAGTTTCTAGGTCGGTTCCCCCCGAAGGGGGAAGAGCCGCGCTCCGCCTTTCCGCACGACTCTGTAGGGCTCGTCCCTGACTGGTCACCCTCCCACCGATAGAGATTAATGAATTCCAAATGTGAAGAAGGCCGATGCCTTGGCTCATTAATAGAGCAAGGAAAGGTTAGAAAGAAGTTGTAAATAAGGCTAAGGAATTCATAGTAACGAAATTTGGAAGTGCTTTTAGAAAGCTAAGAAATAAAGAGGGATGCAAAGAACATTAATATAAACTTGTGAGTTACCCTTTCAACTACCTGTTACACTAGGTAACAGGTAGTTGAACAAACATTACTCACACGGTGCCTCGCATCTGCAAGCCACGTGTTCGTATCGGTTTGATTCAATAATTGTCAAAAAAAGTACAAAACTTATAAAAGGTACTCTGCAATTTCAAGTGCCACTGGAGTAAACCTTGCAATGATAAGTAAATAACTTAATTGAAGATAACGCGATTTATGTGGATATAAGGCTCAGGCTAATAAAAATTTTATTTTTCCTAACTTCGTTAATTCAAGTTTCTAGGACGGTTCCCCCCGAAGGGGGAAGAGCCGCGCTCCGCCTTTCCGCACGGCTCTGTAGGGCTCGTCCCTGACTGGTCACCCTCCCACCGATAGAGATTAATGAATTCCAAATGTGAAGAAGGCCGATGCCTAGCCTCATTAAGTCATTGACTGCCACGCAGCAGACACAATAGAAAAACTATTATTGTTTGTCGGACACACGGTGACCGCGTTGGCATTCAACGTGTTAATAGAGCAAGGAAAGGATAGAAATAAGTTGTAAATAAGGCTAAGGAATTCATAGTAACTAAATTTGGAAGTGCTTTTAGAAAGCTAATAAAGAAAGAGGGATGCAAAGTACATTAATATAAACTTGTGAGTTACCCTTACACTAGTGTAACAGGTAGTTGAACAAACATTACTCACACGGTGCCTCGCTTCTGCAAGCCACGTGTTCGTATCGGTTTGATTCAATAATTGTCAAAAAATGTTCAAAACTTATAAAAGGTACTCTGCAATTCCAAGTGCCACCGGAGTAAACCTTGCAATGATAAGTAAATAACTTAATTAAAGATAACGCGATTTATGTGGCTTAGGCTAATAAAAATTTTATTTTTCCTAACTTCGTTAATTCAAGTTTCCAGGACGGTTCCCCCCGAAGGGGGAAGAGCCGCGCTCCGCACGGCTCTGTAGGGCTCGTCCCGGACTGGTCACCCGCCCACCGATAGAGATAAAATATATTGAATGTGAAATTAGTTCACACTATGACGTACCCGTTTATCCTAAACCATGCAATTATACTAACTAGGATCAACGGATTGGATCAAGGCTTAACTTGTTTATCCTACCGGTAACAGGATGAACGAGTTTGGCCTAGGCTATATTGGTTTGTCCTATGGCCTGTAGGGAATTGGTTCATCCGAAAATCAGGTTTGGGAGCACCACTGCGAGGATCGCCCAGAGGTCACGGTGGAGCGCACGGCGCAAACCTGCCCCGCTTGAGCGGAGCACCGCCGTGTCCTCGTAGAGGCGATCGGCGGCGGCGACTTCTCGCGCCAACCCCTGGTGCAAGCCATGGTCCGAAGCGAGAGGGAGTGGGAGGCAGTCACCTCCTTCTGCGAAGCAATTATGCTCGCGAAGGAGGTGGCGGGATAGAAGAGACAAAAGTCCTCCCATCCCAGCCGCCGCGGGAGACGCCCCGACCGTCGGGAGCCACGTGACGACACCGGGCCACCGACGGCGCAGGCCTGCGGACGGTGAGTAATGGGTGACTCATCGTCCGATCAGGCCCACGCCCGTGCCGAAAGGCGCGTATATGTTCCAGGCGCGCCTCAAAGAGATGTCAGCATATGAAGGGGCCCCTTAGGGCCCAGCCTGCCGGGTAAGCGGGATTGTTCGAAAGGGTTACCGCTACCCCGGAACATAAAGGGCTAAGGATGGAACATGGATGGGTTTTAGTCAGTAAGAGTCTGACACTCCCTGCCGCTCCACCTAGAGCGGGAGAGATCGTTGGATGATCTCCCAGTCTTAAAAAAAACGGGGTAGTTATAATAACCTACCAGATGCCTTTAAATAACTTATGGCAGAATTGCACATACGATTATGGAGATCAGAACATTGTAATGAAAATAAAACAAACCGTTTTTTTATTCGGTTTCCGATAACATAAACCAGTTTCGCCTAGTCGAACCGGTTAATTCTAGTTAGAATTCACATGATGCAGAATTTGTAGGGCGCAATCAAAATGCAAGACAGGTGTAACATTTTTCATTATTTTTCATAATGGGTCATAACCTTAATTATATACGACACTACACAAAAACACAGAAATTTACACATTTAAATAAAGAAATAAATCTTCCATCCCTGTTACTTCTTCTCATCTCTTGGACGCAGAATTTGCCACAAAGAAGTCTGAAAAAGATAGAGACTGGACCTTCGCATGTTACGGTGCAACCCTATCCATTTCCAGAACCTCAATGAGCTACTTTCGATGAATTTTCGCTGATAAAGCCCACCTAGTGCGTGCATCTTGCTCTGTTTCGATGAGTGATGTTCCACCCTTCCAGTGGAGTTAGCACTTCCAAATCATCTATATCTTCGGATAACGCACACAGCGGTCTAGAGTTTAGACATGACTCCAGTTTTGCTAAGATGGTTGAATATTCCTCAAAAGTGAGCTTCTGCTCGCCAATCAACTACTAACTAATTTCAGACTTTGAGGTGAAGTTTCAGACTTCTGACGGCTCTCTCCCATAATCCACCGGCACTTGGCCAAGATAGATGCATTGAAATGCCATTGTTTTTGTAAATCTATTAATTCTGCTGATAAATTGTTGTTGACCATGCTTTTTAGGTCGTGAAATTGCTCTTGTAAAACTCTGTTCGCTCCAACAAAGTTGGTTCCAATGTCACTGTATATGTGACAAAGACATTCTTTTCTGGCCGCAGAGCTGCTTAAGTTGGACACCAGTTCCTGATGAACAGCTCTGGTCACCATACACACAATATATTGCTTTTTACGCACCCGGTGTAATCTACGGAAAACTATTATTCCTTGAGTTAATAAACTTGACACTTATACTTATCTAAGTAGATATAATTATAAAGTTTGTAATTTTTTGGTTTTCAAAACAACCCCTTAGACCGGGGTTGGGGTATATCATAGTTTGTATGAAGTATTTTAATGCGCGGTCCGATCACTTATTTTTACTTAAAACCAAAAAATTTAGAATAACGTGCATCGAGGTTTATTGAAAATGTACCCCCGCGTGGAGCGGAAGGGAGTATCGGACTCTTACTTACCCATCTATGTTAAGGAACATGAATGGGTTTTTATTTACAGTTTGGGAAATCAGTAAATGACTAGGTACTCCCGCTCTGGTTGTGGCCGAAGTTCCAGGGTAGCGGTAAGCCTTTCTGACAAACCCGCTTACCCGGCAGGCTTCGATTGTGAATACCTATGTGAAGTGTCTGTATGTGAAAGTGTACGAGAGAGTGTAAATGAGGGTGTGTTACTTTATGTGTGAGTGTGTGTGCTACTTTATAATGTGCTCCAGAAGTGCCTCCATGTCATCGTATGTAAGTGTCTTTATCCAGCTACTTATTGTTTTCTTGAATTCATAACCTGCTTTTGTGTATATGTATACGTTTTTGTTTATTTTGTGGTATAGTTGAGCAGACCGTTTTAAGAATTGGCTACAAGTAAACATGGTTTTAGTAGGAGGAATTTGAGCAAATAAAGACAGTCCTCGAAAATGGATCATAAATTTTGCGGTCAGCAATGGGTAAATCACCGTCCGATCAGGACCAGGCCCGTGCCGGACGGCGCGTACATGTTCCACGCCCTCAAAGAGATGTCAGCATTTGAAGGATAAACTGGTACGTCTTCAGTCAATCGCGCGCGCGCTAGCTGTAAAACGTGTTGCAAGTCACTCCGTTAAAAATAAATATTTTATGTTGTCTTAAGAGCAATATTGATACAGAATTATACTTTACTTAAACTGAAACTTATTATTTATTCTTATTTAATAAGAGTGGTAGAGTTATAATCGAGGACCCAAGCACTACCAGTTTTAACAGTTTTTAGCCCTCAAATCCTGCAGCTGGTTTCTAAATCCAACCCGAAGTTCACTAAATGTAAGTTCAATTTACCTTAAGTTATCTAACAGATGCCTTTAAATAACTTATGGCAGAATTCTACATACTATTAAGGTGATCAGATCATTGCAAAGAAAATAAAACAAATCTCGCCCAAACAACGTATCCCTTTTTATCCTGTTACTGATAGCATAAACCAGTTTAGCCTTAGTCGAACCGGTCTGTCCCCGTTAGAATTTACATGATTTAAGATGAACTGGTACTTTGTAGTCTCTCTTGTACAGTTTTCCAAGTAACTGCATTTCACGAAGCCTTGCCCTGATCCAACAGAATGTTTGTGGCTGCAGTTGTAACTGTTCTAAAATTAACCCAGGCTGATAATATTTTTCCGATACGGACGGCGCGTACATGTTCCAAGCGCGCCGCAAAGAGATGTCAGTATTTGAAGGGATAAACTGGTACGTCTTCCGTTAATTTAAGTTTCTAGGTCGGTTCCCCCCGAAGGGGGAAGAGCCGCGCTCCTCCTTTCCGCACGGCTCTGTAGGGCTCGTCCCTGACTGGTCACCCTCCCACCGATAGAGATTAATGAATTCCAAATGTGAAGAAGGCCGATGCCTTGCCTGATTAATAAAGCAAGGAAATGATAGAAAGAAGTTGTAAATAAGGCTAAGGAATTCATAGTAACGAAATTTGGAAGTGCTTTTAGAAAGCTAATGAATAAAGAGGGATGCAAAGAACATTAATATAAACTTGTGAGTTACCCTAGTGTAACAGGTAGTTGAACAAACATTGCCCACACGGTGCCTGGCATCTGCAAGCCACGTGTTCGTATCGGTTTGATACAATAATTGTCAAAAAAAGTACAAAACTTATAAAAGGTACTCTGCAATTTCAAGTGCCACCGGAGTAAACCTTGCAATGATAAGTAAATAACTTAATTGAAGATAACGCGATTTATGTGGATATAAGGCTTAGGCTAATAAAAAAATTATTTTTCCTAATTTCGTTAATTCAAGTTTCTAGGACGGTTCCTGCTGCTGCGCTCCGCCTTTCCGCACGGCTCTGTAGGGCTCGTCCCGGATAGGTCACCCTCCCACCGATAGAGATAAAATAATATATTGAATGTGAAATTAGTTCACACTATGACGTACCCGTATATCCTTAACCATGCAATTATACTAACTAGGATCAACCGATTGGACCAAGGCTTAACTTGTTTATCCTACCGGTAACAGGATGAACGAGTTTGGCCTGTCGCCCCCCACAGCACCTGGACCTCCGGTGCCAACGGCGCGGGGGAGTCTCGTACACCTCACTCCCCCTCGACCAAGACGAGGCCCGCAATGGCGGGCGGGGAATGCGGAAGTATTTTCGGTCCCCGCGACCCCCACGCAGGTGAGAGAGGGAACAGTCGGGTTCGGTTTTTAGTCGGTAAGAGTCCGACAGACCCCCCCGCCCTCCCCGGGGCGGGGGACATCCATGAGGATTTTCCACCCAGTTAAAAAAAAGGCTATATTGGTTTGTCCTATGGCCTGTAGGGAATTGGTTCATCCAAAAATCAGGTTTGGGAGCACCACTGCGAGGATTGCCCAGAGGTCACGGTGGAGCGCACGGCGCAAACCTGCCCCGCTTGAGCGGAGCACCGCCGTGTCCTCGTAGAGGCGATCGGCGGCGGTGACTTCTCGCGCCAATCCCTGGTGCAAGCCATGGTCCGAAGCGAGAGGGAGTGGGAGGCAGTCACCTCCTTCTGCGAAGCAATTATGCTCGCGAAGGAGGTGGTGGGATAGGAGAGACAAAGGTCCTCCCGTCCCAGCCGCCGCGGGAGACGCCCTGGCCGTCGGGAGCCACGTGACGACACGGGCCACCGACGGCGCAGGCCTGCGGACGGTGAGTAATGGGTGACTCACCGTCCGATCAGGACCAGGCCCGTGCCGGAAGGCGCGTATATGTACCAGGCGTGCCTCAAAGAGATGTCAGCATATGAAGGGGCTCCTTAGGGCCCAGCCTGCCGGGTAAGCGAGATTGTTCGAAAGGGTTACCGCTACCCCGGAACATAAAGGGCTAAGGATGGAACACGGATGGGTTTTAATAATAATAATATATAATAATATCCTTGGACATTTCACACACATTTCAAAAAAAGGGGGTAGTTATAATAACCTTCCAGATGCCTTTAAATAACTTATGGCAGAATTGCACATACGATCATGGAGATCAGAACATTGTAATGAAAATAAAACAAACCGTTTTTTTATTCGGTTTCCGATAACATAAACCAGTTTAGCCTAGTCGAACCGGTTAATTCTAATTAGAATTCACATGATGCAGAATTGTAGGGCGCAATCAAAATTCAAGACAGGGGTAATATTTTTCTATATTTTTAATAATAGGCTCATAACCACATAGCACAGAAATTTACACATTTAAATAAAGAAATAAATCTTCCATCCCTGTTACTTCTTCTCATCTCTTGGACGCAGAATTTGCCACAAAGAAGTCTGAAAAAAGATAGAAAACCCACCTTCGCATGTTACGGTGGACCCCTATCTATTTCCAGAACCTCAATGAGCTACTTTCGATGAATTTTCGCTGATAGAGCGCACCTAGTGCGTGCATCTTGCGCTGTTTTGATGAGTGATGTTCCTGCCCTTCCAGTTAGCACTTCCAAATCATCTATGTCTTCGGATAACGCACACAGCCATCTAGAGTTTAGACATGACTCCAGTTTTGCTAAGATGGTTGAATATTCCTCAAAAGTGAGCTTCTG
Organism: Hyppa rectilinea; assembly: GCA_951799385.1. Taxonomy (NCBI): domain Eukaryota; kingdom Metazoa; phylum Arthropoda; class Insecta; order Lepidoptera; family Noctuidae; genus Hyppa; species Hyppa rectilinea. The sequence continues at coordinate 28,342,278 of OX637300.1, read as the reverse complement.
CTCGCCAATCAACTACTAACTAATTTCAGACTTTGAGGTGAAGTTTCAGACTTCTGACGGCTCTCTCCCATAATCCACCGGCACTTGGCCAAGATAGATGCATTGAAATGCCATTGTTTTTGTAAATCTATTAATTTTGCTGATAAATTGTTGTTGACCATGCTATTTAGGTCGTGAAATTGCTCTTGTAAAACTGTTCGCTCCAACAAAGTTGGTTCCAATGACACTGTATATGTGACAAAGACATTCTTTTCTGGCCGCAGAGCTGCTTAAGTTGGACACCAGTTCCTGATGAACAGCTCTGGTCACCATACACACAATATATTGCTTTTTACACACCCGGTGTAATCTACGGAAAACTATTATTCCTTGAGTTAATAAACTTGACACTTATACTTATCTAAGTAGATAATAATTATAAAGTTTGTAATTTTTTGGTTTTCAAAACAACCCCTTAGACCGGGGTTGGGGTATATCATAGTTTGTATGAAGTATTTTAATGCGCGGTCCGATCACTTATTTTTACTTAAAACCAAAAAAATTAGAATATCGTGCATCGAGGTTTATTGAAAATGTACCCTCGCGTGGAGCGGAAGGGAGTATCGGACTCTTACTTACCCATCTATGTTAAGGAACATGAATGGGTTTTTATTTACAGTTTGGGAAATCAGTAAATGACTAGGTACTCCCGCTCTGGTTGTGGCCGAAGTTCCAGGGTAGCGGTAAGCCTTTCTGACAAACCCGCTTACCCGGCAGGCTTCGATTGTGAATACCTATGTGAAGTGTCTGTATGTGAAAGTGTACGAGAGAGTGTAAATGAGGGTGTGTTACTTTATGTGTGAGTGTGTGTGCTACTTTATAATGTGCTCCAGAAGTGCCTCCATGTCATCGTATGTAAGTGTCTTTATCCAGCTACTTATTGTTTTCTTGAATTCATAACCTGCTTTTGTGTATATGTATACGTTTTTGTTTATTTTGTGGTATAGTTGAGCAGACCGTTTTATGAATTGGCTACAAGTAAACATGGTTTTAGTACGAGGAATTTGAGCAAATAAAGACAGTCCTCGAAAATGGATCATAAATTTTGCGGTCAGCAATGGGTAAATCACCGTCCGATCAGGACCAGGCCCGTGCCGGACGGCGCGTACATGTTCCACGCCCTCAAAGAGATGTCAGCATTTGAAGGATAAACTGGTACGTCTTCAGTCAATCGCGCGCGCGCTAGCAGTAAAACGTGTTGCAAGTCACTCCGTTAAAAATAAATATTTTATGTTGTCTTAAGAGCAATATTGATACAGAATTATACTTTACTGAAACTGAAACTTATTATTTATTCTTATTTAATAAGAGTGGTAGAGTTATAATCGAGGACCCAAGCACTACCAGTTTTAACAGTTTTTAACCCTCAAATCCTGCAGCTGGTTTCTAAATCCAACCCGAAGTTCACTAAAGGTAAGTTCAATTTACCTTAAATTATCTAACAGATGCCTTTAAATAACTTATGGCAGAATTCTACATACTATTAAGGTGATCAGATCATTGCAAAGAAAATAAAACAAATCTCGCCCAAACAACGTATCCCTTTTTATCCTGTTACTGATAGCATTAACCAGTTTAGCCTTAGTCGAACCGGTCTGACCCCGTTAGAATTTACATGATTTAAGATGAACTGGTACTTTGTAGTCTCTCTTGTACAGTTTTCCAAGTAACTGCATTTCTGGTACGTCTTCCGTTAATATAAGTTTCTAGGTCGGTTCCCCCCGAAGGGGGAATTATGCTAACTAGGATCAACCGATTGGACCAAGGCTTAACTTGTTTATCCTACCGGTAACAGGATGAACGAGTTTGGCCCAGCACCTGGACCTCCGGTGCCTACGGCGCGGGGGGATGTCGTACACCTCACTCCCCCTCGACAAAGACGAGGCCCGCAATGGCGGGCGGGGAATGCGGAAGTATTTTCGGTCCCCGCGACCCCCACGCAGGTGAGAGAGGGAACAGTCGGGTTCGGTTTTTAGTCGGTAAGAGTCCGACAGACCCCACCGCCCTTCCCCGGGGCGGGGGACATCCATGAGGATTTTCCACCCAGTTAAAAAAAAGGCTATATTGGTTTGTCCTATGGCCTGTAGGGAATTGGTTCATCCAAAAATCAGGTTTGGGAGCACCACTGCGAGGATCGCCCAGAGGTCACGGTGGAGCGCACGGCGCAAACCTGCCCTGCTTGAGCGGAGCACCGCCGTGTCCTCGTAGAGGCGATCGGCGGCGGCGACCTCTCGCGCCAATCCCTGGTGCAAGCCATGGTCCGAAGCGAGAGGGAGTGGGAGGCAGTCACCTCCTTCTGCGAAGCAATTATGCTCGCGAAGGAGGTGGTGGGATAGGCGAGACAAAGGTCCTCCCGTCCCAGCCGCCGCGGGAGACGCCCTGGCCGTCGGGAGCCACGTGACGACACGGGCCACCGACGGCGCAGGCCTGCGGACGGTGAGTAATGGGTGACTCACCGTCCGATCAGGACCAGGCCCGTGCCGGAAGGCGCGTATATGTACTAGGCGTGCCTCAAAGAGATGTCAGCATATGAAGGGGCCCCTTAGGGCCCAGCCTGCCGGGTAAGCGAGATTGTTCGAAAGGGTTACCGCTACCCCGGAACATAAAGGGCTAAGGATGGAACATGGATGGGTTTTAATAATAATAATCTATACATATAATAAAATTTTAGAAAAGTGGTGTCTGTACAATGGAAGTATATTAAAAAAAAGTAGCATGGGTTGTTATTATATCGATGCCGAACCCGAAATTGTAATTGTTTTTTTTTTTGTCTGTTTGTCTGTGTGTTTGTGCGCGCTAATATCAGAAACGGCTTATTCGATTTAGATGCGGTTTTCACTTATAATATTGTAGTAAGCTTCACTTAACATTTAGTGTTTATTTCATGTCAATCGGTTCATAAATAAAAAAGTTATGTCAATTTAAAGAAACACGGCGATCATTTGTTCAGGTATTCTATCAGAGTACTTCCACGCGGTGAAGGCGGTAACAGTTTAGGATTTATTTTCGATGACGATGGTATATCATTGAAAATTTGACTCTACTGGCTAAAACTCCCATTTATTTTTTTATTTTATCGAATAAATATGCCTTCGGGCTTATGTTGTTTGAGTGTTTAGTGAGTGTAGCCTACCCAGTAACGCAGGGGAGCATTCATTTTAAAGATTTTAATTGATCAGGTATCTTCACAGTAAAACTATAACCATGCCTAGAAAGAGGTCAAATCTTTCCCAATGTTCCAAGAGAGCTAAAAGATTGAGGATCATAAGATCCCAAGAATTTACCGAAGAGCGTCAGGAGAGACTTGATGCTGTTCGAGAACATCAGGCTGCAACTCGCTTCGTGGAAACCTCTTCGCATGGCGAAGCACGCCTGGGTGCTCAGCGTATTCATTAGGTCTGACGCGACTGACCGCTTCTTCTTCTTCGTGTGGTTAGTGACTAACCTGGTGTCAGAGTTTTAATGCTGCCGATGGGCCTCTGACTTAGCATCACATGCTGTTGAGAAATATCTCTCAGACATGCCGGTTGTTTTCCTTCACCGATTTTCGACTTTTCCGACTGACCGCTGATCGTGAGCCACGCATTGTTTCGCAAGTCGGAGACGTTCACGGATCTAGACAATTGCGATTGCGTTCCAAGCGTATCTACGCATCGACTTCTAGGTCTCTAGAGACAAGTGGGGAGTATAAAATGCGGTTACCAAAATGATAACGATGACAAATGGACTGTATGTTTTGGTGGTTGTTGGAATGAAATAAAATTAAAGCTCAGTGTGATAAAGGATTTAAATGGAAAAAATGATAAAAAATAACTTCAATGGCGACCCCGTTATCGCTGGCATAAGCAACAGGATCCGCGTACGAAGTCGCGGGCAGAAGCTAAAACATAATAATAAAACAGTAAAAAAACTGTGTCTGTACATTGAATATAGTTAAAAAATATATATTGAGGAGGGCTTAGAAACAGTAATAGAGCACGAATCCAAAAAAAAATTGTCTGTATGTCTGTTTGTTTGTACACGCTAATCTTCGGTAATACTGGACGGATTTGAATGTTTTTTTTTGTTGTGTAGGTATTAAGTCTGTGCAACATATAGGCTATAATTTATCTTGGAAATTTGAACACCTGATGCAGAACCACAACAGACCAGCTAAACTATAAGAGATACAAAAATGGTACCATAGCAAAAATTGTACCATGTGATGAGCATTTTCTGCTAAGAGAATAAATTTGAAGATCTGGAACCTGATGTGGAACTCCAAGAGCCCAGCTACACTATAACATATATAGGAATGACGTCTTAGCAAAAGTTGTTCAGCCTAAATGAGCACTCTCTGTTGACTTATAAAAATCAAAGATCTGGAACACCTGTTGTGGAACTCCAAGAGCCCAGCTACACCATAACACATAGAGGAATGACGTCTTAGCAAAAGTGGTTCGGTCTGATAGTCATTTCCTATTGACTTATAAAAATCGAACATCACAAACATCTGATGTAGAAATCAAAGCTGTATAGTTATAAAATAACATAAGCTGCGTGTACTTCCACGCGGTGAAGGCGGTAACAGTTTAGGACTGATTTTCGATGATGATGGTATATCATTGAAAATTTGACTCTACTGACCAAAACTCCCATTTATTTTTTTATTTTATCAATAATATGCCTTCGGGCTTATGTTATTTGAGTGTTTAATTTCCTTTTCCATTTATCTTCGTGACACGGTAGCCTACCCGATAACACATGGGAGCAGTCACTTAGATTTTAATTAATCAGGTATCTTCACAATAAAACTATAACCATACCTAGAAAGAGGTCAACTCTTTCCCAATGTTCCAAAGGAGCTAAAAGATTGAAGATCATTAGAACCCAAGAATCTACCAGAGAGCGTCAGGAGAGACTTGATGCTGTTCGAAAACATACGGCTGCAACTCGCTCCGTGGAAACCTCTTCGGATTGCGAAGCACGCCTGCGTTCTCGGCGTATTTACGCATCTACATCCAGGTCTCTAGAGACCAGTGAAGAATATGATGCGCGACTGACCGCTGATCGAGCACGTCATGCATTGTCTCGCAAGTCGGAGACGTTCACGGAAAGAGAATTACGCTTGAGTTCTCAGCGTATATACACATCGACTTCGAGGTCTTTAGCGACAAGTGTGGAACGTGATGCGTGACTGACCGCTGATCTGCAAGTCATGCATTGGCTCGCGAATCGGAGACGTTCATGAACAGAGAATTACGCTTGAGTTCCAAGCGTATCTACGTATCGACTTCTAGGTCTCTAGAGACAAGTGGGGAACGTGATGCGCGATTGACCGCTAATCGTGATTCAGATGTTCGATTTTGACGACCCCGTTGTCGCTGGCATAAGCCACAGGATCCGCGTACGAAGTCGCGGGCAGAAGCTAGTATATAATAATATCCTCGGACATTTCACACACATTTCAAAAAAAGGGGGTAAGTAGTTATAATAACCGTCCAGATGCCTTTAAATAACTTATGGCAGAATTGCACATACGATCATGGAGATCAGAACATTGTAATGAAAATAAAACAAACCGTTTTTTTATTCGGTTTCCGATAACATAAACCAGTTTAGCCTAGTCGAACCGGTTAATTCTAGTTAGAATTCACATGATGCAGAATTGTAGGGCGCAATCAAAATTCAAGACAGGGGTAATATTTTTCTATATTTTTAATAATAGGCTCATAACCACATAGCACAGAAATTTACACATTTAAATAAAGAAATAAATCTTCCATCCCTGTTACTTCTTCTCATCTCTTGGACGCAGAATTTGCCACAAAGAAGTCTGAAAAAAGATAGAAAACCCACCTTCGCATGTTACGGTGGACCCCTATCTATTTCCAGAACCTCAATGAGCTACTTTCGATGAATTTTCGCACCAAGTGCGTGCATCTTGCGCTGTTTTGATGAGTGATGTTCCTGCCCTTTCAGTTAGCACTTCCAAATCATCTATGTCTTCGGATAACGCACACAGCGATCTAGAGTTTAGACATGACTCCAGTTTTGCTAAGATGGTTGAATATTCCTCAAAAGTGAGCTTCTACTCGCCAATCAACTACTAACTAATTTCAGACTTTGAGGTGAAGTTTCAGACTTCTGACGGCTCTCTCCCATAATCCACCGGCACTTGGCCAAGATAGATGCATTGAAATGCCATTGTTTTTGTAAATCTATTAATTCTGCTGATAAATTGTTGTTGACCATGCTTTTTAGGTCGTGAAATTGCTCTTGTAAAACTCTGTTCGCTCCAACAAAGTTGGTTCCAATGTCACTGTATATGTGACAAAGACATTCTTTTCTGGCCGCAGAGCTGCTTAAGTTGGACACCAGTTCCTGATGAACAGCTCTGGTCACCATACACACAATATATTGCTTTTTACACACCCGGTGTAATCTACGGAAAACTATTATTCCTTGAGTTAATAAACTTGACACTTATACTTATCTAAGTAGATAATAATTATAAAGTTTGTAATTTTTTGGTTTTCAAAACAACCTCTTAGACCGGGGTTGGGGTATATCATAGTTTGTATGAAGTATTTTAATGCGCGGTCCGTTTACTTATTTTTACTTAAAACCAAAAAATTTTGAATATCGTGCATCGAGGTTTATTGAAAATGTACCCCCGCGTGGAGCGGAAGGGAGTATCGGACTCTTACTTACCCATCTATGTTAAGGAACATGAATGGGTTTTTATTTACAGTTCGGGAAATCAGTAAATGACTTGGTACTCCCGCTCTGGTTGTGGCCGAAGTTCCAGGGTAGCGGTAAGCCTTTCTGACAAACCCGCTTACCCGGCAGGCTTCGATTGTGAATACCTATGTGAAGTGTCTGTATGTAAAAGTGTACGAGAGAGTGTAAATGAGGGTGTGTTACTTTATGTGTGAGTGTGTGTGCTACTTTATAATGTGCTCCAGAAGTGCCTCCATGTCATCGTATGTAAGTGTCTTTATCCAGCTACTTATTGTTTTCTTGAATTCATAACCTGCTTTTGTGTATATGTATACGTTTTTGTTTACTTTGTGGTATAGCTGAGCAGACCGTTTTAAGAATTGTCTACAAGTAAACATGGTTGTAGTACGAGGAATTTGAGCAAATAAAGACAGTCCTCGAAAATGGATCATAAATTTTGCGGTCAGCAATGGGTAAATCACCGTCCGATCAGGACCAGGCCCGTGCCGGACGGCGCGTACATGTTCCACGCCCTCAAAGAGATGTCAGAATTTGAAGGATAAACTAGTACGTCTTCAGTCAATCTAGCAGTAAAACGTGTTGCAAGTCACTCCGTTAAAAATAAATATTTTATGTTGTCTTAAGAGCAATATTGATACAGAATTATACTTTACTGAAACTGAAACTTATTATTTATTCTTATTTAATAAGAGTGGTAGAGTTATAATCGAGGACCCATGCACTACCAGTTTTAACAGTTTTTAGCCCTCAAATCCTGCAGCTGGTTTCTAAATCCAACCCGAAGTTCACTAAAGGTAAGTTCAATTTACCTTAAATTATCTAACAGATGCCTTTAAATAACTTATGGCAGAATTCTACATACTATTAAGGTGATCAGATCATTGCAAAGAAAATAAAACAAATCTCGCCCAAACAACGTATCCCTTTTTTATCCTGTTACTGATAGCATAAACCAGTTTAGCCTTAGTCGAACCGGTCTGTCCCCGTTAGAATTTACATGATTTAAGATGAACTGGTACTTTGTAGTCTCTCTTGTACAGTTTTCCAAGTAACTGAATTTCACGAAGCCTTGCCCTGATCCAACAGAATGTTTGTGGCTGCAGTTGTAACTGTTCTAAAATTAACCCAGGCTGATAATATTTTTCCGATACGGACGGCGCGTACATGTTCCAAGCGCGCCGCAAAGAGATGTCAGTATTTGAAGGGATAAACTGGTACGTCTTCCGTTAATTTAAGTTTCTAGGTCGGTTCCCCCCGAAGGGGGAAGAGCCGCGCTCCTCCTTTCCGCACGGCTCTGTAGGGCTCGTCCCTGACTGGTCACCCTCCCACCGATAGAGATTAATGAATTCCAAATGTGAAGAAGGCCGATGCCTAGCCTCATTAAGTCATTGACTGCCACGCAGCAGACACAATAGAAAAACTATTGTTTGTCGGACACACGGTGACCGCGTTGGCATTCAACGTGTTAATAGAGCAAGGAAAGGATAGAAAGAAGTTGTAAATAAGGCTAAGGAATTCATAGTAACGAAATTTGGAAGAGTTTGGCCTGTCGCCCCCCACAGCACCTGGACCTCCGGTGCCTACGGCGCGGGGGAGTGTCGTACACCTCACTCCCCCTCGACCAAGACGAGGCCCGCAATGGCGGGCGGGGAATGCGGAAGTATTTTCGGTCCCCGCGACCCCCACGCAGGTGAGAGAGGGAAGAGTCGGGTTCGGTTTTTAGTCGGTAAGAGTCCCCGCCCTCCCCGGGGCGGGGGACATCCATGAGGATTTTCCACCCAGTTAAAAAAAAAAAAAAGGGTATGGGAAAGGTATGGGAGCACCACTGCGAGGATCGCCCAGAGGTCACGGTGGAGCGCACGGCGCAAACCTGCCCCGCTTGAGCGGAGCACCGCCGTGTCCACGTAGAGGCGATCGGCGGCGGCGACTTCTCGCGCCAACCCCTGGTGCAAGCCATGGTCCGAAGCGAGAGGGAGTGGGAGGCAGTCACCTCCTTCTGCGAAGCAATTATGCTCGCGAAGGAGGTGGCGGGATAGGATAGACAAAAGTCCTCCCATCCCAGCCGCCGCGGGAGACGCCCCGACCGTCGGGAGCCACGTGACGACACCGGGCCACCGACGGCGCAGGCCTGCGGACGGTGAGTAATGGGCGACTCATCGTCCGATCAGGACCAGGCCCGTTCCGGAAGGCGCGTATATGTTCCAGGCGCGCCTCAAATAGATGTCAGCATATGAAGGGACCCCTTAGGGCCCAGCCTGCCGGGTAAGCGGGATTGTTCGAAAGGGTTACCGCTACCCCGGAACATAAAGGGCTAAGGATGGAACATGGATGGGTTTTAGTCAGTAAGAGTCTGACACTCCCTGCCGCTCCACCTAGAGCGGGAGAGATCGTTGGATGATCACCCAGCCTTAAAAAAAAGGGGGTAGTTATAATAACCTACCAGATGCCTTGAAATAACTTATGGCAGAATTGCACTTACGATCATGGAGATCAGAACATTGTAATGAAAATAAAACAAACCGTTTTTATATTCGGTTTCCGATAACATAATCCAGTTTAGCCTAGTCGAACCGGTTAATTCTAGTTAGAATTCACATGATGCAGAATTGTAGGGCGCAATCAAAATTCAAGACAGGGGTAATATTTTTCTTTATTTTTAATAATAGGCACATAACCACATAGCACAGAAATTTACACATTTAAATAAAGAAATAAATCTTCCATCCCTGTTACTTCTTCTCATCTCTTGGACGCAGAATTTGCCACAAAGAAGTCTGAAAAAAGATAGAAACACCACCTTCGCATGTTACGGTAGACCCCTATCTATTTCCAGAACCTCATTGAGCTACTTTTGATGAATTTTCGCTGATAGAGCGCACCTAGTGCGTGCATCTTGCGCTGTTTTGATGAGTGATGTTCCTGCCCTTCCAGTTAGCACTTCCAAATAACGCACACAGCGATCTAGAGTTTAGACATGACTCCAGTTTTGCTAAGATGGTTGAATATTCCTCAAAAGTCAGTTTCTGCTCGCCAACTACTTCTTTCAGACTTTGAGGTGATCTTTCAGACTTCTGACGGCTCTTTCCGATAATCAACCAGCACTTGGTCAAAATGGTAGGTCGGTTAATTCTGCTGATAAATTGTTGTTGACCATGCTTTGTAGGTCGTGAAATTGTTCTTGTAAAACTCTGTTCGCTCCCACAAAGTTGGTTCCATTGTCACTGTATATGTGACAAGAAGCTCCTTTTCTGGCCGCACAGCTGCTTAAGTTGGACACCAGTTCCTGATGAACAGCTCTGGTCATCATACACACAAATAATGCTATGTAGTCTTTTGATGTCTTTATCCCCCGTCGTTTATTGCTTTTTACACAGCGGGTGTAATCTACGGAAAACTATTATTCCTTGAGTTAATAAACTTGACACTTATACGTATCTAAGTAGATAATAATTATAAAGTTTGTAATTTTTTGGTTTTCAAAACAACCCCTTACCGGGATTGGTGCATATCAAAGTTTGTATGAAGTATTTTAATGCGCGGTCCGATTACTTATTTACACTTAAAACCAAGAATATAGCATAACGTGTATCGGTATTGAAAATGTACCCCCGGGTGGAGCGGAAGGGAGTGTCGGACTCTAACTAACCCATCCATGTTAAGGAACATATGCAATGGGTTTTTATTTAGAGTTTGGGAAATCATCAAATGAATACTCCCGCTCTGGGTGAGGACGAAGGTAGTGACATACTCTTACTGACTAACCCATCCATGTTCCTTCCTCAGCCCTTTACGTTCCAGGGTAGCGGTAAGCTTTTCTGGCAATCCCGCTTACCCGCAGGCTTCGATTGTGAATACCTATGCGAAGTGTCTGTATGTGAAAGTGAACGAGAGAGTGTAAATGAGGGTGTATATTTGTGAGTGTGTGTGCTACTGTATGTGTGAGTGTGTGCGCTACATTATAATGTGCTCCAGAAGAGCCTTCGTGTCATCGTATGTAAGTATCTTTATCCAGCTAGTTATTGTTTTTTTACATTCATTACTTGTTTTTGTGTATATGTATACGTTTTTGTTTATTTTGTGGTATAGTTGAGCAGACCGTTTTAAGAATTGTCTACAAGTAAACATGGTTTTAGTACGAGGAATTTGCGCAAATAAAGACAGTCCTCGAAAATGGAGCACAATTTTTTAGTAGGTCATGCTCGCGAAGGAGGCGGCTTAATGGGAGAAGGAAACGTCCTCCCGTCCCAGCCGCCGTGGGAGACGCCCTGGGCGTCAGGAGCCACGTGACGACTTCCGGCCACCGTACGCGCGGGCCTGCGAGCGGTCAGCAATGGGTAGCTCACCGTCCGATCAGGGCCAGGCCCGTGCCAGACGGCGTTTACATGTTCCAAGCGCGCCTCAAAGAGATGTCAGTATTTGAAGGGATAAACTGGTACGCCTTCCGTTAATATTAGTTTCTACGTCGGTTCACCCCGAAGGGGAAACAGCCGCGCTCCGCCTTTCCGCACGGCTCTGTAGGGCTCGTCCCTGACTGGTCACCCTCCCACCGATAGAGATTAAATGAATTCCAAATGTGAAGAAGGCCGAAGGCATCGGCCTTCTTCACATTTGGAATTCACTAATAGAGCAAGGAAAGGATTGAATGAAATTGTAAGTAAGGCTTAGGAATTCATTGTAACGAAATTTTGAAGTGCTTTTAGAAAGCTAGTAAATAAAGAGGGATGCAAAGTACATTCTTATACAAACTTGTGAGTTACCCTTACACTAGTGTAATAGGTATCTGGAGAAACATTACTCACACGGTGTCTCGCAAGCCATGTGTTCGTATCGGTTTGACTCAATAATAGGCAAAAAAAGTACGAAACTTAAAAACGGTACTCTGTAATTCAAATGTGAGTTTACTGGTTAGCTAACAAATAACTTTAGTAAATCATATTGACTATTTAATTTCGATTCCTTCATTCAGTTTACGTTGAATAGTTTATAGAAGATGAAATAGAAGTGAAATTAGTACCAGCTTATCCTAAATCTTGTAAATACTTGTAAATCCATAACTTGTTTATCCTGTGCCCTGTAGGGAGAATTGGTTTAGGCCAAACTAGTTCATCCGAAAATCAGGTTTGGCCGGTAACATTTACATTAATTCCAGTAACATGACACATACACAATATTTAATACATTAGGCACTACATTGGCAATACATTAATCTCACAATACAAAACAAAGACTAAATTATCGGCTATCCCTTTTGTGTATACAACGTTTGTTTCAGAAAATTAGTTTTACGGAATTTTATGCACTCTTCGTGGCATAAAATAATGAACAGTAATATTTAGTGAAATGCTCATGTTCAAAAAACTGTATACCTTTGATGTAAACAATTTAGGTATACTTTTTTTTTTTTTTTTTTAAGGCTGGGAAATCATCCAATGACTGCTCCCGCTCTGGGTGGAGCGGAAGGGAGTGTCAGACTCTTACTGACTAAAACCCATCCATGTTCCTTCCGTAGCCCTTTATGTTCCGGGGTAGCGGTAACCCTTTCGGACAATCCCGCTTACCCGGCAGGCTTGGCCCTGAGGGGCCCCTTCATATGCTGACATCTCTTTGAGGCGCGCGTGGAACATATACGCGCCGTACGGCACGGGTCTGGTGCTGATCGGACGGTGAGTCACCCATTACTCACCGCCCGCAGGCCCGCGCCTTCGGTGGCCGGGAGTCGTCACGTGGCTCCCGACGCCCGGAGCGTCTCCCGCGGCGGCTGGGACGGGAGGATCTTTCTCTCTCCCATCCCGCCACCTCCTTCGCGAGCATAACTTTTTCGCAGAAGGAGGTGACTGCCTCCCACTCCCTCTCGCCCCGGACCATGGCTTGCACCAGGGCCGGGCGCGAGAGGTCGCCGCCGCCGATCGCCTCTACGAGGACACGGCGGTGCTCTGCCCATGCGGGGCAGGTTTGCACCGTGTGCTCTACCGTGTCCTCTGGGCGATCCTCGCAGTGGTGACACCCGGGCGTTTCCTCCCGCCTGATGATGTGCAGGAACCTCCCGAAACATCCATGTCCGGTGAGGACCTGCGTCAGGCGGAAGGTGAGGGCGCCGTGACGCCTCTCTAGCCACTCCTCAAAGAGGGGCCTTACCGCCACTATCGTGGCGTGCCCTGCGCTGGGTTGCGACAGTCGCTGATTCCAGGCCACCATGAGATCGCGCCGGAGGTCCGTCCGCTCCGCCGCAATTTGCTGCGGAAACGGAGTTTCCCAATTTAGGTATACTTGCGTGTATAGTGTACAAAATTACCTAGTAAACACTATTTTGGATTTTGATTTACATCTATAGTTCCGCATTGCTACCCTTGAAATCGGTGCGCGTCTATTTTTTACCAGAACCTCAATGACTTATTTCTTTTTTTTTTAAGTTTTCATTCCTTGTTTACTTATTTCTGCTACTTCTATACATACAAAATTGTAAGTCCTGACTGACTGACTGGTATATCAACGCCCAGCCTACGACGCTTGTCCTTATGACTTGACATTTTGCACATAGATACCTTTTACATTGTAGGCTCCTACTAAGAAAGGATTTTATAAATTCTACTCCTAAGGGGGTAAAAAAATTATATTTTCTGTGAAAAATCTAAGGGCTACGGAAGGAACATGGATGGGTTTTAGTCAGTAAGAGTCTGACACTCCGTTCCGCTACACCCAGAGCGGGAGAAGTCATTGGATGAGAATTGCACATACGATCATGGAGATCAGAACATTGTAATGAAAATAAAACAAATCTTTTTTTATCTGGTTACCGATAGCATAAACCAGTTTAGCCTAGTTGAACCGGTTAAATCTAGTTAGAATTCACATGATGCAGAATTGTAGGGCGCAATCAAAATTCAAGACAGGGGTAATATTTTTCTTTATTTTTAATAATAGGCTCATAACCACATAGCACAGAAATTTACACATTTAAATAAAGAAATAAATCTTCCATCCCTGTTACTTCTTCTCATCTCTTGAGCGCAGAATTTGCCACAAAGAAGTCTGGAAAAAGATATGGCCAAAACTTCGCTTGTTACGTTGCACCCCTATCTATTTCCAGAACCTCAATGAGCTACTTTCGATCAATTTTCGCTGATAGAGCGCACTGCGTGCATCTTGCTCTGTTTCGATGAGTGATGTTCCTGCCCTTCCAGTTAGCACTTCCAAATTATCTATGTCTTCGGATAACGCACACAGCGATCTAGAGTTTAGACATGACTCCAGTTTTGCTAAGATGGTTGAATATTCCTCAAAAGTCAGTTTCTGCTCGCCAACTACTTCTTTTTTACGTAACTTGAAAACATGGTTTTTTATTTATGGGAATATTTTTGTAACTTGGGGTTGATGGGGTATATCTAAGCCTAAAACGAATAAATCCGGTGGAATTATCAAAATAAACTAAAGGGTTCGGAAGTTATATGCGAAAATGTATAGTAAACATTGTAACTTCACAAAATCATAATATTTTGTTTTAAGGTTATTTTATATTAACTATGTAAATACGATAAATATTGGTGTTGAATACTGACTACGACCTACCTACGCTGAAGTGTGTTTACTTATACTCAAAGTGCACTAAAATAGATAGTATTATTTTTAACTTTTGTAAGCTGTATGTTTACAGATTTTATAACAAATATGCTAGACGTAGTTGACCGCATTGTAGGCAGTCGCTCCATATAACATACTGGTATTCAGCTGTATCCGGTTAGACTGGAAGCCGATTCCAACTTAGTTGGGAAAAAGCTAGGCAGATGATGATGATCGTATGTGTAAACTATAAAAATATAAACTTTGATTTGACTTTGACAAAATTTATTTTATTTTATTTAGCACCAAGCAAATCCGAATAAATTTATCACACAACAATATATTATTACAATAAAAACATAGATTGCCTTTTATTCTAGTCGTTTTATTTAAAGTGTTCGCTCTTGCATAGGTACATCGTACATCTTCATACTGATTAAGAAACCGACGATACTATCGGCCGATAAAACGTCTGTAGTCTGAGGGGGCTCCTAGCCTGAGTCATCCTACTGCTGGGCAAAGGCTTCTCTCCATGACTTCCAAGAATGTGTTGAAAATAATTATTGTAGTAGAAAATATCTAAAAATTTTGTGTAAAATGTCAAAAAATAGACATTTGACATTTGTTATTTGTCATCGCGACGTAAGGAAGCAACCATACGACTCGGTACTCAAAAATCACGATTATTCGATTCAAGTTTGTATGAGTATTTGATCGATTTCATTATGTATTCTAAAGTGCATTGGATTAAAGTTCTGATTAAAAAATTTAACTTTAACTTTAATTTTGTAGGTATTTTGAAATGATACAGTGGTACAAAAGGTCAATTTGTCTATAATTTAATATTTTTAGTTACAATAACATTCACTCAATAACAAAAAAATCAAGAAAAAATGATTGAATGATGATTCAATCATCATTAAATCATTTTCTTCGGATGATGAGCCAAAATCGTCAGTTGAGCTATCGTCACCTCTAAATATAATTATTTCATTTTCATTTCTATTATCAATATTGACGTCTCTTGAATAGCGTCTGCGTCAAATGTGTCAATACCTGTTACAGGCTTGATTTTCTTCTTTATTTTAGGCGTACGTAATACATTTTCATCAGTACTGGAAGGCCCATACTTTTCCTTCAAGATGGTTCGAATAGTTTTTTTGCTGATTCCAAGTGCTTCTGCGACACGATCTTGCACTTGCGTTACGGGCAATAAAGGTTTCGGTTAACTTCACAACCAATTCGCGTGACTGGCTGTTGATTGTACGTCCTCTTTTCGATATGTTGAAACAGTTGGTATGATTTACAACAAACACCAAAATCGAGTTCAAATCACTGTTTAAATCAATGTCCAAAATAGAAGAGCCAGGATCAACGTGATAGTAAACAGAAATAGTCCAAAAGCAAAGCCGAGTCGAGATTAAAATCGAATGAAGCTGGTGATATTTAGTAATTAATTGGTTACAACATTAGTATTAAAAACAAAAAGACTGAGAACGTAACTGTTTTTGAGACGTTTCGTATTAATTAGAAATTGCATGCTATTATAAAGTTAGCGCAAAAAGAATACTCGCAATATCTTCCATCATATTATTTAACGCGCCAAAATATTTATCTATTTTTTTAAACACTTTATGTAATGAATTATTAGTTTATTGTGTGTTTCTGTTTCGTTCCAAGTTACATTCTAGGGTCATTTTCAAATGTCAACAACTTTTTGACAACTCTAAGAACTTTGACATGTCATTTGAATATTGGCGTCAAAAAGAAAAAAGGTAAAGGTATCGTCAGGATAATGCCGCTTGCCGGACCAAAAAAGGCAAAATAATTTAATTTTGTATTTGAAGACATACTAAAAAGTGTATTGTTATAAATGTGGTCATTGTATTATAACAAAAAAAAAAAAAAAAATGTTTAGTATGTTTCGAAACTACAGAATATGTAAACCGGTAAGTGACCGGCAAACTAGTGCAACTCTAATGTCATGCGTCGTTCGTTCACGAATATAGTCCGTAAGTAGTCTATGATTCCGTCCCGTTCTAATGAATCCGAAATCGTTAGGGAATAGGGTTCGCTACGACGTATCGGACTACTGTCGGACGGGCCCGTTGCTTCGTTGACGGAGTTAGGGAGTTTTGACTCAATATTTGGCAAAAAAAGTACAAAACTTAAAAAACGGTACTCTACAGTTCAAATGTGAGTTTACGGATTAGCTAACAAATAACTTTCTACTTAGGCTACTAAAAAATTTATTTTTCCCAACTTTGTTAATTTAAGTTTCTAGGACGGTTCTCCCGGATGGGGGAAGAGCCGCGCTCCGCCTTTCCGCACGGCTCTGTAGGGCTCGTCCCGGACAGGTCACCCTCCCACCGATAAAGATAAAATATATTGAATGTGAAATTAGTTCACACTAGGACGTACAGTTTATCCTTAATCATGTAATTATACTAACTAGGATCAACCGATTGGACCAAGGCTTAACTTGTTAATCCTATCGGTAACAGGATGAACGAGTTTGGCCTAGGCTATATTGGTTTGTCCTATGGCCTGTAGGGAGAATTGGTTTAGCCTAGGCCAAACTAGTTCATCCAAAAATCAGGTTTGGCTGGTAATATATACATTAATTCCATTAACAATACAATTACATTGGCAATACATTAATCTCACAATACAAAACATTGACTAAATAATCGACACTCCCCTATTGGTTTACTATGTTTGTTTCAGAAAATTACTTAAATGTAATTTTATGCACTCTTGTGGCATAGTGGCATAACATAATGAACAGTTATATTATATTAAAATGCTCATGTTCAAAAAATTGTATACCTGTTATGTAAACAATTTATACTTGCGTATACAGTACACAATTACAAAAAAAAAAAAAAATTATTAGTAAATACCATTTTGGATTTTGATTTACATCTATAGTTCCGTATTGCTACACCTGAAATCGGTGCGCATCTATTTATTACCAGAACCTTAATGAATTATTTCTTGTTTTTTATTTAAATTTCATTTCACTGTTTATTTATTTCTGATAGATCAGTCCTCAAAAATGGATCACTAATTTTTAATAAGTCATGCTTGCGGAGGAGGTGGCTGTATGGGAGAAAGAAAGGTCCTCTAGTCGGCAGCGGTCAGCAATGGGTAGCTCACCGTCCAATCAGGGCCAAGCCCGTGCCGGACGGCGCTTACATGTTCCACGCGCGCCTCAAAGAGATGTCAGCATTTGAAGGATAAACTGGTACCTCTTGCGTTAATATTAGTTTTTAGGTCGGTTCCCCCCGAAGGGGTAAGAGCCGCGCTCCGCCTTTCCGCACGGCTCTGTAGGGCTCGTCCCGGACTGGTCACCCTCCCACCGATAGAGATTAAATGAATTCCAAATGTGAAGAAGGCCGATGCCTTGCCTCATTTATAGAGCAAGGAAAGGATTGAAAGAAATTGTAAATTAGGCTTAGGAATTCATTTTAACGAAATTTTGAAGTGCTTTTAGAAAGCTAATAAATAAAGAGGGATGCAAAGTACATTCTTATACAAACTTGTGAGTACCCCTTACACTAGTGTAACAGGTATCTGGAGAAACATTACTCACACGGTGTCTCGCATCTGCAAGCCATGTGTTCGTATCGGTTTGACTCAATAATAGGCAAAAAAAGTACGAAACTTAAAAAACGGTACTCTGCAATTCAAATGTGAGTTTACTGATTAGCTAACAAATAACTTTAGTAAATCATATTGACTATTTAATTTCGATTCCTTCATTCAGTTTACGTTGAATAGTTTATAGAAGATGAAATAGAAGTGAAATTAGTACCAGCTTATCCTAAATCTTGTAAATACTTGTAAATCCATAACTTGTTTATCCTGTGCCCTGTAGGGAGAATTGGTTTAGGCCAAACTAGCTCATCCGAAAATCAGGTTTGGCCGGTAACATTTACATTAATTCCAGTAACATGACACATACACAATATTTAATACATTAGGCGCTACATTGGCAATACATTAATCTCACAATACAAAACAAAGACTAAATTATCAGCTATCCCTTATGTGTATACAACGTTTGTTTCAGAAAATTAGATTAACGGAATTTTATGCACTCTTCGTGGCATGTGGCATGTGGCATGGCATGCAAAAAACTGTATACCTTTGATGTAAACTATTTAGGTATACTTGCGTGTATAGTATACAAAATTACCTAGTAAACACTATTTTGGATTTTGATTTACATCTATAGTTCCGCATTGCTACCCTTGAAATCGGTGCGCGTCTATTTTTTACCAGAACCTCAATGACTTATTTCTTTTTTTTTAAGTTTTCATTCCTTGTTTACTTATTTCTGCTACTTCTATACATACAAAATTGTAAGTCCTGACTGACTGACTGGTATATCAACGCCCAGCCTACGACGCTTGTCCTTATGACTTGAAATTTTGCACATAGATACCTTTTACATTGTAGGCTCCTACTAAGAAAGGATTTTATGAATTCTACTCCTAAGGGGGTAAAAAAATGATATTTTCTGTGAAAAATCTAAGGGCTACGGAAGGAACATGGATGGGTTTTAGTCAGTAAGAGTCTGACACTCCGTTCCGCTACACCCAGAGCGGGAGAAGTCATTGGATGAGAATTGCACATACGATCATGGAGATCAGAACATTGTAATGAAAATAAAACAAATCTTTTTTTATCTGGTTACCGATAGCATAAACCAGTCGAACCGGTTAATTCTAGTTAGAATTCACATGATGCAGAATTGTAGGGCGCAATCAAAATTCAAGACAGGGGTAATATTTTTCTTTATTTTTAATAATAGGCTCATAACCACATAGCACAGAAATTTACACATTTAAATAAAGAAATAAATCTTCCATCCCTGTTACTTCTTCTCATCTCTTGAGCGCAGAATTTGCCACAAAGAAGTCTGAAAAAAGATAGACAGTGCACCTTCGCATGTTACGGTGGACCCCTATCTATTTCCAGAACCTCAATGAGCTACTTTCGATCAATTTTCGCTGATAGAGCGCACCTAGTGCGTGTATCTTGCTCTGTTTCGATGAGTGATGTTCCTGCCCTTCCAGTTAGCACTTCCAAATTATCTATGTCTTCGGATAACGCACACAGTGATCTAGAGTTTAGACATGACTCCAGTTTTGCTAAGATGGTTGAATATTCCTCAAAAGTCAGTTTCTGCTCGCCAACTACTTCTTTCAGACTTTGAGGTGATCTTTCAGACTTCTGACGGCTCTCTCCGATAATCTACCAGCACTTGGTCAAAATGGTAGGTCGGTTAATTCTGCTGATAAATTCTGTTCGCTCCAATAAAGTTGGTTCCATTGTCACTGTATATGTGACAAAGAGCTTCCTTTCTGGCCGCAAAGCTGCTTAAGTCGGACACCAGTTCCTGATGAACAGCTCTGGTCACCATACACACAAATAATGCTATGTAGCCTTTTGATGTCTTTATCCCCAGTCGTTTATTGCTTTTTACACAGCGGGTGTAATCTATGGAAAACTATTATTCCTCGAGTTATTAAACTTGTTACTAATTATACGTATCTAAATAGATAATAGTTATAAAGTTTGTAATTTTTTGGTTTTCAAAACAACCCCTTACCGGGATTGGTGCATATCAAAATGTGTATGAAGTATTTTAATGCGCGGTCCAATTACTTATTTATACTTAAAACCAAAAATATAGAATAACGCGTATCGAGATTTATTAAAAATGTACCCCCAGGTGGAGCCGAAGGGAGTGTCGGACTCTTACTTACCCATCCATGTTTATTATGAAACACCGGCGCACTTGACGCTGCGTGACAATGTGAGCGTGGATAATTCATCGGCGCCCGTTTGATGTCCAGCGCGCACAGGATGGATGGAAAGCAGCACATGAAGTAATTTTTATTCCATTAGTGTAATTGCTGTATGGCGTTCCAGTGGAAGGATAAATAAATAAATAAATGTTAAGGAACATATGCAATGGGTTTTTATTCAGAGTTTGGGAAATCATCAAATGACTACTCTGGGTACTAGTAAGGTACTGGGTGTAGCCCAGCCCTTTACGTTCCAGGGTAGCGGTAAGCCTTTCTGACAATCCCGCTTACCCGGCAGGCTTCGATTGTGAATACCTATGTAAAGTGTATGTATGTGAAAGTGTACGAGAGAGTAAAAATGAGGGTGTGTTACTTTAGGTGTGAGTGTGTGTGCTACTTTATGTGCTCTAGAAGTGCCTCCGTGTCATTGTATGTAAGTGTCTTTATCCAGCTAGTTATTGTTTTCTTACGTTCATAATTTGTTTTTGTATACGTTTTTGTTTATTTTGTGGTAAAGTTGAGCAGACCGTTTTAAGAATTGTCTATAAGTAAACATGGTTTTAGTACGAGGAATTTGAGCAAATAAAGATAGTCCTCGAAAATGGAGCACCAATTTTAGTAAGTCATGATCGCGAAGGAGGTGGCTGGATGGGAGAGGGAAAGGTCCTCCCATCCCGGCCGCCGCGGGAGACGTCCCGGGCGTCAGAATCCACGTGACGACTCCCGGCCACCGTAGGCGCAGCCCTGCGAACGGACAGCAATGGGTAGCTTACCATCCGATCAGGACCAGGCCCGTGCCGGACGGCGTGTACATGTTCCAAGCGCGCCTCAAAGAGATGTCAGTATTTGAAGGGATAAACTGGTACGCCTTCCGTTTATATTAGTTTCTAGGTCGGTTCCCCCCGAAGGGGAAAGAGCCGCGCTCCGCCTTTCCGCACGGCTCTGTAGGGCTCGTCCCTGACTGGTCACCCTCCCACCGATAGAGATTAAATGAATTCCAAATGTGAAGAAGGCCGATGCCTTGCCTCACTAATAGAGCAAGGAAAGGAATGAATGAAATTGTAAATAAGGCTTAGGAATTCATTGTAACGAAATTTTGAAGTGCTTTTAGAAAGCTAATAAATAAAGAGGGATGCAAAGTACATTCTTATACAAACTTGTGAGTAACCCTTATACTAGTGTAACAGGTATCTGGAGAAACATTACTCACACGGTGTCTCGCATCTGCAAGCCATGTGTTCGTATCGGTTTGACTCAATAATAGGCAAAAAAAGTACGAAACTTAAAAAACGGTACTCTGCAATTCAAATGTGAGTTTACTGACTAGCTAACAAATAACTTTAGTAAATCATATTGACTATTTAATTTCGATTCCTTCATTCAGTTTACGTTGAATAGTTTATAGAAGATGAAATAGAAGTGAAATTAGTACCAGCTTATCCTAAATCTTGTAAATACTTGTAAATCCATAACTTGTTTATCCTGTGCCCTGTAGGGAGAATTGGTTTAGGCCAAACTAGTTCATCCGAAAATCAGGTTTGGCCGGTAACATTTACATTAATTCCAGTAACATGACACATACACAATATTTAATACATTAGGCACTACATTGGCAATACATTAATCTCACAATACAAAACAAAGACTAAATTATCGGCTATCCCTTTTGTGTATACAACGTTTGTTTCAGAAAATTAGATTAACGGAATTTTATGCACTCCTACCTAGTAAACACTATTTTGGATTTTGATTTACATCTATAGTTCCGCATTGCTACCCTTGAAATCGGTGCGCGTCTATTTTTTACCAGAACCTCAATGACTTATTTCTTTTTTTTTTAAGTTTTCATTCCTTGTTTACTTATTTCTGCTACTTCTATACATACAAAATTGTAAGTCCTGACTGACTGACTGGTATATCAACGCCCAGCCTACGACGCTTGTCCTTATGACTTGAAATTTTGCACATAGATACCTTTTACATTGTAGGCTCCTACTAAGAAAGGATTTTATGAATTCTACTCCTAAGGGGGTAAAAAAATGATATTTTCTGTGAAAAATCTAAGGGCTACGGAAGGAACATGGATGGGTTTTAGTCAGTAAGAGTCTGACACTCCGTTCCGCTACACCCAGAGCGGGAGAAGTCATTGGATGAGAATTGCACATACGATCATGGAGATCAGAACATTGTAATGAAAATAAAACAAATCTTTTTTTATCTGGTTACCGATAGCATAAACCAGTTTAGCCTAGTCGAACCGGTTAATTCTAGTTAGAATTCACATGATGCAGAATTGTAGGGCGCAATCAAAATTCAAGCCAGGGGTAATATTTTTCTTTATTTTTAATAATAGGCTCATAACCACATAGCACAGAAATTTACACATTTAAATAAAGAAATAAATCTTCCATCCCTGTTACTTCTTCTCATCTCTTGAGCGCAGAATTTGCCACAAAGAAGTCTGAAAAAAGATAGACAGTGCACTTTCGCATGTTACGGTGGACCCCTATCTATTTCCAGAACCTCAATGAGCTACTTTCGATCAATTTTCGCTGATAGAGCGCACCTAGTGCGTGTATCTTGCTCTGTTTCGATGAGTGATGTTCCTGCCCTTCCAGTTAGCACTTCCAAATTATCTATGTCTTCGGATAACGCACACAGTGATCTAGAGTTTAGACATGACTCCAGTTTTGCTAAGATGGTTGAATATTCCTCAAAAGTCAGTTTCTGCTCGCCAACTACTTCTTTCAGACTTTGAGGTGATCTTTCAGACTTCTGACGGCTCTCTCCGATAATCTACCAGCACTTGGTCAAAATGGTAGGTCGGTTAATTCTGCTGATAAATTGTTGTTGACCATGCTTTGTAGGTCGTGAAATTGCTCTTGTAAAACTCTGTTCGCTCCCACAAAGTTGGTTCCATTGTCACTGTATATGTGACAAGGACGGTCCGATTACTTATTTACACTTGAAAATGTACCCCCGGGTGGAGCGGAAGGGAGTGTCGGACTCTTACTAACCCATCCACGCTAAGGAACATGAATGGGTTTTTATTTAGAGTTTGGGAAATCATCAAATGAATACTCCCGCTCTGGGTGAGGACGAAGGTAGGTTCCGAAGGGGAAAGAGCCGCGCTCCGCCTTCTCGCACGGCTCTGTAGGGCTCCTCCCGGACTGGTCACCCTCCCACCGAAAGAGATTAAATAAATTCCAAATGTGAAAAAGCCTCATTAATTTGAGCAAGGAAGGATTGAAAGAAATTGTAAATAAGACTTAAAATTCATGGTAACAAAATCTGAAAGTGCTTTTAGAAAGCTAATAAGTAAAGAGGGTTGCTATGAATATTATGTGAGTAACTATTACATTAGCGTAACAGGTAGGTATTTGGACAGATATAACTGACACGGTGAATCGCATCTGCAAGCCACGTGTTTGTATCAGTTTGACGCAATAATTGGCATAACAAGTACAAAACTTATAAAAACTACTCTGCAATTTTAAGTGCCGCCAGAGTAAATCTTGCAATGATAAGTAAATAACCTTGTTGCAGATAAGGCGATTTCTGTGGATATAAGTTGATTTAGTGATGGATGTGAGATATAGGTACGGTTAGTTAACAAATAACATTAGCAAATGATATTGACTATTTTATGTCTACTACTTCATTCAGTTTACGTTGAAAAGTTTATAAAAGATACAAACAAGGTTAACTTAGTTAAGAGTAGGACGTACCAGCTTATCCTAAATCATGTAAATACTAACTAGGACCAGTCACAATACAAAACAAAGACTAAATTGTCGACAGTCCCCTATGTGTATACAAAGTTTGTTTCAGAAAACCTGTTAAATGGAATTAGATGCACTCTTGAGGCATAACATAATGTACAGTAATATTATATATAAAGGATTAAAAAATAATTCACTAAGTCAATGAAAAATTAAATGTCAAGAAAGAAACGTATTGTCAATTAAATTACATGAATTAAATGAAAATGTCAATATAAATTAATAATGTCAAAGTAATAATAATATTGATAGTTAAATGTCCTATCAACAGTATGTCCTTGAAACTTTACGTTAACTTGAAACTTAGTATAAATATTCAACTAAGTAAAGTATAAAGTTTGTAATTTTCTGTTGTTTTGTAAACCACCATTAAAAGTGGGATGGGGTGGTGTCAGTCGGTATGGTAAAACTTAAAGACCTATCCAATGTACCCGAAACTCAGTGATTAACTCTTAAACTAAAGGAAAGAATAACTCGTATCAGGGTTTTTCAAAAATCTTAAATGAACAGAGGGGATAAAAGTTTGAAGGAAAACTATTATTCCTTGAGTTAATAAAGTTGACACTTATACTTATCTAGGTAGATTAAACTATAAAGTTTGTGATTTTTGGGTTTTCAAAACAACCCCTTAGACCGGGGTTGGGGCATATCAAAGTTTGTATGGAAGTAGTTTAATGCGCGGTCCGATTACTTATTTATACTTAAAATCAAAAATATAGAACAACTTGTATCGAGGTTTATTGAAAATCTACCCCCAGGTGGAGCGGAAAGGAGTGTCGGACTCTTACTGACTAAAACCCATCCATGTTCCTTCCTCAGCCCTTTATGTTTCAGGGTAGCGGTAACCCTTTCGGACAATCCGACTTACCCGGCAGGCTTCGAGTGTGAATACCTATGCGTAGTGTCTGTAAGTGAAAGTGTATGTGAGAGTGTAAATGAGGGTGTATATTTGTGAGTGTGTGTGTTACTTTATGTGTGAGTGTGTGTGCTACTTTATGTGCTCCAGAAGTGTCTCCGTTTCATCGTATGTAAGTGTCTTTATCCAGCTAGATATTGTTTTCTAGCAGTCATTTCATGTTTTTGTGTATCTGTATAAGTTTTTGTTTATTTTATGGTATAGTTGAGCAGACTGATTAAAGAATTGCCTACAAGCAAACATGGTTTTAGTACGTAGAATTTGAGTAACAAAGTCAGTCCTCGAAAATAGATCACTAATTTTTAGTTAGTTATGCTCGCGAAGGAGGTGGCTGGATGGGAGAGGGAAAGGTCCTCCCGTCCCAGCCACCGCGGGAGACGCCCCGGGCGTCTGGAGCCACGTGACGACTCCAGGCCACCGTAGGCGCGGGCCTGCGGGCGTTGAGTAATGGGTGGCTCACCGCCCGATCAGGACAACGCCCGTGCCGGACGGCGCTTACATGTTCCACGCGCGCCTAAAAGAGATGTCAGCATTTGAATAAGAACCTGTTAGGATAAACTAGTACGTCTTACGTTAATATTAGTTTCTAGGTCGGTTCCCCCCGAAGGGGAAAGAGCCGCGCTCCGCCTTTCCGCACGGCTCTGTAGGGCTCGTCCCTGACTGGTCACCCTCCCACCGATAGAGATTAAATGAATTTCAAATGTGAAGAAGGCCGATGCCTTGCCACATTAATTGAGCAAGGAAAGGATTGACAGAAATTGCTAATAAGGCTTAGGAATTCATTGTACGAAATTTTGAAGTGCTTTTAGAAAGCTAGTAAATATAGAGGGACCCTAAGTACATTTGTATATGTCACCGTTAGATTGTAAAGATCGTTAGATTACAATCTATCTAGCGAGATTGTAAACTATCGATAGATTGTGAACCGTATCATTATGATTGCAATTTGACTCATTATTTTTCGCTATATTGTAATCTACCGAAGTGAAACCGTTAAATTACAATCCGAATAAAAATAATCTCTTTTTTCCATATTTTTTTCTATATAATCTAGTCATTTCTGGCACTCGCCGGCCGCTGCCGCGGCACCGCTCGCTACGCTCGCTCGGCTCTTGCGTAGGTGGTCACAGTTTTAACCTAACCTAACCATTTTTTTAAACGACCTACGCCGGTTCACAATTTGACCGCTTCCCATCGATAGATTACAATCAAGCGAAAAATGATGCGTTAAATTGCAATCATAATGATACGGTTCACAATCTATCGATAGTTTACAATCTTACTAGATTGATTTAGATAGATTGTAATATAACGATGTTTACAATCTTACGGTGACATACAGTGGCGTGCGTTTCATAAAGACAAAAGGACACTGCCTACCCTAGTTCTGATTATAGATCTAATATTATTTTATCAATAAACAAAACAACATAAAAATCTTAAAACATAAATCAGCTCCACCTATCGAGTGGCCGGTGTGTTATCATTATGATCCGATACAGTTGGTCGTTCAAGTAATTTCACATCATCGATTCGCGCTGCACTAGCGCCACGGCATAGACACAAACTATTCGTGTCTGAATGTTTTGTATGTGTGCTCAGTAGAATGTCGTGGTGATACGGATTTTTATGTGTGTGCGTTCCTATAGCTACGTGGGCTTTGCTGACACACAATGACAAAAATCACGCACACAACTGCATGAACAGCCAGTGTCTCACTGGTTATTCTTTAAAGCTAACACGAAAAATTACGATCTCTTCCGAACATTTACGAACGAAAGTTTGCTATGCAGTGCAAATATTTTAAGAAGTAACATTGTTTCATTGAATTTTATATATTTTGATGGCCATCATTTTTTTGTCGTATTAAATTTTCCTTTTTAGTAATTTTAATAGTCATTAACAGCCATATTGTTTTATGTGTGTTGTGTTTGTGACTTGAGCTATCAGATATTTAGGATTTTAACATTGTTATTAGAGTGAAAAATGGATAATATTGTCTGTGAAAGTGGTTCAGATGGTGTGTGTATTGAGGAAATAAAATATGATGTGTTTTCAAAACTATCTTTCAGTGAAAAAAAACAAGTTATCGAGATAGGTCGTCCAACACCGGATTTGCAATTTATACAAACTAAAGGTAAAGTTAATCGTAAATTTAATACAAAACAATATGATTCGCGTTGCTGACACTCGATGGACTTACAATTCGCTTACTGTAAATGTAATTTTCAATTCTTCTTTACATTTAATTGATTTATTTGAGGATATGGCTGAAAACGAAGACTCTTGGGATGGCGAGACATTAAGTCAAGTTTCGTATTTGTTACACAATTTAAAAGACTTTTAATCCAGTTTTTACTTCATGTGTTTAACGAAAATTTCGTTAAACATATGAAGTTTCGTTAAGCAACGCGAATCATATTGTTTTGTATTAAATTTACGATTAACTTTACCTTTAGGTTGTATTAATTGCAAATCCGGTGTTGGACGACCTATCTCTATAATATTTAATATTCGCAGAAACTGATGTGCTTTACGAAATTATGCAAAAATAGACATGAGATGTGACTTATTGCATAAAAAAAATTAGGGACTTTGAATCGTTTTTGGAATCATTCAGATCTAGGTTTGAATTAATTTTTGAAGGCGTAAAAATAAGCACAGGGCCGCCAAAACGAAAACGTAATGTTGAGGACGCGAAAACCAATTTTAAGCGGATTTTTATTGAAATTATAGACAATATATCCATCGAATGTCGCGACCGATATAAAAATCTGAAAGAGTTAAAAATTTTTGGACTACTTTCATGCGAAAATTTCAATAAATATAATGTCAATTTTCCGGTTGAATTAGTATCGCAATTCGTAAATGTTTATAAATTATACGACTTTAACTAAGACCGCCTTATCAATGAGCTCAAATGTGTTTATAAATCTGCCGAATTCAAAAACCTTAGTATTTACAAAATTATAGAACATTTTTACGAAAATAACATAATTACAGTTTTTCCCGAAGTACTGCGTTTGGCAAAATTAATTGTTACAGTTCCCGCGAGCAGTGCTTCAACCGAAAGGTCATTCTCGTCGCTAAAACGTATACACACCTATTTAAGAAATACACAAGGCCAGCAACGACTTACAGATCTTTCCACGATTTCAATAGAAAAAAACCTTCTTACGGAAATAAAACGCCTTCCCAACTTTTACGATTCCATATTGCAGATATTCTTACAGAAAGAAAGGCGTGTAGATTTAATATACAAATAAAACAATCCTATACCTATACTTAGTATACTCACACCACCATCTTTTCAATGATTTTATTTAAATTTTGTTTAAATATTTAAATTCACACAAACATTACAAAACATCAAATAAACGCGCCGAAAGGCCACTTCGAATATCCGTAAATTGATATGTCTATAAAATCAGTCAATCTATGGATATTTGAGTTGGCATTTGGCAATTACCTACATTATCAATCGACAAGACGACGAACCAAAACCAACGTGTAGTATTTTTGGTGAGTAAAATTTTCTGCCTACCCTGTCTTAAAACTGTGTGCACGCCACTGGTGACATATACATACTTCGAATTTGTGTCTCTAGGACATGTCGGTTTCTTCCTCTGTTCTTCTTACCCTTTTTGAGAACATTGGTGATACAATTATTTACACAAGGTCCTGGCCTGGTCAAATTGCCTGGCCGGGTTCGAACCCACGACCTACAACTCGTGAGTCGGAGCCATTACAACTGGACCACTACTGCTCTCTCGCTCTCTGTTTTAATTTAATTTAATTTACTAAGGCATGGAGCCAGGAGTTCGATAGCTCAACAGAAGTACGTACGATAGTAGACGGGAGAAGAAAAGCCGAAAATCTCTACACAGCTTACCTAACACATGCCTTTAATAACTGGGGGTGGCTTTATTGATAGCGGAACATAAACATAAGAGCTAAATCACAAAGTCCTCATGTCAGAAAAGCAACTCTTTAAAGTAATTGAAAATCCAATATATCCTACATGTAAGTAAACCGAATAGCGAGTAGAATGTATCGTTTGTTAACCAAGGCCATTATCGAGTACCTACCTCACTTTTTTATTGAATTTCGGGACGAATTGTTTCAATCTTTGGAATTTCAAATCGGCAAGCGCTCGACGTTCAAAATGATTTGAATTTATATGTGAAAAAATTCAAATCCTGTGGAATAACTGATTGGTTGATAAAAGTAGAAAAAAAATGTTTGGGAATGATGATAAATTAATTATTGAAACAACAAAAGTACTGGTATGTATGCCTATAGGTTTAGGTGCGTAGCGTTCATCGCAAAGCAGCATCGCAAATATCTAAATGAATCTAAATGTCAAAACAAGTACAAAACTTATAAAAAGTACTCCGCAATTCTAAGTGCCGCCAGAGTAAATTTTGTAATGATAATTAAATAACCTTGTTGCAGATAAGAAGATTTCTGTGGATATAAGTTGATTTAGTGATGGATGTGAGATAACCGGTTAGTTAACAAATAACATTAGCGAATGATATTGACTATTTTACGTCTATTACCTACTTCATTCAGTTTACGTTGAAAAGTTTATAAATGATACAAACAAGGTAATGTAACCATTTTTTTTTAAGGCTGGGAAATCATCCAATGACTGCTCCCGCTCTGAGAGACAGACTCTTACTGACCAAAACCCATCCATGTTCCTTCCGTAGCCCTTTCTGTTCCGGGGTAGCGGTAACCCTTTCGGACAATCCCGCTGACCCGGCAGGCTTGGCCCTGACGGGCCCCTTCATATGCTGACATCTCTTCGAGGCGCGCGTGGAACATATACGCGCCGTCCGGCACGGCTCTGGTGCTGATCGGACGTTGAGTCACCAATTACTCACCGTCCGCAGGCCCGCGCCTACGGTGGCCGGGAGTCGTCACGTGGCTCCCGACGCCCGGGGCGTCTCCTGCGGCGGCTGGGACGGGAGGACCTTTCTCTCTCCCATCCCGCCACCTCCTTCGCGAGCATGACTTTTTCGCAGAAGGAGGTGACTGCCTCCCACTGCCTCTCGCCCCGGACCATGGCTTGCACCAGGGCCGGGTGGGAGAGGTCGCCGCCGATCGCCTCTACGAGGACACGGCGGTGCTCCGCCCATGCGGGGCAGGTTTGCACCGTGTGCTCTACCGTGTCCTCTGGTCGATCCTCGCAGTGGTAACACCCGGGCGTTGCCTCCCGCCTGATGATGTGCAGGAACCTGCCGAAACACCCATGTCCAGTGAGGACCTGCGTCAGGCGGTAGGTGAGGGCGCCGTGATGTCTCTCTAGCCACTCCTCAAAGACCCCTCTTTGAGGAGTTTACCGCCACTATCGTGGCGTGCCCTGCGCTGGGTTGCGACAGTCGCTGATTCCAGGCCGCCATGAGATCGCGCCGGAGGTCTGTTCGCTCCGCCGCAATTTGCTGCGGAAACGGAGTTTCTCCCCGGCTTAGTACCTCCGTGCGCCACTCGTACAGGCGCGCGAGGACTATCGCCTCCAGATCCCACGGCGGCAGTCCGGCAAGGAGGCTTGCGCCTCGAGATCGTGCGGTACCCCCGGATAAGCCGTATGGCTACCACCTTTTGGGGCGCGTTCAGATAGTGGGCGGCTCGCCGCCGCAGTGAACGTGCCCACACTGGGGCCCCGTATAGGGCCATGGACCGCACGACTCCCGCGTAAAGCGTCCGGCAGGAGGCGTTTGGCCCCCTCAAATTGGGCAAGAGCCGCTCGAAGGCGGCCCCAGTCCGTTCCAGCTTGGAGGCCAACCATCGGAAATGCTCCACGAAATTCCATTGGCTGTCGAGGACCAGACCTAGGTATTTCATCGTGGTCTCGATGCCGATGTGAACCCCTCCTACCGTAAGTTGGGATCCCGATGGTGGCCTATTCTGAGGCCCATGAAAGGACATGGCCTAGGATTTGTGCAATGCCACCTCGAGACCCAACTGCCGGATCCTCTCTAAGGTAATGTAACCTTAATTGTATCTTTTATATTTTTTTATAAACTAAAGTTCAGACTAGGACGTACCTGTTTATCCTAAATCATGTCAATACTAACTAGGACCAGTCACAATACAAAATTGTCGACTGCTTACAAAGTTTGTTTCAGAAAATCAGTTATTGAATTATATGCACTCTTGTGGCATATTTTTATTTTTTATTTTTATTTATAGTTAATTAAAACGGCACAGGTCCAATTACATTAATTAACATAGAATTAGAATTATTAAGATTAAAATAAAATAAGCATTGAAACAACATACCATACAAAAATTAGATTCAAATTCAAAGATATACAATGGTGTGGATAAGATTATTAATAATTATTTGAGTAAATAGTTAAATAAATTAAAAACATAATAAACTAACATAAAATATCATATAACAGTGGACACCCTCGCATATTGTCTCTCACAAAACACCAGACAGGCACGCATTATTTTCTTCCATTCATCAGCAAACACATCACATTCAGGGTCGGCAGTCAGGAGGGCGTTTAGCATCCTTAGGGTTCGACATACCGGGGATTCCGCTCTAGCAACCGATCTAGATAGCGGTTGTACGAACAGGTTGTGACGGCGGCTTTGACGGTGCCCAAGGTATTTGTCGGGCACAAATAGGCAGCAGAAAAGTCCGTGAAGCTCAGGGCAGTCAATACGACCGCTTAGGATTTTACAGGCAATCGTGAGTTGATCAAAGCCCCTTCTTACCTCCAACGAATTGAAGCCCAACACCCCTAGAAGATAGTTCGTTGGGTACATAAATGGAAAGTAATGGTACAGCCTCCGATACAAAAATCTCAGGAAGGTTTTCTGAACTTTCTCAAGCATCAGCGTCAGTGACGCAGTATGTGGATGCCAGACACAGGCGCTGGACTCGAGTTTACTCCGAACCAAAGTGGTGTAAAGAAGTTTAATAGTACTGGGATTGCGAAAGTCACGAGCGTTCCTCAAGACAAATCCCAGACGCCTGTAGGATTCCTTAGCAAGGGCAGAAACGTGGTCTCTAAATGTCAGACGCCGGTTGAAAGTCACTCCTAAGTCCTTAACGCTGGTGACACGAGTGATCGTTATACCCCCCATACCATAATTGTATTCTATTGGTCTCAACCCTCGACCATAAGTCATAACGCTGCACTTACTTATATTAAACAATAATTTGTTCGCAATGCTCCACCCATAGACGGTATCGATGTCCTTTTGTAGGAGTTCGCAATCCACCTCTGTTCTGATTTGTGCAGCTAGCTTTAAATCGTCGGCATATAGTAGGCATTTTGCGAATCGAATCTTGCAAATTAGGTCATCGATCATGATCAGAAACAGAGGCGGCCCCAATACGGATCCCTGACTCACACCCGAGCGAGTGTAGTAAGCCTTCGACTCAAAACAGCCATGCCGGACGAACTGTTTGCGATCCCGTAGGTAGTCGGCGAAGAAGTTAAGAAGGCCGGATGAGAAGCCCGTAGCCCCTAACTTTGCCAAAAGCACATCGTTGTCCACTTTATCGAACGCCTTCCGGAAATCATATAATGTACACACGGCTACACATCAAGCTATACAAAACCAGTTTACGCTGGTCTCGCATCGTACGGAAATCCTTTACAATGCGAGATCAGCTTAAACTGGAAATGTATAGCTTGATGTGTAGCCGTGCGTACAGTAATATTATAGCAAAATACTCATGTCCAATAAATTGTATACCTGTGATATAAACAATTTTATACTTGTTTATATAGTGCACAATAACCCAAAATGGTGTTTGATTTACATCCATATTTCCGCATTGCCGCCCTCGAAAACGATAAAAAATAGCTCCGGCCACCTACGTCCTAAGTCGTTCGATTAAGTTCGATTTTTGCTATTAAAATTAATAAAAAAAAATTATTAATAAATAATAGATAATAATTAAATTATAATATTTAAGTAAATCAATATTGTCAATTCTGCCGATATCACAGTAACCTTTAGTTTTAATTGTAACTTATTGAAATCATCACTTCTATCACCTACTTCGCTTTACATATTATTTATAAATAGAGACAGCCCGCTAAGTGTACTTTAGCTACTGTCATAGTGTAATGTCGTACGGTATCCTGTAGTGGGGGAAATGCCGCCGATATTCAGACTATCTTTGTTTTGCAGAAAGGAGCTGTTGGATCAATTTATAAATTAAGTCCGAGACACTCTCTCAGAGAGAAATTTAAAGAAATAAATGTAATTACTGTACCTTCACAGTTTATTTTTGAAAATCTCTTGGATGCCCATATAAATATAAAATTGTTTAAAAAATATAGTGATATCCATGATAAGAATACTAGGAACAAACACAAATTTGTTGTAAACACTACAAGGCTCAAAAAAATAGGAGGCTCGTTCATGTCAAGGTATACGCTTTTATAATAAACTTCCAAGCCACGTTTAAGATCTAAGCCTTAATAAATTCAAATCGTTCGTTAAACGCAAGTTGTGCCAGAATGCTCATTATAGTGTCAAAGACTTTATTGAAAGACAAATGAGCTTGGGATTGAGCTGCTCCAATTGTGTAGATATTGAATGTTCTTTTTTTATACTGTTAACAAGTACCACATAGACACTCGACGGTTATGACGTACGAGTAGTACTTAGTTAATTAATTATTCCTAAACTACTTTCAAATATTCTCATGACTAAATAATATTTTTGTATTTATTTTTCCATAATAAGTCATTTATTTGGTTTTTATAACAATAATTTAGTATTTCATAACATATCGAGTAACTGACAGTTGATTTGAATATGGCGGTAAAGTGTATAAAAAGGGTGGGAAATCATTTTTAACATTCATTATATTGTGAAATAGTAATAAGGACGTTACTCTGCCCAAATACAGATTGAGTGTGAATTATATTAGTTCGTGTTTAATCTACTGAGTATCATTTCAGAAGTGGGATTGTGATAAAATGTCAGGACCATATTTTCACGGTTTGGGGAAACGCAAACGGAAGTGCAGTGAATCAACCAGTTCGGAAGATGAAAATAGTGATTTTTTTTTCTTTCTCTGGCGACCTTCATAAGGCCAAATAGAACAAAAAACGACATGTTGCTCCCAGTGATGCCGAAGTTATTCCTAAATTTCAACCCGAAGACAATAGCAGCAACGTTATAGGTTGGCTCCACAAAATAGACCAACTAGGCGACGTCTAGGGCTGGGACAACACCGATCGAACATTTATCATGCAACTGCGGTTGCGTGGCGCTGCACGCTAATGGTATGACGACCTTGACAACTACAATTTGACATGGGATGGCTCGAAGGAAATGCTTCAGGTCGCTTTTCCACGATCGACTGACTACGTGGACAAATTGGAACGTATGCTGGCAAGGACAAAGGAAGATAAAGAGACGATGACAAAATTTTATCACGAAAAATTATCTCTACTGAAGAAATGCAACATAAACGGTGAAGATGCTATTTCCTGCATAATACGTGGACTACCTTCGGAATTGAGAGCTAATGCCAAAGCGTATAGTTGAGAAACTCCTGAACTACTATACTATGCTATGGATACCTATCTTCATTGGAAAATTTCAAACGAGTGGAAACATATTCTGTGCGGAAATCGACGAGTACGTGGAGAAGAGGAGCGAACAGCACCATGCCAAGCTCAACATCGGGTCATCAGCTCCAGCCAAAGATAAGCTACACGTGCCGGCGGCCAGGCCACGAGGCGCGGGACTGCAGACAGGGGCAGCGCTGCGAGACCTGCCGGCGCAGCGGCCACACGACGGCGGATTGCTGGTTTGGCCCCGGGCGTTCGCGACAGCAACCACAAAAGGTTAGTCAAGTGCTGCATATTACCTATGATATTTATGTTGATGTTTACAAAAAAACTGTGATGGTAAATGGACAGCAGCTTAGAGCTTACATAGATACTGGCACTAAAATCAACATGCTTTGTCTCACACAAGCTGAAAAATTGCAAATTAAAATGGAGCCTAGTGCAACTGTCATGAAAGGTTTTGGAGGAGCATGTGTAAACTCACTCGGTTCATGTTGCCTAAGTGTTTTGATAGATAATGTAAAATTAGATGTAATAGTCGAAATAGTGAATTGTATTACATCAGATATTGAGCTATTAATTGGGCAAATAATGATTAATGGTAAGAATGTTAGTTTAGTCACTTCTGCTTCTCCTGTACGTTTTGTTCCTTGTGAAAATATGCAGGATATATTTACGGATATAAAATTAAATGCAACGGACTGTATTGAAAAATTTCCAGTTTATACAAAGCATAATGTTATATAACAAAGCAAAATCAATTATATATAGAAGTTTATGTTGACTGCAGACAAAACATTGAAAAAGAGCACACATTTATAACGCACACAGTATGGATGCAGTTAGGTATTTATTACCTTCAGCTATTATTAATTCAAACCATTCTTATTTAAAAGTTGTAAACCTAGGTCATGTAGATATCTTTTGGGAATCTCATAGGTTGGTTTAGTAGAGAATGTAGAGTACTAGCCATAGATAGTTCAGATACGGATAATATACAAATTAGCTTAACAGATATTGATAAAGGCCACCTTAGTGATAATGAAAACAAACAATTACTAGAGCTTTTAAATAAGTATGCTCACTCATTTGCCAGAAGTACTAAAGATTTAGGATGTACTGATCTTATAAAGATGCACATTCGTACAATGAATGACCAGTCTGTTTGTTGCAAGCCATATAGATTGTCGCATAAAGAAAATGAAATTGTTAATGGAAAAGTTAAAGTTTTATTAGAAGCAGGTATCATTAGAGAATCAATGTCTGATTACGCTAGTCCAGTGGTACTAGTTAAGAAGAAGGGTGGCTTTGTGTTGATTATAGGGCATTAAATGCTAATACTGTGAAAGATAGGTATCCTTTACCGCATATCGAAGACCAGGTTAGTAAGTTATCAGGCAAATTCTATTTCTCCACCCTTGACCTTGCCCAAGGTTACTACCAAGTCAGCCTTCATTAGGACTCAATACCAAAGACTGCATTCGTTAGGTACTCCATCAGGCCAGTATGAGTTTTTGAAAATGCCCTTTGGTTTGGCCAATGCCACACTAGGTAGAGTCGATCAAAACATTACTCTGTACCTTGATGACGTCATGTTACCTACGGAATCAATCCAAGAAGGTTTTGTGCTTTTAGAGAAAGTATTACAATTATTGACCCAGGCAAATTTAAAACTTACGTAAATGTTCTTTTCTTAAACGTACCGCTACGTACTTAGGCCATGAGATCTCAGCTGGGACAATATAACCAGGCCAAGCGAAAATAAAATGTGTCGCAGAATATAATAGACCGCGGACTGTACATGAGATTAGGCAATTTATCGGTTTGACGTCATATTTTAGAATTTTTTTTCAATATTTTGCCCAAATTGCTCGCTCCTTAACAGAGCTCACGAAAAAGGATGTCAAGTGGCATTGGGGTTCTGATCAAGAAAATGCATTTCAAGGCCTCAAGCAGCGTCTGATTAAAAGGCCAGTTGCAACTCTGATGCAAATACTGAATTGCACACAGATGCCAACAAAAAAGGGTTGGGTGGGATTCTTATGCAATATCAAACATAATAGTTTAAAACCAACTGCTTATGAGAAGTAAAGAAGGAAAGCACTACCATAGTTACGAGCTTGAAACGCTCGCTGTCGTTAAATCGCTTAAGCGATTTCGAATATATTTAACGGGGATTAAAGTTAAAGTCATTACAGACTGCTCAGCATTAAGAACAACTCTTGTAAAACGAGATTTAATACTGCGAATAGCTCGTTGGTGGCTCACAATACAAGACTTTGATCTTGAGATTGAATATAGGCCAGGGGAATGCAGATGCGTTAAGTAGGAACCCCGCGAATAATAATAATAATAATAATTTATTCAAAAAAGTAAAGTGGCAGAATACAAAAATAAAAACTTAGGAAAAACAATTGGTAACATAATGTTAAAAATATGCCTGCACTAGGATATACCTGTGGACTAATGCAATACTTATGATTGAAAATTCCGATTGGTTAATAACCCTACAGATACCAGATGATAATATACAAAACATTATTTCTAGACTTTGTGATAACTTCGATTCAAAGGAGAAACCCAAACTCCATAGAAACTTGGGCCTGGCGTTACAGAGCAGGAATTTTGACATAAATTAGAGCACCTAGGAAGATTTCACGAGCCCAATTTTCACGTCTCTCAGCAATGGCCAAATGGGTAAAACCAGACAATGTTTACCTACATGTTAGGTTATGTTTTTATTTTTTAACTGCCCTACACTAGGAATTTCTCCTGTGTCGTGGGTGTGTTTACAAACATTTAAACTCACATGTACACAAACACCCAGACCCGTTACATCACTAATGGGTTGCATTTTTAAACATTGTATTTACTACCAGGGGATTTGATGCTACTCAAATTACATTAAACTAAGATTGCAACAATAGGTTTATTTAAATAAAAAACCGTATTATTGAGATAGGGTTTTATTAATCACCGTCTTCGTTAGGATTATCATAAAATAATAATACAGTATCTAGGAATTGTGCAGGAGGTAACTGACTACCCTGGTGCCGAACGAACGAAGAGAACGTCCACAGTGAATACACACTCGCCGGTGTCCTATAGGTATCTGTTCACTCTCTTCTGGTCTATTTCCATCCATATCAAGATCCGGTTTTCCAGCAAAGGTCAGCAGGACTGGCAGGCTACGGTGTCTAATATTCAAGCGACTGTCAGTCAGAAGGCAATCAATTTCGGAGTCCAGTATTCGAGCAGTCAGCAGAGGTTTAATATTGTAATAAATCTCGAGAATTCGAAAACCACATTCACTTGCGCACAGATACGAAAAGCGAATGACACAAATAACAATAAGAATTTACAGACGTTGACATTGACATTTGCCGTTGACTAGTGCAATCCATGTGCAATCAGCGTTGCAATCGATTTATTTCGATTATTTATTTCCTTTAATGATTTTTTAATCGTGCTTACGTTAAAAAAGAATTATATTCCTGATTTTTTTATTTTACAATGATTTCAATATTTTAGATATTGAAATCATTGTAAAATATATTATACTAAAATAATGGAGTATTATTCAATTATAATTTGTAATTACCGATTTCCGCTAAATCGATTAAATTCTTAGGGTACGCTCTATTGTTTAATGCCAGTGTTTGTAAAGTAAGTGACGTATAATGAAGTAGTGCTGTAACGGTTTACAAAGGTTGTTTAAAACAAAAAAATAGAAATGTACTTTTTTACACTTGGCCATTGTAATTGAGGCTAAGATTTAAATGGGTTAATTAGGCAGAATAGTAGATTTTTTTGGTACATATTTGATTCGTGTAACGGCTAGGCCCAAAAATGGGTTTCTCCTTTATCTGCAAATTAAATAATAAAAGATAATATACTCTATAGGAAAACTGTTGCTGGAGAGCGGTTTGTCATCCCTAAGTTAGCTAAATACGGTTTACTACAAAAACTTCATGACCAGATAGGCCACCCCGGTTTTGAAAAATGTGAAAATTCTATTAAGGCTCAATTTTGGTTCGAAGGCATGACTAGATTTATACGAAAATATACAGGGTGGAATTTTGTAATGCCCCCTGGAGGGAAAGTACTCTTAATACTGTAGATAGAAAATTTTACTCAAAGGAAACATTCCTTTATTTTTGAATAGAAAGAAAACTGCATTCAAAGATTTCCAAAAAATAGCTTGCCACACCCGGGAATCGAATTGACTAAAATCTGCAAAAAGTACACACTGGACTTTTATTGCCGCGATCGTTAGTATCAATTATAAGGATGAAATCTCTCGAACAAACTTGATAAATTAAATGATAGGAAAACCATGAAATCTTTAAATATTAACAAAAAATTGTAAACTAATTAATTAGTTGCTCGAAATGGGGTCCATTTTCTTGGATACACAAAAGTATTCTTCTAAATAAATACCTTTAATACCTGGATTGGTACAAACGGCACAATCAGATGGCCTGCGAGATCACCAGATCTCACCCCTTTAGATTTTTTTTTTATGGGGATATGTTAAAAACCAAATTTACATTAAATCTTATGCGAATGCAAACGAGTTGAGAGTTGAAGTTCAGAATACGATTTATAATATTCACCACAACACGTTATTAAAGGTTACAAGAAATAAATTTGTTAGAAGAATACATTTGGGTATCCAAGAAAATGGAGCCCATTTCGAGCAACTAATTAATTAGTTTACAATTTTTTGTAAATAATTAAAGATTTCATGGTTTTCCTATCATTTAATTTATCAAGTTTCTTCGAGAGATTTCATCCTTGTAATTGATACTAACGATCGCGCCAATAAAAGTACAGTGTGTACTTTTTGCAGATTTTAGTCAGTTCGATTCCCGGGTGTGGCAAGCGATTTTTTGGAAATCTTTGAATGCAGTTTTCTTTCTATTCAAAAATAAAGGAATGTTTCCTTTGAGTAAAATTTTCTATCTACAGTATTAAGAGTACTTTCCCTCCAGGGGGCATTACAAAATTCCACCCTGTATTCTTGTTTACAATGTGCGTTTAATAAGGGTAACTATGGTAGGTTGGAGGGTGAATTATATCCAATTAACAAGCCAGCCATACCTATGCATACGTTGCATGCTGACCATTTAGGTCCTTTTGCCAAAACTCGTAAAGGAAACACTTATATCTTAGTGGTTATTGACGCTTTTGCTAAATTTGTATTTGCCCGACCAGCTAAAAATTGTAGTTCAATAGAAACCATTCGATTACTAAAATAAATTATTATGCAGTTTGGCTATCCAGTAAGGATAATAACAGACCGAGGTAAAGCTTTTACGAGTAAATACTTTAAACAATTTTCCGAGGAAAATCAATTCAAACATATATTAAATGCTACAGCCAGTCCTCGCTCCAATGGGCAGGCCGAACGAGTAAATCGCACATTATTAAATGGTCATAACACTATATCCGAAAGCGAATGTACCTGGGATAATAAACTAGATGATATAGTATGGGGAATCAATAATACACCCAATAGTACTACTGGCTTTTCACCATTTAACCTTATGCTCGGTCATACTAATTCTAGGTATCCATCCTTCCCGTCTGACGCACCCTCTACTCCTGAAACTCAAGAGAACCAACTGCAGGCCAATAGGGATACTGCTAAGCTCCGTATCGATAGAAGTATGCTTCCATGAAAACGCGATTCGACAAAAAACATAGGAAATGTGTTGAGTACACCGTAGGTCAACTAGTTCTTTGGAAAGGTGGTGTAGTTATTAAGGGTATGAAAGGCTACAAAAAGTTTAGCGCAGTAGTTCGTGGAGAAACTCTTCGGCCATACAAACCAACTATATCTGAGGACGAAAGTTCAGGCAGTGACCGAGAAGTAGACAGAGACGATTTGATTGATCTTCTTGAAAGTTAATTAATTAACACAATATACTGATCGTAACAGGTGTGTGACTCTTCATTATTTGAATCTTGTATTATCTTATAGCTAAGTTTAATGAACCTAAAGTGTAGTAAGTAGTTTCCTAAAACAAAAAAAAACAATTAAGTGAATAGTTATTTCTGAATTTTACCTATCACTAATAATCGTTTTATAATTTCACTGTGTGACAATAATTATTGGCAACAAATCCACGTACTAAAACGATATGATACTATGTAGGTAAGGACAGCTGTGTGATCAAGTCCATCAGTACCTATATTTTTATGGCTACGTGATCTAAAATCTATTAGTAAAGACTGCTGTGTGATTTAGTTAGTAATTATAGGGATGGCTATGTGATCAAGTCCATAATAATAGAGTCAATAGGCAATCGCTG
Source organism: Hyppa rectilinea (assembly GCA_951799385.1). Classification (NCBI taxonomy): domain Eukaryota; kingdom Metazoa; phylum Arthropoda; class Insecta; order Lepidoptera; family Noctuidae; genus Hyppa; species Hyppa rectilinea. The sequence goes on along the minus strand of OX637300.1, from coordinate 28,301,562 downwards.
TGTGATCAAGCTGTGTGTACAAGTTCATGATAAGGACCGCTTTGTGATCAATAGGGACGGCTTTGTGATCAATTCCATAACAGGGACAGCTTTGTGATCAAGTACATAACAGGGACAGCTTTGTGATCAAGTCCATAATAGGGACGCGGACGGCTTTAATCTATCTTCTATACATATAATAAATTTGTAGAAAAGTGGTGTCTGTACAATAGAAATATATAAAAAAAAAGTAGCAGGGGTTGTTATTATATCGATGCCGAACCCGAAATTGTAATTAATTTTTTTTTTGTCTGTTTGTCTGTTTGTCTGTGTGTTTGTGCACGCTAATATCAGAAACGGCTTATTCGATTTCGATACGGTTTTCACTAATATATTGTAGTAAGCTTCACTTAACATTTAGTGTTTATTTCATGTCAATCGGTTAATAAATAAAAATGTTATGTCAATTTAAAGAATCACGGCAAACATTTGTTAAGGTATTCTATCAGAGTACGTATAAGCATCGCGCCTGCGCGTCCGTGGCTATATAAAGCGCGCTGAGAGCCGCGCCGCTGTTTCCCCCGATCCAGCTGTCCCTTGCTGTCCTCCCCCAGCGACGGCCTTTTTTTTTTTAAGGCTGGGAAATCATCCAATGACTGCTCCCGCTCTGGGTGGAGCGGAAGGGAGTGTCAGACTCTTACTGACTAAAACCCATCCATGTTCCTTCCGTAGACCTTTATGTTCCGGGGTAGCGGTAACCCTTTCGGACAATCCCGCTTACCCGGCAGGCTTGGGCCTGAGGGGCCTCTTCATATGCTCACATCTCTTTGAGGCGCGCGTGAAGTCGAGGTCCGTACCCCACAGGGGGTGCCCTTAGCGTGTAGTCGCTTAGTCTGTAAGTTTTTATAAGCCCTGGCTGGAGGCTACAATTCTTTTGTGGTATCCACAGGCAAGTCCGGTTAAGCAGTATACAACCCTATGGTTGAGCTGCGAGATGCCATTATCAAAAAAAAAACACGCTGCTGCCATAAGGATTCAGTTATTCGTAGCGAACGCACGTATCTTGGAGAGTATAGGCGAATAGTTGCATTCGATTATTGCGATTCACTTGATTACTGACTGTTTGCATATTTCATTTATTTATATTTTAGGGTTTGTAGGTTAGGTTCTTTTTCTAAATTTTCCCTAAAATCTATTTATAATATAATAAAACCTGAACACCTGATGCAGAACCGCAACTGACCAGCTAAACTATAAGTGATACCAAAATAGTACCGTAGCAAAAATTGTTCCGCGTAATGAGCATTATCTGCTGAGAGAATAAATTTGAAGATCTGGAACACGTGATGTGGAACTCCAAGAGCCCAGCTACACTATAACAGATATTGGAATGACGTCTTAGCAAAAGTTGTTCAGCCTGATGAGCACTCTCTGTTGACGCATAAAAATTTAAGATCTGGAACACCTGTTGTGGAATTCCAAAAGCCCAGCTACACTATAACATTTACAGAGTTGATAAGACAGAGGGGCTTTCCTTTAAACAGCTTAAACTAGGGACCATTTTCAAGCTCTGTACCAAAAATCAATTAAATAGGAGCAGTAGTTTAGTCGCAAATGTTTTTTTAAGTTTTTGCCCCGTTTGAACACGATGTATCTTTCCTAACAGCGCTCCGGCGTGCACGCGTCGGTGCCGCTGCGTTACAAGGTCAGTTTTTATTTACAAAGGGTGGTTGCGTTTTACTCTGACTTGTAAGCTATTTAGTTTGTTTGAAAAAATAAAAACCTCATTTTTGGTGCTTTTTATTTTTATACCGTAACCGAGTTAATACTAAACACGTATAGTAGTGTAATGTAATGCCCCTCTGTCATATCAACTCTGTATAGGAATGACGTCTTAGCAAAAGTTGTCCAATCTGATGAGCACTTTCTGTTGACTTATAAAAATCGAAGATCTGGAACACCTGTTGTAGAACTCCAAGACCCCAGCTACACTATAACACAATGGTCATTTCCTATTGACTTATAAAAATCGAAGATCAGAAAAATCTGATGTGGAAATCAAAGCTATCACTAATTTCACTGTACAATTATAAAATAACATAAGCTGGGAGTACTTCCACGCGGTGACGGCGGTAGTAGTTTAGGACTGATTTTAGCACATCAAGCTATCCCTAACTGTCAAATTTTCTCAATTAAAAATGATCCTTATGTCTTTGCAATAAAGTTGAAATCATAGATATACTGTATTTAATATTTCTGTGGTTGAAATACTATCAAAGAAATTTGACAGATTGTGGTAACTTGATGTGCTGGCTTCTGTACTTATATCATTGAAAATTTGACTCTGCTGGCCAAAACTCCTATTTATATTTTTTATTTTACCAAATAAATATGCCTTCGGACTTATGTTATTTGAGTGTCTAATTTCCTTTTTTATTTATCTTCGTGACACAGTAGCCTACCCGATTACGCCTGGGAGCAGTCCCTTAGATTTTAATTGATCACTTATATTCACAATAAAACTATAACCATGCCTAGAAAGAGGTCAAATCTTTTCCAATGTTCCAAAAGAGCTAAAAGATTGAAGATCATAAGATCCCAAGGATCTACCAAAGAGCGTCACGAGAGACTTGATGCTGTTTGAAAACATCCAGCTGCAACTCGCTCCGTGGAAACCTCTTCGGATCGCGAAGCACGCCTGCGTTCTCAGCGTATTTACGCATCTACATCCAGGTCTCTAGAGACCAGTGAAGAATATGATGCGCGACTGACCGCAGATCGTGCAAGTCATGCATTGTCTTGCGAATCGGAGACGTTCATGGATAGAGAATTACGCTTGAGTTCCAAGCGCATCTACGCATCGAGTTCTAGGTCTCTAGAGACAAGTGGGGAACGTGATACGCGACTGACCGCTAATCGTGCAAGACATGCATTGTCTCGCGAATCGGAGACGTTCACGGATAGAGAATTACGCTTGAGTTCCAAGCGTATCTACGCATCGACTTCTAGGTCTCTAGAGACAAGTGGGGAACGTGATGCGCGACTGACCGCTGATCGATATTCAGATCTTCGATTTTGACGACCCCGTTGTCGCTGTCATAAGCAACAGGATACGCGTACGAAGTCGCGGGCAGAAGCTAGTTATTAATAAATTAGTATTTCATAACATATCGAGTAACTGACAGTTGATTTGAATATGGCGATAAAGTTTATAAAAAGGGAGGGAATTCATTTTTAACATTCATTATATTGTGAAATAGTAATAAGGACGTTAATCTGCCCAAATACAGATTGTTCGTGTTTAATTGTTTTAAACCTGCTACTGAGTATCAATATCTTAAACTAATTGATTAGCATCTGAGATTACTCCTGGAGCTGCTGAAGATTCACAAAATGCTTTGAGTTTGAGTATAATCACAGAGCAAGGAATGCTAGAGCTAAATAGAAGAGACAGAAGTATTAAAAAATTCGAGGCGCCATAAGAAGGTGAGTCTCGGTGGGCGAGTCCGACTCGCACGTGTCCGGTTATTTAATAAGAATTAACCTTAATTTATTAAGTATTTCCTTACCTTCACGGTTGGCTTGCACCACACAGTTCAAGCCGACTGCTGGAAGATCTGTAACAATGGAAAAATCGCAAATAAATGTACAATTCGGTAAGTTATAAAAAGTATTGTATAGCTCGTGGAGGCCCGTTTTATGACTCAAAACATATGGAAATGGATTTACTTGACAAGTTCAAGCAAATCCATTTCAATATGTTTTGAGTCATAAAATGGGGCAAGTAAATCCATTTCAATATGTTTTCAGTCATAAAACGGACCTCCACGAGCTATTCAACTAACTAGGATATGTGGCATTTGACGAGTCGCCATCAACATTTCGACATAAACATTATTTCTAGGGTTTTTGGGCGTGCAGGTGCAGAAATGTAGGGCGCAATCAAAATTTAAGAGAAAGGTCCATCTACCGACGTATCGCAGCCAAAATTTGCTGCGCTTTCTACAGAGAAACTTTGGCCAGCAAATTCCAGCCCCTACAGCTGGGCTTCGGATCTAAAGGGGGCTGTGAGGCTGCGGTACATGCTTTATCCACCTATCTCAATAGTGATAAAGGTGAGGTCATCCTTAAGGTTGACATTAAAAACGCTTTCAATTCCGTAAACAGGGATACTTTGTTGACAGAGGCTCAAAAAGAAATACCCAAAATTTACAGTTTCCTTTATCAATGTTATAGAAACCCCACTAAATTACTTTATAAAGACAATCTTCTGGAATCAGCTGTTGGATGTCAACAGGGTGACCCTCTTGGGCCAGTCATTTTCAGTTTGGCAATAAATCCAATTATTCGACAACTAAATTCTAAATTCAACGTATGGTATTTGGATGATGGAACCCTGGGAGGTGATGTAGACACTGTTTTAGAAGATTTAACTTTTTTAAGAGAAAAATTTAATCTCATTGGCCTAGACCTTAACCTTTCTAAATGTGAAATTTACCTTCCCCAAACTACTGACAGACAGACTACCATTACAAAATTTAATTCCATAGCTCCAAATATTAAAATAACGGAAAAGAACTCTCTTCATCTCCTGGGGTCCCCAATTTTTGACGAATCTTTTCCAACTTTCATTGAAGAGAAAATTCAAAATTTTAATAACGTGTCGGAAAGACTTTTCAAAATTAACATCCATTCAGCCTTCACACTCCTTCGATACTGTTGTTTTGGTCCAAAATTTACATATAGCCTTCGTTCCTCCCCTCTTTGGAAGCATCCACAACTTTTAGAAAAAGTAGACCATATTATTAGAAATACTCTAACTTCGATGCTAAATGTGGCCCTGGACGACCGAGCGTGGCAGCAAGCCACACTCCCCATTCGCCTGGGTGGTCTCGGTGTCCGCAAAATTTCAAGTATAAGTTTACCGGCCTTCCTCTCCTCGGTCCACAGTACCGATAAATTAACCAGGAATATTTTATCATCCTCACTGGTAAATTTTGAAGTACCGTGTTTGTCCGATGCGTTGAACGCTTGGAAAATGGCTTGTCCCAATACGGATTTGCCCGACAACCTGTCCTCCCAGAGACAGTGGGACGTGCCACTCTGCAGTATTATACGGGATAACCTAGTAAACACGTCACCTAATACTGTTGAGCGTGCCCGTCTGCTGGCTGTGGGAGAATGGGAGTCAGGCTTGTGGCTTCAGGCACTCCCGTCATCCACCATAGGCACTATGATGGATGACTCATCGTTTCGGCTCGCTACGTGTCTCCGCTTGGGCGCACCTTGTGTTGCTCCGCATCGGTGTCACTGCGGTGAAGCTGTTGACAGTCTCGGGCACCATGGCCTGTCCTGCGGCAGGAGTGCAGGTCGCATATCACGTCACGCCAGCATCAACGACATTATTCGTCGAGCCCTTGCCACCGCCGGCGTACCAGCGGTATTAGAACCAAACGGCTTGGTACGTGACGATGGTAAGCGACCAGACGGAATGACTTTGTTGCCTTGGAAGGTGGGTAGGCCTCTGGTGTGGGACGCAACCTGTGTCGACACCCTTGCGCCATCTCATGTTCTTAGCACGGCGGGCTGTGCTGGCGCCGCTGCTGCCGCTGCTGAGACCCTCAAGCGGCGTAAATACAGTAACCTGATGTGTAACTACAGATTTGAGCCGTTTGGGGTCGAAACTCTAGGGTCATGGGGCACGAGTGCGCAACTCCTTTTTAAGGAAATTTCTCGCCGATTGGTCGACACTTCGCGTGACCAGAGGGCTGGATTGTTCTTTGGCCAAAGAATTAGCATTGCCATTCAACATGGCAATGCTGCCAGTCTTCTGGGCACGTTTCCTGATGACAGCGATGCGGATGAGTACTTCGACGCCTAAGTGTCCTTTTTGTCTTTTTTTTGGATTTATTTGTATATATAGTTAGTTAGATAGTCTTTTAATTTAAGTATGTATAAGTTTTTATTGTATTAGATTGTAGTAATAAATATATAATTCTTTAGAGAAAGGTAGTATTTTTCATTATTTTTAATAATAGGGTCATGACCTTAATAATATACGAAACTACACAGAGAAAAATGCACATTAAAAAAAAGAATTAATCTTCCATTCCTGTTACTTCTTCTCATCTCTTCGACGCAGAATTTGCCACAAAGAAGTCTGAAAATAAATAGTCCATAAACCTTCGCATGTTACGGCACGTGCCTATCTATTTCCAGAACCTCAATGAGCTATTTTCTTCTCTGTCTCAGGTTTTCATTCCACTGTCTACTTATGTCTGCTTCATATTTACAAATAGTACATGGCAATATCATATTTATTTAAACAAGAGTATATTACAGGGTTACAAAGAAGCCAAAAAATGCGCAGGAAGAAGTCTGCAAAGAAAAAAGTACTGGTCAATGACTTGGATTTCACCGAATAGTAACAAAAAGTGATAAACGTAACAAATAATACAACAAATGATAAGTTGAGAGTTTTTAAGTGTCTGCTCCAATTGTATCTTGTCACCTACGCATGATACGGTACGCGTCTATGCATCTAATATCGTCTGCATCTAAAACAGAAAGAAACGATGAAGAAAACTAAAACAAAGAAAGAAATTTGAAAAGTTGCTGAAAAGAATGATTGTCTTAAAAGATAATAAAATTTGAAGGTTACTTTACTGCCCGGGCTCATAAATCCACCCTGTCTATAAGATAACATACCAGGTTTGCATTTTTCCCAATATCATGATTGTCAAAAATGTTTTTGAAAACCTAACCAAATTAGCAACGCACATTGTCTAAATAACTAACAATACACATCAAATAAAGTAACAACTCCTGGTTCCTGGTACTATTTCTCATCTTTTCTGATGCAAAATTAGTCTTTTTTTTTTTTAAGTCTGGGAAATCATCCAATGACTGCTCCCGCTCTGGGTCGAGCGGAAGGGAGTGTCAGACTCTTAATGAATAAAACCCATCCATGTTCCTTCCGTAGCCTTTTATGTTCCGGGGTAGCGAGGGGTAAAATAATGATAGTTTGTATGAAAAATCTTATTCCTTGAGTTAATTAAAATTCAAATTCAATATCATTTTTTTTGCAAATATGGGTAAATTACATTAGGTTGTTAGCAGAAGAGTACAGTTCAGACCATTACGCCTCGAGACATGCAAATTACAAAACAAACAATTACAATTGCAAATAAATTAATAATGTCAAAGTAATAATAATATTGATAGTTAAGTGTCCTATCAACAGTATGTCCTTGAAACTTAACGTTAAATTAAAACTTAGTATAAATATTCAACTAAGTAAAGTATAAAGTTTGTAATTTTCTGTTGTTTTGTAAACCACCATTAAAAGGGGGATGGGGTGGTGTCAGTCGGTAGGGTAAAATTTAAAGACCGATCCAATGTACCCGAAACTCAGTGATTAACTCTTAAGCTAAAGGAAAGAATAATTCGTATCAAGGTTTTTCAAAAATCTTAAATGAACAGAGGGGATAAAAGTTTGAAGGAAAACTATTATTCCTTGAGTTAATAAAGTTGACAGTTATCTAAGTAGATTAAATTATAGAGTTTGTAATTTTTGGGTTTTCAAAACAACCTCTTAGACCGGGGTTGGGGCATATCAAAGTTTGTATGGAAGTAGTTTAATGCGCGGTCCGATTACTTATTTATAATTAAAATCAAAAATATAGAACAACTTGTATCGAGGTTTATTGAAAATCTACCCCCGGGTGGAGCGGAAGGGAGTGTCGGACTCTTACTGACTAAAACCCATCCATGTTCCTTCCTCAGCCCTTTATGTTTCAGGGTAGCGGTAACCCTTTCGGACAATCCGACTTACCCGGCAGGCTTCGAGTCTGAATACCTATGCGTAGTGTCTGTATGTGAAAGTGTATGTGAGAGTGTAAATGAGGGTGTATATTTGTGAGTGTGTGTGTTACTTTATGTGTGAGTGTGTGTGCTACTTTATGTGCTCCAGAAGTGTCTCCGTCTCGTATGTAAGTGTCTTAATCCAGCTAGATATTGTTTTCTAGCAGTCATTTCTTGTTTTTGTGTATCTGTTTAAGTTTTTGTTTATTGTATGGTATAGTTGAGCAGACTGATTAAAGAATTGCCTACAAGCAAACATGGTTTAAGTACGTGGAATTTGAGCAACAAAGTCAGTCCTCGAAAATAGATAACTAATTTTTAGTTAGTTATGCTCGCGAAGGAGGTAGCTGGATGGGAGAGGGAAATGTCCTCCCGTCTCAGCCACCGCGGGAGATGCCCCGGACGTCTGGAGCCACGTGACGACTCCAGGCCACCGTAAGCGCGGGCCTGCGGGCGTTGAGTAATGGGTGGCTCACCGCCCGATCAGGATAAGGCCCGTGCCGGACGGCGCTTACCTACATGTTCCACGCGCGCCTAAAAGAGATGTCAGCATTTGAATAAGAACCTGTTAGGATAAACTGGTACGTCTTCCGTTAATATTAGTTTCTAGGTCGGTTCCCCCCGAAGGGGAAAGGGCCGCGCTCCGCCTTTCCGCACGGCTCTGTAGGGCTCGTCCCTGACTGGTCACCCTCCCACCGATAGAGATTAAATGAATATCAAATGTGAAGAAGGCCGATGCCTTGCCTCATTAATTGAGCAAGGAAAGGATTGACAGAAATTGTTAATAAGGCTTAGGAATTCATTGTAACGAAATTTTGAAGTGCTTTTAGAAAGCTAGTAAATAAAGAGGGATGCAAAGTACATTCTTATACAAACTTGTGAGTTACGCTTAAACTAGTGTAACAGGTAGTTAGACAACAATTACTGATTAGTTAACAAATTACTTTAGTAAATAATATTGACTATTTTATTTATATTCCTTCATTCAGTTTACTTTGAAAATTTTATAGAAGATGCAAACTAGGTGAAATTAATTCAGACTAGGACGTACCAGTTTATCTTAAATCATGTAAAATCTTACTATGATAAACCGTTTCGACTTATCCTATCGATAATAGGATGAACGAGTTTGGCCTAGGCTATACTGGTTTGTCCAAAAATCAGGTTTGGCTGGTAACATATACATTAATTCTAGAAACATGTTGCAGAAAATTAGTTTAACGGAATTTTATGCACTCTTGTGCCATAAGCATAACATAATGTACAGTAATAGTATAGTTAAATGCAGATCATTATTCAAGAAATTGTATACCTGTGACATAATTTTATGCATTCATATAGGTATTATAGTACACAATTACCTAGTAAACACCATTTTGGAATTTTATTTACATCTTTATTTCCGCATTGTTTCCCCTTTAAAAAACGATGGAAAATAAAACCAAAACGTATAATTTGAATATTAATTTTCGTTAGATTTTTACTATCAAAATCAGAAGGATCTTTATTATCATGGAAATAAGGTTGCTGTTGGATTGCTGAACTGACAAGTCTATCGAAATCACAGTAATCTTTATCTCGCTACGATTGCTACTGCGTTGCCGCTGTCAGAGTTGAAATAACATAGACAAAGAATCCACCTACCTTTATAGAAGCTATGATGGATCCTTTGAAGAGCCGAAGGTGGCGAACCGAATCCAATGTCACGAAGTAGACGATTACTGTAACAAAATAACTGTAATTATTTTTTTGCTTGAAACCTACTTACTTCGCTTTTTATATTATTTATAATCACAAAGCAAGGAATGCTAATAGTGGAGAAAAAAGTCATAAAAAAAATTCGAGGAGCCATAATAATTTGAGCGCTGAACTTCTGTCACAGACCGCCTTTCACGCTGTCCGTGACCGAAATCATTTATGTCGAAGTCATTTATGTCGAAGTCATTTATGTCGAAGTCATTTATGTCGAAGTCATTTATGTCGAAGTCATTTATGTCGAAGTCATTTATGGCGAAGTCATTTATGTCGAAGTCATTTATGTCGAAGTCATTTGTGTCGAACTGCAAGTAACGGGAGACGCGCTCGGTTTGTTTGGTATTGGTTTAACAGTTAATATTGTGTCTAGCAAGGGCCACCGAGGCGTCTCCGTGATCTCTGTTTATAATTAAAAAACCTCTTAAGAGCGAGTCGGACTCTCGCACCGTACCATCGTAGATGATTACTGTAAAATTGTGTAATTTAGGGACATCGTATTATTTTTCCTGAATTCCGTATATAAACTTTATTACCCAGAGTAATTTCAGATTTTACTTTGCAAATATCGGAGATATCGGAGAGCGGTTTTGCGTTTTACATTTGCCATCAAGCGTCGAAAATTATGCGGCCTAAAAAGAAAGGTTTGAGAATGTGCAAACAGCGCTCTTTTATATACTCCATATGCCCCAGTATCGATATCTAGCTGTGACAGACGGTCAGTCAGACATAGACAGACTGAATCGCACCACAAGGGTTAATGTATTATTATTATTATATGAAGCCTGGCCAAATAACTGTCCGCCATTTTACATATTCTGTGATTTATTCAATACATATTTATTTAGCATTGAGTTTGTATTTTTTTCAATACTCAATATCTTTATTGCGTTCCAATATGTGCATAACTATACATTGGTTGGTGGGTTGTAGTAAGTCACAATTTTGGACCCTGTCAGGCACAGCATAGAATGCGGGAGACAGGAGAAAGAGCACTGAGTGTTTACTTCTAATACTAACTATATAGGAACTAATTTACATGTATTATTAAAAGGAACATAGATTTACATGACTCGATTGTGTGTGCTGGTTTAAATCGAATTAAATTTTATAAAAGTATTTATATAGATATTTCTTGGTATAGATTTACATTATTTTAAATTATTGCGGGGTTCAATAATTATTTTAATTAGTCAATTTGTATTTTAATTATTATTTTTACAATGTCATTATTTTATCAATTTGTTGTGCATTTGTAATTTGTCATAAGTATTCATTTACACTATAATAGCTCTTATTTGGAGGAAGGAATGTTTTTAATTTATTAATGAAAATTTTATAATATTTATCTATATTCTGGCAGCTTGTTGTATAATTTTATAGACATAACATAGGCACTGTCGGAGTGCATTTTTTTGTAGAAAAGAACGTGTTATGGAGGTAGAATAAGCGATAGATTGATCCAAGTAACATGTTGCGAGGGCAAAAATAGATTAAGCACTAATTATCTAATAAGTATTAGTACAGAAAATTCGCTACATCCTTATTCTCTTACATCTTTACATAGTTTATAACAAAGTCGCTCCCGATGCTTGCACGCTTAAATCTTGTAAACTTTGCATCGGATTTTAATGCGGTATTCATTAACAGATAAAAGAAAGAGTTTCAAAAGAAAGATTTTATGCGTTATATAGTTTAACTAGCTTCCACCCGCGTCTTCGTCCGAGCGATCCACATTGCACCAGCCGCTAGTATAATCAACAAGTCTTAGGTTTCGAGTTCGTACCTCAAGCACGCACCTCTGACTTTTCGGATTCATGTGCGTATTGTATAATTATCACTTGCTTATAAAACGGTGAAGGAAAACATCATGCTGGTTTGCATGCCGATATATTTCTGAACAGCATGTGAAGATAAGTCAGAGCCCCAGGGGCAGCTAAGAAACTCTGACATCAGGCTAATCACTAAACGAAAAAGAACAAGAAGACTTGTATAATACAATAGATTTCGTTCAGATGATAAGGTAAGTAAAGTTTTCAAAGCCTTCTTCTTCCTACTATTTTGCTGTACCCAACCATCTGGATAAGGTAAGTAAAGTTTTCAAAGCCTTCTTACTATTTTGCTATGCCCAACAGGGTCCCTAATAGCATAATCAACTTGTAAAGCTGTGTCTACGCTAGAAGAGCCGAGCACGAGCGGAGCACGAACCGAACACAATTCGTCTAGTGTGGACCGACTTACAAGCCTCGAACGAGCGCGCTGCGAGCATTTCGTTCGTGCTCGGCTGCGTTCCGCCTGTTGTCGGTTTTTTGACGAACACAAAGGGATTTGCTTCGTCCATATTCTGATACAGGACCAAATGATCGTTGTAGGTTCGTTGTACGTCCACACTTGACGCCACGAACGACGAAGCCGAGAACGGCTTCGCTTGTGCTTCACTCGTGCTCGGTTCGTCTAGCGTAGACCCGCCTTAATGTTCCCACTGCTGGGACATAGGCTTCCGCCCCGTGAGAGGGAGTGGGCCGCAATCTACAGGCCGGAATATCCAATGTGGTTTGGTAGATGTCACATGCCTTCGAATTTTTGTCTCTAAGACATGTCAGTTTCCTCCTCTGTTCTCCTTACCCTTTTTGAGAACGTTGGTGATAAAATTATTTACACAAGGTCCTGGCCTGGTCAAATTGCCTGGCCGGGTTCGAACCCATGACCAACAACGTGAGTCGGGGCCATTACAATTGGGCAACCACTGCTCTCACGTTCTCTGTTTTTAATTTAACTTACTAAGGCATGGACCCAGGAGTTGGATAGCTCAACAGAAGTACGTACGATAGTAGACGGGAGAAGAAAAGCCGAAAATCTCTACACAGCTTACCTAAACACATGCCTTTAATAACTTGGGGGGCGGCTTTATTGATACCGGAGAAATTATCAAAGAATCAGAAATGCAACTCTTTAAAGTTATTGAAAATACAATATATCCTAATTTTTTTTTTCAGATTTTAATTTATATGTGGAAAAATCCAAATCATGTATAACAACTTTACTATTATTAATTTTAATTTTTATAATTTTTATAATATTAATTTTAAAATGAACTTAAAAACTACTGCCCTCGTTGTGACGGCGTCGAGTTACGCTGCGAGGTGCCGCGTAGCCGGCCGCGGAAACGCCGATACAGCACACCTTTCGGCCAAAACTCTTCCTTGAAGAAGGTCACCAAATGGTGACCACGAACGACTTGAAATTAGTGTTATGGCGCGACTCCAATTTCATCACCCGCAAGGTCCAGTTGGTCTTCACCCGCATGTACTGTACGACGTCCTCAGCTTGCGTAGAGTGATGCAAACGGGACACGTACAGCTGCGTCGTCGGCACTGCAGGACGTAGCAGTATGTTACATCCAGCGGGCGCGCCGGCCCGCACTGGTTGCGAATGTTGCGAGAAGTAGGCTTCCTCTTCTTCCTCTCAGCCTTGATGAAGGCGTCATCATCGCAAGTGTTCTTGCGTGGAACCTGATGTTCCTGGTTCATCACCAACAGTAGTTGTTATATTGGGGTAAATTTTCTTTGAAACCATATTATTATGGATAAAGATTGATTTACCTCTTGTTCAAACATCTGGAATCTAATCAATTTACATGCGTGCTCTGAAATCTATTCCCTCCCATAAAAAAAAATCAGTTCGTTGACGAAAACATCTCTGTCTTTGTCAGACTACTTGTTAAAATTTGAAATCGTCATCGGAAGGCTGTCTTCATTAATTAAATCCAAAACGCTCTGATCGCATTTTAAATTGTATTCGCAAGGAAATATTTTGTAAATAGCATAAAAACGATAAAGGTTAACTTCAATTCTACTAACGTCAAAATTTAAACCAGCCTCACCCCGTCGGTTAATTTGGCCGACGTCAAATCTGTAATTTGACTGCACGTTAAAGTAACCGCTGTTTCAACAACGCTTTTTAGATTTGACCGCCGGTTAATTTTACTTTATCTATAACTTAACCCTAACCGAGCTTCGTGCAACCGGCCCTTAGCCCCTTATGTTCCGGGGTAGCGGTAACCCTTTTGGACAAATCCGCTAACCCGTCAGGCTTCGGCCCTAACGGATCACACGTACGGCCTGGTCCTGATCGGACGGTGAGCTACCCTTTACTCATCACCCGCAGGCCCGGGCCGGGAATCGTCACGCGGCTCCCGATGCCCGGGGCTCCCATGCCGCCACCTACCTACCAAAGCACTTAATGTAACATTCTGATATTTTTCGTTAGTTTTATGAGTTTGATGTTTTCACATCAATTAGTTTTCTCGAGTTTTAAATTGTTTTTTTTGGGGCACGTTCCGAACGAAATAAAAAAACCGGCCAAGTGTGTCGGTCCTCGCACAGCACAGAGTTCCGTAGTTGATAGACCGGACACTAAGTTGGTATTTCTTAGTATGTATATAAACTATGAAAAACAAAGTTAATTCTGCGGTTGTAACTGAAAATATCCCATGTTTACATTTGAGTCATAATCTAAGTCAATTAGAAACATCTTTATCATGTTTATTTATTATACGATCGAATATTATAAGACGCTTAGATTTTGTTCCTTCTATTCACTTAATTAGGAATTGCGTTGCAATCGTCGCTATCGTATCGTATATCTTCGCATCGCGTGCCTATTAGCGTGTATGCGTGGCCAGCGCGTACCGTTAAATTTAACTTAAAAAAAAACACTACAATTTCGGAAGTCGGTGTGAGATCCAAAGACACCAAAAGTTAGTTTTTTTTAGTTTGTGTAACTAAAAAAAACTAAAACAGTAAATGAATAAACTTCCAAAATTAAAGTTATTTTTTAGTTCGTAATGTTTGCAAGTCGCAGCAATATTAGAGAAGTAGAGTAAGGCAATTCGATAAAAGAAGTAGAGGAAGGGAACGAAGTGGCTTCCAAGGACTGGAAGAGGAATCGTCTGTCTTCCGTTGGCGAGATGGGCGGACGACATTACTACCATCACGGCAGAACCAGCATGCGGCTAGCACTGAGGCGTCAGGATCAGGCTGTGGATGATGATAATTGCGATGAATGTTTTTTGTAAAATCGATTACTTTGAACTTTTTAGACGAATTTTCAAAATAGGTCCACAACTGATTGAAGCTCCTATTCAGAAATCGTTTAAAAACGGTTCTTATGGACTGTTGACAAAACGCAAAAATGAATTATTTTAATAATGTCTATGCCTATAAGAGGAACTCGTGACTAAGTTACATCAGCCATATGGGCCGATCCATCTGGTTAAGCTACGCTTGCTGGGGTTGGTCGGAAGTTTGGAAAGCACGTTAAGCCGTTGGTTCCGGCAGACATTTGAATCTTTGACAGACGTTACGAAGAAGTTACGTCAGAAGCACGAAAGTCTGACATTCAGCCTTACCGAGGGGTATTGTGTTACCCAGTTAATGGATTGTGAATTTTAAATAGGCAATCGCCCCATGTAAAATAGTGGTATTCAGCTGCATCCAGTTAGACTAGAAACCGAACCCAACGCAGGTTAGGCAGATTGAATGTCTTTGACTAATAAAATAATACCAACAAGTTATTATAAAAGATATCCACAGACGTTAAATATAGCCGCGTGATGACTCCCGCCTGCGGACGGTGAGTAAAGGATAGCTCACCGTCCGATCAGGACCAGGCCAGGGGTCTACTCCCTAAGCACGAAGTCCATCTTTTCGGCCTTCGTTACGGGCACTTCTTATTCCCTATCACCTTTGATCGGATGATTCGTTCAAGGGCCGCACGAAGAATAAATTACAATACGATTTGACATTTGCACCTACTCCCGATGTGTTTCTGTCCGTCCAAAAAATTGAACTTACACTTGCTTCGACGGAGCGTTATGTCAGTTCATACAATTTGAGTTGAAAGGTGGAGCAGCAGACGAATTTTATCAAAATAATATGTATATTCACAAATAACTCAAGAACAATATTTAGAAATAAAACTTTAAGACAATCATGAGATTTTTCTTAAACACAAGTGACAATCAATAGGTATATGCAGTTGCTCGTTAGCCAAATTATTGTTCCAAATTAAATATATTCTCTTCTCAACAAATACTTATTAGGTCAGAAATCTTTCTGATCCTCGGTCTTGCTAGTGGCTTGGTCAGGATATCAGCCAGCTGTTTTTCACTAGATACCTTATCGACTTTTAGTTACCGCCAGTTACCAATTCTCTTACAAAGAAATGTCGAACCCGGATATGCTTAGTCGTTCGATGGAATGCCGGATTTTCAGCCAGGCAGCATGGAATTTCCTTAACGAATGACAAGATCACTCATGAGCCAAGAGAGCCAAACTGTTTCCCTAGTTGCTTCACTAGTAGCTACTACTTCTGCTTCGGTAGTCGAAATTGAAACACTTGCCTGTCATTGGCTTAGCCACGAAACCGCTCCTCCCGCATACATGTAAACACTCGAGTAGTGGATCTACCAGTGCTGATATCTCCTGCTCGATCAGCATCACTGTAGCATTCCAATCTGCCTCGTTTATAATCTTTCTTGTACATTGTACCTAGATCTAGCGTGAACTGCAAGTATCGCATTATGCGCTTCAGTCGGACACAGTCTGTTTCTTCTAGCGTTTCCAGACTTCGTGAGACTACACTTACAGCATATCCAATGTCAGGTCTAGTGCATACCATCAACTAAGCCAAAGCTTCAACAATTTGTCTATAGTTATCCTTCATTATAACTCATGTCCACCTTTGCTCCATTTACCATCCTTTGCCATCCAAATCTCCGCAAGTTTTTTTTGTACACACGACGTTTGGAATATTTTTATGCCATTTTGGTCACAGGGCTAAAGGTCTGCATATAGTCTATACCTTTCTTTTGATGAAAATCTTTTATCACCAATCTAGCCTTGTACTTGTCTAGCCATCAGCATTCATTTTGATTTGGAAAACCCACTTACTAGGTAAAGGAGGAGTTCGTGGCTAAGTATTAACAGCCGCACAGGTTGATCCATCAGGTTAAGCTGCGTTTGCGGTGGTTGGCCGTGGATGGGTGACCATCTTTACATGCCGAGACTCCTCCGTGCCTCGGAGAGCACGTTAAGCCGTTGTTCCCGGCTGTAATTTGTGCATCTTTGACAGTCGTTACGGTCGTCAGGAGCCCGAAAATCTGACAGCCAGTCTTACCAAGGGGTATCGTATTGCCCAGTTACTGGGTTGTGGAGGTCAGATAGGTAGTCGCTCCATGTAAAATACGGGTATTCAGCTGCATCCGGTTAGACTGGAAGCCGACCCCAACATAGTTGGGAAAAGGCTAGGCAGATTGACTGACTAGATAAAGCGTTTCTGCCCTTGTGTAGATTCACCAACTTCCACGAGTTCTTTTCCTTCAAAGAACTTATTTAGCTGTCCATTGCTATTACCCATAGATCTTTTTCTGGGCTTCTGATCGCATCTTTATACGTGTCAGGTTCATTATATCCCATTTTGGCGTTCATAACAAAGTGTTTGAATCTATCTGGAGGACGTAACAAAGAACAGTCTCAAAGTATCATCTGCTCCATCTTTACGTCATCCTCATCTACGAATATTTCATCATTGACATCGTGTTGATGTTCATCAACGACATTATCATCTTCTGTCTTCTTCATTAATGTTTCCATTCCTCACCGATTCTGTTATTACATTTTCAGCGTCATGAAACTCTTCTCCGACATCGGAGTTTGGTTCTCCTATATCCATGTCAGTTTCAGCAACTCTTTCAATAATAGGCATATCAAGAGTTCTTTGTCCATAATCTCTCAAAGCAACTCTACCAAGATCTGTTTCAATTTATGTTTTCTGGACTGCAAACTGCTTCAGGGTATTCATTCATTAAAGTCTCTAGCGCTTTCTCATCGAAAATAACGTCCCTAGATCGGACTACTGAATTTCGTTCCCGATTCCAAAGTCTGTATCCATCATCATTGTCGTATCCAATTAAAATGCACCGTGTAGATTTCTTTTGCAATGCTCTTTGCAAAATGCAAATGCGCATAAAAAGGTGAACCGATTATCCTCAGGTGCTTTATCTGGGGCTTCTTGTTAAGCCACAGTTCAAAAGGCGACTTGTGTTCCACTGAATTACGTCCTGTCCTGTTGAATATATAAACAGCAGTGTTTACCATCTCAGCCCACAAATACTGAGGAATTTCGTCATGCGCGTGCACGAGCAGATGCGACTAAAGTGCGAGTTTCTCTTTCACTACACCCATTCTGTTCTGGAGTGTACATAATGAGTATTTGCTGTATTCCAGCGTGTCCAAGCAGATCACGTCCTTTTTTGCTATGGTATTCGCCTCCATTATCGCTTAAAACCTCGATAATAGTTTGTCCAGCAGTTCTAGCCGCCGACATAAACTGTTTTAATTTTCCGGAAACTTCAGATTTATTTTGAAGGAAATATAGAAATCTATATCGTTTATATTCATCCTTAAAAAGTACGAAGTACATGTCCAGATATCCAGAGACACTCGAAGGAAAAGGTCCACAGACGTCTGAGTATATGCGCTCACCAGGTTTTATTGCCTTTTCGCTAACACCAAATGGTGTCGTGTGTGCGCTTTACCAAAGACACAACCTACGCATAAATCTCTACTGTTAGATGTCTTCACACTTAACTCTTTCTCTATCAATGTTTTGATATGTCTCCTGTATTGATGCCTCATAAGTTCATGCCATAATTGCAGCGTATCTCCATGTTCAACTAAGTTGGCTGGAATAACAGCACATATAGCTTTGCAATCTACCTTATACAAATCGCCATACCTTTGCCTTATTCCTGTTAAGACAACCTTACCATTGATCGACATGTTGTAACCCGCGACTCAAAAATACTTGAAAGCTTCTTGTCCTTTGTATTAAGCACAGACAAATGGTGCTTGCTGATTTGGGGAACATACCAAACATCTCTTAACAAAAGGAATTCACTCTTTTTTCAACATTGGCCTCGATATGAACTGTGACTTTTCCAACAACATTTATGATGTTTCCGCCAGCCGTAATCACCGTGTGAGGTTCACCAAAATATTTAAAATCTTGAAATAGATCTTCTCGCATCGTGACGTAATGTGTCGCTCCAATGATCACAATCACGGTTAGTGCCAGAATCTGTTGAACTCATTACCAGCATCATCAGCATCATCATGCTGGAACTGTGAGCAATATTTTTTTTCACTTTCCTACCATTTATCGGGCAATCCTTCGTATGATGACCAGATTTGTACCTTTTTTATTATTCTGGTCTCTTTGGTCATTTCCCTTAGCAACCTTTCTATTCGTTTTCACAAAAAGCGCACTTTCACTCGATTCAGCTCCAGCCATCGTTGCATTCGGTGCTTTTTCATGTGGACACAGTTGGGCCGTAAAGTTGTCTACTGTTCTTTCCTTCTTAGACCAATAGCTAGCTCGACTTGAAAGAAAAATAAGTTTCCGGCAGTGTATCCAGAAATCTTGCAAATCAAGAGAACGTCGTCGCATTTCAGTTTTCTCCTCTTTGATCAGTTTTTCCTTCAGACTGTGCCACAAATTTTTCAGTTTCGAGACATGAGTCGACATGGTGTCTGACGGATCCCTTTTAAGTTTGAAGAAATTCAAACATAAGTCGTAGAGCCTGACCTCATCAGGACCCTCATACAGCCTTTGGAGTTCTTTCTATACTTCCTCGGGAGTGAACGACCTTATTACTTTTCCTGTGTTGCATCCGTCACATTGTTTGTTATAAGCAGTAGGGCTGTGCTCTCCAATGCAACAAAATCTCGTTAAGTTTTATTACTCATAAGTTTCAACTTCGGCATCACCACTGCCTTACGCAGGCTTCGCCTGTTTTTGTGCCTTGCCTTTCACAATCTCCCAAATTCCACTTCTGCCTTTAAGTAAAGCAACCATTCGGTATTTCCAGATGACCCAATCGTGGCCATCAAGTTTTTTGCATTATTGATCGTACCATTTTACACTTCTAAGTTCTGGGCCCATAACCAATTTGAGTTGAAAGGTGAAACAGAAGACGAAGTTTATCAAAATAAAACGTATATTCGCAAATAACACAAGAACAATATTTGGGCATAAAACTGTAAAACAAACATGAGATTTTCCTCAAACACAAGTGACAATCAATCAATGTAGTTGCTAAGTAACCAAATTATGGTTCCAATTTTAAACTTTTTGTAATTATAAAAAACGAAAGTAACTTCGAACTGTTTGTGTGAATGTATGTTTCACGGTTAATTTGCTAAACCATTTGTGATGTGGATGATAAACTACTTTTTACCAAAACATCGCGCGGCAGAAGCCGCGGGCGGAAGCTAGTGACGAAAATTATAAGTTGAAGTATATTTCTAACTATGGCTGCTTTTTTATTGCTAGAAGAAGCTGTACGGGAAGAGCGGAGGAGTCGCCGACGATATTTACGCTAAAACATTATTTTGGCGAGTATTCGCGACGTCGTGTTCATACGGAACTATAGGCTCACTCATGAATTTTTGGAGGACCTGTGTAACGTTATACCTCTTTCGTCTCAACATATACGACGAAGTGTCGGCAGCGAGACCGTATCTGGGTAACGTGGCGTAAGTATTGAGCGTGGTGGACCGCTAATAAAAGTGAAGTGCAGTTTATAGTGAAGATGAACATTTCGGATTAGATTCTAATTAAGTCTTGTTATGTTGTGTTAATTAGTTTATATTTATTGATTTAATCTTAGATTATTATGAGAATATAGGGTTTAAGTAAATAAGATTGATTTTATAAGAATTTAAGAGAATTTTTGAATGTATAAGGAAAATTACGTAACTTGAAAACATGGTTTTTTGTTTAAGGGAATATTTTTGTAACTTGGGGTTTATGGTCTAAAACGAATAAATCCGTTGGAATTAACAAAATAAAGGGTTTGGAAGGAATGAGCGATTTATAAATGTATAGTTAACATTATAACTTCACAAATATTGATGTTAAAGAATGACTACGACCTATGTTTTGATGAGTGTTTATACCTATACTTAAAGTGCGGTAAAATAGATAGTATCATTTTTAATTTTAATAAGCTGTTTACTGATTTTATAACAAATATGCCAGACGTAGTTCACCGCATTTTAGGCAGTCGCTCCTCATAACATACTGGTATTCAGCTATATATTTATTATTATATATATTATATAATTTGTGACTTTACTTATACGATTTAAATTGCAATTTGCAAGTAACAAGTATGTAGTTTCAAACGATTTTTAAAACTTTACATTGGTATCAATAGCTGATCACATTTTACTTTTCAATTATATATAACTTACTAAATTTCTAATTCTCCACTGCTAAAGATATAATTATTGTTACTTATGACAGCGATGAGGACAAATTTTTTGACGCCCTATGAGCGGAGGGCTCATTTTGTACTTTATAAGAGGTGGAAAAACCAATGGGTCCTGATGATGCACCCTGTATACTTGTACATAAATGTATTATTTTAGTTAACGCCGCCACTAACGTGTTTCATATAGTTTTCATACATTTTATATGGACTCGTCGCACACTACAAATAGGAATTATGACTAGATTTTTTTTTGTCCGTAAGCCAGATTTACTATATATATTGGACACGTATTTTCCTTTTTTTACGTAATCCAAAGATTACGCTGATACATTGAGTTGAAATGTGGTATGACGTCACGAGTACCGTAAACTGTTACTTTGATCAATTTTGAACTTTAATTGACTGTAATTTTTGAATGTGTAGTTCTAAAAAAATTATAAAAAATTTATTAACCGGTTTTTATAGTTTTCTCTGTAAAAGTAATAAATAGGCATACAAAATTGATTAGTTTTTTAGAAAAATAAAATAAAACAAAGTGATCAAAGTTAAAATGATTCTGGGGTTACTTTGGAACCCCACGTTTTTAACATACAATCTGAAAGTAGCCCCAATAAAAATACAAAAAGAAAAAGAAAAAAAAATCTGTGAAACAACGTGTCATCACCAGCGCACCCGCAAAAAGGATTGTGACAGTTTACAAGTGTTGTCATCCGAAAAAAAAATCTACCAAAAGTTGTTCCGTTTTACGCTATTTGCAATTTTATGTCGATAAGGTTCTATCAAATTAACCCCGTGATTCAAAGTACCCCGGTTTACCGGTATGTAGTTTTTATACTTACTTGTGACGTAGGGAGCCGCCACTCCCCAATTTTAATGCGTTTTATCTCAGTAATTTTTTGTTATGATATAGAAAAAAATACGTGTCTAATATTTTTTTAATATAAGATTGACGGCCTAATTAATATAATTTCTTTTTTTAACTAGGCATCATCCCTATTGCCGTTGCTCTTCTTGTGGCTGGCACTGGCCACTAAACGCCGACACAAGTGGCTGACACATACCATTCGTTTTAATCGAAGACAACACACGCGTCTTCATAATTGGAAAAAATATGGATATGAATATAGAAATACTAATATCAGAAATTCGAAGTAGCGGCTATCGACCGCAAGTGTCTACCACCGACCGCAAGTGGCCGTCGCGCGCCGTAGCCGCTTCTAGCTTCAGGTGGCGGCGTTTGTGGCTGCAACGTGTGGACCGTGTGTGCGGCCAGCTTTAGCTTACATATTGTATTTAGGATTTTTTCACATACAAACCCTGAATACCAATATTCAAACTAGTTAGATAGATACAGCCTGTATTTTGTGGATTTAAATTCAAAAGCTATTCAGATTATTTTATATTTTGCATGAAAACGAACCGTGCGAATGAAAATATTGAATACCACAATGTAAACAGAATGCTGAACGGAATTATCGGCGGAATCGACGGAATTATTTATTATTATCGGCGAGCAATCTCTGACTGCATTTCATTATTAAAAATTTTCAATCATTCTAGTAACAATTCCGATATTCTATCCAAATTTTATTTCAACGTTCCTGGAAGGTCGAAGCGATGGAACACAACGCTGCGTGTTCCATTTACCGCTACGAATTATAGGCAAAACTCATTCATAGTGCGTGCGAGGAATAATTTTAATATCATGTGCAGACAGCATGATTTTGACCCTTTTATTACAAGTGTGTCCTCGGCAAGAAAGTGCATGAGTCTTAGCTTTTTTAAGTAGGTTTTGTAAAGTCAGTTTTTTTATTCTTGTGTTGTGTTTAAAATGTAAATTAAGTTTAGCTTGATTATTATCCTGTTTCTTCTTCGTAGCTGTATTGTATTGTGTTGTTCACACTCACTTTTTCAAACTGTTTTTTAGAAGTGAAGACTTTGCGCTTTCACTTTGTAGAACAGACTTTGTAGCTTGGCGCACTTAGGCACACTTGTTCCAAAACTCAGAAATAAATAAATTCCCGAAGTTTACTCACTCAGTGTTAAAATTTTTAACTCATAGTTTATATTGCACCAGAAGAAATTATCCGAGAGTCTACTAACCCGGGTTAATATCATGTTCATTAATTTATTCTTTTTACATCCGGCGAAATATGATAGAGCGAATTCTGAATGATTTAAGTATATTGCTCTCTCTCGATCCACTGTAGGTACTTTAAATTATTCTATTTCATGATGTCAGATTTGAAATAAGACGTTGTTCTTTGTCGCATTATATTGACCATCCGGACAAATATGATGGAATAAAGACGCACTAATCCCTATTAATTAAAACTTTTGTAGGTACTTACTTTTTATTCTCGTTAATTTATTTTCAATTTTATTTCATAAGAAGAGAACAGTTTCTTATTCTAAACGAAATATTTGATCTAAATCTTTGTGTTTTTGTGAGTCAAAAAGATCGGCCCGTTCTACAATCATTCTGTTATAAAAGTCCGAACTAATGTACCTATTCGATAATTTCTTTTTTTTTCAGCATTGCCATTCAACGTGGTAACGCTGCCAGCCTTTTGGGCACATTTCCCACTGACAGCGATAGGGATGAATTTTTTGACGCCCTATGAGCTCTTCTCCTTTTTTACCACTTGTATATAATGGATATATTTTTTTGTTTTAGGATGTATAATATATTAATTATCGTTTTATCTTAAACTAGCTTCTGCCCGCGACTTCGACCGCGGAAAATTGCGATATACTGTAACTGTTTAGGCAGCGCATGCAAATAATTATGTTTTCGGAGGTATTTCTTTCCGACTTGCTAGACGAAAATTGCGATAGCTTGGCTAATATGTATGATATAAATATAATGTATAGCCTATAGCACTCAGGAATAATGTAGCTTTCTATCAGTGAAATTTTTTTTGAAATTATTTCCGGAGATTACCCCCTACATACAAACTCAAACTTACAAATTTTACCTCTTTATAATATTAGTATAGATGTATTCTAGTTGTTAGTTTGTTAAGATAGATTTTTGTCAATTTTCAATAACCTCCACTGACTCGCATGTTTTCGTTGCGATGACAATACATTTTTTGGTATGGCTAATATTGGCATATTTATACATAACTAGCTTTTGTCCGTGACTTCGTCCGCGAGGAATTCGGTTATACCGCAATATCGGGAGATATTTTTGATACAAATATTTGCTTATGTATGTTCCCCGAGATGCAATCATCTCTCTAAAATATTGGTATTCAATCTTTCAAACTGGATTCCGACACTAAAATTTTTTTTAAAACCGAATTTTAAAATATTTATGCACGAAATCCCGAAAAATTAAACGCCGAATGATTGTTTGGCAGAAAGTTTTAAATCAAGACAGTTAATTTGCCCGAAAGGTTAAAATCCCGAAGTTCAAAATTCATAAAATCTAAATACCGAATGTTTTTAAATACCTAAGTAAACTAACGCCAACCTAAAGAGTGGGTGGTTTTAAAAAAAATAACCACGAAAGAGATGGCCTCCTAACATAACCTGTCCAAGTCGGGCTGCGGGGTGGTCTAAGTCCCAAGCTAGCTTCGCTCGCTTTTGCATACTAAATTCTCCTAGTACATTAATATACATTACAATTCAATTTGTACCGATTTTAGGACTCGAGTCCAAGTCGAAACAATCGAGAACAATCGAAATGTTCGAACAATCGAATAAAACCTCTCGCCACCGCGCATCGCTATGCTGGAAATCGGAAACAGGAATCCAACAGAGAAATATTTTACTAATTATTTGAAGCCAACAATAGAATTGCGGTACGTTTGTGATCGGTTATATTTTGTTGGTTTCGTTTTGCCAACAGTTCTACCAGCATTCGTAATTAATCTAATTAATTATGGAATACGGGCAAACGTAATATGAGCTCTTGCCGAGGAAATGTGAAAACATAATGATAGTTAATAAACCCTTTGTGACGAGTACCATGCCCACAGGAATGCATGGAAATACAATGCCTATAATGAACTCCATTTGAATGAAGAATTTTTCAATTACAAATAAATTAATACAGTAATATTATTTTGTGAAGCAAAATCTGTTTCAATTTATCTGTTTCGAAGCTGTAGCCTCTGCGGTAGTTCCATATAAATTATATTAATTGCGCTTGCAGAATTTTTGAGTTATCTTCTTTGGTACGTATTTAATCTACTCTTTTTATTTTGTTTTAATACTTCAGGTTACTGTTGTTTAGGTAGGTATTTTATTTTTTTATTATGTCTCTTATTTGTGTTGAGATTACCCATTGTCTAACTCTTAGATGCATATTGTTTAACTCCGATTCTTGCGCGGTACCTCTGTTAGAACCTTTATCAGGCACCAGTCTCTCACAAAGTTGGATTACAGTTGCGACATTTTCTATACACATTAATATGATCGGAATGATCCTTCAGGTTAAGCTACGCTTGCCGGGGTTGGCCGTGGATTGGTGACCATCTTTACATTCCGAGACTCCTCCTCGGAAAGCACGTAAAGCCGTTGGTCCCGGCTGTCATTTGTGCATCTTTGACAGTCGTTATGGGTCGTCAGAAGCCCGAAAATCTGACTTCCAGTCTTTCCAAGGGGTATCGTATTGGGGTGTGTAACGATTGACATAATAACAAAAGTTGTAATGATCATAAGACCTAATTTCATTTAATATAACGATCAAATGATAATATAATGAATTATTGATATAATTTCATTTTACCGGTTAGGTTAGAAGGGGATGGCGGGGTCGTGTGAGCGAGTGAAGCGAGCGAATAGACCCCGCCATTCCCTTCGTGGTTATTTTTTTATAAACCACCCAGAAGTAGGAGCCCCGCCAAGCGGGGCTCCGTCGACCAAGCCCACCCTCAACGTTGCATAGAATATTTTAAGGTTTGTTTAGGTGCCATTTCAGTTAGGTTAGAACTGTGACCATTAACACGTTGAACGCCAACGCGGTCACCGTGTGTCCGACAAACAATAGTTTTTCTATTGTGTCTACTGCGTGGCAGTCAATGACTTAAACATGAAAATTAGGTCAAAAAAATATTAGGTCAAATAAACGTTATAAAAAATGAATATTATACATAATGAAAATTATATCAAATATAACATTAGATCATATGAAATTAGGTTAAATGTTTTTATAGCATATGAAAATTATATCATATGTAAGTTATGTCATATGAAATTAGACTATCTGTTATTATAGCAAACATTACACACCCATCGTATTGACCAGTTACTGGGTTGTGGAGGTCAGATAGGCAGTTATTTCATGTAAAATATTGGTATTCAGCTGCATCCCGTTAGACTGTAAGCTGACCCCAACATAGTTGGGAAAAGGCGAGGCAGATGATGATGATTTTCAAGATTTTGATGATGCATTTTCGGTAGATCTTTTATAGAATAAAATTGAGTTGAAATCTATAAACGTTACTCAGCACGTACCTTACACGTATCACTGTCGCACAACGTTTAATGACGATTTGAGAGCTAGGAGGTGAGCGAGAAAAATTTCATAATCGGAGCTAACCTGTTGTTGGTTAGTTTTACGACCGCTACGCATCCTCGCACATCTTTAGTGGAAAGGCGCCCCAAGGTCTCTGTCTCGAATTTTGAGGGCAGGGGGCGCCAGCGGCGTCGGCGCGGGAACGGGCGGGCAATCGCGCGGCAGTTAGCGGCGTAGTGTTGTGTTCGTGGTTGTGTTGTGAGATATTTATTTTTATTCACGAACGAAATGTTCGACGCCGTTGTTCATAAACATCTTTTTGAATTAATTTTTATTTCTAACGCTCGATTTATTGTGCTGCCGTGGTTTAACTAAAATGCCGTTGTGCGACATCTGGTCGATTTATATTAATGAGAGAAAAAAACTAGTGATCTGTGTTTCTGAATTTTCAATACCTTGAATAGTTTTGGATATAATCAATTTAAGAATGACGTTATGTACGTTTTTTCTGCGTGTGAAATAAGCATAAATGCCGTTAAGAGGACTATAGCGGGTTTAACCCGTGAAGTCATATTTTAACTCATATAATTTTATTACAAGTTTTTCATATATTCAAACAGTGAATCCTTCTGAACATATCTCAAACAGAAAAATTATACTTGACGCTAGGGTAAGTAAAACAACGAAATTGGAATTTGTGATTGTATTTATTGATACTGTCAAAAAAAGAAATTGTGTTGCACAAATTTAGTAAATAATTTGACATCAGTCTCAAGTTTCCAGATACACTCATTTTAATGAAAATACCTACTACACACTAATCGACCTTAATTATTTATCTATGACAAAAACATTTTTTATTTACAAAATTAATTATAAAAATAAATTGCACAACACTTGCAATCGTCACCGCTTGACTGGAGTGCAACGCTCGTTGCCCGCTCACGCGCCGCCACCGCCGCCCCGCTGCCCGCAAAGTTCGAGGTAGAGACTGCGCCGGCGCAGGCGGCACTTGTTTCCATCCGTCGTTCCGAAAGTCGTGTCACACAAATTTCGCGGGGCGTCAGGCAGAGTTATATGCAGTTTTATACTTAGCAAGTTACCTACCTATGTACGTTGCAATTTGTACGGACCTAAATTTTAAATACCGTGATTAGCAAACGAATACGATCTTCGGATTTTGGATTCCGAAACAATTCGGGATATCCCTAAAACGGTCAGTAAAACAAATAACACTACCTCATAAATGTGATACGCACACGATCGTAAATCATTCGAAAATTTTCGGACTCAACTAGAGCACTGAAACTTAAGTAAGAATCAAACTGGGGAACCCCAAATGCGGTTTTCAAAGGGAAAATAACTACGATATCACTTCTCACGCTCAAACGACATTTTCGTAAAAATAATGGCATTTCGTGAGTTTCTTTAGACGTTTATTCTGGGTCGCAATACGTAATAGACGCACTTGTTGCTACGAGGTCAATGTCCCGACGGGATCGGTAGACGTGCAATAGAACTGACCTTCGCAACAGGCGGCTTATTGTGGAAGCTCCACGACAAGTTTTACAACCGTCGACGCCGTATTTTCAAGTATTTTGCTTCTCTTATTTCGACGATCTTTTTGTATTTCAGTTGCTCTTGGGATATTTATGAGCTAGTTTCCTTTTTGCTTCGACGTGACCTACTCTTCTGTGTTGTTTTTCATACTTTTGTGTTAAATGTCGACAAGTTTGATTAAGCGTATCTTTTCACGTGTGTTCAACAGAGGCGTTGGCTATGCGCGGGCGCAGGATTTTATTTTATTTATTTATTTAAGATAAATTAACAAAATAACAAATTTAAATAATCTAAAGCGTTGTACAGTTAAATCTAACAAACGCTAATAAAAAAATAGAGCATGAGAAATTGACACAATAGAAATAATGTAAGGACAAAAAGTATGACTTTTAATAATCTTTCATCCATTATCTCACAGAATCTTAAACTTTCACGACACACGTCTTTCTATCTCCCGGCAAACAAGTCACACTCAGGTGTTGATGTCAGAAGAACATTAAGCACTGCTAGTGCCCGAATGACAGGCGAATTAGCACGTGACACTGTGCGTGCTGAAGGTACGGCCAGTAGCGGGTGTCTTCTCGGCCTCAGTTGGTGTTTGGGCAAAACAGGAACAACAAGCCTCAGCAATTGAGCCACAAGTTCTGGACAGGCAGACTCACCGCGCATAATAAGACAAGCTGTGATAAGCAAGAAGTAATTACGCCTTACTTCTAGAGAATTAAAATTTAGTACGCCAAGTAAGAATTTTGTAGGATAAAGAAAAGGGTAGTAGTCGAATAGTTTTTTGTAGAGAAATCGTAGGGATTCCAAATCACTGCAGCTGATTCTAGTTTACTTCTGACTAAGGCCATGTTCATGTTTGTTGTTTTGGCCTTCTAAACTAATTTAATGGCTAGTGGGTTGTTAAAGTCTCACATTTTACTAATAACAAAGCCTAGTTTACGGTACGAGTCGTCAGCGAGTTCCCTCATGTGTTCATAAAAAGTAAGTTTTGTGTCAAATAGTACTTCGAGATCTTTGACAGAGTTGACACGAACTATTAGGCTCCTATCCTAAAAAGTATTAAATATGCTTGAGATTATTTGCGCGACTGAAAGACATAACACTGCATTTAGAGAGATATGATATAGAGAGCAAATATGATAGCCCGTAGGTTTGCACGTTGTTCAAATCAAGTTAAAATCACACTGTTTAAAGCTTTCTGCACCTCCTTATACACGTGCAGCCTATGGGCATCTTACTCACAAGCTGCTTACAGTGCCCTTCGTGTCCAATACAACAACGCGTTCAGGGCAGTGTTGGGGCTGCCCCGCTTCTGCAGCGCCTCGGGCATGTTTGCGGAAGCGCGCACCGACTGTTTCCACGCCACCATGCGCAAGCGGTGCGCGTCCTTGGTGCGCAGGGTGCGGGCTAGCTCCAACACTGTCCTGGCGATGGTTGCTCAGCGACTTGATTGCCCTTACGTTGGGCATTGTTGTAGTAGGCATATTGTTGGTGCTTGATTGACGCCTGTAAAATTAGTTTAATGTTTGTTTAATTGTATGTTTTCTAATAAGGCTTAATTTAATGGATTTGATTATTATTATTTATTATTATTTATTTTGACATTTTATTAATTTATTTTAAATCGATTTGTATTCTGACTTGCTTAAATTATTATTTTGTTTTATTTTTCTGTATAGTGTAATTCTGGTGTATTTTGTGTTTTTATCTGTTGTTGTTTTTTATATGGGTCTCTGGCCTGAAATAAATGAAATTTAATTTAATTTAATTTAATTTAGCAGTATTAAAAAGCAACTTGTTTTAAACACTCCATCGAATGACAGAGTTAATGTCCTCTTGAAGTGTTGTTGAATCAGAATCTTCCTCCACGCCATATACTAATTTGAGATCATCAGCGTAAAATAAGCACCTGGTATGTTTAAGAACCTTCTCAAGATCATTCACCATGACTCCGAAAAATAAAGGTCTCAAAATGATCCCTTGGCTAACCCCAGATCGAGTATGATACGGTTCTGAAACAAAGCAACCGTGTCTAACATATTGTTGACGATTCCGCATATAACTCGCAAAAGGATAGTTGCGTTAACGTTAACCATGCGTTCACGTCATTGTATAAAGTGGCGCGCTGTCAGTGTTACATACGTATACTGCTCTTCTACCCTCATCTCGATTTATTGTTCGTTGCAGTATGTTTCCTGCTTCCATACATCTCTATGCATATACTTTGAAACAATTGATGTGATAATAATAGTACGTGTTCAGTAGGTATCATCAAATATACTGAAACGAACCGAACCGCTTTTAATAAAGCGAATCAGGTATGTTCATAAAGGGTTGGTATGCTCATTGTCAAACGAATTTCCAGGGATTGTGGCCACGTGTCAGTTGGCGTGGCATTCGCTAATTGTTGGCATCGAAACAATTCCGACATTTATATCCGAACACCCTTTGTAGCGGTTAGGAAATAGCTGGCCGAAATATTTGCACTGTTTGATTTTATTTTTGCATAAATGCATAAATAATCTATGATGTGTGATGTGTTTTGACAACACGCTCGGCGCAGTGGTTGAGCGATTGACTGCTGCGTAGCATGTCGCGGGTTCGATTCCCGCACGGAACAAATATTTGTACGACCTGCAAGTATTTGTTCCGGGGTCTGGGTATTTTCTATGTATAATATGTATGTATTTACAAAAGAAAATGTATATAATTAGTTTATCAGCCATCTCGTTACCATAAGACAAGCATTAGGTTGCTTAGCTTGGGACTATATATATATATATTATTATTATATTATGTTCTCACAGCTAGGACACAGGCGGGTATGCGGGATTGTCCGAAAGGGTTACCGCTACCCCGGAACATAAAGGGCTACAGAAGGAACATGGATGGGTTTTAGTCAGTAAGAGTCTGACACTCCCTTCCTCTCCATCCAGAGCGGGAGCAGTCATTGGATGATTTCCCAGCCTTAAAAAAAAAAAGCTAGGACACAGGCCTCCTCTCTGTGAGAGCGTAAGGTGTGAGCCGTAGTCCACCACGTGGAGGGTTGGTAGATGTCGCATGTCTTCGAATTCTTGGTTCTAGGACATAAAGGTTTCCTCACGATGTTTTCATTTACCGTTTTGAGAGCAGTGATGAAATGATTTACAAAAAGTAAAGTGCCTGCCTCGGTTTGAACCCACGACCTAATAATTCGTAAGTCGGGGTCGTTTCATCTGGGCCACCAATTGAATTGTACTCGAAAAGGCCTCACCCCTTAACTGCACTTTAAGTATGCATGTGTTTTCTGAAATGTTATTGTATTTTTACAAGTTTTATTTTAAATTGCTTCGTTCGTACCTATTTGTTTCCGGTGGTAACGCATAATTTAAAAGAAAGTATTTTTTTTACTTTTTTCTTTTAAAAGACTTTTTCTTTTATGTAACATTTGGATCTGTAATTAAAATTATTATTATTATTTTGATTGTTCTCCTTTCTTCTGTCAATATAGAAACAATAAAATACGCGAAATATTATCGCAATATAAAATAAAATCGCAATAAACACAAAGTCATTGTGAGCTTTAAAAAAAAATAAAGTCTTTGAAAGTACTGTTAACGTGAAAGGCCTTTATAAAATTAACTAAGTATGTAAATGAAGTATTTCAATACATTCTTAGGAAAATTAATCGATCTGTGTTTATAGGGTTCCGTAAGCAAATGCCAAAATCGGACTTCTAATAATACCTTACCTACAATCATTTACCAGATAAGAAAGCTAATGCAAAAATAGGTTAAAACCTTTTGATTAAATTTAGAATCTTAAGAAGTAGGTATTAAATGTTTACTTAAGTTTTCTTTTTACCGCCTCACGCATCCGTGAGTCGCACAGATAAATCACACAGTTGCTACATAACATACTGACTACAGTATGTTGCGTTAAAACTGTATGATTGTGATGACAGAATAAATTATTTAAACCAAAATGTATCACAGACATTTAATTCGGGGACTGTTTACACTACATCAATGAAAAATTGGATTGAAGTAGTATTCTGTGCAGCGAAACGACAAAACCGAGGGAATATCGAAAATATTAACCAATATAACTGTGACGCGAAAATAATAAATGAAGCTTTGTAAGCTTTCAACAGATAACTGTCGAGTGAGGTTAAATAAGAGACATTTATAAACGGTTTAATAGACTTTTATACAATAATTATTACGCACAATATATTTAAACAGATCTCAATAAAATAAATGTTTTATTAATTCAATAACGTTAATAGCAAAACCTTTTTTTTTTTTTTTAAGGTTGGGAAATCATCCAATGACTGCTCCCGCTCTGGGTGGAACGGAAGGGGGTGTCAGACTCTTACTGACTAAAACCCATCCATGTTCCTTCCGTAGCCCTTTATGTTCCGGGGTAGCGGTAACCCTTTCGGACAATCCCGCTTACCCGGCAGGCTTGGCCCTGAGGGGCCCCTTCATATGCTGACATGTCTTTGAGGCGCGCGTGGAACATATACGCGCCGTCCGGCACGGGTCTGGTGCTGATCGGACGGTGAGTCACCCATTACTCACCGCCCGCAGGCCCGCGCCTACGGTGGCCGGAAGTCGTCACGTGGCTTAATAGCATAACCTATTTCTGTAATTGTATCTAACTCTAAGTCATTATAAGATCTATAAACATAATGGAATGACAATAAATATAAGAATATGAATAAGATAAGCGCACTAAAATCATGAACAGACAGCCACTGACTTAGCTAACAATAGCTTATCTGTGGCCTCCCTCTGACTCTGTGCCCCAGCCCAGAGTTAGTTCCTCATTTATTTGATTATTTGAACCGGAACCTCTGCAAAATCAAATCAAGGACTACGGCGGGATAGATGATATTAAGATATGTATTTTATAATAAGGAAAAACATTAATTTTAGCAGATGGCAGCCCTAATGTAGCCGCAATACATACATATCGATACATCACTCACTCACTCACTTCATTGACAATATCTCACATTCATTACAATGTCAGATATGACATTGTTAATTTCTGATCCAAACTCCGGTCTGCTACTGAGAAATTCCTAATAGAAAAACCAAACAGCACTTTGCCCGACCTGGGAATCGAACTTCATGTTCAGCAGTAGCTGTGGTGGCCAATGAGGCAGCCGAGAGAAAATAAATATTCAAAACATAATTGTATACCTACGCAAACATTGAGTTTCAGTGTTCAAATTATGAGAACATGATGATACGCACAAAAAAAAATATCGGTATACTCAGCCGTATCACAATATCACAACTCGACCAAATAAAATCATTCACTCTTAAAAAAAGTCTGCTTTCCGAAACCCCGGGCGCTCCGCTAAAAATGTTTTTTTTTTGCTACACCATAATAGGTTGTAAATTAAATTAATTGCTAAAGGATTGATTTTCATGTAGAATTTACTTTGATGGTATGGTTTAAAAATTTTTGTTCTTCTCGCTTTTCAATAATTGGTCGGGAACAAAGAAGGGGTAGTTGGTCGGAAACAAAAAACAACCCCTTCTTTGTTCGACATCCTAGGGCTTATTATTTGGCCATGGAGCTTGGTGTTAACTAGATGAATCTGACATCGTAATTCAACTACAGCAAATATTAGCATTGCTATTCAACATAACTGCTAGTATTTTGGGCACGTTCCCGGATAGCAGCGATGTCGACGAGTTATTCGACGTCGAAGTGTCATTTTTGTTTTTGTATTTATTGTGGGTATACATGGTTATGTAGACAGTCATTTAATTTTTAATACCCACGTAAATAGTTCGTTAATAATAGCTCCAGCACGGTTTTGTTGAACGGCCCTAGATTTTCTAGCATTTTTAAAGTGAAACTTTTATTACATCGTCACAAACTTTTTCGTCTGTGTGTTGCATGTCGCGAGACGGTCGGCCGCGGAGTAGGGATAAAGTGAAAGACGCTCGTCCGAGCAGCCAAGGCCAATATGGCGGCGCTTATAGTGTCAAATGTCTTTAATGTGAAAAAAAGTTTTACTTTTACCGTGGTTTCATAAAACCACACAATCCTTTTTTGTTTTGAAAGATTATTGCGAGTAAAATACTACAAAATGAAATAGTGTCGAATATACTGATTACGTCGAACACTACCTATTTTATTTTGAACTGTAGTGCTATTCTGTAAATATCTCATCGTGAAAATGTGGGTTAAGTGAGTTTAAAGTGAGTGTCAATGTGTCAATTCCTAGTATATTAGGTTGATCGACAGTTCACTGAAGTGAGCGTGACACTTCAGTTCCACGGTGAGATTTTTATAGAATCGACCGGTTGGTGACTTCTGAGGTGCCGCAAGGTACTTGCTCTCATAGGGTGCAATGCCTCCCCAAGCCTCCCTAATTAAAGAGATCCGTAATCGTTATCTGGGAGCCATCCGTGATTGTATGCTTTTCAAAAACCTAGCTACTATACGGATTTATAAAAATGTCTCTTTACTATTTGCATTTATAAAACAAAAGCTTTTTATAATCGTCTGTTGATCTCATTAGCCACTGAAACTCTCAACTGGAGTAAGCTAAGTCCGTTTTGAGACTATTTTATAGTATTAGAATATATTACCAATATCGCACAACGAACGGCGCAGCTTGACCACACCCCAGGATTTTATACAAAATTCGTAAATAACCTAATAGCTTACGAATGGGTGCCTTCGGTAAAATCCGCCTTCTCCATTCTCACTCTCATAATACTATAATATGTATATGATTGGGTCGGCAAAGTTGATTGACACCGCATACGCGTGGGTATTACGTGCCCTACCCATATTGAATCAATCAATCGAATAGCGAAATGATAAGCTAATAATATAATCAGATGTTGCCACCTAAAACCGCAAGACACCATTTTGACCAACTAATCGATGACGCATTGACGCCTCGCGTGGTCGAATGTTCACTATTTCCCTATCTCCTGAAACCCACCCACCCTCCACCCTCAAAAAAACGGATGACACTGTACCCAGTTCCAAACTTCGTTAAAATAATTTCAGATGGGCCGGTGCACGCTGCAACTAAATAATCACCAGACATGCAGATAAAATATTGCTATCCCATCCGAATAATTAACTTAAGCCGAAAGCCGACAAAAAACCCGTTATACCGGCTTTTCCGGTTTTTATAAGTCATGCGGCTCTCACCTTCGTAATTGGCGCTGGCGGGGCAGCGCGTGGCACGGCAGAGATTTTTAAAACAGGTTAATATGGTTACTTCGATAGCTCTTTGCTGTCGGTATTTTCGAGTACTACGTCGAAAAAATCCGAACTTGTTTGGAACCCGTTAACCCGATATACATCGACATAAAAATCAAACAAAACCAATCCTTTGTTAGGATTGTCTCTCAAAAAAGCGTAGCTTAACCCGATCGATCGGTTCTTTGCCAGGATTCATCAAAATATACATAAGGTTCCACACGTATGTAGTAATATAAACCTTTCACAGGTAGATACCGACACAATGCCCAATATTCCCGGCTACTGCATCCCGGAGTCGGATTTTGTGAAATAGTCCTAAACGCAGGAAAACTTCCTAGGAATTGCCGTCCAATTTAGCTTAAACGCAGTCACGCGTAAGCGATCCACAGTTCGCTTTAGTATATCCATTTCCTGGAAACTATAACAATATTGTGAACTCTAACTCAAACTCATAGTATATATTTCAAATAAACCGTTTACAGAAACTTTTCAATTGTCAAAGGGTCAGTTAGTCAGAAAAATGTCCATTACAAAACGTAGATCTCTATGGAGAACAACTATGAATTTGAAAACAATGGGAAAAGTATGTTTATTTCAAATAAACCGTTTACAGAAACTTTTCAATTGTCAAAGGGTCAGTTAGTCAGAAAAATGTCCATTACAAAACGTAGATCTCTATGGAGAACAACTATGAATTTGAAAACAATGGGAAAATAGCACTCATCACCTCTTTGATTGTCTTTCTTTCTCTAAATCTCTATCTAATATGTAATTGTAATTACAAAGTTAAAATAATTCATGTATTTTGGAATAAGTGTCATTGATAATTATTACGAGTAATTAATTTCATTCATAATTGAAATTGGGAAAAGGCAACATTGTTATTTTTCAGTTTATACATTCATAATCGTGACTTTGTCGAATTATTTTGTAAGAAAAAAGCAAACAAAAAAAGATAACTGAAGAATATTTTTTATGACAGTTGATTTTTTGAATTAGTATTCTTTGTATTGCCGCCGTCTGATATATTAGGTACCTTAGAGTTATGTCATAAAAAAAACCTTGTAAGTATTGAAACAATTTACTATGCCAAATTCATATTAAAGTTCTCACAATCATCACCATCATTGTCCTGCCGCTATCCCAATTTATTTGGGGTCGATGCAACATGGTTTTTTTTCTCACTTTTCTATAAGTCGTCATCTCGGTAGACATTCTCTATCAAACCATTTCACACAGTCCATCCATCATTTCTTTGGGTGTCCCGTACTCGTGTTTCCCAATTCCTCCGCATAACATGTCAATACCAACCGATTTCCACACAACTTTTCAGTCACCGGTGTCACTTTCAGACTTCCTTTTAAATACTCATGTGGTATGTTTGTGTTCCTTTTTCCTTTAAAATTGACTATGCCAATATCCTCTCACAGAAATGATTTCCGTGAATTCCTGTCTGATAATTCGAATTTAATACGATACGGTACGATTTTGTTCGGTACCTTCTGGTAATATGGTCGTAGAAAAAATAAGAAATAATAATATTAATTACGTGTTGTTTATTTATGCAATAATACATCGTAACCGTTTTGTTCTACCTGCATGACATTTAATGAGGCTTTTGCTAAAAAATACTTAATTTAAAC
Source organism: Hyppa rectilinea (assembly GCA_951799385.1). NCBI lineage: Eukaryota > Metazoa > Arthropoda > Insecta > Lepidoptera > Noctuidae > Hyppa > Hyppa rectilinea. The sequence continues at coordinate 28,264,727 of OX637300.1, read as the reverse complement.
AAAATCATTCATTCATTCTAACTAGCCTTTTCCCAACTATGTTGGAGTCGGCTTCCAGTCCGGATGCAGCTGAATACCAGTATTTTACATGGAGCGACTGCCTATTTGACCTTCACAACCCAGTAACTGGGTAATACGATATTCCTTGGTAAGACTGGCTGACAGATCTTTTTCATTTCAAACAAAGTATTACTTTGAATTTTAAAATTAACTGAATGTTCATGCACGTAACAAACATTTTCAAAACAAGATCGGTACATATGTAGCGTGGTGGTGATGGGATATTTAGTAAAATTTTTCAATTATTATGATGTGGCGGCCTTTGAAACTCGAACCAAGCGTTTTACGGGCAATTGCACTGTTATAATGGATATCGGTTTTCGCTAAATTTACCAGCTGTTACTGATAATGTTTTACATTAACTGCTTAATTGAATTGCTGACAGCTATCTATAATCACTTACAGATTTATTTTTATGTAATTATATTTTGCTTTTGTTTGCTAATGGAACGATTTTCAACTGTCATGTTCATAAAATAAATTCGGTATCATTCCAGGAACTGTGTTATTTTAATCCCACTTACTTGTCCAGCTATTCGTCAATCAATAAATAATTGATATGTTATTACTCGTGAAAAGAGGGATGCACACAAGTTCCATAAACCTTAATTAATCCGGTTTTTCAAATACGAAAACCCGTATTTTCATCGCTATTTTTTTATTGGAACTCTCATATTTCAGTTGTGTGGGTTACACTACTACTTTTGCAAACATAATTATTTGGATAAAAATAAATTGAGCACTATGATTTTACTGATATCAATAAGTTATCAGGGAGCAGTGGTGGCCCATTGATATCGGCTCCGGATAACGAGCTGCAGGTCGAGGGATCGAACCCAGATAGGCGCTTTACTCCATGTAGAATATTTCATCACCCTTGTTCTCAAAACGGTGAAGGAAAACATCGTGAGGAAACTGTCGTGACCTAGAATCAAAAATTTGAAGACATGTGACATCTACCAATCCACACTCAGTGTGGGTCAGTGTGGTAGATAACAGACCCGTCGAAGAAAGGAGGTCTGGTTTCCCAGCAGTGGGAACAGTATGATGATAATTTATCATGTAGGCTGCTACTTCCTTACAGCTATTTTCCAAAAAGCCGCCGTCTGGTCTATTACCGTTACTTCCGTATTAGCTGCGATGCCTAATAGGGACATGACACGCAGCTGAGTGTAATATTGATGTTATTCCTTGTAAATCAGGAACTTCCTCATTTAAGACGAAGCTTTAAAACGCTACCTCCGCCCCTAAATGCAACGCACATTATGTGACTCTACGTACATATATACTAAAAGTGTCGCTGCACAAATAAGGCAGTTGCTGGAATGATTAATTTTGTTGTTCTAACAACCATATTAATCCATAAAAATAAATACTATGAGTTTGAGTTACTCATGGCAGATAAATTACCTGCCATGAGTATTTATATATGTAAAATACATTAGATTTTATTTAAATATATTTAATTGCATTATACGTGAAGGTATATTAATATTTTAGTTGAAAACCACACGAATACATATTCTTCTGTTCTTGTTGTCACTTTTAGTTTAAGTATCTTTTTTACTTTTCCGTTCGCGTGTCAGCTAAAAGATATTTCTCAAGGAATAAACAGCAAGATTGTACGCAGAATATATTTATAATGGATTTTATTTGCTCCATTTAATTCAGTTAGAACTTAGATGCGATTTCCGTGTAATTCTTTTGTTTGCAACAAGAATGGCTCTCTCTCCATTTTTGCATTTCTGGATAATCACGGTTTATTTCCAATTAACTGTTTGTGTCCGAGTTATCCGATCTCGTTCGTTATCCGTCTTTTATAAAGACGACAATTAACAGAGTATGTTCTAGAAACTCGCGTAATCAGATATTAGCGCTACCTCTACTGATACAAGATATTGTCTTGTTCACAATTATGTAGATGTCAGTAACAGTCGGTTACTAACAAACAATGGTATTATTTGTTTCTTTATTTATTGATCGGCTCTTCAACAGTGCGAGTACACTGCTAATGTGTAATTTGTACATCACTAACTTAAGTTAGTAGTGTTAATTAATTAACGAATTTCTTTAAAGTTGTTATAAAACGACGCTCATAATTATTGTTATATGCCAAATCGTTTTACAATTTACAATACTCAATACTTTTATTGCATTCTACATGTCTTGTATTCTTAGGTGGTAAAAACTTATAATAACTAACTAACTTTTAATAACTTTAATCTTCCTCCATCCATCAATTCCTGTACATCAGATCTCCCATTGTATCAAGAACTGGGGACTACCATCACCTCATGAAGCGGTATTATTTTAATGTTCACAGTAGGAAAGAGATAGAGCTATACGTCTGTTGTTTGTATCCGTTTTCCTTTTGTGTTCGTCAAACATACGTGTAATGTACTCAAAAACGCGTGGGTATTATATATTTCGATATTGATTGCCAGTGTCGGGAGGCAAGCAGAGAGAGCGCTGCCGGGCAGTTTTGAAGTAATATTCATTTTCATACATTTAATTGCATTCAATTGTGAAGACCTTACAGAGTTAGAGGAGCTCGTGGCTAAGTAATAACAGCCGCACGGATCGATCCATCAGGTTAAGCTAAGCTTGCCGGGGTTGGTCCTTGGGTGGGTGGGTGACCATCTTTACATATCGAAACTCCCCCGTGCCTCGGAAAGCACGTTACGCCGTTGATCCCGGCTGTCATTTGTGGATCTTTGACAGTCGTTACGGGTAGTCAGTAGCCCGGAAGTCTGACAGCCAGTCTTACCAAGGGGTATCGTATTACCCAGTAACTACTGGGTTGTGGAGGTCAGATAGGCGGTCGCTCCATGTAAAGTATTTTAAATGGAGCGAGGTATTCAGCTGCATCCAGTCAGACTGGAAGCCGACGCCAACATAGTTGGGAAAAGGCCAGACAGATTGATTGAGTGTGAAGAGCTTACAATAGGTTTAAGTAAAGGACAGCTACGGACCCACTAGGGTACAACAAATCATTTAAAGTAAAATAAAACTAATACATAATGAATTCATACTGATATTAAAAATTCGAAAGTAACTCTGTGTCTCTGTCTATAAGGTACCTTTTCATGCCTAAACCACTGAACAGATTTCGATAAAATTTGGCAAAGAGATAGAATGCATCCCGGGGAAGAACATAGGAACATATAATTTATGTCTCAAAAATATCCTCCGATATTCGAGAGCAAAAGCTGATTAACTACATAATTATAATCAGATCGTTATCAGAGATCCACTTTGTAGTAGTACGTATGTTTATTCCGTATGTTTTTCGCACGAAATAGAACAACAGCAAAGGCTGGCTCGAATTCCTGATTGTTTGTAATGTAACTTTAGCAAGCATTACATAGATCCGCGGGCTAAACGCCTCTGGCATTTCTACAATTAAGGCTGCTCTCTCGAAACTTTAAAAAACCGTGCGAATGAAGCAGCTTTTCGTAGGCATTTACAGTGAAATTACATCAGAAAAAAAAAGTCTAATCTAGAGGATTACAAATGTGATGTTTTGGTTTTTTATATAAAAACAAAAGAACACTTACTTTACATGGAGCGACCGCCTATCTGACCTCCACAACCCAGTAGTTACTGGGTAATACGATACCCCTTGGTAAGACTGGCTGTCAGACTTCCGGGCTACTGACTACCCGTAACGACTGTCAAAGATCCACAAATGACAGCCGGGACCAACGGCGTAACGTGCTTTCCGAGGCACGGAGGAGTTTCGATATGTAAAGATGGTCACCCACCCACCCAAGGACCAACCCCGGCAAGCTTAGCTTAACCTGATGGATCGATCCGTGCGGCTGTTATTACTTAGCCACGAGCTCCTCTAACTCTGTAAGGTCTTCACAATTGACGACGTACTCATTCGCTTAGCCTGAAAGGTTCTCAGAACACCAACGGAATTTGATGCATGTTACTGGGAACTGGAAAGCCTAATTAATCCTAACAAAATCTATTTCCATGTAACGTGCACTCACGTTCATGGAATATCAACAATGTAGCCTCATATCGTGCCCTGTCATAAGCTGCGGTACCGAGAAGCTTTGCTGTTAGCAAAGTTAGCCAACATCCACTGAATTGGCCAATCCACCTTAAACAAGAAATATAATTTTGTATTGATTTATTGGACAAAAATGATTAAAAGTATCAATTACGTAAGGAGTCGCTGTATTTTAAATATTGATTGATAACTTTGAGAGCAGTGACGACACGGTTGGCGCAGTGGTTGAGCGATTGACTTCTGCGCAGCATGTCGCGGGTTCGATTCCCGCACGGAACAAATATTTGTACAACCTGCAAGTATTTGTTCCGGGTCTGGGTGTTTTTCTATCTATAATATGTATGTATTTACAAAAAAAAAATGTATATAAGTAGTTTATCAGCCATCTCGTTACCATAACACAAGCATTAACTTGCTTAGCTTGGGACTATATATGGCGTTGTGTGGAATGTCCAAGGATATTATTATTATTAGTGATGGCCCAGAGGTGTCGGCTCTGTCTTGCGAGTTTCTAAACTTGTGTATTTAATTACAGTTAAAGTTGAAGTAGGTATAATAGCAGCAAGACCAGAGGTGGGTTCGAACCTGAGCAAGCGCTTTACTTTGTGTAAATAATTTCATCACTAGTGCTCTCAAAACGGTAAAGAAAACGTCATGAGGAAACCGGCATATCCTAGATTCAAAAATTCAAAGACATGTGCATCAACAAAGCCGCAATGAACCGGGATGGTGGATTATGGCCCACTTCTCTCACTGAGAGGAAGCCTGTGTCCTAGTGCGAGCATTAAAAAGGCTGAATATACTTTACTTGAATTTAGGGTCTTGACGCAAAACGTCACTTTCGCTGAATGTCATTCACACGTCACATTCTGCGAAAATGACGTTCTGCGAAAGTGACTTTGTGCGAAAATGACGCTTTGAGAAAATGACCTTATGCGAAAATGACGTTTTCGAAAGTGACATTTTGCGAAAGTGATCAAATTTGCCACGATGACATTCTGCGAAAATGACGTTCTGCGTCAAGACCGAATTTAGTAGTGCGCAATTTTGGTAGACTCGATTTCACCTCGGACCGGCTTGGATATCACCTACACCCGATATATCGTAATTTAATTCCAAACTAAAAGTGGTCAACAGATCCAAATATTATCTTAATTATATCGTAACGGATAGATTGTGAGATGAATAAGAACTTGAAAGACAGAGTGGAACGTTGGCCGCGAAAAGTAACATGCTTTGCTAAATTTACCAATCAAGTGAAAATCACTTTGTTTAAATCAAAGGCCCATAAAGGCAGCATAAAAAGTCTGACACCAGGTTTCACTAACCACACTAGAAAGAAAAAAGAACTTTGTTTAATGCGTACTACCGGTCGCTTTACCTTACCACCTTTGGTACAATCAATATAACAACGCATCTAGGTGCCTATTTGGGTAACCGTAGTGTCGTAGTGTGTCCGTCATGTTGGCGGAGAACAAAGCCGACAATTTCTATGCTGTATTACGTAAAGCGAGTGCTTTATTTATGAGCCGTGTACATGATTCTGACAGTAGAATATTGAGAGCCATATATTATGAAGTTCATTATTTCTTTGTATATGGCTGTCAATATTCCGGCAAATAATTAAATCAGATTTATTTAATTAATTATTTTTAATCATTATTTTAATTGTAAATAATTCTTATCGTCTGAAAGTCTGAAATAAATATATATATATTTTTTTTATTTGTATCGATTCACCATGCTAGTTATTTATGGCTTTTGGAAAACCATTGTCTATGGCTTTGGAAAACTAATTTCCTTCTGTCCAATAGTCTATTAGCCTTTGTGGTCTTGATAAGTCTAAACTCTAGACATAAAGTCCGAACCTGGGGGTAAATTAACTTATTTGTGGAAGTAACGAAGAACCTAATAATTAAAACCTAATATCGAATGAAATTATAGATTGCCTCGCAGTAAGTACCAAGGGTAATCGTTCTTCGAACTCTTGGAAATTAAGATCATTTACTAGCGATGCTAACATTATTAAAGACGAAGAAGTGGCGGCCAGCGTGGAGTTTCTTGGAACTACGCGAGAACACCATTTGCTTAGTAGAATAATGGTTTGGTCGGGGTAAAATTGGTTTTCCTAATATGTCAAAGGGAATTTAATAGAATAGAATAGAATAGAATAGAATAGAATAGAATATTTTAATGAATGAAGTTAGTGAAAAGTTTAGGAATATGGCTCTAATGCAACGCAGCGTTAAGCCGCTACCCCGGAACACAAAGGGCTAAGGAAGGAACATGGATGGGTTTTAGTCAGTAAGAGTCTGAAACTCCCTAACGCTCCACCCAGAGCGGGAGAAGTCATTGGATGATTTCCCAGCCTTAAAAAAAATCTAAATGGTGCAAGTTGGCCTTAGATTAGAATTGATAGACTTCGGCTAGACAATAAGCAAACGAATGTAATACATTTTCGACTTCAAATCATTTGATTTTCACCCCGGTTGAATTATTAAAAATACTTAGATACCTACATCACTCTAAATAAAACAGATTACTAAATTAAATACAAATACAGCCGTCCAAACCACATAATATCCTACATAAACGCGGGCGAAGCCGCTGGTAAAAACTAGTTGAATATAAAATCGTTTGATATACCACTTAAAACTTCAAGACATAAAACTTAATTTTTGTTTATGTTATTTATACAGTTTAATAAATTATTTAAATTTATTTTTTATCATAGTTAGTAACCTGAGCAGATAGACCAAGTAACTGATAACCACCCGCCAAAATAGGTCGACTATTTCTGGGTCTTAGTTATAAAAAGATAACCTAACATGTCCAAGTGGCCCAAAATCCAGAGCTCATAAATTCTCCTAGTACAGTACAATACATACCGTGTACTATATTGCATTTTGTTCTAACCTAACCAGATTGCTCTGAATCGGGGAGTTAAGCGTAATGATTATATCAATTTTATATATTTCAAACGATATACCTAATGATTTCCGATTAAATAAACGTTATAGTCAATAAAGTTATACAAAATAAGTTTTAGAATATATAAATGTTACAAGTAAAGAAATTATATCAACAGTTATACCACGGAGTAAATACAAAGGTATGTTTACTTTGTATTTACTTCGTGAGTTATACCAACTGTTGATTTCTCACGCTTGTTATATCTTGTGAACGTTATTTAATAAAAACGAGAATAGGCGAAATGAATTTATATGAATAGAGACGCACTGGTCCGCGATTCCATGATAAAATATTTTAATATTCTCAAGTTTTTAATTTAGCATGAAGCTTATGCTCAAAGGCTATCTGATAGGACGCCCCAGTACCTGGCGCCATTTTTCTAAGATAGAGCTGCTTCTTAGCGTGAAAAATCGTTTACATCGTCTATTTTTTTTTTGCAGAAATTAATTGTTTAGTTTCTGAAAGCGAATTTCCAGGTAATAGACTTTCATGAAAAAGCTCCTTATTTCAATGGGATATTAAAACGATGTTAAGACCCCACTTACACCGATACTCCCAGGCAAAAGACTTAACATCTTGTTCATACCGGCAGCAAAATAATGAAACTATTTTGAACGTAATGTTTTATGATACCTACATAACATAACATAACATAATTAGCCTGTATTTTTTCCACTACTACGATACAGCTCTCTTCGAGGACCCAGTGTGGGTTGGTGGATTTTACTCGTCTACGATTGTTTTGTTCCAGAACATTTTCCTTACAGTGTTTTCTTACACCGTTTTGAGAGTAGTGATGAAATTATTTACACAAAGTAAAGCGCTTGCTCGGATTCGAACCCACGACCTACAACTCATAAGTCGAGCCAGTTACCACTGTGCCACTGCTCCTGCTGTTATGATACCTATTTGAACTTTAACAACTGGAATTGTTAACAATAGAAATTAATAATTGTTCACATGCATTGTGATTCAGACCTTTGCGGGATTACTGTACTTAAATTGGTATTTAATGAAATACTGCCACTGATTAACTGATACTCAATGTGGGTAATAATACTGCGCCAGTTCAACTACATTTCGTGTTTTTTTTGCAATAATGACGTGTAAATTTTCATGCGATTTTTTTCACTGACGGTTTCATGTTTTTAATATTTCTGTGGTTTCATGTAATTGCGTCGTTTGACAATAATCGTAGTCAACCGAATGTTAACTTTGACAAACGGATTGGAAAGCCATTTTTTTTAAGGCTGGGAAATAATCCAATGACTTCTCCCGCTCTGGGTGGAGCGGAAGTGAGTGTCAGACTCTTACTAACTAAAACCCATCCATGTCCTTCCTTAGCCCTTTGTGTTCCGGGGTAGCGGGAACCCTTTCGGTCAATCCCGCTTATTGGAAAGCCCTTAGGCGGTCAAAATGTTATGGAGATGAAATGTTAATGTACTTGTACAAGAACGTTACTAAATTAAGTCAACACATTTTCGTAATTTTAGCCTGTTTTTTATATTACAGCCATCTAAAAAATTGATTAACAATTCAATTGTTTTTAATATACAAGCAAAGACTTGTAATTGGCTTCCTGTTGACTATGCGTTCCTTACTATTAAGCTTTTAAGCTGTTTGTCTTCCATGTTTAAATGAATAAATAAATATTAATTATTATTCAGAGAAATATTTTAAGTCGGTAACTATAAAAGTAAAATTGCGAAACATAAATCACAGCTGATAAAATAAGATGCTGACTTCCGAATCAGTCGAATCAATTTGCGTCTGTATTTTTGTGATAAGTCTAAGAAGAAAATAGTATTTCAAAAGGGGAATAAATCAGGAAATGATTCCAAACTTGCGTAAGTGAATCGTCGCCACATCATTTCCGGTAGACACACTGTAGGAATCAAGGAGCGTTAAATCTGTCTCGCCAGAAACCGCGTGGTTTGTATATTTATAAAGACAAGTTTATTCGCGATTTTCGTGTCTCCTCACTCCATTTGAAACGGAGCATTGAATATTATAAGAGTTTGTTCCGCCACTTCTTGTTTCCAGCTAAAGCACTAGGAAGTGGTCAAAAGCGGGCGTTTTGGTGGACTGTCTTATAATTGCACCTTCAAAAAGTGCTGATTTTCAGCCTAGTTTTAATAATTGACTTTTGATGTTTGTTTTTATTGATATTCCAACTTGAGAGTATAATGAAATCAACTTGACGCGAGACATGAATAGATTTTTACGGTTTTTGTTAACTGCTAACAGACGATATTGATCGCAGCCTCAAATGTTATGCTTAAGCTTCACAATAATATCTATGTCCTCTGCCCACGATGTTTTGAAGACGAGACGAAAACATTGTGAGCTATACCTATTTCTAAAAATACGAAGACCATGGCAAAAACGCGCGACTTAAACATAATTATAATTGGAAAGGTTTTTGAACCGAAAACACATTTATAAAAAAAAAACTAATTTACGTAATCTTTATTCCGTGCGTTCCCGATAACTCGACTGAACTGTCTTTTTTAACCACTGTTCTAGCGGATAAATTCTCACCTATGCCTACATAATTGACACATAATTATGTTTAGTTTTGTGTTTCATGCCATGTTAGGCCGCCAAACCACTTGCACCGCCGCGGCGGAGGTAGACCTCACTAAGGGTAACTCAATTATATTATTATTACATAAAGTTTATTATTTATCAAAACGGGAAGATGCTTGCCGACCGACGGCTCGTGGAGCCATGTAGTTGTAAAATATTATTAGTTTAAAAGTTCCACTTCAAAAAACTTTTTGCGAACAATATTTTTCGTGTTTTGCAAAATGCATAATTATTGTAGATACAGAAATGGAATCTATAATTTTATTTGATATGATCATCAGTTAACAAACTAAACGATTTGTATAAAAGTCCCTAATTAAAATAAAGAGAAAAAAAAAACTAAACGATTGATATAATTATAGTGTTTCACGCCATGTTGGCCCGACAAACATGGTTAGGTTCATTAATTTCATATTGTAATACTTAAATGCAATTCAAACTGTACTCTGCCAGATAGACGCGCGAGTAGCGCGGACACTTGGTTTAAAGCGGTTTCTCCAGTAATCCATCAAAATCAGAGTCAACGTAATAATTTTCATCTATTTTAATTAAAAGTATTATGACTCGATAAATCATTATTAATGTAGTGAATGTATTTTAAATAGTTATTTGAGCTTTACGTGAGAATAAAATAAATGCAAAGTCGAAAAAACAATTGCCGTCGGAGACGCAAAGTCGTCGCCAACCAACTACAATTTACTGAAGATAGATAAACTGATTAAAAGATCAAGAAATTAGCAAGGAACAACAATTTATATTTTTGATTTTATTTTTTGTAAACTAATTTTCATGGAAACTTTGATTAAAATATTATTAGTTTAAAAGTTCCACTTCAAAAAACTTTTTGCGAACAATATTTTTCGTGTTTTGCAATATGCATAATTGTAGATACAGAAATGGAATTAGACTGGTGTTAGCGAATGTTAACTATTGTTCAATCCGGTTCAGTCGCAGACTTCCGTGAAACACGACAACTCTTACTTAAAGACCCAGGGATCAATTAAATTTCATATTGATAGACTTCGGATAGACAATAAGCAAATGAATGTAATATATTTTCGTCCTAAAATTATTCTTAGATTGATTTTCACCTCAATTTGAAAATAAAAAACACTTAGATACATGACTTTAAATACAAATACAGATTACTAAGTTTAATACGAAAATAGCCGTCCAAACCATTACTATTGACTAAATACAATATTTTAATACAGATAATAGGTAATACGGGCAGGTGTCCGCAATGAGTAATATTATTACAAAATCTCCAATATTTGCAACTGAATCTATAATTGTATTTGATATAATCATCAGTTAACAAACTAAACGATTGTTAAAATTATTGTGTTTCACGCCATGTTGGCCCGACAAACATGGTTAGGTTAATTAATTTCATATTGTAAAACTTAAATGCAATTCAAACTGTACTCTGCCAGATAGACGCGCAAGTAGCGCGGACCCTTCGTTTAAAGTGGTTTCTCCAGTAATCCATCAAAATCAGAGTCAACGTAATAATTTTCATCTATTTGAATTAAAAGTATTATGACTCGATAAATCGTTAATGTAGTGAATGTATTTTAAATAGTTATTTGTGCTTTACGTGAGAATCAAATAAATGAAAAGTCGAAAAAACAAGTCCCGTCGGAGACGCAAAGTCGCCGCCAACCAATTAACTGTGAATTTTACTGCCGATAGATAAACTGTAGTTACTGATTAAAAGATCAAGAAACTAGCAAGGAACAACAATTTATATATTTGATTTTATTTTTTGAAAACTAATTTTCATGGAAACTTTGTGAAATAATTTTCCTTAAAAAAGCAAAATTAACTTCCGAAATCACGTAAGTCACACAAATTTTTTACACAGTTAGTACTTAAAGTTTTATCATCTCTAACTTTTTCCGACGGCACTTAAAATCTCCATAAAACAATGTTTTCCGGCGTCAATACACAATTAAATATCGTAAATTGTATATTAATAAATCTGCTGGTTCATATTTAAGGTAGTTATTATGTTTATTTCCGGTTTAAAGTTGAATTCAATTTTTAAATGAACTTTTAAAGTCTTTAACTTTAAAAGTGAGTTTAAAAATTGAATTCAACTTTAAACCGGAAATAAACCACCAAAAAAATATGAGGAAAAACGAGGTAATTTAAATTAAAAATATATTTTAAAATACTTACGATTTTTTTTTTTTTCAATTTTTTTGATACACAATTTCCAAAGAGGAACACTGAATGTCCGGATAAACTAGAACGCGCGCTTCCGGTCGCACTGAGTGCAGAGCGTGGAATGACGCTGGCTGCACCTGCGAATTACGTACTCCCCCACCTACCTCGGTACTGAAGTATACGCCCATCAGCAAATTTATAATAATCTGTTCAGTTTTTTAAACGACCTAATACCGATATGCAATGCGCCCAGTTTTGATCGCTAGTAAGTGGATTTTAGGGTGTTTGTTTATAGATTAATGTTAGTTTTTCTCATATTAGTCAAATATTATTCAAATTTAGTCACTTTTAACTTTATTTGTTTACTTGCAGCATGTTTTTTAAAAAGTAAGTATTGAGTAGCGGAGGGTTGTGGATTTAATGCATCACAGACAAAGAAATTATTCATAAGTTTCCATACCTTTCAGCTACAAATAATAAAATCCTTAGTGGAATGAAAAAGACTGATTTAGATGATAAGTGCTAAGAATTAACTTCGGTTCTTCGTTAAATGGGAGTAAACGAGAACTTTTAAAGTTTTGTATATTTTTTCTTTAAACTCCGCCTACATATCTGTTTAGGTTTTTGATAATGTAGTTTGTTTCTGAAAAGGTTTAAGTAGGTGTGTTTTTATTTCGTGACTTTTCCGTGAGGTCAATCCTAAATTTAATAATTAAAATACCAAATGTGACTGTGTAGGATTCATAATAATAATTAATATGTATATAGATTTGATTAATATGTGAAATGTGTCTTTAACTGTTTGTGTTAAGATACTTTTTCCATAACTAGTTTGTGGTTGTTGGTTCTATTCATTGTAAAGATGTACTGTTTTTACAGGAAAGAGATGGAGCTAATAATAGTTCCGTCTCATTTTAAAACTGAAGTGGGTGGACTCTCAGTTGGGAAGAGATGGAGCTACACGTCCCGTATAGCTCCGTCTCATTCTCACAGTGTGGTGAGGGTTTCTTTCAGGTTTATACAACAGCATCATACGCGCATTCCGTATCCAAGTAACATACACTTGTCTTTTATGAGGAAGATCAACAATAAGGTGTTGTTGAGTTTTACTAAAACTTTTAGCTAGCTATTATACTGAATGAAATCTTGATATTAAGGTAAAAAACCGGTTGCAGTTCTCTTTTTTGTCAACTTATCAAATTTATTTGAACTAAGCGTAAATGTGTAACCTGACGCTCGTAGAAACTCGTAGCAGCATACAAATGGTGCGTAGCTGCGTAGGTATGGTGTGTAGCTGCGTAGGCCGTAGTTCGTAACGCGGCGTAGCACTCAGCCGAAATTTATCTCTATTGAGAAATTGTAAGACTATGAGAGTGGTGGGATTTCCTTAATTTTTCACATTAATATTTAAAAAAAAAAATTAAGTATCGCAGTTGGACATAGGCCTCTCCCAAGCTTGTTACGTCGACGGATTCTGTGCTTCTCGCAGCCAGATTTATTCGCGTTCCAGCGGTTTGCACAAGGATGTAAGAGATGAGGAACTCATATTCTCAAAATGTTGCAAGACTGCGCGTGGTTTTGTGTTTGCTTCTTGAGACGAACAAATCTTTATTGTATTAACATGAATTGCTGTTCGTTAGTCTCGCAAAACTTAGAAAATTTGAAGAAAGAAACATGTTTTATTTTTTGGTTTTGTTCGTTTAATACAGGGGTGTTTTAAAAAGAAAAAAGAGGTAGTGTAGGTAGATAGGTAGGGTTGGTAGCTAGCTTAGGTAGTTAGGATAGGTAGGTAGGTAGATAGGTAGAGTAAGTTGATAGGATAGGTATGTAGGATAGGAACATAGGGTAGGGTAAGTGCGCCGTAAATAAGTACGTCGTGCTACCCTTGCGGAGCCGCAACTGGTAAAGCTGGTTGAAATAAATCGTGGTTTCCAATTCTAATTTCAGTACAATGCGCACCTCATCTAAGTCAGAAATCGAAATTATGGCAAAATTAATTACCTAAAGTATTTCAACACCAAAGCAATAAAAAAATAGTCTGTGCATTTTTTATACAAGTTTCAAAGCGAAAAATAGTATCTATGCCTTGTATTCAAATTTCCCCGTTACTGTTAGAAGCCACTAGTTTTTGTGTATGAATAAAGGTTGTTATAAAATTCAAATGAAAAACATGCGGTGACCTTTTTTGCTATCGGGGAATGGAATCAGTCCGAATCTCAAATTTACCATCATCTAGGAGCTCCGGTGATTGAAACATAAAATTATTAACATGATATACGTGAATGAACACGAATATGGGATTGTTCCAAGCCTCCGGCAAGTTTACAGATTTCATCATTCGTAGCGGTTTGCTACGAATTTCAACACAAATGCTACGAGAAATGTATCTCGTAGCAACAGTCTACGCAATGGTATGAGCGACCGTAATAATGATTTCAACAAGGTATTGGGTTCTATTATAGGAAAATAAACGTCATTTTGTGTATTGGTTTAGTATATTAATTTAACTATTGATGACAAAAAATCACCGAAGCTTTTTTCCAGCCCATCCGGTGTTTTACTGACGAGAAGCTAATCCGATTGAGAGCGTATTTTCCCGCTAAAATAGTAGCGTTAACTCAATTCTATACATCCTTTACCAAACAAAAAGCCTTTCACATCCGATCATGTTATAACAATAAATGTGCCTCCACAAAGGCTACGCAGTACTGACGGGAAACTGTCTAAAACACAGAATTTAAAAAAAATTAATTCGTTGCGCTACGCACACCTCGATGCTTTACGCCATAGCTATGAACGTAATGTATGAAGTTACATTGTAAGAAACATTTTTATATATAATGTTTTAGAGTTCGTAGCGCAACGCATGTCGCGACGGCCTACGCCGTAGCTCTGGACGTAGCGTTTGAAGTATCATTATTAGAAAGTTTTGTACATTTACTTATTAGAGTTCGTAGCGCTACACGTGGTTCGAAGCCTACGCCGTAGTTATAAACGTAGCGTATAAAGTTACATTGTAATACAGATTGTTAAATTTACTTTCTAGAGTATGTACCGCTACGTATGAGGCGACGGCCTACGCCGTAGCTATGAACGTAGCGCATGGAGTAACATAAGAAAGATTGTTACTTTTACTTTTTGAGTTCGTAGCGCTACGCTTGGCGCAACGGTCTACGCCGTAGCTATGAACGTAGTGTATGGAGTAACATTATAAGAAAGATTGTTACTTTTAGTTTTGGAGTTCGTAGCGCTACGCATGGCGCAACGGTCTACGCCGTAGCTATGAACGTAGTGTATGGAGTAACATTAAAAGAAAGATTGTTACTTTTACTTTTTGAGTTCGTAGCACTACGCATGGCGCAACGCCCTACGCCGTAGCTATGAACATAGTATATGAAGTTACATTGTAAGAATTTTTTTTACATATACGTTACAAAGTTTGTAGCGCTACGCTTGTCGCGATGGCATACGCCGTAGCTATGAATGTAGCGTATGTAGTAACATTATAAGAAATATGTATACTTTTTAGAGTTCGTAGCGCTACTCGTGGCTCCAAGCCTCATAGTGGTTCATAGCCACGTGGCTATGAACATAGCGTATGAAGTTACATTGTAAGATTTTTTTATTTTTTTATTTATCCATGGACATTACATACAACGCCATATAGTCCCAAACTAAGCAACCTAATGCTTGTATAATGGTAACGAGATGGCTGTTAAACTGCTTATATACTTTTTTTTGTAAATACATACATATTATAGATATAAAAACACCCAGACCCGTAACAAATACATAGCGAGACTATTTTGTTTGCCAAATTATTCAAGCTGCACGAATACAAAACTTTTTTTGGAGTTTTGGCTGATAAAAGGATGATTTTGTTTTGTAATCTTGCCTTCTTTGTTACCATCGTCCAATACTCATGTGTAATAACATCGTTAGAGAGCTCTTTTTTTAAACATAATAGAAATTTCTATGGCGCCTAATCCCAAACCCTTGCTCATTCAAGAGTTATACTGTCCCACCATATCAGTTTTACTAATAACAAAATCAGTATTTTTTTAGATATTTCATAATAATCCACTACATTACGCCTTTATTTTATTTAAAAACGTCGTAAGGTCGTGGATAATAATATCGGTGCTTCATAATCACTTAGCCGAAAGACATTCACTGCTGGACTTAAGCCCCCAACTTTAGTCCAGCAGCAAACGTAAAAGCAGGCACCGATTCTACAAGGTGAAATTGAATTCATGGCATTATTATAAGGGGTTACTCATCGTTATGAACAACTTTCACTATGGGAACAAATCTGAAATCACGAAAAAAATATCTGCTGTTCCATATATGTATTATAAATCGTCAAAATGTAGGTGAAAGTTGTTCATAATGATGAGTACAATGACCCCTTAAAATAATACCATGAATTCAACTTTACACCGTATACTTCCCTTCTTTTTACAAATTATTAAATTCAATAATTTCAATACTCAATATCTTTATTTCGTTCCAAAATGTACATAAGTTTACATTGGTTGGTGGGTTGTTTTAATGGAATAAAATGTTATTAAAGTATTTAAGTAAATAGGTATTTGTTGATATAGGTTTACATTATTTTAAACTATTGCGGGGTTTAATAATTATTTTAATTACTCAATTTGTATTTTAATTATTATTTTCACAATGTCAATATTTTATCAATTTGTTTCCGATTACGTACCTGAATAAACAGAATACGCAATACAACAACTCGAGCATACCACAAACAAATGCAAGATATATTTTTCATAATCTGCTTTAAATTAGATATTCCTATGAAAAGGAAATACGACCTCATCAACTAGCTACCTTTTGAAAGGACATTGAATATACCGAGAACCGAGAATTGATATCGGAATAATATCAGAATTCCTAGACTTAACTCCATTGTATGAAATGGATGTTTTCAAATCAGATGATACTTACAAAATAAAGACGCTTACACACTTAAAATAATATTTTAAAAAATGAGGAGGAAAAAACCAAATTTCATCAAAACCTTCTTACGCATCGCTGTCAACAGGAAAGTGTCCAATGCTGGCAGCATCACACTGGGGTCCACGCGCCTTCGTAAGGCGGTCATAATTATTTATATATTCAATAGTTTGTTTATTTTTCAATTGCAAATGCAATTACTTTGCTATAGCTGCAATACGTAGATTGCTAGCAAATAAACTTTGAATCAGTACTGGCATGGGGCGCTCGACGCGGTTCAACACCGATACAAGGTGTTGACAGTTGGACAGGTGGGTCCACTCAGGCGCTTCACTGGTTAAAATATTTAAAGTTATAGGATATATTTTAATGAAAACACAATTTAAGGTTTATATTTAAAAAAATATATGAATAAACAACGAAAGAGGTAAATAAAAAATTAAAACTAATCAATGTAGGTAAATAAAATCATCCATTCTATGAAATTGAAATTGTTTATTGAAAAAATTGATTATTACATATGTTTACAAATATAGTGCCATAAAACTAGAGGTACATAATAATTGGGTTCTACCTGAACTAGGAATAAACCTGTATCTCAGGCATCACACTCAAATGCTTATACATTATACATAGGTATTATCTAAATTTCCTTAAACAAATAGTAAATGGTGTTATACAATTTTATAAATGTTATTAGGTAGGTACTTTTGGACTACTACTATGCTACTTAGCACTATTTAACTAACTTATAACGCTACTAGACACTAGATATATCTTTGTTCGGGGCAATTTCCTGCTGGAAGTGATCCAAGGTGAATCCTTTAAACAGACCTCTGCCTAACTAGGAAGTTAAACGCAGGTCTGTGTTGCTGAAGACTCGTGACATTTGTCTAATGCGCTATCAATTACTATGGCTCCGTGAACGAGCACTTTATGCACGGATGAAGGTAAGTTATACCACGGGTACTCTCTCACAAGTCGCCTGGCCGTATCTAATGCATATTCTTCAAACTTTGTTGTATTTATTTTTAATCGTCGCGTAGACACATCGCTATTACAATATTTTTCAGAAAAATATCAAAACGAGTTTACTAGCAAAATAACATACTTGATTCATGAAGCTCCATTGTATTAAATATCACTTAATTAACAGGATTCTGTGAAAACAACCACTAATTACCGCACACGTAATGAGTCACTGATATAGGTGCACGTAGAACAAGAGTTGTGATCACTTTTGGGTTTCACTAAAGAATGAAACTATTTTTTTTTGTTAATGGCAGATCAACCATAGGTTTGTCTACTACTAAACCGGACTTGCCTGTGGATGCCACAGTAAAATTGCAGCCTCCAGCCGGAGCTTACAAAAACTTACAAAATAAGCGACTACTAGCTAAGGGCACCCCATGTGGGGTACGGACATTGGCGGCAGGACAACAAGGGACAGGCTGGATCGATTATATAATTATATAGATTAGAAAATATTATATGCGTTTTTTTTTAATTTTGACCTTTAGCCTCCACCGTGCATCGCCACGTTTTATGGTATGGCTGCCAAAAAAATAGGCCAGTCCTCTGATCCTGTGAAGAGTAGAAGTAGGAAGACAGATCCCATACCACTAGTGTGCCGCCCCAGCATTGCTCGCCCTGTTAGGAAAATAGGATGGCGCTAGGCTGTGGACACATGTTGGATCCCACATCTAAGGCCGACCAAAATTCCAGAGCATTCTTTTTCTACTCGAATTAGTGTTCCGACGCAGTAAGTTTTACAAGTAGATAAAATTAAAATAAAATTTACTTAATATTTTTTTTAGTAGATAAATAAACATTAATGGATAAACACAAACATGGATGCGCTTTAGTCAGTAAGAGTCTGACACTTCCTTTCGCTCGACCCAGAGTGGGAGGAGTCATTCGGTAATTTCTTAGAAAACAAGCTGGGTGGTATGCAAAATCGAAATCAAATATGGATCGATCATATATCTATAACACTATTCGATCAGATGCCCGACACCGGACCTGCCTGAATTACAATAGACTACAAAGCCGAACGTTCATACACTGAATTCAAAATATTCCAATAAAAGCAGAATTGCGGAATCTGTTCAGTCAACCGTGCTCAATGCTAACCAACGAACAGAATGTCATTGTATAAATGTAATAGATTAATACATAGGACCATGCATAAATCTACTGCATATTCAATGGAACTGTTGTCAATCTGTTCGCTCAAAGGACAACCAGTTGTGAGACCATTGAATTCTGTTTTTTTTTTTTAAATTACATAAATTATTTCAAGTTTATTAACTTAATGATGATATGATTTGGTTTGAGACACTTAAATACACTAGACTTACCTACACCTGATTTTAATTTGAGAATTTGAGTTATGTCAATCGCTCCTATGAAATCTCTCAAAAACTTAGCGTGAGCTGTCAATAGTGTCGCGGCGCGGCAGGCAGTGAAAACAAATATACCAAAATGTATTTATATTTAGCATGTCCAGAACCGACACTCACAGCGGCAACTCGAGCGGGTGGCATGGACAAAGCGCCGTTTGCCGATACCGCGCCCCTCGCCGCGCCACGCGCTGCTTATTTTTATTATTATGATTTTGTATTATTCATAAATACAAAGTTTATAGGATCTTAACTTAAGAACTATTCCCCGCAAGATCGTTAAGACTAAAGTCGTCTCCAGGCCGCCAGAACGATAAGAAATGTGTTTACCTATTTTGTATTTACGTTAAAAGCACAAATATTGCAGACACACAATCAGGACCCGATAGGAACTAAATTAACCATATCCAAATATCAGCTCAACTTTGACCTAACTTGACCGTTTTGACCTATTTTGAAACACCCTGCCGATATTCGCGACCAATCAATTTGTCACAATGTAAACATATGACTTCAATTTCGTTTGCGAAGCTCCGGGCGGAATACCAGTAAATGTAAGTTAGAGACGTCAAAGGAAGTCACATCTCGTCGTCCCATATCAATATGACGAGTATTTTTTAAGCCGCCTGACATGACAACCGGCTTAACAGAGCCTTGTCTCGGAAAAAACAATCAAATCAACAATGTAATGGTACACGAACGACATGGGACACATGGGGACAATGGGAGTTAGCACTTCGTTTTATTACTTACTGATAATTGTTATGCCAAACCCACCCCGCATTTCCCGGAATGTCCCGTATTTGAATCATAGTTTATGATTAAGAAATCTATCGTACTTAGGTTGATTGATGTTAGTAAAAATAAGAAGGTAAAATCTATGTTTTTCTCTTTCCACGAAATCCCGTTTTGTAAAACTAAACTGAGCATGTGTCCAGTAAAGGATAAAAAAATAGGACGCAACAAAGACCCGTGCGCGGCGGCGGAAATAAATGGTAAAACATTTTCTCGAAAGCAGTCATTTTTTATTCTAGTCTATTATGTTCTTGCAAAAAAAAATATCGTCGTATTTATCATGTTAATCTCAGTTATTAATGTAGTTAATTAATGCAAAACTTATTCCCAAATATTCTTAAAAAAAACAACTACAGATCTACAGATCCTCTCGGCTGGTATTCTTATTTTTTTATCTTTCATGTTGATGTGTTTATAATAATTTTGGTCGTGTAATGGTTTTGAAGTGACCATTACGGTAGTGCGGTGTATTATAAGAATTATGAAAACAGCATTCGATTTCCCATTAGTGGAAAATACATTAATATAATAATTAAGCCCTATTACCAGGAAAGGTGGTTGGCGGCAGTAAGCTCTGTATACAGCGCAGATCAGATGATAGCTTACTAATGGATTCGAGGATGTTCCACGGCTACATGTCTCTGTAAAGTATATATTGTGATAATGGACTCGCATTGTTGACTTTAAAAGTGTTTTGACGTCCTAAGAAATACCAGGAATGGTATATACTTTATATGTTTTAGTACCTGTCGTAGTTTACATTAAGCTACCTTACCTACAAACCATATTTTTCTTTAAGTTCTTTCTCTCAATTCTCGGTAACGCAGAGCGTTTCATACACAATTGAGCACCTTGTTTTGTATTGTGAAATATTAACAGTTTAATAGAATTCAAATAATATTGTTATTTGCCGCCACTTTATTTTTTTTAGGATGGGAAATTATCTAATTATAGACCGCTCCCGCTCTGGGTGGAGTGGAAGGGAGTGTCAGACTCTTACTGACTTAAACACATCCGTCCTTAGGCCTATTCCGGAGTAGAGGTAACCCTTTGCTGACATCTATTTAAGGCGCGGTCCAGCACGGACGTAATCCTGATCGGACGCCACTTGAGAGCGCTAAACCCCCTGAACAAGTAATGACGGGATTGGAAACAATTCATATTCATATTGCATAGAACGATCCATTTCAATTGAATCATAAGCAGGATTGCAACATTGTTGCATTCATTGAGCATTGAACTCCATTTTTTTAATAAGCGAAATAAAAGAAGGAAACAGTTCTTTACAGTAACAAGAGTTAGAACCGGCATTAGTAATGTCGTCGGAGGCAGCATGTTACGAGGAAATGGGGGACAAATAAAATAAGAAAATGACGTATACTGCGTCGACGGTGAGCATTTCCATTTCGACGTTTGTTGCTAACCGATTTATTTGGAAAATACAACCGTTGAGGATTTAAACGATGCGACTTTTATCGTCGCTTTGTGTTTACATTTTCATTTTCAAATGCTCTAATTTATCTTTTTATCTTATACTTATATAAGATGATAGCAGGGTACATAAGTCTAACATTCAAGATCGACATCTTGACTTAAGTTTTTGTAAGAATAACATGCCCTTTCATAGAGAGCCGGATCTATGAGGTTCCCACTTCCTCAGACACGGTTCTCTGTATATGATTGTGCATTAGGTTCACTTAGTGCAATACTTTCTAAAATAATGGTAGCGTACTTTTAATGACAACTTAATTTAAAAATAGAAAGTATCTCAATTTGAACAAGTACAGACGCCAGCACATCAAGCTATCCCTAACTGTCAAATTTTCTCAATTAAAAATGAACCTTATATCTTTGCAATAAAGTTGAAATATTATCAAAGAAATTTGACAGATTGTGGTAACTTGATGTGCTGGCCTCTGTACATACTTCCTGTCAGCACACGTTTTGATACATACTACCTGCCAGTCAACAAGGATTAACATGGCGCAGCTTAGTAATATGGTGAACGCATAGTATTCTCCGAATGCATCAATTCAAATTTTGAGCGCGAATCTCTAACGATGAAAGGGCGGAGGTTGGAAGCCTCGCGTGCAGTGTGAATATTCTCAGTACTGTAGTAGTTTTGATACCAATATTTCAGCCGCCGGATTGCCAAAAAGTGAATTAAAATAAAAACACTGGAAAAAGTACCAAAATGGCGCCTAACGGTTTCGGATTATTATTGGGATTAAGCAATTCTTCAATAAAAACACTTGTTAGATTTCTTAGATGAAAAACGATATATTTCTTTAGCACACAAGCACAACGTCATTAGAAAAAGTCACGTAGGCAGAGAGAAAAAAACAGCGCCTCTATCTGCAGATAACGAAAACTTCTTATGAACATAGACAACTTTATAAAATTATTTTTCAACAATTATACGTCGGTGTTGGCGCGTTGGAGGATGTAAAAAAAAATGATCGTGTCATTTTGTTTTATGGCCAGATGAATAGTAGCTATTCTTTGTAATTGCACAAAATATTTTGAAGCCTTTGTGTCTTAATTATGTGTAACTAGAGTCGATGTATGCAATTTTAACAATAACTATTAACCCTTTAACCGCCCCAGTCGGATTAATACGACAAATGTTGTCGTGCCCGTGCCGCCTGAGTCGTGTTTATACGACTGAGAATCTATGTTCGGATTTCGTTGTTTATGTAATTGCAAGACCATATTCGTCTGAAATAAAAGTTTTTTTTTATGAGTTGGGCGCTGGGGGCATGACAACTGATACTTAGTCGGGCGGTTAAAGGGTTAAACTACCAAAAATATTAATAACTCCACCGCATTTAGGACGGCCAACTGCAGGCAGTTGTCTTTGAGCAGGGCAAATACGGTGGTAGTCGTCACAACGATGTTTGTATACCTTTGATATCCATCACGTGTTGATCGAGTATCGTGATGTATTTGGAAGCTAAACAAATAGAACCGTCTAAACACGTATAAGGGGAGCGGATTGACCAACGAACGCCGCCATCCGTGTTGCCTCGCGGCAAGTGGCTTTATACCGCCGCGAGTAAATGTTTGTGTAAGTCGGACTAAAGCTTGTTTATTTTCTGCGAACTGGCTGTTACGTTATAGGCTTGTTTTGTAAACGAAATTATTATACTCACGTAACATATTACTTAATGACACTGATTAAATAATAAGGGATATATTATACAGTGTAACTAAGAGATAATAGCAGAGAATGGGAGGAAAAGTCAAAGTCAGAGTCAAAGATCTTTATTGTTGGCATTAAGTCCGCCTCTGTACATTTCTGTGCTTAAAGTATTAAATAAATAAATAAATTTTGGGACAGTGGCTCCAGAGGTGCCAGAGGTGTTATCGAATTTTATTGATGTGCGTTTGCACTACCCCGCCATGTTAGGCATACAAAAGTTTGAACAATTATTTATTAATAATCTTAGACATAAGTAATGTCATAGGCTAAGTTGTGATTTGTTGTTGTTTTTTCTGTTGTTGTTAGTTATGTTATGTTCAAATAGGTATTTTAATTGAAATAAGACTCTAGTTCTCGTCACCTAAGATCCGTACATACTCCCAAATAGCGTGTGGTGGTGTGAACAGAAAACGAGGTTTATCTAGACCTTCACGCACGCCGTTTCGGAGTACTGCGCGCCTGACCTGTTTAAAAAATATCATAAAGTAGGTCGCTCCTAGAGCGTTCCCTCCCGGCGCTTACAGACACATCTGCCTGGTAGCTTTGGTTTCAGGACTCCTCTCAAATGACTAAACCATCGAAGCCTGTCTTTTTAATCTTTGTGACTACATCTTTTTAACTGCAACGTCTCTTACAAAGTTTAAATATTACACTTTTTTTTGTCATTTAGATTTTTGTCTGACAGTGAAGAATCTAACCTAGCGTATAAAAAACACGCAGTAATTTGAACTCTTTGAACAGGAGCTCGCCCTGTCGTACGTATTCAAATAATAAGATGTATGCTTTGAATGTAGCATGCAAGTATTTAATCCCTGTTAAAACGGCTTTCTTTTGAACAGTCAGAGCCATCAAAAAACATGTACTCCTCTGAATAAACTCTTATTATTTTTTTGTTCTTCTTCTTATCGTGTGGTTAGTGAGTAACCATTTTTTTTCATTTTCATATTTTTATTAAGGACATTACGCTTTACCTCACCGTTAATTAATTAATTAATTTATCAATTGCTTGCTACATTTACAGTTATCATCAAAGTTAACAGCAAGTCAATAATATCCCATTAATCACCACAAAACTTTATGCAAACATTATACATAAACTGCTATACATAAATATGTGATAAGCAGGATTTTCCGAAAGGGGTACCTCTACCCGGCACATGAAGGGCTAAGTAAGGCACATGGATGGGTTTTAGTCAGTAAGAGTCTGACATTCCCATCCGCTCCACCTAGAGCGGGAAGGGTCATTTGATGATTTCCCATTTTCAAAAAAAAACCCAAATATGTCAACATCCGGCCGCTGAGCAATCAGGGCGTTCAGCCGATTGATCGGATGGATTGTGTGAGCATATCAAACAGTAAGGGTACGCGCTAGTGGAGCCGCGAACAGGTCACCGCGACGCACAATCGCGTGACCCCCGCAGCCGGTCTGGGGCGAAAAAAGAACAGCGAGCTAGAGTAGTCGCGTCATCGATTTATTGTTGAGCAACAAGTAGTATTGCATGAAAGCTCACTTACTTCTCACTTCCAGCGTGTTGACACAGACGGATAAGGATACTAGACTACGACTAAGGATTTTATATAAATAGCGAGCAAACTTTCCTTGTTAAGTTAAGCTTTGATACCAAGGTGAAATCATATATTCTACATGTTACGTCTAATGGTTTCCATCTACTACAAAAAGTTGAAAAGTTTTCTACAAAACTTGAAGAAAACTTTTCAAAAAAGTTTAAAAAAATGGCTGAAACAACGGCAATACATTTTTCATACTCTACATGTATCAATATCTGGTCTAAAAGAACATGTATGATCAACCTATAATGCTCCTACCGCTAACATAGTAATAATGAGAGGGCCGGGGGAGGGGAGGGTTCTAAAAAGAATAAAACAAACTACGATCCTGCGACAGCAAATATTATTGAAAGGTGAGAGAGAGAGGGACATACTGAATTGAAGCGAGTTTGACAGACATATTTGAGTTTACAGATTTTTTGGTCCATCAGTGAGCCTGAATCTACGCCGCGGCGCAGGGCGAGCTGGGTGTTTTTATTTTTATTTTAGGACCTCCCTCATGATTTTTCACCGTTTCACTAGCAGTGTTGATGAAATGATTTAAATCCTTTGCTTGTTGCTTTTATAAATATGCGATAATTGAATTGAATAAATACTATCAAGTACTTGGTAGTATTGAGTTGTTCACCATTCTATACTTGACACAAGAGTATTTACCCTGGGCTTTATTGAATCTGAATTCCAGTATTGCCGGTCCAAGAACTTTTACCGGTACCAAGATTTTGTAGGTTGGAAATCCATCCAACTAAGAATTGATTCGGACGCAACTCGCATTTTTATCTCAAATAAATAAAATAAATAATTTATATGGAGATTTTGTAAACCTGCCAAACTGGGTCACAGTT
The DNA here is from genome assembly GCA_951799385.1 of Hyppa rectilinea. Taxonomy (NCBI): domain Eukaryota; kingdom Metazoa; phylum Arthropoda; class Insecta; order Lepidoptera; family Noctuidae; genus Hyppa; species Hyppa rectilinea. The sequence continues at coordinate 28,239,125 of OX637300.1, read as the reverse complement.
TGTCAGCAAAAATAGCGCCCGCTTTAATATTTTTTTTAATAATTTAAAGCTAATTAGAATTTTAATAGGAGGATTGTAAGTGACCACAGTCCAGACAGAGCGAAAACGACCGTGCGGCCAATACCCAACTTAACTCTGCCTGCAATAATAATACCAACACTGAAAATTATTGTGGCTAAAGAATAAAAAGTTGTTACTTCAAGTAATACCTAATAATACAAGAAGAGAAGAGATAATTAGTAACTTATAGGAGTGACAACTTTTCAGTTATTCTCACAGTCAATGTATTACAAAGACAACGTCTTACTAGTCTGCTACAGGCGCGAAATTACATTTAAATCAATTCGATTTCTAGAATGAAACACCTAGCGGCCGAAAAAGCAGTTCAGCTTTTAATTAAAAAAAATTAAAAAAAATTACTGCTATGTTTCTCAGCCAGTCGATTCAATTTAAAAGTGTAGGGGCTAAGTACTGATATGTTATTATGCCCTAGTAATGTTTTACTTGGTCTCGCACGAAATTACGTTCTCTAACAGGCCATGCATGTAAATGTTTTACGTTAAAGAGCTGCACTATAAACTATAAATAGCAGCTTAATCAGGAATATTTTAATCGATGGCCAGGGTATTTATAGTTTATGGATATTTTTAGTTATTTATAGTTGAGTGGTTAGAAATAAGATTACGTAGAAGGCGTGCCACAGGTCTCGAGAGGGTTTTAGTTCCACTGAAAACAAGATGTTTCTTAGAATAGCACACCTCCCTCATCTTGTATTGCACATATATTATACCCTGCACATATATTATACCCTTCTATGTAGTATAACGATAACAAATTTTTTTATGTTAACCTCAGCCAGCAGTAAAATTTCTCTCCTTGCAGGAGTTTTTAAGAAAAATCTGGATTTATTAAAAAAAATCTTATCGACTTAATATTTATGTGCAATGTATGCAGGGATGTGTTGTTGCTAGATATATTCTGAACTCAAGTGGTTGCATTTTTAAAATGACATTCTAATGTGACAATCGCGTCGAAACGATCTAGCGTTCACTTCGCACTATGTGTGCACTACACTCGTACGTATACCTAACGACACTAGCAAGCCGCCGTAGTAACATTGCTTTCTATGAATCATTCAATACCACGTTCACTCCCAAGTAATTGGCATTTTTCCATCCCATATACAGATGTAGGTTTTCTTTAACATGTTTTCTAAAGAAATCTTCAATGGGTTACCATAGAATATTTATTTTATGTCTCGTGAGGTTCTCATCAGACTTAGATGTACGAAACACACACTATGAAAAGACAACAATGAAAAACGACATGAAATGCAACTTGCGAACGAATTCAAAGTAGGTACTTATATTAAGCCGAACGATCGTGGCATTAAATCCATTGTTATATAGACATAACATCACGCTGAAGGGTTTGGAAGAGGTGTACCTATAGTATATACGGCTAGACAGCAAACTAAACATTTCCAATTTATGCTGACCTCTCACTGCACGGAAATCTTATACAATGCGAGATCAGCGTATACTGGGAAAATTAGTGTATACATTCCGTTATGTGTACACCCACATTTCTTTAGTCTAGTATTAAGTAAAGGTTAGTTTTTCAATAGAGAAGTATGAAAGAAAAAAAAATGTTGCGCCGAATATAAATAAATGGGGATAAAGGCATGACGAATTATCTAGAATGACACTATCATCATGAATTGGGCACACATCCTCTCCACGTTGCTGAAAAATTCCAGATAGAAAAGCTTTGCCAACCAAACCAGATGGGCTGGGAATGAACCCAAAACCCATTGCTCTCTTTGCAGTAGCGCTTGAGTGTAGGTATAACATATGTGTCTCTTAAAAGTCGTCTATCGAGTTCGAAACGATAAGATGCGCGATAAACGTGTGAGTTTCGTAAAAATAGTAGCCATAATACGGATTATACTAGAATTCAAAGAATTTCTAACGAGAGCAAAAATTTGTATCAATATTTTCTCTAGTGGCTTGTTTCTTGGCATTGTTGGGTGCTGTCGAAGAACTTTGAATAGGTACTCGATCGGCGTTAAGGGGTCGCGTCCTGAAACCGGGCCATTGAAATAATATACCGGGAACAGGCTAACCCGCTATATCAAGCTAATTGATTACTTTTTTCATGCCTGTTGTAAGTCAAAAGATTGTCTGAAAGGTCTACCGGTGCCCCGGTTCGCAAAAGGAAGAAACATGGATGGTTTAGTCAGAAAAAAAACCGTCTGAATATGCAGCGAACTTGAATTGTTATGTGCGGGATTGTTTGGTAAAAAATAAGCAGCTCCTTAGCTTACTTCGCACTAAATGGCCGACCGAAATATAGATTGAAAGTTCTAATAAGAACATTTGTCATTGTAATACACATCTCGCAACCAACGCAGGGGGAGGGGGGAGCACGGAGAGGCAGTATGTAAAATATGAACAATTTCTTGGAGAACTGCTAACTGCTTGGAGAACAAAATCAAATCAAATCAAAAGTCATTTATTCAAATTAGGCTGAAGATCAGCACTTTTTGAAGGTCAAAGTTACATAAGACAGTCCCCCAAAAACGCCCACCCTTCACCACTTCCTAGTGCTTTAGCTGGGAAGAAGAAGTGGCGCAACAAACTCCCCAGCAGCACAGCTGTCTGTTTAGTTGGAAGAACTTGACTCTACACACATTTATCGCATGAGAAGTAATTAACATTACAAAACACATCACATTAAAATCAATCATTTGCCACATGTCAGCTAGCACACGTCAATATACCAATTAAAACATTAAAACTGACTGTACTCAAGCGTAAATTTAAAAAGAAAAAAAAGAGCCTCCAGGTAAAAGTGCGTGCCCGCTTACATGTGCAATGCTGTACTATGTCCATACAGCCGTAACTCGAAGTTACAAATGATAAACTAGGACCATCGAAGTAAAATCAATCAATTAATTGCTAATGATTACTAACTAGGATCAAGATAAATAAATATGATCAACTGTCGAGGTCTCTAGCTAACCACATTTTGCAATACAACTCATTAAAAAAAAAACATAGTAATGAGTAGATTATGTCAACAATAAATGGCTAATAAAAAAAAATAAAAACAACCAAAACAATGAATTGAATACATAATAAAAATAATTTTATGAAGCTAATTCTGGAGAAAGAACATAAACATTGTCTTGTGTTAATCACAGCGACCAACTATTCTTGTCATTTAAGTAGTCGTTGGTAGTATAGTAAGCCTTTGAACAAAGGATAGATTTTACTTTAGATTTAAACGTATTAAAAGGCAATTCTAGCAAAGAAGAGGGCAGCTTGTTATAAAAGGTTATACCAAGCCCCACAAATGAGTTATGAACCTTATGAAGCCGATGAAAGGGAGCACGTAGTTTATCCTTATTTCTAGTATTGATGTTGTGAATATCACTGTTTTTAGTATATAAGTGTAAATTTTGTCTAATATATAAAATGTTGGCGAAAATAAATTGTGACGCTACCGTAAGAATACCAATTTCTTTAAAAAAATCTCTCAGAGATACTCTGGCACCTAGCTGGTAAATTGCTCGAACAGCTCGTTTTTGAAGAACGAATATATTATTTATATCTGCGGCTTTGCCCCACAGCAGAAGGCCATAGGACATAACGCTATGAAAATAGCTAAAATACACTAACCGGGCTGTATCAACGTCAGTGTATTGTCTTACTTTCCTGACGGCATAGGCGGCTGAACTAAGCCGTCCTGCTAGACTTGATATATGTGGGCTCCAACACTATTTATAACTCCAGGTAGGTAGGGTAGGTAGGGTAGGTAGGGTAGGTAGGGTAGGTAGGGTAGGTAGGGTAGGTAGGGTAGGTAGGGTAGGTAGGGTAGGTAGGGTAAGTAGGGTAGGTAGGGTAGGTAGGGTAGGTAGGGTAGGTAGGGTAGGTAGGGTAGGTAGGGTAGGTAGGGTAGGTAGGGTAGGTAGGGTAGGTAGGGTAGGTAGGGTAGGTAGGGTAGGTAGGGTAGGTAGGGTAGGTAGGGTAGGTAGGGTAGGTAGGGTAGGTAGGGTAGGTAGGGTAGGTAGGGTAGGTAGGGTAGGTAGGGTAGGTAGGGTAGGTAGGGTAGGTAGGGTAGGTAGGGTAGGTAGGGTAGGTAGGGTAGGTAGGGTAGGTAGGGTAGGTAGGGTAGGTAGGGTAGGTAGGGTAGGTAGGGTAGGTAGGGTAGGTAGGGTAGGTAGGGTAGGTAGGGTAGGTAGGGTAGGTAGGGTAGGTAGGGTAGGTAGGGTAGGTAGGGTAGGTAGGGTAGGTAGGGTAGGTAGGGTAGGTAGGGTAGGTAGGGTAGGTAGGGTAGGTAGGGTAGGTAGGGTAGGTAGGGTAGGTAGGGTAGGTAGGGTAGGTAGGGTAGGTAGGGTAGGTAGGGTAGGTAGGGTAGGTAGGGTAGGTAGGGTAGGTAGGGTAGGTAGGGTAGGTAGGGTAGGTAGGGTAGGTAGGGTAGGTAGGGTAGGTAGGGTAGGTAGGGTAGGTAGGGTAGGTAGGGTAGGTAGGGTAGGTAGGGTAGGTAGGGTAGGTAGGGTAGGTAGGGTAGGTAGGGTAGGTAGGGTAGGTAGGGTAGGTAGGGTAGGTAGGGTAGGTAGGGTAGGTAGGGTAGGTAGGGTAGGTAGGGTAGGTAGGGTAGGTAGGGTAGGTAGGGTAGGTAGGGTAGGTAGGGTAGGTAGGGTAGGTAGGGTAGGTAGGGTAGGTAGGGTAGGTAGGGTAGGTAGGGTAGGTAGGGTAGGTAGGGTAGGTAGGGTAGGTAGGGTAGGTAGGGTAGGTAGGGTAGGTAGGGTAGGTAGGGTAGGTAGGGTAGGTAGGGTAGGTAGGGTAGGTAGGGTAGGTAGGGTAGGTAGGGTAGGTAGGGTAGGTAGGGTAGGTAGGGTAGGTAGGGTAGGTAGGGTAGGTAGGGTAGGTAGGGTAGGTAGGGTAGGTAGGGTAGGTAGGGTAAGTAGGGTAAGTATCATAGTTAAGACAGGACAACTTCTATCGGGTCAACTATAATAAATAAAAACACATAAATCAAATAAAATTCTTTTCCTTCAGGTACAGTCAACAGCAAAAGTAGATGATCAAAATCAGAAACTCAATACTAGTGAACGGAGTTCGCGTCAGAACTGTGTGGCGTCGGAGTGATTCAAAAGTATATGATTGTAAATTATACCAAACATTTAGTACTAGTACAGCTGTCATATATTCGTGATCAGTTATAACTCCAAAAGTTATAAACACAATTCGCATCAGAACTAAGAAGTAAAAAAAAATTTCAAAACTAGTGAACAGTCCACGATTGTTACTTGGAAAGCAATAAAGATATTGAGTATTGAGTACAGTTGAAATCAAAAATTAAATGATGAAACTGAGGCCACGTAATCATGAAGCAAATAATTCTTATGTTTAATTATCCCAGTAATTTTGTTTGTTATGTTTACGGAAAAGCTGAATTTGATAAAGATTTGCATATTTAATAAAATATGCCAAATTTCATCCAATTGAACCCCGAAAAAAGCATATGTTCATTAAAAATCATATAATTTAAAAACTTTACTATATTAATTGTTTTTTTTTCTAACTTCTGTCAAATGTTCAAAAGTAGCTGATGTGATACAAAACGATAATTCAATAAATATTATTATCTTTGTATGTTCGCGAATTTATGTCAATGTTCAAAAGTAGCAAATCAAATCAAATCAAAATCAAAAGTCATTTATTCAAATTAGGCTGAAGATCAGCACTTTTTGAAGGTCAAAGTTACATAAGACAGTCCCCCAAAAACGCCCACCCTTCACCACTTCCTAGTGCTTTAGCTGGGAAGAAGAAGTGGCGCAACAAACTCCCCAGCAGCACAGCTGTCTGTTTAGTTGGAAGAACTTGACTCTACACACATTTATCGCATGAGAAGTAATTAACATTACGAAACACATCACATTAAAATCAATCATTTGCCACATGTCAGCTAGCACACGTCAATATACCAATTAAAACATTAAAACTGACTGTACTCAAGCGTAAATTTAAAAAGAAAAAAAAAGAGCCTCCAGGTAAAAGTGCGTGCCCGCTTACATGTGCAATGCTGTACTATGTCCATACAGCCGTAACTCGAAGTTACAAATGATAAACTAGGACCATCGAAGTAAAATCAATCAATTAATTGCTAATGATTACTAACTAGGATCAAGATAAATAAATATGATCAACTGTCGAGGTCTCTAGCTAACCACATTTTGCAATACAACTCATTAAAAAAAAAACATAGTAATGAGTAGATTATGTCAACAATAAATGGCTAATAAAAAAAAATAAAAACAACCAAAACAATGAATTGAATACATAATAAAAATAATTTTATGAAGCTAATTCTGGAGAAAGAACATAAACATTGTCTTGTGTTAATCACAGCGACCAACTATTCTTGTCATTTAAGTAGTCGTTGGTAGTATAGTAAGCCTTTGAACAAAGGATAGATTTTACTTTAGATTTAAACGTATTAAAAGGCAATTCTAGCAAAGAAGAGGGCAGCTTGTTATAAAAGGTTATACCAAGCCCCACAAATGAGTTATGAACCTTATGAAGCCGATGAAAGGGAGCACGTAGTTTATCCTTATTTCTAGTATTGATGTTGTGAATATCACTGTTTTTAGTATATAAGTGTAAATTTTGTCTAATATATAAAATGTTGGCGAAAATAAATTGTAGCGGCTACAGTATATTAAAAACGGAAGGTAGATTGATATTTTTATCTCTAGTCTAGTCTATTGACACTGCTTGCAATGTTCTAAAGTAGCTGATGCGATACAAAATCATAACTGTAGCCGACTGGGCAAAAGCAATTATTGAGTTATGATTTTGTATCGCATCAGCTACTTTAGAACATTGCAAGCATAACTGTAGCCGACCGACTGGGCAAAAGCAATTATTGAGTTATGATTTTGTATCGCATCAGCTACTTTAGAACATTGCAAGCAGTGTCAATAGACTAGACTAGAGATAAAAATATCAATATACCTTCCGTTTTTAATATACTGTAGCCGCTACTGTATAGCTACTTTTGAACATTGACATAAATTCGCGAACATACAAAGATAATAATACCTATTTATTGAATTATCGTTTTGTATCACATCAGCTACTTTTGAACATTTGACAGAAGTAAAGTTTTTAAATTATATGATTTTTAATGAACATATGCTTTTTTCGGGGTTCAATTGGATGAAATTTGGCATATATTATTAAATATGCAAATCTTTATCAAATTCAGCTTTTCCGTAAAACATAACAAACAAAATTACTGGGATAATTAAAAATAAGAATTATTTGCTTCATGATTACGTGGCCTCAGTTTCATCATTTAATTTTTGATTTCAACTGTACTCAATACTCAATATCTTTATTGCTTTCCAAGTAACAATCGTGGACTGTTCACTAGTTTTGAATTTTTTTTTTACTTCTTAGTTCTGATGCGAATTGTGTTTATAACTTTTGGAGTTATAACTGATCACGAATATATGACATCTGTACTAGTACTAAATGTTTGGTATAATTTACAATCATATACTTTTCAATCACTCCGACGCCACACAGTTCTGACGCGAACTCCGTTCACTAGTATTGAGTTTCTGTTTTTGATCATCTACTTTTGCTGTTGACTGTACATGCATACGATAACAATAAATGATGATTAAAAATAATTAATTAAATAAACCAGAATTCATTATTTGCCGAAATATTGAAAGGCATCTACAAAGAAATAATTAGCTTCATACATATATGGTTCTCAATATTTCATTGTCAGAATCATGTACACGGCTCATAAAGCAGGCCCTCGCTTCACGTAATACAGCATAGAAATTGTCTACTCTGTTCTCCGGAACATGCCAGACGCACAACGGCACGGTAAACCAAATTTGAACCTAAATAGATTGTTATATTGCACGCGTAACAAAGTGACTTTCACTTGATTGGTTAATTTAGCAAAATGTTAATGCAAGCCTGTTACTTATCGCGGCCAACGTTCCACTCTGTCTTTCTAGGTTCTCTTCATCTCGCAATCTATCCGATACATGACAAAGATATTTAATACTTTTAACCACTTTTATTTTGGAGTAACATAACGATATAATGGGTGTAGGTAATAGACTATTATCGTATCTAAACACCATTAGGCGTGTGTGTTGGATCATTTAGCTCCCTTCAAAATGGTTGAGCTGAATGGTGCTAATCCCTGCGTCATGTTCGTGAACGCGCGCTGTCAGTTGGTACTGGTCATCTCTTAGCGGCTATGGCTTGTTCTAATTTAATTTTTGAATTGTTTTTACTATTTTATAACGGATGCTTTTTACGTTGTGCATCGTTCTCACATACACATATAATATTAATATGAATGATGTAGTCAACATTTTGTAACCATATTTTGTTTAAAAGAGTGTCCGTAGAGTTTCTTGTCCGTTCTTCTTCATCGGTACCTACTGCGTTGGAATGGCCATCTAGCTTAGTTTTTCTGAATGACCGACCCTATGACAATTCAAAAGTGACTGTAATTGGTTTATTTGAAATAAATACTTTGAGTTTGAGTTTGAATCAATTCCGTTTTATTCACATTGAGTTTTTATAATACTACACGCAATTTATATTTCATTTTCATAAAAGCCAATTTATTTGTACGACATTAAGGGTGAATTTTGCATACCTTCCATAATGTTATATTTAAGCGGGGCTTATTAGTCGAAGCTTTATAAGTTACACAATGGTCCAAGGAAGATTTTTATTTATTACCACGAAACGACTAAAATGAACATCAAGCCTTTATTCTCCGAAGGGGAGGCAACGTACCAATTAGTGGCTGTAAAAAGCTATAGCTAATGTTGTGCTTCTTTTAATGATGAACCTAAAAAATCACCTTTCACAGCATACATTTTTATATTACTTCGTGAAAATGAGATAAAGCTGTCGTACTGTATAGCTGGTGGACGGGGCGCCCCCTGGCGTTTCAATTGCCCATGCAACAGTGAATAAATGTTTGCATTCAATCAAATATTTCAGATACGCGTAGTTTAAAATTTGGGTTTTTGGATCAGATATCTAGACACCCAATTCCAACCATCATTCATTTTATGTAAAAGAACGATCTATTGGCTCCTATGTTTATCTTTGCGTGATATTCTTAAATGAGTTTTAATAAATAATCACTTTAGCTGGAATGAATGAATGGTGAAAACTGCGGGCTTCAGCGATCTTATATGAATAAAATAGTGTATGATTTTACATAATACGAATGTTGGTACTCATATCATATTTGTTATCACCACGACGCTTATTTCTGTTTGGTTTGAGTACTTAGCACTAACGTGAATAATGTTTCGCGTGAAGTTTTGTGTGAAGAAATTCATTTAGGTATCTAAAAACATACCTACTAGTTATGAAATAAAGTTAAATTTCGTGTGTCGTTGTGACCGCTGAGTTCTACTAGAGCATACAATGATTTTTAATGCGGCTTTCACTTTCGTTTACAGCATTTCATTCAGCAGTGACTCAACGCAGGGTGTATACATGGTAAGGGGATTTGTCCGAAAGGGTCCCTTTTCGAGGGAAGGAAATAATCAAATGACTCCTCGTTTGATGATTTGTGAAATGAGGAGTCATTTGATGATTTTCGACCCTCGAAAAAAACTTTATAACTCATCACTGTAAGCGAACTGGTGTCCGGTATGAAAAAAGTCGTTTTAGTTTTTCTCCGTTTTTCACACAGCTTTCGTGTAACATTAATTATATCTTACATGTTTATTAAAACACGGTTCGTAGAATTATATCATTTGTAGGTTACTCTAAAACATTAACAGAAAAGTCACCCATTATTACTTTATTAAATAATGAAGCCTTTTTTTCTCACTAGCGGCTAGTCCGCGCGCGTCGGAAATTATCGCATAATAATTTACTAAATGTTCTCCTTGCATGAACCACACAGATGTAAGCTACTTTTTCAAACTGGGTTAATCTCAGCTTTTGTATTCTAGATAAAGATTTTTTTGTTTAAGTGTTTTTAAGTCAGTTCCACAGAACTATCGATCAGGTTAAGCTACGCTTGCCGCGGTCCGTCTGTGGATGGGTGACCATCTTTACATCCCAAATCCCCTCCGTGACTCGGAAAGCACATTTAGCCGTTAGTAGAAGCTGTCTTTGGTGGATATTTGATGGTAGTTACAGCTCGTCAGAAGGCCGAATGTCAGACAACCAGTCTTACCAAGGGGTATCGCCCCCACACATTTTCGCCCCATGTCAAAAACTGGCGTGCATCCGGTTATGTAGCAAAAAACTAGGCAAATGTTGCTAATGTTCAAGTGTTTTTCCAAAATTGGTAAGACTTACGGCCAAATACCCACTTCGGTCTAAGTATTGCGCGGCAAGCGGGGCTTTGTTCGTGCCACCGCTCGCGTTACCGCTGTGAGCGTCGGGCATGCTTCATACATTTAGATACATCTGTTTTCACTGCTCGGCGCGCCGCGCTAAGCCGCCGACAATAGCGGCATCACTATTCTGTGCCCATACCTACTTTGTTTTGTTAAGACGAGTACTTATTGTTATTTTCTAGTTTTGTTTTCACGTGTTTATTCAATTAGGACGTACAAACAAATAACGTAAATTATGTCGAATAAATTATTTTGAAAATCGGTCTGATGCTCTGTTCAGAGCTATTCGCATAATCAGCCTATAAAGTTCCCACTGCTGGTATACAGGCGTCGTCTCTGTGAGAGGGAATAGACTATAATCCGACAATACCAATAGCAGGAACGCTATTCATGTCAAAGCTGAAATATTGATAATAGCAGAACACTATTATCAGTGCTTTGCTATTCATGGTAATTTGTCCCTTTGTAGGCTCTCTCTATCATCATCTGGCTAGTCTTTGAGAGACTATGTTGGAGTCGGCTTCCAGTCTAAACCTTTGTCAGATTTTAGGATTTCTGACGACCCGTAACGACTGTCAAAGATACACAAATGACAGCCGGGACCAACGCCTTAACGTGCTTTTCGAGGCACGGAGGAGGAGTCTCGGTCTCGGTCGTTTGCAGACGACATCTCAATGATAATAAATAAAGATAATGAAAATGAACAATTTGAGGATAAAATTAATGCTGCAGTAGAAGCTGTAATAGAACAGGCTTGAACAAAATAATTTACGTGTGAATGTTTCAAAAACAAAATATATTAATTTCTCCAATTACAAAATGACAGACGAAGCAATGAAAATTATTGGAGGTGATAATGAAATTGAAGAAGTTGACCATTCGAAATTTTTACGCATAGTAATTGATAAAAAATGTAATTGGAAAAAACATATTGAAAATACATGTCTGTCATGTCATGTACAATACGGCTAGCTTTGCATTTGCACTAAGAAATCTTAGAAAAACTGTTGGACGTAATGCCGCGTTGTTAACTTATCATGGATATGTCTCATCTGTGCTAAGATACGGCTTAATTATATGGGGTAATTCCACTGACAGCAATAAGGCATTTATTGTGCAAAAAAAAATGTTTACGAGCTGTGTTTGGTGCAGATCCATTAGATTCGTGCAGACCTATTTTTAAAAAAACATGCATTATTAACATTAACATGCTTATACATTCTGGAAATGGGAGTATTTGTAAAACAAAATCCTCACCTATTCAGTAAAGCTGATAGTGGGCAAAATGTCAAGGGATCCAACAAAATTATCAATGTCAAGATGTAGAACAGCGTAACTACTGCCATAAAAACACGAGTCGAATGGCAATACAGATATTTAATAATATACCGAAAGATATTAGATAACTGCGAATCAGCCTATTTCAAAAGCATCTCAGAGCTTTTTTTTTTTTTTAAGGGAGTGCCGGACTCTTACTGACTAAAACCCATCCATGTGCCTTCCGTAGCCCTTTATGTTCCGGGGTAGCGGTAACCCTTTCGGACAATCCCGCTTACCTGGCAGGCTTGGCCCTGAGGGGCCCCTTCATATGCTGACATGTCTTTGAGGCGCGCGTGGAACATATACGCGCCGTCCGGCACGGGCCTGGTGCTGATCGGACGGTGAGTCACCCATTACTCACCGTCCGCAGGCCCGCGCCTACGGTGGCCGGGAGTCGTCACGTGGCTCCCGACGCCCGGAGCGTCTCCTGCGGCGGCTGGGACGGGAGGACCTTTCTCTCTCCCATCCCGCCACCTCATCTCAGAGCTTGGCTTATAGAAAAATGTTTTTATAGTATTAAGGAATTTATGAGTTCAAGACAAATGGGAAAATTGCAGGACATGTAAATTTCATTTGACATTTCTATTTAAGCTATGGACATAATTTTTTGTAATTTAATTTCTTTAGTTATAATTTGTAGGTTGATTTTTAGAAAAATTGTAATTCAACTATTTGACATTTGTAATTTAGACAATTCTTGATTTAGTACTTATTTTTTTGACATTGGAACTTAATTATTTTGTTAAAGTAGAATAATTGTTATTGTTACAAAATTTGCATGCCGAATTTAGTTGGCGGAATATGAAGAACTATTGTGTATTTGTTATAAAATCTGTGAATCACCATATTTTAGGCAAATAAATGAGCTGTTAGTACTTAGCCGTGAGGTCCTCTATATCGATAGTATGATCGATGGAGCGAGAGCAGTGGCGTAGTTACCGGAGGGCTAGACAGGGCAGCGCCCCGCGGCCCCATGCTTAGCCCCTCGCACTTTGACTTACAAACAAATTATCAACTCAACTAGTAAAAATTTCTCCCACATTCGGAATATAAACAAAACCAGAATCTAGGAACGCGACTTTAATAATGGCAACTTATTTGAAAAAGTAAAGCTTAGTTTTCTAGGAGTATCATAGGCTACTTTTTATCCCGGGAAAAATAACGGGTCCCACGGGAACGATCACGGGAGCGAAGCCGCGGGCAAAGTGCTAGTTAAAAATAAAATACTCAAAACTACATAGGGCCCTCCATGTATTTTTGCTGCAACTTAAAATCGAACCTAAATAATCAGTTTTTATGAATAATACAAGTTTTAAGGAGCATTCAGGATTAGTGCAAACATAAACATTGGAAACATTGGTTTATTTTATTTAATAAAAACACTAAATAACAGTTTTCAGGAAATATAACACAAATATAGGAAAAACATAATCAGTAAAACACTACTATTCTGGGAAAAAAATATGGAGCTTGTTATTTCTTAATAAATACTTTTAAATTAATACACTCGTATTAATTTCCAAGTATTTCGACGAATCGGGAGTAGGACGAACCTGGATTACGATCAGTTTGGAATACATCTAATTTGGAACACGACAAATATAGAACAAACGATTTTAAATAATTTACTTTATATTTTGCTCTAAGGCCTTTGGCTACCTAGCTACGCCACTGAGCGACCGTTTCGCAAAGGAACCGTTTCCTAGAAAAGCGTAGGCCGTAACACAAGGGCCGCTATGAGGGCTGTGATAAATGATATTGATAAGTAATTTTATTTTTGTAAATAGGTTTATAGGTGTTGGTTTTGGAGCAGAGGTGGCCTAGTGGTAACTGTCCCGACTTATGAGTTGTAGGTCGTGGGTTCAAACCTAGGCAGGCGCTTTACTTTGTGTAAATAATTTCATCACAACTGCTCTCAAAATGGTGAAGGAAAACATTGTGAGGGAACCGATCTTAGAACCAAAAATCGAAGACATGTGACATGTACCAACCCGCACTAGACCCGGGAGTTGGATTACATCCCACTCTTGAAGAGAGGACGCCTGTGTCCCAGCAATGGGAATATTATAGGCTATGTTAAAAAGGTTTTTTTAAAAACACCTTTACATGTCAATAGTAGGTATTACTAAAACTGGATGAGGTTGGCGTTTCCTATTTGACTACTCTGAGAAGAAACGCCAGAACAAATTCAGAGATCAGTCTCTTTTAAAATCCAGACGTAATCTTGGTCAGATTATGTGGAGACCATGTAGGTTGTCTGAAATGGTCTTTTGATTTATGAAATAAGCAGATTAAATAGGCCTGTCGAGTCAGTGCAAGCATTTGTCATTAATCGTACAGCTCAACTAACTTAAGTACTTAACCCATTAGATGTTCGCCTATTAGAAGCCGTTTGCGAGCTCAACGATTTATACGGTTATATTTCTTGCCGTTTCGAAAGAATTTTTCCTATGGGGTTCATGCGACATTTGAGGCATTTGACATTTGAGACATTTGAGGAGCTCAACGATTCGACCACAGAAATGATGTTCGGGTGGGCTGCGTAAAGTACCTACTCAAACTGCCAGATTGACATGCAAACAAACTAAAAGTAAAAAATATGATATATGGCTCATATTTTTTGCTTTTTTCAGTTAGTTTCCTCACATTCACAATTATTAAAATAGTAATTAATATTCTACATCACAAAATAAAAACCTATTCATGAAAAAACATAGATGTAACAATTTTTTTCATAGCTTTTTTAATCAAAAAGATGTGTGAAAGTGCATTTGTTGAATATCAATCAATCTGGGTAGCCTTTGCCAACTAAATGTTTGTTGCATCGGTTGCATAGAAACATGAAAAACATTATTTACCTGACACAATTCGTTAGAGTGTGCCTGATACGTAGTGTTTGCGGTGTGTATTGTAGGTATGTTGTGTATGATGTTTGTTTGATTTGGTACAGAGACCAACACAGCTACCCCAATCTGTCAAATGTCTTTGACAGTTTTTCAACTTTAGTACAAAGTTATAAGGTTCGTTTTCAATTGGCAAAATTTTGGTATAACCGTTACCGCACATCAAGCGACCCGGCACCCCTACCGCACTGGTAGGGGTGCTTGCAGGTCAATTAAAATCACTGCTATTGTTTGATACGAGAGCTGATAATTCAATCAATAATAATTGACCAACTTTAAGTAACAAGACTAATTTGCACTCTCGTTTATTTTGTAACCTTGTTTGACTAAATCCCGGTACTAGCGGAAATGTGGTCTAGTAAAATTTGAGTTCAAGAAACTTGTGTTATTAAGCATCTAGCTTATGTTTAATGCAGCTGGTAATATGACTTGGTATATAATTTCATTCTGTTTTGTTTGAATGTTCATGTGCTTTTGAATTTATATTTAATGTGACTGAGTGTTTTAATATTTTAATGAAGGAGTCTGTGAAACTTGAAATAAAATGATTATTATTTATTACTCAAAACGCCGTTGTATTTGTGAATTGGCTTTGTTTAATTATGTACGAATTAATTCAGCATTTCAGCATTGTTTGTAAGTTTTATTGTGATATTTATATTATATTAGTGGTAAGATTCCAGTGTTTGAATGCGCTCTATGTCCACCCAGTTAAGAAAGAGTCACGTTGAGAAGATGGCTTGTGGTATGAACAAGTCATTATAATAATAATAATAATAAACATTTATTTCAGAATCACTTCCATATTTGTTAGTAACAATGTAATCTTATCAACTAGTGTTAGTAAATTAATTTAGGTGCAAGTAAAGTTTTATTTTAAGGTACGTGAGGCTCACCGACCCAGGGGAATGTCTACTTGACTGCGTGCAGTCGTATCCACCGCCCCAAGATCGGAGCGTCCCACCTATCAGCTAACATACTAAGAATGATGTTGGGGCTGGCGCGCACACGGCGAAGTAGAGATGCGCATCTCTTGCGCATGATGGCCGAAAAACTGTCAACATTCGCGTCGGCAAACATGCCGGACGCGCTACAAAAAAAAGACAAAAAATATCATATTGCCAAACAAGGAAACCTCTGTATCATAAAGCCTCTCTCGCGATGAGTATGGCCGACTTCCCGCGCGCCCATTTGCTAGCGCGCGCAAACTTGCCTCGCGCTAGCATGTGATCGCTGTGCGCGGCGAGACCCGCGGTGCCCGGGCTGTGGCGCGTGGCGCCGGCCACCGCCAGCTCGCTGCCGAGCTCAGCGCTCGGCCGCAGCAAATCCAGTCCACCACCAGTACCTACCGGTGGTATCTGTCTTCAGTGTACCGAATGTGTGATCGGTGCCACGATAGCGCACATAATCTTGAATCAAAAATATTGAGCGTTATTTTTATGTACAGACGCCAGCACATCAAGCTATCCCTAACTGTCAAATTTCCTCAATTAAAAATGAACCTTATGTCTTTGCAATAAAGTTGAAATACTATCAAAGAAATTTGACATATTGTGGTAACTTGATGTGCTGGCCTCTGTACTTTTATGAGTGCATGTGGAAATAACATGTCTTATTTTTTTTTACGGAATCTCTTGCCCATTATCGCACAGGCACGTCGTCTGTAGTCGTGTGATAATAATTAAGAATATTGGAATTAAAAAATTATGACAGCCGTATGAATATCGGCCGACTCGTACACGGCTTTCTTCATTGAACGAAAGAAAGAAAGAACGTACGTTTATTTGCGGTAAACATGACGCAGTAAAAAATAAGGAATAAAAACCAAATTGCGGGGAAATGGGGATGCGTCACATCCGCGCAAAACGGCATTCGACCCCATGCGAGACGGAGCCACAACGATGATTTTCAGCAACAGCCGCATGCTTTATTAAGTTCACTGCATACTCCACCGCTTTGTTACCCGACCTAGGACTAGTTATTACTAGTCTAAACGGGATTTTACAAGAAGCAATTTTTTTACGGGTAATTTCATTTTGCACACCTTTTTGTATGCATGATGAATTTTTTTGTGAAAAAATTCGCCCTGGTGTCAAATACCTTCGAATAGATCTAAAAGGCGGGCTGCCGTCACTCACACCTTTTTAGACTGAAACGAGCGAGCAACTGTTGACGTTTTCCTAACGGCACCGTGGTGGTTGTTTTTAAAATTATCTACACCTCGATCCACTTACTATGAGCGTGAGGTAATGTTTACCTTGAAATCGATATTATCTTTAACAAGAAAGTTTCACTGTCGGCGGTATTTCCCCACAACTGAATACCGTACGGCGTACACTACACGGGCTGTCTCCCCGTCAGTTCAATTACAAAATTTTCTAACAGCGAATGCTGCGAAGCTTGGTTTTATGTCAGTTTTTATCTTCATGTGAGCATCTTCAGGATTAAATTCTTCGCCCTTTATCAACACGCTGTTGTTCACCTGTCTAAGGAAGTGAAGCGTAAACTCAATGTATTTCTAGTTGAACAATATCTTGTAAAACCGAACTGTTTTCTATGTAATAATTTATTAACCGCCTTGCTCAAGCAAATTATAAAAGTGACAAAACTAAATATCTAATAAAATATTTCAAAAACATAAATAATAGGGGAAGAAAAGTAGTAATTAAATAAAAATATGTGACGGCGTTTACGTCAAACGTCAGGTTAGACTGGACTGTTATAAGCCGCGCAGATAGAGAATAGATCTGAAAATGGCGTCCGTTCGCATGCGTTCTCGCTCACTCTCTATCGCTGTCTATACTCACACAGTGAAGTACGCGCTACAAAAAATAGTCAGTGATTCTGATATGTTACAATTATAGACAAATTTTAAAATCCAGTGTGTGTGTGTGTACCGTTGCTCCTTATTTATTTTATTAATATATTTTTTTACATTATTTCTACTATTATTAATTAATAATATTAAAAAAGAATCATTTATAACAAAAAAGTCAATAAAAATCGTTTGAGAACTTGTTTTGCCAACCGTACCATGGGTACCCGCCGCCATTTTCAGATCTATTCTCTATCTGCGCGGCTTATAATGTCAACCTAGCGAAGCGTCATTGTCGATGGTAGTGCGGGCGGTCATCTTTGAAACTGACCTGACACTGTTGTTCGAGACGGCGCCCGCGCACCACGCTTTTGACGAATCGCTCTGAATCTTCACCATCACACAATTAAAACACGTCGATTGTGATCCGAAGCCTTTTATTCCTATCTCCGCGCTCACCTACCTACATAATTAGAAGAAGATGAGTACTCGTGAAGAGCCTCCAGGCCTTCCTGCCTCTTCATATGCTTACTTACACTAAAATAATACTGCTTGAATAATATTTCGAATATCATAATAATGGCCAATGGCTGATTCTCCGAACTAATTATCCCCGATCGAACGTTCTAATTGCCGAAATTCCAGAGCATTGATGAACCACAATTTCGAATAGATCGAGCGTTCGTTTGGGCGGAAAGCCATTGCCTGTAAATCTAAAGCTACTGTATAATATTCTACATAAAATTAATAAACAGTTTAAAGAACGGATGGCTTTCTTTAGTCACAAAGTTGAAAGAGTTAAAGCATGCACTAAGGCTGCGTTTCCACCAGAGATGTGCGAGGATGCGTAGCAAGTGATTGTATTTGTAAAGAACCAATAGAATCGCTTCATTTACCTCGCCTCGGTCAGTACAGCTCGAGTGGAAACGGCTCAGCGCAGCTAGATTTTTGCGCATACAAAACAAGCGAGGGATGTGTGCGAGGGATGTGTACGAGGGATGTGTGCGAGAGATGTGTTGCCAGAGATGTATTGCGAGGAATGTGTGTTGAGATGGATGTGTTGGGAGGTTTGCGCACACTGTACCAGCCAGTCCATAGACGGAGTTTCTTGGATGTAGAAGTGCGCAAAATATATATAGATACTTGGAAAAAGAAGATTCTTTTATATTAAACTACGCATCCTCGCACCACATATTAATGCGCATTTTCGCAGCTCCGCTTCACATCCTCGTAGGCCCATTTGCATCGCACAGCTTTGGTGGAAACCCCCACACATTTTTACAGCACAGCTAGACATCCTCTGGTGGAAACTTATATCTCAAGAATTTGTAGAAATATGGATATGTCGATATTAGATTTCTTAAATGCTATCGCCAATCAAATAGTGATCCAAATAAAATACAATTACTTAAAGATTATTACGAATTCGCATTAATAACAACATTATGGAACGCATATAAGAATTGAAAATAATGTTTATTAAGTCATTGACTGCCACGCAGCAGACACAATAAAAAAACTATTGTTTGTCGGACACATGGTGACCGCGTTGGCGTTCAACGTGTTAAGAAATATTTGCAACTACCTGACCCGATAGACGTTGTCCTGCCTCAGCTATGATACCTACCCTACCTACCTTACCTAAAAAATTCAAATAGAAAAAGTCCTATGTCCCTACCCTACCTACCTACTCTACCTACCCTAGCTACCTTACCTACTCTACCTACCCTACCTACCTTACCTACCCTACCTACCTACCTACCTACAGTCAAACGGGATAAGAAGTCCTATGTCCCTACCCTAACTAATCTAACTACCCCCTCCCTAATCTGCCTACTCTACTTACTCTACCTACCCTACCTACCTTACCTACTCTACGTACTCTACCGACCCTACCTACCATACCTACTTTACCTAGTCTACCTACCTACCTACCTACAGTCAAACGGGATAAAAAGTCCTTTGTCCCTACCCTACCTACTCTAACTACCTACCCTACCTACCTTACCTACTCTACTTACTCTACCTACCCTACCTACCTACGGTTGAACGGGACAATAAGTCCGTTGTCCCTACCCTACCTACTCTAACTACCTACCCTAACTACCTACCCTACCTACCTACCGTACCTACTTTACCTACTCTACCTACTCTACTTACTCTACATATCCTACCTATCCTACCTACCCTACCTACCTTAACTGCCTAGGTAGGCAGTAATTTTAGTGTAACTAACACGACTTTCTTTAAAATAGATAGCTCTAAAATTGATTTCTCAAATAAAGGACTGAAATAGGTATTCTATTTGACCTGATTAAAACAACGGTATTAAAATTTAATTAGGTCAGGAAACTCTCCACAGTCGAAACAATTATTACAGACAAGATCTAAACTTAGTGCTTCACTGCCAATAATAGACAGCAACTTTCAAAGAACTACTCCACAGGTCTGCTGTCTTTTTACATTTTAAGTATGAAAGGTTTTAATTGTATTTTGTCTCTACAGGTAATATTTATGTTCAAAACTCAATTCGGAATCGCAAATATTAACAATTTTTTTAGCAAAAATAGAACAATTTAATTGAAACTTTTTTATTTATTTGAAACGGTCAATAATAAAATATGAAATCACATGGAAAAAGACATGAGTTCAGAGACGGTAGTTCAGTAGAAGCGGGAATAGATGAAAATATATTTCTAAGAAATTCGCACTCGCACCATTAACGGTGTTCATATTGAAGATGATATTTTCACATGTCAAGCGAGTGAGTTCACAAAACTATTATAAATATTATAGTTTAATATTGATATAATGATGTATGTAGCAGGGTAGCAGGTATAGGCACTCACCACCGTGTTGTTATTGTCATTATATTTTAATGATGCTGTTTTGTTTGATTGTTTTTTCTTTGAATGAGTTGTTGCCAGTAATTTATATTTTGTGTGTGCGGCTGAGCTATCGCTCACAGGAAGAGGTACCATGGTGCATGCTATTTGCCGATGATATCCTTCTTGTCTGTGAAGATGGACCTGAGATCCAGAGCAGACTGAAGAAATGGCAACGGAAACTGGAGATTGTTGGCCTGAAAATCAGCAGAACCAAAACTAAGTACATGTTCTGCGATTTCGGTGGTCTCTCCAGTTCCCGGGTCAAAGCGCTTGATGGCGCGCTTCTCCCAGTTTGCTCCGACTTTCGGTATCTCGGTTCACTTGTGCAAAGCGATGGCGAAATAGATCGGACTGTTAAGCATAGAATTAACACTGGGTGGATGAAATGGCGGCAGGACACGGGAACAATTTGTGACTCCCGCATTCCCCTTAAACTTAAGGGGAAGATTTATAAAAGCATGATTAGACCTGCCGTCTTGTATGGATCAGAGTGTTGGGCCACAAAAGGAATGAATGAAAGACAATTGCATGCAGCTGAGATGAGAATGTTAAGAGGGATGTGTGGTGTTACGCGAATGGATAGAATACGTAATGAGTATATAAGAGGAAGTCTGAAAGTGACACCGGTGACCGAAAAGTTGTGTGGAAATCGGTTGTCATGGTATGGGCATGTTATGCGGAGGAATGAGGAAAATGTTGTCAGGAAAGTTGTGTGTATGAATGTGGATGGCTATACAAGTAGAGGGAGACCAAAGAAACGATGGATGGATTGTGTGAAAGATGATATGGATAGAAAGGGAGTGACTATCGAGATGACGACTAATAGAGAAGTATGGAAGAAGAAAACATGTTGCGCCGACCCCAAATAAATTGGGAGGGCAGGAGAATGATATGATTACAATGCGGATTTTTTATGTTTTTTATTAAACATCTCAGTCGAGGCGCAAATATTTTTCGGTCGCAAATTAAATTTATAAGACCAATTTGTTATTTAAACATAACCATGGTTTTTTAATTAAATCTACCGATCAAAACACAACACGCATTTTTATTGAACACTTCCTATTCAATTCACAAAGTATTTTATTTGTTTATATAAAAAAAGTATATTTACAATCACAAAACTAAATGGAAACACAAATTAGCCAAATGTAATTAAAATGCTCGAGGCGGGCAGCCCTATCGCATGTTTACGTACCGCGCGGCTGTAGGCATTTATTTCAAAGATGCGGGCGAGTTACAATACTGTATAGATAATATTACCGTGACCGTGGGTTCTAGACAAAGTCACATTTTCATTAACGATAACGAAATGAGATAAATCTGAATGTATGGAATTGGTATAAGCTTTCGAAATGTCACGTGATTAATCGTTTTCGATCGTCAAATTATGTAACGAAACGAGGACGAAATTGAATGACTCGGTCAATACTCCCATACAAATGCGTTGACAAGTGGCGTTCTCGCCAATCCAAATCGCTGAGATAACGAATCGTTCGCTCAATAATTTTCGAAATCGAATCGACACGGAGCGATTGACACTTGTTTAGGCCCCGTGTTCAGATAGGAAATGGCTTACAAAAATCTTGGTAAATATACCTTACTTCTGGCGGTGATTTCCACACAACTTATTAGTCACCGGTGTGACTTTCACTTAAAGACTTACTTACTTCCTCTTAAAGACTTATTCCTTAATCTATCCATTCGCGTAACACCACACATCCCTCTTAGCATTCTCATTCCAGCTGCATGCGATTGCCTTTCATTCATTCCTTTTGTGGGCCAACACTCTGATCCATACAAAGATTAAAATTAACTATTCGTTCCATTAACCAGTGTTCGACATGAGCAAACAAATAATTAAATATATATTTATTCAGTTTTTGTGCTAGGAAATGACCTATATGAGACGTGTTAAATATAGAATATCAAAAGAAAAACAAAATTAAGGTCGATAGCCATCCAAGCCTATAATCCAATAATGTTCGACCCCATATCCAACCGGGGTTGGCCGCCATCCTATACCACGACCAGACATAGATTAAATTAGTAACATATCGGTTGAATCCAGAAAAAATCTCGAAAGGGATTTAAATATTGTTTTATGACAACATTATTTAAATAAAATTTTATAACAAATACCTACGGGGAGACCCTTGCAATAATAACAAACTACTTAATATAAATCATTGGTCAATCAGAGGCCATAATCTTGCTTGCCATAGGTATCCAGGCCCTGATAGATGAGGTGATACTGACCCCTCATGCCACAAGCTGTACTTGTGGCATGAGGGGTCAAATTTCTTTGATAGTATTTCAACTTTATTGCAAAGACATAAGGTTAATTTTTAATTGAGAAAATTTGACAGTTATGGATAGCTTGATGTGCTGGCGTCTGTACTTTATTATGATACAGTAAGTCAGTAATTAGCCAGGCATAGACTTTTTTTTTGAGGGTGGGAAATCATCAAACCTTTCCTCCCGCTCCGGGTGGAGCGGAAGGGTGTGTCAGACTCTTACTGACTAAACCCATCCATGTTCCTTCCTTAACTCTTTTTGTTCCGGGGTAGCGCTAACCCTTTCGGACAATCCCGCTTACCCGGCAGACAATCCCGTGATCTACTAAAAAGTACATCACTTACAGACAATAAGCATGCAAACATTGGTTATCAAAACTTATAAACTTATTAAATGAAGTATACAGGTTCTAATATTACTAGTATATCATTTGAAATATTTATGTAAAGTTAGTGAAAGAAAACTTAGTGAAAGAGATTACGGAAGAAGATATCTAGAGATCAGATATCTGTGAAAGACAACAGAAAATTTTAAAACTAAGAAACTTTTCGAAGTCGTAGACTATTATGTTAATGCAAGGGTTCCCATCATAGGTATGGTAATGTATTTACTGGAACCACACCCGGTTCTAACAAATTTCTGTTGTAATATCACAATATTAAATATTCGAATCATGATTATTTGGTGGAAAAAAAAGATTAAATGGAATTTCATGAAAAGTAGAAGTTTATCTGCAACATAAAGTATTACTGATACTGCCAGCCTGAATCTCCTACTACTGGGCATTCAATTGCACCTCAGAAAGAATTGATTTCAAACAAAATCACAAAGACTTGTAGATACAAACAAATCAAAAACCATTATTGTTCAACAGAGGACAGCGACATCCTTACATTCACCATCTATGAATCTAAATTCTTAGAACAGGTTTCTAGACAATTTTTCTGTTGTCATATTATTTCACTGGAATCTAAGCTGTAATGCATCTACACCGGTCACAATATCTTTTTCTACGAAACTCTACAGAGCGATACATGAAAGGAATAAGCCACAGATTCTCTATTCATGCAGAAAGGCTTCGCAATCAAAGAGTTTACGTACGCCTCCTTTTACACAATAAATACTTAGAATTCAAATCAGAAACATTGTGAAGAACGGACTGCATAACAAATTGCGAGCTAATTTAAACATAACATAATATTGTTATAAGTTGTACTTTAGTTTAACATTTTTATTTATTAAATTGACATCACTACATAGTATAAAGCAAAGTCGCTTCCGCTGTCCCAAATGTCTGTATGTATGCTTAGATCTTTAAAACTTCACAACGGATTTTGATGCAGTTTTTTTTAATAGATAGAGTGATTCAAGAGGACGGTTTACATGCAATTTTCGTCATCCACGCGGGCGAAGCTGTGGGCAGAAGCTAGTTTAGAAATAAAGTGTTAAACAAAGTTCACATTTTCGAAACAAACAATAGTGTGAATAGATTAATTAATTTACCTTTGATTACATCAATAGGCAAAAAGCCAGAATGTTGTGGTTATCAAATTTTGAATGTGGAGACTGTGGCTTACCAAAATTGATTACTACTCAATATTATAACAATAACCTCAATTAGTAGTGGTCAAAATTGAGTAAGCAGTATTGATTAAAATGTTGATGTAATGAACACGACAAAGGCAAATGATACGAGTTTGAAAGCATTATTTTACTGTACAAAAGGAATAATATACCAATACTTAAATTGGCAATCCTAATTTACATTAATTTGGTTAATAATATATTGGTTCTAGTTCTATACCATTAGGTGTGTCAAAGTTTGTATGGAAGAATATTAACGCCGCTCCGAGTAATTCGAAACTCAGTATCAAAAATAAAGAATAACGTGTATTAAGGTTTATTGAAAATCTACCCCAAAAGGGTGAAAAGGGATTTGACTTCGTGTCTTGGTTAACTGGAATTGATATCTAGAACACTTCTTTTTATTCTGATATTGCGATATAACCGATATTCACGCGGAGGAAGTCGCGGGGAAAAGCTAGTGTTCATACAAATATTCAAAACGGTGACTTTCATGTTATTGTATAATTAACTCTAAGAATTTTGTGGGAGCATTATACTCATCATTACGAACAACTTTTACAATGGGATCAACCCCGAAATCGAGAAAAAATAATTCCTCCGCATAACATGCCCGTACCATGACAACCGATTTCCACACAACTTTTCAGTCACCGGTGTCAATTTCAGACTTCCTCTTATATACTCATTCCGTATTCTATCTAATCGCGTAACACCACACATCCCTCATAGCATTCTCATCTCAGTTGCATGCAATTCCCTTTCATTCATTCCTTTTGTGGGCCCAACACTCTGATCCATACAAGACGGCAAGTCTAACCATGCTTTTATAAATCTTCCCCTTAAGTTTAATCTTCCCCCTTAAGTGATCTTGAAGTGGACTGTCATTTAACCTAGATAGCCGAGCTATTCTGTAAAAATCCTACTATCCAACCCAAGAGAAATCTCTTCCAGCGTACCTGCGATAGGAAAGTAGATAAAACAGAAAATGTGATTCTTCTATGTATTGTCTTTCCTGAGTCGTGCTGCCGACCGCCATGGCACCTCTGCTTAACCCTTCGGGTATACAGGCGTGATATTATGTTTGTTCTGTTATGTCATAAATCTGTGTTAATTTTGATGATTTGTTATTTGTGAAATTGAATTCATGGGCATTATTTTAAGGGGTCATTTTACTCAACATTATGAAAATCTTTCACTATGGGCACCAATCTGAAATCACGAAAAAACAATCTACATATTGACGAGTTATGCGAGCATAATGTATACAGCTAATTTGAATCGATTTAGTGTAACCGCAGTAAATTACCCGCTTAGAAAGACTGTTTTACGTCTTGGGTTCAAACGGTCTTCGTTGAACAGCCGTCGAATTACTATTAGCGATATTTTCTTTTGCGCCTATGAAAATACAGTCGAGAACGCAATGGTTCGACTATCTATTAGTTGAATCATTGCGTTCTCGACTGTATTTTCGCGACAATCGTCCGTCGCGTCGTTCGGCGTTCGTTTACAAAGCAGTCCTTGCAATTTAAAGTGAGCTTTTTGTCAATGAAATACAGTCGATAATGTGTTACCAGCTGTCATTGTTATCGTTCGTGATGCAAAGGTCGAACCCGTGCAAGCTTATGTCTGTTGACTTAAGGTTCAAAATCGAATTGCATAATCAATTTATTGGGATAATCCCTCAATTAACTGGAATTCGAGAAATGATGATTGTAGTTAATACAATAAAGGGTAAAGTCTGCTCTAGACAGTATAAAAACGTATGAAGACTGGCAAAGTATGAAGGGAAGTTCATTTCATCGTATGGTAAATTCAATATTATAGAGTTTTCACTGAATTTAGTATTTAGAGCGACGATCTTCGCAAAGTGGCTGGTAGCAGTTGCATGAGAATTGAAGAGTATCGATCCGAATGGCGTGCAAATGGCGAGGCCTATATCAAGCAGTGGACTGCTATAGGCTGATGATGATGACTGTCTTTCGAAAACTACTTCATACAAAAATAGTTGTAAGAACTAAGAAACTGCAACTACATATTTCACTCGACGCAAACTTCAAAAACATAATTCTATTCTTTGCTGGATACGTTTCGTCTTAAGCCCTCTTCAAACCAGTTGCAACGAAGACCGTTTTCTGCAACCGTTTTCTTCGGAAAACGGGTGCGTTTCGTCCGTCAAAAAATCGACAACGACCCACCACTAATTTTATGTAGAATTATCCATCTGTTTTTTCCGCAAATTAGTGTTGCTACAGACCGACTCGGGCCAGCGCATTCCATTCGGCAGTTTTTGTTAAATAATTGAAGCTGTTAACTTTCAATTAACCAACTTCGAAAAAAGAAGGTTCTATGTTCGAATGTATTGTATATATATTACTTTTTTATGTATGTCTATAGATTTCTAAGTCAATTATGAACCGATTTAGGTAAGGTGCGGTTTTGAGAGGAGTCCCATACAAATTTTATTAACTTCGCTTGATTCGTGTTGATATGTATTTTATCAACTCCTCTTATCTTGACGATGTTTTAGTACCTCAAGTCCCTGTGTACCAAGTTCAGTAGAGGATACGAATTGGTGTGAGGACTGTGGGGTCAGTAGGTACCATAACTACAAAGTGAAAAATATAAACTTTTTTGCAATGTATTTTGTTTATTATTTTCGTTTTTTGCCACGGAATTCCGAAGTTAAATTTATTTTCACTTTGTAGTGTTTTTTTAACCAAAAATTTAAAAGCAAATCTACCAATCCGCACTGGGCCCGCGTGGGCTTACAGCCCACTCACTCGCGAAGACACGAGGCCTGCGTTTCAGCAGTGGGAACATTATAAGCTGATTATGGTTATAAATATATGAAGACGATGTATTTCAAATCAAAAGACTACAATAGGTACCTACAAAGTATTAAAAACTAGACAATTAAATTATGTTGAGAGATAGATGTAACATATTATGTATATCTACATAAACATATTTGATTTCGCCGCTCGGCTTTGCCAAAACGTGGCCACTCGAAAATGTGTGTAGCTTCCTTTAGCGCTACACGCGTACAGAGGGTATGTTATGAACAAGATGTTCAAGACTTTCAAGTGGGAAGTATCAGTGTAAGTGGGGTCTTAACATCATTTTAATACCTCATTGAAATACGGAGCATCTTCATGAAAGTCTGTTACCTGGAAATTCGCTTTCAGAAACTCATCATCTGCCTAGCCTTATCCCAACTATGTTGCGGTCGGATGCAACTGAATACCAGTATTTTACATGGAGGGACTGCCTATCTGACCTCCACAACCCAGTAACTGGACAATACGATACCCCTTGGTAAGACTGGCTGTCAGATTTTCGAGCTTCTAACGACCCGTAACGACTAAAACAACTTTTTCAACTTTCAGAAACTAAAAAATTAGTTTCTGCAAATTTATTTATTTATTTATTTTTATTTATAGTTAATTAAAACGGCACAGGTCCAATTACATTAATTAACATAGAATTAGAATTATTAAGATTAAAATAAAATAAGCATTGAAACAACATACCATACAAAAATTAGATTCAAATTCAAAGATATACAATGGTGTGGATAAGATTATTAATAATTATTTGAGTAAATAGTTAAATAAATTAAAAACATAATAAACTAACATAAAATATCATATAACAGTGGACACCCTCGCATATTGTCTCTCACAAAACACCAGACAGGCACGCATTATTTTCTTCCATTCATCAGCAAACACATCACATTCAGGGTCGGCAGTCAGGAGGGCGTTTAGCATCCTTAGGGTTCGACATACCGGGGATTCCGCTCTAGCAACCGATCTAGATAGCGGTTGTGCGAACAGGTTGTGACGGCGGCTTTGACGGTGCCCAAGGTATTTGTCGGGCACAAATAGGCAGCAGAAAAGTAGCAAATAAAAGAGATGATGTAAAGTGTAAAAGACTTTTCACGTTAAGTAGGAATTTCAAGAAGCAGCTTCATCTTATAAAAATGTCGTCAGGTACTTTCAGGTAGGTTTCGCGGGCGAAAGTTAGTGGCTATATAGAGCTATATAGAGCTATATAGAGCTATATAGAGCTATAAAGTTAGTGGCTATATAGAGCTATAAAGTTAGTGGCTATATAGAGCTATAAAGCCCAATTGAATTGCTATCTGAGTCCTGTGCGGATGTTCACACCCTACAAGAGAAGAAGACGCCAAAACCAAGAAGAAGAACCAGAAGAGAAGAAGCCAAAACTGAAGAGTCCAGCTTAGGAGATGGAGATGTCGATAATATACACCAGAGCAGCAACAATCTAAGGAGGCCTGGCAAACGATTGCTGAAGGCTTTGACACCAATGCTGACTACCATTGATATTAAGGTGGCAATCATGAGAAAGTTTAAATAAGAGCTGTAGGATTATGCCTTGTATCATAAACACCGCTTTTGTTTTGACTTCTGAATTGGCAGGTGACCTAGTGAAATGTGTGGTGTGAAGTTAAAAGGTTACAAAATAAGGCCCACCCTAATTTTACTTTTTTGTTGTGTGTACAGTGGTTGAACGATTGACTGCTGCGCAGCATGCCGCGGGTTCGATTCCCGCTCGGAACAAATATTTGTACGACCTACAAGTATTTGTTACGGGTCTGGGTGTTTTTCTATCTATACTATGTATGTATTTACAAAAAAAAAAGGATATACGTAGTTTATCAGCCATCTCGTTACCATAACACAAGCATTAGGTTGCTTAGCTTGGTTGGGCTTGGATATGGCGTTGTGTGAGATGTCCATTGATATTATATTACTTAGAATTTTGTAATCCATATCCATAGTAATCGAATCACACATACTCACACCCCTATTCACACAAAATGGGCGCTGGATTTATTTTGGTCTAGGATAATGATCGCGCACACACGGCCCGTGCCTGACAAAGGGCACTTTCTGAGGCCAATATCACGATTATGCCATGACCGGCTATGTGTGTCAACCCCATCGTGCATTTATGGCATCAACTGAATGAGCCTTAACGAAGACTACACTCATGTTTAAGTTTACAGGAGTTCATGACCCCTGTTAAAACTCTGTTGGAAACAAATTCCGGAACAAAATGTTACCCAGTTTATTAAAGTGTACCAGTTCATCTCAGAGAGTGCATAGAGAATGCCACACTAATTTAATGATGGAACTGGCAATTGTGATTAGTTTTTGTAGCCTGTTTTTGGTATTGTTCGTCGTATCGTTGACCTTCTTAAGTTCAGAGTTGAACTGAATGATAATAAATAACATAATAATAAAAATATAATATACTTGGCAATTTCACACAGCGCCATATAGTCCCAAGCTAAGCAACCTAATGCATGTGTTATGGTAACAAGATGGCTAATAAACTAAACTAAGTTTACTTATATACATTTTTTGTACGTATAGAA
Organism: Hyppa rectilinea; assembly: GCA_951799385.1. Taxonomy (NCBI): domain Eukaryota; kingdom Metazoa; phylum Arthropoda; class Insecta; order Lepidoptera; family Noctuidae; genus Hyppa; species Hyppa rectilinea. The sequence goes on along the minus strand of OX637300.1, from coordinate 28,209,487 downwards.
AAACACCCAGTCCCGTAACAAATACTTGCAGGTCGTAAAAATATTTGTTCCGTGCGGGCATCGAGCCCGCGACATGCAAGCAGCAGTCAATCGCTCAACCGCTGCGCCAACCGTGTCGCCAAATTGATAACTAACAAATGCTTGCACTGACTGGACGGGTGCACTCATATTTGTGTGGTTCCGTCCTCAAAAGGCCATTTCAAACTATCTCAACCATCTAGTTTCTTAAACATAAGATCTTAATCGGCCAGTCTCTACAACAACTTAATAATTTCAGGTCAATCTTCACATTTAATTTTGTGAAGTAGTCTACCCAACAGCGGCTTCCTCTTCCAAGAAATTTATTTCCTTCAGTATCTTCTCAAAATAACCAACAATCTTTGTGTACTCATTTCAGTCAGTCAGGGCAGATTACACCAATGAAACTGTACGCGATCAGTGCATAAACTACGTTTAAGACTTGTCTTTGACGTCTGACTGCCTTTGAATGGGTTTGAATCGTGATTGGGTCGATCTCCAGAGGCCTTTTTTTTCGTGTCGGGCTGGATAAACCAATGCTAAAATCGAAAAACGTTTTAAACATATTTTTTTATATACAGTTCGGTGTCTAATCTACGTGATACAAGGCTAATATTATGAATAAGTTTATTTCAAACATAAAAAAAAAATCTTAAACCCTAAAATCCTGATCGCTCTGGGATGACCCAACTCCCGATTGAATGAAAAAAATATTATTTAATTTTTTAATGAGAAGGTTCATATGAAACAACTTATTTAGATTACATAACAAATAGTTAATCTTTATGGTAATAAAATATTTTTAGTTATATTAACAATACTTTTGCCACAATTTGAATTTAAAATCGTGACCGGGCGTTTTATCTCATCGCTCTGCGCTGAGGTAAAACATCGCGCTCATCCCTAGTTACGCGTTATAGACACTCTATTCAACTCCCGCGGGGCAACGTCAGTAGTGGTCTAACCGCCGAGGAGGATACCAGTGTGCCATGTACCCGCGCTCCAACATTACGAAGGTAAGTTTATGATTGCTCTGGATTTGGTTCTCGAATTTTATGATTGCTATGGCACGTTATTTAAATTAAATAGTAAGCTTGTGAATGTGTTTGTTACGTGAATTAAGTGATCGTTATGATGTTTTTTATGAGACGTAATCACAACTTTCTACTGCTTTTAAATTCGGCTATATTTATGATTTTGTGACTTTTTCTGATCGCTATGGCTGTGATTGCTCTGTCCAAAAAGACCAGAGCGATGATATTTTGTAATTATTGTACGTTATAAACCTATTTTTAGTAGTAGTACCGGACTGTAACAATGACAAACGATGAACTATGCATATAACCATTAATTTATAACCTTTCCTGGGTTTCTTTGTACCCTAATACCTAAATCCATATACAGATTTTGACGTATTTTACCTTGATGATATTATTATATTAGCATTTAGCTAACCACAACTGTAAGGGACTATCTCCACGAGCGAGGGAATCGCGACGGATCCACGCTTCTATCGTCGGGTCGTCTCCACGAACGAGCGATTATTCCGCCAACATATCGCCGCGACTGGTTACGGAATCGCCGCGTGCCCGTGAAGACTCGTAATGGAATCGCCGTGTTTCCGCGACGAGGGGGTGTGCAATACTTTTGTAGAAACAGTGTAGTTAGTGCCAGACGAGTGCAAAATAAGTAGTGTCTCAGTCAATATATTAATTATTTATAATGGATGTAGGTATTCTTGGGTGCTTGTGCAAGTACGCTAGTGAATATGCAGTTATTTGCGTTTGCGTTTGCTGCGTTTGCAAGCGCGCCCGCCGCGCGCCCGCGGCGCTTGCTGCTCAGCGCCATGTTCTGCGGCGAGCGCGCGGCGGGTGCGCCACAAGTAGCGACGATACCGCGGCGATACGACGACGTTACGCGCGCATATTGCCACTCAATTCTCTCGCTCGTAGGGACAGCCCCTTACCCATTCTTCTCTAAAATTTAATGGCAACTATTGTTGCAGATTGAAAAACTATTGTCGAAGAAAAACGTCTTAGGAAGAAATTGGCTGAGCGTCGTAGAATGGCCAAGATAAAAAATGATCCAGATCTATACGCACAATGGCTTGTAAAGTCAAGAGAGAGTACCAAAGAAAAAAAGCTCGGAGCACAGTACTACCAATGAGTGATTTGACTCCGAGCCAGCAAAAGGTTCGTAGGAAGAAAAGTAGGCAGAGTTCTCGACCAACCACGACGATTCGTCGAGTTCGACGAACCAAAACACCTCAAGGACAAACATGTCACGGGCATCAAGGAAGACAAGCAGACTTTCGCTGGTTAAGCGTTCAAAAAAATGCAATCAGGTGAAGCAAATTCAGCTCCCACAAATGCTAAATAATACTATAACTGCAAATCAAAGTCAACAATCATTAATATTATTTAATTTAATTATTTATTTAATATTCAGTGTACGTGTACGTACACTGAATATGACTGAAAACGTCTAAATAAATAATATTTTATCAATATATTCTTTTTTGTTTCACTGATTTCACCATTTATGATCGCTCTGGCACCAATTATGATTGCTCTGGTCGCGAAATTTTTTGAACTTAAATATTTCCATAACTGTTTGTGTAAATTGAAGGCCAATAGTAAAAATGTACTAATTGAATATAATTATTTTTAATGAGATACATAATTACCATTAAATATCAATATCTGAAAAGCACCAGAGCGATCACACGAATACGCCCGTTTTGGAGATTGACCCGATTGCGCATCGTTTGATAACTAAAATAAAAAGTTCTGAATCAAATGCAGCCTGAAATGAACTTAAAAAGGCGACATTAATGAATGTTGAACATCTTTATTGAGCGTCACATCTTGTTAAGCATATTTTTTTAGCATAATACTATTGACTACTAATGTAACCGTAACGGATGAGTGAAAGATTTTCCGACGTTGCACCGAACACAGTTAAAACAAAAGGGTTGGCTTTTCCGCGAAACGAAATAGAAGCCGTTTTTTGTTGCACAAAGCATTATGTACTTTATGCCAATAGTGTAATGTACAAACTAGATACGAGCCAATTTACGGGTCACGGGTTTTCGAGTTTGTATCTCGCTTACACGTTACACAAATGACTTAAATTTCTTTATGCTATGTACAAACACTCGCTGCCATACAATGTAAACTGAGCCTCTGAAGATTTTTAGGTTTAGGACCCTATTGCGACTCCACTGTCCGTCCGCCCGACCATCCGTCCATCAATCGCAGGGCTATAACTCTTGAACTGTAATAAGTTGTACTTTGCCAACAATACGTATGGCGAGCGAACTACCGGTTACATTATACCGAGACTTATTAACAGTCTACCCTCAGAACTAAACAAATGTATTACACATAAAAATGTCAAATGTAAACTAAAACAATATTTTTTACGTATTTTATAGGGATGACTGTAACTGGAGAACGGAACTGAATATTATATTGATTGTATCGGCAATAACGCGTACTTAAAATTCAACATTGTATATTAAGATAGACAAAATGTAAATGTGATGATGATTTGAATCCTGTGATAATTTGTATAAAAGATAAATAAAAAAAAAAAAAAATAGTCAGACACTTCAACACACTTCACACTTCAAACACTTCACGACAAATAATCTATACTAATATTATAAAGAGGAAAGATTTGTATGTATGTTTGTAACGAATAAACTCAAAAACTACTTAACAGATCTGGATGAAACTTGGCACAAAGAAGATTATAGTCTGGAATAGCATATTAGCTAGCTTTTTATCCAGGAATAATGTACGATTCCCGTGAGATAATTTCCTTCATACTCGCGGGGGAAGCTGCTGCCAAAAGTTACAAAACAAAATTACATACAAGAGGCGTGTTTTATTTTACTGAATTTAAAACAAATTTAATATGATGTAGTGCTTCATATTGTACGGAACTCTGGCCGTTTTTTGCTGCAACATTTGTTTGTTTTTTCTGGAAATGAATTGTATTCCAATGAAGTTGGAAAACGAATTTAATTCAAAACGAGTGAAAACTGTTTCATTTTGTTCCAGGTATAAACATGCAAGGTTTTACACATTATGTTGGGACCCTGTTATGAGTTTTACGGATTTTTAAATAAATAAAATTTTTAAAGCCGCGGCGTGTTGCGAGTCTGATATTAATATGTTGTCGTTAATATGCTGTATTTCCGTCAATTGCACTTCCTGATTCACTATTAATAAATATTTCAAGTCGTTTTAATGACATCACTACTATTTTTAATATTCGAACTCAATTACGCGGCTTGGCCATAAAATAAACTTTAAAAAATAATTTTAAATATGCCCAGAAGCAGCGCAAATGACAACTTTCTTTCAGCCAAGTTTTCACCGTGAGAATTTTACAGAATAAACCAAGACAGGGCCGATCAAAACAAAAGGCATAAAAAGTTTGAAAGACAATGTAACTGTAGCCGACTGGGCAAAAGCAATTATTGAGTTATGATTTTGTATCGCATCAGCTACTATAGAACATTGCAAGCAATAGACTCGACTAGAGTTAAAAATATCAATCTACCTACCTTCCGTTTTTAATATACTGTAGCCGCTACTGTATAGCTACTTTTGAACATTGACATAAATTCGCGAACATACAAAGATAATATATTTATTGAATTATCGGTTTGTATCACATCAGCTACTTTTGAACATTTGACAGAAGTTACAAAAAAAAACAATTAATATAGTAAAGTTTTAAGAACATAATGCTTTTTTCGGGGTTCAATTGGATGAAATTTGGCATATAACTATTATTAAATATGCAAATCTTTATCAAATTCTGCTTTTCCGTAAAACATAACAAACAAAATTACTGGGATAATTAAAAATAAGAATTATTTGCTTCATGATTACGTGGCCTCAGTTTCATCATTTAATTTTTGATTTCAACTGTACTCAGTACTCAATATCTTTATTGCTTTCCAAGTAACAATCGTGGACTGTTCACTAGTTTTGAAATTTTTTTTTACTTCGTAGTTCTGATGCGAATTGTGTTTATAACTTTTGGAGTTATAACTGATCACGAATATATGACAGCTGTACTAGTACTAAATGTTTGGTATAATTTACAATCATATACTTTTGAATCACTCCGACGCCACACAGTTCTGACGCGAACTCCGTTCACTAGTATTGAGTTTCTGATTTTGATCATCTACTTTTGCTGTTGACTGTACATGTGTGCGTGAGCCGCGTAAGCAATCGCGGTGGCAAGGGGTGGCGGACGCGATTTCCCGACACCGGTCCGCTATTATACAGGCAGTGCGGTCACTCCGCGTAAAATTTCAGAATTGGAAGCGTTCCAAATCTGAAATTTTCGCAGAATAATTCGACATTTGTAATATTATTTCATTTAAGGTTAACTATCTGTCCTTTGTTGCTACTGTTCAAATTCAGCAGTGTTTAAATAAATATTCTCAACAAATGCTCATAAATCGTGTTCTACTTTTATGAATAACAATAGTAGTTCGTTCACTGAAAGATGCGAACCTAAACTGTTCCCCGAAATTATAATAGTCTTGGTAATAAAGGTGGAATTAAATTCTTTACAGAAAATATTTTACTAATCATCATTTAGAATAACAAACTGATAGCAAAAATTTATCTTACTGCCGAGTTACACCGGAGTGGCAGCGGCCAGCAGCGACGCGACGAGCACTTTCAGTGTGAAATAATTTTGAACTTTATCTTTTGACGACACGGTTGGCGCAGTGGTTGAGCGATTGACTGCTGCGCACTATGTCGCGGGTTCGATTCCCGCACGGAACAAATATTTGTATGACCTGCAAGTATTTGTTACGAGTCTGGGTGTTTTTCTATCTATAATATGTATGTATTTACAAAAAAAATGTATATAAGTAGTTTATCAGCCATCTCGTTACCATAACACAAGCATTAGGTTGCTTAGCTTGGGACGATATGGCGTTGTGTGAAATGTCCAAGGAGAATATTATTATATTATTATTATACATAAAAGACCATTATCGCTTGAAAAGATCAACGATGCTGTGTGTGTCCTGTACAAAGGCCCAAAATATTGTTGTAAAACCTTTACACATTGAGAAGAAACATCAACGGACTTAAAAAAAAGTGTCATTGGCAGCGTCTCGTAGGCAAGGTTATTTCTAATTATTGCGACTTACTTAAAATAGATATATGGGGTTAGGTATTTACCTATATAAGGGTTATTGTAAACGCACCACAACGAAAATACGCCACATTTAAAAGTATTGGTTAACTTGCCACAGTGACAAAATACTTCACAATAGGTATAGTAAACTCGTCACAGGTAGGTCAAACTTGTTTTGGATGTACCGACAGTAAAACGATATTCGTTCAACATTATTGTTTAGTAAAAGTAATGTAGTTTCCGAATAAAGAAAAAGAAGAAAACTGTATCAAAAAACATGATCCATTGGCCATAGCTTCTGCCCGTGGTGGATATTTAAGGGTGCTCCCATTAGGCAAATGTCATTTTATAGCCGTTTTTATATATAATGCGCACTGGCCGGTTTTTTTAATTAGTGAGCATTATTGAGGAACAAAATAAAGTGATAAATATTTTCATTATATTACGAGGAACCGTTACTTTAGAGATAAAATCAAACTGGTTGCTAAGTAACTTAGGTAATAATTTATAATTTGTACTTCGTACACATTGATTGATTTATTATTATTAACTTCTAGCTAGTTTGTAAATATGTGAGCACCATGTACTTATGACACAATTAGGTTTGTCTTTGCCTGCCATTGTTATATATATATTTATGTGTTTTTCTTTTCATCTTTTGTGGTGTAGTGTTTTTATTCTGGGAGCATCGTATTCACATAATATAATGTAATAATTCATGTATAGAAAACATTTTGGAAGGGGCGACTAGAATCAATTCTATTTCTTGTTCATTTTGACGTTCAAAAGTGACTTTCTTGTGCCTATTTGAAATAAATTATTTGACTTGACTTTGACTTTGACAATTTAATATGTTCCGTCAAAGTATTATGTGTGACTGGTGGGAGCACGAGTTCAGTCGCGACGCGTCGGATCATGCATATACGTTATGGAGGGTAAGGAGGACCGTCTTATATGGAGGATTAGTCGAAAAAGTGTCCACTTGTAAACAGCAAATTATTGTTCGAGCTCTCACCGAAATAGCGCTAGTGTAGCAAGTGAGGTACTTGAAAACACTGTATAATTTTATTCCATACTCATGTTTGTCTATATATTATAATAAAATTAAAAAAATTGCGCTGTAACGAAGCGGAAATCTTTCTTTCCTTTTTTAATTTAGTAATAATAATAATAATATCCTTGGACATTTCACACAACGCCATATCGTCCCAAGCTAAGCAACCTAATGCTTGTGTTATGGTAACGAGATGGCTGATATACTACTTATATAATTTTTTTTTTTTGTAAATACATACATATTATAGATAGAAAAACACCCAGACTCGTAACAAATACTTGCAGGTCGTACAAATATTTGTTCCGTGCGGGAATCGAACCCGCGACATAGTGCGCAGCAGTCAATCGCTCAACCACTGCGCCAACCGTGTCGTCAATCCGTCGTGTCGTAGTATCCTTCTCTAATAATTTGTGGCGCTCTATTTAAACTTCTTCCACTTGCTACTGTAGCGCCACCTTCATTTGCTCCCTTTCAACGGACCCTTTTTAATACCCTCCATAATATACGTTAGTGTGACAAGTTGCAGACAGACTTGCTTTTGCAGACTCGTAGTGTTATTGCGGGAAATCGCGCCGCGGGAATTTGTGAACACATAATATCCGTTGGGTGGTAGAGCGGTAAGTTGATTTCAATGCCATGGTGCAGTGCAACAGCAGAAATGTTTGCGAATATTGTATTTAATAACTTTATGTAATACTATAAAGTTATAGGTATAAGAACATTTTATTATTAATATCATTAGGTACATGATTTTCCAGTTCAACGACAATGCTCTTCTGTGCACGTTTCCGGACGACAGCGATGCGGAGTAGTACTTTTATGAATTCTTTAAAATTTACACGCATTCCTCTACTGATGGAGGGTGGGGACGGCGTCCATACAAAATGTGAGAATCGTGAGAATCGCGTTCCAGATACACTTAGTTCTCTGTACATGATTAATTAATTATTTATTTGACGGGTAGAAGCCCGAAAGTCTGATAGCCAGTCTTACCAAGGAGTGTCGTAATACCCAGTTACTGACTGGGTTGTGGAGGTCAGATAGGCAGTTGCTTTATGTAAAGTACTGGTATTCAGCTGCATCCGGTTAGACTGGAAGCCGACCCTAACATAGTCGGGCAAAGGCTATATACAAGTACTCCCAAATTAATAATGCACATGCAGATCTTCGCTAATTGTCGTATTTCCGGAAACTCCCGAATTATTGAATCGTTCGAGTTCTAAACAATGCACTTGCATTTTGCACCTTGTTCGAAAGAAATAGGAGTCAATATCATGTGTACACAATCGAAAACAATTCGGGCGGTCGGCGGCGGTCGCCCGTCAGTCAAAGGTCCGTCAGTCGTCTTTATATATTGGTAGTGACTGCACGTGTTCTCTCTGTATGGAATTATATAGAGCTGCTATTACACACCCTTCTTGGATTTATTTTCAAAGGTGAATTTAATTTCAACTTTAATTATCTTATTCAAATATAAATAGTTGATTTTGTAAAAATAGGTAAATAAACTAACATTTTTCACGCTTTTTTAATATTCAGAAATTAAAAATACCTACGTTAAATACATATTCAGTACTAGAAAAAACATTTTTAAAATCAGATTTAGTCTTATATAAATTATAGGTTCCTATTTACTTACATAGAATTATTGAATCAAATTTCGTTACTGATAAATCAATATTTATCTCTTTTAGCACAAAACACATAATTCTACTAAATTATGCATGAAGAAAATGCACTTAGCCACTCTATATACATATCGTCTTCAGACGCTCGGGGAATACGACCATTGCCGAACAGTGGCGAAGATTTCTATGCGCATTATCACTTTGGGAGACCTGTAGGTGGTTAATTATTTTTTCTTTGAAAAAACATTTTTACCGCCAACGTAATGCCTGCCAAGGGCCAAGCAATAATTGGATAACGAATAAAATAGTTAAAATTAAGAACTTTACATGAAGTTTTGGCTCGAGCGCGCTCCGGTGGCACTTAAATCTGGAACTTTCAAATGCTTGGCGGTGAAAAGATTAAAGGAAATATTTATCCAGTTATTGAGTCTGTTTGATGTCAAAGTAATAGTCGAAAGGTAACGGAGGACCTTCTCAGACCGAGAGTTTGCGTCGGTTTGTATCTCCAACGTAGATACATCTGATTTTTAATCACTGATTGGAATATGTAGTGCAATTTATGGTCGATGATACTTAACGCTACACTTGATTTGGATATGCCCTGGGATTCTGAAACTCGTGTTACTCTCAAAGATTTTTTTTTATTGAAATGACATGATATCAATTGAAGGTCATTAGTTTCGTTTTTTTAATGTTTTGATCGCCATTGTCTCGTCAAGACATAAATATGTGACAATGGCAACAACACTATAAACAATTAAATCATTACTTTTGTGAGTGTTTATAATGATAGATATCTTAAAAATTTAAGCACTCGTACGTATTTGATGACATGAAAGAAATTAAAAGCCCCGTAAATATTGGGAAATTCATGATAACAAGAAGAAATTATGTAGCTTGGCGCAGAGAGCACGCGCGTGCTTTTAAACACTGGCGTTCAAAAAGTTAGTTAACATAAATAATCAAATAGATTTAAAGTAGGAATATACATTTAAATATTTAAGGAAGGAAAGGCAATTATTAATAAAATTGTTATTTTACCGATAAATTACATTACTAAATGAAACACACGTTTAACAATATTGTGGACAGAATTGAGGGATTAAGGGACATATCCATATTAATATTACATAGCGAATAGCGATATCACCGGCAATTGCGCCACCTTTTCCGATCACTGGCGGACGATTCTATAAACTACTCACAGTGGGCACTAAGCACAGTGAGCGCCAAGGTAGATGTCGTTCCACCTAATGCTGGTAATATTGGCAGCTCACTTTAAACTCGCTTTTACAGAAGATTTCACGGTGAGATTGTTAGATACGGAATACTCGACCTACATATAATACAATATTTGTCCTTTGAGAGGTCCTTTCCATCTCCCATCCCGCCACCTCCTTCGCGAGCATAACTGCTTCACAGAAGGAGGTGACACAAGATTTGTCTAAAGTTGAGATTTGGTTTTTCCATCTTATGTCCAACTCATGATTGTTTTCATTCTGTTATGTTTTCAGATAGTAAAGGTAAATTTATAAGTAACAACCAAGTCATTGTATACAATACCTAATATATTTTAAGGTCCCATTAAAGTAGATGGAAAAGCTTTTAGAAATCATTCAGACCACAAAATTAAGGACAAAGGTTAAGAATAAACAGAAAAACGCATTAGATCCTGATTTTTGGTCACATTAAAATCACTTCAATCATTCATTTTTTCCTCTTGGATATCTTTGGTTAAACGTATTATGATTTGTTTGTTTTAACGCTGTGTTTGTGTCCATCTATTTGAATGGGACCTTATCTATTCTATGCAGTTCAACCTACAAACAACTAATGGCTTCCGTCACCGGAAATGTTAGAAGTTCTTAAGTGTCAAGACATTTTCAAAAGACGTTTAAGCGGTAAAAGTGAATGCGTTTTCACGTGAATTGAGCTGGGGGATCATCTCTTTCTATTTTATTTGTTAACTTCTCGCTTCGCTAACCCGCTTTACGTATAAACATCCCGAATGTAATAATCCGATTGCTAAAGGAAATGACTTTCCAGGAAAATTGCATATTGCAAAATATTTCATAGATTTCCGATCTACTTGAAGATTTTGTACGAATTTCCTAGGAATTGTACAGAAGCCAGCATATCTAGCTACCCCGAATTGTCAATTTATTTGATGGATTTTCAACTTTATTACAAACGGTTCATCTTCAATCGGGAATATTAAATATTTGGAATGGCTTGATGTGCTGAGGTCTGTACATAATGTAATAAACACATGATTGTTTATTGTTCATCATATCATTTATGTTGACGACATGGGGAGCTCGTGGCTAAGTTTAATAGCCGCACAGGTCGATCCATCAGGTTAAGCTACGCTTGCCGGGGTTGGCCGTGGATGGGTGACCATCTTTACATACCGAGACTCCTCCGTACCTCGGAAAGCACGTTAAGCCGTTGGTCCCGGCTGTCATTTGTGCATCTTTGTCGTCAGAAGCCCGAAAATCTGACTGCCAGTCTTACCAAGGGGTATCGTATTGCCCAGTTACTGGGTTGTGGAGGTCAGATAGGCAGTCGCTGCATGTAAAATACTGCATCCGGTTAGACTGAAAGCCGACCCCAACCTAGTTGGGAAAAGTCTAGGCAGATGATGATGATGATGTTCATCATCTGTCCCGCTTTTCTATTTTACAATATTAAAATTCTGAATAAATGGTAATTACTGAATAATTTTTATTTGTGTGTTGTGTTTTGTCTTATTTTTATTAATGAAACAATGCTATGATCCACCTGTTGATTGATAAAGAAAATAATAATAATGATGGGTTACATACTCTTCCAACTATCTCACACCAATAAACAGAACTTTTGAAAATTCCTACTAAATTGAAGCCTAATTACAGCTATTCGTTCGTCAAACGTGACTTGTTTACTGTCCGGTTGCAGTTCGGCGATCAACCGGACAGGGATGCTATAGTGGATAACTAACTGCCCGCATACCGCCAGCGGCGTGCCGCAAGCGGTTCAATGAATAAACTTTCAAAGCTACAATTAATGTAATATTAGTGTGTGTATAGAGTGTTTGGGTGTGTGTGTGTGTGTGATGTGGTAAATTACGGTTATACAAATATTTTATTACTTTATGGCAATTTAACAGTCACAACTGTTTGAAAAGTGGTCTTTTTTTTTTTTTTTGAGGCTGGGAAATCATCCAATGACTGCTCCCGCTCTGGGTGGAGCGGGAGGGAGTGTCAGACTCTTACTGACTAAAACCAATCCATGTTCCTTCCGTAGCCCTTTATGTTCCGGGGTAGCTGTAACCCTTTCGGACAATCCCGCTTACCCGGCATAGGTAGGTAGGGTAGGTAGGTAGGGTAGGTAGGTAGGGTAGGTAGGTAGGGTAGGTAGGTAGGGTAGGTAGGTAGGGTAGGTAGGGTAGGTAGGGTAGGTAGGTAGGGTAGGTAGGTGGGTAGGTAGGTAGGGTAGGTAGGTAGGGTAGGTAGGTAGGGTAGGTAGGTAGGGTAGGTAGGTAGGTAGGGTAGGTAGGTAGGGTAGGTAGGTAGGGTAGGTAGGTAGGGTAGGTAGGTAGGGTAGGTAGGTAGGGTAGGTAGGTAGGGTAGGCAGGTAGGGTAGGCAGGTAGGCTAGTCTTAGTGGCTAGCACTACTCGTTTCTCGTTGAGCACCATAGTCGACAGTTAACTAACAAATCTCCAAAAACATTAGTATTTCTGGCCCCGCAAAGTTCTTAGCAGTTACGCGAGTTTGCCGCGCTTGTGTTCGCTCGGCTGAGCTCGGCTACTTAGTATTAGGTATCTACCCAAGATACGGGTTAAGGGGAATGATTAACGGGACGGAGAAATACGATCCACCACCTGTTGCGTCGTAGATACACAACCATTCAATTCAATTCAATTCATAAAAAGATGCCGTAAAATTTTCGACTCCTAGGATACAGGTCTGCGTACCTAGTTTAGGAGCCAGGAAAACTGACAATAATTTTAAAATTGGTAGTACAAATTAGTAGTATCATCTTACTGTTTTTGCTAATAAACTTATTATTGGAACGAAGTTCCTTATCGCGCGTTGTGAAAGGGGGCTAGACGGAAAAAATTCTTACGAAAAATTTATCACGACACTTTTTGTTAAACATTTTTTGCGGTAATGCTGGCGGCTTCTACAAAGGCAAGCAATTCGAACAGAAAAATGAATCGTTTCGTCGGTCGAATAGAGTTCGACGAGCTTTGCTCTATGAAAATATTGGACCGAGTTAAGACCTTATTTTTATTACGTTAACCGCGTAATTCGGTTGTGCATCTTTGTAAAGTCGGGTCCGACACGAGACAATAGGTTTCTCAGAATAATTTTAGTAAACTGCGTCTTTAGGTACCTAGTTTGGTATTTCTAAATTTTACCGTTTACTGTTAATAAATAAAGTCTGAATTCGCGTTTCGTGTTTTTATTTGTGTAGTTGTGTACTGTAGAGGATGGAAGATCCTCTACTGAGGGGACTTAGTGGTAGAGCGTGTAATGTGTGTATTGGGTCCTTTCTATACTAAGAAAAGAAACCCGTTAGCAGTTTAAACGTATGAACTTATATTTTCACTTTGTTATAACGAATACATCTGTTTAGCTTCGCCGCCGGACGTCAAGTCTAGAATGTATAAAACCCTAATCTATTCTTAAAACATTTGAAAGGTTCGAATGCCGTCAGATAATTTCCAGCCTTGTACAACATAAGGTTTTACTCTAAGGCTCTACATCAGCTACGCCCCCCTTGAGTAAAAGGGAACACTTAGTTTTAAAATAACTAAGCCCTTTTACTCTTGGCATCCGAATCTATCTAATCTACCCCTACCTAGCCTAACATAAAAATTACCTATGCCCAGGAGAATCTACATGTGAGGTCTGGCCTTTGCAAAGGCAGGCTCAACTCTGGCAAAGCGAATCTTACGACATCACAAGAGTCCATGAATGCATTAATGTGTGCCAATGTGCACACAAACTAACGCTAGGCCAGTTTGAACCCCACTGCACCAAAACCCGGGGCAAAGGGTGCAGCCAGCCTCCGAAAACAAACAATGATATGAAAGTTCATATCGACCCTGATGGGGTTGACTGCAAAGAAGACTGAACATCAGTATCCTATACCCCGTCGTACGCTATTGAGTCAGAGGGAGAGTACGATCCAGACGTAAAGGCTTGCGAAAAAACGTTTCATGCCCATACTCCAGATATGAAACCACAATATGGGTACCAAGATATGGGTACCCCATCCTCAGTTAGACCAATTGTGTCAACCTGACACACTTTGCAAGGCTACGCCCCGTTAGCAAAGTAGGCCTCAACTCAGGACGAGTGTCACCCCTTCTCTCAAGATGAACCCGATAAAATGCTCTGGAGCACGATCATGCTAAACTCTAGCACTAGAGAAATATGAAGACGAAGTGTCGCTCCCTCTGACGCTTTGACGCGGCGAGGTGTGTCTCCCACACGCTCATCCGGTAGCGTCGCATTCATTTTTGATCACCATATGCAATAAACACAAAGAGAAATGCATCAATAAACTATATCTTAAAACCAAGCTAAAATAATGAGAAAATGTTGTTTACATCTGTTTGACATGACAGACATGTCAACAAGTGGCAAATATGTCTAAAACTGACAATTAATTATCAACATAAAAAAGAAAAGTCTATAATCCATTTAGCTGTAAAAAGTTTTTGTTCGCTACTACTTATCTCAAAAATTATGCAGCGACATGATATGAAAACTATTTGGAGTCGTAATTATATAATTCTAAAAAGTGAAAACTCCCATCTATCTAAAATGTTTCTAAACCTCTTTTTATTCGATTTTGTAAACCCATACTGTAAAAATGAAAATTTATTTATAAAAAGTTTACGAGTTTTCCTATGACCTCTTTTGGTCATAATTTTGGAAACAAACTTTTTCCTTTTAATTTTTCTGACATACAAAGTCATATTTTGAAGACGTCTAAATCTGAAATTGTCATTATTTTTATATGTCACAGAGCCGTTCAAGAAAATTTTATTTGTTTGTTGGTTTTTCTTTTTAATATTACAAACATGTTTAACTCTAGCTTTAACTATGCGCCGATGTATGAACAAGTTACGATAAGTGTTTGTAACCACCATCGCTGAAGAACCAACAAAATGCTCACTCTCCTTCACCTCTATCTTCGAAAACTCTAACGTTGAAGATTCAATAAATGGTTCATTTTCCTTCATCTGCACCATTTCGCTTCTCAATGTATGTGACTCCGCGTCAACCACAACCAACTCTTGGACACTTACATCCAATGAAATGGATACGAGACCATCTTCATCAACACGATCAACAGCGATGTTATTTTTATTGAATTCTACATCGTGATCATGGTAAAATTCATTATTATGCTCTGAAACAGAATCATGATCATTAATAACAGGACTGGACCGACCCGATTCGTCCAGTTCTTCCTCGTGTTCAGACTCGAACACTTCCATCTCCTCATTAACATCACAGCTGTCTAGGCAGCTTTGCGCGTCAGCACCAACAGCATCATCAACGTCGTCATCAACGCTGCTAACAACATCATCATCATCACTGCTCACAAGGCAGCTTGGCTTCGTATCTAGCACCTTCTCTTCTATTGCGCTAGAAATTTTAACAGCATGAACACAAACATTTACAAAATTCTCCTGTCTGTCAGCCTCAGACAGTTCTTGTGCTGAGCCAGATGAGGAAACATCCTCCACAGCAACATTTACTACATTTTCCAACACAAATGGGGCACACATTCTTTTGTGAACTCTGCACGGGAACTCTTTCCTCAGTGCGTCACACATCGCTTCAAAACTGATCTCTTGATCATTATACAAAATTGTCGAATAATAAATGCGGGCTGGACCTTGCATAAATGCGCCCATAATCAGAGCCCAATTGCTCTTAATCCACTTCTTATCAATGGCTAACACTTGAAATTCGGCTAAGAAATCCTCAAAGCATACGCCGTTGTAGGCGGAATAAACAATCATGCTCTCCATGGTAACCATAATAACAACTATAAACCACTTAGCTTTATATATCCAGGCGTTGTTTCATTCGCCTGCTTTAATAACTTCACTTCATATCGACTAGGGCGTCGTTTTTATTATCTTGCGCACCACTTGTTCGTGCAGTCGCATCCACCACCAGATGCGTAAACATATACTCGTAGAAACAGTTTGCCTTTATATCTTTCGTATTTTATAACATTTTATTCGTTCGTGCAGATATTATTAGGTTCTGCACACACCAATATAAGAAAAAACAAACGAGCGGGATCGTACCGCGTCTTCTAATGGAGACTCTGGCGTACTCCACCAAAATGTAGAGGATGGAAGATCCTCTACTGAGGGGACTCAGTGGTAGAGCGTGTAATGTGTGTATTGGGTCCTTTCTATACTAAGAAAAGAAACCCGTTAGCAGTTTAAACGTATGAACTTATATTTTCACTTTGTTATAACGAATACATCTGTTTAGCTTCGCCGCCGGACGTCAAGTCTAGAATGTATAAAACCCTAATCTATTCTTAAAACATTTGAAAGGTTCGAATGCCGTCAGATAATTTCCAGCCTTGTACAACATAAGGTTTTACTCTAAGGCTCTACAGTACCTAACCTATTTATCTTGAGTAAGTTTATTTTTAATTTCTTTGTGTTTGATTTGCTGAGCTTGTACGTATCCTAAATATTTGTATGTTTCGTTTTCATTTAAAGAGTCTATAGTTTCACCTGTCTGTGTGGTATATGAATGTTCGTAAATTTGGCCTGCCCTGACTGAGTTGAGCTTGCACTTATCAATACCAAATTCCATTCTAATGTCACTTGAAAATTGATCCGTGGTTTCTGCGAGATCATGCAATTCATCTGGTGTAGAAGCGTATAATTTAATGTCGTCCATATAATAAAAGGTGGTTAATTTTACAGTTTTGTCTGTCAGTCTGTAAGTTATCTGAAGTCATGAAACGATAGGTTATATCCTGGCTTTAGTGTGTTTAATTTGTTGGATAAGGGATTTAAGGCAAGACAGAACCACAATGGGCTAAGCGAGTCACCTTGGAATATTCCTCTTTGAATTTTAATAGGTTCAGTTTCAACTATTCCTGAAGGTGATCTAAGATGTAAGCGTGTCGTCCACTGGGCCATGGTGTTATTTAAAAAGGCAACAATTAGAAGATTTATCCTATATATATTCAAAATTTCAAGTAACCACGTGTGTGGTACTGAATCGTACGCTTTTTTATAGTCTATGTACATAGTATATAGATCTCTTTTCTTCCGCTGGACCTGCTTAAGTATAACGGAGTCTATTGTGAGTTGTTCTTTGCAGCCTTGGCTGAACTTTCGGCAGCCTTTTTGTTCTTCGGATGATATTGTATTAGTTTCAAGAAGTTGATAAGTTATATGAGTGATGCACGAGGTTATTATTTTATATAGTTTGTAAGCATGTAATCGGTCTGCACTTTGCTGGGTTTGTGCTGTCGTTGCTGTCTTTTGGTATCATATACGTAATTCCTTCCGCTATGTATGTTGGCATCTGTGTTGGGTTTTTAATGAAAGTGTTAATGTGATTATAGAGGTACGGGTTAATATGGGTGAATTTCTTATACCAGAAATTGTGAATGTAGTCTGAGCCTGGTGCTTTCCAGTTGTGTAGTTTCTGTAGAACGTCATGGAAAGTTTCTATTGGAACATTTTCGAACTCCATTTGTACTCAAACTCAAACTCAAAGTATTTATCTATCTATACATATAATAAATTTGTAGAAAAGTGGTGTCTGTACAATAGAAATAAATAAAAAAAAAGTAGCAGGGGTTGTTATTATATCGATGCCGAACCGGAAATTGTAATTATTTTTTTTTTGTCTGTTTGTCTGTTTGTCTGTGTGTTTGTGCACGCTAATATCAGAAACGGCTTATTCGATTTAGATACGGTTTTCACTAATATATTGTAGTAAGCTTCACTTAACATTTAGTGTTTATTTTATGTCAATCGGTTCATAAATAAAAAAGTTATGTCAATTTAAAGAATCACGGCAAACATTTGTTAAGATATTCTATCAGAAACGGGCGCGTATACGCATCGCGCCTACGCGTCCGTGGTTATATAAAGCGCGCTGAGAGCCGGGCCGCTGTTACTCCCGATCCAGCTGTCCCTTGCTGTCCTCCCCCAGCGACGCCCTAAGCCGAGGTCCGTACCCCAAAGGGGGTGCCCTTAGCGTGTAGTCGCTTAGTTTGTAAGTTTTTATAAGCCCTGGCTGGAGGCTACAATTCTTTTGTGGTATCCACAGGCAAGTCCGGTTAAGCAGTATACAACCCTATGGTTGAGCTGCGAGATGCCATTATAAAAAAAAAAACACGCCGCTGCCATAAGGATTCAGGTATTCGTAGCGAACGCACGTATCCTGGAGAGTATAGGCGAATAGTTGCATTCGATTATTGCGATTCACTTGAATACTGACTGTTTGCATATTATATCTATATATATAAAAGAAAGTCGGGTTTGTTCCCTCCATTATAACTCGAGAT
Source organism: Hyppa rectilinea (assembly GCA_951799385.1). NCBI lineage: Eukaryota > Metazoa > Arthropoda > Insecta > Lepidoptera > Noctuidae > Hyppa > Hyppa rectilinea. Next base: position 28,191,039 of record OX637300.1, on the reverse strand, counting down.
CTGCTGGACCAATTTTCATGGTTTTTGTTACGTTGGATTTGTCTCCGCCCTGAATAGCAGAATACATTTAATTTTTTTTTTTTGTTTTTAGGTAGGGTAGGTAGGTAGGTAGGGTAGGGTTGGTAGGTAGGTAGGGTAGGTAGGTAGGGTAGGTAGGTAGGTAGGTAGGTATGTAGGTAGGGTAGGTAGGTAGGTAGGGTAAGTAGGGTGGGTAGGTAGGTAGGTAGGGTAGGTAGGTAGGTAGGGTAGGTAGGTAGGTAGGGTAGGTAGGTAGGGTAGGTAGGTAGGTAGGTAGGGTAGGTAGGTAGGTAGGGTGGGTAGGTAGGGTAGCTAGGGTAGGTAGGGTAGGTAAGGTAGGTAGGGTAGGTAGGCAGGTAGGTAGGGTAGGTAGGCAGGTAGGTAGGTAGGTAGGGTAGGTATCACAGTTAAGACAGGACAACGTCTGTCGGGTCAGCTAGTTTATTTATATTTTAGGGTTTGTAGGTTAGGTTCTTTTTCTAAATTTTCCTTAAAGTCTATCTATATAATATAATAAAACAGTAAAAAAAAAATTCTGTACATTGAATATATTAAAAAAATTATGATTGGATGGTTTAGAAACAGTAATAGAGCACGAATCCAAAAAAAAATTCGGTCTGTATGTCTGTTTGTTTGTACACGCTAATCTTCGGAACTACTGGACGGATTTGAATGTTTTTTTTTTGTTGTGTAGGTATTAAGTCTGGGCAACAAATAGACTATAATTTATATTGGAAACTTGAACACCTGATGCAGAACCGCAACAGACCAGCTAAACTATAAGAGATACGAAAATAGTACCATAGCAAAAATTGTTCCACGTGATGAGCATTTTCTGCTGAGAGAATAAATTTGAAGATCTGGAACACCTGATGTGGAACTCCAAGAGCCCAGCTACACTATAACAGATATTGGAATGACGTCTTAGCGAAAGTTGTTCAGCCTGATGAGCACTCTCTGTTGACGCATAAAAATTTAAGATCTGGAACACCTGTTGTGGAATTCCAAAAGCCAGAGTTGATACGACAGAAGGGCTTTCCTTCAAACAGCTTATACTAGGGACCATTTTCAAGCTCTGTACCAAAAACAATTAAATAGGAGCAGTAGTTTAGTTGCAAATTTTAGCCCCGTTTGAACACGATGTATCTTTCCTAACAGCGCTCCGGCGTGCACGCGTCGGTGCCGCTGCGTTACAAGGTCAGTTTTTATTTACAAAGGGTGGTTGCGTTTTACTCTGATTTGTAAGATATTTAGTTTGTTTGAAAAAATAAAAACCTCATTTTTATTTTTTTTATTTGTATACCCTACCGAGTTAATACTAAACACGTATAGTATACGTAGTGTAATTTAATGCCCCTCTGTCATATCAACTCTGTATAGGAATGACGTCTTAGCAAAAGTTGTCCAATCTGATGAGCACTTTCTGTTGACTTATAAAAATCGAAGATCTGGAACACCTGTTGTAGAACTCCAAGAGCCCAGCTACACCATAACACATTATAGGAATGACGTCTTAACAAAAGTTGTTCGGTCTGATGGTCATTTCCTATTGACTTATAAAAATCGAAGATCAGAAACATCTGATGTGGAAATCAAAGCTATCACTAATTTCACTGTATAATTACAAAATAACATAAGCTGGGAGTACTTCCACGTGGTGAAGGCGGTAACAGTTTAGGACTGATTTTCGCTGACGATGGTACATACGCCAGCACATCAAGCTATCCATAACTGTCAAATTTTCTCAATTAAAAATGAACCTTATGTCTTTGCAATAAAGTTGAAATACTATCAAAGAAATTTGACAGATTGTGGTAACTTGATGTGCTGGCCTCTGTACTTATATCATTAAAAATTTGACTCTGCTGGCCAAAACTCCCATTTATTTTTTTATTTTACCAAATTCTTCGGACTTATGTTATTTGAGTGTTTAATTTCCTTTTCTATTTATCTTCGTGACACAGTAGCCTACCCGATAACGCCTGGGAGCAGTCCCTTAGATTTTAATTGATCACTTATATTCACAATAAAACTATAACCATGCCTAGAAAGAGGTCAAATCTTTCCCAATGTTCCAAAAGAGCTAAAAGATTGAAGATCATAAGATCCCAAGAATCTACCAAAGAGCGTCACGAGAGACTTGATGCTGTTCGAAAACATCCGGCTGCAACTCGCTCCGTGGAAACCTCTTCGGATCGCGAAGCACGCCTGCGTTCTCAGCGTATTTACGCATCTACATCCAGGTCTCTAGAGACCAGTGAAGAATATGATGCGCGACTGACCGCAGATCGTGCAAGTCATGCATTGTCTCGCGAATTGGAGACGTTCATGGATAGTGAATTACGCTTGAGTTCCAAGCGTATCTACGCATCGAGTTCTAGGTCTCTAGAGACAAGTGGGGAACGTGATACGCGACTGACCGCTGATCGTGCAAGTCATGCATTGTCTCGGCGAATCGGAGACGTTCACGGATAGAGAATTACGCTTGAGTTCCAAGCGTATCTACGCATCGACTTCTAGGTCTCTAGACACAAGTGGGGAATGTGATGCGTGACTGACCGCTGATTGTGCAAGTCCTGCATTGTCTCGCGAATTGGAGACGTTCACGGATAGAGAATTACGCTTCAGTTCCAAGCGTATCTACGCATCGACTTCTAGGTCTCTAGAAACAAGTGGGGAACGTGATACGAGACTGACCGCTGATCGTGCAAGTCATGCATTGTCTCGCGAATCGGAGACGTTCACGGATAGAGAATTACGCTTGAGTTCCAAGCGTATCTACGCATCGACTTCTAGGTCTCTAGACACAAGTGGGGAATGTGATGCGTGACTGACCGCTGATTGTGCAAGTCCTGCATTGTCTCGCGAATTGGAGACGTTCACGGATAGAGAATTACGCTTGAGTTCCAAGCGTATCTACGCATCGACTTCTAGGTCTCTAGAGACAAGTGGGGAACGTGATACGCGACTGACCGCTGATCGTGCAAGTCATGCATTGTCTCGCGAATCGGAGACGTTCACGGATAGAGAATTACGCTTGAGTTCCAAGCGTATCTACGCATCGACTTCTAGGTCTCTAGACACAAGTGGGGAACGTGATGCGTGACTGACCGCTGATCGTGATTCAGATCTTCGATTTTGACGACCCCGTTGTCGCTGGCATAAGCAACAGGATACGCGTACGAAGTCGCGGGCAGAAGCTAGTTTCAAATAAACCAATTACAGGCACTTTTGAATTGATCAGTGTGCTTATGGTTTTCTGTTTCTGTTTTAATCCACTCAGCTTCTGTGTATATTATTATTATTCTGACATATTGGCCTCTCCCAAATTCTTGACCAAAATTGCCTGAGTTCGTCTATCGGTGGTAAGTTATGGTAAGTGTTATTTTCAGTTTTGTTGGTTACTGTTTGGTTTGATGTAGCTTGCTTTAAAGTTCTATAAAATTGTTTTTCGTTATTTCTAAACTTATTATTTCGAGTATTGCGAAGTGTGCATTTATTGTATCTGATTAATCTACTGTTTACAAGAGAAAGTTTTTGTTTAAGTGTGTCTAAAAAGTGAGTGAGTTGTGTGTTTGGTTCTTCATGAGTTGAGTGTATTTTATATTTTTCTAGAATTGTGTGTACATCTTACAAGTTTCAACCTTCTCTGCCATTTAGGTTTCTTCGTTTTTGGCAGATTGATGTTAGCCGAAACGTCAGAAGTTCTCCCAGCCTTAAAAAAAAGAAAAAAGAGGTGGCATATGAAAGTTTTCTTCCATTCGTTTTAGCAGCTGTCCAAGCAGCACTATGTATTACTGTTTGCAGGGTTTCGAAATCTGTATCTGGGTTGACATATTTTGTTAAGATTTCGTTACTAATGTAACTAACTATTTGAGCTAATTTTTTTGATGCTTTTTGTTTAGGTATGTAATTTCGTTTTGTGGGATTCATGTTTGTGAAATGTTGTTGTGTGTGAGAGAATGTTTCTTCTAGTTCTTGACTTCTTTCCTGGCTTATTTCTAAATTTGTGGCATTATGTTCTGTATTTATAAGAGTGTTTGTCAACGCTACAAAGTTTATGCTATTCAAGAAATTGGGCTCATTTTCTATTTCGAATTCTGGTGTGTGTGATTGATTAACGTGTGCAGTTTCTGTGTTATTATGTGTGGATGAATTGTGATGTTCTGATTGCCTATGAGGATTCGCTTGGTTAAGTGTATTCTCTGCATCTTTTTTTTGGTCTTGAAGTCGTTATTCTGTAATCATTCGGTTATTTAAGACTACTCTTTTTTGATCTGATATTGTCCGCTCAGATAAATACGATAATTGCGGATAGAACTCAATAAACATTTCTCTTAATTTTCTTCTCCATATAGTCATATCTGTTTCCATGTTGGTAGCAATGATATAGCATTTGATTAGAGTTTTGTTCATTTCGTTTGACCACCTCATTCTACTTTTTGGTTCTGATTGCAAATGCGTGTTGCTTTGATTTGTATTTAATTGCGATGGTGTACGGGTGTGTGTATCTAAGTTAGTGGTATCTGTTTGTAGTTCTCTGCTTACTTCCAACCTAATTTTCTCAAGTATAGTGGTCGAAAGTAGTTTTTTGTGAACTAGTGCTCTTCGTTGATCTCCAACTATTTGCTTCGAGACATTCATTTGCGGGAATTTGTTAGTGAAATGTTGGTGTAATGATGTAAGATATGAATTAGTTTCAGTGTCTAAATTGGTGATAGTTAGATACGTACGCCAAATGAATTGGTTTATTTCTTCGCTCCATTTTTTACGCGTATTGGTTGTGACAGTAGCGGGTGAAGGATTTATGGCAGTAGTAGCCTCCGACGCAACGTCTACTGACATTGGTGACGATAATGATGATGATGATCTTAATGAGCGTGACAAATATGAAGGTGGCGATGATACGTTTGTTGAAAAGATGGACCTCGGAGAGGATGATGACGAAACCGGTGATGTTTCATCATCTGATGAGGGCTTATTTGCCTGAATTAGTCTTTTTGTTTTTGACCTTGTTATCATACTATTCCCACGAGAAGCTAGGGACTAAAAAGTCGACCACAGCAGAGCCCTGCGTTCACTGTGGCAAGGGTAAATAAAACTGGAGGTCCCCAACAATCCAGAGTTGGCACACTAGCGGCTAGCGCTCTCCCGCAGCCATGCAGCCCTCAGCGTGTGCGACCTTGGCTTGGATTGTATCTCACTTGGTCTGGTTCCTCACCCTAGATTTGTCTCGGTAAGTAAACCCTACCGACACAGACCTAGGCTTCATTGGAACACGCAAGCCCCACCACGACGCCAACGTAGAGATACGGCGGTGGGGTTATTATTATTATTAATTTAATTCAAATTATCATTAAATTTAAAACTACATACATATTTTAATCATCATCTGCCTAGCCTTTTCCCACTAAGCGGGATTGTCCGAAAGGGTTACCGCTACCCCGGAACATAAAGGGCTACGGAAGGAACATGGATGGGTTTTAGTCAGTAAGAGTCTGACACTCCCTTCCGCTCCACCCAGAGCGGGAGCAGTCATTGGATGATTTCCCAGCCTTAAAAAAAAAAAAAAAAACCTTTTCCCAACTATGTTGGGGTCGGCTTCCAGTCTAACCGGATGCAGCTGAATATATTTTATTATACATACATATTTTAATGTGGATATTAATTATCATCCCATCCCCCTGGCAAAAATTGGGTATTTGAAAGGGTTGTCAATAACGTTGCTTTTTATGAACTGTCAAAACGCGGAATTTGTTCGTGATTTTATGAAATATAACCATGTTACGTCACAGAATCAAATGGAATACTTATTAGCGTTACGTGTAATTTTACAATTAAATATTCGTATAATAATTAATTGCTGTATGGTGATAGAAGTTTTTAAAACGAGCGGTTTCTTTTCTATGTGATTTTATATTTCTTTAGTTTATTAGTAACAATATTTGTCACCTACTTTTTTACTTTTAATCTTTTTTTTTTGATCTATGAGCCATTCGTGAAATTTAGATTTAAAATATTTCAGAGCCAGTTCTCTAATTTGTTTGGGTATGTTGTTAAAATTTTTTACTGCTGTGATGAAACAATTTTTATGGCATAATGTACTTTAGTGTGTGGCATTCTAAATCATGTTGGGTCTCTACGAGTATATTAAGAATTTAAGTCACATGTCATTAAAAAAATTGAATGTTCTCTAACAAATATACTTTCTTTTCAATGTTTATGCGGACAGCCTGATTAGCGAGCTCAGTAGTATGCATGAGGTCATATTGATGAAGTCGCTGTCAGTAATATAAGTTATGTTGACGACATGGGGAGCTCGTAGCTAAGTTACTTACAGCCGCACAATCAGGTTAAGCTACGCTTGCGCTGGGTGTTCGGGGTAATATGTTGGCTCGCAGACTTGCTCGCTGTTCAGCTGAAGTCAAGTGCGCTAACTTGACTTCTTGTTCAGAGCATATTGCAAATCTTTCCACACGAGCAGCCTATGGGTTAACTATACTCAAAAGACATACAGTGCTCTGCGTGTACAATAAAATACCGTCTTCAGGATGATAATGCGGTTGTCGCGGGTATGCAGTGCATCGCCAATGTTTGCAGAAGCGCGTACGGGTGGCTTTTCTATACTAATATTATAAAGAGGAAATATTTGTATGTATGTTTGTAACGAATAAACTCAAAAACTAAACGGATCTGGATGAAACTTGGCACAAAGATAGCATATAAGCTACTTTTTATCCCAGAAAAATGTACGGTTTCCGTGGGGTAATTTCTTACATACACGCGGGTGACGCCGCTTGCAAAAGCTAGTATGCAATAAGACGCATGCGTGTGTCATCATAACCTACTCATTGAGATTATTCCAATGAGTCCAAAGACGATATATCTGCTGTAAATTCATTAGAGAGTTGGATAGATATCCTGCAAATTCCAAGTGATGCTGCAGCATCTGTTCAAGGATACTCGACTCGTTCATCCTTGTTGAAGATGCTCACGTACGTTCTTCAACGAGAAAAGAGCTGATAATTTTCCAACAGCTGAATAGATATTCTTAAATAATAAACGGCTTTCTGAGAATAGTTTCTAGTAATTATCATTGTCTGATACACTCGCTCTGGGTAGGCATCGTGGTTGGGACGGTAAAATAGAATGTTTTCATTGTTATCTGTTATTTGTATATAAATTCTGTACCTACTAACATAGTTTATAAAGCTCCTGTTGTTACTAACCATTATAGATCATGTCAAAGTCAAAGTCAAATCATTTATTTCAAAGAGGCACAAGTAAGGCACTTTTGATCGTCAAAATGGACAAGAAATAGAATTGATTCTAGTCGCCCCTTCTAAAAGGTAGTTTAGAATGGTTTTAGAATGGGCAAGAAACTCCACCGTTAGGTACTCTGTATGTAATCGGACAATTAAATAAATTATTATTATTATTATAATCGATATCTAGTTGTCAGTTTTATTTTAATTCATCTTTGCGTACAACAGCATTTTGTACAGCGGATTTATCGGTGCACCAGCCAGCCTTCGTTATTGATAATAGACGTGGATTGGAGCTACTTGGTTCAATCAGAACTAAAAAAGTATACAGAACGACGACGTGGACGCCATTACTAAAAATCGTTGTTGGCGGGATAAATTAATTTCCAGCGATTTAAGGTTCCGTACCCAAACGGGACCCTATTACTAAAGACTCTGCTGTCCATCCGTCCGTCTGTCACCAGGCAGTATCTCATGACCCGTGGTAGTTAGAACCGTCAGATAGTTGAAATTTTCACATATTCTGTATTTCTGTTGCCGCTATAGCAGAAAAATACTATACTTAAAACAGAATAAAATAATTATTTAAGGGGGCTCCCTACAACAGACATGATTTTATTGCCGCTTTTACAGATAACGGTACGAACGTAAACGTACGTCTTAACTATGATACTTACCTTACCTACCCTACCTACGTACCCTACTTACCCTACCTACCCTACCTATTTTTTTTTAATGTAAGAACCTTCTCCTGACAATAACAAACATAACAAAACATTGAATTAGAGAAATCGGTTCAGCTGCTCTCGAGATTTGCTCTTAGCAACACATTCAGCGATTCATTTTTATAATATGGATGGTACGAAACTCTTCGTCTGATTCGCACTTGGCCGGTTTGTCTCTCTACATCGAGCTAAAATAAATTCATCTATTTCTAAAAAAAGTTGATACTTTTGTGGGGATAGATTTCTTTTTCTTTTTCCTAGTTTCGTAAAAATTCAAAAAGGTTCGTAACAGTCCAACAAAATATAGCCAAATCGGTGCAGCCGAGCCCAAGTGATTCCTTTACTAACAAACAGCGTTTCATTTTTGTATACCTACAGGAATGAAGGTTTTAACTTCGCTTGGAGGGATCGTATCGTAATTACTAGAAAGAGGAAATTTTACACAAACGAAACCTTACTTTATTTTTAAAAGCAAATGCACAAAATCAATACACATGCGAACGCCACGGTAAACAAGGTAAGTGATCATGTTACCTCTGGATAGAGTTGAGTGGAAAAAGGAAATTAAAATCTCAAATCCCGAACCAATTATCCGCCAATATGGGTAAACAATTTGCAGATATTTTGCATTCATGTAATCAGAGAGGGAGGGCTGCGCTGCCTGACCAATGTAATCTAATATACACAATTAAAATGGCAGGGGTGGTGCACACTCACTTAGGGGCCCCCGGCAAATCACTTTCAGAAAGTGTCGTAGAGTCAAGGGGCAACATGTCCTAAAGTGCTTATGAGGAGTGGAGAGGTATTCCAAGACTTTCAGCACAATCCCAGAGCCCGGAAGATGGTCATGTCCCCACGAGCACTTACTGGAATAGTTCCTTCCTCAAAGCACGTTTGCTTTTGCGACTTTCCACTCAAGGTCAGCTTGAGTATAGAGGCGAGAATGAGGTAGGAGCTCTGTTCCTCCTCAGTGTTCACTCCAGTCGGCCAATAAAGGCAAGCAGAGGTGAGGAAGAAGACTTCTCTTTGGAAGTAGTGTCCGTTGGGTCGCTACTGCCCAACAGCTCACCACATGCTGCCCTGCGGGCTTCCAGAGTCACGTTAGCCACGCCAGTAATTTTTCAGCCGTGTGATCGCCCCGTACGTGATTAGATGGTCAATCGGGACGTGTGGCTTATTATTAAACGAGTAACACGTGAGACAGCAAGAAGTGAGGTACACTCTACGATTTTCAATATTCATCACAACCCGCTTTTATAAGTAACAGAAGATCAGAGGCATGCACAGTCTTTAGATAGTGTAGGCTGAAAATTTGGTCAGTGGGTCTTCTTAGGGTCAGCTCACACCGAGACGCGACACGACGTGACGCGGCGCACACATTTTAATAGAGCGACTCAAAATATAACTTTATTTACTACACGAAAAGATACTCATTACTAGAGAAGCTCGTGGCTAAGTAATAACAGCGAGACGCTTACTACTTTAGCTGCGCTTGCCGGGGTTGGTCTGTGGATGGGTGACCATTTTTAGATATCGAGACTGCTCCGTGACTCGGAGCACGTTAAGCCATTGGTCCCTGCTGTCATTCGGGGATCTTTGACAGTCGTTAGTCGTCGAATAGTCAGAAGCCCAAAAGTCTGACAGCCAGTCTTACCAAGGGTTATTTTGTTACCCAGTTACTGTATTGTGGAGGTCAGATAGGCAGTCGCTCCATGTAAAATACTGGTATTCAGCTGCATCCGGTTAGACTGGCAGCCGACCCCAACATAGTTGGAAAAAGGCTAGGCAGATTCATTGACGATAAGATACTCATTTCATGGTGAGGATTCAGAATACGTTGTAGCACGCAGCGCTGCGCTGCACCTCGCGGCGTCTACTAGCGGCGATGCGCCTCGCGGCGTGCAAGAGCGGCGCCCTAAGGCGCAGCCTGAGGCCGCCGTGGAGACATGTCTCTACTATTTCCATCCAACTTCGTGTAGTATATATAATGTGGCAAGTGCACCCGGTGTACGGACGGTGTATTTCAGATGCTGAATGCTGAGACCATCGTGACCTGATTTACCCCTGCTCATTGATTTTCCTGCTGACGCAACTTCCTAAGGAGTAAACCGAACATCGCGCATCGATGCCCCCAGAAATACTCCCTATAAAAAAATAACCTGCTTAAATAAATTAGCAATTTCTCACCGGAAAACTCGACCAAGGATTTAATTAATTTGTTGCTTTCCAAAATGCACCAAGCTACTGTTCTGACTGATTTTTAGCTATAACCATTTTTATTTGTTGCCCAATATCTTGGTAATATTTTAGTTTCTCTTTAAAAACCTTACTGGAGTTACATATATTTGTAGCAATGTACCCCAACGTGGGTTTATTATGTAGCAACCACGTATAATAATGCATGAGAGCTTTACTATAAGAATCTCGTAAATGCACGTTCCAACTAGTCACATATTGTCCGAGAGGTAACCGCTACCCCAGAACATATAAAGGGTTAAGGAAAGAACATGGATGGGTTTTTGTCAGTACAATTATGGAATACTGAAGGAAAATCTATTAATCTTAATTTAGAATGACAAAAGCTTGAATATTCCTCAACTTGTTTACCATTTCCTTCACCCCAAATGACCTTATTACAGGAGTGGGTTTTACTTACAAACTTAGGTATTATTAAATGTTTGTTGCACTCAATAACCAAAGGAATGTGGTCCGACGAGTAAACATCATACAAAACAGCTGCTATCATTACTAATTGTCTCGCTACGCTACTCACCCCACAGTGATCTGACCAGAGCGGCGCACCATTAGCTGTGTTTTTAACGCCAGAGCATAAACGCACGCGCGCACCCTCCACGCCAAGCAACAAATTTATTTCTTCTTGTTATCATGAATTTGTTAATATCCATGGTGTCTTTTAAATTGTTTCACGTCATAAAATACGTACGAGAGCTTCAATTTTTAAGTTATCTATAATTATAAACACTCATTAAAGTAATGATTCGATTGCTTATTTCGCGTTATTGTGTTGTTGCCACTGTCACATATTTGTGTCGTTGGCGTACAGGGTATGCGCTTGCTTGTCACGTATATGTGACAATGGCGTTCAAAAGGTTAAACAAAAAGTACCAAGGTACAAAGGCCCAAAATACAACATTGAAACAAGGGTTGCTGGTCTTGAGCATTTGATGATGCTCAAGACCAACTCAAGAATCTGTCCGCTCGGGTCAGTCTGACATTGATGTGGTTGCTGTCTGCTAGCGACCAAGCACGCACTCATTACCGAGTTTAATAACTGCCTACTTCTTCGCAGTTACCTGTGATATTGTGTCGATTAGCATTTGTGCTTGTCTAATTACCCTACTAACTACTAACTATTCCACTATTTGCTTTTATTTTGTTACATTACAATAATTATGCGTAAACATCGTCCCTGGCACTGCAATAGTCTTTAGCGTTCTGTTACTTGAAGGGTTGTTATCGTGCGAATTGTGCTGTGGCTACCACATGTGTGTATCATCGATGGCTTTAGGCTTGAAACTGCGTTAAGCGAGCAACCGCGACGGGTGCCCATCGCGTACCTACGTTGTCACTAGTGCAAAGTCGTGTCGAAGCGTACGTAGCGAAACGACGACTCTCAAAATAAACGACAGCTTTTATGTAAGTCCGTTTATTGAATCTAGATTCCCCGCAAGGCCGCAAGTACGCCCGCGCGGGTATACGCCCGGACCACTTTTGTATGGAACAGCACAGACGTCCGCTTGACGCAGTTTTAGGCTGTAGACGTTAATAAAAAACTACATGCCTATTATCAGAATTTAATTGGCACAATTTAATGAAATTAAAAATTCACGGGCTGCGTATGTACCAAGACTCAATGTTTCTTTCGCCAACTATGCATATGTTCATATGATATTATTGATTCTGTGTTCAAACAGTATGTTTTTTTTGCCGTTAGTCATTGTACGCGGCCGAGTTGTTATTAATTTGTAATGTTTTTATGTTTTTTGAGTTAATGTCTGAGTGGATGTTGCTTGTGATTATTTTTTTAATAAGGTTGCAAATGTTTAATGTATTAATTGCGTAATGGTAAATAATTTTGTTGCAGAGTATAGCTCCTTTTTAGGTGTTAGGTAATTGTAATGGAATAATATATAATATAAAAAGAATCGCTGAATGTGTTGCTAAGCGCAAATCTCGAGAGCAGCTGAACAGAATTCTCGAATTCTTTTTTGTTGTTTGTTATTTTTAGGAGAAAGTTCTTACATAAAAAAAAGTAGGTAGGTAGGGTAGGTAGAGTAGGTAGGGTAAGTAGGGTAGGTAGGGTAGGTAGGATACGTAGGGTAGGTAGGGTAGGTAGGATAGTTTTTGTGTGGTTTGAATAAAGTATAAATAACTATCGAGGTACATCATTATTTAAATTGTAATTTAAATATATTAAATTTTCGTAATATGTATGAGCTAAGTAGTACGAAAATCAATATGTTTCATGCTATTTAGAATTTCCAATTCAAATTAATTTAATTATAGAGCATGCTATTTTATTTTCAAAATCCGTTGTTCATTGGATTTCCAGAGGTTGGTTTTGTTTTACATCGCTGTTTCTGTAACCATGTGAAAATCGGAATTGCGCGCTATTGTCGAATACGAGTAGCGTCGCGTTACAACTCACGTACCGCAAGTGAACACACGGTATGTTTGGTCGGATCACTTCCAATTTGGAAATTCTGATCTCAACACAAGTCCCGAGGCCGACCAGAGACGAAAGTCGATAACGATGAATTGATAGTCATAGTGGAAAGCGATTTTTATCTCAAACCACCACTATATAAAAAGCAAATTATAGATTAAAGGCGTTATCAAATCAATCCCTAAGGGAGTAAAATAGGAAATGAAAGTTTGTATGGAAAAACTTATTCGTTGAGTTAATAAACTTCAAACTTGCGACAAATACTTACCTAAGTAAATTATAAATTTGTCATGTTTAGTTTTTCTGAACTACACCCTATTATTTGGGTATTGGGGGGTGTCAAAGTTTGTATGGAAGAATGTTGAAGCGCGGCCCGATTAACTTGAATGTATGCCTAAAACGAAATCAAAAGAACAACGTATATCAGGGTTTATCCAAACAAAATCTTCCCCTAAGGGTGTGAAAAGGGGTAGTACATTTTACAGGGGATATTACTGCATGCCTTAAATAACGCCAACATTGGTATTAATAACCTACAAGTCAAATAATGGAAAGTAACCCCTTTTAAGGGTGACATGGGGGATACAGTTTGTATGAAAGGTCTTAGTAATTTGGATTGGAAATAATAATATACTAATAGATACATTTATAAATTAGTATAGAATGTAGTCTAAATGAAGTTTGTTTCTTTCTTTTATGTCGATGTACACGCGCAAGTGTACCAACGGAGGGTGCGGAGAACGGAACGTAGCCACGCTCCCCGTTTCGTCATCGCCGGCGCGGCGGCGTCTATAAAAGACGAGCGCCCACGCAGAGCGTCCCTTTTTTCATCACCTCCAAACGACCCCGGTACCCGGTACCGGGAAGAACATTGTAGGCCGCGCGGCCAACCATTAAATTTGTAATGTAATCCAAATAGTTGTCAAGCTGAGATTATATTATTTTATTATAACGTTCACCCGTTTCATTTATCACACATTTGGCGACCGTGAGCAAAAAGAAATCTGCAACCACAACTACGAGAAAACTGCGACTCGGTAGCGTGTTCCGGATTCTTCGAACCGACCACGTGCGCGCGCCGTGCAGGCGCTAAACCGCCGGCGCCGCCGCTGCCCATCGGGAATCGCAACCGCGTGCATCAGGCGACATTGCTGGGAACACGAGGAGGCTACACAACCACGGCTGTCGAAGATCTACCTGGATACAGCGGGCATCGCGTCAGGAGGTCTGCCGAAGGGAAGTGAGCTCGTTCCTATTTTATATTTCCGTCCCCAATTTCCGCCGCTTTGTTTGTGTGTTTAGAGCGTCCTCCTCGTAGAGTGTATTCCTCGAGGTTAGGGGCAGCTTGCAAACAGAATTTTATTGCATTGTGGTAAATTTAAAATCTCGTGAGTTGTGTATCTAAATAATTTGGTCGTAACTCCAGACTAATATGAGGAGTATATTTTAAGCATATATATTTATGGCGACCATACAATAGGTCCCGCATGCCCGCATGGGTTATAAAATAATACACGTGCCTCTGTGCTGTGCCGTGCGCTGTGAGTGAAGGCATATAATTTTGAACGCTTATTATACATCTAGTGTTTATATTCCGGTACTAAATACCCAATTCCGTGTTTCATGCACCAATAACAAAGCTTAAGCCTTGCACTGCATTCTTGCTTCAAATAGATTTGCCGAACACTTCCAGGAAATCTGCGGGCTGCGTCTGCGCGCTGCCTCCTAGCGTCCGTCCGACCACGTGGCGAGCAGGGCTCCGCGGACCGCGGCGCGGTCGCAGAATAGCAGAGCGGCCATCTTGTGTGCCTGTGCGGCGTGCCTGCCGTAACAACGCGTGGCTGCGAGCTGCGACTGGAGTGTACGCCTAACCGGGCGTTTGGTTTGATGCACATTTATTGCTTATTTCATTGTTTGTACTCGGTTAGTGTAGTATATTTAGTGCAATCATGGACAAGGATGCGTGCAAATTCAGTGAACTAATTCGGAAACGCGGTAATATCAGAGGGCGTTTAACTAAATTAAATGATTATGTACAGGATATGAAAAACCTAGAATCTACTTTAAGTAGCGTTAATTTAAAAGAGTTAGGTAGACGTTTAGAAAATTGTCAAGAATTATTTAGTCAATTTAACGACGTTCAAACAATAATTGAGGACACTTGTGAGGATTGTGACACTGAGGAACAACTCACATTAAGAGAGTCCATTGAATCAAAGTTTATTTCAATAATGTCAGTCATTGAGGACATTTTAGAAAGGCAAGGGTCAGACAAAGAAAGGTTTGGTGATGCATGTAGTAACAAAGGCTCCCATTCAAATTGCCTACAAAATGGCTTACAGTCAATAAGATTGCCCACAATTAAATTGCCAACATTTAATGGTTCCTATTTAAAATGGTTAGAATTCAGAGATACCTTCTATTCATTAATACACAGTAATGAGTCTATACCAAATATAAATAAATATCACTATCTGAGGTCTTCACTAGAGGGTGGTGCTGTTGAAGTTATCAGATCCTTGGAGTTTACCTCTGAGAATTACAGTGTTGCATGGCAATTACTTAATGATAGGTATAATAATAAAAAACTCTTGGTTAATAATCACTTAAAGGCGCTTTGTAGCATTGGCAATGTTAATAAAGACTCTGTTAAGGAATTGAGAAATCTCATTGATATTATTTCAAAAAATTTAAGAGCGCTCAACAATTTAGGTCTAGCAACTGACCAATGGGATGCTCTATTAATATTTATAATAACTGGGAAGTTAGATACCAGTATGGTTGTACGTTGGGAGGAATACAGGAATATCTTACCTGACTTACCAACACTAAGTGATTTTTTTAATTTTATTCGTAGTCGTGCTGATGTTTTAGAAACAACATCAGTCACATCACAACAAAGTGACAAAGGGAATATTAATAAATTTAACCAAAATAAATCAAAAGCCTTTGTCTCTTCAGTTGAAAACTTAAGTGAACTTTTATGTTTAATTTGTAGCGAGCAGGGTCATAGAATCCAAAAATGTCTCAAATTTAATAATATGAATGTTCAAGATAGGCTTAAGGAGGTTAATAAATTAAAGTTATGCTTAAATTGCCTGCGTGAGGGCCACAACTCGTTTCGTTGTCGTATGAAGGGTTTATGTAAATTTTGTAAACACAAACATAATAGTTTAGTACATGTAAATAAAACTAATAGCAACAGCAGTTCTGAAAATACTACTGCTGCACCTTCTACGTCAACTCAACAACAACCGGTATCACTGTCTGCGGTATCCATCAGCCAGGTTTTATTGTGTACCGCTGTTGTAAAAGTATTTAATGAACATACTAATGAAACTTACTGTGTAAGAGTTCTATTAGATACAGGATCTCAATCCTCCTTTGTGACAGAAAACCTGAAAGGAAAGTTAGGTCTGTCCACTAAAACTATTGAACCGCTACGGATTTCAGGTATTAATAATGTTTCTTTTAATATATCCGAGCGCTGCAATATAATAATAAAATCAAGACTAAATTCATTTAATTTAGAAATAAACTGTCTTGTAGTTCCACAAATTACAGGAACATTGCCGAGTGCACCTGTTAACATTCAGGAACTGAATTTACCAGAAAATATTGTGCTTGCAGACCCAAAGTTCAATTATCCCTCTAACATAGATATGCTATTAGGGGCAGATGTTTTTTGGAACATTGTAGGGACTAAGCGTATTTCACTAGGTGTAGGTAAACCTATCCTACAAAATTCACAATTTGGATGGTTAGTCAGTGGACGTTTAGGAGAATGTAGCCTTAGTAGTCACTTGACATGTAACTTCACAAAAGAAATTCATAATGACCTAAAAAAGTTTTGGGAAATTGAAGAAATTAATTGTGTTGATAACACTTCACTCCAAGATAAATTGTGTGAACAACATTTTTTAGAAAATATGAAACGTCTTCCCAGTGGTAGATTTTCTGTTAAAATGCCATTCAAGGAGATTCCTGAACAGGCACTAGGCGATTCATATTACTTAGCGAAAAAACGTTTCCTTAACTTGGAGAAGAAATTACATAAAAATACTCAGCTCAAACTAAGTTACACTGCATTCATTGAAGAGTATAAAGAGTTAGGGCATTTAAATGAGATTAAACGTCCTTCATTTGGATATTATTTGCCACATCATGCGGTGTTGCGAGAGCACAGTGAAACCACAAAATTACGCGTTGTTTTTGATGCCTCTGCCAAAACTACTTCAGGAAAATCATTAAATGAAATTCAGTATGTTGGTCCAGTTCTACAAGATGACTTGTTGTCTATTTTATTAAGGTTTAGAACTTACAAGTATGTTTTAACAGGGGACATACAAAAAATGTACAGGCAAATAGAAATTGATCCTTCTCAGAGACATTTACAACTAATTTTGTGGAGAGATGATTGCTCACAGCCAATTAAGGTCTTGCAGCTAAACACTGTCACCTATGGGACAGCATCTGCACCTTTCTTGAGCACCAGGTGTCTAATTCAACTAGCTCATGAATGTTCTAACCCCATAATTTCTAATATTTTAAAATATGATATTTATATGGATGATTTAAATACAGGATGTCAATCAGAAAAAGAAATTAAAGAAATATATGATGACATCACTAATATATTATCATCAGCTTGTTTCCCTCTTCATAAAATACGCACAAACTGCCCCCAAGCATTGCAAACAGAGACTACATCTAAATCACTTGATCTGAGTAAATATTCCACAGTTTTAGGATTAAACTGGTCACCGTCACCAGATACTTTACATTTCACTGTTGATATGGATATGTCTAAGAAACTTACTAAACGGGTTATCATATCATTAACTTGTAAAATATTTGATCCATTAGGGCTGCTATGTGCATGCATAATTAGAGCTAAAATTATTTTACAGCAATTATGGAATGAAAAATTAGGCTGGGATGACCCTGTGCCACCCCACATTGAAAAGAAGTGGGTTAAGATAGCAGAAAATATTAATAATCTGTCTAAAATTAGTTTGCCTAGGTATGTACTATGCGATATTCCCATGTCAGTTGAATTACATTGTTTCGTAGATGCTTCTCAGGAAGCATATGGAGCTTGTGTCTATCTACGGTCAATTAGTAATAAAAATATTGTAGATGTTAAATTGCTGTGTGCAAAGGCTAGGGTTGCACCTCTGAAGGCTATGACAATACCTCGCCTTGAATTGTGTGGCGCATTACTTGGTGCTAGGTTGACCACAAAGGTAATCCAGTCCATTAGATGTCATAAGATAACACAAAAGGTTATATGGACCGACTCAACTGTAGTACTTGGTTGGATAAATTCACAACCAAACCTTTTAAAAGCATTTGTAGCCAATCGAGTAATAGAAATTAATGAGTTGACACAGGGCTTTTCGTGGCGGCATGTTCCCACTCACCTTAACCCTGCAGATCTTGCTTCTAGAGGTGTAGATCCTCAGCGTCTGCAGGTTGAACCCTTGTGGTGGGAAGGACCCTCCTTCTTAAAGGATGGATCATCTGCTTGGCCACAGCAACCTCATAAGTCAGTGGACTTACCTGAACTAAAGGTTCATGTACAAACAAATATAGCTCACGACGACAGTCATAAATCTATCATTAATTTTAGTAATTATTCAAAGTATAATCATTTAAGTCGCGTGTTAGCTTATGTATTGCGGTTTTTATATAATTGTAGGAATAAAACCAAATTATATGGTCCACTACAAACTAACGAAATAAATAAATCTCATACCTTTCTATGTAAAATATGTCAACTCGAATCATTTGATACAGAATTAAAATCTATTAAAAGAGGTCAAGGAATACCTAAAAAATCTAAAATATTCAATTTAAATCCTTTTCATGACTCTGAAGGTCTACTAAGAGTAGGAGGTCGTCTTGACAATTCAAGCTTTGATTACAATAAAAAGCATCCTATCATATTAGATTGTAAACATAGATTCACCCTTTTATTAATGCAAAGTGAACACCATCGCTTATTTCATGCAGGTCCACAATTATTATTAGCCTCCGTAAGAGAAAGGTACTGGCCTGTAGGTGGGAGGGCCTTAGCGCGCAAAGTATATAAACAATGCGTTGTATGCACTAGATTTCGTGGTAAGACTATACAGCCTATAATGGGCAACTTACCATCAGCGAGGATGCGACCTACTTTCCCTTTCCACTCTACCGGTACCGACTTCGCAGGACCATTTCAAATCTCTAGTAAAAGGGGAAGAGGTAATCGAATAAGTAAATGTTACCTCTGTATATTTGTTTGCTTAAGTACCAGAGCTGTGCACCTAGAGCTGGTGAGTGACCTCACTACATCTGCATTTATTTTATGTTTACGACGATTCGTGTCGCGCAGAGGTAAGCCCTATGAGATTTGGTGCGACAATGGCACTAACTTCGTGGGGGCAAACAATGAACTAGGTAAGGTGCTACGCTCCAGTCGTGACTCGGTCATTGACTATACGGCTAACGAAGGCATTTTATTTAAATTTAGTCCAGCTTATTCACCGCACTTTGGTGGACTCTGGGAGGCAGGCGTAAAGGCGGCCAAATATCATTTAAAAAGAACAGCCGCTAATGTTTCTCTTACTTTTGAGGAGTTGTCAACTCTATTCACTCAGATAGAGGCGATCCTAAATTCTCGCCCTCTCTCCCCTTTATCTTCTGATCCCTTTGATTTGAACCCTTTGACCCCCGGGCACTTCCTTATCGGACGGCCACTGACGTCGGTGCCCTCTTTTGCAGCTGAAGACTCCAGACCGAAGTACAACCTCATCTGCAAGCTACGCCTTGAGTTCTGGAAAAGATGGTCTCAAGAATTTATAGCAGAACTCCAGCAGCGATCCAAATGGAAAATTGGGTCTGCCGGGCCGAATGTTGGGGAGATGGTGCTCATAAGGGACCAGAATCTGCCTCCGCAACGCTGGCGGCTAGGCCGCATTACACGTCTACACATGGGCGCAGACAACACTTGCCGGGTGGTAGACATCTACACATCCAAAGGAACAGTCCGCAGAGCTATCCACTACATCGTCAGGCTGCCGGGTGAAGAAGGACCTGTTGAAGGCTGACTCCTTCAAGGCTGGGAAGATGTACACGCGCAAGTGTACCAACGGAGGGTGCGGAGAACGGAACGTAGCCACGCTCCCCGTTTCGTCATCGCCGGCGCGGCGGCGTCTATAAAAGACGAGCGCCCACGCAGAGCGTCCCTTTTTTCATCACCTCCAAACGACCCCGGTACCCGGTACCGGGAAGAACATTGTAGGCCGCGCGGCCAACCATTAAATTTGTAATGTAATCCAAATAGTTGTCAAGCTGAGATTATATTATTTTATTATAACGTTCACCCGTTTCATTTATCACACAGTCGATATTGCGATATAACCGAACCCTACGCAGACGAAGTGACGGTCAAAAGCTAGTGTAATAATAACTCGATACTGATTCATTCACGTATGCAGCTAGCATACCGTATGAGCTCACTGAGCAACAACCACAAAATCGCGTCGAAGCTTGTTTCTACTATTTGAGTTGGGACAAATGAAGGGATTGTATATCGGATAGTCACTTGTGATGAAAAGTGGATTTTGTATGATATCCGAAAACGTCTGTCGTCAGTTTGAACAAAATATGAATACAATATAATATCCAGGCGAAAAATTGTAATAAAATCCATCGAGGCGCTGAATAAGGGTCAGTTCACGCCGAGACGCGAAGCGCCGCGACGCTGCGCGCACATTTTTAAAGAGCGGTTCAAAATATAACGATGCCTCGCAATGAAATGAGTACCATTTCGTGTAGTAAATAAAGTTATATTTTGAGTGGCTCCATTAAGATATGCGCGCAGCGTCGCGTCGCGTCGCGTCTTGTTCTGAGCTGATCCTAAAGTGTTTAAAGAGTTCATCCGTTTCTACCCTAGTATTTTTACAGCCGAGGCATCAACGAACTCCCATTAAAATTCGTTTAAATAAATACACACTTTTGTAAAAAAAAAATTGATATATTCTGGGAAAAACGGCGATTACATTAAGAGCCGAGTTTAAACCGAACGGTAATTAAACAATAAAAAAATTAAACTCGTTCAGATAGCCATTAAATTTTTTAATATTTTTTTTTTCGGATGTTTAAAAAAATATCTTTTAAATCTATTGTTGACATATTTGATATTTGTAGCTTAACGACAAAATCTGGACTGATTTTTGAGGGTGGGAAATCATCCAATAACTACCCCACAGGCGTCTCCCGCTCTGGGTGGAGAGGAAGGGAGTGTCAGACTCTTACTAACTAAAACCCATCCATGTTCGTTCCTTAGCCCTTTATGTTCCGGGGTAACGGCAACTCAAAATATCCCTTATTCATATAATTTTAACGCTCTTATTGTGCTATTGAATACTTATATCCAATGAAGCTGTAGTGGCACTTACTTGGGAGAGAAAAAAAGGTAATTCAGTCTCATACCAAACAGTTTGTTTCAATCAGAACAATCGTTTATTGACCCGTATAGGTTTGACTCTGTTTGTGAAATTTAATTTCAGAGAAGATCAATCATTTTAGATAGTATTTGGCACTTTAAACTTAAAATATGTTCTTGGGAATTTAATTTTATTCCTTAAAAAACTAGTCCAACATATGTAGGTACGTATTTAAAAAAAACTAATCTGCATAAAGTCCTAGGTTCAAAGTGAAAGAAACAAAATCTTATAAAAATACAAACTGGGGTACTTAATTTATGAAAAAAAACTACCCTCTGATACAAATGGGAAGAGTCAGTATCATAGCTTTCAGATAAGAAACTAATCCCAATTAGTGACTAAAACTACCTTCGTTTTTTTTATTATTTGACGACACGGTTGGCGCAGTGCTTGAGCGATTGACTGCTGCGCACTATGTCGCGGGTTCGATTCCCGCACGGAACAAATATTTGTACGACCTGCAAGTATTTGTTACGAGTTTGGGTGTTTTTCTATCTATCTTCTATATCTATATCTATCTATCTATACATATAATAAAATTGTAGAAAAGTGGTGTCTGTACAATGGAAGTATATTAAAAAAAAGTAGCAGGGGTTGTTATTATATCGATGCCGAACCCTATATGTGTTATGGTGTAGCTGGGCTCTTGGAGTTCCAC
This sequence comes from Hyppa rectilinea, assembly GCA_951799385.1. NCBI lineage: Eukaryota > Metazoa > Arthropoda > Insecta > Lepidoptera > Noctuidae > Hyppa > Hyppa rectilinea. Next base: position 28,169,194 of record OX637300.1, on the reverse strand, counting down.
AACAGGTTCCAGATCTTTGATTTTTATAAGTCAACAGAGAGTGCTCATTTAGGCTGAACAACTTTTGCTAAGACGTCATTCCTATATATGTTATAGTGTAGCTGGGCTCTTGGAGTTCCTCATCAGGTTCCAGATCTTCAAATTTATTCTCTTAGCAGAAAATGCTCATCACATGGTACAATTTTTGCTATGGTACCATTTTTGTATCTCTTATAGTTTAGCTGGTCTGTTGTGGTTCTGCATCAGGTGTTCAAGTTTCCAAGATAAATTATAGCCTATATGTTGCACAGACTTAATACCTACACAACAAAAAAAAAACATTCAAATCCGTCCAGTATTACCGAAGATTAGCGTGTACAAACAAATAGACATACAGACAACTTTTTTTTGGATTCGTGCTCTATTACTGTTTCTAAGCCCTCCTCAATATATTTTTTTTAAATATATTCAATGTACAGACACAGTTTTTTTACTGTTTTATTATTATGTTTTAGCTTCTGCCCGCGACTTCGTACGCGGATCCTGTTGCTTATGCCAGCGACAACGGGGTCGCCATTGAAGTTATTTTTTATCATTTTTCCCATTTAAATCCTTTATCACACTGAGCTTTAATTTTATTTCATTCCAACAACCACCAAAACACACAGTCCATTTGTCATCGTTATCATTTTGGTAACCGCATTTTATACTCCCCACTTGTCTCTAGAGACCTAGAAGTCGATGCGTAGATACGCTTGGAACTCAATCGCAATTGTCTAGATCCGTGAACGTCTCCGACTTACGAAACAATGCGTGGCTCACGATCAGCGGTCAGTCGGAAAAGTCGAAAATCGGTGAAGGAAAACAACCGGCATGTCTGAGAGATATTTCTCAACAGCATGTGATGCTAAGTCAGAGGCCCATGGGCAGCATTAAAACTCTGACACCAGGTTAGTCACTAACCACACGAAGAAGAAGAAGCGGTCAGTCGCGTCAGACCTAATGAATACGCTGAGCACCCAGGCGTGCTTCGCGATGCGAAGAGGTTTCCACGAAGCGAGTTGCAGCCTGATGTTCTCGAACTGCATCAAGTCTCTCCTGACGCTCTTCGGTAAATTCTTGGGATTTTATGATCCTCAATCTTTTAGCTCTCTTGGAACATTGGAAAAGATTTGACCTCTTTCTAGGCATGGTTATAGTTTTATTGTGAAGATACCTGATCAATTAAAATCTTTAAAATGAATGCTCCCCTGCGTTACTGGGTAGGCTACACTCACTAAACACTCAAACAACATAAGCCCGAAGGCACATTTATTCGATAAAATAAAAAAATAAATGGGAGTTTTAGCCAGTAGAGTCAAATTTTCAATGATATACCATCGTCATCGAAAATCAATCCTAAACTGTTACCGCCTTCACCGCGTGGAAGTACTCTGATAGAATACCTGAACAAATGATCGCCGTGTTTCTTTAAATTGACATAACTTTTTTATTTATGAACCGATTGACATGATATAAACACTAAATGTTAAGTGCAGCTTACTACAATATATTAGTGAACCGCATCTAAATCGAATAAGCCGTTTCTGATATAAGCGTGCACAAACACACAGACAAACAGACAAACAGACAAAAAAAAAACAATTACAATTTCGGGTTCGGCATCGATATAATAACAACCCCTGCTACTTTTTTTTAATATACTTCCATTGTACAGACACCACTATTCTACAATTTTATTATATGTATATAGATTTAGCGTACACTGTCCCACTCCTTTGCAAAGGCTTCCTTCCATCTTTCGCAAGCCCGCACGTCCTCTTTCCAGTTTGGACAGAATCTATCCCGTCCCCGCCTCACTGTCTCAGGGCACCAATTCTGTTCTATTTGGGCCCACAGCTTGTCCAAAATTAACGGATCATGTTCATGATGGGAACAAAGAGCTGCGCTCCAAAATAATTGTTGCAGACGTGGTTCATAATTGTGCCCAATTTAATTGCGACTGGGCCGGACATGTGTGCCGTATGCCAGACTTTTGTTTTACAAAATAAACAAAAAAATCAATATTGCATTCTCAATATTGAACTTACCAAATGTTTTTTTTTTAATTCAAGAACAATTACGTGTGAATGTCGTACATCGTCATTGTTTCCCAGGATTACGGCTTTTTGAAAGGCACGGAACGGTCCAATGGCTGGTCAAACTCATGGCTGCAAAGCGGGAGCAGTCATTGGACGATTTCCCAGCCATAAAAAAAAAAAAAACTTGAGAGGTGTCAAGGGACACCCGGATGGAACGAAGTTCCTTTCGATTAATTAGTGAAGGAATTGTAATTTCGTAAGATTTTTTTCCGTCTAGCCCCCTGCACAACGCGCGATAAGGAACTCGAATTAAATTACACTCGAATAGGTAGGTAGGTATGTAAGTATCTAATTAATTAGTTCATCCGACACCACAGTCACGAAAACAAACAATGCCGCGACGGCGACGCCGCGCGCCGCCTGCCGCCGCCCTGCGTTCAAGATACATAAACATAAATAAAAATACATACGCGAAAGATAAATAGGTTAGGTACACCACTACACAAATAAAAACACGAAAAGCGAATTCAGACTTTATTTATTAACAGTAAACGGTAAAATTTAGAAATACCAAACTAGGTACCTAAATACGCAGTTTACTAAAATTATTCTGAGAAACCTATTGTCTCGTGTCGGACCCGACTTTACAAAGATGCACAACCGAATTACGCGGTTAACTTAATAAAAATAAGGTCTTAATTCGGTCCAATATTTTCATAGAGAAAAGCTCGTCCAAATAATAATGAACTCTATTCGACCGACGAAACGATTCATTTTTCTGTTCGAATTGCTTGCCTTTGTAGAAGCCGCCAGCATTACCGCAAAAAATGTTTTACAAAAAGTGTCGTGACAACTTTTCGTAAGAATTTTTTCCGTCTAGACCCCTTTCACAACGCACGATAAGGAACGTCGTTCCAAAAAAAAAATGTGGACGAAAAGAAATTATGACGATGCCAGTGTCGCGGCAATAGTCAATGCATTTGATTGACACGTGTGAAACATGATTGTCCTACTGTAAGTCTTATTGCTACTGCAATAAGACTTTGAGATACAATTTTTGTGTCGTTGAAAATGTTTGTTTTCTACAAACATTTTAAATACATGAAAATTTTCTTGCTCAGATTTATTTGAAAGAAAAGAAAAAAAAAAGAAAATACGTTTATTTGTGGCAAACATGACACAGTCAAAGTCAAAGTCAAATCATTTATTTCAAATAGGCACAAGTAAGGCACTTTTGAACGTCAAAATGAACAAGAAATAGAATTGATTCTAGTCGCCCCTTCCAAAAGGTAGTTTCGTGTGGAGAAGAATGGGCAAGAAACTCCACCGTTACTCTTTTAAAATGTTTTACAATGTTTTGTATACATGAATTATAACATTATATGTGAAGACGATGCACCCAGAATAAAAACACTACACCACAAAAGGTGAGAAGAAAAACACATATAGTAATGGTAGGTAACTTAAGTATGTCAAAAGTACATGGTGCTCACATATTTACAAACATTCTAAAAGTTAATATATAATAAATCAATCAATGTGTGAGAAGTTATTTCAACATGTTAAAATAGTATTTTATAAATAATAAATTATTACCTAATTTACTTAGCAACCAGTTTGATTTTGTCTAGACACTAGATTGCCCTGTGGAGCAGGACCAGCATGTTTCCAAGCATCCTTATCCTTTATATAATCCTCTAATTTGTAATATGCTTGTTTACAAAGTGTATTTTTAATGTGAGTTTTAAATTTTCTTTCATTTAATTGCAGAATGTCACAAGGTATTTTGTTGTAACATTTAACACAGAACCCCATAAAAGATGTATGTACTTTTGATAATCTAAAAAAGGGTTGATCTATTTTATCTTTATTTCTAGTATTAAAGTTATGCCTATCACTTATTTTGTTAAAAAGATGTCGATTTTTTCTTACATACATAATGTTTTCATAAATGAATTGGCATGGTACCGTCATAATATTAATACTTTTAAATAGTTCCCTAAGCGATTCGCGGCGACGTAGATTGTAAATAGCTCTGATAGCTCGCTTTTGCAGAATAAAAATGGATTCAATGTCAGCAGCCCGACCCCACAGTAAAATGCCATACGACATAATGCTGTGGAAGTAACTAAAGTAGACCGATAGTAGCAGTAAAAAACAAGTTGTGGGGAAATATGCGCGCAAAACGGCCATCACTCGCATTTACTAACACGCACTACCAACAGGACCATCTCCCAAAAAACGGTTTTGATATTGAACTCGTGGAAACGTGGACAATGGTGGAAGTAGATTGCCAATAGCGTTAGCTGCTATAGTGACTGTTACCAGAGTTCCACGTTCAGCAGATGTCAGTGGATTCTGCACTGTTGTGTGTTACATCTTCATTGTATACAGTATATAAGGTTAAACACGGGACATATAGTACTTTCAGGTTGTATAGTCCTCATGAAAATCAACAACTTGGTCCATGGGACCAACTCTCAAATATGAAAAAAAATTATCAACCGTTCCACACATTTTGACAAATTATGCGAACAACTGTTTTTTTTCGTGATTTCAGGTATAGTTCCATAAAGTCAAAGTCAAAGTCAAAACATTTATTCCAAATAGGCACAAGAATGGCACTTTTGAACGTCAAAATGAACAAGAAATAGAATTGATTCTAGTAGCCCCTTCCAAAAGATAGTTTCGTGTGGAGAAGAATGGGCAAGAAACTCCACCGTTACTCTTTTAAAATGTTTCACAATGTTTTGTATACATGTATTATAACATTAATATTATATGTGAAGACGATGCACCCAGAATAAAAACAATACACCACAAGAGGTGAAAAGAAAAACACATGTAGCAGTGGCAAGTAAACTGAATTATATCAAAAGTACATGGTGCTCACATATTTACAAACATTCTAAAAGTTAATAATAATAAATTAATCAATGTGTGAGAAGTTATTCCAATATAATAAAATAATATAGTACAAATTATAAATTATTACCTAATTTACTTAGCAACCAGTTTGATTTTGTCTAGACACTAGATTGTCCTGTGGAGCAGGACCAGCATGTTTCCAAGCATCCTTATCTTTAATATAATCTTCTAATTAAAATTTAAAATAAGCTTGTTTACAAAGTGTACTTTTAATATGAGTTTTAAATTTTCTTTCATTTAATTGCAGTATGTCACAAGGTATTTTGTTGTAACAATACATAACATAGTCAAAGTTGTTCATTTTCATGGTATGGTAACCCCTGAAAGTATGTCCCTCGTTTAGACTAACACACTGTATCCTATATCCTTTTGTTCAAAGTTGTCACAAACAAGAACCAGCACCAAATTACCAAAAAAAATCATCCATATTATTTTTACTAAAAGTCGTTGCTCGTCCGCAGCTTGTCGCTTGAGCACACCTGACAGACAAAAATCCACGGAACCACTCCACTCCGGCAATCTCATTTTCGTCGCACGTGACAGGCCTTCGAAGTTCGTAGGTTACAGTCAAATCATATGACAGTTTTCTCATATCCTTTGCGGTTAGCCCAAAGTTACTCAGCTGTCTTCATCGCATCGACCATCTCGTGTTCCTGAGCAGTTGTAAATATTATTTTAGCCGAATTGTAACCCATTTTATTATTAAAAACTATACCTACGTAAGTGTCGTCGGCTATGTTGGGTTTTGTGTTCAGTACCGCTCGTGCTAGCGAGCGACGAAGTCGTGCACAGGACGGCTCTACGAATTTTGCGTCAAAAAGTAGTATTCACGATGTTTTTGATATTTACTTATTTCAATCTTGTTGGCTATATCTTTTTGTTCAAAATTGTCACGATAAAGAGCCATCACCAAATTATCAAAAAAAAAACGACATTATTTTTACCAAAAGTAGTTGCCCATGCGCAGCTTGTCGCTTGAGCACACCTGACAGACATTTCTGGATGGCAGTCCAAAATCCACGGAACCACTCCACTCCGGCATTCTCATTTTCGTCCCACGTGACAGGCCTTCGAAGTTCGTAGCGAACAGTCAAATCATATGACACTTTTCTCATATCCTTTGCGGTTAGCCCAAAGTTACTCAGCTCTTGATTGCATCGACCATCTCGTGCTCCTGAGCAGGTGTAAATATGTTATTATTAAAAACTATACCTACGTAAGTGACGTCGGCTATATTGGGTTTTGTGTTCAGTACCGCTCGTGCGAGCGAGCGACGAAGTCGTGCACGGGTCGGCTCAACGAATTTTGCGTCGAAAGGTTTCACGATGTTTTTGTTCTTTACCTATTGCAATCTTGTTGGTTGACAGCTAATTTGTATATATCATCGTCTGGAGTATTTTTAGGCGCGTTTTCTCTTTTTTTATATCGTGCTAAGGAGACGTGATCTAAATCAAACATTTCTGCAGCCTTTCAACGACAATTCGTCATATGCTTGCTGATGAGCAAATATGTTCTTGAAACTTTTGTCTGTAACGTGTTTTCGTATTCAGCAACTCTAAAACAAATGTATGAAAAAAATTGATTAAACTTAACGCCGCGGGCTGAATTTCAGAGTCGTCGGAGTTATTGGGTTGAGTATCAGATGTAATGGTTACTTTATAATTGTATATCATATATTTTTTTTAATCTTTTCGTTTTCATATTCTTTTAATTATTTACAGTCTAGAAAACCACAACCGTCCTAATAACGTTTCAAACGTCCACAGACAGTTATTTAAAACCATTTCACATCTTCTACTTCAATACTCAATATTTTGTTTTTACTGTCTTTAAAATTAATCAACAGTAATAAAAACACTCATAAATAGATAAACAATACTCCAAAATAAGAAAAACTAACAAACAATAAGATTAAAATAGGTAAAGAACAAAAATTAAAACATCGTGAATACTTACTTACTTTTTGGCGCAAAATTCGTTGAGGATCCTATACCCGACTGCTCCGCTCGCTTGCACGAGCCGTACTAAACACAAACCCGAACATGGCCGACGAAGCGACGAATCAGCGTCACCAACGTAAAACGGTTGTCGACAAATTAAAATTGTTGTAATCAAGACCTGTTTTAATTTTAATATTTATCATTTATGTATTTAATAATTTGTAATTTTTATATTAATAATTTTTATAATCATTTGTCATTTTTAACATTTATAATAATTTGACATTTTTATAACTGTAGGCGCGTTTACGCCTTGTGCTCAACTCCAGAGCGAAAGTAGGAGAGATAAAATAAAATACGTGGACTGATTGAATCTGGACGTGTTACAAGAAACAAGTTTTACAAAGCAGTGTCATCGTCGTGGTAATTTTGAGAAGTTAGGCGACGATCGGAGCTCGAGACCACGCGAGCACCCGCGCCGCCCGCGCGCCCCTCAGCCGCCGCCGTCGCCCGATGCTGCTGCCGCAACCCGCGCGACCCCTCAGCCACCGCGCACCTCTAGCCGGTCGTAGGCATGCCATGCATAGACATGCTCCCCGGGTTGAAGTGGACTTCAAAGAGGAAGCGGGCAGATATTGTTGAAGCCGCGCCGAATCGTCCCTCTCTTGGTCTTCAGATCGGCGACCCTCGTGATGCCGTCGCTGCCAGGATACACCTGGACGACGCGCCCCAGCAACCAGCAGAGCGGCGGGCGCGCTTTGTCCTTTACAAGAACAAGCGAACCCAACGCTATGTCGCCGTTGGTAGAGGCCGGCCATTTCGTCTTTAGCTGGAGGTTGGAAATGTACTCAATGTTAAATCTCTTCCAAAAGTGTTGTCTTATACATTCCACACGTTGGTAGCGCTCCAAACGATTGATGTTGGCATCGGTGACCTGTGGATTTGGAACCGACATTAATGAGCGTTCAATAAGGAAGTGAGAAGGAGTAAGGGCAGAGAAGTCTAGAGGGTTAGTGGATAAAGGAGTAAGGGGTCTAGAGTTTAATGTTGCGTCTATTTGAGTAAGGCACGTAGCCATTTCCTCATAAGTGAAATGAGTGAGCTGCAAGAGTCGTTTTAAATGAAATTTGGTTGACCGAACCGCAGCCTCAGCAAGGCCGTTAAAATGTGGAGAGTACGCCGGTACAAACCTGAATTGTATTCCCTCCTGAGCTATTTCGCTTGCAACATCAGAGTCCTGTAAAAATTTAGTCAACTCGTTACATGCTCCGACAAAGTTTGTACCATTGTCGGACAAGATAGTACGTGGCCTGCCACGACGTGCGACAAAACGATTTAAGCCAGCCCTGTAGGCCTCTTTAGAGAGGTCCGTGACAAGCTCGAGATGCGCAGCCTTGGTAGCCATGCATACAAAAATGCACAGGTAGGACTTTATCAATCTGGATCCTCGACATTTCCGGTCAGATATCAGTATAGGCCCAGCATAGTCGACGCTACTATTAATAAAAGGAAACTCTAAAGTGCTTCTAGTGTCTGGTAATTGTCCCATGACTGGCTGCACATTTTGAGCTTTATATCTGAAACATTTCAGGCATTTGTTTACCGTTACCTTAGCAAGATTTCTGCCCCCCAAGGGCCAATAAGTTTGACGAATATTCGAAAGAAGCGATTGTGGACCTACATGTAGGAGGGTTTGATGTTGCATTCGAAATAATAATTTCGTTAAGTGATGCTTACTACAGAGTAAAATTGGATGTTTTACGTCGTATTCGTACGGGGAGTTATCTAGTCTGCCCCCTACACGAATAATATTGTCGCAGTCCAAAAAGGGAGTCAAAGAAATTAACCTATTTTTACGTGACAATGACTTCCCGGAGTGTACTCATCTGGGAACATTTCAGATTGAGCTACACGTAATATAAGAGACAAAGCTTTTCTAAGTTCATCAGCAGAAAGGGAACCTGTTATTTTAGAATGATTACTGCCTAAATTGTGAATGAATCTTAGAATGTAAGCTACGACGCGTTGTAAATAATTAAAGTTGGAATATTTCTGAATCAGATGTTGTATGATTGAACTACATGTTAGGTTAGAACTAGAATTACTGTTATGACTATCTACCAAGTTAGAAATTACTTCTGGTAGATCTTGTTTCACGCGTTTATTTGGCTGTTGTGGCCACGCATTTTCATTATTTAATAAAAACCGAGGGCCTGACCACCAAAGGGCAGAACCGCTGATGAGATCAGCCTTCAGCCCACGAGAGACAAGATCCGCCGGATTATCCTTAGACGGCACGTATCTCCACTTCGTACCCGAGCTACTCTCTTGAATCTCGTTTACACGATTTCTAACGAAAGGTTGCTGGGCCGGTGTAGACAACCATCTCAGCACTATTGTGGAGTCACACCAATAGTGAATCCGGTGTATTGGTAACGTGAGAGAATCTCTTACCTTTGTGCACAACCTGGAACCTAACAGAGCCCCACACAGTTCTAACCGTGGAGTAGTAGTAGGCCTGATTGGTGCCACACGGCTTTTGGAAGTTAGCAGGTGAACAGTGACTGTACCTGAACTGGTTACAGAACGAATGTATAGGCATGCGCCATAAGCCCTTTCAGACGCATCTGTAAATACGTGAATCTCATGGGTTATTGAGTTATTGCTTGAAATCCATCGCGGAATTTTTATGAGATTTAAACAAGGCAATGTACTCGCAAATACTAGCCATGAGTCTGTAACCTCCTGTGGCACTTCGTCGTCCCGCTCACATTTATCTTTCCAGAGTCTCTGCATTAATATTTTTGCTTCGACAATGCAGGGACCAACTATGCCTAGTGGGTCGAATATCTGACTAATTACAGATAGAATGTGTTTTTGTAATTTTTCTATTGGATTCGATATTAATAGAGAATCCTAACTTATCTGAATCGCATAACCAATGTACACCTAACGTTTTAGAAGGAGTATTGTTGTCTGTTAGATCTAACATTACACGACTTGAGTTACATGGACTACCTAGTTCTTTTAAAATTTCTGTGCTATTCGATTGCCACTTTCTTAAATTAAATTTTGCGGACGCTATAATAGCTTGCGTCTCCTTACACAACTCTAGTGCACCTGAAATTGTGTCTGAACCACTAAGGTAATCGTCTACATAAAAGTCATGCAGAATAGAACGCTTGACTAAAGGATTCGATGCTTTGTCAGCTAAACTCACTAAACACTTAGTAGCCAAATATGGAGCTGACGCTGTACCGTAAGTAACCGTGTTTAAGGTATATGTTTTTAACGGTTCTGTAGGATTTTTACGAAAAATGATTTGTTGTAGTGACCTTTGGGTAGGATTTACTTCAATAGCCCGATACATTTTCTCGATATCTGCCGAGACCACAAATTGATGCTGTCGAAACCGCAATAAAATTGAAAGTAAATCGTCCTGTACGGTCGGCCCTACAAACTGCAAGTCATTTAGAGATAAACCGTTTTTTTTTTTTTTTTTTTTTTTTTTTTTTTTTTTTTTTTTTAAGGCTGGGAAATCATCCAATGACTGCTCCCGCTCTGGGTGGAGCGGAAGGGAGTGTCAGACTCTTACTGACTAAAGCCCATCCATGTTCCTTCCGTAGCCCTTTATGTTCCGGGGTAGCGGTAACCCTTTCGGACAATCCCGCTTACCCGGCAGGCTTGGCCCTGAGGGGCCCCTTCATATGCTGACATCTCTTTGAGGCGCGCGTGGAACATATACGCGCCGTACGGCACGGGTCTGGTGCTGATCGGACGGTGAGTCACCCATTACTCACCGCCCGCAGGCCCGCGCCTACGGTGGCCGGGAGTCGTCACGTGGCTCCCGACGCCCGGAGCGTCTCCCGCGGCGGCTGGGACGGGAGGACCTTTCTCTCTCCCATCCCGCCTCCTCCTTCGCGAGCATAACTTTTTCGCAGAAGGAGGTGACTGCCTCCCACTCCCTCTCGCCCCGGACCATGGCTTGCACCAGGGCCGGGCGCGAGAGGTCAGCGCCGCCGATCGCCTCTACGAGGACACGGCGGTGCTCCGCCCAAGCGGGGCAGGTTTGCACCGTGTGCTCTACCGTGTCCTCTGGGCGATCCTCGCAGTGGTGACACCCGGGCGTTTCCTCCCGCCTGATGATGTGCAGGAACCTCCCGAAACATCCATGTCCGGTGAGGACCTGCGTCAGGCGGAAGGTGAGGGCGCCGTGACGCCTCTCTAGCCACTCCTCAAAGAGGGGCCTTACCGCCACTATCGTGGCGTGCCCTTAGAGATATACCTGTAGTGGTTTTTGCCGATGCATCAAATACGGTGCGTAACTTAGTAGTAACACTAGACTCGCGCAGGACCCCATGGTGTGGCAAAAAATACTTGACCTCACGTGCTGGCTTTGAACTGAAATCATTTTCTGTCATATGACCTAGACTCTCGTACTCTGACATAAAGTCTAAATACATTGACTTGAACTTAGGCTCACGTTCAAATCTTTTCTCTAACGATAAAAAACGGCGTTTTGCGATACAGTATGAATCTCCTAATACAGAAGGATCTGACTTAAAGGGAATTATAACCACAAAACGACCGTCATCCTTACGTTCTGTATTTTTATAAAAACTATCTTCGCAAGCCCTTTCTTCCGAAGATAGGGAGTGCTTTTCGGACACTGTGTCCAGTTCCCAAAATTTAGATAAATCTGTAATGGGCTTCGTTTTAGCCAGATTACAGACATGTGAGTGGGACGTACGTGAGTGACAGCTTACTGAGCCTGAAACTAACCATCCTAGTCTACTCTCACATAACCTCGGTTGGTTCTTGCCAAGTTTTATGTGGTTGGCTGATATGATGCTCCAAAAAACATCCACACCAACCAATATATCTACAGCTGAAGGAGTATGAATTGTTGGATCCGCCAGCTGTATACCCACAGGTATGGTTATTTGCTTTAGACTAATTGGAGCTGACGGTAAAAGATGTGTAATCTCTGGTAAAATTAAACAGTCAATGTTAACCGAATAGTCACCGCAATTAGACTCGATTGTTAGGCTGCAAGATTGTGCACTAGTACTAGTTTGGTTGCCAATACCTGTTATCGTAGAGCCCGTGCCGTTTCGGGACAAACGCAGCTTACCACATAATTTCTCGGTAATGAAATTAGCCGTGCTACCGCTGTCGAGTAGGATTCTTGCATCACACTTCTCACCGTTGGCACTCACTGCCTTCACCAGCGCTGTGGAAAGCAAAACACAAGAGCGAGTACATGGTTGCATATTAGCTGAAGCGTTAGCAGAAAGAGCAACACTTTCGGAAGTACTAGGCATTGGGTTTAGTGGGGAAGGGGCATCTGTGTGTTCCATGTGCAATAGGGTGTTATGTCTACCTGCACAGTACTTACAGTGGGCTATTCTACACCTTTTTTCATTCTGACCCAGCCTTAGGCAGTTTAAGCAAACTTTGAGATCCTTGGCTTTTTTATTACGTTCTTCTACCGTTAACCTTTTAAAAGACTCACAAATGTATAGAAAATGATCGCCAGAACACATGGGACACTTGAACTTCTTCTTTTCTGAGCTAGAATTAGTGTTGTTATTAGCTTTATTTGTTGAACTCTGTGAGACTATTGCAAAACTTTTTGATTTGTTATTATTATTGTTTGATTTATTACTGTGCTTATTATTGTCTGCCAACGTTTCCAGTAATTCAGCCTTGTTGTTTAAAAATGTAGTAAATTGAGCAAGTGTAAGAGTACCAGACACAGTGTTTCGATACTCTTCCCAATATCTACTAGTATTTGAATCAAGTTTGCTTGACATCATGTGTATTATGATAGAATTCCAATGCTGAGTAGGCTCATCCAATGACTTGAGCGCTCTTATATTTTTATTAGTTACACCCACAAGATGACGCAAAGCAACACTAGATTCACTAGTGACTGGTTCGACATCGAATAAAGCCTGCAGATGTTTGTCTACGAGAAGACGACTGTTATTGTACCTTTCACACAATAAGTCCCATGCTAATTGATAATGATCCGCCTTGAAATCAATGTTTTTAATAACTTCGGATGCCTGGCCTTTCAAAGAAGCGCGTAAATAATGGAATTTATTAATGCTGCCGATAGAAGGACAATCGTGAATTAAAGAAATAAAAGTGTCCCTAAACTCAAGCCAACACTGATAACTGCCATCAAAGCGTGGTAAATCTATTTTAGGTAATCTAACAAAATTTTGTTTAGTCCCACCTGGCATTGTTGTGTCTGACCCTGCCACGGACCCTGCTGAGTCACTACGGTGGCGCTTGCCACCCGGACCAGATAGCAAATTCCGCGCCAGCGCTAACAGCAAGTAGTACTGCTGCTCAAACTGGGCTCTCGACGCGTAGGCCTCGTCCGGTACGTCCAACGAAACCTCGATCTCCGTCTGCAATTCGTCAAATTCGGTATACATGGCTTCAAATTTGTCGAAGCGGGTCTCTAGCTCGATTAATTGCAAGTTGGAAAGACTGTCGCAGCTTTTAAGCACATTCAAATAAGCGGCAAAGTTCGTAAGCTTGGCCTTCATGGAACTACGTTTCTTTACCAATTTGTCGGACATTTTTCAAAAATTACTCAGCAAAAAAAAACAAATTTATAATAACGGTTAAAATAAAAACCGGTAAAATGCAACAAACGAAATAAGCTCGAAATATAACTGTATAGAATCCAGCGCACTCAACAACGCACAAAATGAACAGCTGTTACCTTAAAAATGTGTCAAGGTCACGCTATGCGTCGTACTAACTTGTACAACCGGTTTAGAAAGGCAGTTAGCGAGCAAATGTTTGGCATAGGAAGATGAAAGATGCAGTAAAAACGACTAAGTGAATGAAATACGCTATGAACCAACTCAATAGGGCAATGAATTGGTAACTAACGGTAAAAGTTGCGTTATAAACACAAAAAACTGGAAATAATGAATAGGAAATAGACAGATAAAAGGAATAATTGGAACGATCTCACGAATATCCGAGTCCTTATCCACGATCCCAGTTGCGACTTCAAATCTTCAACCGTAGACGACGATGATTCTGTTTTTTTCTCAACGAAGCGACGTGGGGTCAATGTCCACCAACGTCTGGGTCTTGTATTCTTGCAAACGCCAAATCTTCCCGCTGTGATGTTCAACTTGCGAAGGACCAAATGTAGGCGCGTTTACGCCTTGTGCTCAACTCCAGAGCGAAAGTAGGAGAGATAAAATAAAATACGTGGACTGATTGAATCTGGACGTGTTACAAGAAACAAGTTTTACAAAGCAGTGTCTTCGTCGTGGTAATTTTGAGAAGTTAGGCGACGATCGGAGCGCGAGACCACGCGAGCGCCCGCGCCGCCCGCGCGCCCCTCAGCCGCCGCCGTCGCCCGATGCTGCTGCCGCAACCCGCGCGACCCCTCAGCCACCGCGCACCTCTAGCCGGTCGTAGGCATGCCATGCATAGACATAACTTATCTTTTAATTTATTTGTTGTTATTTGCATTTAAATTCTTGTTTATTGTTCAGTTATAATTTATTTAACAATTAAATAATTACATAGTATGTGCAAGTGCATCCAAGAACAACTCCCCGTTGGTGCAGGACTATTGCAGAACATGGATAGGAACAATTTTGGGCTATGGGGGTTTGGATGGCTTAAGTGTCCAGTACACTTTAGCCATCCAAACCCATAGCTAGAATGTTTACTATGGGAACACAATTGAAATCGAAAAAAAAAATCATCTGTTTCCAAAATTTTGACGAGTCATGTGAGCATAATGTGTGGAACAGAAGACTTCTTTTTCGGTATTTCAGATTTATTCGCACAGTAAAAGTTGTCCATAATGATGAGTATAATGAGCCCTTAAAACATTGCCCATAAATTCAATTTCACCCTGTATACGCGAGGTTAATCCGACGTCCAAGATAACCTAAAAGTGGCGATGTTAACAACAATCGTAGGCGAAGCCTCAGAGTGAGAGAGAGTGCCAAGTGTTCTGGCTGCGGCGACAACGGACTGGTGAACCCTTGATGGAATATTTACAGGCTCACGCGCAAGTTCATTCTGGATTTTGCTAAAACAACTAAACTCCTTTTTTTAAGGTTGGGAAATCATCCAATGACTTCTCCCGCTGTGAGTGGAGCGGAAGGAAGTGTCAGACTCTTGCTGACTTAAACCCATCCATGTTCCTTCCTTAGCCCTTTATGTTTCGGGGTAGCGGTAACCCTTTCGGACAATCCCGCTTACCCGGCGGGCTTGGCCCTGAGGGGCCCCTTCATATGCTGACATCTCTTTGAGGCGCGCGTGGAACATATACGCGCCGTCCGGCACGGGCCTGGTGCTGATCGGACGGTGAGTCACCCATTACTCACCGTCCGCAGGCCCGCGCCTACGGTGGCCGGGAGTATCTGTTTGGACGGAAATTCAACATTTTGACAGACCATAGACCGTTACAGTGGGTAATGAATCTAAAAGAGCCAAACTCTCTTCTCACTCGCTGGCGAGTAAAGCTCAGCGAATACGATTTTACGGTCATATATAAACAAGAAAAATTGAATACCAATGCCACCGCATTGTCCCGTGTGGAGATTTTCAACGGAGAGATTAGCTCCGCAATAGTAAACCTCACTGAAAAACCTCCCTCCGTGGCACGTTTTAGCACTGACACAGCTCGTACAGAAAACCCCATACACGAATTGCCAATTTCAGATGAACCTTTGATCAAGTTTGACGAAACAGTTTTATTTTACGATAGTCGGTGCCGCCTAACAGCCGCCGTAGAGCCGTCTAACATTTTCAAAGCCGAAAGGCTTTGAAAACCATACATTCAGTCAAAAAAGTATCGGGAATGGATGATTTGTTTATGGTTCCAAATTCAAATTTTTGTTTTTTTGTAGTTGTTAGATTGGCACAACTGTTTTCCATTTTGGCGCGGAGTTTGAGTTGCATCTGTTATTTATATTAAATACAGTGCTGGTTTTAGTAATATCATATATAGTCTTAGAGCATTTAACCTATGGAGATGGCAAGCGGCGAATCATCGAACAACTTTTTCTGCCACTTTTTGCGGGGGGCGAGGAAAACACATACAGCACACTTCTTAAATTTGACAACCACACACAGAGACATGCTTCCTATTGCTACAAACGCTCACAAAGTAATTATAGACACACAGTAAAAAAACACATAAGTACACATTGACAAATTTGTGCGTATCTATGCAATTGTCCTACGACAACAAACACAAACTACTAGTGTTGAGGCACAAGGAATGAATGGTATTTCATTTCATGAATGAACGAAAAAAAAGTTCGTTTTTCTTTTCTTGGAAAAAATACGTTTAATGATTAGTGCCTGCGAAACTACGTAGGTAGCCGCCAGTAATCACAAAACAAATTATAGTGCTATAGAAAAAGAACGATTGTATTTAATTCTATAGTCAATTTTTTTTTCTTATTTCATATCTGATTGCATATCATTCTGCATTTAGGGTCGGCAATTCGGAATGCATACCCCATTCTTTAAAACGGGCTTTCATTTATATACATGTGTCAAAAATCTAGAAAGGGGACAATATCAATACTTAGTATAAAACAAAGTCGCTTTCTCTGTCCCTATATCCCTATGTATGCTTAAATCTTTAAAAATAAGCAACAGATTTTGATGCGGGTTTTTGTAATAGATAGAGTGATTCAAGAGGAAGGTTTATGTGTATAATTTGTCGGCATATTTTGCGGGCGAAGCCACGGGCGGAAGCTAGTAAATAATAGAATAAGACAATCAATCAGATGTAGTTTTATTATTTTGTTATGAATGACAGTTTTACACGTCGGTTTTATTGTTTTGCAGTCCGGTGTTGCAAAGCTAAATGATGTCAAAGTTAAAGTCACATCATTTATGTCAAACGAGCTTCCGCTCGCGGCTTCGCCCGCATAGTATGTCGACTAATTATACATATAAACCTTCCTCTTGAATCACTCTATCTATTAAAAAAAACCGCATCAAAATCCGTTACGTAGTTTTAAAGATTTAAGCATACAGACAAACAAACAGACAAAAATAGCGACTTTGTTTTATACTATGTAGTGATAGGCACAAGAAAGGCACTTTTGAACGTGCTCACATATTTATAAACATTCTTAAAGTTAATAATAATAAATCAATCAATGTGAGAGGTAAAGTTATTCCAAAATGTTAAAATACATAGTATGGTACAACATTATACATTATTTATTACATAATTTACTTAGCAACCAGTTTGATTTTGTCTAGACACTAGATTGTCCTGTGGAGCAGGAGTCAGGACCAGTATGTTTCCAAGCATCCTTATCCTTTATATAATCCTCTAATTTGTTATAAGCTTGTTTACAAAGTATACTTTTAATATGAGTTTAAAATTTTCTGTCATTTAATTGCAATACAATTCTGTTATTTTGTTTTTCCGTGTGTACTTCAGGTAGTAACATTTGTTGATATTTAGTACCATTTTGTTATCGTTACACCATCGACTTAAGGCGCTATCCAAAGCGTACACTGCGTAAAACGTCTAGATTTTCGTCGCAAAGTTAGCTGTATCTGTACATACTACAGGCCAGAAAAAAATACAGTGTATTGTCAAATGTATAAAGAAAAGACTTAAACAAAAACAATTCACAGAAGTAGTCTAGTACTACAGAAAAAAAATATTCAATATGACCACGAAAAAAACTTTTTCGTCTCGAAATTCTCAATTATTTCAGCGACAACCATCATATTTTTTATAACTATAACAAAGGTAATTTCATAGACTAAAGACATATCTAAAAACTTTGAAACCCAGAACTGTATTTTTTGGCAGACATGATATTCAAATAAAATCAAACGCCAAAATATTTTCAACCTTATTTCTATTACTACGATGCACTACGGTCGTATGCTTGTGTTAGGCCGCGCCCAGTCTGCAGCTAGCCGTTGCTAAGAGAGGTCACGTTCCGTTTATTACGCATTCGCTCCATTATTTCGTTTTTATTTTGTTGATACTTTGTTTAGATATTAGTACCGTATTTGAGTGGTCCAAGTCGGCTGGGCCACCTGAGTTGCCTGACGTACAACGCTATAAAATTACGGGCAACCAGAGGCCCGGAACGTTTGACCGGTGTTTCTGAACAATGGGAAATAAAAGAAATAAAGTGTTGCGACGGATTTGTACAAGAAAATGACGTAATAAAAGTAAAAAATCTATAGTTTCCGAGTAAGTATTCATTTTTTTTTAACTAATGTAAGTAGGCACAGATGCTATCACATCAAGCTATACCTAACTGTCAAATTTTCTCAATTAAAAATGAACCTTATGTCTTTGCAATAAAGTTGAAATACTATCAAAGAAATTTGACAGATTGTGGTAACTTGATGTGCGGGCCTCTGTACCTATTGTATTACCGATCAAATTTTCTCAATTAAAAATGAACCTTATGTCTTTGCAATAAAGTTGAAAAACTATCAAAGAAATTTGACAGATTGTGGTAACTTGATGTGCTGGCCTCTGTACCTATTGTATTACCGACTAATATTACTATCAATCTTCCCGTCGAGGCCGGCCCAGGAAGAGGTGGCGAGACGACCTAGACGCATACCACAAGGGATGGATCGAGGTGGCTCAAGAGAAAGATGTCTGGAAGGATTTGGGGGAGGCCTTTGCTCAGCAGTGGGACAGTGTAGGCTTTTAAAAAAAAAAATGTTATGAAGTGACAGTTTCTTAGTAACCGGAGTTCGTAAAAAATAGGCAAATAAAATAAAAACCTATGTTTGTCTCGCTGCGGCCTTGGCTAACGGGCGCTAATATGCTGCAGCGCGCCGCTCCGGGGCATACTATAAACGGCGGGGCCTAAAATGGCGCACGAAATAAGTATAATATTTTACGGAATTTAATTTTTTGTAAACACACTGACGATACGAATTAGAACAAAATAGAATTATTCAGCCCCAGACAGGGGCGACGTATTTTTCTAAAAAAAAAACACGCAGTTTGATGCTGGAAATATACAACTTCATATTAGTCCATGTCTACGTGTGCACACCACTAACTAAGTTACATATTTTTCCAGAAACACGGACCATGATGCAACAGATAATAATATTCAATTGGAATATCAAGATTTAGATTTACCAGAGCATCAGTAAGTACTAAATGGGATCAATATTGAGATGAGCTTAGAAAGTTACTCTGTTTCTTTCACCCGCATAGCCGTAGTCTCTAACTTTACTGTACTCTTCTAAACATACCTATAATAAAACAGTAAAAAAACTGTGTCTGTACATTGAATAGAAAAAATAATTGTTGAAGAGGGTTTACAAACAGTAATAGATCACGATAAAAAAAAATCTGTTTGTTCCTACACGCTAATCGTTGGAACTACTGGACGGATTTGAATGAAAGTTTTTTTGTGGTATAGGTATTAAGTCTGGGCAACATATAGGCTATAATTTATTTCGGAAAATGCGCATCTTATGCAGAACCGCAACAGACCAACTAAACTATAAGAGATATAAATATATTACAGGAAAAAATTATTCCACGTGATGAGCATTTTTTGCCGAGTGAAAAAGTTTTCGGAAACGGATTTTGATAACACTCTTATTCCATTTATATTTTTTTTTGTTTTAGGGAAACCACCGAAGACCTGTCATTCCTTGTCGAAACCGGTTCTCAAGAAGAGTCATTCGTGCCCATACAGGGCCGAAGAATTGTAGATATTATGTATTTCATTCAACAACTTCAAATTAATTTTAATTTCTACTATATTAGAAGTATCAGAATTGGCAACACCAGCCGCACTGACCGGGCTATTTGTTTGTTTACATGAGTAAATACGTGCCCATAAGAATTGAGTACTTATTAATAAAATCCTCATTTTCTATCTATAATTCCGAAAACACCTAAAATGGTTATTTTTTACAATGGCTACTATTTTAACTTTAAATACTAATTACAAAATATCTTGAACAAACCAATTTTAAATTATGATTAGCTGTAAAGTAAAGCATTCTATATTGTTGCACTAAGCGGTACCTACTGTTAACTTTTAAAGTTTCATTAGATTCGGCAACTAGAATACAGACGTCGTCAGAATACGGCCGCGCGCTGCGACGTACGCGAGCGCGGCCAAGTGGGCGGAGCTCCGCGCTCGATTTCCCCGCCGCTGCTTCACCTCCTCTAAAACCTAAAGATTAGCTTCTTACCGCGCCTTAACGCGTCGATATCGCTTTGAAGAAGTTCAGTATCGTCACTAGACTCAAAACCCTAGAGAATTTGAGATCGTCCGCGTATGTACATATTACATTCCGAATATTTGAGGCAGTGCTGGCGATTGTACCACATTTTTTTAACAGCGTACCTACGCGGTCCGCGGTGGATTATTAGATTTCGACGTCATATTTAGCTATCTATTATAATTATTGTTTCTTTTTCAAATTGCATGAGCTACAAAAACTCACTACGAAACGAACAACTATTATTCTTTTATTATCCTAAACATACAATGAAAATAATTTAAATCGACTTCCAAAGAACTTTTATAGTTTTTTTTTTTATTTCAAGCTGACTTGTCCAGATACATACACAAAAA
Source organism: Hyppa rectilinea (assembly GCA_951799385.1). NCBI lineage: Eukaryota > Metazoa > Arthropoda > Insecta > Lepidoptera > Noctuidae > Hyppa > Hyppa rectilinea. The sequence continues at coordinate 28,148,653 of OX637300.1, read as the reverse complement.
ACTGGTTACTGAACCTATTGACTGAAAAATCATTTAATTGGCAAATCATTCATTCGCGTTGTCCCAGCACTATGCAAATCCTACCCCTGTACTACTTTAGCGCTACCTACGTACCAATGTATTTTTTCTATCGTTACGTCAATAACGATTACTTCGACATTGTACGTAATTAAAAATATTTTAATGTATAATTTATATTTACAAGTGATTTTCGAAACCATGGTGTTTCCTCACCATGGTTTCGAAAATTTGAAGTGGCAGATCGCTTTTTGCACGAGGATACTGCACAATTAACCATTTCTTAGGAGGACTTCCTTGCGACACAATACGACACATAATGGCGGCGGTTTTTTTTTTTTTTTGTTAATGGCATCTCGCAGTTCAACCAAAGGGTTGTCTACTGCTTAACCGGGCTTGCCTGTGGCTGCCACAAAAGAATTGTAGCCTCCAGCCAAGGCTTAATAAAAACTAAACCTAACTTACAAAACTAAGCGACTACACGCTAAGGGCACCCCCTGCGGGGTTCGGACCTCGGCTTAGGGCGTCGCTGGGGGGGGGACAGCAAGGGACAGCTGGATCGGGGGTTTTTAAAACTACTGGCTCAGCGGCAACGCGGGCTGGCTCGAGGAAGTGTCGGGAGGATGAGAGTAGACAGGGTCGTCGCGATGGGCCTCGACGGCGAGGACGGAACGACGGAAATTTGTATCTGTATGTTACTCTAACAGTGCTAGTAGCCGGGCTGCTCTCCTGGAGGAGAGTGGTGGCATCGTCGGGGGCAACGAGGGTATGCCGTGGACGGCGAACCTTACTGATGCGGGACGGGGTGTATCGGGAGGCGGCCGCAATCAGGGGATTGCGGTGCTTTATGGCAGTGTCAAAGAAACGCTTCGAGAGGCGTTTCATGAACTGCTGAACTGTGGGGAGTTTAAAATCTACATGAAGGTCCATGTTACGGACGTAAAAGGGAGCTCCTGAGACCTTACGGAGGAACCGGTTTTGAAGTGTCTGCATTCGATGCAGATACTTGGGTTTGGCGTGCGCGAAGACGACGCAAGCGTATGTCATAATGGGACGGATTACAGCCTTATAGAGACGCAGTTTGCACCGGAGTGACAATTTGCTGCGTTCTGTAAGCATGAATTGGAGCCTACCGAGAGCGAAAGCGGCCCGCGAACGGACCTGCTTTATGTGCTCTGCGAAACTGAGGTGTTGGTCGAGAGTGACACCCAGGTACTTGGCATGCTTCGCCCAAGGGATCGGCTTGCCGTACATGGTGATCGGATTAGGGGGGTTGGGGAGGGCCCTACGAATTCTCCTAAAGAGAACAGCCTGGCTTTTATCGGGGTTGACCTCGATTCTCCATTTCCGGAACCAAGCGCCGAGGACGTTGGCCGAGGTCTGGAGAGTCTGAGCTATAGCTGGCGGACTGGTCCCCGTGTAGTAAATGGCCGTGTCATCGGCGAATAACGCCAATTGGGCCTTTTTACTCTTAGGGATGTCGCTAGTGAACAGGGTAAAGATTAGGGGGGAGAGAACGGAGCCCTGGGGGACTCCGGCGCGAATCGGGTGGGGAATGGCGGCGGTTGGCGAATGAACTAGTTTTATAGAACGTGTATGGCCGTATGACCAATCGGTCATGGCAGAGGGGTACGCTTAGCTATGCCATCTCCATAGGTTAAATGCTCTAAGTATATAGTGTGTATTGCGAATTTCATAATGGACAAAAATATCGAACAAAGAGTTTGTCTTAAATTTTGCATCGCCAATGGAATTTCGTGTTCGAAGTCACTGAAAATGTTACAGAAGGCTTACGGTGAATCGACTTTATCAAAAACTCGTGCTTATGAGTGGTTCAAAGCGTTCAAAAGCGGTCGAGATGTGATGGAAGATTTGCCTCGCTCTGGTAGGCCGTCAACGTCTGCAACTGAAGTTAACATCGCAAAAGTGAAAAAAATAGTGACTGAAAATCCCCATTCAACTCTGAGAGAGATAGCCACCGAACTTTCTGTATCTCACGAGTCGATCCGTACCATTTTAGTAATCATTTGGGTATGAAACATGTTGCTGCTCGGCTAGTCCCAAAAGATCTGAATTTTCTCCAAAAACTCAATCGCATGTAAGTCGCTGAGGACATGCTAGAACGAGTCAGTTTGGACCCAACATTCATGAAACGCATTGTTACTGGTGACGAGACGTGGGTTTACGAGTTTGACATGCAAACTAGTCAACAAGCTTCGGAGTGGCGCCTTCCAACTGAACCGAAACCGAAAAAACCACGCCAAAGTCGATCAAAAGTCAAAGTCATGTTGACTGTTTTCTTTGACTATCGCGGTGTTGTGCACTCTGAATTCTTACCGGAAGGTCTAACGGTAAATAAAGAATATTATTTGAGCGTTATGCGGCGTTTAAGAGAGCAAATTCGACGAAAAAGGCCAGATTTGTGGAAAGAAAATTCTTGGATTTTGCACCACGACAATGCGCCTTCGCACAAGGCTATCATTGTGAACGAATTTTTGACCAAACACTCAACAAATACCATCCAGCAACCACCATATTCACCAGATATGGCTCCTGCTGACTTTTTTCTCTTTCCTAAACTCAAATTACCACTTCGTGGCATCCGTTTTCAATCGATAGCAGACATAAAGGAGAATTCGCGGCGAGAACTGAACTCAATTCCGGAAGCAGCGTTTAAAAAATGTTTTGATGAATGGATTATTCGTTGGCGCAAGTGTATCGTTTCTAAAGGAGCATACTTTGAAGGTGATAAAATAAATTTGGATGAATAACAGACATTTTGTGTATTATTGATCTTTTTCCGGTACTTTCTTGACAGAGTAGTACTAGAACCAACATACAACTTTCTAAGTCAAATCTCGAGCATTATGTAGTAAAGGCTATTAAAGAAAATGTAAGCCCCAAGGTTGAGACAGGAATTTTAATAAACCCAACATTAGAAATGTACATAATAGTATCTGCCAATAATCCAGAGTAAGTTTAAAAGTTCCTTCATGAATTTAGTCCTCACAAAAATTGAGTTAGAGGTTGTTTTTTTTTTGAGGGTGGGAAATCATCCATTTTCTTCTCACGCTCTGGGTGGAACTGAAGGGAGTGTCAGACTTTTGCTGACTAAAACCCATCCATATCCATATCATCCATATCAGTAAATTTAGAGATAGTTAAAGATTATTTAAAACAACGAGGAACAATTTTAAGACCACGAGGGTAAAACTAACCATCGAGGTATCAATGAATGCTACTTAGCTTACTAAAAAGCTTACTGTTTTTTCATTGTAAATAATAGAAATAAAGAGAGGTCAGCAGTATGAAGACTGAAACTGAAATCCTCCCACACCTAGTCAATATCATAATACAGAAGGTATACCTATTTTGGTTTCAAAACATCAGTAGGACCAACAGCAATAACATACCCTCGTAGTCCTACTGGTAGGACGAAATAAAAGGACCATGAGAGAACTCCCGTCATTATCAATGACACGTCCCTTCCCTAGCGTACAGAAATAACGGAAAGTACTAACAAAGCTCGGGAAACGAAAACTATCTATAGCCTTGAACAAAAAACATACATCCTTAATTCAGCTGCAACACGTCAGAAACTATAGCCCCAAGATGTACCTGCGACACGGTCATGAGAGGTCTGCCCATACATATTTATACAAAAAAAAACACGGTCCCGTAGTGATCGCGTTCCCAACAGTACTCGCTTGTTACAGGACACATCTGATCATGAGCCTGGCGCGGGCAGATGAGATAACACTTGACAACTTGGAAGAACTGGGCTCTGCAAAACTAGTCTCACATTATCATTCCTTTGCACAGCCAGTAAGCTTAAATACTATCCGAGAGAACCTAGAAACAGTCAGATCACAGATGAATCTGTTTACTCCTCAGATAAATAATAGAACATCATAACTATATGAACCTCATGTTGAATATTTAGGTACAAAAATTGAGAAATATTCAGTTTGAGTCTTTAGGACGCAACTGTAGCAGGACAGAATTGATAAATGTGATAGGATTAATAATTTTCAGTCTATCCGGAAATTTACGCTACATATTGATACACCACGTACGATAACGTAATTAAATTATTACTGGGAAATGGAAATAAAAATTGTTGCCGAAATAAACTCTCCCTATCAATTTATTTTCACTTCTAGCAACAGTATTTTCATTTCCCTGTAATAATTTAATTACCGAACTCTTGCTATGAGTCCTTACCAAGAATTGTTTTTCACAAAATTATGAAATAATTTATAGTCTGGTTGACAGCAGGCACGCTTACCGGGGTTGGCCGTAGATGGGTAACCTTTACATACCGAGATTCTTCCGTGCCTCGGAAAGCACGTTAAGCCATAAGTCATTTGTGCATCTTTGACAGTCGTTACGGGACGACAGAAGCCCGAAAATCTGACAGCTAGGTATCTGACCAAAGGGTATCGTATTGCCGAGTTACTGGGTTGTGGAGGTTAGATAGACAGTCGTTCCATGTAAAATACTGGTATTCAGCAGTATCCGGTAAGGCTAGGCAGATGATGATGATGGTTAACACGTTGAGCGCCAACGCGGTCACCGGTGAGCCGCGAACAATAGTTTTTCTATTGTGTCTGCTGCGTGGCAGTCAACGACTTAACAAACATGAAAAGCAAACAAGCAGTAAATAATCTAATACGTAACACTACCCATTACGAAGCTGACTTACTAAGATGCCTGTACCTGGTTCAGTTCCTCCTAATAATAAGCGATAACATAGAGAGTTTATCTGAGGAACTCCTAACTAAGTAAACTATCGTTCATTCACGCTACCAGCAGCCATCACTCCAAATTAAACTTTGGACAGCATTAGAAAATTATCGATAAACTTAATACCTTGTATAAGAGAGATGAACTCCTATTCGATGTTAACTTTAGGGAGTTAGCAAATATAATTAATCTAGGGTACCTATTACTACAATAATAATAATATAATATCCATGGACATTTCACACAACGCCATTAGTCCCAAGCTAAGCAACCTATTGCTTGTGTTATGGTAACGAGATGGCTGATAAACTACTTTTATAGGTTTTTTTTAAATACACACATATTATAGATAAAAAATCAACCGGACCCGTAAAAAATACTTGCAGGTCGTACAAATATTTCTTCCGTGTTTGAATCGAACCCGCGACATACTGCGCAGCGGTTAATCGCTCAACCACTGCGTCAACCGTGTCGTCAAAATCTTAGTTATAGTTCTCAGTCCCTATATAACCTATCCTAAATCCTACAACCTGTACAAGGTGGCAATAGCCCGCAATAGAAATAACAAAGCCATCATCCCTTCCTATCCTTACGTAGCAGTTCACGATGAAGACATAATGTACTCATTCACCGACAGTACGTCAAATCAACGAGTAAGAAATATCATAATAAAACCAAAAGTAACGTTGCTGAAAATAAAGATACATAAAAATATCCCGAAATTGAAGACAAGTCTGCCTATGTAGCTCCGGATAGCGTAAAGCAAACATACAGCCACAAAGTCCACACGTGCCGCACCGTCAGCATAAAACGCTTGAACGACGAAAACGTCATTAGGTCTAATATTTCAACATTCATTTTTGTATCTATCGTAGAACAATTTTTTTTTCTATTTTTTATACTTTTATACTACATGTATATATGTTAGTGTGATTAATCTAAATCAATACAATACTAGCTTAACTTAAAATGATAATAATTTAAACAAAAGACAAGCTCCTTCACTGTAAGGGTTTGACAGAATAGAATTCATAATTCCGACCTGCAATTTATCCAGCTCTAATTTGTCCAATAATTCCTCTCTCCCTGCTTGAAATTGGACACATACCATCAAGAATTATTACACATCATCTATTACTCCACATGTATCACTTTTAACAATTGACATGTTAATTAGAATCTTAAGTTTTATTTCTTGAATAATCTTAAGAAAATTGTTTTTTTTTTTTCAATCCCTTCGCCGTTTTACTGAGTACCTACCTACGTAAACAAAACAACAAGAACTGCGTCAGCAAACCTGTATTTAGGTAATTATATTTTGATCGGTGTCCAATGCAGATACAGCGCAAAGGCCACCGAATGCGTCGAACAGTACACGAGAGTTATTCAATTAATTAAATAAAGATAGAAAACATTTCTAGGTCGTCATTCTTTCTATACCTATTCCTCGTTAGTGCAAACAGATTCTGATACTCTCTGAACATCTACCTATCAACTTTTCTACACGTTTTAATAAAGTAATGGTGTGTCATGTAGGTTGCACGAACTCTGATTCACAATAAAAGGTTGTCGCCACTGCACGGCAATTTTAAGCTGTCAATGGTACACATACAAAGATGTTTACTATCATCCATATGTAAAAGGACGGTGCGCCCGTCCTATTCGCGTTCCGTTTCGAGAAAAGCTAATGACGTACCGTCTCAATATCCATTTCACTTTGTTACGAACTCTTGTCAAAGTGAAAAATAAGCTCTGTTTGTTTGGTTTCGTGTTTTCGTATTTGCCACCGACTTCAGAATTCGAGTGTACTTTTCACTTTGAAAGTCGGTTGTTTTTTTTTTAGTCAAATGTTATACAGACGAACATAGAAACTTCTCATATTTTGAAGTATTTTAGGTGGTAAAGGTATCGAATCCAAAATATGGTCGGCAGACTGGTTTGCCGCCATAATAACCAGTTCTCTAAAAAATTTATACAATAGTAGTGATTGTAAAATATTTTCCTAATTATACCTCCGCAATATACTTTCATCATTACTGCTCGAAAACACAACGCAACATACAATGACAATGCAGGAATTTGTGGTCAAATTATATGGGGAAAGCTTAATTAAGTGTATCGCTATAAATTAAGGTAGCTTTAATATTGAATTAATTTAAAAAAATCCTTTCAGCTTCATGCAAAACAAAATCGACTTTTAAATCGCAAATAATTTAATTTGATGAGATTATTTTTTAAATATTTAATATTATTTTTAATCAACTTCAAATTTAAAGTGATTTTATGTACGATCCCTTAATAATATTTGAATTAAATATTTTTAATGAGTGCATGATGTGTGCACAGTTGCACACATTAAATAAAGTCTTTTTTTAAATTGTCTATGTACTGACACTATGCATAGTCCCAGTCCCTTTTTTTAAGGGAGCGACAAGACGACCGCGATATCTGAAACGAAATTCTTGTAGAGAAGTTGTATGTATTTTATTGATATAGTCTGTAGAAATCTCACGGTGAAAACTTAAGTAGGTTGAGTGACTTAATGAAACAAAATTTAAAACTTGTATAAAACGCACACTATGCAGCCAAGCGTATTATAAATTGGGAGATTACATTGCTGATAAAAATGCTTGGGTCAATGCTAGTCCAGCTCCACAAGGGCGCATCAACTAATTTATTAGACTACTGAAAACTGTTGGAGCTGCGGAAGATCAACAACAACAAAAAAACATCTTTGCATTGTATAAATTCAATCTCTTAATATTGTATAACTGCTTAGCACATATGTGAGTACTATGTACCTACTATAAAGCGACCAGTCTCTGGGTGCGTCTTTCATTGACTTGAATATGCCCTGGCGGCTGAGAGTATGCCATGCTCACTTTAATGTCTCGCTGATGGTGGCGTGTGTGTTGGATCATTTAGCTCCCTTCAAAATGGTTGAGCTGAATGGTGCTAATATATGCGTCATGTTCGTGAACGGGCGCTGTCAGTAGAGACTGGTCATCTCTTAGCGGCTAAGGCTTGTTTTAATTTAATTATTGAATAGTTTTTACATATTTTATATCTGATGCTTTTAACGTTCTGCATCGTTCTCACATGTATAATATTAATATGAACTATGTAACCAATATTTTGTAACCATATTTTGTTTAAAAGAGTGTCCATGGAGTTTCTTGCCCGTTCTTCTCCATAGGTACCTACTCCTTTGGAATGGGCAACTAGCTTCATTTCTCGGACTGACCGACACCTTGACAATTCAAAAGTGCCTGTAATTGGTTTATTTGAAATAAATACTTTGAGTTTGAGTTTGAGTTTGAGTTTGAGTTTGAGGTTAAGAAATGTCAATAGTGTCAATCTCTAGCATTAGGTGAATCAACAGCTGACTTCACCTTTGTTTCCACGCTGAGATTTTTACAGAATCCGACCGACTGGTCGACTGCTGGAATGACAGATCACTTCGCCTCAGTTATTACTAAGAGATTTTAACGGCATAGTTGATCGAGTGATTAGGCAGAATGTCACAATAAAATGGTTATCACTGGATTTTAAAACGAAAGCCAAGATAATATGGCCTTTGATATTTTTCGTATTGTTTTAATATTTATAAGGTTAAACAAACTGGATTCAATCACAAACACATATGCCATTAAAGAACTGTTTTTTTTTTTTGTGGCCAGTAATTCTGAAAATTAATAGCTTTTACATACCCGCAGAACACAGAGTATTGCGAGTGAGTAAAAGCTATTCAATTAAGCCGTTGAAAGGATGTATATAGTAGGTAGGGTAGGTAGGAAGGGTAAGTAGGGAAGGTAGGTAGGGTAGGTAGGAAGGGTAAGTAGGGAAGGTAAGTAGGGTAGGTAGGTAGGGTAAGTAGGGAAGGTAGGTAGGGTAGGTAGGAAGGGTAAGTAGGGAAGGTAGGTAGGGTAGGTAGGTAGGGTAAGTAGGAAAGGTAGGTAGGGTAGGTAGGAAGGGTAAGTAGGGAAGGTAGGTAGGGTAGGTAGGAAGGGTAAGTAGGGAAGGTAGGTAGGGTAGGTAGGAAGGGTAAGTAGGGAAGGTAGGTAGGGTAGGTAGGAAGGGTAAGTAGGGAAGGTAGGTAGGGTAGGTAGGAAGGGTAAGTAGGGAAGGTAGGTAGGGTAGGTAGGTAGGGTAGTTAACACAAATGCACATACCTATATGGGTTAAGTAGAGATGTACTTACAATAATTGTACACCCACAGTTCACTCAGTGTAATTTCTCTGTTTCAAGTACTTACGGGACTTATTGCCATTTAAATGACAGTGGTAAAAAAAAAACTTCTTAATTAATGTAACATCACTTTGCTCCACCAGAGAATTATACACATAAACCTTCCTCTTCAATCACTCTATCTATTAAAAAAAACTGCATCAAAATCCGTTGCGTAGTTTTAAAGATTTAAGCATACATAGGGATATAGGGACAGAGAAAGCGACTTTGTTTTATACTATGTAGTGAAGTACCTACCTACCTGCCTTAGGTACCTATAAATGAACATCAGAAAGCCTCCCATCTGGGCACAAGCTACTGTGGCCTACTTGGAAAACCTTAAACAGACTTCGTTCCCAAGTAGGTCGTAGTAAGGACAACCTCCACAAGTGGGGGTTCATTGATGGCTCATGTGTATGCGGCGTCTCACCACAGACGATGGTTCACCTCCCATTTTGCACTGCTAGCCCCGTCACATGCACACGTGAGGACCAATGGCTGCGTCAGTGGTTTTCGCGTTGCTGAATTTTGGGGCAAATAAATTAAAAATATAAATATATATTTAAGCACTATTTTTGGTATCGACACGCTAAGAAGAAGAATGAACAAGCAAATTGAGAAACTGCGGATAGCATAGTTCTAAAAAAGAACAATCACAGAGTCAAAAACTGTCACACTTTGTATTAATTAATTATTTGGATCAATTATGACATGATGGTCGGCATTCGTAGTACAAAAGGTATGTGCACCATGCATTGTTTAGATTAACGGTACCTAACGCTTCGCGGCTGCCGAACTACATATTTCTGGGAACATGATAATATTTGGTTCTATTGTATCAGTTCGACGGCGCGTCGAAAACCGAAACACAATACTCATTCTGTTCCGCAAACTCATCGTGGATTGACGGCATAATGCAGGACTTTAGCGTTATTATACAGAATACTGAAAACCACCACACTGTTCTAAATTCTCTCAATTTCAAAACTTAGCTATAATTAGTTGTTGTTTTCGGCTACATTGGAGTAGTTAACTAATTAGTCTCAAACCTTTGTGTCGTCCAAGTATTTTATAGGTACCTTTATAGAAATCATGGTGGCGTGTTGGGCACGTTTTCATTTGTCGGCTAATAATTTTCACGGCGTCAATTAAGGTGCCGTATGTCGTCGTTCTCTGTTCTACTGGAACCCGCTATCGAGTCCGAGGTTGTTATGTTCGGGAATTTCGGAACTGTACGGTTATTATATCATCACTTACCAGTCTACCAGAATTGATGGTAGGAAAACGGTTTCTTGTTCGTAGTTGTTTCCCTGAAGGCCCCGAATAAGTAAGTAAGTTATGGAATAATATAGATTTAAAAAAACTATCAGAATAACATTACTAATAGACAAGTTTAGGCGATTTCATTCTGTGATGTTATTTTTCCGCCGAAAAGTACTCTCCGTCTCTCTTCAACTTAGAGCATTTAACCTAGCTCTAAGCTCTCCAATGACGTTCTAATATTCGAAATCATACAGGCAAAACTCTAGAATTCTATTCTGCCATGTGTGTAAAAATATTCAAAAAGCTGATGTTAACTTAAAGGGCTACGGAAGGAACATGGATGGGTTTTAGTCAGTAAGAGTCTGACACTCCCTTCCGCTCCACCCAGAGCGGGAGCAGTCATTGGATGATTTCCCAGCCTTAAAAAAAAGGCCTTTTTTGCACGAGTTTTGCCTGTCGCTGCTAACAATACCTCTATACACGAACTACTAGCTTTAAATATTCACTAGTTTTACTTCTAAAAATAGATATTTCTCTGAGAGATTAATCTCCTTGTTTCAACTGTCCTACATCGGTACTGGCCGAAAGAGGTTGAAATATGCGCACAAATTCTGTCACAAAACAGAATTGAATTAAATCTGACAGTATCAAGAATCCATGTAAAATTTTACTCCTTTGATAAATCATCGCAAATGAAAAATTATAAGTAGAAACAAATCTATACAAAACAAAATGGAAACAATACATCGAATCACGAGCACATTCGAAAATGTAAGAACTAACTTAAAGAAAAACTCTTCTGAGCGCCTTCAAAACTTGAAGAAAGATATTCAAATCCTCTCCAATGAATTGATAGTCCTAGGTAAGGAGAACCAGGATCAATATATAAGGTCCCTAGCAATGGAAGGCTACCTGGCCCTTCTTTCCGCTAAAACTATGCCTTTATCCCTGATCGAGAAAAGGAACATGCTTCATGTTTCATTTGAAAAATTAAAACAGTTTGCCCTGAGAGAGGAATGTCTTTTCATCCTACTAAGAATACAGAATCTTCTATGCTATTACATGATCCAACTAGACCAGATCAGTGAAGCCCGCGAGATCCTAGAAAGCATGGAAGACTTGTATGACCAGATCAGCAAGTCTCAGCCCGACAAGTTCTTAGACGCCGAGGACTTGTTCACGGCAGAGCCGGTAAGCAATATCAAACGTGTGAATCCTGAAAAAGTAGACAAAGTTATCACCAACAACGTTCAGATGCAGGCGTTCTTGTACAATAAGATGAACTTGCCTCAGAAATACACTTTATACAACCATACAGCTCTTCGGAGGCAATTGGAAATGAAGGAAGGCACGCCGCAAGACTGGGCTTTAAGGACGGCGCGACTGGGAAACTATTTTACGTATCTTAATCAGATCGGTAATGCGCGCCATCATCTGTGCGCTGCCTACCACGTATTGAGGACTTGCCACGACAACTGCAAACTCATGCCTGAAGAATTCGTATTACAGAAGGCAGATTTCGAAATCCACTTCTTAGAGTTGAGCCATCACTGGGTTAAATTTGGATTGACGCTTTTTAAAATGTCCAAAAAGAAGATTCTGAACAAATACTTCACGCAACCCTCGTCGGGAGCAGATTTGTGGAAGACCGTAGACTTATTGGAAGACAGGCTAGACAGTTCAGAGAACATGGAAGATGAAAATTTGAAAGATCTGGGGGCTGAAAAGTCTGGAAAGGGAGATTGCGGCAACCCAGAGAAATTGTTTACATTTCCGTCTCTGGATTTGAAAGAGATGGAAGCCAAAGTGCCCTTAGAAAGTGTTTGCAGCGTTGAGGAAGCAAGGAAGCTGTTCGCCTTCACGTACAAATGGCTGATGAGGGCGAAACACTACTACGACTTTGAGCATCATTCAGCGCAGTACATATCCTGGTCGCTGCAGCTGGCAGAGCTATACGAGCACTTGGCATTCTTCGAACGAAATATAGATAATCAGTACAGTATCCAGAAGAGACGTGCCAACGTTTTGGAAACTCTAAACTCCTTACTGAAGACGTGTGACAACGTGATGTCTGTTCAGATTGACGTGATCAGAGAGCTGTCTCAAGTCCAGTTGGAGTTAATGGCTCTTAACTTACAGAAGCTGTGGCGCGAGGAATCTCATACCAATATATTAAATCTGGACACTGATGCAGACTCAATCATTAATTCATTGGGTTCAGAATCCAACAAGACCTTGACAGAGAAAACACTTAACACATCGAGCAAAAATATGTTTTTGAGGAAAATGGAGGCAGCGACTTCGATCAACGGTAAGCTGTTCCGGCTAAGCGGGCAGCTGGTTGCTCGAACCCCTTCCCAGCTAAGTTTTTGCGGAATCCTCAAAAACTAAATTTGAAATCCCATGTAAATATGACTGCAAATAAGTATTGAAGAAAGAAATGTTTATATGGGGCCAAATGAGTTTACAAAATGAACTTTCAAATTATTGTGTATCGAAATAATAAAATGAAATATTTTGTATCGACGGTATTGTTATTACTGTCCGCTAGCTTTATCCAGCCCCGCTTCATAGAACTGTATTCAACGGGAACAAAGTGATTATACGTAGGTAATAGGATGTCGTAGGAATGATACTGATATGAGAGAAAACTGTCATATTATATCCATGAATTCACTGGGCAGAATAGATAACGAATATAGCAGTTAGCTAAAGATTAACCTTTTAACGTAAAACGAAATCGTATGATACGTGTCGGGTCATTAATATCCCTCTCAGCTCGCAAAATTATATACGAGACCAAGAAGCAGCAGACCAAGAAGTGTCTGGTATGCGAGCTAAGCTAAACTTACTCCAGTTGCATAATTTGTTTCAGTTATGGCGATTAATCTCGGCGGACATTAATTAAGCGCGTTAATATTATATAGCACTATATAGCATATAGTATAGCATTAGTGTCGGCACAAACAGAGGAGGACTATCTCTTCCTTCACTCTCATAGTCCGATGGAAAAGCATTCCGACGCGACGATCTGACGCAGGGCTTTCTGGTGCGCGGGGATTTCACATCTTCAAAATTCCGGGATGGTATGTACAAAAGAATCCCAATGAAAAATACCAATACCTGAACCCAGCACTCCACGCTCTGCAGTCGCGCTTGTGACCACGAGACTAACGGGACAGACCACGTGGATGTTACTGGTGTCGAAATAATCAAAAGGACAGACGAAGGACGTGTGTCGAAACGAGACGACACATGTACAAGAGTACACAGAGCCCGTCAAATTATTCTCGTCGCTTTAGTAAAAAAAGCAGACGTCCTGTTTCCATTTAAACAAAGCAATGCTAACCTGAGTTCGATTACTAAGTGATCGATCGTGACACAGAAAAAAAACTAATAAGAATAAGAATAAGAATCTGTAAGAATACAACATTCAATTTATTGTATTATGATAGGTACATATTATCCAACACAAAAGATTTAAGTAATGTAAGGCGTTGCACAGTTAAATATAACAAAAGGTACCTACCTAATATTACAATAGGACACGAGAAATTGACATAGTAGAAATAATGTTAAGATAAGTACAATTACTTTTAATTATCTCATCCATCAGCTCACAGAAACGAATACTTTCCATCTATCCATCTCACGGCAACCAAGTCAGACTCCGGTGTTGATGTCAGAAGAGCACTAAGTACTGTAAGCGCCGGAACGAGAGGCGAGTTTTATTAGTTCGTGACACTGCATGCTGAAGGTACGGCCAATAATGGGTGTCTTCGCGGCTTCAGTTGGAGTTTGGGAACAGGAGGAACAAAAAGCACGTAAGTTCTGGACCCTCAGACTCACCGCGCATAATACGGCAAGCTGTGATAAGCAAGAAGCAATTACTCCTTACTTCTAGAGAATTAAAATTTTTACGCAGGAAAAGCGTAGTATCCGATTTTTTTTTTAATAAGTAAGTGCTCTCATATGGATTCCAAATCACTGCAGCGCAGCAAATAAGCAGGAAACGCTAAGATGTAAAAACTCAATTGTAACCACCGCCTGCATGCCCTTTCGACCAGCCAACGTAACTTACTTTTGTATCCCTACAGACAGGATTCAACTGGGAGCTAGCCGCGCCATCTAGCGGCATAAATCGTAACGTAGCCCGCCTACATGCCTACATGCGCTATATGCCTTTTATCGACCGGACCGCGCACCGTCCGGTCGATAACCCACTTTTGTATCCCTACTGACCTACTTGTTCAATAGGGAGCTCGTCGCGCCACGCAGCGGCACAACTTCAAAACAATGTCAGATTGAAATCAGTGCCATCTGCCTATAGCTTTTAGGCAACTTTAGACCGGGGATTTATGAAAAGCGCGTCCCTCCATTGTTTGTGAAACGAGGTTGCACGCTGAAGATCTTGGATGATAGTTTACCTACCTAAAATACTTTTGAATGATTCTGGTCAATGCACTTAGTGTAGCCTAGCGTAGCGCCTAACAGTCCAAACGTGTCAGTAGTAATTTAAGCTAATATTTATCTTGCGGCGATTCTCGGCGACCTTACCTGCCCGGCCGTAAATATCTGGACAGCTCCGTCATTTGCCTCGTTCAACTCTTGGAAGGTGCATGTGGCAGTATAAGAGGGTCAGGAATGGATGTGAGGAATATTCTTTGAGACAGTGAGGCCACATCTACACTGAAACTGTTGGGGTTACGTCGATAATACAACAATTTGGTTGGATTCTTTCTACAGTCCAACGTTCAACCTGAGCCTCAGTTTACAGTATTCTAGATTGACGACTGGAATATTCAGGTTCAGAATATCTTCTAATTCTGTGAAGGTGTTCTCACACGGTACGCAGTTCTCGTTTGCCGTACCGTATTCAGAAAAGAGCTAACATTCAGGTCACAACAACCTGACTAACAAATAAAACAATTCGGGTACTTATATTATATATTTTTTATATTATTATAGGTAATATGACAATATCAAACGCCGTCTTACACTGGTATAATAGTTGTACAATCAGCTTACGAAAACGTCGATCACTTTTATATTTGCCATTATGGATTGACTAGTAATTTTTAACTTCGCCAATTGCGTCTTAATATGATAGGGTATGGTCAGTTTTCATAGACTGAGTGTACATAAAAAGTCACCTCATTCAACTGGTACGAACAACTACATAATTTAATTATGTAGTACCTCGAACCCGTCGTAGTGACTTAGCACATATCGAAAGTAATCTTGCAATCACCAGGCAAAAGAACTTGATGAAAATATTACCTAGCGTTAATAAAAGAGTGGTTACAATTTCAGTTAACGTTAACGTAACCTCACAAAAAATCTCTAGATTTTTTCGGACTTGTCTCCATCTTGTTCTTCTTCCAAGTTGATCGACAAATATGGCGATTGCAAACTACCCTTATTATTTTAAATAAAGTGACTATATTTTCCACATCAAAAGCTTTTACTATCGGCATTGAAATCGTTTTAAGAGGCACGTTGAGATCAGCGATAGCGACAACATCGTGGGCTGTAAAATACTTAAATTATCATACCGCAGCCGTTTGCATGTATGTAATGACTACATACTTATGACTACAAATGTGGCAGGATACCTGCTTTCAGTAGGTTATTACATAAAAACCTTGACCTAAAATATCTATGGTCAAAAAAGAATGGGATCATACTACTAACTCCCATATTATAACTGCAGTGATTGGTAGAACGAAATGTCAGTTGTCAATACAAAAACCTGACATAAGTTTGACATTCTAGAAATTCTACCCCACAGTTAATAATTTAGTCACAGTAAATACTTAAACAGTGTAGTCGCGGCGGGAGTTTCATTTTTTAATGCCTATCGTTTTCAACGCAAAAAGCAGTACATATAGCATTTCTTTATCTAAATAACAATTAAAATAAATTATCATAACAAAGTAGTGTTACAATTGCCAACACAATTCACATTTTCTTTGGAATATATTTTATTTAGATTTAACGCGCATCGTGAAAGATGTTTTAGTTGAACAAGCAGTGGTAATGTAAAAATAAAGACCATAGACAAGAGAAAACAAAAAGAGAGCCGTGGAATGATTTTTGAGCTGTGTCGGCGACTACAACAGGAAAACATTTACTTAATAAATGCTAAAACACATAAGTCCCTACTTTGCGCTACGTATAAAAATGGTCAATACAGATAATAATATGTACTCGCTTCTTAATTTCAAGATAACAATCTTCATATACAATATTTTATCAAATGAACTTTCTTATTTACTATATTTTTTTAATATAATGCCGGCTTTTGAAAGCCTGATTCCGATATTAAGGGATTTTTTTAAACAACGTTGCTTAAAGTTAAAGATATATTTATACGTCAAATATGTATGATTAAGCAAGTTACTTAATTTACAAAACGTTTTTAAATAATCCCCTATATGATTGGCCCTTTCACACCATTTCATTGAATCATGTATTAAATGTCGTATGAACCCCATGGTTCATAAGAAAAATTCTCTCGAAACGACAGTAAATATATCCGTATAAATCGTTGAGCTCTTATTAGCAAACGGCTTCTAATAGACGAACATCTAATGGATGCATCATCATTTTTCAATACATGTAATTTTTTGAGAAAAGTTCTCAAAAATATACAAAGGTTCAGTACGTTCATGTCATTGGTTCCATTTTGAGGATGGCATAAGGTTCTGAATCGAACTGTTCTTCAATACACATGGTAATAAAGTTCATAACATTTTTGGTGTACCTTGCATCCTAGTATTGTTGGCAGTGTGCAATGGACATTTTAAAACAGTATTTTATACATCTAAGGCCAATTCGAATACCCTTTTATCTGTATTTCTGTGCGCGGTAAAAACCCGGTTTCTGAAATGACATGAGATTGACAGCATGTTAAATGCCCAGAAACCGGGTAATAGACAAAAATTCGGTTAGTTCAGAAATCATGTTCCATTAACAAAACAACTGAATTCGGGACTTACAGAACTAGGAATCTATATTTCACATAATTAAACTAAGTTAGTTAGGAATGTCAAATAGGAAAACTTGTTAATAGTAACGAAACTCGGGAACAAATGCATTAACTCTATAAGTATTAAGATCACTGGCAAGTATTTTACGGACATTTTAGACACTAAAAAACGTGCTTCTCCTTATGTCATCCAATGTTCGTGGATGACGTAAGGAATCGTAAGATGGCTCTAATGTCAAAACCGGCCCAACTCGGTTGTCTTCGGTGTTCCCACCGTTTCAAACCCTTATGGTACTTGTTAGTCATTTTTGGGTACTCAAGAATCTTTTAGCAGTCGAATGACGTTGACAGGGAGCGCTGTTGGTTAACATTTGTGCAATTGTTTTGTTAAATGCTTTGAAAAAACAAGATGGCGGTGTTAGTTCTGTTTTCAGACACGCGCCAAAAGACCCTTGTATTGTTTTGATGGTGTAAAAAAAACATGCACTTGGTTGAAAAGTTTCGTTAGTAATTTAGTTTTATAATGAGTGGGACTTTCACGTCAAAAATTATTAGAATTATGTTCTAACACACATATAATAAGGATTAAAATTAACATATAGATAAATCAATTTCAAATGTGTTACAATAATAATATTATATTTGTACTATACCAAATAATTTCGAGGGAAATTGGAATGTAGAGAATCGACTGACTTACCAAAAAATATTAATCATAACAAGAATATTTTATTCACTTAAAAAATGTACAGTTAGTATAAACTAGGAAAAAAAAACAGTGAACTTAATTTTTAACTGTTTTTGTAAATAAAGGCAATTTCACATAATTAATACTCGTTTACAAAGTGATATAAATTGTAAATGTTATTTATATAAAATTTTATAAATTTTAATACATTAATTTTTCTTAAATACTCGTTAGATACTTGTGTATAATGTAAAAAGAATTTTTCGTAGTGTAAAATTAGAACCGCATTTTTATAATCTATTTATTTCTGTGTTAGAAAAATAAATTCATCATTAACTCACGTCACGTGCCAAAATCAATTAAAAATTCTTTTTTTTTTAACTTATACCTAATACAATAGTGTTGTCTTATTATGTATAAAAATATCAATATATTAAAAAATCAATTTCCATAGAATAGTGTTTCATCATACAGAGTTCCGATTAGTAGCTATGACGACGGTAAAAAGTCCACATCAATAGTAAAAAAGATGTTTTTGACAAGAGGTTGCAGTGTCCAAGCGCTACTCACAAAGCAGGAGCCGCAAGTCGTCGGTCTTTATACAGAATATGCGACATGATTTTACTTTTTGCTACGGTCAAATTACTTGTGACTGGAAAATTATTTTTTATTTTCCATTAAGAACAGTACTTACAGTTATTACCCATTAACTGATTGTACAGACGCTAGCACATCAAGCTATCCCTAACTGTCAAATTTTCTCAATTAAAAATGAACCTTATGTCTTTGCAATAAAGTTGAAATACTATCAAAGATATTTGACAGATTGTGGTAACTTGATGTGCTGGCCTCTGTACAATAGTTTGTTTGCCAGTGATCGAAATAAAATTTAAAACATTGATTAAATTAAACTTTATGATAAATTATTTCTTTTTGGTTTCTAACTTTTTGTCAATAAGTCCAAAAAAAAATATTTTCACAATATTAAAACCTCTTTTTAATCTGTGCGACACGTGACTTCAAACAAAAATGTGCAGCGTGTGACGTCACAGTTACGTGACAGTGTCAAAGCTTTGGCTTTCGTGATCCCTGTGTAAAGATTATGTTTTATATTACATATAATTGACGTCATATTATGGCGGCCACAGTGGATGGTCGTTTTGGCGCCGAATTTTAAAATATTACACTTTTTAGTCTTAACTACATTATCTTAGTACATTGTGTGTTTGCATAATATATGCTCTTCTTGGTCGGGTAATAACTATATTTTTAAATTAATATCAATCAATCTGCCTAGCCTTTTCTCAACTATGTTAGGGTCGGCTTCAAATCTAACCGGAGGCAGTTGGTTACTATTATTTTACATGTAGCGACTGATCTGACCTCCACAACCCAGTTACTGGTAATACAACCGGACTTCTGACGACCTGTAACGCCTGTCAAAGATCCACGAATGACAGCAGAGATCAACGGCTTAATTAACGTCATTTCCGAGGCACGAAGGGGTCTTAGTATGTTCCTAAAGATGGTCTAACGGCGGCAAGCGTAATTGAACCTGGTCTACCCAGGTTCGGCTGTTATTACTCAGCCCCAAGCGCCCAAAGGCATATTTTTAGCCACGGCTGTATTTTATTTTATGGATAGACTGTGTGAAGGATGGTAAGAGAGGGGCTGACTTCCGGAGTGATGATTAATAGAGAAGTTTATAAGAAAAAGGCATGAACCGGCGACCCCAAATAAATTGGGATAAGGGCAGGAGAATGATGATGATGTGTGTGTCAAGATGGTATTCTACCTTCGTAAATTTGATTATATGAAGGATGTATATAAGATATGGTCTCCTATCTCCTAACTCCCATAGCTAAGTGGTTGGACATATCAACCTTGGTTTATTGTGATGGATTTTGTTCATTCTCTTTGTTTCTCTGTGGCAATAAAGCGCGCTGTTGGGTTTTGAACGCTCGGCTTGGCGTTGAAAGCTGAAATTCCAAAAACGCGCTTTTTTGAAACGCATTCATGGCGATTACAGTTAGTGAAAACAGAGCACAATTTTTTCCTTTTATTATTATTATTATCAGACGTTTTGTGATTTCGACAAAGCTCGTAGCAGCAGAAAAAACTGCCACCATTTTTTTTTTCTTGACCTTCAATATAAAGATCTGGTCCTAAGTCTGGTATATATCTTCGGTATGTAACCTATGTTCAATGTACATGCTTCGCAAAAATGTCATACAAATTCTATGATTTCCATTATTTTCAATACAAAAATTCTCATCAAAAGTTCGTTATATACAATGTAGAGTCAAGGACTTTAATTGATGAGCCGCTTACTAATTTTGCAGTTTGATAGATTCACGAGATAACACAACTTTACACGATAAAACATGAACTGAAACTGCATGCTCGCAAATAAGATGACAAATTACGAATAATCTGAAATAGTCTTATCCGTAGAGGTTTATTGTTATAGAGATTATAAAGTAGGTTGAATACGTCCATCCAATCTATTTTGCTACCGATCTCTTTTGAAATTGAGCTCATTAATAATAATCGTTATTTCTGAAAACTATCCGGGGCAATTGAAATGTCGATGTCAATACAAAATCATAATATTTTACCGTATGCTAACGTTATCATGGCAACGCTAAAACAATTGTCGCTAGGTTACGGTTGCTAGACTTTCCATGTCTGGATGTATGAGTATAAAGTTTAAGTTTATAAGTTTATAGTATAACGACTAAACCGGCTAATTTATGTTACACGGCTAAAATACGAACAGTGGCAAGCGGCTCAAAAATTAAAGTTCACTGTACCTACATGCTTCGCAAATATGTCATATAAATTCTATAGTTTCCATTAGTTTCCATACAATAATTCGCTTTAAATCAGGCACTCATTTACATTCGGATGTTCATACTTTGCCTCGTCGCTTTCTTATACAGTCTACAATTCATTTAACACATACGGTCTTGCTTTTTGTTCTGTGTAGTCCTGACATTGCGAATCCAGTTGCGCCATCTCTTAAAAATAGCGGGAACTACAAATAAACCAAGAAACACTCTCATAAATATCATATAGTAGCTGCAGTAGAACCTTTTTAGGAATAAGTAAAGTCAGGTAAATAAATTACTAAGTAAATTGACTATTAACTAAAGTTGTCCGTATATTCAAATCATAACTGTCGCTCTTTGACAGATGTATGAAATAAAATAACTCGGCGAATTGACGAAGACTGACAACTTGATTAACAAGTAAGTTCTCTAGCTGTTCATGTGCGCGTGAGTTTCTACTGGCATGTGAAATTGCAGCAGATGTTTTTTTAATCGACAAACTACACTCGTAATGTTGGAAAAGGTTCGTTAATACGTCTTAAGTCCGCGAGCATCTAAAAAGCTTGTCATCCATTTAAATTTTGCCGTGTTTTATCAAATTTCATACAACTGTCAAACAATAGTAGTTGCGATTTGAATATACGGAAAATTTAACTTGGTAGTCAATTCGTTAAACGTTGCAGTTTGCAAAAAAATAAGTTGTATAGAAATTGTCACTGCATATTATGCGGAGGAGAGATATCTTCAATAAAGCTTGAATATAAATGACCATACAAGTAGAAGGAGACCAAAGATACGATGGATGGATTGTGTGAAAGATGATAATTACTAGGGTATAGAAAGGGAGCGACTATCGATACGGTGACTAATAGAGAAGTATGGAAGAAAAAGAAATGTTGCTACGACGCCAAATAAATCAGGATATGAGCAATAGAATGATGAGTCAATTTGCTAAGCATCTATATTCCCTAACTTTTTGGTAGGGATAAGATGTTTTGATGATTTTAATGATAACAGTTCTCTAAATACGTTCGAGTACGTGTTTAGAGAACGGCCGCCAGTTATATTTTGATCAACATAAAACTTAATTCTGAACTGCAAAAAAAATGGTGGAATTTCGCGGGTTTTTATTCAAATGATATGAAGTCAAGGCATAATTATTTTAATTAGTAAATGCCCGATATAAATAACGTAAATTTTTATTGAATTAGTATTATTCATATTACTTAAATACATAGTTCAGTGTACTGTGGTTAAAAAAGTCAGACCTTTGCAAGAATAGCGCTTTTCATTACCTATTAACAGATTTGAAGCAGTCGTTTCGTAAAATATCGTGTTTTCTACGGCCTTGGAGCTGCCAAACCGCTGTCGAATCGGCATATTTATTCCGCAGATAAACGTTATCTGAGAATTGAATCAGCCCTTAAAAGAAGCTGATTTAATTTTTTTGAACTGAAAAAAATTGACGATGTTATATTCAGTGTGGCTTAAAAATTGCGAAGTGAACAACGACATAAGTTGGAAAATAAAAAAAAAATATGATACTACACATTTAACATGCATTCGTGCGTGACAAACATTCAACATTCCAAAGTTATTATATTTTAACAGAAAAGAAAGATGATACAGAATTGTATGATTTCGTACAAAAATACGTTTGGTAATACTCTATTATCTTTTATTGTAGGTAGAACTATGAGACCTGAGTGCCGGCGCAATGAAAGGAAATGTGTACGATTTTCATATGAATGATCTTTCTTATACCCTTCTATAGTAAATAAATAAATTTATTTTAGAATTAATTTTTAATCATGAATTTTTACTAGGATATACTTATTAAGTTTTTTTTTATACGGTACGTATCAGAGGCACGCCTCTCACCTCTCCTCTGATTCGTACCGTATCATTATCACTTGCTTAAAAAAACGGTGAAGGAAAACATTGCGAGGAAACCGGCATGCCTGAAAGATATTTGTCAACGGCGTGTGAAGCTAAGTTAGAGGCATAGGCCTCTAACTTGGTAAGCGGGATTGTCCGAAAGGGTTACCGCTACCCCGGAACATAAAGGGCTACGGAAGGAACATGGATGGGTTTTAGTCAGTAAGAGTCTGACACTCCCTTCCGCTCCACCCAGAGCGGGAGCAGTCATTGGATGATTTCCCAGCCTTAAAAAAAAAAAAGGCCTCTAACTTAGCTTCACACGCCAGCAGCCGGGCAGCATATAAAAAACTGACACCAGATTAGGCACTAACCAAACGAAAAAGAAACCCAAAGGTTTAGGCAGTACACCCACATTTTAACAGTTATGTTGGAGTCCCATCTAATAGGGGCCGAGCCAGTCAACTTAACTAATGCTGATGGTAGAATCCCAACCCACAATAAATATAGATTAAAATAAACTTCAGATTTACAATATTTTTTTCGAGTTTGCCATAACGTTAATTAGCTGCATTCATTTGTTAATGAGGGGTTAGTTATTCCACAAGTAGTGTATCAACGCTTTTGTTCTTCATCCCTTTAAGCGATCGCCTATCACCTATGCTGAGTCGGTGTATCCTCGTAAGGGGATTCGTAAGGAGAAGGCAATTTTTATGCGTATCTATAGTAAGTCTGTCGGGCTATTGATGTCAGCAAGTGCCAACCAATGAAAATCGTACAAATTTCCGTCAAATGAAGCTAGAACCAATCGGAACTCCCGCGACCTCGAATTT
Source organism: Hyppa rectilinea (assembly GCA_951799385.1). Classification (NCBI taxonomy): domain Eukaryota; kingdom Metazoa; phylum Arthropoda; class Insecta; order Lepidoptera; family Noctuidae; genus Hyppa; species Hyppa rectilinea. Next base: position 28,125,177 of record OX637300.1, on the reverse strand, counting down.
ATCTACCATCTCTACGCTGCAGCACTTCAAATAGTACTACATTGCTATCGAAATCACTTTCCTCACTCGCCGGCCACGCTTGATCTTCAAGGAGCGGCTTACCGTGCTCCCCCTTCCCCTTGGATGACCGACGGATAGACTCGAGGTCTTTGATGGCGTCGAAGTCTTTGTCGATGGCGTTGACCGTACCGGCTATAGACTTGATGAACAGGACCTTGTGCAGGATGTGGCCCATGATGCCGAGAAGACAGACGCCCAAGCCAACCACGTTGATCGGTGAGAGAACGTCGCCGCTTACTTCCACAGCCAAAACTAGGATGCACATTTCCTGAAAATGTTTAGATTAGATGTTTTAGTAATTGCCTTGGTTTGAACGCAGAAGGGATCGTGTTCGATTCCTTATTTATTTTCATCATCGTTTCTTTGACCATTATAATCATAGTTTCGAATTTGCCCTGAATTACCATTGCAAAAATTTTGTACATTTACGCAGCTGACATTCTAATACTCCCCCTCATTTTCATGCAGCTGACAACTTACCTTGTTTTTGGACCGAAGTACGTTTAGGCCCTTTATATACGACACGGTTTCTTTACGGTAGAGCGTATAAACCGCACCGTAGACCTTTAAAAATATATATGTCGTAGGATAATTTGATACTTCGAATCTTCGCGGAAATCCTAGGGGTTTTGCGAAAACGCGGATAATTAGACATAGGCGAAAAATTATCAATTCTTACTGGACAAAGTCAGGATTTTTGCGAAAATACTCGTTACTATAGTAAGATTTGATGTGCTCAACACTGATTGGCTACAATTTTGCTGGCTGACTTCTAATTGGTTCCTAGTTTGCCGATGATTAAGACGTCAACCAATCAGAGACGATCTCTTATTGAACGCGCTGACCGACCAATCAGCGTTCTTATTTCATAACAGCCAGCGTTTCGTTTCGCAATATTGCTATAATAACGAGTATTTTCGCAAAAATCCTGACTTTGTCCAGTAAGATTTGATAATTTTTCGCCTATGTCTAATTATCCGCGTTTTCGCAAAACCCCTAGGATTTCCGCGAAGATTCGAAGTATCAAATTATCCTACGACATATATAAATATCTGTTCGAAATAATATGTTTAATGCGGTCTGTGATTCACAAATATGTATTTGTAAATACAGTACTAGTTTTCACAGCAATTGGATTACTATGTAAAATTTTAGTGTATTGTAGTGTACGTAAAGGTCTACTGCCTACCTCCTCGGGCAAGAACAGGCGTAAGGTTATCAATAAGCAGTTCTCATACCTTGAATATACCAGAGATGGACAGAGTAAGACTAGAAGTGTAGGTTACAACTAGGAACTCGCTGATCTCCATTGCGAAAGCTATGGTGGCTCCGACGGAAACCCTCAGGATAGTGGGCACCAGTTTCTCAGATGGCATCCTCTGCAGGTGGTCGTAGCACGCAAAACCTGGAATTGACAAGAATGATTTTTGTAATGATGATGTTGAAAACCGTAGCCCAGAAACTTTATCTATACTAATATAATAGAGAGGAAAGATTTGATTGTTTGTTTACATTGAATAGGCTCCGAAACAACTGAACCGATTCGAAAAATTATTTCACTGTTGGGAACCTACGAGCACAATCCCCGGGTGATAGGCTATATAATATTTTCAAAAGTAATTAGGGATCCTAACTAAAACTAAATAATGTGACCATTTCCAACATCCACACAGGCGAAGTCGCGGGCAGAAGGTAGTCTAAAATAAATTCGTTGTCATCTGCTTGCAGTAAAGAAGCGAATAATGAAGAGAAAGGGCTGCTTACGTTGTGAGTAATATACACTCATTTGCAAAAAAAACGGTCGGTTTTGATTTTTCTACATTATTGGTTCTCATTTAGTTTTTAGAGGATTTAATAGCCAAACTATGTTGTTAGGACTTGATAAAGAGCCTGGGGTATGGAAAGAAGTAAATTCCAAATTGGAAACTTTAGTTATTTTAAACAATAACCTTTTTCGGTTAGTGACTTTTTACTAACTTTTCCGCGGGTTTGCGGTTAAAAGGTTATCAGGCCACTAAAATTAACTTCTCGTTATTTTTAGTAGAATAATTTATGTTTGTCGCATAATCTTGCCTTATTGTAACTTAAAACAGATATTGTGTCGATTGTAATGGCAGAAAAAGCAATAAGAGCTAGTCAAATTATAGCACTGCTGGAGAGGGGTGAAGCCGATGTTACGTCTCACAGCGGTTAAACGTGTGTCGTCCAACCGTCCAAAGAACCTGGCCTCGATACCAAGAGACAGGTTCCGTTCAGATAAGGCAAGGTTCTATGAGTAAACGTTGCACACAACCACGAGACGACCGCTTTTTAGTGACACAGGTGCTGAGAAACCGCAAATGCACACCAACCACAACTGACGTCTGTACATAGACCCCAAAAGAAACCTTGAAGAGGTACGAGGAGCGCAAGTTAGCTTATGGACCGTAAGGAGGAGGCTTTTAGCGACTGATATACGCAGTCGACAACCAGCGCGGGCCCCCAAGTTACTCCGTGAGCACAGGATTGCTCGATTGAGGTTTGCTAGAAATTGCCTATTTTGGACACTAGGTAACTGGAGTAGCGTAATCTTCTCCGATGGGGCTCGAATTTATCTGAATGGTGAGGACCGACGTCAGCGAGTGTTATGAAGACCAGGGGAACGCTACGCCGACGTATGTTTTGAAGAAATCACCCCTTATGTTGGAGGGACCGTTACGTTTTGGGTGGGCGTAACTTCCAGCTATCGTACCGAGATAGTATTCATAGAAAATGGGTCACTAAATGCGCAAAGGTACATAACATTAATCCTTTGTCAACATGCACAACCCGCACTGACTGTAATTGGTGAACATGTCATTTACATGGACGATAATGCTCGGGCCCACCGTTCTGGAGACGTAGATGCTTAGATGCAAGTGGTCGGTATTCGTCTTTTGGATTGGCCAGCGCGGAGCCCCGACCTTAACCCCATTGAGCAAATCTGGGACCTCTTAAAAAGGCGAGTACGATCTGTCCAAACTCTTCCAAAAAACATCAGGGAGCTTAAACGTGTGATCTGGGCTGAGTGGGAACACATTCCACAGGACACCATCAAAAGCCTGGTGGAAAGCATGCCAAGACAATTACATGCCGTAATCGCTGCAAGGGGAGGACATCTCACTTTAAATTTTTACTTTTTAATAACTTATTTTAATAAAATACCAAAAAATACTCGTTGTCTTAATTTCATGATACCCATAATAAATGCCCATTTTAACACGACTCTCTGTTTACATTGACTAAAACACAGATTCCGGGATTTAAGTGTTAAAAACTATACTCCATGGAAAATAAGAAACTTCTAGTCGTTTATACTAATCACTTACCTACTAAAATTATTAATAATAATATAATAATATCCTTGGACATTTCGCACAACGCAATATTATTATATTATATTATTTTCAATATTATCCCTAAAAAAGCCAATTACTGTAAGGTGCCCGTTTTTTTGTGCAAAGGAGTGTAATAAATATCTACTTTTACCCAGCCGGTTTTGCACGGCTAGCACTAAATACTTATCTACGATGCACCCACATACCTATCCTGCCTACCATGAAACGCGCGAAGTGAAAATGATCGTTAAGTTTTCAGAAATTGTTGAATATTCTGCGCAATTTTCTTAATTTTTCTTTCCTTTAGAACCTTCTCACTCTTTCTCTAAAGGGAAATAGGGATTCATTTTTATACAGGGTGTAATCGAAAGAGTATATACATACAAAAGCATATCCTACAGACCACCAAAGTAAACAACTTTGACTATGGGAATAACTCCGAAATCCCCAAAACTACATTTTTGGTCACGTGACTCGTCAAAATGTAGGGAACAGCTGATTTCTTTTTACGATTTCGGATTTGGTCCCATAGTAAAAGTTGTTCAGTTTGGTAGTCTGTAGCATATCCTTTTGTATGTATATACCCATTCGGTTACACCCAGAATATCGTAAATAATTTGTACACCATGGCGCACAACTCACTCTATATACAGGTACTATGAAAAGATTATAAATGAAGCGGTATTGTCCGTAAGCCACCCCGCGTTACCGCTACCCCGGAACATAAAGGGCTAAGGAAGGAACATGGATGGATTTTAGTCACTAAGGAGTTGGACACTCCTTTCCACTCCACCCAGAGCGAGAGGGGTCAATTTAATGATTTCCCACCATAAAAAAATATATATAATACGGGTGAAAAAATCAATGAGCCCTGAAATCCTTAAGATAGTATATTTAACTTAAAGGAAAAATTCCTTAAATTATAAAAAGAAACAAAACTGCATTCACAGATTTCTCGACAACCCTACCTTAACCGGAAATGGAATCAGCAAAAAATTAAAAAAAATAAACACTCGTTATTTTATTCCAGTTGATAGGATTATTGTTCAGGATGAAATCTCTCTAACAGACAGTTGCAACACAACACACACATTGTTTAAATATTCAACAATCCGGCTACTGGGCGGTGCGCCACTAGGGTTGCCACGCAACAGAATTATCCTGTTTTTCGCTATATTGTACTTTTTACAACGCATTAAAAAGATAGCTACCTATCTACTATATGTTCCTGCTACGTCAGCATTTACAGAAAGGGTTTATTCCCGTTATTTACGCGAAGAAGCCAGCACATATAAAATGAACTTCTAATTTATTTTAATAATTGTAATGAGACTTATGAAGCCTTAAAAAATGATAATACGTTGATTAGTTATGCAAGAAGATCTAAAAAATATGTATTTAAAAATATTAAATACAAATCATATAATGTTCATTTCTCTAAAATACTTAATTTCTTGTAAAAAAAAGTTGAGAGGTGTCAAGGGACACCCGGATGGAACGAAGTTCCTTTCGATTACCTAATTAGTGAAGGAATTGTAATAAAATTTTATTTCTTTTAAGTTATAATCTTCAGGTTATAATAATCAAAAAAAATCTGATCTAAAATTAACCAATCAAAAAATATTGATTAAAAAGACATCGTATTTTACTCCAAAAAAAATATGTCGTTACAACTTTTGGTCTTAAATCCGTCTAGCCCCCTTTCGCAACGCGCGATAAGGAACTTCGTTCAAAAAGGTGGGAACCCTATGCGCCACCATGTAGTCGGATTGTAATATTTTTCCCATTGTGAGCGAGTGAAATATCTACTAACTCTAAAAGCTCTGTTCAGTTAATTTGGGGCTTTGTGGCTCTTCCACATATTCCACGTTGGAAATGAAATAGTTGCAATTTTGTAAAGGTTAAATTCATATTTAATTAAGCATTTTCCAACTATGTTTTGTTATGTTGGTAATTCATTATTAGATTTTTAATTATTACCTAAACCATTTTAATTACTAATAGTAATTACTTACAATTATGAAATACGAATAATACTGTAAGTTCTGAAATGGCACCGTCGATAGGCACAGCTTAGACAGGCAATAAGGTAGTTTTTTAAGGTTCCGTACCAAAATGGTAAAAAGGGATCCTTATGTTGCGACTCAGTCTGTCTGTCTGACTGTCTGTCCATCTGTCACACCTGGATATCTCAAGAACTACTAATGCTATTAACTTGGAATTTGAAATAGTCTTAGATCACGTTTTCCAAACTAATATAAATAGGTTTTTTTTTGCAACAGTGACTGAAAAAGGTACTTAAAAAAAAAATACAACCGAATTGAGAACCTCCTCCTTTTTTTGAAGTCGGTTAAAAATACCCCTTATCTCCGAAGTTTGCATAGAGAAAAATCTTGATGATAGTTATAAAATTCTGTAAGTAAATATTTGATGCGGTCGCGAATCATATTATGTTCAATAAATATGATCAACACAGACATTAAAATTACAAAATTTGAATTCCGCGAGATACTTAGGACTCACACACAAAACTGTAAATGCGACATTGCATCGTAAGACTTTGCGAGCTCGAGGCTTACGAATAGTATGTAGGTAAATGTTTTTGAGTTGCGAATTCGCGTCGCGTCGCATCGCAGTTTTGTGTGTGAGCCCTTAGCGCACGGATGGCGACCCATAGCCCGCGTGCCATTGATGACACGTAACAACATAATTTGGACACGTCATCATTACAAGAATTGAAGTACCTTTTTTTTTTTTTTAAGGCTGTATGTCATCTAGTTTGCAACAGCTAAAGTTGCACTTATTTGTACTTTCATATAAATAAATATGAAACTGTTAATGTTGATATTAAGGTAACATAAAAAAGGTAATATTGTGTATTTTTTTCAGTGTTACAAGATTTTTGTTGTCACGACATGGCCATACCTTTTTGTTACGACAAAATGCCACGTAGATGTGTAGAGGTTGCCACTCCCAGCGCATCCCTTTAATTTGCACGCCGCTACAGAGATCCCTGTATCTATTTATTTAGAACACCCATTTAAATACCTATGTTTTACAAATAAAACCTTGACTTTGGCATACTTATAACAAAAAATACTGTGAGAAAATTTATACGTGACTACACCGTGTTGATAAGCCGGGCTGTATAAATTATGAAGATTATGTAAATTGATGTGGTGAGTCCGCCATGTGTGTGCTGAAAGACGACTCGCGGGGGCAGTGAAATGAAAAACTGTAAATACTAGGTCACTTTACAGATAATGAGAGCCTTTCGGATGCGCAGTAAGCAACATTTGTATGTGTAAAGTCAATTCATAAATAAATTAATAAAAAAAGCCAGCCAAAGTTTTATTTCTTACAGAAAATGCTAATTTGCAAAGTTAAATAATTTTGTTAGTATCAAAAATTTGTGGTTTATTATTTTTATGTTAGTAGTTACAGTTTTATAAAAGAATTTTAGACAAGGTCACTTAATAATTATTATAGTGAAATTATTCTGTAGGAACCCCTCTGCAGGTAAACCCTTTCTCTAAATTGAGCCAGTTTTCTCGGGCTTGCCCTGTTTGCATCCAGTATTGAGCCGCTGTGCATTCTTTCTTTTGCCAACTGGACCCTCCATTCTGTCACTCTTTTTGTCCAACTTTGATCTTGCAGGCGTGCTATGTTTCCGGCCCACTACCATTTTAATGCAAGTGCTTGTGCTAAAACGTCTGTTGCTTTTGTGATGTTACGTATTTTTATGTCTTAATTTATTTATTCTTTTTAAGTTAAGGTGAATCCTCCAACCAGCCCGCGAAATTCAAATTTTCTTAAGTTTTTTGCAATTTGCAGGCCAGTGATAGGTTGTATGTTGATGAACATTTGATTCGCGGCTGTAAGACGTATGTAGTTACAGAATTATAATCATCAAAATCATTAATACAACCCTCCGAGCTCATAACTACATACGTCTTACAGCCGCGAATCAAATGTTCATCAACATACAACCTATCACTGGCCTGCAAATTGCAAAAAACTTAAGAAAATTTGAATTTCGCGGGCTACCCTGGAACATCAACCTTAAGCGTACTCCGTAAATTTGAATTTCGCGGGCTACCCTGGAACATCAACCTTAAGCGTACTCCGTAAATTTGAATTTCGCGGGCTACCCTGGAACATCAACCTTAAGCGTACTCCGTAAATTTGAATTTCGCGGGCTACCCTGGAACATCAACCTTAAGCGTACTCCGTAAATTTGAATTTCGCGGGCTACCCTGGAACATCAACCTTAAGCGTACTCCGTAAATTTGAATTTCGCGGGCTACCCTGGAACATCAACCTTAAGCGTACTCCGTAAATTTGAATTTCGCGGGCTACCCTGGAACATCAACCTTAAGCGTACTCCGTAAAGGACCATGGGCAAAAATGTATGAAGCCTGGGCTCACCCACCAACAGAGATGAGACCACTTTGAATATACTTGTAAAGCAATAAATATAAAGATTTAAACTCATTTTTGCGAAGAATCCATGGGGTTATTTTGCTATAAATATTTTTCTCCGACCCTAAATAAACTAAAATTCTGCAAAAAGTAGTGCTGTTATGGCATTGTAGGTTTTGTTATTGAACATCTTTAACTAGTTTTAATTCCAGGTTTAATGTATACATAAAAAATAAAACAGCTGCTAACAGTTAAAATTATTTTTATTAACATTTCAATCAATATCAATAATAATGTCGTCTAAATATCCTGCCGGTGGATTAAATTGTATGTGCCTGCCTAACCCTAGATACCATATTCCCTAGATATATATAGGCGCATCTATTGTTTACCACTATTTTAAGCATTTTAAGAATGAGTATATTGTTTCAATAAGTTTTACGACTCCTAACAATTGTCTTTTTCTACAAAACCTATTTAGGTGCATATCTTTTTTCTGCAATGGAATTGAAGGTGGTGCCCATAGTAACAATTTTAGTACAAACAAAATCCTTCACAACGGCATATGCTATAACTCTGTTGGACACTGAGCCCAATTTGACTCATGGTCCTTTGAATTTCGCGGGCTACCCTGGAACATCAACCTTAAGCATACTCCGTTCCATTCCTTGTTGCCACGTTATAACTTTATCTCTGTCTAGCTCCTCGCTCGCAGTTTCACCCGCTGCTCGGCTCCTATTGGTCGCTAAATGGACTATCCAACGCAAAAAGGTTTTTTTCAATTCAGAGCAGTAGTTCAAACAAATTCTTCAGCTTTATAATATTAGTATAGATTTTTGTTAAACTTCCATGTCTGACCATAGCATAGGTGAGGCATGGTAAAAGGCAAAATTTCATAGCCTTCTTCAATTTCATTGGCATGTTGCTCTTAAATATTTATTTAAAGCTCCAGTACTTATTCTATGTTAACTGGGCCCTGCGCTCAATTTCCTGGTAGTTGTTAAGCCAGTCAAAGCTTATTTGCTTGCATAGGTAGATGTTCTATTCTGTATATTGGAGAGGCTCTTTGTCGACGTATATTTGTACCTTGGTCCTGTTGGTTATAGTTTTAGAGAGGTTCATTTCTAGCCCGGCAAGCTTGCTAGCTTTGTTTAGTGACTGTAGTGCTGTAGTTCTTTCCCTTTCTCTGACATCAGCACCAAATCACCGGCAAAACGTGTGGCTTTTTTGAGAGTGCGAAATCATCAAATGATTGCTCCCGCTCTTGGTGGAGCGAAAAGGGGAGTCAGACTTTTACTGATTAAAACCCATCCATGTTCCTTCTTTAGCCCTTGATGTTCCGGGGTAGCGGTAACCCTTTCGGACAATCCCGCTTATGGCTTAAAAACTTACTTTTTACTTTTATACCGCATTCATTCCAGTCAAGCTTGCTTATTATCGACTTTAATGTGGCTATAAATAGGTGACATTGGGTCTCCCTGTCTTACGCATCTCTTTACAGGGAACCAAGAACCGGTTGTTTCTTGTTTAACGCTACTTTTGCTCTTCCTGTATATGCTTTTCATTACTCTCATATATTAGTTTACGACATTTTGTGTTGCTAGAGTTTCCCAGATACAGCTGTGTGACACCGAATCGTTTGGTTTTTTGAAATCGATATATGCCAAGTACAATGGTCTACTTCTCTCTTGATATTTCTCGATGAGGAGTTCGAGTTGGTGTAAATGGTCGATGGAAGTTCTCTACCATTTTTTGAATCCTGCATGTTCGACGGGTTGTCTTGTTTCTAATGTTAAGCTATTTTTTTGGTCACGATTGTAGAAAATAGCTTATATGCATTCGGCAGCTGACTTACAGGTCTATAGTTCCCAATATCATTCGGGTCGCCTTTCATTATGAAGCCAGAATTATGTTAGATTCAGACCATTGAATGGGTGTCTCCCCAGATTCGAGGATAGGGATGAATAGATTTGTAAAGGATGTAGCTAGTATTGGGACAGCTCTCTTAGAGTCTCGTTTGCTAGGTAGTCCGAGCCCGGGCTTTTGTCTACTCGTAGTTTCAGCTTGTTAAATGCCTCAATGACGTCATTTTCATCAATTTCTGTTATTATGGTTCTCGTGTCTTCTTTGTCCTTTGTGCTGTAGACATCCCTATAGAACTCTCTCGCTGTGCTGATGATGTCGCAGCGGTTGTTTTTGGTTATTCCGCCTCGTTTTAGCTCTTCGATCCAAGTTTTATTAGGTTTCAGCTCTTTGTATGTCTTTTTATTTGGTTTCAGCTCGTTGTATGCTTTTTTTCGTGCTTCCAGTTCGGCGTAGTCTTTTTTTTATGTATTTGTTGACAAGCTTGTAAATCCAGATTTCGTTTCTTGTTGGTCTAGTTTTATTTGAGCTTTTATGGAAGGCTTTTTTGGTTGATTTAATGTACGCTCTGAAAAAAATTGTGGACCCTCTTTGTGTGAATTATCTCCTTGAGCTTGCAAAAGCCCGAGTAGCACAAACCTGCTACTCGGGCTTTTGCAAGGTCAAGGAGATAATTCTGATTCAAGTTATCGTAGTATTTCTAGACTGGATTCTTACGATACGAGATCTTACGATATGTAGGAGCTTAGGTATTCTTTGAACTTGGTGATTTCTTCTTCGCTTGTTATTGTGCTATGTTGACAGTTGGTAAACTTTACTTTACTTTTTTTGAAATGTGTATCATATAATATAGTAGCTCTTACTGGCCTGTGATCCGAAGGCCAGTTAATGATCAGTACTTCTATTTTTTAAACAGACGAGGTCGATTTGACAGCACCAAGTCGATTTCATTTTTATTGGCTGTTTTTTTTTTTTATCCGGTGATTGCTAGACCTATTTTTTTTTGCTTTTTTTTTAAAGAAAGTATTCAAAATTGAAAGTACTTATATTTTGTTTGTATTCGATTAATCTTTGTCCTCTCGCTTTTCTGATGTTTCCATGATTAAATGTTCCTCATTTTTTGGTATACCAATTTCAGCATTAGGTCGCCACTCAGTATGAAGTCTTTGTGTGCTAGTCCTATTGCCCTATTTGCTACTTTATTAAGTTTTATGCGACAGTCAATCCATACTCCATACTGACTATTATAAATTCGAAGTAACTCTGCTTGACTGTTATTTTTATCGGCTGAACAGATTTCGATGAAATTTGACCACCAGACCATGACTTTTCTTAGTACAGAGACTAGCACATCAAGTTATCCCAATCTGTTAAAATCCTTTGATTTATTATTCAACTTTATTACAAAAGCATGATTAATTTTTAATTGGGGCAATTTGACGTGTGCCAAATTTCGTAAATCCATTCAGTGGTTTTTGACAAAAGTTATTTGTTACCTACTATTTTATTAAACACTAGCACTTTGCCCGCGGCTTCGCTCCCGTGGTCTTTCCCGTGGGACCCGTTATTTTTCCCGGGATAAAAAGTAGCCTATGTTACTCCTAGAAAACTAAGCTTTCCAACGGTGAAAGAATTTTTAAAATCGGTCCAGTAGTTTTTGAGCCTATTCATTACAACCAAACAAACAATAGTTATTTGTTATGCAAGGCTGGAAAGTTGATTTTTGGCACGAGTACTTCTATTGAAACCTGAGTAAGCGAAGGATTCTAGGGTTGAACCATGAGCGAAGCGAGTGGTTCAAATATAGAATCCTGAGCGTAACGAAGGTTTCAAAGGTACGAGACGCAGAAAAGCTTTGCTGCCGAGCGCAACACACAATTTTTCACCTCACTACAGCGAGGAAACTGCTAGGGGCAAGAAAACAGGTGTTATATGTTGAGTTTTATTTTGTTCGAGCGTCTCAGATACATTGACTCATGTGAAGAAAATAACAGATACTTGGCAATGTATCTTATGAGTTACATAGAATATCTCCAAAATTAAATACCCTGTATTTTGTTCTATATCCTACTTGTCCTCTAAGGAGAATGAAAGGAAAAAAACGAATTTAATACAAATAACTAACTAATTTAATTTAATACATATTTATTTTTGCCAAGCAAAGGATTAAATAACATATTACATTGGTATTTATTTTATTTAAAAAAATAAACTTAAATTACTACACAATTGGGTATTTGACAGGGTAGTATTTTTATGGCATATTTAAATGTGACGTCACAGATTTTTTTAATCAAATGGAATACTTATTAACATTAATTCCAATTTTACAATTATTTCCTCGCAAAATATTTAATTTCTGTACTGTGATGGAAGTTTTTAAGGTGAGCGGTATTATTTAATATTTTATTTTAGACCGTGTCATGCATTTTCAGTGGACTGGCAGTATAGAAAATTATTAAATAGAAAGGTTCGAATTTTAAAAACTCTTTCCACGCTAGAGAGCAAAAAGCGATTTTGGGCTCAGATTTCGAATGACAAACAGACTCTTTCCGAGCCTGTGAGGTGAAAACAAAGTTTTCCTCTTTATAATATTAGTATAGATGACAGCCTATAATGTTCCCGCTACAGGGTCACAAGCCTCCTCTCTGTGGTTGAGAGTGGGCCGTAATCCACCACGCCAGCCCTGTGCGATTTTGGAGATGTCACATGTCTTCGAATTTTTGATTCTAGTCATGCCGGTTTTCTCACGACGTTTTCCTTTTTCCTTCACCGTTTTTAAATACAAAAAGTAAAGCGCCTGCCTAGGTTCGAATTCACGACCTACAAATTGTAAGTCAGGGCCGATACCAGTGGGCCACCACTGCTCCCTTTATTTTATTAATTACAGACTAAAATCTTGCATTTTTGAAGTGAAACTTTTGAAGTGAAACTTCTTAATCGGGGTTGGAAAAAAATTTTTCGTTACGCGTCACATTTTTCCGTTACGCGCCATCTTCTTCTTATCCCTACCACGCGTGATTCGAAGTATACTTTTCCAGCGGAGTAGGGATATTTAACTTATTATAATGAAGGTAGGTAGGTAGGTAGGTATTTAGGTAGGTATTTAGGTAGGTAGGTATTTAGGTAGGTAGGTAGGTAGTTAGGTAGGTAGGTAGGTAGGTAGGTAGGTAGGTAGGTAGGTAGGTAGGTAGGTAGGTAGGTAGGTAGGTAGGTAGGTAGGTAGGTAGGTAGGTAGGTAGGTAGGTATTTAACTTTATTTAACCAATTTCTGTAAAGTTGCATATAGTAAATTATTTTTTGAAAAATAACGTCATAAAGAAGTTTCACTTCTTACGAGTGTACGCTAGTACACGCACACATTTTTTTTTTTTTTATAATGGCATGCCAATGGTTCTCGCAGTTCAACCATAGGGTTGTCTACTGCTTAACCGGACTTGCCTGTGGATGCCACAAAAAAATTGTAGCCTCCAGCCAGGGCTTAAAATAAACTTACAAACTAAGCGACTACACGCTAAGGGCACCCCTAAAATATCGCGACCGAGCTGCAACTATTTATAAAGGTGCACTTCCGAAGACAACTGCAAGACACGCGCGACCTCGGTTTGCGGTTGCGGTCCCTAAGTCTGGTGGAGACCTCCAGACTGGAGGGATGAGTACCTCAGTCTGTTTATATGAGCAGTGCCGCAGCCGCATTGCTTTCGCGTGATTGCTTGTGGCTAATTTAAAAGCGCTTTTTCCATTCACGCGACGCGGTCACGCGGTGTTATTGGTTATTTAACTGTTATCATAACGATCAGTTGACTGTGTTAATAATTAAATGTTATCGTCTGCACCGGCCCTTGAGTTGTTTTTAAATTCACAAGATTTTTGTAAACGATGAGGTAGGTTAAAGTGAAGGATATTTACTAATAGGTAATAGAAAAAACTTGAATCTATACAGTGTTTACTGTACATATAGTCTTAGTAAAAGGCACTATTAAACCAACGCGCGCCTCAAAGAGATGGCAGCATAATAGAAGGCGCTGTCTCGCTCGCAGTTAGCGTCGATGACTGCCGGTACAGCGGGATTATTACCGCTGCCCCGCAACACAAAAGGCTAAGGTAGAAATACGTATGGATTTTATTAGTCAGTAAGAATCTGACACTCCCTTCCGCTCCACTAAGAGCAGGGGTCATTTCATGATTTCCTATCCTTATAAAAAAAGCGGGAGCTATATTATTGGTGAGTTTGGATAACTGGGTGGTATGTAATAATTAGGTTATTTTAGATTAAAATTGGAATGTACATCTCTGCCTAACCATTCGAAAATACATGCGTGATGTTATGACTCATGTTTACACCCGCCCCCACACACCTGTTGTAAACTTCTTATGATTCTCGGAAATCTCTATCGCGATAGTAAGTAAACATAATCAGCCTGTATTGTTCCCACTGCTGGGACACGGGCCTCCTCTCTAAGAGAGAGAGTGGGCAAATCCACCGGCCCAGTGCGGGTCGGCGGATATCTCATGCCTTCGAATTTTTCGGTTCTAGGACATACCGGTTTCCTCACGATGTTTTCCTTCACCGTTTTGAGAGCAGTGGTGATTAAATTAAATACTAAAGCGCCTGCTAGGGTTCGAACTCACGACCCACATCATAAAAGTCTAATCCGATACCACTACTGAATAAGTAAACACCAGGCATCGATCATTTATTAGTGATCGATGACACCAGGTGTAAATTAAGTGGTACCCAATGGGTACCCATTTGGGAAGAACATCTGAATAAAACAACATTGAAGTCGCTAAAACGTTGACATATTTCTTGGAAATACTCACTCACGATATAGGTATATTTATGAATGTTTGAAAACGTTAGCTTTCAACAGGCTATAGGCTAGTTGACCTTTTTTTAAACCGTTTAATAAAATTTTCCTTGCCGTCTATATTTTAACCCTCGAAGGAAAAGAGGGTTGTTATAAGCTTGTTCTGAAAATATGAATATTTCAGTGAAATATTAACATGAACAAAACAAAATTAAAGATACAGCGCTATTTATTTGTCAAAGTCGAAACTGGTCATACTGAAATGACAGCTCGAGTGAGTGACGTCATTATGCATCCAATCTGTCAGTTATACCCTTTGTAATTTTCGGTCCACTGCCAACTACTACAATGGTGACATTAATTTAACACACACATAAGTACGTTTTCACATTTTCGTTACATGAAGACATTATATTTCCGTTAAACATTAATATTTACGGATTTATTCAAAATGTTGGAAAATAGCAACCCAGAAGAATCGCGTCTGCCTGGGTCACGGATCATAAAATTCGCATCAATGAAATTAAAACGAATAATCAGTACTATTAGGATGAAACAACAGCAAAAAGTAGGCGAATTGATTTTATTATTCAGATTGTTTAAAAAAATTGTCTTTTTCAATTTTCGATTTATTTTAACCATATGATTAATGTGCTCTAGCCCTACCCGTGTGTTAAATTTACCTCACCATTATAGCGCCAGGTTGTATACAAACACCTTACCTTCGAACAAGATGGTAAACGGCAGCAGCGAGACGAACATCCAGGGCTGGACGTGGAACACCATGTCCACTGGGTTGTGGAGTCCTAGCTTGGACTTCTGCATGAGCATCTGTGCGAAGGTCCACCGCAAGCCGGCTGCGAAGGACGCGATGAGGAGGCAGTTGAAGCCCAGGAGGTTGAACTGCGTCGCTTTGTACGTGAACATGATGAGGCCGGCTGCGATCATGAGGACTATGAATACCAACGACCATGACTGTGGAACAAATGTTTTGGAATTAGGGTTACCCTTCATAAAAATTATATCTTTATCTATACATATAATAAAAAATGTAACGGATTGCTGTTTGTACATGGAAGATAAATGAGAAAAAATATTATTGGGGCCTTTATCTACGCAAAAAGCACCCAAAACAATGATTGTTAGATTTGTCTGTTTGACTGTGCGTTTGTGCACGCTAATCTCAAAAACGGCTTAGTCGATTTACATGGTTTTTTTATAATATATTGTGGTAAGCTTCACTAAACATTTAGTGTTAGATCATAACAATCGGTTCATAAATAAAAAAGTTATGCCAATTTAAATAATCAAGTCGAACATTTGTTAAACTATCTATCTATAATGTCTCAAAGATATCTCCCGATATTGCGATGTAACCGGAATCCACGCAGACGAAGTCGCGGGCAAAAGCTAGTTGAATATAAAAGTAAACCTAGACCTATCAACTGATCCATCAGCTCATAGGCGATTAACACACGGCACAGCTCGACCGCGCGGTCGAGCGGTGCTCGTGTGTTAGGGCCGAAACACATAACCGCGTTGCGACGCCGCAACGCTAAAATCGGCAGTTTGCATTGTGACGTTGCGGCGTCGCGAAAAAGAGAACCAGCTCCTCGTATTTTTTTAATAATAGACGTGTCTCTGCCGCTGTCTCTCTGTTATTACTTATTAAGAACACATTACTCTGTTTTAAATATACGACAAAGAAGATAACATACATTTAATAAGGCTATGAATCCCGATGGCGAGTACTTTTCTCAAAACATACATAAACAATAATATAATTTAATAATAATGAAAATAATTTCATAATAAATACTAATATAATATATTATACCTATATACACAGATCGAATTAATTATGTATTGAAGTACTAAGCCCTCTTCCTCTCTCCTAATGTTGCTGAGCTCGACAGGGTCCTTATAGATATTTTTATTTTCTAATGCCATCTTTGTAACATATGGAACGCAATAAACAATTGAGTATTGAAATAAAAAGCATTCAAGAAAGACGATTAAGCTTTTTTCGCCTACTTTAGATTGAGTGTTTCATTATTTGAAGAGCTATTCAAAATATATACAGAATTGGGCTTAACTGTAAGGTAAAGTAGAACAAATACGGAAAACAAATAGGATTCCAATTATATTATTATACTTTATTACTTACTTTAAGAATACTTTAATTGGTTTTTCAAAAATACAATGATCATTCAAGAATAAAAAATAGTTAAAAAAAACAAAAAAACACGCTTTTTATAGAAAACCGAAATAAAAAATTGAAAATAAATTTTACTTTTTTAAAAGCGTGGGGTGCTTCTTAAGGTAATATTCACCATCACCATGCACCCCACGCTTTTTAAAAAGTAAAATTTATTTTCTATTCTTTATTTCGGTTTTCTATAAAAAGCGTGTTTTTTAGTTTTTTTAAACTATTTTTTATTTCCTACTTTTTAAATTAATGTATTGTCATCGGTCCTCGATAAATCTACAAAGTTTGAATGAAATCTGGCCGTTTAAAGTGGGTGAAAATCTCGTCTAAAGGAGTCGGTTACAAACATACATACATACAAGTGAAGCTAATATAAAGCGTGTAAAAAAAACTATTATCAAATTATTGCATTGTCATCGGTCCTTGAGACGTGTGCAAAGTTTCAAGTTGATCAGACTTTTAGAAACCGGTGAAAATTAAGCTCAAAGATTCCGTTACATACATACATAGATACAACCCGAGCTAATAAAAGCGTGTTAAAAATCAAACTCTTCGCTGTGTGTTTTCGTTGGGAAGTACCTGTCGTTTCGTCCTGGCTAAATGGTGAGTTTATTGGACGTTGTTGGTTTGGTTGGGTGGTTCGGAATGTATTTGTGAGGATGAGGCAGTCCCCGGTTCGGTGACAGAAACAAACTGCATCATTGTCAACAAATATGACGTCATAACGCAGGAATTTACGCCACGGGCGCGGTGCCGCGCCGCTAGAATGTGCGCTGACGCCACTGCCAATTTTAGCGGCGCGGCGCCGCAACGCGGTTATGTGTTTCAACCATAAAGCATCAACGGATTTAGAGACCAATGCGACATGAGATCCGCTTCACCGCCTACCGCGGCGGAGCGCGGTGCCGTGTGTAAGTCGCCATAGATCGAACCACTAAACGGAGTCGGCTGAGAGGCAAGCAGAGTTATACTAGGCGTCCGCTATTCTACGCCAACGAACTCGCGGGTAGAAGGTTCATCATAAATACCAAAAACCTTCACCCTCCAAACAGTGTAGGCTTATCATTATCACAGAACAGTTATTATCTGTTCTGTGATCATTATGAACCACTTTTACTATGGGAGCACACCTGAAAATGCGAAAAAAACAGCTGATTTTTTTTGCGATTTCAGGTGTATTCCTATAGTAAAAGTTGTACCCCTTAAAATATTGCCCATGAATTCAATTTCACTCTGTATGTATAAATGCGAAAATTAGTCTGTCTATCTGTCTTTTTTTATCTTTCCAAGGCTTAACAATTTTCATATTTGGAACATAGGTATGACTCGGTTAGTACGTTCAATTAAGTAATTTCGAATGTGTGCGCGGGCGTAGCCACGGGCAAAATCACGTACATAATCCTACTATCCTACTAATAATATAAACGTGAAAGTTTGTGATGATGGATGTTTGTTACTCTTTCACGCAAAATCTACTGAACAGATTCTGGATGAAATTTGGCAAACAGATAGTTTATAACTTGGATTGACACAAAGTAAGTAAACTTTTTATCCCGTTAGTAAGATCCCGTGGGATAATTTCAGATATCGACGCGGGTGAAGCCGCTGGCAAAACCTAGTAAACCATAAATCCGCGCGGTGGATTACAGTCCACTCCCACCCTTTGGCAGATAGCCTGTATTCTAGCAGTGGGAACAATATAAGGATTATTTCCACTACATAATATAAAACACAGTCCTTCTCTGTCTGAAAGCGATAAACTCGAAAACTACCGAACAGGATTTACGGTTTCACCAATGGACGGAATGATTCAAGCGGGAGGTTTAATTCATTAAAGTTTTGTGTAAATTGGCAGCAATATGACGGTGATTGTTAAAAATATTGGGAAAAAACACGCCGACTGGGAACTTTATGGTGAGCTGTTTACCGTGAGACACATTAAATTATTGATGACATAAAGTCCGCATGTCTATGTTCCAAGGATGTCCCACATAACTATTATCTTTCAATAATTAATATCGGTTGAAATAATTAAAAAAAAAAGAATACAAAATAATTACTGTCGACAGCGTGACAAAAGCCAACGACCTTTTTTTAGGCTATCTCTACGACAGAAAAAAGAATTTCCATATATCCTCAGCTACCCGTGCGAATCCGGGGCGGGTTGCGAGACTTCATAAATTAAGCAATCCCACGAATAAGAGCATGGTGACGGCTCCGACTTACGATTTGTAAGTCGTGGTTGTGGAAATCGAACACAGGTAGGCACTTTAACCCATTAGATGTGCGCTTATTGGAAGCCGTTTGTTTATAAGAATTCAACGATTTATACGGTTATATCTATTGTCGTTTCGAGAGAATTTTCCTTATGCACTTATGGGGTTCAAACGAAATTTAAGGGCTTAATCTCAATCGTTCTCAAAACTGTCAAGAAATTTGGAAAATGGTAGAAATCGACAAGTCCGAGACCAGAAATTCAAAGATCTGTCACATCCACAATGGTAGGTTACCCACTATATCTCACATTGAGAAGTTCCTATCGTCAGAAAGAACACCAATTAAAGGCACATTAATATGTGTTATTCAACAGCCTTTTGATGTAACTAAACCTACTAAGACTTCCAAAGTCTCCCACTTCTGAGCAAAGCACCCAAACATGGCTGCAGGTTGGGTTTGAACAACGAATTATGGTATAAGAAAACCAACAAAGCCATGACAATATGTCTAGTCACATCACTGCGTGCGAGCCACCTACTCCTGATAACTTGTTAAAACATAGCCCGGAATGTTTGTCAGTGCCGTGTAGGCCTTGGCTGTCATGTGGCGTGTTTTATTAAAACAAGCATGGCGTACTTACATACCTATAAATTGTACCTACATGTGTACCATACATACCCCTGAAATAACGCGAATGTTTTAAATAATTGACTATTTGAAACTATCAAAAATAAAAAAAATTATGTCATATAGAAAAAAGAGCGTTCGTCTTGAAAACTAGCATCACCGTACAGAAATTAAATGTCACCCCGGAACATAAAGGGCTACGGAAGGAACATGGATGGGTTTTAGTCAGTAAGTCTGACACTCCCTTCCGCTCCACCCAGAGCGGGAGCAGTCATTAGATAATAATAATAATAATAATAATATCCTTGGACATTTCACACAGCGCCATATCGTCCCAAGCTAAGCAACCTAATGCTTGTGTTATGGTAACGTGATGGCTGATAAACTACTTATATACATTTTTTTTTTGTAAATACATACATATTATAGATAGAAAAACACCAAATAGAAATTAGATGATTTCCCAGCCTTATAAAAAAAAAGATGTAATTGTAAAATTGCATTTAATGCTAATAAATATTCCATTTGATTCTTAAATCTGTGACGTCACGTTGTTATATTTCATACAAATCACGTACAAATTCCGCGTTTTGACAGTTCATAAAAAGTAACGTTATTTAGAGAGAAAGGTATATGTAGAGAAAGAAATGCCACAAGATCGATATCATGTGACATCTAAAAATTGGGTCAGCGAAGTTGATTACACCCCACTCCCTATTTGTTCCACCAATGGACACAATATAAGCTGATTATGCTTACCATAGAATAAAATAAATAAAATAAGGAGATAAGCCCGGTAACTGGAAAAGTATCGGAACTCTGTGGCTCTAGTTTGAGTCTTATACTCGCCCCCACCCAGTGCCGGATTAAGCAAGCGCAGGGCCCGTAGCAAATTATATCCAGGGGCCCTTCATCTGCTATGGGTTTTTATGTACAGAGGCCAGCACATCAAGTTACCACAATCTGTCAAATTTCTTTGATAGTATTTCAACTTTACTGCAAAGACATAAGGTTCATTTTTAATTGAGAAAATTTGACAGTTAGGGATAGCTTGATGTGCTGGCGTCTGTACAAAGTGGTAAAAAAGTTCAAACCTCAATACGTTTAATAGGTTCTGTTCTATTCTATGTATCGGTTCTCCACATAGATTTGCCTTCGTAGCATCAGCTCTGGCGGACCACCTAGTATCCAACCTCGTCGTACTATGGATTAATTTGTGGTAACACTCCAAAAAATTGCGCTCAGATGGATATTGGTTTGGTTACGCGCGGCTCCCTTTTGCGCGGGGCCCGTAGCAATTGCTACTCTTGCTATATGGTTAATCCGGCACTGCCCCCACCCACCTGTTGTAATCGTCAGATTCTTGGAAATCTCTATCGCGATAATAAGTAAACATAATCTGCCTATATTGATCTCATGGCTGGGACACAGGCCTTCTCTCTAAGAGCGTGAGTGGGCCATAATCCACCACGCGGGCCCAGTGCGGGTTGGAGGATGTCACATGTCTTCGAATATTTTGGTTCTAGAGCATGACGGTTTCCTCACGATGTTTTCCTTCACCGTTTTGAGAGCAGTCGTGAAGAAATTAAATACACAAAGTAATGTCCCTGCTTGGGTTCGAACTCCTGACCTACAACTCGTAAGTCTCGGCCGATAGCACCGGGACACACTCGCGAAAACTAGACATACAATTCAGTAAACGCAATCAATAGAAATCTTGTGCTTACTGCTTTGACACAGCCCCCTCTCATCGAGGAGTGGGCTGTAATCTTCCACACGAGGCCAGTGCGGTTTGGTAGATGTCACATATCTTACTTTCTAGAATTTGGAATTTTAGGACATGCCGATTTCCTCAAGATGTTTTCGTTCACCGTTTTGAGTGGTGATGAAATTATTTACACCAAGTAGAGCGCCTGCTAGGGTTCAAGCCCACGGGCTTTTACCACAAGACCACCACTGCTATTTTGCAAAAACGCAGTCGCTCACATAGTCGCAATTTATAAATCAGCACGAATGTTCAATCAATCAATTATAAACTTTATTCCAAAAAATACAGGACGACTTTACCTTGCACCGTTCACGGTACAGCTTACTCACACGAAAACATCAGTCGCTATCGTTGTACAGTACAAAAGCCTTTTGTTTTACACTAGCTTTGGTCCGCAACTTCGTCCGCTTGGAGTTCGGTTATATCAGAATAACGAAGTGGTATAAGTATCAAGTATCTTATTGTATACATTTCTACGAAACGTATAGACTACATGCTAAACTAATCTATTAGTGCAGAATAAGTTTATGGTATGGAAGACCCGATGGTTTCCACGTTGTTGTGGCATGTTTTCTAAACCAGTTGAATAAGGTCTTTCATACAACCTGAATATCACTTTGCACCCTTAAAGGGGTTATTTTTATAAAAGTATTTTGTGACTGTAATTTTATTTTGACTTATAGGTTATTTATACCAATTTTCGAATTGTCCGAGACACGCAGTAAAATCGCCTTTAAAATTTTCAAGTAAAAGGGTGCCTTCACGGTACCATTTCAGTAAACCGTACACACTGTATACTCGTTATTCTTTATTTTTAAATTTTATGTATATATACTGAGTCTCACTCGTTATCTTTCTTTCTTCTAGATTTTTCATACAAACTTTCATCGCCTATTTTACACTCTTAAGGGTGGAAGTTCCCAAAATATATCCTTAGTCCTAATAAAATAAGTATTAATTCTCTAGGTCCAGCGGTTTGGACTGTGCGCTATCACTCAGTCAGTCAGTTTACCATTTTTTATATGCAGATACTCTATTTATTATATTTTATTGCGTTCCATAACATTGATAGTCGACTGATGGCCTAAATCGGAAAGATATCGATTCTTCCATGATTTTATTACTGTATATTTTATTTGTGGAGTAAAAAAATACTTTATCTCAGACGAATATGGTCTGGCAATATTGTTAAGAATTTATATTATTTGCTATTGACCTTTGCTTTGTGGAGTAAAAATAAATAATAAACGACACAAGATACTAATCCAATATAAACACTATGTAGCAAAAAAAAATATTTGGTACATCAAAACAATTACATTACATTAAACATTACACCCAAAAAAGGGGGGTTTTAAAAGATTGTCAGGTAAAACGTAAATAGGACAGGTCCATTCAACACTGTTGCAGTAGTTACAAATTAAAACGCGCTAAACTAATTCACCCTTCATATTGCGAAACTTTCAAACAAGCTGAGGCAATGAATTGCGCCAACTTGGGGTCAAATGAGAAGTTTACCTCAGACTTAGCACGATAAGCGGGATTGTCCGAAAGGGTTACCGCTACCCCGGAACATAAAGGGCTACGGAAGGAACATGGATGGGTTTTAGTCAGTAAGAGTCTGACACTCCCTTCCGCTCCACCCAGAGCGGGAGCAGTCATTGGATGATTTCCCAGCCTTAAAAAAAAAAAAAGACTTAGCACGAGAACCGTAGAGAAACGTTTTGACGACTGAAGAAGAGACAAAAAGAGTAGAAATATAATGTTTTCTACTCTCACTCAAACTCAAAGCATTCATTTAAAATAAACCAATTACAGGCACTTTTGAATTGTCAAAAGGTCGATCAATAAGAACGATGAAGCTAGTTTCCCATTTCAAAGCAGTAGGTACAGACGCCAGCACATCAAGCTATCCCTAACTGTCAAATTTTCTCAATTAAAAATGAACCTTATGTCTTCGCACTAAAGTTGAAATACTATCAAAGAAATTTGACAGATTGTGGTAACTTGAGGTGCTGGCCTCTGTACCTGTGGAGAAGAACGTGCAAAAAACTTCATGGACACTATTTTAAATCAGAATATGGTTACATCATTCATGTTGAAATTATATATGTGAGACGATGCGAAACGTAAGAATCGGTCCGTAATAAAATATTTAAAAAAATTATAAAATAATATATAAAAAAGCAAATCAAAAATTAAATTATTTTTAAAAGATCCGTGGCATCTAAGAGATGACCAGCCCCTGACGGCACGCGTTCACGAAAATGACGCATGGATTAGCAGCATTCAACTTAACCACTTTGAAGGGAGCTAAATGATTCAACATGACATGCTCTCAGCCACATTTAAGTCAATGTATTACGTACTCAATAAATGGTAGCTTTAGAGTAGGTACATAGTACTCACAAACGTGCTATGCAATTATATCAATAGCATGGCGATTACAAAATCAAATGTGGAGAAAGGTGTCTTCACTACCCTAGACAATTGTCTACAACTTTGTCGCCAGCGCATCAAGTTATACCAAACTGTCAATTTTCTCTAAATAATTTTGTACCTTAAAACTTTGACATTCCGTTCAAAATCGTTTGAGATAATTTGAAAGTTTATGGTAACTTGATGCGCTGGCAACAGTACATTATTTCTCCGATTTTAACAGTTTGGGTCAGAAAACTGTCTTCCGAACTAGTCTTCAAGGACCTAGACAAAGATTAGTTAGTTGGTTTTTCGTCTAGGCGAGTAATTTTAAGCGAAGCTTTGTTGCTTTTCTCATTATACGGCCGAAGTTGGCATGTTGGGCACAAATTGATATTTAAGTATTTGCAAAGAAAATTTGGGCTTGAACTTAATTTTCGTAATCAAGCAATAACAATGTGCTCAGTAAAAACATTAAATACATAGGTATATACTTTTTGCGTGACCCCATTAAAATAGTAGGTATAATTATGATGGTACTCTATATATATAAATAACAATACACACAGAAGATTTTTTTTTATCATAATCGGTGGTTTTAACTTTTGCATGCCAGCCATAAAAATCACTCAAAAATAAGACTATTCACTTTTTGTTCTTAAAGAAATATTCGTTCAAAGCACATTGCTTCATTTATCTGTTTGAGAGCGAAACGGAAAAATACGGTAAATTTAGTTACTAAATAATGCATCACGAGCAATTTCCGCGTTGCTATGGAAAAGGTAACGTCTACAAGAAGAGATTTCAAAGGGTAGATAAGCGATTTCGATGCTTGAGATATAATCATAAAACAGTATATCTCACAGAACATTACCAATTATTCATTTATTAACAAAACAACTATAACAGCTGGTCGATTCTCACCTTGAAAACTTAGGTGAAGTGAGCGTGATATGAACTATCACTACACCTAATGCTAGGGATGAACACTCTTGACAGATCAAATAAAAAGTCACTTCACGCATTAACGGTGAGATTTTTAACAGAATAGCACCACAGGTAACAAACACCCTGTACCTACCGGACGCGTACATACGTGTTCCACGCGCGCCTCAAAGAGATGTCAGCATGTAACGGGGTCCGTTAGGGTCGAAGCCTGCCTGGTAAGCAGGATTGTCCGAAATGGTTACCGCTACCCCGGAACATAAAGGTCTAAGGGATGGGTTTTAGTCAGTAAGAGTCTGACACTCCGTTCTGCTCCACCCAGAGCGGGAGGTGTCTTTTGATAATTTCCCACCCAATAAAAAAAAGGTAACAAACGGTACCTATATCACAAGTTCCACATGATTTCAAACTGATTATCACCCAAAACGTAATCTTACAACGTGGCTGGCATCAACAATAATAATGATTCCAACTACACAACAAGCTTACTTCACAGAATATTAGCTATAGTAGGCACACAATACTACAAATTGAAACATACATACATAAACACACACCCAGACTATAGTACGCTCCGTTCTGAACTCCTTATAATAATACACATTTTGCTTTTGCGTTCATACATCTGCATGCACATCGGCAGCAATATGTATAAACCTAATAATTTTCAGAACCGATTTTCTCGTAAAATAACAATTTCAACGTTGAGATACGACATGTACGGTAAACCTATGGATTTGAAAATGCATGTGTGTGACAACTTACAAATTCATTCAATAATTAAGCAAAAAACCGCTTATCAAATTAGCTAAGTGTATACATAGTTTTGCTCGTGACTGTACTACCCACACATCTGACCTTTCGCAAGAACATCACCGATTTGGTAACTAATGCCCGAATTACAGAACCTCACTCAATGGTCAAGTATTGCTTGAGTCTCGATTAAAACTATTTGATTGGTTAAAACTAGTTTTAAGTAATGCTTGGGTCTTGAGTGAGGTTCTGTAATACGGGCCTTTGTCCTCCTAGAATGTTTCCACTCACATCTACCTTTTTTTTAAGGGTGGGAAATTATGAAATGTCTCATCACGCTCTGGGTGGAGCGGAGTGTCAGACTCTTACTGACTAAAACCCATCGATATTCCTTCCTTAGCCCTTTATGTTCCGGGGTAGCAGTAAACCTTCCGGACCACTCTACCTTGTAAATACCTTTTGCTAGTCTCATTCATCCTCTCAGCTCAAACGATCTAAGCATATTCTTTTCTTTACGCCTCTACATTTTTTAAACCAGCACAAATGCCATAATACATCATTTTTTTGCTGAAACATGCTGTTGGGAAACTCATGCTGTTGGGAAACTTAATAATCCGCATTATTTTTCTTAGTTCTACTTTCTCAATACCGCAAATAACTCAAAACCCAAACAATTTATTTCAAAACTACTTATAGGCAATTTTGAATTGTCACTTATTGACACCAATTGACACTTATTGTTGAAACCTATTGACCGCTTTATATCAATTGTCGCGCCCCCAGCGCCCACTCAAAAAAAAAAAAATTTCAGACAAATAGGGTTTGCCTTGCAATTACATAAAAAACGAAAACCGAACAAAGATTCTCAGTCGCATTAACACAAAAACATTTGTCGTATTAATTCGACTGGGGCGGTTAAAAAGTTAAAAAGCTATCAAACCTCAATAAATCTCAGATAAAAGTTATCTAAGGACGCGTAGATTATGTAATAGGTATAACTCAGAAATATTTGTTATCTAAAGGTACGTCCACACTGTATAACATAACATGTTATAAAACGTAGTATTAGTAACAATGTGTTATGTTATACCATGTGGACGCACCTTTACCATTAAATCAGGCCAAAACATCTAGAAACATTAAAAACAATTACGGTCTCGCAACATCGGGTGACATTCAACGGATGAATCAATAAATTGTGATCAATTCAGTAAATGGAATCAATTCTATGCTAGAGACGGTTCCCAAAATAGCCATAGCCTCGAGAAGATAATTAAAAAGTAAATAATATTTATTGGGAAAATAAAGATAAGCCATAATCTTTTTGTTATTTTTATGCTATGTCTAGACATGTCTGTAATAATCTTAACTCAAAATCCGATCCAACCAGGCCCACAGTGTATATTTATTTATGCCTGGCCCTTGCTGTCCTCCCCCAACGACGCACTTTTTTTCCCGGGGTAAAAAGTCCTCACGAATGTCCCGCGCCCTGGGGGGGAGCAGGGTTCAATGTTTTCTTGAATCGAACTTTGCTTTTAGTTCAGGTTCTAAAAGCATAACAAACCTACCCAAGTATTAAAACAGGTACAAAAGTTTGCTAATGACTGCGGATGTGAAGATCAAGTAAACCACACTTTAATTTAAAACGGGCACTTCTCTTAATGAGGCGCTGTTTGTTTTAAATTAACTAACTTCTAAAACTGAGATCGTTGACGTTAGCAAAAAGGCTGCCAAGCTAAAATGGGATTGGGCGGGTCACGTTAGCCGCATGCAGAGTGACCGCTGGGCAATAGTCGCTACAAGGTGGATGCCTGAGGATGGACGGCGCCGTCGATGCCGGCCCAGGAAGAGGTGGCGAGACGTCCTAGACGCATACCGCAAAGGATGTATCGAGGAGGCTCAAGAGAGATGTTTGGAAGGGCCTTTGCGCAGCAGTGGGACAGGTACGCTAAATAAAAAAAAAATGAAAACTTCTAAAAACGCCTTCTAAAAAGTTGATCGCGATTATTTGGCTTTTTTTTGCACCATCATTAAATTAGAGTGTTCTTTTAGATGTAAACCACTCGACTCACATGAGTATTACTGAACAATAGGTACACAATACTAGACCTACTCATGTTACATAATGCAAGTGCATTCTTTGCGAGCGATGCTAAAAGTTTGGAACTCAACAATAGACGACGATGAAACAATAAAAAGCAAAATCTTTGCTATTAATGAATGTTTGTTACCCAATCAAGCAAAAACTACGGGTTTAGATGAGCCACACAGTTTAAGTTCCTAGTTTATATGCCGGATTAACACTTTTTATTCCAGTAGTACCTACGTTCCCGTGCGGTAATTTCCGACATTCACTCGGGCGAAACCGCTGTTCTGTCTAACCAGCGAATTGAATTCCGACAAATAAGTAGACAAAGTTTCAGCTTATAGAGGAGCTTTTGGACTTTGAAGAGTACTCACTAATTAGTTGAATTCTCATTGAAATGCAGACTCCACAAGTACTTCGATAATAACCTTTCCTCTCAGTCACTATATATAAGTACATAAGCCCCGCAAGTTGCAATGGTAATATTTTACTGCGATAATTTAGATTTTAATGCGGTTTTCATCAATAGATAGAGTGATTCAAGAGGAAGGTTTATACATACAGTTTAGTTAGTACCCGCGGCTTCGTCCACATGGAAGTAACTACATTGGACTTTATGTTCTGGGGTAGCGGTAACCTTTTCGGATAACCCCGCTGAGTAGATTTCAACGTAACGTAGAGAGAGGCCAGCACATCACGCTACCCTAACATATCAAATGTCTTTGATAGATTTTCGAATTTATTAAAAGAATAAGAGTCATGTTCAATTAGGAATATTTGACAGTTTGGGATGACTTGATGTGCTCGCGTCTTTTATACGTTTCCACACAACATCGTTAAGTTACCATATCCACTATCCAATGGCCCACATGTTATGGTTCATGTTGAAAGTTTAACTTGAGTCTTCTTCATGAACAGTGAATGTTAGTTATTTTACAAAAGAATACACCCACGTCTTTACAATAAGGTAAGTTATACGTATCAGGAGCATGGGGCTCGATACCTGCTATGATAACGAATAATAGCAGGCTGACGTTGATATAATGACTCTTATAGAAACATACGTCTCTTTTCAAGACGTGTTATAGTTAAGGCGTCTAGACAACAGACGTGGGTAGGTAATAGAAAAGCTGAGTAAGTTGAGACCGTCCTTAGAAAACCACCCACACAGGTGGAGTGGGGTGTCAGAGGGCTTAATATAAACAGTAAATACTTTGTTATTATATTCATACATAGATAAATTTACACTATCTTACCATGAGATTAGGCAGAAACTGTACGCCACCTGCTGCGATCTTTCGAACGCGTTTTGGTTAGTTAACGTTACTAAAACTCTCCACCACTTGTGTTCAATATGGACAGCCGGATTGGTCACTGCACTGATGTGCCTTCCTTAGTCTTAGCTAGATAATAATTCGCATTTCCCATACACTGCCATGAACACGTTATAACACATATGTGTGTTGAAGGCAATGAGCTTAGAATAGCATAATGTAGTGGCAGTGTTTATAATAATTCGCCGTAATTTTATTTCTCATGACATGTGTTACCGTTTACCTAAGTTCCTACTTAAGGGGTTATATTTTTTCTTTTCCTACATTATGTTGTCGATGTTTTTGGTGCACGACTTTTACAGTCTAAAGAGTTTATGATGGCACCAACTTAAATAAATAAAACGTATGTGTTATTTGCAAAATAAGGATATAAAATTGCCAAGGAACGGGACGGAACTTCGTCGAATTGAACCGAAATCAAATTAGTTCCAATAAATTTAAATCGGAAGTTACAACCGGAGGTTGGAGCACAGCGACTGAGGCCGCCGGAAATAAGTCCATACTTGTTGCGTCGCGTCGTCTGGAACTCTGTCCCGCCAAGCTTTCAGTCGGTAACTCTTTTCTTTGTTATTTTATTCTGCATTTGCAATTTTATATTATCACTCGCGGTCTGCTTTTAACGCATCTCTCTTTTGCCTTTGATTCGGATTCCAGTTCCAATAAACCAAATAGAATTAATCCGATTCCGAATTCGGTTCCAATAAAACCACCTCTATAACAACCTTAGTTCATACATAATAATAATAATAAGTTTATTAGCAAAAACAGTAAGATGATAATATGATAACTAATTTGTACTACCAATTTTAAAATTATTGTCGGTTTTCCTGGCTCCTAAACTACATTTGGTCATACACGCAGTTTATTTTATTTAGTTTCATTTATTGAAAGGAAAACATTAAAGAATTCGAAAATGCCCGACTGCAGTTACAGATTTGAAGCCACTGCATCAGATTATTTAAAGGAGATGGCCAGAATCTCTTAGGACCTGTGCCCCAGAATGTACAGAGATGAAATTAATGTCGTTCAATAGGTCATATCTTCAATGATTAAGAATTGTAAGTTACTTATAGCTATGCAGTCGTGGAACAAAGTTATGAAGATTTGAAAGTCTTGATTTTTTCACTCGGGTTTCCCCATGATTTTACAATGTATTCATAAAATACGATTGTAAAAGGTCCATTTTCCTTACTTATTAGGTTATTACACCGTTTATTATAATTAGTGGAGCACTCACGTGGGGCTACGACACAATAAAATAAAGATGCAATAAAATACTAACACAAACACGAAGCAACCGATTACCGCGGAAACACCAGTTTTGACGTTTGACGGATTCATTGAATGTTACTAGTAATTAAGTCAAGTAATACCTTTAAGTCAATATTGTAATGCTACAATACACGACGTAACTGTATTAAAATATGCTATCAGTCTGCGTACTTTGACTTTTGATCTATAAAATCATAACGAGAAGGTTGGTTTGATGGATTACTTACCGTCAAAAATATATTTAAATAAATATTTTGTTATGAATATTTTAATTGCTACATGCGTTTAGTTATATTTTCCTCTAAGCATTAATATTATTAAATGGCAACATTGAAGATACTTTAAAGTGACATTGAACGGATAAAATCGCTTACATATCTTTTATTTTAGTATTTTATTCAGAGACTGCTATGAAATATTATTAGATATTATAAGTTCTTTGTTTATTTGAATTTAATTAATTGTAATACTTTTAATTATGTACAGCTTGGGGCAAATACTGGCCATGTCCTTTGAGCTTGTCCTGAACTTTTCACAGACAGTCGGGTCTAGTCAGTATTTCCTCAACCAATCAGTATGAAATATTTGATTGGTATCGTTCCCTCCCTTTGTTCTGGTACTACTGGAACATTTCCTGAATAGATCAGATTGAACCAAAGCCTCATCAATGGTTTCGCACAAAAGGATTGTGTGCTATATGATCGTAGTTGCTAATCATTAGTTGTCAAAGCGTAATTACAGAAGCAATGTCCCCTTTGACGTAGCTGTACCTAATCTAGCTTCAGCATTATCTTAGAGGGTTGCGGAGGGGACGATCTGGGATAAATTGGTATATAGTAGTATTGGATAGGTATCGGATAACTTTGACAACGTTCCAACGTTTTGACGTGAAAACGTCTTGATTTTGGAGCTTGGGCCTTTATGGCGTTCAGTAAAATATCCAATTATATTATTATTTTTCAACTAACTTGCAATTTCTGTTTATGTTTGTTTGTGTCAAATCTTTTAACTGAAATTCGAAGCAGTTATCCTCTACTGAGTTAGCTGACATTTTGCATACACGTTTAGTTCGTATGACAATGCATGATTAGTTTAGTTACATAATTCTAAATTCCATCCGTCCAAGATGGCGGACTAGCTGTATGCAATTTCTGCCCACTATTCATGATATAATTTTCAAATAAAACTATTTGCTGACATGAACAACACAAAAATAATACATATAAAACTGAATTTTTAAAAACCAGTTTTGCATTAACTTAACTAAAATTTAAAAAGAACTTTAATAATAGAACTATCATATTTTCTTAGAAGACGGAAACCCACTACTTTGCTACAGAATATAAAAAGCCTTCCTCCTCCTTCTTGGAATTAAAAATCCACGCTTTGAAGAAAATATGAAAGTTCTATATTTAATATTTTATTCCACGATGGAAACTGCATGTAAAATGTAAATGGTTTATCAAGCAATATCACTTCAATCTTGCTTGAAAGACGTCCGAAGGCTTCCTTAGGCTCGCAAACAATTCAACTTTTTATACCCAACCGATTGATGTTCAGGGCATAAAAAATAGATTTTTCTTTTTATAGTTACCGTAGACTTCTGAAGCGTAAACGGAAGGCTAGAGATGCCTTCAATAAATTATTCACGCTATTTGAACGCAAGGTAAGCTGGACTCAAGGTTATGATGTAGAAGCTGGACTTACTGATCGAACATAAAGAAAATTTGTAGGTACTGTAGAGCCTAAATGCAACCTTATGGACGTATCAGGCTGGTTAGAAAATAACTCTGGCTGTATTCGTGGCTTTCAAAATAATTAAAATAGTGATATTATAGATTAGGGTTTTTGTTCAAGAAAAGCAATCGACTTTGATAGTAGGCGCGTTTAAATTTATAGTAATGTTTAAAATGTATCTTTAAAGAAATATACAGAGTGAATTTTCTAAGTGGGCGTGGATGGCCAAATCCAAAACTATGAGGAATAGCGACAAGTACTCAAAGGAGGGTTTGATTTTGATGGAAACTAAAACTGGATCATTGGTCAATCAATCTGCCTAGCCTTTTCCCAACTATGTTGGGGTCGGATTCCAGTGGAATGGGATGCAGCTGAATACCAGGATTACTAGTAAAACTGCATAATTGGTATTTAAAAAAATCAATATTTCTAGCCAGCAATCAAACCCAAGGATTAAAAAAAAACACATGCTGTATTATTTATATTGTATTACCCGAATTATTATATTATTACAACATTCGATAGAGTCGCTAATAATGGCAATTTAAAAGTTTAACGGTGGTGTTTCTTGCCCATTCTTCTCCATACGAAAGTACTTTTTGAAAGGGGCGACCAAAATCAATTATATTTCTTGTTCATTTTGACGTTCAAAAGTGCATTTTTTGTGCCTTTTTGAAATAAATGATTCGTCTTTGACTTTGAATTCTGGTAAGTAATGACATACGGCAAACTTAGGGATAGACCTCACTTTTAACAAAAATCTTGAAATAGGTACCGTATTTATTTGAAAGCAAACATCATGTTTTACACCTCTAGCGACTTAAATTTAATGGGGCACGCCAGGGCAGTCCGCGAAATTCAATTTTCTAAAGTGAATAAGTTGAACTAAAATATCACGATTTCATGAAATAGTCATTCAATAGAGTAGTCTGTTCATTCATGATTTTCATGGTGAGATTTTTACAGGAATAGCACTGCTGTAGGGATTTGTTGATTTTAACGGCTATTATTCTGTAAATACGTATTTGTTACGGTCGCGAGTCATATTTTGATCAACAAGAATTCTGATACTGTCGTGCAAATTGCACAAAACGAAAGACAATTTGAATTTTGAGGGCTACCGGGTCCCGTTGTCGGTAACATTAGAATATTGCTGTATGTAGTAGGCCGTTCGTTGCATATACGAGCCACATTAACCTATTTTCGTCAAGTAGTCTTTGAAAAGCTGTTAAAGCTGTGCTGAACCGTGAATCAGGGCTCTTTAACCTGATTTGAACCAAAGTTAGCATCTTTCGACTTCAATGAAATAGGTTACGTCTTACTTTTGAATAAAAAGGGGTACTTCTCTTGATATATTGAAAAATTCAAAGCAATTTCCAACAAAATCCCAATATCGGTAATGCAAAAATTTAATATCTATATTGCGATTCGATTTGGGCGTGGTCACGTAGAAAGCTGGTAGCCGGCGCCATACTTTATATTTTATGTATCTATTTTCATACGTACTCTATTGTGGCTAAGTAATAACAACTGAACGAGTCGATCCGTCAGTTTAAGCTACGCTTGCCGTGGTTGAGTCGTACAGTACTCCCAAATTAATAATGCACATGCAGATCTTCGCTAATTGTCGTATTCCCGGAAACACCCGAATCATTGAATCGTTCGAGTCCTTAACAATGCACTTGCATTTTGCACCTTGTTCCAAAGAAATAGGAGTCAATATCATGTGTACACAATCGAAAACAATTCGGGCGGTCGGCGGCGGTCGGCGGTCAGTCAAAGGTCCGTCAGTCGCCTTGTTATATTGGTGGTGACTGCACGTGTTCTCTTTGTCTGGAATTACACACATCAAAAGTGTCTAGGGATCAACATATATTTTTGCAATAACTTTTCTCTTGATTGATATTAATTTAAATTTTCTTTAAGGATTCATCAAATAAAGTGTTTTCGTTTGTCACAGTAACGATAAACCAAGTCACCTTTGCATTAATAAAGAAATTTGCCATTTTCCTAATAAAGGGATTTTTGACATTTGAACCACTAACATTAAAGTTCGAAAAAAAGACTGAAATAACAGTTTTCTTTAAAATTTTATTGGGTAACTTAAACAATTAATAATCCGTGTTTCTACCGCGAACACTAACAACACAAGAACATCGGTTTGGCATACTCAAAATGAGTTCATCCAAATCACGCTGTGGAATGGCCGCCCATGTTCGTTGCAACAACAAAAAAAGGTCTTCTTGCAACTGGATACCCTCCATATTCGGCAGAGCTCTTCTCTGTAGCATATCCCATGCATGCTCAATCGGGTTCAAGTCTGGCGACTGAGCAGGCCAGGGCAGGACATTGATGTTAGCTGCGGCGAGAGTCTGTCTTACAACTCTTGCGGTGTGCGGTCGTGCATTATCATGCATTAACTGAAATAAGGGACCGATTTGCACTTGTAGAGGAACGATGACGTCAGATACAATCGTCTCAGCATAAATTTGAGCGTTGAGGTTGCCTCTGATCCAAATCAACTCAGTTCTTCCGCCGATCCAAATACCCGCCCATACCATGATGGTTCCACCACTATAAGGATGGACTTCCTGGCAGGATTTTAATCGCTGTTGGCGTCCAGGGGTTCTCCAGTGTCGTATACGTCTTGTATCCGGTCTCATACCAAAACGAGACTCATCAGAAAAGCACACGAAACGCCATTGTTCTTCTGCCCAATTTCTGTGTTCAAGAGCCCATTGATATCGAATCCTACGATTGTGCATTGCTATAGGTGGTACCCGTAGCGGTCTTCGGGAATGAAGGTTCACTTCATGCAAGCGGTTTCTGACTGTTTGGTCGCTAATTAAGTTCCCTGAAGAGTGATGAAGCCTCACGGCTAACATCATGGCGGTTATTGTTGGAGCTCTTCGAGTTAAGATTTGAATGTATCGGTCTTGTCTCCGTGTGGTGCAGCGATACCGTCCTTCATGGCGCTCAGCCACGGTACCAGTGCTTCGGTAACGTGTCCAAAGTCGACTGATAACACCTTTTTTTGTTGTTGCAACGAACATGGGCGGCCATTCCACAGCGTGATTTGGATGAACTCATTTTGAGTATGCCAAACCGATGTTCTTGTGTTGTTAGTGTTCGCGGTAGAAACACGGATTATTAATTGTTTAAGTTACCCAATAAAATTTTAAAGAAAACTGTTATTTCAGTCTTTTTTTCGAACTTTAATGTTAGTGGTTCAAATGTCAAAAATCCCTTTATTAGGAAAATGGCAAATTTCTTTATTAATGCAAAGGTGACTTGGTTTATCGTTACTGTGACAAACGAAAACACTTTATTTGATGAATCCTTAAAGAAAATTTAAATTAATATCAATCAAGAGAAAAGTTATTGCAAAAATATATGTTGATCCCTAGACACTTTTGATGTGTGTATATAGAGCTGCTATTACACACCCTTCTTGGTTTTGTTTTCAAAGGTGAATTTAATTTTAACTTTAATTATCTTATTCAAATTTAAATAGTTAATTTTGTAAAATATTTAAATATAAGTACAAACATTTTTCACGTTTTTTCATTATTAAAAAATTAAAAATACCTACGTAAAATACATATTAAGTACTAGAAAAAACATATTAAAAATCAGATTTAGGCTTATATGAATTATAGCTCGCTATTTACTTACATAGAATTATTGAATCAAATTTCGTTACTGATAAATCAATATTTATCTCTTTTAGGACAAAACACATAATCTTACTAAATTATGCATGAAGTAAATGCACTTAACCACTCTATATACGTATCGTCTTCCGACGCTCGGGGAATACGACCGTTGCCGAACAGTGGCGAAGATTTCTATGCGCATTATCACTTTGGGAGACCTGTTAATGGGTGACCAACTTTATATACCGAGACTCCTTCGTGTCTCGGAAAGCACGCTAAGCTGTTGGTCCCAGCTGTCATATGTGACAGTCGTTACGGGACGTCAGAAGCCCGAAAGACTGACACTCAGTCTTACCAAGGGGCATCGTTACTGAGTTGTGGAGGTCTGATAGGCTGTACCTACATATAAAATACTGGTATTCGGCTACATCCGGTTAGACTGGAAGCCGACCTCAACATAGTTGGGAAAGGCTTGGCAGATTGACTATGAGCCGCCATCTCAGAATTAAACATAAAGGCTAAGGAAGGAACATGGATGGGTTTTAGTCAGTAAGAGTCTGACACCCCCTTCCGCGCCGCCCAGAGCGTGAGGAGACATTTTATATCGGTTGCTTTTAACGTTCTGCATCGTTCTCACATGTATAACATTAATATGAACTATGTAACCAATATTTTGTAACCATATTTTGTTTAAAAGAGTGTCCATGGAGTTTCTTGCCCGTTCTTCTCCATAGGTACCTACTGCTTTGAAATGGGCAACTAGCTTCATCTCTCTGCCTGACCGACACCTTGACAATTCAAAAGTGCCTGTAATTGGTTTATTTGAAATAAATACTTTGAGTACGAGTTATGATTTCCCACCCTCAAAAAAAGAAGGTCGAGGTCTACAAACGACACTTAGCACATGCCTTGGTTTAGACTTGCTTCCGTCTCTATTTAGCACTCGTACTCGTTTGACAGTTGTGCGATAGTGACAGGCATAGTGTTAAGTGCATTCGCCAGCGCATCAAGTTACACTAAATTCCCAAATTTCATACCTTAAGACCTTGACGTAAAGTTCAAAATCGATTGAGAAAATTTGTCAGTTTGTGGCAACTTGATGTGCTGGCGACTGTACAACTGCGGTCAGAGGATAGGTCGAAGTAATGTTGAAAGAAGCTATCATATTTC
This sequence comes from Hyppa rectilinea, assembly GCA_951799385.1. Taxonomy (NCBI): domain Eukaryota; kingdom Metazoa; phylum Arthropoda; class Insecta; order Lepidoptera; family Noctuidae; genus Hyppa; species Hyppa rectilinea. The sequence continues at coordinate 28,088,473 of OX637300.1, read as the reverse complement.
TATATCATTCAATTATAAACACTATGAACCAAAATTACAAGTAGCGAAGGTACTCAGGTGTTATCCATACGAGCGACACAAATAATGCATTACGTGCATGCTTTTATCGGCGACAAGAAATACCAGGACCGTTTGTGCATCTACAGGCGATTAGCGAGAAGCGACAAGAAGCGAGTTGGGGAGCAACCGGCCGCGTGTGCGTAGTTCGGGTAGCTTTTTCGCTGTTCTATGAGCAAGTCAATCTGCCTAGCCTTTTCCCAACTATTTTGAGGTCGGCTTCCAGTCTAACCGCACCTGAATACCTGTATTTTACATGGAGCGACTGCCTATCTGACCTCCACAACTTAGTCACTAACTGGGTAATACGAGATACCCCTTGGTAAGACTGGCTGTCAGACTTTCGGGCTTCTGACTACCCGTAACGACTGCCAAAGATCCACGAATGACAGCCGGGACCACCGGCTAAACGTGCTTTCCGAAGCACGGAGGAGTCTCGAAATGATGGTCACTCATCCACAGACCAAGTGCGACCATCTATTAGCAAGTGCAGTTGCAAATGCAAGTCTTAGTTCTCCAGTTTAAACCCAAGACACGCACCCCTGACTTTTCGGAATCATGTGCGTATTTTATAATTATCACTTGCTCTAAAACGGTGAGGGAAAACATCGTGTGGAAACCGGCATGCCTGGCAGATACTTCTCAACAGCATGTGAAGTTAAGTCATAGGCCCATGGTCAGAACATAAACATTAGAACTGGGTTAGTCACTAACCACACGAAAAATAAACAAAAAAGCTTTGTTGCAAGGTTATATCTAAATAAAATCTCTTAAAAGATTCTTTATTAGATTATAGATGATCGTATAGAATTACGAAGTCCTTCGTGCATTTAAATAAAACATGTTGTTAAGCTATTTTATTCATTATCTTGTTGTCGTTAAGGGAGATGCGCTAAGGTAGCCCGCCTTAAAAAGCACTGATAGCCTAGTGGTGTGACCGTCGGACTGCCAAGTCATAGGTCTCGAGTTCTAACCCAAGGCCACTGATTTTACGGATTTATGTGCGTATTGTATAATTATCGCTTGCTTAAAAATCGGTGAAGGAAAACATCGTGAGGAAACCAGCATGTCTGAGAGATTATTGCTCAACAGCATGTGCAGCTAAGTCAGAGGCTCATGGGCAGCATAAAAACTCTGACACTATCCACACGAAAAGAACAAGAATCCCGCTAAATTCGTTTCTTCCAATTTACTGGTCAGTGTCAGTTTATATAGGTAATTAAGTTTATCATAATACGACTCGCGACTGTAACAAATACATGACATATTTATTTATAGAATAGGAGAGTTGTATCGATACCGATAATTATTTCATCATTAAAGTCGGTATCGATACAGCTCTCCAATTAACAACTGACGTAAAATGACACTGTACAATATTTTACATCCATTATCACTACATAGTATAAAACAAAGTCGCTATTTTTGTCTGTTTGTTTTGTCTGTATGCTTAAATCTTTAAAATTACGCAACGGATTTTGATGCGGTTTTTTGTAATAGGTAGAGTGATTCAAGAGGAAGGTTTATGTGTATAATTTGTCGACATATTTTGCGGGCGAAGCCGCGGGCGGAAGCTAGTCCCGATATATAACAAACTTTCAAGCATTACCACGGCTTTTTAAAATATGTATAGCTCATGGTTATAATAATTTGAATATGACATAAAATGTATAGGTATTAATTTTGAAATATCAGCGACTATTTATTTTATTTGCAGTATATTATCATGAAATATTAAACATTTTTATTACTTGCAATGGTTTGTTTTTTCATTTCTATACATACAGCCCATTTAAAAACGCAATTCCTGGCGGCTTTTGTTGAACAAAAACATAATTAAAAACCGACCAAGTAAGAGTCGGACGGGCGCACGAAGGGTTCCGTAAAAAAATCACGTTTTTCGTATGAGAGCCCCCTTAAATATTTACTTCATTCTGTTTTTTAGTATTTGTGTAACAGAAATACATCATCTGTGAAACTCTCAACTGTCTATCACGGTTCATGAGGTAAAGCCTGGTGACAGACGGACAGACGGGCGCACGGACAGACGGACAGCGGAGTCTTAGTAATAGTCCCGTTTTATTTATTGGGTACGGATCCCTAAAAACAAAATATTTTGAATAAAGAGTTGTATTTAGGTTATGCTGCCAATATCAAGTGAAGCAACGATGAATATCGATCTGCTCACTAATTCAAATCTGATAATCTGACTTGAAATCTGATCTTAGCTGGCATGCTAGATTCAAAAGAATTTGAACCATACAGGGTATACCATAAAGTTTAATATCGCCCAATCACGAGGAGATATTAAAATGTATCGCGTAATATCGTAGATAGTTAACAGTGTTAGTAACTCGCGCGTTAGTAACACTGTTAACTACCTACGTTTAACATTATTTATTAACTCACCCTCACCTTGGTTATTTCTAGTAATCGTGTTGCCCATTAATTTACCCAGGAGTTTTTCAACCTTATCAACAGCAAGGTAATGATTAAAACCGCTTAACAACATGAATTTTCGATAAGGTCGAAGGAGGAAAATCGCATTAACACAAGGGGTAACACAATCATGTCGGCCAGGCTGCACCAAGCGAGCGCCTGTCGTCGAGCGCCTATTTTCTTTGATAGCTCGACTTGTCGCTGCGACAAACTAGAAAAAAGGGGGAGTTCTCGCCGGCTGTGGAAAGTCAGCGATGAACTATTAATGAGCAGTTGTGACGGCCTCGACTTACGAGTTGTAGGTTCTCATAATGTTGAAGGAAAACATCGTATGGAAATCACAATGTTCTATAACAAAAAAATTCGAAGGCATTTGACATCTACCACGTACAGGGACCGCGTGGTGGATTATGGCCCACTCCCGCTCTTAAGGAGGAGGCCTATGTCCCATTAGTGGGAAAAATATAGGCTGATTATGGTAATTTACTATCGCGATTGGGATTTTCAAGGATCATAAGAAGTTTACTACCGGTGGGGGTGTGTGTAATTACAGCCGACTCTCACTCACAGAGAGGGAGGCCTCTGTCCCAGCAGTGGGAACGTTATTGACTGATTATGAACTATTAATACCTATATGACTGTGAGGAGCTCGTGGCTAAGTACTAACAGCTTAATGGGGTTGGCCGTGTATGAGTGGCCATCTTTACATACCGAGACTCCTACGTGTCTCGTAAAGCACATTAAGCCGTTGGTCTCGGATGTCATTTGTGCATCTTTGACAGTCGTTACGGGTCGTCAGAAGCCCGAAAATCTGACAGCCAGTCTTGTATCGTATCGGGTATCGTATTGCCCAGTTACTGGGTTGTAGAGGTCAGATAGGCAGTCGTTCCATATCAAATACTGGTATTCAGCTGCATCCCGTTAGACTGGAAGCCGACCCCAGCATAGTTGGGAAAAGGCTAGGCAGATTAATACCTATGTGACTTTTTTACTGACACGGGACCTATATCTATTGCATGTTTCTTCTCAGCTTGAAGCTCTTCGTCGGCTGTGGGACAGCCGCCTTAGGTTCAAAGAATGGGGCTTTAAGCTTTCAAGATATTATCATGTTGGTATTTGCTATTTTCGCACCGGGTGTTTGAAATTCTCAGACGCGATTTCTGTCTAGTTTGAAAATACAGGGTGAATTTTTCAAGCGTTTTTTGTGCGTGGTTAGTTGAAATTATGCAGAACAGCCAAAGGTAATCAAAGCAGTCGCGGGCTCGAGTTTGATGAAAACTAAAACTGCATTATTGGATTTTTGAAAAATCATTATTTCTAGCCAAGAATCGTACCCGTTGATAATGAAAAAAAAAACAATATTCGAAACGAAACCTCAAAATAATACCTAGCCAGAGAAAAAGTTTTTATGCAGTGTCGAAGCATACTGGCCATAATTTCGGTATGACCACAGAACAGTTAAAGAGATTGTTCTATATTTGAATTAACAAATTTTTGTTTATTTCTCTTCGTTATACAGCCTGAAGTTAGCTGTGCTGTTCAATAGCGTATGACGTGACCCTTAATTAAATCTCAAGAATCGTAATATCTTAGTACACCTATATGAGAGCCTTCGCGCCTGAAATATATATAGCACGTTTGCGGATGTAATTTCCGTCAATGTGCTACTTGGGACGTTCTCGTGGGATTTCAGACGTCCACGCAGGCTACACGGAAAAGCTAGTTATGAATACAGGACTATTGTGAAAGGACACAAAATAAGGCGAATAACAATGGATAATTTCGTTTACAAGGAATCCTGATTTCCCCAAAGGTTCCGCCTTCAGCGAAAACATTCTGCAGTAGGAGGAAAACTGGTCGCAGTACTTGCAACATTAATTATTCATAATATTTTTAGTACAGATTTATCTATTACCGGTCGTATTTACGTGTGCGTCAGATCGGCTCACATGACCGCGCAATGAAAGTAGACGGAGGACGTTTGCGCGTCATTTTATTGCTAAAAGCTGAACCCGGCCTAATCAATAAACATTTATTGATTTTATAACAGATTTATTAACGTCGTTGTTTAAGTTCTGTGGGGATAAGAAATATGTTAAGACCTTTTTTTACTGTCTTTGTGAAAATTATCACCTGCCTAGCCTTTTCCCAACTATGTTGGGGTCGGCTTCCAGTCTTACCGGATGCAGCTGAATAGCAGTATTTTACATGGAGCGACTGCCTATCTGATCTCCACAACCCTGTAACTGGGCAATACGATACCCCTTGGACTGGCTGTCAGGTTTTCGGGCTTCTGATGACCCGTAACGACTGTCAAAGACCAACGACTTAACGTGCTTTACAACACACGGAGGAGTCTTTGCAAAATCTGAGGACGCAATTGCTACTTTCATTTGTGCGTTGAATGCGTTTTACAGAGATTCGACACAACAGATCGTTGACGTCTGTTTTCGAGCTTCTGATTATTCAAATTCACAGCTCATTATAGCCACCCAGTACCCACCCCGCACCGCCTCGTCACACGGCATCCACTCGTTGCCGACAGGTGGTACACCAATAAACGTCGCGCGGTCAACCACTAGACCTTGCGTCGTCAACCGGTGGACCCCGCGCGGTCAACGAGTGACCGCCGCGTGGTCAACAAGTGGACGTAGCGTCGCTTGGTCCACAAATTTTTAAAATTTGAAATATACAACAAAAACATTAGTTTTTGTCCAGATATTGTTAACAATATTATTTTGACAACATGTATATTGCATACCGTAATGCGAACGTATAATATCGAATGCAACGAACAGCATTACCCCAGTCAATGTACAGTTAAGTAGTGCCTACGCTATCGTCCTCGCGTGAATCATTCGCGGGCAGCGCGCGGTCCACTCGGGACCCGCGCTCTGGCAATGCGAGCAGCGAGTTTTCACCGAGTGGTCCACCCGCCGCACAGAGCGTAATTTTCCTAATCTAGCTGGCCGAAATCTAATTTAACTACTTACTTACAGAAAAAAACCAGTTGCACATGCTTGAAGTACTTGAACCACACTTCCAAGAAACAGAATTTATTTTACAAAGAATCACACCAAACAATAGAAAAAAGGTTCAGAACAACCGACTACCTGCTCGTTCCAGATCGGCTTTACCGAGGGAACGCGTCATGTGTCTGAAATTCTGAATTCACTCGATGAATACGCTAGTTGTTGTGTGTTGTTATTGTGTTCTTGTGAGCTTAGAGGTAAGTTTGCAATGTTTTTAACTTTCCATTGTTATTGAATTTCACTGCTGGTGCTTACCATTAGAAAATATCATGTTTATTTTTTACTACAATAATTCTCTCAATCACATTGTACTAGAGTTTTCATACACTATATCGCATTATACAGTTCTCAAATTATATTTTTCTGAAAGTATTACTAAACTTGTTAGCTCTATAACATATTATGTCAGTTTGTTTGCGAATGATTGCGACACTCATAGAAGTTTTTCTTACTTTTAGGATGGCTTCGCAAATTTTGCGTCGAAAATGTTTCGATGTTTGGTTTGCCAACGCAAAACAAAAAAGAACAGACGCTTTGCCTTATATTGCAAGAGCTGGGAGATTCTTCCCTTTCGAAAGACATTTTGAAGAGTTTGTAAGTCACAATTCGAAGTGTTTGCCAAAGAATAGAACAAAAATGTTCAAAATCGGGAAGACATCGGGAACGATTTTTGAACGCAAATTCAAAAAGCAAAAAAAAAATAGCTGCTTCTACAAATAAGACCACCAGGAATTGAATTTGATGATATCCAGTCTGAAGAAAGCGATGTCGAGCATGATGATAGCGATTCTGACTGAGGCTTTATGTATATGTCTATGTTATATTTTTTGCGTAATCCAGACTATGTATTTTGTTTTAGTTTGTGTTTTCTGCTTATTTGTTTTTCAACTTTTGTAATTTAAATATACATAATTGTAATATGTAAAAAAGAAATACCCAAAATTTACAGTTTCCTTTATCAATGTTATAGAAACCCCACTAAATTACTTTATAAAGACAATCTTCTGGAATCAGCTGTTGGATGTCAACAGGGTGACCCTCTTGGGCCAGTCATTTTCAGTTTGGCAATAAATCCAATTATTCGACAACTAAATTCTAAATTCAACGTATGGTATTTGGATGATGGAACCCTGGGAGGTGATGTAGACACTGTTTTAGAAGATTTAACTTTTTTAAGAGAAAAATTTAATCTCATTGGCCTAGACCTTAACCTTTCTAAATGTGAAATTTACCTTCCCCAAACTACTGACAGACAGACTACCATTACAAAATTTAATTCCATAGCTCCAAATATTAAAATAACGGAAAAGAACTCTCTTCATCTCCTGGGGTCCCCAATTTTTGACGAATCTTTTCCAACTTTCATTGAAGAGAAAATTCAAAATTTTAATAACGTGTCGGAAAGACTTTTCAAAATTAACATCCATTCAGCCTTCACACTCCTTCGATACTGTTGTTTTGGTCCAAAATTTACATATAGCCTTCGTTCCTCCCCTCTTTGGAAGCATCCACAACTTTTAGAAAAAGTAGACCAAATTATTAGAAATACTCTAACTTCGATGCTAAATGTGGCCCTGGACGACCGAGCGTGGCAGCAAGCCACACTCCCCATTCGCCTGGGTGGTCTCGGTGTCCGCAAAATTTCAAGTATAAGTTTACCGGCCTTCCTCTCCTCGGTCCACAGTACCGATAAATTAACCAGGAATATTTTATCATCCTCACTGGTAAATTTTGAAGTACCGTGTTTGTCCGATGCGTTGAACGCTTGGAAAATGGCTTGTCCCAATACGGATTTGCCCGACAACCTGTCCTCCCAGAGACAGTGGGACGTGCCACTCTGCAGTATTATACGGGATAACCTAGTAAACACGTCAGCTAATACTGTTGAGCGTGCCCGTCTGCTGGCTGTGGGAGAATGGGAGTCAGGCTTGTGGCTTCAGGCGCTCCCGTCATCCACCATAGGCACTATGATGGATGACTCATCGTTTCGGCTCGCTACGTGTCTCCGCTTGGGCGCACCTTGTGTTGCTCCGCATCGGTGTCACTGCGGTGAAGCTGTTGACAGTCTCGGGCACCATGGCCTGTCCTGCGGCAGGAGTGCAGGTCGCATATCACGTCACGCCAGCATCAACGACATTATTCGTCGAGCCCTTGCCACCGCCGGCGTACCAGCGGTATTAGAACCAAACGGCTTGGTACGTGACGATGGTAAGCGACCAGACGGAATGACTTTGTTGCCTTGGAAGGTGGGTAGGCCTCTGGTGTGGGACGCAACCTGTGTCGACACCCTTGCGCCATCTCATGTTCTTAGCACGGCGGGCTGTGCTGGCGCCGCTGCTGCCGCTGCTGAGACCCTCAAGCGGCGTAAATACAGTAACCTGTTGTGTAACTACAGATTTGAGCCGTTTGGGGTCGAAACTCTAGGGTCATGGGGCCCGAGTGCGCAACTCCTTTTTAAGGAAATTTCTCGCCGATTGGTCGACACTTCGCGTGACCAGAGGGCTGGATTGTTCTTTGGCCAAAGAATTAGCATTGCCATTCAACGTGGCAATGCTGCCAGTCTTCTGGGCACGTTTCCTGATGACAGCGATGCGGATGAGTACTTCGACGCCTAAGTGTCCTTTTTGTCTTTTTTTTGGATTTATTTGTATATATAGTTAGTTAGATAGTCTTTTAATTTAAGTATGTATAAGTTTTTATTGTATTAGATTGTAGTAATAAATTTCACTTTGTAATATGTTAAATGTAAATATTGTTATATGTACCTACTTTATGTTGAAATATATGTTTGAAACCTTGACAGTGCCTTTAAATTACTATTATAATATTTTAGTGCATATTTCACTCATATCGCCAGGCCTAAATAATATTGGCCAGCTAGATTTTGAAAATTACACACTGTGCGCCGTCCGCGCGTGGAGGCCTTACGACCGATGCAATCCGTTGACGCCAAGGAGTTGAAGTAGTGAGCGCATACAAGTCCATATAAAGAATACTTACTAGCCGCAGGAGGCTAGGCGGTGCGGAGTGGGTGCAGGGTGGCTCTAATGAGCCGTGACCTTCGGGAGTCATTTAGATTTGAATCAACTGACAACTAGAATTGGATGTCTGCTTCAGTCATATAATAAAAAAGTTGAAGTGACTATGGGCCGGCCATATATGCCGAAGGACCGATGACCGTGTGGATCGATATAGTTTTGAACATCAACGGACGGAATGGCGATTTTAGATATAGGTACCACTTACATTAACTATTGTCAGTAATGTCTAGTATAGGCGTAGAAAGTCCAGACGCCAGCACATCAAGCTATCCCTAACTGTCAAATTTTCTCAATTAAAAATGAACCTTATGTCTTTGCAATAAAGTTGAAATACTATCAAAGATATTTGACAGATTGTGGTAACTTGATGTGCTGGCCTCTGTATATGATGTGGAATGGCGTGCAAATGAAGACGTTTTTATCCAGCAGTTGACAGCCTTTAAAGAAGGGGCGTCATAGAGCCGCTGGGTTTTAGTCAGTAAAATCTTAACAGTTGGATCCTTCCGCTTCAATCAGAGCGGGATTCATATGATGACTTCCCATCCTTAAAAAAAAGCGGTAGCCTGCTACAAGCTGATGATGAAGAGACGTTGATATTGTTCACTTGTTTTAAATTACTTAACTCGTTATTGATTCGGTGAGCTCATACGTTGCCTCGCCTACTATCACTCGCCTATGATCATTTTCCTTATATGTGTTGTACCGGAAACTTGGTAAGGTATTGGTGCTTTTAACCGCGGACTCGCTCGCGTGGAAATGCACCAGTCGAATTTATTACTTGGAGAAAAAAAAATACATGTCCATGACCCCAAGTCATGTTCTAATTGTGTCTTTCACTGAAACCCGTTCAGCCGTTAAGGTGTGAAAAAGTAACAGGAAGATAGCAACTTATTAGTAGATAATACTGCGTAAATGACACCTACTAGCAATATACTATTTGTAAGTGGGTAGCAGGCCGCGTCCTAACTTAAGCGCACGCCACGCGAACAAGCGACTGTCGCATTCATTTTGTTCGCCGAGCCCAAACGCGCTGTCGCACCGACCAGATAGCCGAACCCGAGTAAAAAGGGACTTATGAAGCTGACGATCGCGTATTCGTGCGAACATTTTGGTTCGGGCGCGAGGACAGGCTTGCTTTCTCTAATTAGAAAAACATGCATGACTCGTTCCATGCATTGATGCATCCTTCCACCCTCCTCTCACATCCTGTCTTGCCTACCTTTCTATTTTCATGCTTCCTTTTCCTTTTGTAAAGGTGAAATATTATTAGAACAACTATTTCTGTTTCAGAGATCGGATAATATTTCCGTTACAGAATGTCTTTGTTATTATAGTCGGTGTTGTGATTTGATATTACTTTTATTGCCAACTTGTGATTTAATGTTTCCTCGACTGTAACGATTAATCTACCTGATCATCCTTACTAATATTACAAATTCGAAACTAACTGTCTGACTGTGTCACCTTTTCACCCCTAAACCACAGAATGGATTTCGATAAAATTGCGCAGAGAGATGATTGCATCCCCGGGAACATACAAAAGCAACTATTTGTACCAAAAATATCTCCCGATATTGCGGTATAACCGAATTCCTCGCGGACAAAAGCTAGTTATGTATAAATATGACAATATTAGCCATACCAACAAAATGTATTGTCATCGCAACGAAAACATGCGAGTCGGTGGAGGTTATTGAAAGTTGTCAAAAATCTATCTTAACAAACTAACAAATAGAATACATTACTTATATCTTAGTAACGATAAGGCTATCAATACAAAAAAACAACTGTAAACATCTTTGGGGATACCCGTTTGTTAATAAACGGATGACGTACTAGGTCATAATTATTAATTATAATCATCAAATCAACCGCTGGCAGTCAACAGGAGTTCATTATAGAGTAACATCATCTAATTAGCCTTTTCCCAAATATGTTGAGTTCAGCTTACAATTTCACCGGACGAAGCTGAATACCAGTATTTCACATGGAGCGACTGCCTATCTGACCTCTACAACCCAATTACAGGGTAACATGATACACCTTGGTAAGACTGGATATCCGACTGTCGAACTCTTCGATCAGTGTATTTTTGATCGAAGGTCGAACTTCTGTCGAGCCGTAACAACTGTCAAAGATCTATTAATGACAACCGGCCCTAACGTGCTTTAAACACATCCACGGCCCAACCTTTTTTAACCGACTTCAAAAAGGAGGAGGTTCTCAATTCGGATGTTTGTATTTTTTTTTTTTTTTATGTTTGTTCGCGCATAACTCCGTTGCTTGCCAACCGATTTGAAAAATTCTTTTTTTGTTGGAAAGGGTATACTTCCCAAATGGTCCCATAAAAATTTTATCGAAATCGGATAAGCGGTTTTTGAAAAATCAACAAAAATCTAAAAAAAATCCTACTTAATATATGTGGACGATGTTCTAATAACTTCCTGTCACTGTAATTTATATACCAGGTAGTGGTATTAAAATTGGGGGGGGGGGGATTGTGTAGGTACCACAACTAAAAAGTGAAAAATAAAAACTTTTTTACAAAAAATAAAACCGACTTCCAAAACAAACACTACAAAGTGAAAAATAATTTTGATTTCGGAAGTCGGTGGCAAAAAGTAAAAAAGTTTTTTCTTATACAGGAGTCAAAGATGTGCAAGGTTGCATACCGGCAAATGTGCTTAAAACTAACAAATGAAGTGATCCTATGGTGGATTTGTTCCTAGCACACCGCCTTGCTGCCTCTCACGTCTCTGGTAGATAAGCACCCTTAAGTTGAAAATCATTGTATACGATTCCTAGGAAATGTGTACATTTTCTATAATAGATAGGAAATGTATGATAGGTATATAAGGTCCCATTAAAATACTAGAATAAACGCATCTATTATGGGTAGCACTTGCATACTTCTTGTAAGCTCATTTAGTTTTTTTTCCATTGTCCTTATTTTGGTGGTCTGAGTGATTTCTAAAAGTTTGTCCATCTATTTAAATGAGACCACATATTTTGTAATATGCAGTTTTCCTATATCTATACATTTGCTAAATAGCAATCGGAAATGGATTACATTCATGATGTTTGTAAGTACAGCGGGGATGGTGGAGCGATCGGGTTATCCGATCCGGGAATCGCGCTCGCGGGGGTAACCAATAGCGTAGTAATTAGTACCGCGTAAACATTCGGTACGTATCCTAAAACAATATTGTATTCTAGATTTCAGTTCAATGTTTGTCTGAGAGGTCTGCTGGATATCAAGGATGTACCGATCACGGAAATTCCACTACGCTCAATTGAAAATCTTCAATCAACTGGAACGGGCCAAGTATTTAAAAACTGCCTTTGCAAGAAGAATAAGGATGATGATTAGATTTTTTTTTACAAAAAATAGTGTTTTATTTTTTTCAAAAAATAGTGGACAAATATTTTGTTTTCGTAATCCAAAGATTACGCTTATACATTGAGTTGAAATGTGGCATGACGTCACGAGTATGTAGTTACTTGTGACATAGCGTAATACAAAAGTATTTTTTTGTTAAGTATGTTATAGCAAAAAATACGTGACTTATATTTTTTGTATTACCTGATTGACGGACTTAGTATATTTTTTTTTTTTAACCCATGCATCATCCCCATTGTAGTACAGCGAGATGCCTGCGCTATAAAAATAAACTATTGTGTACTTCAAAGTGCTACTCTTGCTTACCCTGCAGAAATAAATAAGTTCTTCAACTGAAATAATAGTGGGCCTCACATGCAACTGGACACTGTGACGCTAAGAAGCTACTTTGCTGATATATGATAGTCTAATTGTATGTTTGTTCTTAACATATAGTTAAAAAAAAATAGAAAGACTTCTACTTCTTCATCTTCTTTTCGTGTGGTTAGTGACTAACCTGGTGTCAGAGTTTTTTAAGCTGCCAATGGGCCTCTGACTTAGCTTCACATGCTGTTGAAAAGTATCTCTCAGGCATGCCGGTTTCCTCACGATGTTTTTCTTCACCGATTTTTAAGCAAGTGATAATTATACAATACGCACATGAATCCGTAAAATCAGAGGTGCGTGTCTTGGGTTCGAACTCGAGACCTATGACTCGGCAGTCCGACGGTCACACCACTAAGCTATCACTGCTATCTACTCTTATATTGTGATGACATGGAATTACTTAAATGACAGACTGATTACTCCCCAAATGAAATTTTTTATACGTATTAAATTAGAAACGAGTAGTAGATTGGTATGTGTGCAAGATGGGTCTTAAAAAGAAATAAATAGTTGATTAATAAAGTTTAATTAGTAATAAGCGATATGAAGATTTTATTTTTACGATGTGGTGGTCCAGCAAGCGTAGCTTAACCTGGTGGATCGACCTGTGCGGCTGTTAGTGCTTAGCCACGAGCTCCTCACAGTCGTATAGGTATTAATAGTATCAGTCAATAACGTTCCCACTGCTGTGACAGAGGCCTCCTCTCTGTGAGAGGGAGTCGACTGTAATTACACCCCCCCCCTCCCCACCTGTCCCCTCTCCCTCCATTTTCTAGTATTATCTTGAAATTGCAATCAATTCCTAGGAAATATGTAAATCCATTTACATTTAATAGGAAATGTGTGTATTAAAGTATTATCTTCGAAACACATTTCACGGTAGGCTCGGCAGTGCATATTGAATTTCCTAGGAATTGTGTACAATCTCTAGGCTTCAAACAATTTCAGTAACATGACCACTACCAGCTGAAATACAGGAGAGAATAAACGTTTATTACAATCTATTCTATTATAACCGAAGCAACCGTAGCTTAACCTGACCGAACGACCCGTGCGGCTGTTATTACTTAGCCAACAATAATTATAACCTAAAATATAATAGAGATACAATATGCTATTGTATTAATAACCTTGATAAGTCATCGCCAACGTGGAGCGGCTTATCGACGCTCTTTTGAAACTACTAAGGTTTAGATATCTCATTGTTATATTATGGTCTGATACAATCGCTGATAATGTGATGTGTGGGCCATGTTTTACGAGTAACTAAAGGTGTCTTTGGTTTGGTATTTTCTTTTTTTTTTGCCAACTTTATAAATTAAAATAAGTTGTCACTTTTCGTCTTTTTTTTTTTGTAACTTAGTATTTTTATTTTTCACTTTTGAGTTATGGTACCTAGCTAAAGAACCCACACCAATTCGTATCCACTACTAAACTTGCTATGTAAACAACAGTGGCCTGAAGTAACTACTACTAAAACATCGTCAAGATAAAAGGAGTGAATTAAATACGCATTATCGAAGCTAACTCAACCACGAATTAAGTTAATAAAATTTACATGGCACCACATTGAAATTATACCCTATAAAACAAAGAATCTTCAAAATCGGTTCACAAATGACGGAAAAATCAGTGAACATACCTACATTAAAAAAAACATACGTACAGTCGAAAATAGAAGCTCTTCGTCTATTCGAAGTCGGTTAAAAATCAAACACACATCCATACAAATGTAAATTCTTTGGTTTAATTAAAAAACACATATTGTTATAATACCTAATCATAATATCCACTGTGGCAACACGACAAACAACAAATCTTTAATGAAGTAACCAACTTTGTAAGATTAAAAATATTTTTATCAAGAATAGCGTGTAATGGAGGAGACTCATACTCAAAACAACATTGGATGGACCCGAGGGATTTAGAGGAAGAGATAGGTTGAACGTTTCCAAAATCATTGATGTAGCTTATCTACGGTTTGATAAGACCACTGATACCCATACTACTAGCAATATTGTAAAAGAGCTGTTGCAGTTTTTGTGTACAACAAAGTATAATATAAATAATCTATCAAAACATGTGTAGATAATTATTTATTTATACAGATAGTATTTACCTAATTAAAAGCTTAAGTAAATAAATAATAATAAGGCATAAAAATTCGTCCACAGGTAAAGTTCCCAAAAGGCTGGCAGAATTGCCGCGTTCTATGTCAATGCTGATTCGTAAAGATTGGGTATTTGCCACGAAACCATCACTGTACCAGTAATATGAGGATCAAGACATTCATACATTCTGTATGGGTCTCGTCGAAAACCATATCAACAGTTTTTTCCGTATAAAATGAGTTGAAGAGATTACAATATGTACAATAGGACCCGAGACTGGCATCGGTGGAAGTCATTACCTACACAAATACGCTTACACGACACATGGCACGGATATGGCTGAGTCAGGGTTGCAACTTCACACAAAGCATGCATGGCTTTGATTTAAGGCTTTCAAAGGAATATTCATTATGTGTTTATGCTGGTCGTTTTTGTATAGCATTACTTGTGTTTGCGATTTCTTATTGGGACGCAGAACACCTTATTTATTTATTTTTAAACAAGCTTTTAATGAATTATGCAGATCTTTTTTTTCAAGAAAATATTGATGTATCAAGTTTTAAGTTTGGACACGAACTATATAACGGAGTCTTACTCCACAAACTTTCCAAAACCAATCCTATAATCATCATTCTCATGCCCTTATCATAATTTATTTTGGGCCGGCGCAACATGTCTTCGTCTTTCATACATTTTCCTGATTCCTTCAGATCCGTGCTCATACAGACAGTGATATATATTTTCAATGACAATGTAATTTAATAAGAAAACTAAATAAGAATAATTGTGTCATAATGTTCCTAATATATTTACACGCACACCTCTTATTATGGTTATAATACAGTCATCATTCTCCTGCCCTAATCCCAATTTATTTGGGGTCGGCGCAACATGTCTTTTTCTTCCATACTTCTCTATTAGTCGACATCTCGGTAGTCACTCCCTTCCTAGCCATATCATCTTTCACACAATCCATCCATCTGTACCTACCTCTTGAACCTTTTGTAACATCCACTAAACCTGTGTAAATGATTTGATTTGATAATAATACAAGTCAGTTTATTGCAGTTTTCGAGTGACCGGTGCCGCTGTTTGAGAACCCGGATACTCATTGGCACCCCTTTTTAAGGCTGGGAAATCATCCAATGACTTCTCCCACTCTGGGTGGAGCGGAAGGGAGTGTCAGACTCTTACTGACTAAAATCCATCCATGTTCCTTCGTTAGCGCTTTATGTGCCGGGGTAGCGGTAACCCTTTCCGACAATCCCGCTTACCATTGGCACCCCTATGTGTTTACAATAGTCCGCAACACAATTATACGGAGCATCGCGCGCCATGCGCATGAACGGATGCTGCGCCACTGTTCAGTAGTCGGAGATTAGCAACATTCACACGCTTACACATCAGGTTATCGTCACATGTAATCGAGTTAGATTACGGCTCAATATTCAACATGTATGTATGAGAGCAGTGGTGCAATGCTTTCGACTAAGTTGTAGGTCCTGGGATCGATCCTAGGCAGACACTTTACTTTGTGTCAATAATTTAATGAACACTTCTTTCAAACGGTGAAGGAATACATCGTGCGGAAATCGGAAAATGTCTAAGATCCAAAAATGTATCTTACAACTGAAACAACAACAAATGCACTACAACACAACAACAATTGCACTTGAATATACGGACTGTTTAAGTTGGTAGTCACTTTGCTTTACAATTAACTTCCCTGACTTTACAAAAGTAATGTTTTTGTTCGGAAGCAAATGACGACTCGATACATTTATGGCATGATAAAGGTTTAAGATAAGCGATTACGGTAATCGCCAATGTATTTAAAAACTGAAAAAAATGTGAGGATTAGCTGCTGCCCCCACTTTCATACGCAAACACATTCTTCTATTTTCTTTATGTGCACTCGAGGAATGAAAACATAACAAGCAAGTTTTGGACAATTTTTAAACATGATTTATAATCAACCAGCTTTTACCCGCGGATTAGCTCGTGTCATGTTAATAATTTCAAAATCAATTCAATCATGATTTAAGACACGTTGCGCCATGTATTATTATAAAAACGTTATTTTTATTTTCCCGGGAACATTTCTTTTTTGGGATGAAATGTAACCTATGTCCATTTCTGTACACCAACGTGTAGGTAGGCAATATTTCAGGATGAACGGTTCGGTAGTTTAGGCGTCAAAAGGTAACGAATAGACTGAATTTCTCGTCTCTAATATGAGTTCGGATATAAATTTCGATTATAATCGTATTGCAATCTATAAATACTTAGCTTTTTCCTTTGATTTCGTTCGCGTAGAATAAACAAATGCCTACGTCATATTAACTATCCGTATTCTATATTTCAGCCTCAACCATCCAGTGGGAGCTGAGCTATTCATGTGTAGATAGATCAGTCAGTCAATCACGGTTTCCTCCACATACAAAACATTTAAATATGATTGTACCGATTCTTTAATAAATCAAGTTATCGGCAAGTCGTGCAAGTACCTACGTAACTTATATTTATCGCAATTTGATTTAGAGCTCTCTTTACTACTATCGCGCAATAAACTGAACGTAAAACCGCGGTGGCTCAGTGTACAACAATGGTGGGCCAGTGGTAATAGCCACGGTTTACGAGTCGTAGGTCATAGGTTCGAACTTTACTTTGTTTTAAATTTTTTCACCATCTCTGCTCTCAAAACGGTGAAGAAAACCAAAGGGAAATACAAAGATATTTGACATCAGCCAACTCGTAGTCACCCGTGAGGTGGATGAAGGCTCAATACCTCTCACAATCGAAAGGAAGCCTATGTCACAGCAGAAATAACATTATAGGTTGATTAAGCTTATGCTGATATACTAGACCTTAAATATTTGGGATTGCAGCATCGATGTTAATGATAACAATCATTAGAACTGAAAGCGGACCTGATTCCGAAATGTCCTACTTAAAATAATATCAAAAGTAATTAAATACAAGTTTACAATTAATATCGTTGAACATTTGTAGAACAATGTCGTTAGCAGACCCTGGTCATCGGCTTATACTTATTCACCATCGTCATCTTCCTCAGCCCGACCTCGCCCACTGCTGGGCATACGTTTCTCTTTTCTTTTGCCCATCTCCACGTTTCTGTGCTGGCCTCATCCAGGTTCTACCCGCGACAAACAACCCTATTGACCCAACACTTCGTCTTCATAGACACCACTCGGTTTATATCATTAAAACGCAATTCACGGAATTCCACACCTACAATTATTACCAATGTCGAATTCCGTGAATCGCGCACCGAATATTCTTAATTAATGAATTGAAACAATATTTGTTCGACGAAGCCACAAAATCGAATTTCGGGCTTCCGTGAAATATCCAATCATGATACATATAGATATATTGGATGCACATCCGTATTTGCTTATATGATTAACTGAATGCATAATGTCTATATCACGGGTAAAATGAATAAATTTACAGTCCTGTGGTGTGCTCGCTTATTACTCGCCCGGGGGTGATTGGGTCACTAACGTTTTAAAATATTATCGATGCAGCTTTCAATTACCTGTTAGTAAAGTGAGTGACAGCGGAGGTGACACGTAGATAATAATGGCTGTCGTTTACATGGTTTGTTTAATATTGTTTACCTAATAACTAGGTTGGGGGGGGGGGGGGGGGGGCAGATCGGCAGTTGTTCCATGTCATGCCAGCTTCATTCGAGTCGACAGAAAGCCGACCCAATAGTAAAAAGAACAATCATAGTTAAAAGAAAGCTAGGCAAATGATGAGTTGGTTCAAAATCATTGTGGTCAGATTGTAAATCAGTAGTGCAAATCACAGTATAGCGCTACTCCAGAAAAGAATTGTTAATTAACTGGAGTAGTTTATTGTTTTCTAGTGTAATCGTTACATTAAAAGAATGAACATAATTAGCAAGCAACTCAACTCGATACCTAATTAGTTCTTGTTTCTCTTGTGCAAGAAGAAGAAGTCTTTCTTCTTCCCTTGTGATAAGCAATTCCAAAAAACTAAAATTTTATTGTATTTTTGACACTTGCTACACTTATTTTTTAAGTTAAGCAAATTGACAACTAACAGCTATCCGTGTTATGGCTATTTTATACAACTGTCAAAGATTGTTCTATTTTGCATATACCTACTTTTTTTTTTTTAAGGCTGGGAAATCATCCAATGACTGCTCCCGCTCTGGGTGGAGCGGAAGGGAGTGTCAGACTCTTACTGACTAAAACCCATCCATGTTCCTTCCGTAGCCATTTATGTTCCGGGGTAGCGGTAACCCTTTCTGAAAAATTAAGTTAATAATCAATTATACAGACTCTCACAAAGGCTACATCTTGCTATAAGTCCCAAACTGATTTTTACTACTGCCCACTTTGAGAATAAATTATTTTTCAGCACCCCCATGTTTCCACCTACTTAAAAACCACTATCGAGATGAAATTACAAATTGTCCCTACGCCTCTACATAACGCCCTCATTTTTCTGGAAGTCTTACTGCCCCTTAAGGCCTGCCTGCAGCGCCCACTCTGGGTAAGGCTGCTGTAACTTATAAAGGAGATTGTTCTACGCCCATACATTGTTCGCCCTGGAGCCAACAGCATAGAAAAAATCATTTTCTATTTGTAAATTGCCCTTAGTAGCCCATAAGAACAAAGTTTCTTGACGGACACTTTAGAGAACAGATTTATTTATAAAAAAGGAACAGATTTTGAGGTTACTTTTAATAAAAGAAAACTTAAGTAATTCGGCTAAACTTTCCATTACTGGACTTCGATTTGAAAGTTCATATGTGTTTTGTAGATAGTACTCATAAATAGAAAGCAAGCACACAGTTTTTCTTGATGCGAAAATTCACAGTTTACGAGATATAATTTTTCAAAGTTTCCATACAAATTCAATTTTTAGGTTAGATAAATTACGATGGTAGACGTCAATTTGACATTTCACGTTCCGTTTACAGTAAAGGTGTATTTTATTTGACCAAATATATATTTTTTTACTTAATATTATGCAATTACATAGACTTTTTTACACAAAAAATAACGAACTTTTGTTTACACTTGGAACGGAACGCAAAGTTGCCTCTTGTTTACCGCGTTTTTTTGTGTTGCTGTCAGTGTCAGTCATCGTTTGTAAGCCTTACGTTTGACTACCATGGCGTCTCCGAAGCCCTATGCATCTGTGTCTGAAGAGAGTAGTGAAGTGCAAGTGTTGTGAATATCCGAAAAATACCCAAAACCGCCTTGCCCTACCCCGACTAGGACAGGTTAGGTGAGAAGGGGATAACATGGCGTGGTCTGAAAGACCCCGCCATCCCCTTCGTGGTTATTTTTTTTTAAACCATTGAGATCAGATCAGATCGTGATCAGACTACGTTTTTTGAGCAACTTTTGCGTGGTTTGAGGTTAGGTTAGGAAAAGTCATTTTTCTCGGAAATGGTGAGTTACCTTATCATGGGAGTGGTGCCAGAGTGGAGGGGGGCACCCCCCGCAGGTACAAGGGAGGCCCCGGACATCCCCGCACCATAAATCGATGGAAATTTATGGATTTTGTTTTCCTAACCTCAAAAACTTTAACCATGGATATCTCCATAACCATGGGGTTTCGCGGGGTGGGGATGGTACAGTGGTGTACCCCCCCCTTCCCCTCCCTCTCCCACCCCATAAATGTCAGTCCAAGTAAACGAAAGTTTAACCAGAAATTCCTTCAAAAACCTTCTATTTCTGGTTTCTACAAAGCATTTAACTTCAAATACAATAAAATATTACTTAATAAGTAGTTTGTAAAGTATATACATTGTTTTTAAGCCGTACTGATATTTTTATAATTTTTAATTTTTATGATTTTATATGTTTTATTTTTATATGGAATTGAGTTTTAGCAATAATTTCTGTGTTTGTATTTGTATTTATCTGTCGTTATTTTATATGGGTCTTGGACCTGAAATAAATGATTATTATTATTATTATTATTACTGTAAATACAGTTGTATTACAAACAAACAAAATCAAAAACGCCAAAAGAAATCGCCAAACACAACACAACCACAGCCAGCACGTGAGACTCGGTGAGACGAACCGACTGACGTAGTGACGTAGAGATGCTCTCTCGAAGATCAATCATTGTATATCGATTATCAATGACCACCTATTTAATCTGTGGTTTTAATTTAGTAGACCAAAACGACAGATCAATATGTCAAATGTAAATTAATTTGTTCCGTTTCAAACATAAACACGTTGTTGCTATGATTCTACTTCAATTAAATTAATGCTAAAATAAAATATTTTGTTACCAACGGACTATGTGAAACGTTTTAGTTTGCGACATTTAAAAATAGAGTTTAAGTACTTAAAAAGTAAAAATATGGCTAATGAAATCGTGGAATCGTTATGAGAACAATTCACCTGAGTTGCGTCGTAAATGACATTTCAATCGTTCAACGAGAGATTTTCTGACAAGTGAAAAAACATAGTTCAATAGATGGCGTGGGTAAAAAATACATCTATGTTTTACTGGATACTGATAAAAACAATAAGATCCGTTAATAAGAATGCTTATTTGATGTCAAAAACCAGAGATAGTGACGTATTTTTTACCAAGGCCTCTTTTGAACTAATATTTTCTCACTTGTCAGAAAATCCCTCATTCGACTAGTTAGTACATTTTGTGAAATTGTTTTATTCATTATATTTTCATCATAATCGTGCTAGGCTGTATTCATCATAAGTTCCATTAAAATGTTTACGGAACTAATTCCATGAAAAAAATATGCATAAAAATCTTTTATGTTGCACATTTTCAATGTTTTGGAAGTGATAAATATCGAACATCCATTATTTATCACTAGATATTATGGACATCGTCGTCGATATCGATATTTATGTAAAATGAGCGAGGGCGACACTGTCAAATCTTTTGTGACATTCACATTGACAATTCCATTAAAGATGGCGAGTTTAGTTGGTAATAAAATCAATGAGGTCACTTTTAAAAACCTATTAAGAATTAAACAGTGTCCGCTTGAATTTATTATTTTTAAAAAGCATATTAAAATACAATTAAAATTAACGTACACGTCAAATGTTTGTTGGTTATAGGGCGGTCTAGAACAATCTCCTTTAAAAACAATACTTTTAAATAAGAGAAATATTACCAGTATTAATTTGCTTAATAAACTTTACTGCTTCACACTTTAAAGTTAGTACGCTGATAAACTGAAGACATAGATTTTTACAATGTACTGACACAAACAAACACGTGGCGAATACGACGTGGGAGGCGTTCATTACGTTTCAACGTCAGAACTTTACATTTCATTGCATGCTGAACAACTCGGACCGCAGTCGTCGTAGATAAATGAGTTATGAAGTTATGACATCTCGAGCAACGTGACTAATTACAGTATTTGTAGCTAGAAGATTTGAAAACACTTTGTGTAATATCTCGGGCCGACTGATTATTTTTTCGCGATTACGAGTTTAGTCAGCAGAGGAGCTCGTGGCTAAGTAATAACAGCCGCACGGATTGACCCTTCAGGTTAAGCTACGCTTGCCGGGGTTGGTCTGTGGATGGGTGACCATCTTATGATATCGAGACTCCCCCGTGCCTCGGAGAGCACGCTAAGCCGTTGGTCCCGGCTGTCATTCGTGGATCTTTGACAGTCGTTACGGGTAGTCAGAAGCCCGAAAGTCTGACAGCCAGTCTTACCAAGGTTAGACTGGAAACCGACCCCAACATGGTTGGGAAAAGGCTAGGCAGATAGATAGACGAGTTTAGTCAAATGGAGAAAGTTGTTCACACATTCCATCGATTATCCTTTCACAAACACATCAGCGAGTACTTAAGGGGCGCGTTTCCGAAAGAGATGTGCAAGAATGCGTGACGGCGAATTCTCTTATAACTGACTAATAACAACAGTAGCTTAGCTCAAGCTATGAAAAAGCAATGATCCTATTGGTGGATTTTGCCACGCACACCGCGTAGCTACCTCACACATCTGGGGTGAAAATGAAGCCTAAAGGTTTCATAATAGGCGTCAGAAACTGCAAACCAGTTTATGCATGTAGTGATGTGTAGGCGGGGGCTGCAAAAAAGGGTGCCATTGTTTCACAAAGCACATCAGTAACGTGTCAACGGCACTCGGGCCACTGTTGCGAATTACGTCCTCCTACTTTTCGAGTGTAAAAGCTATAAGGTTTCAATAAGCTTATGCAATCTGTTTCAATATTAATTATATTTACTGGTAACTGTATAAAGGATCCCGTTATTAATAACCGTTCGGTCCACGCAATGGTTCCATTTAATTAATTCTGATGTTTTTGGAAACAGCTCTTTGACGATGAGTGCAGTGCAGGATTTACCCGGAACTATAAGTTATTAGATACAGTCCCAGTGAAAAAGTCTTTCAGAAAATTTTCCACTAGCCAGCTTATCTATTTATTAATAAGATCGATAGACCGATAGCGCCGGGCTATTTTTATGCCATAAGTTTATAAAATTCTAAAGTTGCTTGTTTCTTGTCTGCGGTTACTTACAGTCGTAGCTATAAAGCTTACTATTTCATTTTGTGTCACATCTGCCACTTGCATTTTCAGTACCTAATTAGATGGTTTGTGATTGATTCTTTTAATTCAAATCAAAACTGGCAAAAATAATTTAAAGTTTAAAATTATTATGGTATCATATTCAGGATTGCCAGCGAAGTGTGCAAACCCAGTTTGTGTTATCATCGTCCAGGGCAAACTGACATATGGTCAATAGTTAAACAAATCAAATAAAAAGATTTCGTGGATACAAATCATGGACTGTTACAGTGTTTTGTTACAAAATAATAATCAAACACACGTAAACTCTAATAACTTGCATTTTCTTTTGAGGGTATCACAGGTTGTTGTAAAAAAAAAATATGTAGGTATACACATCGTAGATGCATTTGACATAAAATATTTGAAACAACGGATATCAATACTTTAAAACGCGTAACCTATTTAACCTAACCTATTGTACATTTGTACATAATATTCTTTTTGACCTAGTTGGGCGACGTGTTAGGTACTTGTTAAATATTAAGTTTCTCATGGACAGAGATGACAAAAATGCCGTTCTACGGAACATCAAGCTATCCCAAACTGTCAAATATACGCAATTGGGTATTTGAAAGGGTAGTCATTAACGTTACCTTTTAGAATTATTATCAAAACGCGGAATTTGTACGTCATGGCGTCATTTGTATGAAATATGACGTGACGTCAAAGATTTTTTGCATCAAATGGAATTCTTATGCATTATAGCATTCAATGCAATTTTACAATGATATCTCCGCATAATATTTAATTCTGTATTCTGATGGAAGTTTTTAAAGACGAGCGGTCTTTTTTCTATTTGATTTCATATTTTATTTCTCACCGTGTCAAATAGTCAATCGAACATGAACCTTATTCATTTGACATAAAGTTGAAAATCTGTAGAAAGAATTTGACAGATTGGGATAGCTTGTTGTGCTGGCGACTGTACATCAGTTATTGCTTTTATCACGAACGTAAAATTTTCATCTCGTCTAATTTTCTTTTCGTCCAATACTGATGGAAAAGACATAATTATACTTAGGTTTCTACCTACGGAAGTACCTAGGATCTTTTTCTTTTCGTGTGGGTAGTGAATAGTGGTACCTAGGATGTATTACGTTGGGGAAATAATCCGAAAAAATAATATGAGAAACAGAAACCACTTTAATATTTTTGAAAGCACAACACCTAGCGCTATCGGTCTCCGACTCCTCAATAGATACAAAACTCGATATATTTAATTATCTGTTTATTTAAGCAGCCGAGTACCTCTCTTTTAGCAGTATTTTGCGATCACTATCCGTGTTACCAGGTGTTAGATTACAAGCGTAAATCGAATTAACTATATCCCATAAAATATCAGTATCAGCTATAACGCGGAGTGTCCGGTCAGTTGCATGATTAAGTAAAACGCTGGCCACCTGAGCTCACGGTCCAGGCACCGCATCCACCCACCCATCCCAGATTTAATACGGGCACGCTCTAGATACGTTTTTGCTTTTAATCATTTTATCCGTGAGCAAGGTAGTGCCTGCCGCCGCCAAGAAGAGCCAAAACAAACAGCACTGCTACCTATCTACCTTCTCTCGAAGCGTTTCATTGTATTTTCAAACTCTCGCACATAGAGTCGGCCTGGATAACGCTAGAGAGCTTAAATTCGCAAGATAAGGTGTAGTTAGCAGACTTGTAAAACACACTAAGTTTTATTTGTCTATCTTTTATACTTTGGTTTTTATGAATACCTATGTTAATTACAGCTATATCATGCCTGTCTAACTATTGACCCACTCATTAAAATCTCTAGGACTCCCCTCAAGTCCTAAAAACCTGAAAATGTGTGTATGCAGTCTAGGATTTACATACATTATCATTTGTAGGTCTTTCTTTACCAATCGTTACGGGTAGCTTACACCCGACAGTCTGACAACCAGACTTACAAGGGTTTTTGTATTACCCATTAAAGTTGTGGAGGTCAGATAGGCAGTAGCTCCATGCATCAGGTTAGACTGGAAGCCAAACCAAATATAGTTGTGAATAAGCTAAGCTAAGGAAAAAGGCTTAGAAGGCAAAGAGATATGTGTTCGATATACGAGCATCTTATGTGTTTACGGCGCTTTGTGAAAACCTTGCGCTAAAGGTAACTCTATAAACGCCGTAGGCCAACACCTATTTCTATTCTATGCATGGCACGAAAGGGAGGGACTTATACTTGGTTTTCGTTTAAAGCGTACGGAACAATGCTACCAACATAGAGCTCGGCATTCCGGCAACGCAGCGTCTAGAATCGGCCATTGCTAACAGAATTTGTGGCGCCCGCCGAAAGTGCGTTGAGGGCAAAACTTCTGTCCGTCAGTTTCTGTACATCATTTCAGTTGTTTTGCGAACAAAGCCATGACACACTTGGTTTGTATAGAAAGTGTTGACAATAAGCGTGGTCTGCGATTATCAAAGATGGCGATGATTTGATAGAATCGAAACAAATGTTTCGGCAGTATTGAGTAACAAGTGACCGCTGATTTCAATTACGATACTACCATAAGAAAGACATGTTTTATAAACACAGTTCATTACAATAGCTAAGCCATGAATAGCTACTATTAAAAACATTTTCATTTCGCTCAAGAGATTTTGCTCTAACGTGGAGTTGTGATTTCTAGAGAATAGCTATCGTCGATATTTATGACCTAGTTTTATGATCAGACCATGCTGGAGTGTCCTATGTGCCCGTTCACCTGCACCTCGAATGGCCTAAGATCTAGTTTCATTCGCTTCTTGAACGCGAAAAATCGCTGGATAAAGAAGCATGTTCTATGTGGAGTATTAATTGGATGTCTTTTCGCTGAGAGCGCATCTCTTCATAATATAAAACAAAGTGACTTCCAGTCGCCTTTTTTTTGACGCTGGGAAATCATCAAATGACCCCTCCTGCTTTGGGTGGAGCGGAAAAGAATGTCAGAGTCTTACTAACTAAAACCTATCCAAGTTCCTTCCTTAGCCCTTTGTGGTCCTTCGGCCCTCACGGGCCTCTACAATAGTGCAGTCAGTGCTGCTAGTTGCCCTGTCCATATGTATGCTTACACCTTTTAAACTACAGACTACTTTTAAACGGATTTTAATGCGACTTTCATCAATAGATAGAGTGATTCAAGAAGGAGGTTTATACATACAGTTTAGTTAGTTTTCACTCGCCAATTAACTCCTAATGGCGCTAGACTTCGGCGAAAATGGCTTTTGCTTTATTCATAATAACTAAAATCCTGACGTTACACAATAACACAGTGCAATTTACAGTGAATACGAAACCGAAGCATACCCACCATTTTAATGGTCTTATTTACAGTAATTAACATTGCGCCCAGAGGTATCTAACCGCAACGTGTGTACAGGGCTTCAAGTCTGCTATTACAATAGTGCCAGAATGGTCTATCATTAATTTCATAATATTGTTGATTTTGACAAGTTTGGTAATCTACTGAAATAATGGTGTCATTATGACTTTCCGATGTTTAACCACTGACACTCCATTGGAAGAAATGGCATAGAATGGTCATCTCGTACATAATGACAAACGAGTGACTGAGTTAGGCGGTAATAAGCTAAAACTTTGACAGTTCCTTTGATCAGTGACTTTGAACGTCATAGTGCAGTCATTGCTTATTCGTTACGAGGGTCTTGACGCAGAACGTCACTTTCGCAGAATGTCATCGTGGCAAATTTGGTCACTTTCGCAAAATGTCACTTTCGCAAAACGTCAATTTCGCAGAATGTCATTCAAGCCATTTTTTCTTGACCTAGTGCTAACACTGCAGAATCGGGTAAGTAATTTATTAAAAATATACAAAATTCATCAATGAAATTTTTATTACACAGTTAACTACATACATACATTGTAAGTACTTATAATCATTGTCCGGTTACCAAAAACATGCAGTCAGTATTTATTTTTTATATTTAGGAAAAAAACAACCAACTTTTGACGAAATTTGACGGCCAATCATTGAGAGATTACATTAAATTTTTTGCAAGTCATAAAATACGAGATACACAAATAATTAAAACTTTTCATCAAATAATAATCAAGTGTAATATGAAGCTTTTAAGACAAAATGTTTTCACGAGGTCTAACAACTCGTTAATATAATGTTTGTAAAGTAAATTATCTTAACTTGTAAGTTTTAAACTTAATATTTATAATAAACTAGCCTCTGCCCGCAGCTTGGCCCGCGTGGATGACGGAAATTGCATGTTATTATACATATAAACTTTTTCGACTGTTTCCGTACGGCTACATAATAATGGCGGTATTCATATACATACGTACAAGAATTACTAAATAAGTACTATTTTAAAGTATTGTATCACTACATAGTATAAAGCAAAGTCGCTTCCCGCGTCTGTCCTAATGTTTGTATGTATGTATGCTTAGATCTTTAAAACTACACAACGGATTTTTCTTAATAGATAGAGTGATTCAAGAGGAGGGTTTAAGGCATGCAGTCAGTCTGCATATTTTTGGTAACCGGACAATGATTATAAGTACTTACAATGTATGTATGTAAGTTAACTGTGTAATAAAAATTTCATTGATGAATTTTGTATATTTTTAATAAATTACTTACCGATTCTGAAGTGTTAGCACTAGGTCACTCCTCCAGGAAAAAATGGCTTGAATGACATTCTACGAAAATGACGTTTTGCGGAAGTGACTTTGTGCGAAAATGACGTTTTGAGAAAATGACCTATTGCGAAAATGACGTTTTGCGAAAGTGACCAAAGGAGAAACCCATTTTTGGGCCTAGCCGTTACACGATTCAAATATGTACCAAAAAAATCTACTGTTCTGCCTAATTAACCCATATAAATCTTAGCCTCAATTACAATGGCCAAGTGTAAAAAAAAGTATATTTTTATTTTTTTGTTTTAAACAACCTTTGTAAACCATAACAGCACCTTATTTCATTCTACGTCACTTACTTTGCAAACACTGACATTAAACAATAGAGCGTACCCTAAGAATGTAATCGATTTAGCGGATATCGATAATTACAAATTAAAAGTTATTTAATAATACTCCATTATTTTAGTATAATTGCTTTTTAGATATTGAAATCATTGTAAAATAAAAAAATCTAGAATATAAATATTTTGAAACGTAAGCACGATTAAAAAAACATTAAAGGAAAAAAATAATCAAAAAATCGATTGCAACGCGGATTGCGCATGGATTGCACTAGTAGACGGCAAATGTCAATGTCAACGTCTGTCAATTGTCATTGTTATGATTAGTAGTGTCATTACTGTCATTCGCTTTTCGTATCTTTGCGCAAGTGAATGTGTTTTTCGAATTGTCGAGATTTATTACAATATTAAACCTCTGCCGACTGCTCGAATACTGGACTCTGAAATTGATTGCCTTCTGACTGACCCTCGCTTGAATATTGGACACCGTAGCCTGCCATTCCTGCTGACCTGTGCTGGAAAACCGGATCTGGATATTGCTCTCCTGACGACTGGTTAATTAGGTATCATGAGCTTGTGCATTAATTGTGGAATAGCAACGGACCACTGCAACACAATAGGAAGGCGAAGATTGGAAGATGAAGTGATTAGTATGCGATAATTCTATAACGTAACATTTTTGTAAGCATGTAAAATCACCAATCTGCACGGAACCTGCATATTTAATCACGGCCTATTCCTTCTCTCAGAGAGGAGTCCTGTGTCCTTGCAGTGGGAATGTAATAAAGCCACTTATGTTTAGGTACCTAAATGTACCACTCAGATGCTTATTGCTAAATGCTAGTGCTAGAACTAATAGTGAAATGATAAATGTTTGCTTTAGGTAAACGAAAATGACTTTATCTGTCAAGTTTGCTGGAATCATGCTGTATCTCTTGATGGAAATAGACCAGAAAAGAGTGAACATACCGGCGAGTGTGTATTCACTGTGGACGTTCTCTTCGTTCGTTCGGCACCAGTGTAATGAGTTACCTCCTGCACAATTCCTAGATACTGTTTTATTATATTATGATAATCCTAACAAAGAAGGTGATAAATAAAACCCTATCTCAATAACACGGTTTTTATTTAAATAAACCTATTGTTGCAATCTCAGTTTACTGTGGTTTGAGAAAGTATCAAATCCCCTGGTAGTAGGTAAATACAATGTTTAAAAATGCAACCCATTAGTGATGTAAGTGGGCCTTATATAGCAAACATAATTTTTAGCTGAGGTTTTCATTAATATTATTTCTGAATTCACCGCTTTTGTTAAAAAAAATAACCTAACTTGTAAACATTTTCTGATTTTACCAATTTGGCCATTGCTGAGAGACGTGAAAATTGGGCTCGTGAAATCTTCCTAGGTGCTCTACTTTATGGCAAAATTTCAGCTCTGTAACGCCAGGCCCAAGTTTCTATGGAGTTTGGATTTCTCCTTTGCCACGATGACATTCTGCGAAAGTGACGTTCTGCGTCAAGACCGTTACGAGTATTGTGTTTGTGGAATTTACTGAATGGAAAAGGATTCAGTAAGGGGGTTAATTGAAGAACTCATTCCCCTTATGGCCAGACTGCGTCGATAGCGTATCAGCAGAAATGAAGGTGAGAAAACTGACTTTGACATTGATTTATTATTCTATAGCTATAAACACGAAATATGTTGATTAATGTGATATTTTTTATTGCAGATTCTAATAGCACTTGTATTTTATGCATCAGGGTCCTACCAAAATTTAATTGGACAGAGTGCCCTCCATAATGTTTCGCAAATTACTGTATCAAGAGCAATTAATGAAGTTACAAGGCATTCAATAAAATATACCACAAATATGTATATTAAATGGCCGACACAATGTAAGGAGCCACTAGAAATAAAAACAGATAAAAAGTCAGCAAGCAGTTATGTGACATTTGACTTTGACAGCTAAACAGATAAAATATTATGATCGACCATTATGATTTTGCAGATTACGAACTTTAAGCAAAATGACAAAGGGATCGTGTTGGAAATGGAATGACGAATTTATAAAAAAAAAAGCAGACTTGGGGCCCAGGTGTATACAGGGGCGATTTTTAAGATAGGGCTGCAACGGCAGGTACTTTTAGAGTATCAGATATGGGACAACGCTCTTGGAGACTTTCCCTAATCTTTTGAGAAACTTTGAACTGCATTCGCATTTTGGTCAGAATAACAGCTCAGAAATCGGAAAGAATACATAACAAAACATGATTAGCCTATAATATTCCCACTGCTGGGACACAGGCCTCGTCTCTGTATGAGGGAGTGGGCCGTACCCCAAAGCGGTCGCAGTCCCGGGTTGGTACCAACCATCACGCACTGGGACCGCGTGCAGAATTTAGACATTTTATTACTTACGACCACCGGTCGTAAGTAATAAAATGTCTAAATTCTGTTCTCAAAGCAAATAAAATTAAGAAATGGACATGACATCAAGATCCCGACTTCAGCCGTCGGACAGCAGCTCACCAAACACATTTTTCGGTCGGAAAATCGTCAGTCTCTATAGAGGGTTATAAATTTTCCACCCGTTCCTCGCATCTCAAAAATAGCTTGTATAAAAGATTATATCCAGCTGCCATATGCAGGATATTGTCAAAGGCTTTTTCAAAGCGCCATGACAGAATATTGAGGGGCAAAGATTCGCTGTCAAAGCACTATAGTCAGTGCAGCAATCACGATATGCTAAAATGTATGTTAATGCAATTTTCCTGCCAAAGCGCACTGTCGGACGCGCACGTGGTGAGAAATATGCTTATTTGCTGCTTCGTTGGACACATACTCGTCTTAAGCAGAGTATGACACTATTAAAAATGTTACATGATATTTCTCGCGTGGTATTTCAAAGAGGAAAAATCATAGATAAAAAGTTCGTTGGAAAACTGAGAACGAAGACAAAACTTTCAAGTGATTCCAATGAATTCAAACGATAAACGTCTTAAACTAAGAGAACTTGATTATTGACCAGTGTGACACATTACGTCAATTTGAGGTGATTGCGTATTACACCCATTTTTGGAAAGTGTCTTATTTAGATTCTATAGTGCTAATGAACCGCTGATAATTTCACAAAATATTATTCAATCGTTATAGTGCCAAACAATACATTAAAATTTTTCATTTTCAAATTTCGCGCGAAAAATCTGGACGCAGTGGACGCCATATTACTCTGTAGTCATGACGTCAGTTGGCTGTGTAAACAAATGCAGTGATATTTTGTATGTTATGTTAATTGTTAATATTTTCAAACTGAATTTTTCGACTTATCGTTGGTGTGCTGTTCCTGAATGCAAGCATACTTGCGTAAAACATCGGACAAATTGTGGATTCAAGTGCTAACCGATATAAATATGAGAAAACTTCTTTCAAAGTTGCGAGAAGGGATCCTGAACTATTATTTGAAAAACTCGAACTGCCCCTCTCCGTTTGTACTTTTGTGAAGATCATTTTGAAGTAAGAATGTAATATGCATTACCTATCTAAAATATCTTTCACAATAGCTTACATGAAACTGTACCTATATTTTTGGATTGAAGTTCGTATTTGAAGGTTATAGAAATGAGAAGTAAGAGTGTGTAGGTCAGGGGGTCCTTCACTTGTGTACTGTGTTTTGTAGGGATTTCTTATGCTATAAAATACAAACACAGGGCAATAGTTATTTTAATTATACTTACTTTTAATATTACTTATTTTAATTATACTTTGAAACGAATACATCTGTCAAGCCACACGGCTACTGACGTAGCCTCTCTTTTCTTTTATGAAAACCTTATCAAACTATTCTATTAATTTCAAAGGTTGAATGCTGTCAGTTATTTACCAGCCAAGTTCAACATAAGGTTTCACTTAGGCTCTACAGTACCGACCATCAATGACTTTTTCTTGGTAAAATTGTGCTGTCTCCTTTTATAAAACCGTCCTCCACCGTACGTAGCCAACTTAATTTTTATTGACAAATTAATTATTAATATAAAGACTTTATAGATTAAAGGTACGCAGAAAGTTAACAGTGAACACTTCTAAGTTTACATAGCCGTATGACGTAATAACATGGCGACTACTATTTAAAAGGTGTTATGATACAGATTAAAAAAGCTGTATCCTTTGATTTGAATTTTAAAATTTAATTTAATATTTTATGAACTAAAACTAACGTGTTCCGACTGCTTCTTGCGTAAGCTATCTCAATAATACAGTGAAACTTGGTTAAGTGGGACCTGGATAAGTGAGAAACCTCCATAATTGGAACTCATGCTGAGGTCCCAACACTTTGGCACTAAATTGCCTCTGTTAGTGAGACGAAGCAAACCTCTATATCTGGGATTTGTTCCTTCCATTTTATCGTCATAGTTACCGACTGCGAGTGAATTTTATATGCATTTAACCTCTTAATAATAAAGATAAAAAATTATGTATAATATTTACATAATACTTTATTTTATTTAATACTCGCACCTCTATAACTGAAATAACCTGTATTCTGACCTCTAAATGAGACAGAAATTTATTTATACCTAGATATCTGAGACACTGGGTAAGTGGTATACCTCTATAAGTGAGACAAATTTGGAGGTCCCTTGATGTCTTACTTAACCAGGTTTCACTGTATATGTTTATATTAATTTATTCTCGTATAGAGTAATATTATATGTATATTATACTATGAACCTTGCATTTCCCTTAGGCTGTGCTTAGTCCGCCTGTGTATGTTTTTTATTTCTCCACTCAATTTGTCACAAAATAATGAGCATGGACCATCCAACATCTCTTATAGCAGCATTATTTTATTATTCCTTCAGTGTGTGAAAGAGATGAACCTATACAGGAGGTAAAGTTTCATTTCTTACCTAATGTGAAGCAATAAAAAATAACACTGTTATAAGAGGTGGTGGTCAACCCTCAGAAGTATTCATCCTTCAGAGTTAATAAGTTAGTAATATTATTAGTAAAGCATTGCAAAAATAGTTATGTATAAAACGATTCTTTTCCGGATTCGGCTATCAAACGATCGTGTTATTACTTGGAAATAGTAGATAAGAGATTAAATTTGAAAAAAAATAATATTGTTATCACAATTTAACGTACATCGGTACCTAATTAAAAACATAATTACGTACTGGCACACACACCATGACTTTTACACAGAATACAAAAGAGGAATCCCTGTTTCGTATTCCGAGTACAACGAAATTGGTATGAATTTTTCTAGGTAATCGAAACAGCACCGTTACATACGTAAAGAAATTAATTTTTCCAACTGGTCTTATATCCACTTCAACAGACGTGAACTTTGTGCCAGCGTAAGGTGATTTTCGATCTCGACTCGAACAGTACTATTGAAAAAGGAACTGAACTGAACTTTACATGTAGGTATCAGAGTTGTTTTTTCGTTAAACAAATTTTATTTACATATTTAGAAACTAAATCACAAATAAAGTATAGAACATCAAACAGTATTATGCTTTGTAACGAATTAATAAAATAAAACATACCTTTTTCTCAAGCCCGAGCAGAATCGCGAAGCCGAGAATAAAGATGATGGTGGTAGACTTCGTCATGGTGTACAAGGATATCGTGACCAGCTCGAGGCCCCAGTTAGAGAAGCCGACATCAATCCCGCTGGCCAATCCGGTCGGCCCAACTGATTTGAGGCACGTCATGAAAGGCAGCACCAACTGAGGAGTGCCCGTGGCAAGATGGCGGACCTGCCTCACGACGACTGACAGGACCCACTTCACTACGAGGTGGTACATCACCACTGTGAGTGGGAACTTGAAGTCCTGGAAATAAGAAGATGGGTTAGTAGCACAGCTTTTGGCAATATTGATCACTGGCTTCTGCGCGAGACTTCGAGCACCGTCGCATCGTGTCGGTCGCCCACGCTCAGGTCGTTTTCGTTTAGCGTTCGTTCTGACTTTATTTCGTTTTACTTGGCTCCTAAGTGCCGTAGCGTGATATTATTTAACCTAGAATAGGCTCAAGAATTTAACTGCGAAAAGATAATAACAAACTTTTCAGGCGTATTATTAGTATACAGTGTGTTAGGTTAAACGGGAGTCATACTTTCAGGGGGAACAACTTAGACTATGGGACCACAAAAAATCAGCTGTTCAGTACATTTATGTTCGCATAATTCGTCAAAATGTGTGGAACAGCCGATTTTTTTTTTCATATTTCAGAGTTGGTGCCATGGACAAAGTTGTTCATTTGCATAAGTTCTACCTCTATTTCTATATCTAACCTAACCTAACTAACTGTAAGTAGATAGATAGATACCGCATAAAGGTATCCCGAATACATAATACTTTAAAGATAATTCTCTTTGTATTTTACTACAAAGAATCTAATTAAATTTAAATTGTGATAATGAAATTAGTTCGATAGAAGCTGCCTTTGACTTGTTAATTTTCCGCTGTTATGATCACTTTGTAGCGCACAAAGAAATTATCAGAAACACAAAGCGCGTTAATGATTATTTTTACATTACGTTAACTGTAAACTAAATTTAATGTTGCAATTGTTTAATTTAGAATTAGAATCGTCAGCATGTCGCTAGTAACACTGCAACATTCTATGTAACCTTTACGTTTAAAGATGTCAAATGATACTCGAAAGTCATATAAAAAGTTTTAAACGTAAAAGTGATTTTCGTTATCTATAGTCTTAATTTTATAGTGAGTACACAAGCCATCCTCATGCCATCATTTTAAATAATATAGCATAACATTAGCTAAGAAAATGGCAAAATAAAACTTAAGCAACATAAAATAAACATCGGCAGCCAAACAATTAAGGGTTGATTCTCCAATAGTCAGATAAATCTTAAGAATAAATATGACTGTTTGACATAATTATATTCCATACTAAAGCTTTGACAGCTTGCAATATTTATTCTTCAAATAAAAAACATCTTACTATTGAAAAGTCAGCCCTTAAAGAAGCATTATTGACGTCATTTAAAGAATCCGGGAAATTAATTCTATTCTATTTTTGTAACAGCAAGCAAAGCCAATGTCGACCAGAGGGTTGTATCCCATAGCATTAACTCCGCCTTTGTACCTTAACCCATTGAAGGACAGTGAACGAGACACAATAGAAGTTTTATTGTTATTACGTCTATAAGCGTTCACTGTCCCTCAAAGTGTTAATTGTGTGCTAAAACTCGCGCGCACATTGCCACTCGTCGCATCGCCCTGTGGAGACGCGTTCATAGATAGTGTATAGAAATACGTGGCACGACAATATTATCGCCGCGATTCTCTCGCTCGTGGAGATAGCCCCTTTGGAGTAGTTTTTTGAAAACCCTCAGAAATTTTATGGTTTTATGTATAAATAAATACTGAGTTTCAAATTAATCGGACCGTGCGTTAGGGTCCGTGCGTAGGTTAGGGTTTTTTGACACCCCATAATACCCCTTTGGAGGACAGTTTAGAAAAACTAAAAATGACAAACTTTATAATTTACTTAGGGCTTAGGGCTGACTTTTCAATAGTCAGATAACTTCTATTGGAGGAATAATATGACACTTTGACAGCTTTAACATGGAAAATATCGGGGGCCTGCGGACGGTGAGTAATGGGTAGCTCACCGTCCGTCTACTCTCTAAGCACGAAGTCTGTCGTTTCGCCCTTCGTTGCGGGCATTTCCTACTTCCCCCTTATCACCTTCGGACATATGATTCGTTCCCGAACGAAGAATGAATTATCAAACGACTTGACATTTGTACCGTGTTTTTGCCCGTCCAAAAAATTCAACTTGGCAGTTGCTTCGACAGAGCGCTATGTCAGTTTATACGACATGGAAATAGTTGTCGTGCTATTGACGAAAATCCCTTGTTCACTTTAGGACAAATTCGCTTTAAGGCAGATTCGCTTTGCTGCAGATTCGCCTTACGGAAATTCGCCTGACGGCAAAAATTGTACAGTCGCGGTGTAATGGTTTCTAAGTAAATTTCATTGATATATCACTTATTTGGTGTAACAATGACGTAATTACACTTTTATTAATAAACAAGCTTAATATGTCAAAATGTGCGGAAAGACTATTATTTACATCGAGACATCGACCCAATTGAATTTATTGAACTAACTTTTTAAATCACTACGACGCTAATAAGTCCCTTCAAAATGCCATACCTTTAATAGAAACCTTTGATTGGATCGCCTGTAAAATTACTAAAAGTGTCATTACGTCATTATTGCACCATAGTAATTAGGTATGTTATTCTATTCGTAAAATCAAATATAAGTATGATTTTTTGTTACATGTTTAATTATTAGTAATTCGAAAGGTATATCGCGTTCACTGTACTGCTGCTGTAAGGCAAATCTGTCGTAAAGCGAATCTGTCCTAAAGCGAACAAAGATCGGCTACGATATTTACGCCAAAACTAAAGTATTCCCGACGTCGAGTTCATAGGAAACTATACGATAAACTCGGGAATTATTCGAGGACCTGTGTGAGGACGTAATACCTCTTTTACCTCACAAATACGACGAAGTGGTGTTGATCCAAGAATGAAGGATATACATATTAAACATTCTGCAACTTATTGACCTGTATTACCAATCCGTTTACCTACTGTTGTTTTTGTTTCCTTTTAGATACTCGCTGCTCTTAATTTTTATGCCCGAGGGAGCTACCAAGGTGCAGTGGGCCTAAGCAGTAATGTGCCAATGGCACAACAGACAGTGTCGCGCGGTGAGCTGCATGTCACAAATGCACTCAACAGCCCTCAATTTTTCAAAAATATAGTAAGGGTTCCACAGAATTTTACTGAGAGGCACCTTATAAAGAGACAGTGTTGGGGACGAGACGCTATCTAGGTAACGTGGCGCAAGTACTGAATGGAGCGCTACTAATAATGAAGTGCATTGAGTCGAACGTTTATAGTGAAATGAACATTTCTGATTGGATTCTAATTAAGTCTTGCTATGCTGTACTAATTAGTTTATATTTGTTGAATTCATCTTAGATTTTTATTAGAATATAAGTTATTATATAAGTCAATAAGACTACTTTTATAAGAATTTAAGAGAATTTCTGAATGTATACGGAAATTACGTAACATGAGACCAGGGCTTTTTGTTTATGTGAATATTTTAATAATTTGGGGTTTATGGGGAAAAGAAATAGCAAAATAAAGTAAAGGGTTCGGAAGTTATAAGCGAAAATTCACAAAATTTTGATGTTTCAGACAATTTTACATTATGTAAATACGATTAATATTGACGTTGAATATTAATTAGGAATGTATAAGGTATATTATAAAAAATTTAACATTTAAATGAAATAACAAATAAATAAAGGGCTTCAAAGGTGTCGGCAATAGCAGACATAGCATGCGAAAGAATTACAAAGATTATAGACTACGCTAAGGTAAAAGTGGCGCGTAAGTCTCGCCTCTGTCCATTTGGACAATAACTACGACCTATGCTTTGACGAGTGTTTATACCTATACTAAAAGACTAAAATCACCTCTGTTCATTTGGACAATAACTACGACGTTTGCTTTGAAAAGTGTTTATAGCTATACTAAAAGACTGAAATCGCTCTAATAAGCTGTATGTAAATACAGACTTTATAACAAATATGGTCTGCCAAGCGTAGTTGACTGCACTCATGTACCGTCGTCGGTGAAACCAACATTAACCTACGCTACTTTTGGTATCGTTTTACCCAGTAACTGGATAGTGGAGGTCAGATAGCCAGTCGCTCCATGTAACATTCATCTGTATCCGGTTAGACTGGAAGCCGACCCCAACATAGTTGAGAAAAGGCTGAGCAGATGATGGTGAAGATCGTAGGTATAAAATATCAAAATATAAATTAGATGCATCTACTTCAAATAAATTATTTGACTTTGACAAAACGTATTTTATTCTATTAAGCACCAAGCTAATCCGAATAAAATGAACACTAGACAATATACTGTAACAATCAAAACATAGATTTCCTTTTATTCTAGTGTAACCTAATCTTCCGTTAATGATCGAGTTGAAAAAACAGAGACTTCAAGCGGCAAAACTGCGGAGGAGGAAATGAGGAGCTTGGGAAATAAAGGTTGCAACATTATGAACAAAGTTGCAATTATAGGCGGATAGTTTGGTCAGCATCTTAATCAGTATGAAGATGTATGAAACTTCGATCGTTACAATGTGTGATAGAAGCCATACCTACTATCGGCCGATAGAAAGTCTGTAGTCTGCGGGGGCTCATCGCCTGCGTCGTCCTATTGCAGAGCAAAGGCCTCTGATTTCCAGGAATGTGTTGGAAATATTGTAGTAGAAAGTAAATTAAAATTTTCAGCTTTGACATTTCATTTATAAATTAGTGTCAAAAAGAGAAAAGGCAAAGGTATCAACAGGTTAATGTCACTTTACGGACCAAAAATGGTAAAATAATTCAATTTTATATTTAGACACTGGCGAACGGAATTGTCGGACGGGCCCGTTGCTTCGTTGACGGAGTTAGGGAGTTGACCCCCAGGCTCGTGCCGGACGACACGAACGTGTTTCACGCGCGCCTCAAAGAGATGTAGCAGTATGAAGGGGCCCGTTAGGGCCGAAGCCTGTCGGGTAACAGGGATTCTACGAAAGGGTTACCGCTACCCCGGAACATAAAGGGCTTAGGAAGGAACATGGATGGGTTTTAGTCAGTATGAGCCTGACCTTTCCTTCCGCTCACCCAAAGCTAGAGGAGTCATCGACCTCAAAAAAAATCGTAGAAAATGTATCAAACGGCCATTGTTGTTCCTCAGATAAAAGTTAGGCGTTGAATGAAAATCGGAAAAGTATCAAGTTTATTAACTTAAGGCATAAGATTTTCCGTACAAACTTTCATCCCCTATTATACTACCTCAGGAGTAAAATTTCAAAACTCCTTCCTCATTTCTTGTCTACATTATAAATTTATTTGTGCTAACAGATTTTCCATTACAGTCATACGCTTAACAGTAATTCAACAGTCATACGCTTATCTCACAGCACTCCAAACATACTGACAAGATCTTTTTCCATTCATCCGCGAACACATCACAGTCCGGCTTAGCATCCAAGAGAGCGTTGAGCGAAGAAAGTTTGCGAGGGACAGGAGAATGGGCTGGAGTGTCGGTTCGATCTGTAGCTTCTGTTACGGCTATAATTTATAAAGGGTTCACAGAGGTTCTGTGAACAATTTCAGCTTTCCAGGTGTTGGTGAGTCAGTCAAGTCTGTCTGACTTTTCTTTTTATTTACATAAATAAATAGGAGAATTTAGATAACAAGCAGTAATAGCCTGCCTAGCCTGGTAGTGTAAGTCCAAGGTCTCGAGTTCGAACCCAAGACGCACCTCGGATTTTTAGGATTTATGTGCGTATTTTATAATTATCGTGAGGAAATCGGCATGCCTGAGAAATTTTACTTCACAAAAGTATCTGACGCTAAGGGTCAGCATAAAAACTCAGACACTGGTGTCTGAGTTTTTAACCTGGGTTAGTCACTAACCACGCGAAGAAGAAGACGAATAGGAGAATCAAAATCTACCCTTTAACAAGTCATGTAGACGTGCCTTTATACGTGTAGTTCAGCTAGCTTTCGCTTGCGTGCTAGTATCTACATTGCACCCGCGCGAAACCATGGTGGGTGTACTATAATTTTTCCCTGAAGATGTGAAAGTCTGGAACAAATATCATCCTGTATTTTGTGTTGGGCCCTGTATTTTGTGTTGGGCGTTGACAACTGCGCTATAGTATACTTTTCCAGCTGTTTTCGTGGGTTTTGTTAAGTTATACCTAAATGATGCTAAAATAAACTTTTTTTACTTATGATGAATGGATGTCTAGCCATCGCTGAACGGGTCCGGGCCCGGTAAATAAATAATCAAACAAGTAAGTACATTATCCTTTTTTTAATATAGTATACACTTTCTGTATTGTTCTTTGTATTATATATAAATTACAGATCATTGTTAATTATCATTATAATGATAGTTAGTGGCACGGTGGTATTTATTACATCAGTATTTATACGTGATTACTTTAGTAGGTACTACCTTCGAAAACATGATTGACTAAATTACAGACAGGCAGACATGTCGTGAGCCACTCTTATTTACGATCTTGCATGCATGTATTATTTTAATTCTGTATGTATACACATGTTTATGCAAATAAAATTTCTTATTCTTATTCGTATCTTTAAAAAGTAAACGTTTTTCTGTAAATAATCACTATCTCTTTGCCTGACTGTACAAATGGCACTGAATTGGTAGTAAAACATCTGGTATTATTCTTCGGGCCGAGCGGGCCCGGACCCCGCTCAACCAAGACATCATCTATGCTGTCACCGAAGCGTTAGAAATTAACAAGTATGTAGGAAGTAAATCCTAAACTGGCTTGTGTAATGAGCACAACTGCTATCGATTAACTGTCGTTAATCACTCTGAATAATTATTTCATCATTTGTGGCATTCCTCTATAAATCTATAGTATTCACTATATTCCGCACAGGTATGCAGTTCAACTAAAAATCTCAAAGCTAAAGAATGAATAGTTAGTATTTTTTCTTTTTTTTCCATAGGCTTTGTGCCGATGCCAAAAATTCTGCCTACATATCTGGCTGTTGTAACACAAAGGTGGGTATTGAATAGGATATCCCGTAAGCAAAGATGACAATTGGTTATCTTTTATTTGACTCTTTTAGGGGTTCATAAAAAAAAAAAACTTTCTTTAGTGATTACGTTTGGTATTTAAGGAACTTTAATGCTTAATTTTTAATTTCCAGACCCATGAGAAACCGTTGGGCTATACGTTGTCTGTCAGTGGATTTAAGATTTGTATTATGTAGCTAAATACACAGTGATTTTTTTAAATCACTGTGAACCTTTCAGGGCGTGAAAGTACCCATGACTATGAGTAACTTTGACTATCTGACTAACTCTGAAATATCGAAAAGAAACGCATTTTTCATACAATCATCAGATATTTATAATCATGAGTACTCTCAACTCCTGAAAGGTTAACAGTGAATTAAAAATCACCGTGTATAATGCCCATTGTCAGTTAGATAATTGATGCATACAATTTTTGTTAAAAAAAAATACTCCAAATATCGCTTGTAAAAGTGAAACAATGCTCTCGTAACTGTCGTTTCAGTATTATTCGAGGCCCGACTGCCTTGAACACGCGCACGATTATTAATTTGCTTTCTCAAAGTAACTAAACGACTGATGACGTATTAGAATAATCTAATGGTTTACATTTATGCCGTTTTGGGCTTGCTTTAAATGACATTGTTTCATCTTGGATGTTGCCACGTTGGTTGTAAGTGCTACCGTGAGCATGAAGTTCTGGATTCGATTACCAGGTTGAGGTTGCCTTATTAAATCTCTCAATAGCAGCCCGCCGGCTAGCTCCGTTGAATGGGACACAAAATGAGGGTGTAGTGTAGGTACACTTCTGTTTAACCCATCGGGGTTACAGACGTCATGTTAGGGTTTGGATATTGAATACTCCTTCAGCTAGCAGTAGCCGCTCAACTTCGGCGCTGAGTCAGCATAAGGGTGCGTCGGTACTGTCAGGTTAGGGAACGAACATCATGCCTGGTAGAAAATGACTCGGATTTCAATCGATAATTCAAGCGAATGTAGAATTAATTTCAAGATCGAATGTGTAGCGATAGTTCTAAGAAAACTTCAGATATGTGATAGACAGGTAAAAGTGAGCACGTCCCCTTGTGAAAATTCAATATTGCTTATAGATTATATTTCTTATGTAACGTGTAACCCATTTCGATTCCGGTACTAAACTAGGCTATCGTGTACATCACGTTTTACAGTGTAAACATGCAAAGGCTGATCGGCAGCTTTGTACAGCCTAGACTTAAGTCTGACTCCCACCAGAGACCCTATGAAATCGAGTGGTCTAGTAAGAAGCAGAGCCGAAAAAACTCCTTTTTATCTGAGATAGAACTAGCTTCATCTCTCTGACTGACCGACCCCTTGACAATTCAAAAGTGCCTGTAATTGGTTTATTTGAAATAAATGCTTTGAGTTTGAGTTTGAGATATATCGCGATCATATTTCATAACGCATCCAGCCACGCCAATCGTTTGGTCCCATTATTAGGTAAATTTATCTTCGCGTTGCTAAACTTTAAATACACTGGTCAATCCATACTCTTGACTGCAGTACATTTATATACCACAGGGGGGGGCGTTAATAAATTGCATTACAGTCACCAGTGGTCATGCAATTGTGGTCTTTGAATTAAGTGACCGTTTCCTTCGTCTAAGTCTGACTGACAGGCTAAGCGATGATTTTCTTCCATAGAAGTCAACAAGTCTATTTACGACTGGTGTTGTAACAAGGAAAGTTACATAGTTTTCATGAGACTCATCAGTTCTTTTATTTTAAAGATGGGATATTATCAAATGACTCCTCCCTTGGTGGAGCGGAAGGAAGTGTCAGCTCTCAGTGACTAAAACCCATCCATGTTTCTTCGCCCTTTGTATTCGGGGGCTGCGGTAACCCTTTCTGTCAATACCGCTAACTCGGCAGGCATCGGTCCTAACGGGCCTTTTTACTGATGCATGTCAGCATCAGTAAAGAGGCTCTTTGTGCGCGTGTCACACGAACGCACCGTTCGGCACGGGACTCGTCAGTCCTGAATGCCTCGCTCTAATATGGTTTCGAACAGAATGAAAGCTCGCCCAAAGCTGTGGCCAACCATTGTTCCCGGTACAGTCAGCCGAAAGTTTCATTGTAATTGTAGGACCCATCGTCCACGAAGCCAGTCTAATGTAACATGTTACATTGATACTACATGATATGAGTTTCATATGGTGATATGAGTATTAGATATTTCAATCTTTCTTAGTTTTTTTTTAGTGTGGTTAGTGACTAACTTGGTGCCGGAGTTTCTATCTTAGCCTCTTTCTTTTTTTTGAGGGTGGGAAATCATCAAATGCCTTCTCCCGCTCTGAGTGGAGCGGAAGGGAGTGTCAGACTTTTACGGACTCCATGTTCCTTCCTTAGCCTTTAATGTTCCGGGGTAGCGGTAACCTTTTCGGTCAATCCAGATTTGGTCTTAGCTTCACATGCTGTTGATAAATATCCCTCAGGCCGTTTCCTCACGATGTTTTCCGTTTTTCAATACATATATTATAAAAATAGACTAGCACTGCGCCCGGGTCTTCGCCCGCGTCGATTTTTTTTTAATATAGCTTTTGACAATAACAAATAACGAGGCTTTCTATTGGTAAAAGAATTTTCATAATCGGATCTGTAGATCCAGAGATTACCCCCTACAACCTCACATACTTTACCTCTTTATAATATTAGTTAGTATAGATATTTCAATGGCGGCGTTTCACGTATCACACGAGCTATAACTATCTGTTTACGATGCCGTATCGTAAAACGAGTTTTTTACGAAATTAATCGAACCTTTCCGAACGTATATATGGTTGAGTATAGTGCATATTAAACAATGTATGTAGCTCAAATACATTGTTCATAAATAAATATTATTGTAAACTGCAGTTCAATGTACCTAATCATAGAAAACATTTGAAGGTAATTTCATGACAACAACATTTCAAATTAAAAAGAATAAAACAAGTATTGTTTTCATGAACTACACATTTGTATGTATAATACTTACACCATATTTCTTTTTATGGATTGTGATGTTAATTTTTTTAGTGTTTTTGGTAGAATATTTAAATATGAAAGAAGTTTTGCCCCTGAACTCAGTTCCTTGTGGTCTTTATAATTGAAATCATAATTATTAAAATAATTAAATATATATTTATTTTCTGAAGGCATAATTCATTCCTAAATTATGAATAGGTATTCAAAAACAGCTATCTTTTAACAGCTGTCATGTGCCAACATAAATAGGCTGTTTATAAATTATTCAGTATAATGTTAGATACTTTATTACTAATAAATATTGATAACAAGCATTAAATTACAGAAATGATACAATTTTCAATTAAATTGTATAGTAAGTAAATTATTTCAACAAATACATTTATTTTTAATATAAAACATAATAATGCATTATTTTATAATTTATTATATTTTGTTATGAATGTAA
This sequence comes from Hyppa rectilinea, assembly GCA_951799385.1. Taxonomy (NCBI): domain Eukaryota; kingdom Metazoa; phylum Arthropoda; class Insecta; order Lepidoptera; family Noctuidae; genus Hyppa; species Hyppa rectilinea. Next base: position 28,044,343 of record OX637300.1, on the reverse strand, counting down.
ATATTTTATTGGAATAAGAAGTTATTTCCCTTAATTCAATAACAATTATTATATCTGAATGTTGAATTATTAAAAATTAAATAGCTATTACTAAAGTAATTACTCCCACTAATTAATATGTATAAGATTCAGTGAAAAAGTAGATGGTATGGTAAGTATACTGTATTCAGATTAAACTTGCATTTTTTTTTTATTTATATACAATACAATGTATTTTAGCTAAAGTTTACAGAGATACTGAATAATTTAACAGGATCTATGATTATGTTAATTATTATAATTTATTAGAATTCTTTGTTGTTATATATTATGTAGATATTATGTCCTGTTGGCAACTAATTATTGAGATTATTTTGAAGGTATAACCCATAAAAGTAAGTTAGGTTATTAATAAATCCATGATTGACTTGTCTTATAAAAAACAAATCATGAACAAAATACAATTATATTACACCTAAATTGGGTTTATATGGCTTAACAATTATTTTTGCCCTACTTATCAAATTTATCATAAACAAAACATACGGTGTCGTAACTACAACAAGGGGAAACCCAGCGTGAGATACTGCCATGCAAGATAAACAAGACAACAACAAGCAATCAAAATTATAATTCTAAACTACACATCGATCTTAACGAAAAATATGCCAAAGCACGCACAGCGGCAAAATAAAGTTCGAACATAGCAGGCAACATATAAACATTCGCGAAAAAAAAAGAAAACAGGAAAAATGTAAAGCAAACAGTATGAAACTGATAACAGAACAGCCTTACCGTCAGCAGCCATCTCTGGTAGAATGTGAGGCCGATAGACAGCGAGAAGTAGAGGAGAATCAGACCCAGGGAAATAATGCTCTTTTGGAGGCACGCATCAGACAATTTCGACTTCGGCTTGGTTGTAAACACGTCCTCATCAGCATCTGACTTCAAAGGCAGCTGTTCATATTTTGCGCCTGGCATGGTTAACACAGGACGACGAAACCGCTTTCAGAAAATCACTATTGCGCATATCAGCAAAGATTTTCGGTCGAAAGAATTTTAACAACTTTAAAACACGACTTGCTATAAAGTTTCCCGATTCCCGAATCGCTCGCGATGCGCTCCGTCTTACGTTGTACCACAGACTAACTGTCTATACTATGACGTTTACGAATTTACATTGATAACAGTGTTGCCGATAATGAAAACCAAGTGTCAATTTTTGTGGAAACTGACAAAAATGTTAAAACGTTTAAAATAATTAAACATTGTGAATATATTTCGTTTTCTAAAATGACACCATTTTTTAGGGTTTTCTGAAAATAAGACAAAAATATTATTTTCTCATTTTTCAAATATTTGTGATTTCTGCACGAAACATAAATGTTTGTGCAATGTCTTGTCTTTTGGTTGGTACTTGGTGGTTTCATCGATTTCTTCTTCATTCCCCTGTTTCGCTTTCGTAAACAAAAAGAAAGATAACACTCTGGTACTATAAGATGAACGTACTTGAAATGACGCATTATTTTGATAAATCCCGTAAATTTATCGCGTAAAGAGTAACGGTGTAGTGTTTTACTATATCATGTCCAAATTTTTTGTTTGACTTTGAGAACAAAGGTGATTGTTATTCAAGATGACTGATTCGAGTTCGTTTACGTCTCTTTTTGCTTTGGTGGACAGTCATTTATCGAAGTGTAATTTGAACGACAGCCCCAGCCAAGATGGACGAGTCGGATCGTTGCCAATGCCGATGTTAAATCTACCTCGAGGATTGTCTGACACTAGGCTCACATCTCCGCCACAAAGATTGCCTATCCCGTCATTTAGTTTGAGTGAGAGCCCCATTACCAATGTCCTCTCAGAGCAGCTGTCTAACATGCTCAAAGCAAAAGAGCTCAAAAAGCAACAAGAAATTGAACAAGAGAAACTACAAGAGGAGATGAGAAAGATGGCACTCGAGGAGCAAAACTGTGTCATTGATCTGATGAAGGCGGTACAAAAACCTGTGCAGAAAACTGTGCAACCAGAACCACAACACACACAGGAAGTCATGAGCCCCTGCAGTTCCTTTGAGTCACTGGTTTTGGACTATAAAGAGTATGTTAGCAACTCTCCAAACCGAGCAAGATCGCTAGAATCAATACCACCACCAGAGCCTGAGCCATTACTACCTATTAACACAGATATGTCATACATGCTGAATGAGAAAGTGAAGATGGGAAAGTCCTCATCCTTTGGAAAAGTGGTAAGTGTTCGTATGAGAACTGTGGCTGCACCATATTTCCGAGCTAAGATTCCTTGTGCTAGCATTGTCAGATTTGACTTTGACAGCAAATCTCCTTGTGACTTGATTAAAGAGAGGTTGAAGAGGAAGCCTGTGCACACTTCAAGTAACACATACCATGACTTTTTCTGATTAATGGGTGTTGCTATTGATGACAGTGATTCTGATCAATAGTAACGTTAAACCAAACAAAATGTTTACTATTGATTGGAGCTAGTTCAATCAATAGCACTTCTCATTAAATTACTAAAATATCTAGAAGGGTTCTGGGTGTAAGTTATATATTTATCTTTTGTCATGTAGTATTTTGATGATAAAATGTCTGGAGGTAGATTATGATGTACTATTTGTTTGTAGTTATTGTATATTACTTGTATCACTGTATTACTTGTATCACTTATCTGTAATAGTAAGCATTCTCTACATATAAAGATGTTCCACAGCATATAGGATAAGCTGATCAATTTATTGTATCTAACTTAGTCACTATTCAGTCTCGGCGCAAACTAGGCACCAACTACAGTCTCCACTGTCTGTCACCTCTTACCGTTTCTTTATTTATTTTTATAACAATTGCTTGCTGCACTAACAGCAAATACCAGAGCGCACCTCAAGCCAGCAACAGCTGTTGTGTTGAGTACTGCTGTACCCATTGGTCACCACCGGCCATATGTGCAACAAATCCATAAAAAACTTATGAAAAAGCGTGTGAACTGGTTGTTACTGGGCTGCAAATAGCTGTGGTTGGTGGCTTGTTTGTGCGGAATGTGAAATTTTTAGCCCGTTTTAAGTCATGGAACCATTTTTGAATTATGAACTGTATATCAACTTAGTTACAAGTTTTAATTACAAAAAGTGATGTCAAACCAAAGTTTAAATTGTCAATTTTGTATTAAAAATTTTACCATGCTCAGAATAAAAGTCAAAATACAATAACTGGCTTAGCGGTCTAGGCTCGGACTAAAGTTAGAACTTTTTTTTTGTAATAAGACGTATTGTGTAGTGTTTTGCCAATTTGGCTCCAAAATAATATTGTGTAGCCAGATATGGCATATACTCAGAATGTTAGTTCTTAGGTAAGATGTGTAAAATTATTTGTGTAGAATAAGTATGACATAGCATTGAGTATGATAAGGTACAATAATCATTATGTTTAGTATTATTCGTGTTAGTATGATGTAATAATAATTATAATTGATTCATATTAACCCATATGTGTGAGTGTGAGCTTAGAATAGCACAAAAAATAATGGCAGTGTTTGTGTTAATATAATGTAATCTTTAGAAATAATTGAAAAAATTGTGTGAAAATAAAACAAAAATGTGGAAAATGATATAACCATTAATATTAAAAGAACATGATGAACAAAATTATTTTTTATAAAATAATGATAAATGACGATTTTTTATAAAAAATAATATTATATTATTGACTATACTTTTACTCTGTAGTTAATATGTTTTCTTAATGTGAACACACAGTAGTGTTTGTGCTGGATTGCTCTTTTGGATTTCGCTACGATTTTTGTCTAATAACCATCCAGGGCATTCCAATGTAAAAACTGCAGCAATGCTACTTCATAAAAGAAAACAATGTAACTTATTGGAATATTCGTAAATAAAACATTAATTCATAACATGGAGTTTTATTTCATCAAAAAATTGCTTACTATCTACAAAAATTGCTCAAAATAAATATATGTGGCAAGACATCAATTTTCAAACGACTACCTACTAATAAGATTAAATATTCGATTATAGAAAGTTAGAAACCACTAAATACAGGAAAACTCCTCCTAAATCTAAAAATATTATATTTAAAATACCTACTCTATTGTAACCTTACTTATATAGTGCTTCACACAAAACATGTGCAACTTGACCTACGAATATATCAATATACTTACAGCATGTAAATGGAAGCTTTCACTGATTCCAGAGGAAGACTTATATTTAGGAGGTCAGTATTACCATAATTACAATTCAAAACTTTCTGATCGGTTAATGAGCAAATACTATGGATGACAAAGATTTAATAAACATTCGTATATTATAATTATTAGTATAACAACATCAACTATATCTTGAAAAACTTACTAGAGTCTCAATTATACACCTAAAAAGACCAATTCACTTTGAAACTGATATGTTAGTCAATTGTTTTTTTTTTTTGTTTTCATGAGTCAGAAATCTTTTGTCTTTATAGTTAGGAGTACAATAGGGACATGCGACATGTATAACCGGAACTATACAATCCTGCTTTAATTACATCTATGAATGTGTTTATAATTAGACTAGGCTATTGCAGCACGTGGCTTGTTAAGCTATGGCGAGGTTCTATTTCCTTTCACGAACAGCCGAAACGTAATCTGTGAGGTACACAAACTTGCTAAATTTTGTCATAAAAACTGAGTGTTGAACTAAAATCCACTTACTTTCTATATATCTTATTTATATAATTATGTTACTCTAAATAGCTTACTTATTATGGCTAGCGCACATCAGCGGATGGCGGGGTGCAATATTTTAAATTTACCAACGTAGATTCGTACGTAATGTAATGGTAACAAGGTATAGATTCCAAAGCTCAGACAGCGACAGACCACAGAGCTTTAAAGGGGATTTCTGGAGGATACGCCGGCGTGATACGCGGAAATCCGCTTGCATACTATCGCAGGGGAAAGCATTTCGTAATTTCTCCCGAGGTATACCTCAAGAGATGTCAGCATACGAAGGGGCCCCTCAGGGCCAAGCCTGCCGGGTAAGCGGGATTGTCCGAAAGGGTTACCGTTACCCCGGAACATAAAGGGCTACGGAAGGAACATGGATGGATTTTAGTCAGTAAGAGTCTGACACTCCCTTCCGCTCCACCCAGAGCGGGAGCAGTCATTGGATGATTTCCCAGCCTTAAAAAAAAATAAAAAAAAGGATGTTCCTCGGTAAATCCTCCTCGATACCGTCCCCCGCCGTTCGCCGGCGTGTGATGGTTTCTAGACTAGCTTACAACTAGTTCATAATGAGTTTACAAAAGAGATAATCTAATTTGACAAGACGAAACAGAGGGAAGAACTCTATTTATCCTGGCGGCCAACCACCACCTCTTACAGCACAATTATTTTATACTACTTCGGTGTGAGAATGAAAGGAAGCTATACAGGAGGTATAGCTTCATCTCTTTCTGTTTCTGTTCTAGAACCTAAGTTACATAGATAGCATTTTACGCTAAGGTTAGGTTAGGTTTTGAAATAATTTTATTTAAAAGTTGCTTCCGATTTCTAAAATAGCCCCTAGCAGTACTCCTATCTCAAATCTAATACAAAATTTGTGGTTTCTTATATTCTAATCAAGCATTAATATTTAGTGTTATATCTAGAGCATTGGCAAACATTATCTATGTTAATAATATCATTCATTTAATGTTGATTACAATAAAACAATGTGTTTACTAAACAAGTCAAACAACAATAAATAATTAAAAATTGCAATAATAATAATGCACGAATGGTAACGCCATTACTTATTATATTAATTGCATATATTGCACTTATTTTATAATTATAAATAATACTACAAGGAAGTGTACTAAGGGTAGCTAATTATAAATATATAAGTTTTACATAATATGTTGCATAAAATATAAAATTATATATTAGAATTTATTTTTGGTACAACCCTCAGGTTTCTTCACAACACTAGTACGAAATCGGCCTTTAATTGAATTATCGGCCATTATTTAAATTTTTAATTTATTAAAGCCAATTTTTGACCCACATTACTGCCAATTCCACCACACTACGGACGTGCCTGGGAAACGGATACACCTCTACCAATATTCCGCAATTTCAGTCTTCTATTCCGAAAGTAGGTACTAATACTGTGCGCTGCCCAATGTGAAGTCTAAAAAATCTCGCAAATTAAAATTAATACTATATTTCTGCCCTCTATTTATTGCGAGGTAGATTTGTATATACGTTGCTTCTAAATGAGCCAATTACGTAAATTGAATTTATATTAAAGCGTTATAGTGTAATGTTAAAATGAAATTGAAGATATCAGTTGATGAAGGTGATATGTCGCAAATTTCTAATTTTGAGAAAATTGAGTTCAAAGTTGCGCATAAGCATTTAAAGATATCCCAAAATGCTTAGATGTAATTATGAATTTGTAAAATAGCCACAAACGTGGTTGTTTTAAGGTTTAAAATTGTATGCACGATCATTCATGCATAGAACAGCGAAATTCTGAAAATGCGACACATCACCTTCATCTTTAATTATTAGCCATACTCTTTACTTAATTTAGAACTAGGCACTGTGGGACGTATCCTAGAATGAATTGTGAAACCGATATTAATGAAATACTAAAATGCCCAAAGTAATTATTGTTAATACCACTCCGATTTTCAGTTTTTTTCGAGTTCCTTATTTACAGATATTTGAGCTGTTTCTAAGAGCTATAATAAATAGAATAAATATTGCAAACAGATGCTTACACAATTACAATAAAAACAGTGACAAAGTGTACAAAGATATTACTATTCTTGCCTTTTAATTTTTTGCGGTTGTGTGAAGATAATTAATTGATTATTAACATTTCTATTCTAATCATTTGAAGTGCGATAGTAAAACGTTGGCCACAGATAATATAGAATGATATACATTCACTAACAAAGAGAACAATTTTGAAACCTAGCTAAAACCTTATTAACAGATATGTTATATGTAGACATTTGAAAAAACCGCTACCGATTTTTGATATTATTACTATTTGTAAAACAATATTGTAATCCATGTTCACCATATCACAAACGAAAACGAACTTCCGTAACATAATTACGACTCTTGCGCACAATTTCTGTGTTACATTAATGTGTCATGTTTCGTAGGTATTCAGCTGCATCCGGTAAGACTGGAAGCCGATCCCAACATAGTTGGAACCATAGGTTGTTAACCCATATATGCCCAGGACTACTTTCGGATTCTGACTTTGGTTATTTTCGGATATGCTTATATTGATTTATTATGCTTTTATGAAAGTACTACTCTTGTTTCGTTTTCGAATCAATTGTAAATTGTCAACGGTATGAGAAGTAATTAACCCATGTTAATTACTTCTCATACCGTAAATGTATAGAATCAAGTTCTTCCCACTTCCCATTAGTATTGCCAGTGTCTTCGACTAGTGCCATATATCTTCTCTAAAATGTATATATACTGTAACTGGAGACATTGTGCGCAAGAGTCATCAATGTATACATGCATTTATGGTTGGTAGTGTCGTCCCAAGAATTCCTTTTGCTCGCTTGGTTTCCTGGTCGCCTGGTACACGTCGCGCTCTTTGTCCGGGTATTTCGTTGGCAGGTTCGGCGAATGTAAGTTCATTTTTGCTGCGTATCTGATGAAAGACAAAGTTGTGGTTTATTTATAGAAATAAGTTTGTTAGTTTCAAAATTTTACTTCCGTTGCGAAAAGATAAAAGTTATGAGTTTAATAACTTTGAAACCGACCAAACGAATGAACTGTATTATACAGGGTGGAATTTTGTAATGCCCCCTGGAGGGAAAGTACTCTTAATACTGTAGATAGAAAATTTTACTCAAAGGAAACATTCCTTTATTTTTGAATAGAAAGAAAACTGCATTCAAAGATTTCCAAAAAATCGCCTGCCACACCCGGGAATCGAACTGACTAAAATCTGCAAAAAGTACACACTGTACTTTTATTGCCGCGATCGTTAGTATCAATTATAAGGATGAAATCTCTGGAACAAACTTGATAAATTAAATGATAGGAAAACCATGAAATCTTTAATTATTTACAAAAAATTGTAAACTAATTAATTAGTTGCTAAATACCTTTTATATTATTATTATTATTTATTTATTTCATGAACAATTTTTACACTGTATCGAAATGTCGAATACCTGGATTGGTACAAACGGCACAATCAGATGGCCTGCGAGATCACCAGATCTCACCCCTTTAGATTTTTTTTATGGGGATATGTTAAAAACCAAATTTACATTAAATCTTAAGCGAATGTAAACGAGTTGAGAGTTGAAGTTCAGAATACGATTTATAATATTCACCACAACACGTTATTAAAGGTTACAAGAAATGAATTTGTTAGAAGAACACATTTGTGTATCCAAGAAAATGGAGCCCATTTCGAGCAACTAATTAATTAGTTTACAATTTTTTGTAAATAATTAAAGATTTCATGGTTTTCCTATCATTTAATTTATCAAGTTTGTTTGAGAGATTTAATTCTTATAATTGATACTAACGATCGCGGCAATAAAAGTACAGTGTGTACTTTTTGCAGATTTTAGTCAGTTCGATTCCCGGGTGTGGCAAGCGATTTTTTGGAAATCTTTGAATGCAGTTTTCTTTCTATTCAAAAATAAAGGAATGTTTCCTTTGAGTAAAAATTTCTATCTACAGTATTAAGAGTACTTTCCCTCCAGGGGGCATTACAAAATTCCACCCTGTATATCACTGGGAGTTACAATATTTTTTTTGATGTTGTGTTTTTATTTAAGGATCTCGTGGCTAAGTACCTACAGCCACACAGGTCGATCCATTAGGTTAAGCATTGATTGCCGGGTTTGGCCGTGGATGGGTGATCATCTTTACAAACGAGACTCCTCCGTGGTTCGGCAAGCACGTTAAGCCATGGCTCCTGGGTGTCATTTGTGCATCTTTGACAAACGTGACGGGTCGTTAGAAGCCCGAAAATCTGACAGCCAGTATTACCAAGGGGTATCGTATTGCCTAGTTACTGGGTTGTGGAGGTCAGATAGGCAGTCGCTCCATGGAAAATACTGGTATTCAGCTGCATCCGGTTAGACTGGAAGTCGACCCCAACATAGTTGAGAGAAGTTAATTCAACAGTCGACCTCACCTTATACCGCCGATATCGATTTCGTAATGTCCGCTGAGCACGTACTCGGTGGTGATTGGCTGCGGCACTCCCCTCTCGTCAAGTTTCTCCACGAACCCGAGGCAAACCTGTAACATTGATAACATGAACAAGATAAAAACATGTCGCTACCACTTACAGAACATATTGACGACACGGTTGGCAGTGGTTGAGCTATTGACTGCTGCGCAGCATGTAGCGGGTTCAATTCCCGCACGGAACAAATATTTGTACGACCTGCAAGTATTTGTTACGAGTCTGGGTGTTTTTCTGTCTATAATATGTATGTATTTCCAAAAAAATATATAAGTAGTTTATCAGTCATCTCGTTACCATAACACAAGCATTAGGTTGCTTAGCTTGGGACTAAATGGCGTTGTGTGAAATGTCCAAGGATATTATTTATTATTATATTATACTAGCTGATTCGGCAGACGTCGTTCTGCCTTAACTATGATACTTACCTACCTACCCTACCTACCCCACCTACCCTACCTACCTAGGGGTATGAAAAATAGATAGTAGCCGATTCTCAGACCTGCTGAATATGCATATAAAATTTCATAAAAATCGGTCAAGCCGTTTCGAAGGAGTATGGTAACTAACATTGTGACACGTGAATTGTATATATAAGATGTACAGGTTAATTCCAAGATGGGCAGAAGACTACAGTAAAGTCTCCGCCGCGACTCCATGCTCTGTGGGACCTCATTTACCTGTTTCTTAAACGTGAACCCGTAGCTGGTAGTAGTCGTCTGGCCGCAGTAGTTCCCATCCCTGTATATCGGCTCGCCACCCCACGACCACATGTCCAACTCGTGGTCGTGGTCCGTCAACAGCAACTGCACGTATTGTCGACAGATACCTTGGTCGCGTTGGCGAAGAAGGGCGTCGCGTCCGATGAATTTTATGTCTTTCTATAAAGGTAATTTTGAAGGCATTTTATTATTAACTAACTGCTCCCGCGCGGTTTAACCACTGCTCGGCTACTATTGGTCGTAGCGTGATGTTACATAGCCTATAACCTTCCTCGATAAATGAACTATCCAACACAAAAATAATTTTTAAATTCCCCGTAGTTGCTGAGATTAGTGCGTTCAAACAAACAAACTCTTCAGCTTAATAATATTAGTATAGATTTAATCTTTTATGTATATAGGTACAGAGGGAGACTCAATTCCATTTGGGTGTTGCGTAGACGAAAATTGTGCATCTGTCAATGATGAATCTAGTTTTTGATTGATCTCGTTTCTTTCTTTTGAACGTCATTGCCACATATACGTGACAAGCAAGCGCATGCCCTGTACGCCAACGTCTCAAGTGTCTGATAATGCGGTACACTATAACACGAAATATACAATTAAATCATTACTTTTGTATGTGTTTATATAGATATCTTAAAAAGGGAAGCACTCGTACGTATTTAATGACATGAAACAAATGAAAAGGCATGGATATTGGGCAATTCATGATAACAAGAAGAAATAAATTTGTAGCTTGGCGTGGAAAGCACGCGCGTGCGTGTCTTTATGAAGTGTGTGGTTTTACGACTTCAAAATAGAAGTTTTCAATTAGAATTAACACCCTTTTTTTACTTACTTCAAAAGGAGATTCTATGTGCATCTTTATCTATTTTTTACAATGACTGTTGGGCCGCTTTGCGTGATTCTTTGTTCAATTGGTGGATGAAGTTTGCGGTCAGACCACTGCCCCATATAAATTTTAATTGGCTGTTTGAAAGGGTAGTCAATAGCGTTACTTTTTATGAACCGCCAAAACGCGGTATTTTTAGAATCAAATGGAATACTTACTTATTAGCATTAAATGCAATTTTACAATTATATCTTCGTCAAATAAGTATTTAATTTCTGTACGGCGATGGAAGTTTTTATGAAGAGCGGTCTTTTATTTACTTATGTGAATTCATATTTTATATTTGACTGTGTCAAATAGTCATTGGGGCCGTTTTTGAGTTGACTTGAATAATACCTACTGTGACCACTTAGAGTATGTAATTATGTTATAATAATGTCCTATCATTAACTCTAAAACAATATTCATCTACCAAATAGGACATTTTCCTTATTCCTCATGTCTCTGAATCTAACACGCCCACACGACCTCGACTGTACCTGACCTTTACTTTTAAGTATTCACGTGTTTCAGTAACAAATATACCTGTTTTTCTGTCTTTCTTTACCTTTCAAGAAATAAAGTTACTCTTACATCAAACTTGACACGCCAGGTACGTCCGCACTCGAGCGGTGTAGTGATGGTGTCCAAGTCCTGGCCCCAGAAGGCGAAGAACTTCTCCACGCGAAGAGCACGAGACGCGTAGTAACCGACGTGAGAGATGCCGTACCTCTCGCCGATCGTCATCAGGCGGTTGTACACGTGCAGGGCGAACTGGAATGATTGGCAATGAAGATGTTATTTAAATACGCACGAGTGCAGCGGCAGTTGTTTATTGTAGTTTCGATAAAGTAAAAAAATACAAAATGCATGTTTATTAACAAGTTCGGCACTTAATAAAAATAAAGCGTAACTAATATTTAAATGGGTAATTTAATAAATAATTGGTTAATAAAATGACTGAATTGACAGTTATGTGAGGGCAGTTGCCGCTGCCGGCAGCGCTCGCTTCGCTCGTTCAGCTCGCGCGTGGTCGGTCATAGTTCTAACCTAACCTATTTTTGCATGGCATCTCGCAATTCAACCAAGGGGTTGTCTACTGCTAAACCGGACTTGCCTGTGGATGCCACAATAAATTGAGGCCTCTAGCCAGAGCTTTACGCTTTTTTTTGTGTAGGAAATCGTCATATGAACCCACCCGCTCTGGGTGGAGTGGACGGGAGTGCCAGACTCTTACTGACCAAAACCCATCCATGTTCCTTCCTTACCACTTTATGTATTTTCCTTATCCGGGGTAGCGGTAACCCTTTCGAATAATCCCGCTTAAGGGCTTTACCCTAACCTATGAATTGGCGAACTATTTATCTAACAGGCCATTACAAAAATAATCAATACACTGTACTAGCTAGTGATGATATGCGGTAGTAAAATCAAATCTTAATACTAATCTATTACGCACTTTTGGCATTCAGATCGACCTCTCGTTGGACCGAGTCGATTAAACTGATTTGCATTGCCTAGTAGGTCCAGTTTAATCTCTTTATATTCTATAAATATGTAATCAAAACTTACCTCATTAGGTATATACAGTACATAACCCAGCTCTCCAGTGTGCGTCAAATTCATTGCTCTAATCCCATTAGCGAGTCCAACATCAATCTCTTTGAAAGTGAAGAACGGGAAATTCTTCGGAGCCAAGTCTGTATCAGTTAATTCGGACAGCAGGTTTCTGGTGAACGGGCCCATGATGCAAATGGCTGTGTACATGGAAGTGACGTCTGAGAGGGTGACGGAGCCGTTGGCAGGGAGGTGACGCTTTAGCCATGATTTGCAGCGAGTCTGTTGAATTGTTGGCGCTATCATCATGTAGCTGGAAGAGAAGTGTTGATGTATTGCAGGTGAATCAATTAGGCTGAAGCTACACAAGCATGGTTTGTGTTCAAAAAGTTTTTCGTCGATGAGTTTTCCATTACATTAAATAAGTTGGATAAATGCTACTACTCAGTAAAACATTTCTTAGCTGACAAATCACTTATACAATATAGTTTACCAATCTGCTTTCGACATTTATTTAAATTGGATATTTCATTTTATTATTTTGACTATGAATGTAAATTCGATTCAAAGTATTTTAAAAACAATATTATGACATTTTCTAATGAAGTATAACTATAATTTTAAATTAGTTTTTATAATTTTAAATATGTTAATTATGTTCATTTAATTGTAATAATATCTACTGTGTCTTTAATGTATTGTATGCATAAGCTGCGGGATATACCTGCTTATATTTTTTATTTAATAAGACCATTGTTAACAACCTATGATCCACAATAAAGATTATGAATATGAATTAATAAATAATAATTCTTTATTTGATCCAAAAACACACGTTACAGAATTATTGTGATTGCTATAATAGTTATATTAGTAGAAATTGTGTGGCTATTAACTCCCACCTCCAAGACAGAGATGACATGTAGGTTCAAGATTACGAACAGTTCTTTTTTTTAATATTGGACATGTATTTTTTCTTTTTATATGAAATCCAAAGATTACTTCGATACATTGTGTTAAAATGTGGCATGTCGCTACGTTCCCGTGGCGTGGCCAGTGGGTTCGGGCATCTTCCCTCGTCTATGGAAGCTGTACGTTGGCCCGTAACCGCTATCCATACGAGGTATTTCAGCTGCTTTGCACGGGTGTATTTAGTTACTAAGTTTATTAATGTTTAGAAAAGTGCGTTTTGTTTGTGCAGAATAAGCATTTTTCCTTTCATTTTTTCTTTTAACCATAGGCTTCTCATTGTGTTTGGTTGAGCGCGCGTTGGTTTTGCACGCTCTTGTGTGTGGTTGCTATGAGTAAAACTGTAGGAGCGCCGCGGCGTTGATTCACAACGCCGCTATCTTCACGACATCTCGGCGGTCGGTACCCGCCAGGTGAGACCCCCAGTTACCTGGGGGAGGCCCGGCGGGGTACGACCTGCGACGAGAATGCCGACTCGACGCGCCTACAGTTATATGGGTGTATAACTCCCGCCCGTCCCGTTCTCAGAGCTAGCCGATCGCGGCCCGGGCTAAAGAGCTGTTGTATTTGTGAGCGGTATTGTACTGTGTAACACCGCTCAGTGTCAGCACGGACAGAGGTCCGCGCGTGAGTTTAGGCGACTGTATGGATAGTGGTTGTCTGTTGTGCTACGCAACGTGCCTATATTAACTTAGAACACGCTGCGCGACAGATGTATGCCGATCTGTGTGGAGTGTCTAATGTGAGTAAGCCGCTTGTAACCTATAGTCGATTTTTTATAACATTAAACAAACGTTTTCTATATAGACATATATTATACTCCGTTATTTCACGTTACATACCAAGCAATTTAATCTATTTACCATTTACATTAAAAAAACAACTGTAAAGTACAGTTATGTCAACAATATTACACAATAACTGTCATTATTTGTCTTATGAAACCAAACAGAGTATAGGTGTGGCTTACTCAAAGCGTCTTTAACATATCATCACTCATTTGTAAATTTTATACTGAGTTATGACGTAGCACACCCCCAATCCACTCACTTTAATGCGTTTTATCTAAGACATTTTTTATTAATATGATGAAGCAGAAAATACGTGTTATATTTGTTTTATTATCTAACTGACGAACTAAATATAATTTCTCTTTTTTAACCCATTATCATCCCTATTTAACTATATTATTCGTTAATTGTTGAATATAGCATTGGAATATTAATTTCAAACCTAAATATAGATCATTGTGTAACTCATTCAATTTAGTAAGTAATTACATATATATATATAAATATAACCTAAACCGCATTTGTTTACACTTTCAACAGTCAGTTTTGAAACAGACCATAAATAACTTGTGGGGTGATGAACATAACTTACTGGTTATCAGATATCCTAGCCAGACTGCAGTCGTTCTCGTAGCCGCCGCGCACATTCTGCATGCCAGTGTGTATGATACTACCCACGGGCACGTCCACGTCGTTTGAGCACAGGTATTGCAGCAGATCCACTACCTCGCGACCTTGGGACTGAATGGGCAACCAGTTAACAAAAATTTTAAGAGTAATTTTCTCTATTGTGGTTATTTCGGTGTCTTATACGAACACATTTTAGTCAGGTAAATGTTAATTTAAACAATTTGTACCCTGATAGAAAATGTCAAGTCAACACAACAAAAATTTTTGTTGTGTTGACTTGACATTTTCCGAAAGTGGGTGCAGGTGTCGTCATAGAAATGTGTTTCTATAACGACACTAAACAACCCACTTTCGTATTGGACATAACATTTGTTACACCCCTTTTGGTTGGGAAATCACCAAATCAAGTGGAAAGGGAGTCTCAGACTCTTACTGACCCATCCATGTTCCTTCCTTAGCCTTTTATGTTCCAGGGTAACGGTAACCCATTCGAGCAAACCCTAATCAGTGCTTTGAACAATAATTTGAGATTGTCAATGTGTTTTGCAATCTTTACGAAATAGCAAAGAATCGGACTACATACCATAAATGACCTTTGCTATTATTAAAAACAATACACGGTGATATATATAATTCACAGTTAACCTTTCAGGGCGTGAAAGTACCCATGATTATGAGCAACTGTTACTATGAGACCAACTCTGAAAGTACCCATGATTATGAGCAACTGTTACTATGAGACCAACTCTGAAAGTACCCATGATTATGAGCAACTGTTACTATGAGACCAACTCTGAAATAGAGAAAAAAAACTCATTTTTCATACGAAAATGCAATATTAATTTCATGAGAATGTATAAAACAGATGTATAGGTTTTTTTTTGTTATTTCGTTGTTGGTCCGATACTGAAAGTTGTTTATAACCATGAGTACTCTCGTCTTCTGAAAGATTAATAAAATCAAATCTGCTTAGCCTTTTCCCAACTATATTGGGGTCGGCTTCTAGTCTAACCGGATGCAGCTGAATACCAGTATTTTACATGGAGCGACTGCCTATCTGACCTCCACAACCCAGTCACTAACTGGGTAAAACGATACCCCTTGGTAAAACTGGCTGTCAGACTTTCGGGCTTCAGACTACCCGTAACGACTGACAAAGATCCACGAATGACAGCCGGGACCAACGGCTTAACGTGCTTTCCGAGGCACGAAGGAGTATCGATATTTGAAGATAATAGTAAATTAAAAATCACCGTGTATATCGTTATAGTCGTCAGGGATGTTAGGGAGCTCCGTAATCGTAACCGAAACTTTCGGATATCCGATATAAAAAATGATTAGCAACCGTAACCGAATCCGAAATAAAAGTTTCGGATAGGGGCGGAGCCTAATGGAGACTACCCAAAAGGTTTTAAGAATATCAGAGGTAGACTCGATACAACCTCTCGTAACAAGAATATGAAGCAATAGGCAAGTTCCGCGGTTTATTTGCTATTTGTATAACCCTTTTATTTGCTATTTGTATTTTACTTTTTAAATTCCTTAAAAATCGAATATCCGTAACCGAAGTTATCCGAAAGTAAGGGATAATCCGAAATAATTTCATATCCGTATCCGGTATAATAATCATTCCTATATCCGTATCCAATCCGTATCTGAAATTTCATATCCATAACATCCCTGATAGTCGTATTCACCTGGATATCGATCTTAGTGAATGACGAGTAGTCAGCCAGGCCCACTCTCTCACGGCACGCCCAATACTCTCGCTGCACGGTCTCGAACCAATGAGGCTTGTTGAATGTCTTCGTGTATGCGACTTTGAACGGTCGGGGCTTGTCGCCAGCTTCTTTGGGATCTGAAAAATATAATAAAATTCTTCAGACGTAAGCATCCGCTTTGTACGTATTTGCTGTTTCTTTCTTCTCTTGTCTGTTTTTATGTGTGTGGATAAATATTAATAAATAAATGTCTCGCTGATGGTGGCGTGTGGGTTAAATCATTTAGCTCTCTTCAAAATGGTTGACTGAATGGTGCTAATCCATTCGTCACGTTCGTGAACGGGCGTACACAGACACGTCACATGTATAATATTAATAATTATGAACTATGTAACCAATATTTTGTAACCATATTTTGTTTAAAATAGTGTCCATGGAGTTTCCTGCCCGTTCTTCTCATTTCAAAAGTGCCTGTAATTGGTTTATATGAAATAAATACTTTGAGTTTGAGTTGGAATAATATTGGAATAATAATGTAGAATAATTTTTAAGGCAGTGTTATAAACAGATTTAAATCAAACTTTTAAATACGAGATACTTTATTTTTTACGAGCGTATTTGACAAACCAGTGCACTGACTGGAAGACCATTTCAGACACTACATGATCACCACACGATATGACCAAGATTATGTCTGGACTTTAAAACCTCTGATTTCGTTACGCCCTTTCTACTCAGTAGTCAGTTAGGAACGCCGATTCCATGTAGCTCATTTTAAAATATATATTTTTCATATGACGTGTTTCATACAAAAACGTCCGATTGACGTCTGTGTAAATTATAACTGAGTGACAATCTGTTAAAACTGAATGTGTTGTACAGAGGCCAGCACACCAAGCTACTACAATATTTCAAATTTCTTTGAAAGACTTTCAACTGTATTACAAAGGTTCATTTTCAATTGGGAATATTTGACAGTTTTGGGTAGCTTGATGTGCTGGCGTCTGTACTTTACCTTATCTGAGGCCCCATATGAATAACCGCTAAGTTATTCTAAATTTCACGAAATATACTCCAGACGTGATTAACCCCAGCGGCCTTATTACAAAAAAAGTTGTATACACCCCAGTTGAAACCATCGAACCGTTTTTTGTATTTTGAACTTTATTTCGTATACGTTAAAGTTCTAATACAACAGCCCAAGTTTACATTATCCATGTTGCAATAAAAACTTTACCTAGATGAGAATAAAAGTCAAAATACAATAACTGGTTCGAAGGACTATAATAAGAACTCATTTTATTTTTTAGACAGTAGATGTCTAATCTAGAATTGTTCAGGTCTCTCGAACTTACCAATAGTTTCGAACCACGTAGGTCTTTCGTAGCCCATGACCTGACCGAAGACGGCTCCATTATCGCGCAGCGTTGGGTAGATAGGGGACAGCCTCAGGTTCCGACCGGTCTCGAACTCATGGAACGGATATGGAAGCCCGTAGTGTACACCTGGACATGAGAAATGGTTTAATGTCCTTTATTTTGCGAAATATTTAAGCATTCTGTCCCAATTATGGTAATGATAATAAGTATTTTAGTGTAAAAATCACTGATCGCTTGCTTAAAAATCGGTGAAGGAAAACATCGTGAGGAAACCAGCATGTCTCAGATATTTCTCAACAGCATGTGAAGCTAAGTCATAGGCCCATGGGCAGCGTAAAAACTCTGACACCAGGTTAGTCACTAACCACACGAAAAGAAGAAGTGTAAAAACTTGTCAAAAATGTAAACTAGATGTTTGTAATTTCTTTATGTAATACAGGAATTACCTCTGATAGTCTCTCTCGACTTTATAAAGCTCTGTAAAACAGTTAAATACCTACACATTTCTCAGCAAAAGTATGCGCTTCGGCAATCATCGTCTATTTTCGAAAATAGGCACGTGCTATAGTGACGTCTAATATTTGGATGTAGTAACCATTGAAGTAGAGATAAACTACGATAACATGGCGCGCCCCTCCAGATTACTGTTTCCATCTTTGTAGTCACATCCTCACGAAAGAGTCTGTATGTAGTTGTAAGTATTCGTCTTCAGTAGCAGCTTCATGCGTTGTGACTTTGTGAGTATTAGTCATGCTTTGTAATAACTTTCAAACGTTTGGTATTTTGGAGGGGCGGGCCATGTTATGGTAGTTTATCTCTACCTGCTTACATATTTTGTGTATGGTTACAAAATTTGAGATTAACAGCTAAAAGCAATTCCAATAAAAAAACATATTTTATTACTTTCAGTGACATATTACAAGGTGCGATAATATTAGGTAAAGCAACACAGAGAAAGCTCCAAACACCATGATGGGTACACAACGGAAAATCGTGACAGAATTTAGCTAACTAGCTCGGCCTTTGTGGGGGTTACTCTGTGTAGCTATGTTGCTACTTATAGGGATGATGAGTAAAATTCATTTTTAGTCCGTCGGCTAGATTATTAAAAATATTGGACACGTATTTTTACTTTTTAGAGCTCCGTACCAACAGAGTAAAACGTGACCCTATTACTAAGACTCCGTCGTCCGTCCGTCTGCCCGTTTGTCGCCAGGTTGTATCTCATGAACTGCGATAGTTAGACAGTAGAAATTTTCAAAGATGATGTATTTCTGTTGCCGCTATAACAGAAAAATACTAAAAAACAGAATTCAATAAATATTTAAGGGGACTCCCATACAACAACTTGATTTTTTGCCGTTTTATAAATAATAGTACGGAACCCCGCGTGCGCGAGCCCGACTCGCACTTGGCATAATCAAAAGATTACATCTATACATTGTGTTCAAATGCGGGATGATGTCACCTTTTCCTTTATAGATTTTATACTGAGTTGTGACGTAACGCGCCCCCCACTCCCCAACTTTAATGCGTTTTATCTAAGTCATTTTTATTAATATGACAAAGCAAAAAATACGTGTTTCATATTTTTTTTAGTAGGTATCTGTCTGACGGACTAATTAATATACATTATTTATTTTTTTATACTCTGTCATCTTTCCCGTCGAGCAACACAAAGACAACCGAAGCGCATACTTCTTCTGGTTTACCAATACCAAAAAGAACCGACTACTAACCAGGCACTTCCTTAACCCGATCCTTGAGAAACCTCTTGTTATTATGAAGCCCCAGGAACCTGTTGAGGCCCAGTTCATACATGTCGTACTTGGAGTACCCCTCGACTATTTCGTCAGCCGTAGCTTCTGCGACGCCACCAGCGGCGGATATGCCCACAGTCTTCATGCCAGCAGCCACGTGGTAGTTGAACATCTGAAATGCAGGATTCGTCGTGTTAGTTTTGATTGTTGAACAATGGGAGGTAGGACGGCAGAGGATATATGAAATTTGCCTTCATACACTTTTTTAACATACAAAAAGCAAGTCTGAAGTTTTGGTCAAATCAAAGTCATAGTCAAATCATTTATCTTAAATAGGAACAAAACAAGGACGTTTGAACGTCAAAATGAACAAGAAATAGAATTGAGTCTAGTCGCCCCTTCCAAAAGGTAGTTTCGTATGGAGAAGAATGGACAAGACACAACAATGTCAATGTCAATGTGTTTTACAATGTTTTGTGGCGAATTCCTCTTGGTTAAGGGTTTAAGCTAGGTTTTTTGTCATATCGGGCTGTTACGCGTTCGAAGTCCCCAGTACCTCGCTCTCTGGGCGCATTTTAGGATCTCTTGTTTCGTGGCAAACACGTTAAGTCGTTGGTCCCAGATGTCACACGTAGATCTTTGTCAGTCGTTACACTGAAAAGTCTGATAACCAGTCTCAGGAGTAGGGGGTATAGGGTATCGTTTTACCCAGTAACTGTATTGTGGAATTCAAGTAGACAGTCGCTCCATTTAAATACTGGTAAACGCATCCGGTTAGGCCGGAAGCCGAACCCAATATAGTTGGTAAAAAGGCTAGGCAGATCAATCTGTCAGTTACGTGTTTAGTGAGCATAGTTGTTCAAAAATAAAAGGTTTCTTTCTTCATAATTTCTCTCGTCTGTCTTTCACGATGTTTGTCCATTCCCGTCAAAACATTCGATGTCACGAATTTAGCGACAGTTCCTGCTATCATCCGTAAGATCAAATGCTCTGAAGAGAAGGGTTTCTCTGTCTTGTCTTCTCTTCTTGTCTTTTTCTCAGCCATTGCATATTTCTTTTTCTATCTTGTCTTATATTGCGTATTTTTAATTTAAAATATCTTCATTTTAACAATACATTATACCTATATTTTATTAGATAAAACATTATATTCCAACATTATAATTTGTTTTAAACATCCAAGAAAGACAAAAAGCAAGTCATTTTTAACCGATTCATCAATAACGAACTCAAAAATACTCCAATCCCCATATTTGGAAGTCGAAAAAATATAATTTTAAATTTTGAGATAACTCTCACAAATGTACACATACAATCATCATCATGATACATCAGACAATTATAACATTGAAATAATATTTGAAAGCGAAGTCATTATAGGTACAGTCACCAGTACATGCAGTTACCAAAAATTGACAAACTTTCTCATTCTATCATGAACTTTCAACGTTTTAAGGTGTAAAATGATTTGGAGAAATTTGATAGTTTGGTATAACTTGATGCACGGGCGACTACAAGAGGGCCTGGACAATATGACATTCTATTGGCAATAACAATGATCTTAAATAAGTAAAGAAAACAAATAAAATATATATATTAATATTTGACCATCCACTCTCTCTTGATAATTTTACCCTGTATATACTCAAGAGAGCTTGCCCTCTGGTCCAACCTACCTCAGGAGCCTCTCCGACAATCCACTTGCAGTCAGGCGAGAAGGCTTCCAGCCCGTTACAGAGTTTGTGCAGAACTGCTTGGCTGAGGGATGGCACACGTTTAAGGAGCTGCTGTAGGAGAACGTGGAAGTGGTCCCAGTCCTCTGGAACGCATCGTTGGGCCATAGATGTGACTGTGGAGTGAGAGAAAACATTTATAATTGTAAATAAGCAAAAAGCTCTGTTAAATGGTCACCATCGTTTAGCGCATTCCTTCGTAGAAATTTGAAAAATCCTAACAAAAAAGTCGGACATTCAAAAGGAGTCTGGACATTTTAGTTTCAGGACCGTCGTCCTGTCGAAAATTACGGATAAATGGTGGATAAATGCCAAAGCCGGACGAAGACTGGACAAATCCAGACGGGTAGTGGGCGGTGATGGTCACCATCACCTATGTGCAATACCAAAGGCATTGCAGGTGCATCACGCCACGACAATAATCTTAATCGTTCGAAATTATTGGTCGCTTAACCTACATCACTACCGAGCTTGTTCCTAACCATCTTAGAACTTACTTTCTTCTTCGTACACTGGTTTCGCGATCGGTTCGAAACCACCAGCTAGGATGCAGCCGTCTCTCTCGCGAAGGTAGATGTAGCCATCGGGGTCTCGGATAACTGGAACAATCATGATCAAGTATATCAGCTCAAATGTACAGAATTACCCCGCAACCATGTGTAATCTATTCCATGAAAGTGTAAACAATCCTTGTTTAAGATAAATGTATTTAAACCGAATTTTGAGTTTATTACAAATATCAAATCTAGGCTCAATTGATAGATAGACTCAATTTGTAACCGGCATTGCAAATTGGCATCCCGCAGGCGTCTGATCGTTTCTGATCAATTTGTTTACATTTTCATGAGACACTTTTAGGACAGACCATAGAATTGCAGCGATGCAATATCATGTGGTAAACTAAACAAAAGTAAGAACAGAAGAAGAGGTGATTCTGTAATGGCTGCCATTGGCTTACTGGAACTATTAACTCTTATCTCTTATACCCACTCATTTCTCGCCCGTCATACCTAATTTATTAAAATAATTTATTAAATATTATTACTAAATATGACAGGGCAACAGGGGACTGTACCAGTACTGCACCATACCCAAGGCTGCTAGCATCCGTATACAATTGTATGGGTGCTTCTTCTTGGAATAAATTGAATAGTGCTGACGCACTGGAACAGACAGCACATCATCTACGTAGACCTGTGCAGCTGTCCGCAACAATGATGTCAGGACTCTGTAGATACATCGCTGGTAATCAGAACAAGCGTTACTCAAACCAAACAGCATGGTGAGGTATTCATATAGCCCATCTGGTGTGACGAAGACGGTCTTCTCTATCGAGGTTTTAGCGATAGGAACCTGATGAAAACCAGCTGCCATATCAATACTTGTGTAAAAATGGCCATATCCCAGCTAGTCAATCTGGTCGGAAATCAACGGAAGTGGGTAATGATCACGTAGAGTATGAGTTAAGTTTTCGAAAGTCGACGCAGAGACTCAGACGATCAACGCCATTTTTCTTATTGACCAGGATAATAGGGCTCGAGTAAGGTGATTTGCGAAAGCAAATACGTGAAAACGTATGATATTATATTCTGATAATTCTTGAATACGAACCTTCTCCTTTTCCACTGGACAAGGACAATATGGTCTTCTTTCGACAAATTTATCCGAGTTTTTCAGTCTGATTTCCAGCTCGCCTGTGTTGACCCGAGTCTTAGGATATCCATGAATTAATAAATGCTCGTATTTATTCAGAAGTCCACGCAATTATGAGATTTCTTCTTCGCTGGTTAGATTACAGTCTAAATTATTGAAGATTGGAGAATTCGTTCTCGCCCGATTGATGAGTGTGTTAAGAACTAGCTTCGTCCCGGATGTAATTATCATATCCAGATTGGTATCATGAATCAGGGTTCCCACTAAAATGTCCGTTGAAATTTCATAGTCAAGTAACACGTAAAATTCCAGCTCAATACTGATGGTGTCTATAACGCATATAGTTGTAAGCTTGGTTAACCATAGTGCTGGAAATTGTCCAATTTTTTTCAGATACCTAGCTGCTGGGCTCCTTTGACCTGGTAGAACTGATTCTCGCATGATTGAGCATTCTGCCGTTCTATCGAACACAGCATGCAATATTTTTTTACTCCTGTTTTGATGGAGATAGGAGCTAGCTTATTGCTTGCTACGTACCTTGACGTTTGAAGTCAACGAGTGTTTCAACACTTACTAACTAAGCGACTACACGCTAAGGGCACCACCTGTGGGGTACGGACCTCGGCTTAGGGCGTCGCTGAGGGAGGACAGCAAAGCTGAATCGGGTTATTCCACCGACAGCTTAACGACGTTTTTACAGAGATCCGTACAGTTCGGCGACTCGAGCTAGACTGCCTTAGCTCGTTTTTTTTTTTTTTTTTTTAGAAATGGCATCTCGCAGTTCAACCAAAGGGTTGTCTACTGCTTAACCGGGCTTGCCTGTGGCTGCCACAAAAGAATTGTAGCCTCCAGCCAGGGCTTAATAAAAACTAAAGCTAACTTACAAAACTAAGCGACTACACGCTAAGGGCACCCCCTGCGGGGTTCGGACCTCGGCTTAGGGCGTCGCTGGGGGGGGACAGCAAGGGACAGCTGGATCGGGGGTTTTTAAAACTACTGGCTCAGCGGCAACGCGGGCTGGCTCGAGCAAGGGTCGGGAGGGTGAGAGTGGACAGGGTCGTCGCGACGGGCCTCGACGGCGAGGACGGAACGACGGAAATTTGTATCTGTATGTTACTCTAATAGTGCTAGTAGCCGGGCTGCTCTCCTGGAGGAGAGTGGTGGCATCGTCAGGGGCAACGAGGGTATGCCGTGGACGGCGAACCTTACTGATGCGGGACGGAGTGTATCGGGAGGCGGCCGCAATCAGGGGATTGCGGTGTTTTATGGCAGTGTCAAAGAAACGCTTCGAGAGGCGTTTCATGAACTGCTGAACTGTGGGGAGTTTAAAATCTACATGAAGGTCCATGTTACGGACGTAAAAGGGAGCTCCTGAGACCTTACGGAGGAACCGGTTTTGAAGTGTCTGCATTCGATGCAGATACTTGGGTTTGGCGTGCGCGAAGACGACGCAAGCGTAAGTCATGATGGGGCGGATTACAGCCTTATAGAGACGCAGTTTGCACCGGAGTGACAATTTGCTGCGTTCTGTAAGCATGAATTGGAGACTGCCTTAGCTCGCTCTGTGTGACCGTATTTATAGTGCGGAAAGCACGTGAGTACATTATTTTTAGGTCAAGTATTGAATTGCTTGAATCAAAGATTTTTACATAACAATAGTAAATGTATGGCTTTGCGAACTAGTTTTGACCCATTTAAATTATTAAACACAGTTATTAATTGTTGTAGTTGAGGAACTATTTTCGTTGCGGCGATATACCATAACATCACGCCTGCATTCCTAGAAGGGTTAATCAGAGGTGTGTACATAGTAGACCCACATTTTGTCAATTATGTTTGAGTTCCAGCATGTAATAGCAAGGGTTGCCCCTATAGGCTCCCACCTATCCTATCAACCGGGCACAAATCCTCTAGGCTGCTATTAAGAAATTCCACAAAAAAGGAAGTATAATATTATAATACATACCAGGGGTCATAGGGTCTAAGTTTTCGATAGGTTTGGTGTGTAGGTAGTAGTGTTCGCAGGGTAGAAGAGGTACTTTAACTTGAGGTCGAGCGAGTTGGCCAACCTGAAATAAATATAATTAAAATGACTTCAGTAAAACTGTCATGACGACACCGTTGATCGTAATTTCTAGAAGATGCACTGTTTGGTGAATACATACAGCAAATGCTCCAATGATTAACAAATATACAGCAGAAAGCCAGTTAACACGAAATCATATTTAGGAGACATTAATTTTATTTTTGATCGGGAGACGATCAATCTGTCTAGCCTTTTGCCAACTATGTTTCGGTCGGCTTCCAGTCCAACCAGATGCAGCTAAATACCTAAAGCTAAATATTTTATTTGAAACGACTGCCTATCTGACCTCCACAACCAAGTCAGTAACTGGGTAATACGATACCTCTTGGTAAGACTGGTATTCAGACTTTCAGGGTTCTAACTACTCGTATTGACTGTCAAAGATCGGTAGAGGATAGAAAACTAAAAACTATACTTTTCATATTCGAATTGAATTGTTTAATAAAACATGGAAAAGCTGAAACAACTCCAGAAAAAAAAATCAGGAGGGAAAACTATGGTCTAAAAATGAAAAAAACAACAAAACAACACAATATAACCTAATCACAGATTCGCTAGTATTTGCAAATTATGCAAAATTATTAATTAAAACGTATGTTTAGCAAATAAATGACAATAAGCAGGGCAGGGATATTAATAAAAAAAAAGAAATTATATTTAGTCCGTCAGTCAAATAATAAAAAAAATATAAGACACGTATTTTTGGCTTTATCATATTAATAAAAAATGACGCGGAAAGTTGCGGAGTGGGGGCGCGCTGCGTCACAACAGTATAAAATCTACAAAGGAGTGACGTCATGCCTCCCCGGTTAAGCAGTAGACAACCCTTTGGTTGAACTGCGAGATGCCATTACAAAAAAAAAAAAAAACGTCATGCCTCATTTTAACACAATGTATCCACGTAATCTGTTGATAACGTCAAAACAGAAAAACCACGTGTCCAATATTTTTTTAATAATCAGCGGACGGACTAAAAATAACTTATTAGTCATCATTCCTACTGATCGATGAAACAATACACACAAAGCTTGAGAAATTCGCAGGAAAAGTTTTAAATTAAGTAGCTAGGGTTAATTTGTTAATTTGCAGTGGCGTCTATGATAACTTAAATATGATCGAAAATGACTTAAATTTAAAGGGCCCTAATCAAGACCTCGTTATTTAAGGGGGAAGCGCCAGCGATAATTTTCCAACGTTTTTTGTAATTTTCAGGTCAGTGTCAGGTTATGTTAATTTCATACCGTAACATGCTACGGCCGCGAATTATATTTTGATTAAGATAAAACTTAATACTGAATTGGAAATTGCAAAAAACGTAAGAAAATTAAAATTTCGCAGGTGATTCTGGCGCTTTTATCCTAAGTTCCCTTCGAAACTTTTAGAAACATGAAATTGTAATTTCAATAACCCTATAACGTCACATTTTATACTTGAAGAGCCTTAATTGTTGTGCCGATCAGGTCAGAATAACCTTGTTTAAAGGATACTGTCAAGGCCTGTACACGGGAAGTCTGTGGTTCAGCAATTCACGGGGGACACTAAATGCCTTGCGCGTCCTATACAACAATGTTATCAGGATGGTGTTGAAACTCCCTCGTTGTAGTGCCTCGGGGATGTTTGCCCAATCAAGTATCAAGATGGCTTCCATGCTATCATCAGGAAAAAGGTGGCATCGCTTGTGAGGAGAAGTCGGGGGAATAGCAATAACATCCTGAAAGTCTAGGCTGAGGACCCGAGAGTCCACTGAGGCATGTCATGCGGAATCATTGGCCACATGAATTTCCTCGTAAGTACATGACTCACTAACTTGCCTAAATTTGTAACTAACCCTAGTGAAAAATGTTTCTATGTTGTCCCAAATAAAGAAAAGTATTGTTTCTTTATAATCACTGAGTAAATACACGGCGAACTGATTGCATCAGTCCACTTTAGTGCGCAAACCACATTGGCAGAGCTCCCCCATGTGGAGGTATGTAATAAATCCTGCATGCGTTATTTTAAGCGACATCAATTGATCATAACATCCGCGATGCAGATAAAGTGGACATGAATAGAAAAATTGCAGTAGCGTTATCCGCGTTATACAACGCTGACATACATATCACGTGCATTGTGCATAACTTCGCGAGGTTAGGCACAGGAACATTATCTTGTTAACGTCGCCAGATTTAGTACCAACGACCCTACGTGTTATTATTATGTAAGTTAGAGCTGATTTTTCAATGGTCAGATAGTTTTATTGGGGGAATAAATATGGCAGTTTGACAGCTTTTGCATAGAAAATTTGTCAAACCTTTTTGTCAAAATTTTAATTCTTCAGATAACTATACAAGTTACTACCTACTTGGGCTGAAAGCAACTACCTACTTTATTGAAGTTGAAAGAGAACAAAAAACGTTTCATAAAGAAACTTTTGAAAGCGGAACTTATAGGTGTTCCGAGAACTCACGTTGCGCTGAAGACCTACTGATTTCTATAGCAAACGTGAGTTTCAGTTTGCGTCATTTTTATAGAAATAGCCGCCCACATTAATATTGTATTTTCTTTCCTATTAACCTTTCACGAGGGAAGTTTCCTAAGATCTAAAGAAATCAGTAGGTCTTCAGACCTAAGTACTGATTTGTATAGCGAAACGTGAGTTCTACGTTTGCGTCATTTTTGTTATAGAAATAGCCGCAACACGCGGCCCCGCCCGCATCTGTATTGTATTCTTTTTTCATATTTACCCTTTCACGTGGGAGGTTGCCTAAGATCTTTTATTAGCTGACCTACCCACTCATAATCTACCTCTGCTGAATTTCATCTACGTCCGTTCCAGTAGTTTTTGAGTATGTGTGAATGAATGACCTTTCGCTTTTATATGAATAATAATTATATAGATTTCTGCCTCCACTAAACGCTCAAAAATATTAAAAGCAGAGCCGACTACACATCACATAAAAGCATAATGAAATAATAGAATTCCAATACTTGACAGCCCCTCATTGCTAGCGTACCCTACTATAAATACCGGAAATCACCTCCCTCTACCATCCGGGAATTCCTATCGTATTCCGAACCCTAAAACACGGACTAAATGTCTAAGTTAGGGGCTCACTCCGAATAATATATTGTAACCTGTTTGTAGGGATTTTCAACAAGAACTTTGATGTTTTGACATTTAGTTTTTTGACGTAGGTATTCGTAGTAGATGCTTTGGAAAATTGTTACAATGAATTCAATTTCGCTCGAAAATCGATTTAAAATCATTAAAATCCACTATGAAAATGGTGGTTTTGTAAATGTTACATTTCGTAAAATTCGTCATATATTCGGATAATATTATCGTCCTTCTGAGACCACTGTATGTGGTCTCGAGGCGTGATTGGGCCGTTTTTTTCGAAGCAGAGGCTGGAAATGCGGTAGCGGTCAATGGATCACGCTATCGCGAGATGTTAACAACTCAATTTTGGCCTATTATTGATGATGTGGATATCACTGAAATGTGGTTTCAACAGGACGGTGCCACATGTCACACAACCAATGCAGTCGCCAATCGCATAATTTCACGAAAGTTTTAGTGGCCAGCCAGATCGTGTGATTTAACACTACTGAATTATTGTTGGTGGGGTTATGTTAAGGACAGAGTCTATACAGGGCCAATCGAATCAATTGCAGCCTTAAAACTCAAAATTTGTGATGTGATTAACGAAATAGATCCGAGCCATTTTACCAAAGTAAAGTAAAGTGATTTAAAACTTTGATGAAAGAATTAACATCTGTTAGCGTGGCCGTGGTGGACATTTGATAGATATAATTTTTCATTAATAATTGCCAAACTTTTCTCTTCGTAATACAATAAAAATTTAAATCATCTTCATCTAAATTCTTTGTTTTATCTTGTTTCAGAAAACAAAGTTCTTGTTGAAAAACCCTTTATTTTAAGCTACTCACATCATTTTTATTTCATCTATGAACCTACTTACGGTATTACCAGGGCAATAAAATATTTTCTAACTAGCCGAAGCTCCGCACGAGTGCAATGGCAACATATCATAGAATTGGCGATTGCTATACGATAGCTAAGTTGAATATTAAACTTTCGGGAATAAACGCATTAAATGATGGTGAGGCACAATAAAATCCATAGTGTAGTCTAGAAGACCTAAGCGCTCACGCATGCGCACACAAAAAGCGACGTTGTTTTATACCATGTATAGGGATTGGATCGAAACTTTGAAGTGAGGCAGATAATTTAATATTGCTCGACCAGGGAATTGAATTTC
Source organism: Hyppa rectilinea (assembly GCA_951799385.1). Classification (NCBI taxonomy): domain Eukaryota; kingdom Metazoa; phylum Arthropoda; class Insecta; order Lepidoptera; family Noctuidae; genus Hyppa; species Hyppa rectilinea. The sequence goes on along the minus strand of OX637300.1, from coordinate 28,014,980 downwards.
ACGCTCATGTCTCGCTTAACTTGTGATTACTGAAGAATTTGTTATTTTGATTTGAAAGCTTTCGTAAAAGGGAGGCTTTACCCTGCAATAGGTCTAGAAAGGGCAGTCGGTTATAATGCATTGTTTTTGCAACCAACAAAATTAGCGAAGTGAGCTGTCCACAGAGACAACAGCATCAGGTGGAATGAGAGATTACTTCGATTGCACTACACCGAAAGTTATGAATGAGATTGTTACAGAACGGCAGCCATGAATTGCCACTGGTCCATAGATACATTTACCAGCACTTTATCGAAGAATTGAACGAAAAGAGCTCATGGTAATGAGCTTATGTATCAATGAGATAAATTCGATTTTTTTAAGTATATCTCGCATCGCTAAGGTATTAAGCGCGCTGGGGCACAAGTACACACTCTTATCTTTTAAACTCTCACAAAACTGGAAACCGACTCCAACATAGTTGAGATGATGATGATGTTGATGATTGAAAACTAAGGCGAAGCCCGCACGGAATGGAGGACGAGATGCTCTTGCTCTGATTGTGTCAATTACCTTGAATGGAGGTGTTTAAACTGGCGCGAACAGTCACGTGTCTTCCTAATCATTAGCACAATACGAGCGCGGAGTCGGGTCCCGCGCGGGATTCGCCTCAATTTGATCTAGTCCTTTATCGCCAGCAAATAGCATTTCCAAGTAACTTCATGAACGGTTTTGGACAAAGATCTGGGATCTTTAGGGATAAGACACCCTATAGTGTCGTCCATGTAGTAAAACTTCTACAAACTGGTAATACGACATTTATTTCGTTTCCGTGCTGCCTCAGTCGTATTTAAATGACGAATGATTTCGTCGTAATTATAGAATACTTAATGTCAACCGTGTCTGCAGACATATTAAATATTTTAAGATGAAAGAGCCTGAGATTAAGATGAAGGGTAAAAAAAATCGACCATGGAGACTGAAACGCGAAAAAGGTCACCTTGGCTGATCTTTGCTGATTGTTTGTGTGGCTCTCTCTCCTTAAAATTAGCTACTTACAGTAACTTAGGACCACAAATAGACTATTTTTTTAAATTAACCCATTATACCAAATACGACTTTTTATTTTTATTTTGAAAATGGCCCTGCTCTTGACGTCGTTCACGCCTGATGGAAATGATAGATGAAGTCTATGATGGAGCGAACATGCCCAGAAGATGCCTGTTCCCTGTTGCTTTAAAAGCATATACCCTATCAGTAAAAAAAACTCAACACAACACGATAAAATCCGACCACTCTCCAAGTACATTAAACAAATGCGCGTAGACTTGGGAACCGTTTTCTAAATCCCGTTTTTTTATTCAACTGAAAATAAAATGAAAAGTAATTAATATGTAACTTGCCTGCCTTGCCCAAAAGCCAGCGCAGTTGACGAAGTATTCGCACTCGACGGCTCCTTGGCTCGTCTCGACTCCACACACTCGATCGTTCTTCGAAAGCACAGCGGTCACAGAGCAATTTTGTATCACGCCTACGCCTGAGAAAAAAAAACATTAATATAGGTAGAAAAAAAAATACAAGTCTCCTTTTATTCAGTACTAAATATAATGTATACTTACTGTGTCAGCAATTTATAGCCAGAAAACATATTTCTCCGGATACAAAATCGACAACGTATTTAAAAATATATGCATGCAACTACTGAAAACCTCAAGCAGACCGATCAATACAGTTATGATGACACACGTGCGTCCTTAGGCACTCCTAGTAGCAATCTAGCCGAGGGGAGACCAAACCCAGACATATATACTAGCTACCTAGGTACTCCTACATAGGTACGGTCGCCTGCATATCTACGTGTACGCAACTCGGAATCAGATTCAACGGGGGAAATGGCACAGGGCCGGAATAGGAGTTTCAAAAAGTATTATTATTACAATTTGTTGCGTCTGCCAGCCGATTTGATCGATGGATTAAGATTGTTGACTAACAATGGCTTTTAATTAAGTAAAGAATGCGACCATTAACATTTCAACGTCGACTTTGACTTTAGAAACAGCACATTATCAGCCTTTAATGTTCCCACTGCTGGGACACCGGCCTTCTCTCTAAGAGAAGGAGTAGGCCACCACGCGGGCCCAGTGTGAGTTGGCGGATGCCACATGCTTTCCAATTTTTGGTTGTAGGACATGGCGGTTTCCTCACGATGTTTTCCTTCACCATTTTGCGAGCATTGGTGATGAAATTAAATACACAAAAGTTAAGCGCCTGCTTGGATTCGAACTCACGACCTACAACTCGTTAGTCGAAGCCGATACCACTGGGACACCCATGCTCAGAATCAGCACTATTTTATAAAAAAAAAGTTTGAAAAGGCAACCCCAATGCGCATACCCTTCACTTCATATTGCTTTAGCTGGGAAGAAATGGCGGAAGTGTGAGGATAAACGTATCTTTTTCTTCATAATCCTTATGCTTATCTATACCTCACACTTTGCTAGTCATGTTTGAATGATCTATTCCCATAGACTAACTACGAAAACGGTTTTGTAGTACATAGATTCAAGTGCAAGACTGCTGTGAACTTTTTACAAATAATAATAACTCCACCGCCGCGCGCCGTCTCTATACTTTGACGTCGTGGTGAAGCTTGCGCGCTCCGAACTCTAAGACTGTGCCAATAGAGTTTACTTTGCCGAAACGGGTCTGGGATGAGAAGCCAGACCAAGAGACATACTTAAAACAAACAGTCCTCAGGCACCACAGGACATGTTGGCCACTTCTTGCGACGTCATTATGTGTCGCGACGTCATTATTTGCTAGCGAGATTCTGAGGGCCCATTATTTTGTGCTCGAGTCCTCTACCTCCTCCTACCATTTTATGTTTATAATAAAAAATTGATCACAGGTAGGGGCCAATCACCCTATGGAAGGACGATATATGGCCCCTACCTCAGATCAATTTTTCTAGATAATCGATGATCTAGATGATCGAGATCAATGTTCTAGATAATCAGTCCACTTTAAAATATTAAATAATAGGTACAAATATTTGTTTCCACCTCCTACTTAGACAATAACACCAACCGGGAGTTTGGTTGGGTACATTTGCGTAATGAAATGAGGGATAATCATCGATTGGTGCTTCTTTTCATTTAAAATGCCTAATGGGCTTCTGCGAGTTGGCTTCGGCTCCTTAAAAGCCTTCCAAATTCCGGGACTCCTGGATCCCAAGATGTGTGAACAGACATTTTTAATAATAACAATACAATATATTGCCGCTAAGGCGCTAACAGAACTCAATCCAGAGTCTCGACTGCTTTTTACACATAGCAGTACGACTGAATTTTCCAACGGACTGTATGTAGTCCATCTCAATTCGCCAGTTACACAGCAGCTACTCGTAAAACCAAATAAGGTTGAAACAAAACAAAATCAATCAAATGTAATTACTTACCGCTTTCGACGCATTCTCTCATGAGTGACATGCACAGCAAGTGAGGGTCTCCAACACCATCGCCGGGGATCCAAAGGCCTCCTAACACGTCATCCACATTCAGAAGCGGCCACAGCTCTTGGCATTTCTTCGGGGTGACCAGCTCGCAAGGTATGCCCCAAGAACTGTTGGAGAAAAGTCTTCATTATTTAAGAGGGAGTGTGCTTATGCGAATCAGTCATGCTCGCAAAGGAGGTGGCGGGATGAATGAGGGATAGAGCTTCACGTCCCAGCTGCCGCGGGAGACGCTCCGGGCGTCGGGAGCTGCATGACGGCTCCCAGCCACCGTAGGCGCGGGCCTGCGGACGGTCAGTAATGGGTAGCTCACTGTCCGATCAGGACCAGGCCCGTGCCGGACTGCGCGTACATGTTCCACGCGCGCTTCAAAGAAATGTCAGCATGAAGTAATTGCAGCAGCAGCAGCCTGGCTAATTTAATTTCACCACATAAACCGAACAACATTTTATACATTTCAGTTGAGTTACTGTACAAGAATCAAAATATTTGTCTCTAATATTGTTCCACAAAATATATTATGTGAATTTAATATCCGTTTTTGAAAGTCGTGTCACTACTAAATATCACTATGTATATTCAATACATTTTGATACTTGAAATACTACATGTCAGTCGGCATATATGCGAAATAGATTTGATACTTGTAACGTCTCGAAAGAGAAAAAATTAAATAAGCGCCTTCTATTTCCATCTTAAAAGATATAATAGCGATTATTAGATTATTTATAGAGTTAATAATAAAGACATGATGTCTGGCCCCAGCTATGAACCAATTGGTGGCTATTCAGATGTATCAATAACATAATCAGCCTATCATGTTCCCATTGCTAGGACACAGATCTACTAGAATTAATCAAAAACTATAAGAAAATCTGTTTAAATACAGCTAATTATGTATGACCGATTGCACAAATAACTAATTTAGGTATGGTTGGATTATATTAGTATCCAACTAAGCAAGACACGCAAAGTTCGCATAGACCAAAAAAGCTTTTGTCTAAAAATAAACTAATTAAAGTAAAGCCAAGTTCGTTCCATCAGTGTCCAGTTTCCTGTTCGCCCTCCTGCACCCTAGTGGCGTGTTTAATTCGCTTGCATAATTAGAGGGGGTTGTGTGTAGTGACACCTATCCTATGTGCGGTGCGTTTGATGTTTTGATTTCCGCTTAATCAAAGCGTATTTATTGCCAATCCAATATATTGTTTAAAAGAGTGTCCATGGAGTTTCTTGCCCGTTCTTCTCCATAGGTACCTACTGCTTTGGAATGGGCAACTAGCTTCATCTCTCTGACTGACCGACACCCTGACAATTCAAAAGTGCCTGTAATCGGTTTATTTGAAATAAATACTTTGAGTTTGAGTTTGATAATACAAATGCGTTTCTTAATGAAAAATATTTTTAAGTTAGTATTTGTTTGTATCTTTTGCATGCCTACCATGTATAAGTTCTTTTTTTCATGTAACTCACAGAAATATTGTAAGTTAATATTGATGCATCTGTGAGGCAAGAGTAATTCCTGTCTAGACGGCCTTTATTGTGCCACTACAAGGCACACTCGTGCCTCCCTCTCCCTTGTACGCAACAGAGCACACTAATAATTATAGATGTACTCGTAGGTGACTTTTTCATTCTAAGCCCGGTTAAGCTTGAACTACGAAATGCCATTTAAAAAAAAAACTTTTTATTCTATTGTTTCGAGAAACAAAAAGCACGTCACGTTGTTGCGCTGACGTCTATTAAAAGAGTTAGGTTGGAAGAAATAAAAAAACGACATTATGTAAATAGATACTTGGCAGTTTGGCACATATCTGTCATAACATTTTTAGAGACGTTAGTGAAAGTTTTTGTTTTAGCTTTTAGTACTTGTTGAAACAAGGTCTAGACTTCTAGAGGCAGTTTCGATTCTCGGTTGGGCCAGTGCTGACGTTTTTAACAGACTTCAAAAAAATGTGGTTTTAATTGGACTTTCTTTTTGTTTGTTTGTTACGCAATTATTCCGCCAATTACTGATTTTAATTATTCTTTTTTTTATACATTATTATTATTAGCATACATTTTATTAACTTCGTTTGAACAGTTTTTGAGTTACCTTCGATAATTCGTAAGTATTTAACCCACTCTTTTTATATAAGGTAGGTATATCTGTTCCAACACGAAATATTTTCAGAGCAACATCTAACGGTGGTAAAGATTCCATAGAAAGGAAAAAAAAAATTCTAAGGATATATTATTATAAATTTAATAATTTCAAGTTATTTGATTTACATAAAAAATACTGGCTCCTTCTCATTTTTTTATATCCATTAAGCTAAACTCTACGTTGTAGTTACCTACCGTCATTGAAGCGGGCGGCGAGACAAGATGGCGCCCGGCTTTTATGATTTATCAAAGGAACAATAGCATGCGTTGGCGGCGGCGGCCATCGAGCCGCGCGCGCGCTCGCTCACCAAGTTCAGTTCCCAGCGACCCGCGTATTGCAACGCACGCGCATTATTTAACACGCGTCGGGCTTCGGGCAACGAACGTAACAATGCCCTATGGGTATACCGGCCGGATCATTTCCAGTCACGGTTCAGTGTTAATGTGTGGTGTTTGTGTGTTAAGTGTGATGGGGAATAAGGATCAATAGGTAGGTACCTATGTAGTGTAGATTTGTACCTATAGCGCGACCGTTCAAAATTTGCCAAAGATGTAATCAATCAATCAATCAAGTCTTTATTTGTAAACATAGGTTACATCAGTGTGCAAGATGTTACAATGATTGTTATAAATATTACAGTTTCTCTATGTTTTGCCATTTGGCGTACAAATATACATTTCAGGAGGCTTTTGCCAATTAAGTTAATTAATATATCGGTACTAATATTCCAGAGAGGTAAAATTTTCAATTCAGTGGTATCAACATTTTATTATTATTTTCATTTTAATATTATTTTTTGTATTTTAATAAAATGCATTAGGTAATATCAGGTAATGTCAATATTTAATATAATACGATAATGTCAATAATAAATAGTCATGATTTCATAAGTATAGATGATAAAAATATTTAAAACTGATACTGTCCACAGAACTGTAAGAGTCGTCATGCTTATATAGTTAATTATACATGTTACAAATATAATTATGTAAAAGAACTGTCATCAAAGTAGTCGCTGAGACAATAGTAACATTTCTGTATTAATATAGTACGTAATTTATGCTTGAAATTGACTAAATTTAGATTTTTTATTGAGCAAGGTAACTTATTAAATAATCTTTGGGCCATACAAAAAAAGCTCTTCCTCATTAGAGCCGTACCTGCATATGGCACTTTAAGTTCTAAATTATTTCCATCACGTAATTTCCTATAACGACTTTTGAAAGCTACTTCATATAGGTACATGTTTGTTTTAACAAATATATTTACCTCATAAATATAAAGAGAAGGGAAGGTTAAGATTTTGAGGCTTTTAAAAAGAGGTTGACAGCTCTCGGTACTTCGTAAACCACACATAGCTCTGATGCATCGTTTTTGGGCTTTGAAAACATATTCTTTATGTACTGAATTGCCCCAATAGATTATGCCATATCTTAGTGTGGATGCAACGTAGCCATAGTAAGCCATTAAAAGAGATTCTAGGCTAACAATTTTAGCCAGTTTACAGAGGGCATACGAAATTTATTGACTTTTTTAATTGTAAACAACAATGGCCGCTCGAAATTGTCTATTGTTTAGTGATGCGGTGTAACGAATTTTAAAGATTTGGAGCTATCGATGTTACGAATTTTTTAGAAATAAAAAGAAATATCAATCAAATCAAAAACAATATTTATTCTAAATCCATTTTGATATTTGTAGTAACAAACTGTAATCGAAATGAATTAATCAATATTGAAGAGTTAAAAACATTAGTTTCGCACGGGTTTTTTATCAAATATAATGCGGTCTAGCTCCAACAGTGTATTTATGATTGTTGCCAGTATAATCTATATATAAAAGAAAGTCGGGTTTGTTCCCTCCATTATAACTCGAGATCTGCTGGACCAATTTTCATGGTTTTTGTTTCGTTGGATTTGTCTCCGCCCTGAATAGCAGAATACATTATTTTTATTTATTTTTAGGTAGGTAGGTAGGGTAGGTAGGTAGGTAGGGTAGGTAGGTAGGTAGGTAGGGTAGGTAGGGTAGGTAGGTAGGGTAGGTAGGGTAGGTTGGTAGGTAGGGTAGGTAGGTAGGTAGGTAGGGTAGGTTGGTAGGTAGGGTAGGTATCACAGTTAAGACAGGACAACGTCTGTCGGGTCAGCTAGTAATTATATAAACATTAATTTGGCGTTTTTTCAATAAACGAGTATTAAATACTCTTTGTACAAATCGTCGACAATTTTTATGTCAATCACTAGCAATTCAATGACAAGATAAATGTAGACGAGCAAAAAAAGGATGACGGGTGTTTGAAGTTTATGAAAATTCAAAATCCATCCCAGTTTTCGCTTATATTAATAAGAATATTTAAAAATTTAGAAATACGTACAAGATGTAAAAGTGAGTAATAATATGTGTATCGTATTTTGTGCGTATTTAATCAGTGACGCGCAGATATCGCGTTTAGTTCCCAGGCAAATTCAGTGTTATTGCTATTGGTACGGGGCTACCACATCTGGTATAGACCACAGACCTAGACTGCAGATAGTCCGTCGGATTACGCCTAGTAGATACTAGGTTCGGTATTAATAAATTAAATTAAACTCTACCAATCATTAAAAGTCTTGAGTAAAATACACAGAACACTATTATCCTAACGGGTTAAATAGCATTTCATTCATCTAATAAAAATGTTGTTTGCCACTGACTCTGTTGTTTACATAGCAAGTTTAGTAGAGGATACGAATTGGTGTGGAGACTGAAAAATAATTTAAAATATAAAACCAAAGGCACCGACTTCCGAAATTGAAATCAATTGTCACTTCGTAATGTTTTATCGGAAATCTGTAGTTTTTTTCGTGAAAATTGTTTTTTTTTTTGTATAAACTCTTTATTAATAAACAGCTTTAAGTGTAGATTTATGCCTAGGTTATGTAAAAAGGTGAATTGACTGCTCCGTCATGACCCTAAATATAATTACCGCGCTGATAGTTCCCCTAACCCTTTGGTGTTCGGTCAATGCATTCAGTCTGCACTTCACTGATATGGTATTAATGTTTTGCTATGTACGATAACCCTATATCCACAGTACTGTAGGGCCTAGATGTAACCTTATGTTGTATCTGGTTGGTTAGAAAAAAACACTGGCTGCATTCGAGCTTTCAAAATGATTACAATGTTTTGATAGGTTTTTATAAAAATATTTGAAAATGGACTTTCTTAGTAGGCGTGCGACATGAAGTATGTATCTTTTCAGAAATATACATCTCAAATTTTATAGTATTTTCGTATATATCCTAACAAAAGTGTGCTCGCAATATGACTCAAAGGGTTCTTTGAGGCATATTGCGAGCACACGTCTGGTGTGGGTCCCTCTGTGACTCCCCTCGTCCCTCTGGGGCTCCTGGAGTGCGCTATGCACATTTTTAAATAAATTTGAGTTCGAAACCTCAAAAGTAGTGTTTACATATGGAGCAATGATAAATCTATACATATTTTAAGACCGCCGATGTATTCTGAATATGATTTTTTTTGTAAAAGAGCATAACATTCAGGCTCCATACATATTTTGACTTTTTATGAAAGTCAACGAAAAATGGTCCGAGTGTTTGGAACTAGTCATTTGGAGCAATAGTTAAAATAGTGTTTAATAAACAAATATAGAAAAACATACAAGCAGTGTATATAGAACTGACCCACTATATACCACAAATCTTTTGTGCGCCAACAAACACCAAGAAACTACGCGAGGTCTGCGGTATCAATGATAGATACCGCCGTTGAAGTGGCAAAAAATGGTACAGTCGCCAGCGCATCAAGTTGTACCAAACTGTCAAAATTCTCCAAATGAATTTAAATTTTTAAAAGTTGATGTGTTAAGTTCAAAATCGATTGACAAAAGGGAATCGCCATTCTCGGCTTCGTGGACAAGTTGTTCAATAAAAAGTATTTTATCAAATAATTATAATTAATTCTAAAATAAATATTTTTATAAACCTGTGTGCTTTCTTGCTTGAGCACGGTTACTGACCAAGGTCCATTCATCAAAGTATTTAGAACCAAGAACCAAAAAATCTAAAGCAGAGATAGCCTTTTTTTTTTTTTTTAAGGCTGGGAAATCATCCAATGACTGCTCCCGCTCTGGGTGGAGCGGAAGGGAGTGTCAGACTCTTACTGACTAAAACCCATCCATGTTCCTTCCGTAGCCCTTTATGTTCCGGGGTAGCGGTAACCCTTTCGGACAATCCCGCTTACCCGGCAGGCTTGGCCCTGAGGGGCCCCTTCATATGCTGACATCTCTTTGAGGCGCGCGTGGAACATATACGCGCCCTCCGGCACGGGTCTGGTGCTGATCGGACGGTGAGTCACCCATTACTCACCGTCCGCAGGCCCGCGCCTACGGTGGCCGGGAGCCGTCACGTGAGCAGAGATAGCCTGGTAGTGTGACCGTCGCACTGCCAAGTCATAGGCCAAGGCTGCCAAGGCACGCACCTCTGATTTTTCGGATTCATGTACGTATTGTATATTTATCACATGCTTAAAAAATCGGTGAAGGAAAACATCGTTAGGAAACCGGCATGCCTAAGAGATATTATTTCTCAAAAGCAAGTGAAACTAAGTCTAGAAACCCATGATTGACCAAAACGATTGATTGATTTTAACCATATTTTATTATTATTTTTCTGTGATTAGGTAGGGGAGCGAGGGGCTAGTTGTAACAATTTATCGCTTCTTGGCTATGAATGCTTACTTGTTTGGTATTTATGAAATCTAGCAGTACCATTCCAAGTAACAACTATTCAACTATAGATTCCAAATAAACTTTTGATTAAACCTATACGACTTTTTGTAGAAACGGATTTGAAAAAAAACTGACGAGTGTAAGACCTTACCCCATGATTGGGGCTAGTTGTAACAGGCTTGGGGCAAATTGTAACATTAGGAAATGAAAACCAATTTTATATTTTAAAAAGATTTATTTGGCATATTTAGCATAGGAAACGCTAAAACAGGTTTAGACTATTAAATTTTTAATCTAACAGAAAATATTCAAAAATAACATGTTCTTTCTCTACCACTATAAACTATTAAAGCATTTTAGGTTTACAGCCTTTAATAATATTAACTACTTCAGCAGTCAGAGTTTTGATTCATTTAGCATTATAAGCCTTAGGCACTATTGTGCCAAAGTTAGACTTTATTTTTAAATTTTATTCGGTGTCTTCGGTTTTGTTTTTTCATTTTTTGCCACCGACTTCCGAAATCAAAATTATTTTTCACTTTGTAGTGTTTTTTTTGGAAGTCGGTTTTATTTTTTATAAAAAAGTTTTTATTTTTCACTTTTTAGTTGTGGTACCTACACAACCCCCCCCCCCCAATTTTAATACCACTACCTGGTATGTAAATTACAGTGACAGGAACTTATTAGAACATCGTCTACATATATTAAGTAGTTTTTTTTTTATTTTTGTTGATATTTCAAAAACCGCTGATCCGATTTCGATGAAATTTTTATGGGACCATTTGGGAAGTATACCCTTTCCAACAAAAAAAGAATTTTTCTAATCGGTTGGCAAGCAACGGAGTTACGCGCGAACAAACATAAAAAAAAAATATATATATACAGTCGAATTGAGAACCTCCTCCTTTTTTAGAAGTCGGTTAAAAATAATCAAATATTAACAAAAACATGGTCTTTCTTAAACTATAAAAAACTTTCAGCTCACAGTCGTTTGTAATAACAAAATCTCAATTTCTTCAGTAATCAGCCTTTTTATTTGACGTAGGTAAAATATTAAATCAGTCTTCATCCAGTATTTTCCAAGACTTCAGCAGAGGCCAATTCGTAAACATCTTAGCTTTGGGAAGCATGTTCAGTTTTTTTTTTTTGTAGTGTCTCATTTTGAAATAGATAAAATCAATTAAGTTCAACAAAAAAGTATTCAAAACCTGAAAAGAAGGAATTGAAATAACTATGAACTTTATAACTTATAAGTAACATGTTACAACTTGCCCCGTAAAAGTGTTACAACATATCCCACTGCAAGGTTTTTTAAATAATCTTTAATAAAAAAACAAGTCGCTTAAATGTTGTGAAATTACGTTTAATATAAGCAAACTAAACAAATGCTAAGTGTATTTGTATAAATCAACAACTGCTAAGCAATTTAAAATCTACGATAATCGATTTTGTGTAAACAAAAAGAAGCTTAACCTGGCTTAATCGGAGCGCCTGCACAACACCGCTTCCTGCACGGTCCGGCGGGGTACTAATCGCGCTTATATGATTCAATGGATATTACGTAGTAGGTTAGGTTGAAAATCAAACAAATTTTCTTTTATTATGTAGGTAAAAAATGCTTGTTACTACTTGCCCCTGTTACAACTAGCCCCTCGCTCCCCTACATTAAAACAATCAAAACCGTTGTATTTTTCTATGTAAATCAATTTAAATCTGATTTTAGAATCGATAAATAGATTATTTGCTAAACGTCTGTCAACAAAGACTGAAAAAACTATTCGCTCCGTGTTGTGAATGTTGTCTTGTGATGTTTTTCTTCGCACGTTTTTCTATTATAATGGAATCGATAACGCACCTCACGAAGACCTGGCCCTACTTTTGGACACCGAATCTGCTTCTAACGTTGGCATTATTTTGGAAAATAAATACTTTTATTAGACATTTCTCAGCGACAAGATCACAATATTACACATGCTAAACATGGTACGATTTTGGAACTTACTGCAACTTTAGTACAATAATTCGTTTATAGTAGGAATGAAGTAATAAAAACACAACTCATTAATTATTATACTTAATGTCCACGTCCGGCCAGAGCACCCTAACAAACTGGTCGATTCCCTTTGACAATTTGTGGTAACTTAATGTGCTGGTGACTGTACTATCGAGACAACGTAGTAAGTAATACGTACACAGATTGACTCTTCATTCTCCTGTACACCGTCATCCGATCCCGGTTCCTTGCCAGCAGTAAGGATCCACATTGTTTCCAGCCAGTCGCTCTGCCTTTGGCTTCCAGGTCTTGCAGGAGCCTAATCGAAGATTGAGTAAGTCGAACTTGTGCTAATGTTGGTTTGAAAGCACCGACGAGGCCCGACGAATGCCAGCGACTCCCAATTCCTACCCTGCGGAAGAAATATTATGTACTTAGTTAAGTTCAGTGTTCACAATCATGTTAGCAATATAATTTTTCACATGATACATACATCATCTCTTTAATCTATTCTTACACCTAGCCATCCACATTCCTCCTAAAAAGTCTAAAAACCCAAAAAATTGAAAAATAACTATAATTTCGGCAATCGGTCGCGAAAAAAGAAAATACGAAACCAAAGATATTGACTTTTGATTGATTTTTTGGAAGTCGGTGGGTTTTTTTGTTAATAAGATTTTTCACTTATTTTTTCACCGTGAAATAATTTAAATAAATCCATTTTAAATTATTAATAACATAAAATATCCCATTTGTTTCAGTTCATTTATTTAATTATAAACATATAAGAACAAGATAAAGAAGTTTAAATAAATTGGAATTTTTTTTTTAGTGTGCATAATCAACTCTTGACCCATCCCACTCTGGGTAGAGCGGAAAGAAGTGTCAAACTCTTACTGACTAAAATCCATCCAAGTTCCTTCGTAAGCCCTTAATGATCCGGGGTAGCGGTAACCCTTTCAGACAATCCCGCTGAAAATAAAGTGGGATAAGGGCAAGAGAATGACAATGATCCACTTTCACACTTAGACAATATTCTTGTCACATACGGCTCATCCAATCAAGGCTAGTTCCAAAAATATATGTTCCAGTCTGTGACGTAGAAAGTCTGAGGTAAGTATATTTGGACTTGATTAGTGTACAAAAATGCATATGGGCCAAACAAGGCCAGACGCCAACCTTTGTTACAAAAATACGGATATGGATCGTCTGGTTTCTGTTTATATTTGTAACTTGCTTTTGATGGAAGTAGCTTTATACTACTTTGTATCGCCTCAACAAAGCCATCAATGCAGTCTTACTGGTCACTTTTTAAATAGATTATAGTCACATGGATCGATGCCGTTATGAAGGTGGATGAGACAGACTGGATGCTGGAGGCGGAGGACAGGGTGTTGTGGAGTAGCCTGGGAGAGGCCTATGTCCAGCATTGGACTCAGTTGGTTGAGTACATAGATGGTCACATGGACACTACTGATAATACTATACGCGAAGCTAAAGTAGATTTCTTTCTCTCTTTTCACTCGCACGTACTGCAGTGTTACGCACCGATTGTGTGGCATGTCCAACTGTTATGTAACAAGCGTACAGAGAGAAATTTGACAGATTGTGATTTGATAATTTCCCCAATCTGATAAATGTCTTGTTTTTTTTATTTAGGATAGCTTGATATGCTGGCGTCTATACATTCATAAACTAATGTCTTTTTTATTAAGTGGTGAGCAAAAACTACAGAACTCTATTGAAACCTTGGTTTTCTGGATTTTGATTTTTTAAATCTCAGTCTGCCTTGCCTTTTCCCAACTATGTTGGGGTCAGCTGCCACCGAATGCAGCTGATTACCAGTATTTTAAATGGAGCGACTTGCTATCGGAACTCCACAACCCAGAACTGGGTAATACGATTCCCCTTGGCAAGACTGGCTGTCAGATGTCCGGGCTTCTGACTACCCGTAATACACTGTCAAAGTTGCACAAATTACAGCCGGGACTAACGACTTAACGTGCTTTTTGAGGCACAGAGGAATCTCGGTATGTAAAGATGGTCACCCGTCCACGGCCAACCCCAGCAAGCGTAGCTTAACCTGAAGGATCGACTTGTGCAGCTGTTATTACTTAGCTACGTGGTTCTGATTTTTTTAATCCACGCCCATCGATCACTAATATTAGTGATCGATGTCCACGCCCCTAAATTACTCAATAGCCAATATTGGTTTTTATCTACTTTATTTAAGTCAGTAACTAATTAAAAGAATTACTTTCCAACAGGCTTGCGTCTGATTAAGGCTTATTCGATATACCAAACACCGAATGTCAAACAAGTAATTACGAAAATAACATTTTCTTTGAAACCAATAAGGGACAGAAAATCTACTAGATTTTAGAATTTTTACAGCATTTTACGTTTGGTTGACACGATGCACGATGGTTAGTCTTATCGCTAAAAGCGATCTTTTAAAAACGACCTTTGAATGGATTAGGGGCGAAAGGAAAAACATTACTGTGATAATATAAATATATAATAATAGAAATAAGGTGCCGTGTTAGCTCTAAGCATTATCTTTAAAAAAAAATGTTTTTTGGAGGCCCTTAATTTTTTTTTTAATATCTTTTATTATAGCGGCAACAGAAATTGAAAATTTCAACTGTCTACCTGTCACGACTCATGAGAGGACGGACAGCGAAGTCTTAGTAATAGGGTGGGTCCCGTTTTACCCTTTGGGTACGGCAATCTAAAAAACTATAACAATGATGAAGATTGGTGTTAAGCTATAGGTATTGTTGTCCTTCTTAATCGATATTTTTACTCAAATAATCTGAAACTTTCTACAGTGTGTTGGCTATATAATCAAAATCAATCCTGATATTATAAAGAGGAAATGTTTGTGAGGTTGTAGAAGTTAATCTACTGAACCGATTTTAAAAATTCTTACACTAATGGGAAGCTACATAATCTACCTCTACATAATGTTACAGGCTAATTTTTTTTAAAAACTATAGTTTTTTTGTGCCAATTTAATATGACGTCAAGAACTTTCAAGGACAAACAGATGCTTCTGAACTGGACGACAAACTGTTCTATCTTTTTGCTACAATAAACAATACACTTAAAAGGGACCACAGATTGTTTGCTGGGCTTTTTTATGGAATTCTTGTGTAAAATTTCATGATTTTTATCTTTCCTATAGCCACTGCCAATATTCATTTTTATTGAGGAATTACAACTTTTAACTTAAGGCATAGTGATGTGGATATAAATCAACTGACCACGCAGCACACTCAGAAAATTGTAAAAAGTAGTTGTGAGTTACCTCCTTGACAATATACAGTACAGTGTGTGTGTTGTTTGACTGTACATTGTCTATTGGTGAAGTTAAAATATGTATAACCATTTCATTCTTGGTTTGATGATTTCAATTATTTAGAAACTAAAGTTCTAAACAGATAAAATATATTGCTGGGTACTTTGTCGGACCTTTTTCCTGCAGCTGGATGACGCATGATGAGGCTGGCCTTTTCTTAAGGATGTATTTTGTTACCTTTGCCATTAAAAAAGTGCTGTTTATGGTAAAAAAAAATTAACGGTTTCCTTGTAAGAGATATTTCAATCTGCCACTAAAGAAATAAATAATTAAAATGTTCTTTTTCTCATTTTTGAAAATAAACCTCTCTGGCAACAAAATCTCTTTTTTTAATAATATTTAAATCATTATTTAATCAATTATTGTATTTTACAATTAAGAAACCAAATTGGAAATGATAAATGATTTTATTTTTGTTAATGGGTTTTAACAAACACATTTACACATCAATAATATTTTTTAAAACTATGTAGATGAGAACTCTGGCATGAAAGGCTGAAACAAACACAGGGGTCACAGTCTCTTACAATGTCCAGATATATTTTGGTCAAATCATGCAAAGGCAGTGTTGGTGTCTGAAATGCCCTTTTAAGGAAAAAACCATACAGTCAATGCACACATTTGCCATAAATTGTGCAGCTCAACTCAAAACATAAAAGCTCAACGCTGCTGTGGTATAACTAAAATGCCATTATCCGACCTCTGGTAAATTTTTGACTTTTGATGCTATAATAATGAATTATATTTACAATATGACAAGGGCGTCATTCAAAACGACTTGATCTACCTTTTGTGATCCACGTGTCAAATCGGTGTTGTCACTAAAAAGTTACATCGGTTTAGATTTTTACCGCTTTTTTTGCATTAAATTCAAAACAATGTTTATGGTAGATAACGGTTAGATATATCATGGCAGAACGATTGTAAGTTGGTTATGCTGTGTAAGTTATTCTCCAATTAGGCTGAAATTGTGAGTACAACTAAATCTTTATAGGTATATGCAAAGAGGTTTTTGTTTTTGTTTGAATAAACCTATCTTCTATTGCTCGCCATGTGCTCATATACTTTTCAAATTTTTCTGCTTGTAATAATAATTTAAAATATTAATTATATTTATTCATTCACCTACAAAATATTAGCAATATTCTCTAATATTATAGCCAGACAGTTTGTAGCATATTATAGCCAATAGTAATATTATAGCCAGACAGTTTGTAGCATAATCATTCCTCTACCCAGCTAATTATTTTAGTATGTACAAAAATCAATAAAAAATTATCAAACCTCATCTTTTGGACAACAACCAGGAATAGATGAGCTTGCAACTAAGGAACACCCAAATTAAGGCCGCCGCAGCGCGCCGGTTCTGGTGCTGAATAAATCTGATTCAAAGCTTAGGTAATATAAGAGCGTACTTACTTCTCCTTCTCTATGACGATAGTTTTGTCGCCCCAGCCGCGGCGTGCCAGATGGTACGCCACAGCCGCTCCCATCATCCCTCCGCCACATATCACCACCTTAGCTTTCGATGGCAACGCCGACAAACACCCCTCCAACCTCTCTTCATGGTCTAACGCATCTAATCGACTCGAAAACTCCCTACTTACTATACCTATACATTTATGTGCATTAAACCTCTTTACCCCCCGAAAACCTTTTATTAACATCTTATCGATTATTTACTCATAAGTAAAAATAAATGAAATAGAAAAACTGAATAAATATTACATTACATCTACAAAGAATAAAATTGCAACAAGAATCTAAAAATAATCAACGAACATCTGTGGCCAACTTTGTTTTGACATAATGTGTTATGCCTGACTAATACTGCTGATGCCGACATTCCCGACCGCACTCCTGACAGTGAATCTCTTCAGTGTTGTCGTTGCAAATTAAATGACAATAGATTAGAATTACTATTAAGATAATCAGAAAAATACCAAATATAACGACACATTTCCACATCGTGATACTTTCTGAAGCACCAGCCGACTCGAGGTTTAAAAGCGTTGTGACTGCGACTGAAACCTGCATCCGCTTTTGTAACATCCCTCATATCGATTTATACTATTTCTGCCTGCCCAACCACACGTAGAAACGAAACATGTGAGATTCAAACTACAATGTAGAGATGCCCAAACACATAAAATATAAGGACAGAATAGAATAGAATATTTTTATTTGCGTTGAAACATGGTACATACAATAATGGTGTTAACACTAGGGTTATGTTTTACATGTGAAAAAAAATCCTCTAAACTAAAAAGTATTATATAGAAGCTCTAAAGAAGCCATTCTTGTAGAATATTTAAAATATTTCAAAGACAATTTTTTTTTTATATTGAAAACACTGGCACTGCTAATGCATTGAAGCCTAGTCAATCTGCCTAGCCTTTTCCCAATTATATTGTAACCTTAGAGCATTTAACCTAATTGTAACACATTGAAGCATAGAACTATCAAATAAATTCATTTTATGCAGTTATGATCGACTGACTACGGATTTTGTCAATTTGCAACTAAACCATGGGATTTATTTGATTGAATTTTCATAGCACACTGGAAACATTATTATTTAGGCGTTTAATTTAGGTACTGTCGTAATTGTCGTCTTCAACTTTTATTTAAAACACAACTATCTACTTACCAATTTACTAAAACCGAAAAAAAAGACTCAATAACTAAGTACCTAGGTACGTACAAATTTAAACAAAAACTTATTTAATTCAAACAACAAAACGGTAATATTTCCATAGATTTCGAAACAAACCAAGAAAGATTATTTCCATGACAACCGACAGGGGTAACCCAACAGCTCCATTTTTATAATTTTTTATGTTCTGCTTTATTGTCCATCTTCGCTGTAATTACTACCTATTATGTCTTTGGTAGAAATAATTCAACACAATGAAGTCATCTATACGATTTTGGACAAACCACCTCCTGAGCCACCGAAAACTCCAAGGTACCTACATAATAAAATCTCATTAACTAATTACCTACGTTTTAGGCTGTTTACAAGCTTATGGTATCTAAAACCTTTTCCAAAACTGTCACACAGGCCAGTAGCAGACAAACATTTACTATTTAAATAATTTCTGTTGGTTTTCAGTAGATATTTAAACTAATTAAGTTTGTCTCGTAAACTGCTGGTAGACGTGATCCCTAGTCCCTACTTTATCCGATTAAACTTGGGTAAGCTACCTAAGCAGTGGAGACGACAGATCGATGATTCAAGGCCTAGACCGTTTTTTAAAAACTGCAGTCCCTAACGGTTTGTCTTGTTAGCATTGTATAAATAATATAAAGTGGAATAGTTTTATGGCAGTCGATCAGAGGAAAAGGTAATTTGTCATAATGACGCCATTAATTACAGATATGAATCCAAACTAGAAAAGGAATTGAGACTAACTAAAAAACCGCAACTGCGACGCACATTTGGTTACCCTGAAACACCAGTCCAACCTCCTACCAGTTTCTTAAAAAAAGGTGAAGGAATAGGTCAACCTATCAAGAAGAGTGATCATAAATGCTTTGTGTCCGGTACCCTTCCACCAGTACCAAAACGGCCTCCGCCTGGGAAGAAACCAGAGAAGCCAACAGTTAACTTCAGAGTTGTTAACATAAAGAAAGCTGTAAAGATCAAAGGGAAGCCTGTGGAGCCAAGGTAAAATTTGCGACAGTCCTGCTCGCCGGACACACAGGTCCCGTACCCAGAGCCCTCATTGGCAAAGGGGCCCGTAACGCCTAATTAATTGGTTAATTACGTGCATAGAACGTGAAAAAAAAACGAAAACTTAGTCCTCGCGCCATTGTGCCCCTATAAAGCCTATACTCCAAACTAAGTATTGTACCAATCACACTTAATATTACGTTTTGTTGCCGTATCTGTGAGGGAGTAACGCTCAAGTTCACCTACCGCCATAATTGCAGTTGGTTCAAAATTTCGTTCCTCAGCCTTTAAAATTCTTTTTGGGCACAGCGCTTTATTTTGTTCCGGATTAGAAAATTGCACGCAAGAAGCCTGCACACGCGGTGAGGCAAATGATGAATCTAAATTGTTTAAAATATGGCCGGTCTTTTAAACGTTACTACTTACTTATAGCATTAAAAGTCTCGTAGTTCTTAGCGAATCAAATATCTACATGTTTTTGTCAGGCTGAGATATTAAACTTATATACTACCTACCCATTTAGGCTGGTAGACACGAGAGACGGCCACATAAAGAAGATAAAAGGTTCCGGCGAGGTTCCAGAATACTGCCTCAGGCCCGACTTCGGTCAGATGCCAGCTTACCTGGTAAAGAGAAACAGAAGGCTCCAGAAGGCCTTAGAAAAGATGCAATACGAGGAGGACAACAGAGAAAGCCTATGCAAGCTCATCAGCGTCGAAGCTCGCACGAAACTCTTAGATGTAAGTTCATGAGTCATATTTCATATTTTTTATAAATTTACAAAATAAA
The DNA here is from genome assembly GCA_951799385.1 of Hyppa rectilinea. Taxonomy (NCBI): domain Eukaryota; kingdom Metazoa; phylum Arthropoda; class Insecta; order Lepidoptera; family Noctuidae; genus Hyppa; species Hyppa rectilinea. The sequence continues at coordinate 27,994,805 of OX637300.1, read as the reverse complement.
ACTTCTAATATGGAGTTTATTTTTCATAATAATATAGGAAATAATAAAATTCTAATAATATAATCTACTGTATACGCAGAAATAATATAATTATAATAACTGTTACATCGATTACCTACACCTGAACTGAACGATTCATACAACCACACTAAACCAAATATATATCAAAAATCTAGTGGCCGTTGTTGTTAGTTAGCCGTTTATAACGCGGTGCCTAACTACCTACTTTCCATTTCAAATCTTCTTCTAATCTCTTTCACAGGATCTGAAGCACAACTGGTCACTAATGCAGAAGGCTTTTCTTCAACTTCCGATGCTTACCGATACAATACCCAAGATACTTCGCAAGACTAAAATGGAGGCCGAACTGACACAGTTGGAAAAAGATATAGCTTTAGTTGAGAGCAATCCTTACATCTACATTTACGAATGAGTCTTTCGAGACCTTTAGGCAGTATGTCATATACTGCCTGCTGTGCCCAACGGGAAATTAACAATATTTTCGCCATGAATTCATGGTAAATACTTTTGAACTAGTTCTATCGAAGTTGTAACTTCGCAGTTTCGTTAATTTTTGTCGTTTTGTATACCGACTTTTATCGGTATATTTAGAAATAATGATCATGGTAATAATATACCTACTTATTTTTAATTATTTGAGAAGGTACCTATGTCTACTCAATTCAAAATAACCGGCCAGTATAACCTATTCTTAGTAAAAGAGAGCAACCTGCCCTACCTGTGATTATAAAATGAGACTCTACATTGTTGCATCCTATTTTGAACAACGTCGTCTGTATTGATTAGGAAAAACTGGAACGACCTTCGGGAGTTAGATTTAGACCCAGACTTAGTTATTCTGAAGGTAGTGACAACTTAGGTACCCAGCTACTTTTATTCGATAGTGGGCTCACAAACCCATTTTTCTGTTAAATTAATATATGTATGAGGATGCCAGTTAGGTTAATGTGAGGTGCTAGGTAAGGCGTTTAGAATGCGTTTACTGGACGCAACATGATAGTTGGGTGCTCCGAGTAACTGAAATTAAGCGTTGGTATGCGCGCGAATGAACACGTAGGTATTAATTGGCTTAGCGTAAAACGCCTTACCTAGTAGGTACTATCTTCCCGAAATTAGTTAGACGTTGAACTTACTCTCAATTTATTGTTTTGGTGGTCTTTTGTTATTTAGTAACTAATATTGCTGCACAAAACTATTGAACACTGTGTGTTTACGTGCAAAATTAATACGTTCTTAGTTTTATTTTTGAATAAATTGGTGTAAAGGAAAGTTTCTCTTTCATTTTTTAGCCACCTTCTTAAAGTTCCTGTACAAGAATATCGTACAACATTATGAAGTTTTCATAAGAATAACCTGTATTTTTTTCTGAAGTTTTCATAAAGAATAGCTCTCAAGCCCTTCTTTGTAGATTCTGTTAAGGCGCTCCCGCACCGCAATCCACTACACTTTGGTTTTATGCAGTATGACCTCGTTCCGGATTTTAGGATGTTAGATGAAAAACAAATGAATAAAACAAAACTATTGATTTCCATTATTTAATAAGGTAACTAGCCTATTACAGCCCGTCCTTGCATAAGCTAAGCAATTGCATATTTTAACTATTCAATAAATAATTTCATGTCGATTTTCATTAAAGCTAAAATACTAAATTAAAGAACTAAAATGGCGGCTCGTTCGAAAACCCTAGAAAGCACGTTACACATGTTTGCATACAAGAGAGCGACGACATTGATACAATAAATTAAACTTCGAATAATAGGGATGATGACAGGTTAAAAAAATGAAATTATATTTAGTCCGTAAGTCGTAAATAAAAATTATTAGACACATTATTCTTTGCTTTATCATATTAATAAAAAAAATGCAATTCAGTATAATATCTACATAGAAGTGACGTCATGCCAATGCCAACATAATGTTTATGGAGAAGCCGCCGCGGGAGACGCTCCGGGCGTCGGGAGCCACGTGGCGACTCCCGGCCACCGTAGGCGCGGGCCTGCGGACGGTGAGTAATGGGTGACTCACCGTCCGATCAGCACCAGACCCGTGCCGTACGGCGCGTATATGTTCCACGCGCGCCTCAAAGAGATGTCAGCATATGAAGGGGCCCCTCAGGGCCAAGCCTGCCGGGTAAGCGGGATTGTCCGAAAGGGTTACCGCTACCCCGGAACATAAAGGGCTACGGAAGGAACATGGATGGGTTTTAGTCAGTAAGAGTCTGACACTCCCTTCCGCTCCACCCAGAGCGGGAGCAGTCATTGGATGATTTCCCAGCCTTAAAAAAAAAAAAAAAAAAGGCAGTGTACAAAGTAGGTATAACATATCATATACTACTGTTTTACATAAGCTATATACTCATAATAATAATATCCTTGGACATTCCACACAACGCCATATAGTCCCAAGCTGAGCAACCTAATGCTTGTGTTATGGTAACGACATGGCTGATATACTACTTATATACATTTTTTTTTGTAAATGCATACACATTATAGATAGAAAAACACCCAGACCCGTAACAAATACTTGTAGGTCGTACAAATATTTGTTCCGTGCGGGAATCGAACCCGCGACATGTTGCGCTGCAGTCGATCGCTCAACCACTGCGCCAACCTTGTCGTCAAATACTATCATATTATACTCATAATATATAGACTTGTATTTAATCTACGATAATCATACTTACGTACTTAATATATCTAGCCACTACTATATTATGTAATTGTACTTAGTTCATAAGATAATAAGTAAGAATAATAATTTTGATCCAACAGACAAACTATGTGTATAGTTTTGTTGGACATAATGTATATTATAATAACACAACAAAGAAAAAATACGAGTGTACGCTAACGACACAAATATGTACGTGACAATGACAACAACACTTTAATTAACACGAAATAAACAATTAAATCGTGAGTGTTTATATAGATATCATAAAAATTGAAGCTCTCGTTCGAAGTCGCATGTTAAAATATTGCATACACTCAAACATGCACTCCCGCTTTTTCCTAAGGGGGTAGGCACAAACTATAGGATTGCACCTTCTTAGCTTTATCTTCATTTAGGTATTACATCTGGTCGTACACGCACCTTTTTAAGATAATAAGAGATTTTATTTTTCAAATATGGGTTCAAAAACAATGTAATTGCAACAGCCATATTTGACCTTTTGAACGCCATTGTCACAAGCAAGCGCATGCCCTGTACGCCAACGACACAAATTTGTGACAATGCGTGTTCACTATAACACGAAACAAACAATTAAATCATCAGTGTTTATATAGATATCTTAGAAATTGAAGCTCTCGTACGTATTTAATGACATAAAACAAATTAGAAGACACCATGGATATTGGAAAATTCATGAAGAAATAAATTTGTAGCTTGGCGTGGAGGGCATATTTTTTTTTAAGGCTGGGAAATCATCCAATGACTACTCCCGCTCTGGGTGGAGGGCATGCGCGTGCGTTTATGCTCTGGCGTTCAAAAGGGTACCCAAATCCGTTTCTGAGATAGATGCGCGGTGCGGGAGGGGTGACAGTTGTCGCAAGTTGACGAATCAGTGAGCTGTGTGTCGCGTCATCATACCCCTCCCGCGCCATGCACCTACCTCAGGAACGGTCTGGGTTATCTATACATATAAATAAAATTGGAATGTCTGATAATAATAATGAAATAACCGTTTTTTACTACATGTATATGAATTTAATACGGTACATACACCAACATATATTTTTTTTCAATTGTTGTCTGTCTGTCCGTTTGGTCCGGCTAATCTCTGAAATGGCTGGACCGATTTTGACGGGACCTTTATTGGCTGGTAGCTGATGTAATAAGTAGTAACTTAGGCAACGTAGTACGTTTATTTTAGAAAAATATCTGTTAGGCGGAACGAAGTTCGCCGGGTCAGTTATAAATCAAATGCTTGCTTGCTTGGTTTCAATAACATACATATTTTATACAACAGAATGTTTTTTTTACACATCACAAAGATCATAAAATTAATGAGATGCACACCTATGTTAGTGGTCTATTTTTTAATAATACAAATTTATTTAGAAATAGTCATTTCACGAGTGTTGCCCTTAATTTTTACATTACCTACTCTTCAAGTTGAACGGGCCACGCCAGGGTATAGTCATCATCCCAGTTCTAAATAAGAGAATTTTATTGATAATTCTAATAATTATTATTCCTAAAAAGAATAAGTTTTGTTTTTTCTTTACGGGCTGTCATGACACTTTCCCCCGTAATAAAAATGGTCTAAAACAAGTAACCACCAGTAGTTTTACTTGATATTTCAACCAAAATTACCCGTTTTTTTTTTCATTTTGACAGTTCGACAGAAACTACATATTTGAGACCCTGTTATTAAAACTAACCTAACAAAATAATACATATTGTATACTGGGTGTAACCGAAAGGGTATATATCACCGTAAGATTGTAAACATCGTTATATTACAATCTATCTAGTAAGATTGTAAACTATCGATAGATTGTGAACCGTATCATTATGATTGCAATGTAACGCATCATTTTTCGCTTGATTGTAATCTATCGATGGGAAGCGGTCAAATTGAGAACCGGCGTAGGACGTTAAAAAAAATGGTTAGGTTAGGTTAAAACTGTGACCACCTACGTACGAGCCGAGCGAGCGAAGCGAGCGGTGCCGCGGCAGCGGCCGGCGAGTGCCAGAAACGACTAGATTATATAGAAAAAAATATGGAAAAAAGAGATTATTTTTAACGGTTGGTCGTGATTGGTCGCTCTTACAATGAGACCGACCAATCAGGAAGAACTTGCAGACAGTTGACAATTTGATGCGGGACAGATTGTAATTTAACGGTTTCACTTCGGTAGATTACAATATAGCGAAGAATAATGAGTCAAATTGCAATCATAATGATACGGTTCACAATCTATCGATAGTTTACAATCTCGCTAGATAGATTGGAATCTAACGATCTTTAGGTACAATCTAACGGTGACATATACATACAAAAGCATATGCTACAGACCACCAAACTGAACAACTTTTACTATGGGACCAACTCAGAAATCACAAAAAAAAACAGCTGTTCCATACATTTTTGGTCACGTGACTCGTCGAAATGTAGGTATGTGCTGATTTTATTTTCACGATTTCAGATGTGCTCCCACAGTGAAATTTGTCCATAATGTTGGCTACAATGACCCCTTAAAATAATGCACGTGAATTCAATTTCACACTGTATTTTGAACTAAAATAGTTTGTACCTAAACATTTAGCTGCTCGCCCAGTTTTGCTGACGCTAAACATAGGCTAGGTCACCATCACATCAATTTATTTATACCTAACTGTCAAATTTCTCCAAATAATTTTAAACCTTAAAACGTCGATTGCCAAGTTCAAAACCGATTGAGAAAATTTGACGGACACTCCTTTATCACATGAGTGCTGGTAGAAACTACTGAACTAAGGATGAAGTCTACTATGTATATAATTATATAAGTAGATAATGCACTTGAAGATGATTTAATAATACTGACACTTTTGTTAAGATTTTAAAATAGCTGTTTAAAAACCGACTGCCAAAAAAGAGTTTATATATATATTCCACACATTTTTTTTGTTCATTGCATACCGATTTCTCCGTGAATTTTAGGCAAAGGCCTCAATAAAAAAATCACGTCACGTTTCGCGATTTTTTTACCTTTGATAAAGGAAGTGGATATTGGCTTAGTTATAGTTACAGAAGTAGCTTCAAGAACACGTATTTTTTCCACTTTGTCTATATTAAATCAATCTGCCTCGCCTACATGGAGCGACTGCCAATCTGACCTCCACACCACAACCTAGTCTGTAACTGGGTAATACGATACCCCTTGGTAAGACTTTCGGGCTTCTGACTACCCGTAACGACTGTCAAAGATCCACGAATGACAGCTGGGACTAACGGATTAACGTGCTTTCCGAGACACGGAGGAGTCTCGGTATGTAAAGATGGTCACTCATCCACGGACCAACTACGGCAAGCGTAGCTTAACCTGATGGATAGCTCTGTGGGGCTGTTTACTTATTATTTATTACTTAGCCACGAGCTCCTCTTCACTTTGTCTATATTAATGATATTTTTATTCACTTTGTAGTGTTTTTTTGGAAATCGGTTGTTGGATATTTTAATATTAAAAGTGCATTATCTCTGTCTCATGTCTGCTATACTAACTTAAAATGAATTTTAAAATTACTGAATATTTAGCAAGCATACTTGTGCAAGTCTGGATGGTCTACAAGAATCTCCAGATCTTGTAATTTGTGGAAATACGTTCTAGCAAGACTATGTCTTGCGCAATACTAAGTAAACTTATCAATCTTGTGCAAGGCATTTTCACAAATCTTACAAGTATGTTTGCCCAACTTGGTTTGCTGCAAGTTTGCTGAATATGTAGTAATGGTTTATAATAAATAACACTTTAACTGCATTGTTAAAATAATTGTGCAAGTTATAATATTGCCAGATTTAATTAATTACTGCAAATGTACAAAAACAATTTCTTTTTTTTTCAGTTCACTTTATTTTGAAAAACATAAATATATTATCATATCTAGTTAAAAGCATAATGTTTGGCAAAATTGAACACAATTTACACTTCGGTACTTGAATAGGTTGTGTTTTATTATGAAATCTTTAACTATCGGTATTAATAATCGGCAACTTTAATGAATATTAATGTAATATTTTTGTTTATGGTAAAAATGTTGATTAAAAAGACTGTTTATTTTACAAAAACATCATGTCAATATTTTTTGAGCAGTTAAAGCGCTATTGAATAGTATTTACATTATTTATCTTCAGGCACTTAACTCTTTGGATTTCGCTGTATGGCAGCATTGCAAGAGAAGCTGTCTGTTTGAAGGTCCGTGTGGGTGAGTTTCAGTACCGCTATCTTCCTCGGCATTGCTACAAGTACTGTGTGACCGTCTTCCCCTTCAAACACGTCCACTTGCAATATCGGGCACATAGATAGTACGGGCCAATCCCGCCAATGTTCCATAAAATTGTACTGTCTCACTGGCTGCGTGTTGAAGATATTTAATTCTCCTGCTGAGTAAGGGGCGTAGTAGATCCGTAACACTCCCCAGTTCGATCCAACGAAGTACACGTCACCATATGGTCGTATGATGATTATATCTCGTAACGGTCCATCGGGAATGGCATGTTTCAGCACATACATCCATTGGAAATAGACTCGCCAATCTAATTGTTCTAGAAAGTTGAATTTCTGTAGTTGGTGAAGTAAGTTGGAGTCGGGGCCCAAGGAGCACTTGTATACAAGATCATTGCCAACAATAGTGAATATCTCACGTTGGAAAGTCAGGATATTGAGGTGTCCGTTCCTGTAGCCGACAGACATAATACCGTCTGTAGACTGCTTCAAAAATACAGGTCGTAATTTTTTATCATCAAAACTACATATGAATATTTCATCGTCCAAGTTAACGAAGTACAGGGCATCTTCAGTCAGCGCGTAGAGTTTAACATGGTCAAATGTGACATTACTCTCTTCTTCGTACTTATCAAATAGAGCCTTCCGAATCAAGAAACAATGAAGATGGTAACTTTGAATTACAATGACATTATCATTCTCTGTATACCTCAAGTAGTCGCCGGTAATCGCAGCACGTTTAGATTCCTGTAACGTGTCAATATCATAGTATACGATGGACGTTTTTTTGTGCACACCTAAAACTCCATTCCCTAATATTTCAAAGTTACGTATCTCCTCGTCATAGCAAGAAGCTGGTAAGAACTCGTCAGTGTCTTCTCTACACAAGGATATTCTCTGCCAGAGGGCCAAAGAACGGTATAAATTGTACCACAGGAGACCTGGCTTCGCTTTTTTACGCGCGACCGTGTAGATACTGCTGAAATCTTCTTTACAGTGTTTAGACCACAAATCATCGCTTCCAGCCAGTCCGTCGATGATTAAACTCCATCGAACACAAACCTCACGGCATTTCGTTAAGTCTTTGGCTGGTATATAATTGAAAATAATTAATAATATTTCGGTAGGTAATGAATGCATATGGCAAGTTATTTCGCTGTCGTCTTCGCACTTAACTGTTTGGATTTCGCTGTATGGCAGCATTGCTAGAGATGCTGTCTGTTTGAAGGTGTGGGTGAAATTCAGTACCGCTATCTTCCTCGGCATTGCTACAAGTACTGTGTGACCGTCTTCCACTTCAAACACGTCCACTTGCAATATCGGGCACATAGATAGTACGGGCCAATCCCCCCAATGTTCTGTAAAATTGTACTGTCTCACTGGCTGCGTGTTGAAGATATTCAATTCTCCTGCTGAGTAAGGGGCGTAGTAGATCTGTAACACTCCCCAGTTCGTTCCAACGAAGTACACGTCACCATATGGTCGTATGATGATTATATCTCGTAACGGTCCATCGGGAATGGCATGTTTCAGCACATACATCCATTGGAAATAGACTCGCCAATCTAATTGTTCTAGAAAGTTGAATTTCTGTAGTTGGTGAAGTAAGTTGGAGTCGGGGCCCAAGGAGCACTTGTATACAAGATCATTGCCAACAATAGTGAATATCTCACGTTGGAAAGTCAGGATATTGAGGTGTCCATTCCTGTAGCCGACAGACATAATACCGTCTCTAGACTGCTTCAAAAATACAGGTCGTAATTTTTTATCATCAAAACTACATATGAATATTTCATCGTCCAAGTTAACGAAGTACAGGGCATCTTCAGTCAGCGCGTAGAGTTTAACATTGTCAAATGTGACATTACTCTCTTCTTCGTACTTATCAAATAGAGCCTTCCGAATCAAGAAACAATGAAGATGGTAACTTTGAATTACAATGACATTATCATTCTCTGTATACCTCAAGTAGTCGCCGGTAATCGCAGCACGTTTAGATTCCTGTAACGTGTCAATATCATAGTATACGATGGACGTTTTTTTGTGCACACCTAAAACACCATTCCCTAATATTTCAAAGTTCCGTATCTCCTCGTCCAAGCAAGAAGCTGATAAGAACTCGTCAGTGTCTTCTCTACACAAGGATATTCTCTGCCAGAGGGCCAAAGAACGGTATAAATTGTACCACAGGAGACCTGGCTTCGCTTTTTTACGCGCGACCGCGTAGATACTGCTGAAATCTTCTTTACAGTGTTTAGACCACAAATTATCGCTTCCAGCCAGTCCGTCGATGATTAAACTCCATCGGACACAAACCTCACGGCATTTCGTTAAGTCTTTGGCTGGTATATAATTGAAAATGTTTGATAATATTTCGGTAGGTAATGAATGCATAATTATGGCAAGTTATTTCGCTGTCGTCTGACATTTGGTCTGTTAGAGCTGTGGTTATTGGCTATTGAACGAGTTATTCAGTTTTTATGTTATTTTCATGGTGAAATTTTGGTTTCTAATTCTTTTGCGCAGAAATTCGGTGCACATCAAACATACAAACGTTATGACACAATTGACACAGCACAGACAAACAAATTGCAATATTTTCTTTTGATTGGCTGATGGGACTGTCATTGTTTTCACAGATTATAAAAAACTACTTAAACAAATAATGTTTACCAAAGAAAGACTCATCTATATGCAAATAAATAAAAATTAACTGTCTTGTTTGTAATGATAAAATAAAAAAATAAACAGCTTTTTAACAAATGTACTGTACTTGTAAAAAAAAAACTATGAAAAGTCTTAAGTTATTATTCTAGCACTTGGAGCTTGCTCTTTCGTTACATTTTACTGCTTTGTCTGTCTTTTTGTTAGCACTGTTATAGAGGTGGTAAACGTTGATTTTCAGAGTCAGACTTCTAAAAATGTGAAATTGTAAACCAGAGAGAGTACCAAAGACAACTAGAGTCAAGACTTCAAGAGTTTACAAAACACAAGAATTTTGACAATTCAAATATTTTGAAAGTGAAAACGGCGATCTCTGAATTGTATAATTCTAACAAATTGAAATTTTATATCATCATATATGACAGTAAACGCATTTAAACAATTAAAAGATGTTAGTAACAACTTTGAGCAACAATTGCGGAGCTTATCCACGGAGTTATACTCAGCTAGAATCGGAGATTCATTCGAAGATGAATTATCGAAAAGATTGCAGGATTTAACATTTCTCACGTCTAAATTAAGACTTTTGAAAGCAAAACCATTATCCGGTAAGTGTTGAACATGTTTCACTTATGTTTAGATGTTATTTTAAAACTTATTATTAGTTTTATTGGACGCGTAAACAACGCCCGGTATTTTTTGGTCGCCTCTAGCAATTTTATTTATTGCACTGTTCGAGTTAATGGAAACAAGCTCATTCCGTAAAGTATGGGACTTGAACATCTCTCTCTCAATATAAAACAAAGTCAATCCCTGCAGTCTGTCGTACTTTATACGTAGTTTAACTGGCATTCGCCCACCCGCTAGCTAGGTTTCCCCATGTTTTTTTTTACAAGAAATAAAGTATTATGAGGTCTGGGGAAGAAAATAAACAGTATTTTATAGAAAGGAACAGCTTCTTGCACAACTAATAAGTGTACTATCATATTTTAGAGCTTCATACGCCTGATTACAAATATTATTAAAATTAAAATAAAAGAAAAGTAATTTTTTTATCAAATTTGGGTCAGTGGGTAGCCTTAGGGGCCGATTTGGCTCTATTGCTGTCATCCCGCCACTATTCATTCATAATAGAAAACTCCTTTTCTTTGAATATAGAATTGGTAGGAACAGATAGTAGATAGGAAACAATCTTTTGAATGTCTTCAAAACAGTGTTATGTATACTTTATTTTATTCTCAACAGTGTAACATAGTGAAAAACAGTATACATAATAGTGTTTTTAACAGTATATAGTTGGCAACCCTATTCATACATCAGGTTATACATGCATGACGGTTGTGAGCACTGTGTAACTGTTAATTCGCAATAACATTCCACTCACATCCATGTAATTTCCTATTTTTAGTTAATAATAATAATATCCTTGGACATTTCACACAACACCATATCGTCCCAAGCTAAGCAACCTAATGTTTGAGTTATGGTAACGAGATGGCTGATAAACTACTTATATACATTTTTTTTCTGTAAATACATACATATTATAGATAGAAAAACACCCAGACCCGTAACAAATACTTGCAGGTCGTACAAATATTTGTTCCGTGCGGGAATCGAACCCGCGACATGCAGCGCAGCAGTCAATCGCTCAACCGCTGCGCCAACCGTGTTGCATTTTGTACAGCTCTGCATACCCGGTACACAGGCATGATGCTCTAAGTTCTATGTTAGGGGGTTATGGTTTCCCCACTCAGTCCTTTAGGCGGATCATTGCGTGTGGTCCATGGCGGCATTCGGTGGGTAATCCAATCAGCCCATCTCCCTCCAAAAGTTGATCACATCTCCTGGCCTGTGGGAGATGTGATATGACATCTGTGAAAAATCTGGGTGTCCTGAGGGTCTCTGTTCCGATGAGTAAGACGTATTACATAGATGGTGTAATCAAAATAATAAAAAAAATACCAATATGGACCCTGTTGGGCACAGCAACATTAGGAGAGAGGAAGAAGGCTAAGTAGCAATTAAATAATATTATTATATGTTATTGGATGTGTTTGATATGTGTAATTATGTGTATATACTTTTAAAATCTTAGGTCTGTGTATTAGGTTTAATAAATAAATATCTTAATAATTTTAATTATGTATTGTATTATAATAATCTAGATAATTTTTATGCAATTATTTGAACTATGTTTCATTATTATTAAATTATATTATTGTTTATATTATTTATATTTGGTTTCCTTCATTTAATATTATAACGTGAGCGAATAATTTTATTTTGCAATCGATTTGTCATCTATAAACTCCTTAACTGAGTAGTATGACTTGGATTCCAGAAATTGTTTCAATTTATTAATAAACTAGCTGACCCGACAGACGTTGTCCTGTCTTAACTATGATACCTACCTTACCTACCCTACCTACCTACTCTACCTACCAACATACCTACCCTACCTACCCTACCTACCCTACCTACCCTACCTACCCTACCTATCCTACCTACCCTACCTACCCTACCTACCCTACCTACCCTACCTACCCTACCTACCCTACCTACCCTACCTACCCTACCTACCCTACCTACCTACCCTACCTACCTACCCTACCTACCTACCCTACCTACCTACCCTACCTACCTACCCTACCTACCTACCCTACCTACCTACCCTACCTACCTACCCTACCTACCCTACCCTACCTACCCTACCTACCCTACCCTACCTACCCTACCTACCTACCTATGCAAAAATGTGCAATAAAAATATTTTTCTCATACAAACTTTGCCACCCCTTGTAACCCTTATAGGGGTTGAATTTCCAAAAAATAATATGCCTATGTCCTTCTCATGAATGCAAACTATCTACATACCAAATTTCAGCAAAATCGGTTGGGTGGTTTAGGCGTGAAAAGGTAACAGACAGACAGACAGAGTTACTTTCGCATTTATAATATTATATTAGTGTGGATACATTTGTTTTGTCTACTTCTCGAATGTCATTTGGCAATGTATTATACATTTTTGCGGACATAACTAAAGGGCCAGTTGAGTGCATTTTAAGTCGGGATTGTGGTATGATTACTTTTTTTCTGTTGTGTCGAAAGGTGTACATAGTTTGTGTTTCATCACAAGTAGTGTAAAAATCTGGGTATTTTCTGACAAATTTACATAATTCAAAAATATATAAACAGGGGAGTGTGAGAATTTTGTGTTTTTGGAAGTGTGGTTTGCAGCTATCTGTCGTATATATATTTCACCTAGGTACAGACGCCAGCACATCAAGCTATCCCTAACTGTCAAATTTTCTCAATTAAAAATGAACCTAATGTCTTTGCAATAAAGTTGAAATACTATCAAAGAAATTTGTCAGATTGTGGTAACTTGATGTGCTGGCCTCTGTACTTAAAAAAAGTCAAAGTCAATAGTCAAATCATTTATTTCAAATAGGCACATGTAAGGCACTTTTGATCATCAAAATGAACAAGAAATAAAATTGATTCTAGTCACCCTTTCCAAAAGGTAGTTTCGTGTGGAGAAGAATGGGCAAGAAACTCAAAAAACCACTTGAGATCACAAATCGCCCCCTAAGCCTCTACACAACGTCTCCATTTTTATTCTGGGTCTCTTACTGCCCCCTTTAGGCTCGCAGCGCCCACAAGGGGACGTTATCACTCACAAGGGGACGTTATCACCCACAAGGGGACGTTATCACCCACTTTGGGAAAGTCAGCTGCAGACATTTGATATGTCTATATATATAAAAATCAATTGCTGTTCGTTAGTCTCGCTAAAACTCGAGAACGGCTGGGCGGATTTAGCTGATTTTGGTGTTGAAATGTTTGTCGTAGTCCAGGGAAGGTTTAAAAGGTGAGAAAAGGTAGGTGGGTAGGTAGGGTAGGTAGGTAGGTAGGGTAGGTAGGTAGGGTAGGTAGATAGGGAAGGGTAGGTAGGTAGGTATCATCGTTATAAGACAGGACAACGTCTGTTGGGTCAGCTAGTCTTACATATTTTTCAGCACTACCACAGATTACTGGCCAGCCAAATTCAGAAAACTCAATCAAGGAGTATGGAGAACTAGCTCAATGGAAGGTGCTAGAACAATATATTGTCAAATCACTGACACAGGGACATGCGGTTCACGCTCTCGTGACCGCACCAGACCATACTTTGGATCCAGAAATGATGGAAAGGAAAGAGTGAGTGGTTTTCTTTATTTATTACTAGCTTATATCCAGCTGTGAGGCTCTATGTGTAACTCTAACATAACCATGATACGAAGAACTCTGAAGACTCTATCCTAAAAAAGATGCCCAATACTCCCAGGTTCATAAGAAATTCGGAGATCCATAAATATCTTCAGATGAACACAGTCAACATCCACCTAGCAGATGCTAGCATAGTTGGGAAAAGGCTAGCCTTTTGCCAATTATGTTGGGGTCGGCTTCCAGTCTAACCAAATGCAACTGAATACCAGTATTTTACAAGGAGCGACTGCCTATCTGAGCTCCACAACCCAGTCACTAACTGGGAAATACGATACCCCTTGGTAAGACTGGCTGTCAGACATTTGGGCTTCTGACTACCCGTAACGACTGTCAAAGATCCATGAATGATAGCCGAGACCAACGGCTTAACGTGCTTTCCGAGGCACGGAGGAGTCTCGATATCTGAAATGGTCACCCATACACAGACCAACCCCGGCCAGCGTAGCTTAACCTGATGGATCGATCCGTGCGGCTGTTATTACTTAACCAGGAGCTCCTAAAAAAAAAATTTAGCTTCTCCCCGCGCTTCACCCGCGTGTATGTCGGAAATAAGCCCATGGGAACGTAGTAACAGGCAAAAATGTATCCTATGTATTAATCCAGGTTATAATCTATCTCTGTGCCAAAATTCATCAAGATCCGCTCAGTAGTTTTTGCGTGGAGAAATAACATACAAACACACACACTTTCGCCTTTATAATATTAGTGTCACTAGTAAAAGCAGTGATAGCCTAGTGGTGTAACTGACGGACTGGTTTTTAGAAATAATATAATGAATATGCGATCAAACAAACATTCGATATTTTGAAGACTCGATATAATGAACGTACGAGTATTTAGGCGTTCGAGTATTGAGACGTTCGATTTATAGTGGTCGATCAATTGATATTCGATTATTTGGCATTCGATTTGGCATAGTACACCCCTGCCAATTCGTAGTTTAACTACCTTTCACCCGCACTATAGTATCTACATTGTAACCATGCGAAGCCGGGGCGGGTCGCTAGTCACATTTTCTTTCTTCGTGTGTTATTGACTAACCTAGTGTCAGAGTGTTCATGCTGCCCATGGGCCTCAGACTTAGCTTCACATGCTGTTGAGAAATATCTCACAGTCATGCCGGTTTCCTCACGATGTTTTCCTTCACCGTTTTTTAAGCAAGTGATAAATTATACAATACGTATGTGTAAAAACAGAGGTTCGAACTCGAGCCCTAAGACTTAAATTGGCAGTCCGCTGGTCACACCACTAGGCTAAAGACATAAACTATGTCATTTCAGACGTATTATTAAAAGTCTTCAAGAGTTTCGCCACCAAGAGTCTCAGCTCCGGCATCTCCAAGCTGTTGAGGCTGAGAAGGAGGCCGAGCTAGCATCTGTCCGCATGCAATGGGACAGGGAACTCAGTGAACTACGGGCCATGAGAGAGGAAGACCATCAGTTCGAAGAATACGATGTTTCGGGACCGCTTTATAAGTGAGTACAATCAATTCCGTTCTTTGTTACTTTATTCTTTCCAGATTTAGAAAACAAATTGGATGATCCCAAAGATATTTTAAAATACAATACGTCCCATAATTAAGACCCATCACGAAACACCCAATTAGAATATTATGTTAACAGTCAATAAATCTACTTAGCTTTTTTCCAACTATATTGGGGTCGGCTTCCAGTCTAGCCAGATGTCGCTAAATAACAGTATTTAACATGGAGCGACTGCCTATTTGACCTCCACAACCCAGTAACTGGGTAATGCAATACCCTTGGTAAGACTGGATGTCAGACTTTTGATGACCTGTAACGACTGTCAAAGATCTACGAATGACAGCCGGGACCAACGGTTTAACGTGCTTTCCGAGACATGGAGGAGTGTCGGTATGTAAAGATATACCCATCCACGGACCGACCTCGGCAAGTGTAGCTTAACCTGTTAGATCGAACTGTTTGGCTGTTATTACTTAGATACTTTAGCTGGGAAGAAAAAGTGGCGCAACAAACTCTCCAGCAGCACAGCTGTTTTGTTCTGTTGGAAAAACTTGATTCTATCCAAAGTAAACTTAGTAAGTACGCCAGCACATCAAGTTACTCCAATCTGTCAAATTTCTTTGATAGTTTTTAACTTTATTACAAAAGCATAAGGTTCATTTTCAATTGGGAAAATTTGACAGTTTGGCATAGCTGATATGATTATTATGTATACTACTACGGGTAGTTGCCCGGACTTGAAACCTCAACCTCGTGTATGAAAAGCGAGTGGCTTAACCACTGGGCCGTCACGCCAATTGGCTATTTGACGCGGTCAAAAATAAAATATCAAATCACATATAAAAAATACCGCTCGTCTTAAAAATTTCCATCACCGTGCAGAAATTAAATATTACGCGAGGATATATCATTGTGAAATTGGATTTAATGCTAATAAGTATTCCATTTGATTAGGATGAGCTCGTGGCTAAGTATTAACAGCCGCACAGGTCGATCCATCAGGATAAGCCACGCTTCCCGGGGTTGGCTGTGGATGGGTGACCATCTTTACATACCGAGACTCATCCGTGCCTCGGAAAGCAAGTTAAGCCGTTGATCCCGGCTGTCAATCGTGGATCTTTGACAGTCGTTACGGGTCGTCAGAAGCCCGAAAGTCTGACAGCCAGTCTTACCAAGGGGTATCGTATTACCTAGTTAGTACTGGGTTATGGAGGTTAGATAGGCAGTCGCTCCATGTAAAATACTGGTATTCAGCTGCATCCGGTTAGACTGGAAGCCGACCCCAACATAGTTGGGAAAAGGCTAGGCAAAATGGATAATTGTAAAATTGGATTTAATGCAAATAAGTATTCCATTTGATTCTTAAAATCTGTGACGTCACATTGTTATATTTCTTACAAAACACGTACAAATTCCGCGCTTTGACAGTTCAAAAAAAGTAACGTTATTGACTACCCTTTCAAATACCCAGTTTGTTTAATATTAACTTTCTTTTTTCTCAGAAAACTTCGCACGGTCGTTGACAAACTGGAGTTGATGCGCTGGTTAGTGGGACGGCTGATCACATCCCGGGGCTCCCGGGATTGGTTAGCATACCCTGACCGCACCGCTCATCTGTTGAGACTAGCTTCGAAACCCAACACTGTTGAAATGTTCTTAGAAACCTAATAATGCAGTACTCCGAGCCTCTGCGTCGCAAGTTTTTACCTTTTGAACGCCATTGTCACAAATATATGACAAGGAAGCGCTTGCCCTGTACGCCAACGACACAAATGTGTGACAATATGGGTACACTATAACACAATACCAACAATTAAATAATTGCTTTTGTGTCTATATAAAAATATAGATATATTAAAAATTGAAGCTCTCGTACGTATTTAATGACATGAAACAAAATTAAAAGACACCATGGATATTGGGCAATTCATGATAACGACAAGAAATAAACTTGTAGCTTGGCGTGAAGGGCACGTTCAAAAGGTTAAGAATTTTTAGTTTTATTTTTGACAAAATGGCTTAAGTCTAAGACCTATGACGAAATAGAAAATATGGTACAAGTGATGAGAACATAGTATGCATTTAATACATGTACCACATTACGCTATGATACTTCATCCGCTAATGGAACAACCCTCACTCCCACACTCACACCCAAGCGCGCGTTTTCTTTTTTTCATTCCATTTTATTATATTTAATTTTCTATTTATTTTCATTTTTGCTCTCATTTGTGTTTTCATGTAGTTTAATTCTTATAATTTTATTGTATAAATTTACATTAACCCTGAACGAGCTTGAGACAACCTTGTAGTCATTATTATAATAAAACTAAGAGAATGTCAGAGCTTCCTAACACAAGCAAACTATTTGCTTAAAAGGATGCTCCATATTGTAAATAGAAATAAGAATTTTAGTTGATGCAATAAACATTTATTTATTTATTATTTTTTTAATGAAAAACTAAATACAATGAAAATATGATGTGTTTTAATGCACGCCCCCATATTATATAGGGTGTAAGGGACAGCCCTCCACAGACGAATGGGGTGCTGGGGGGGTTAGGCTAGCGCAATAACCTTTTGAACGCCAGACATTAACGCTTCGGCGACCTCCCACGCGAAGCCACAAATAAGTATTTATTTTGTACCTTTTCATTTGTCGCCTATATCCGACGTGGCGCTCATATCCCTATAAGTAATGAAATCCCAAGCATAATCTTTCCATAGCACGCTGCGTGACATACAATCGGTGGGCCAGCTTGGCTGCCATGTGCCACGTGTCGTGTCCGTAGGTTAACTGTAAGGACGCACTGATTATACACCCGGCTTTTTAGGCACTGCGGCAATGGCGACGTGAGAATAGGACGCAATTTCCCAAATGGGGAGGATTTGGGAAATTGCGTCCTATTCTCACGTTGTAGCAGCTCGACAGATCACAGCGTTGATTTTCAGCGATAGCCGAAATGATGAGCTTTATTTGATGTCATACCAAAAACTAGATATACCTATACAAAAAAAAACAAACTAATATATAACCGACCTTTCAAAAACTTTAAAATTCAGTACCGTCGTACACGGCAGCGACACCCGTATTCTCGTGAAAATCGATCACATTGAGACGCAATTCCACGGAAATCATATACTTAAGTATCTCCTCAACAATTTACTTATAAACGATCGAATTACTACAATATTCGATTAAATCTTTGCCCTAGTCAAATCGTGGTTCCCACGTCGTCTGCATAAAACCACAATATAAATACGAACAGTACGGAAACTACGAACTAACGTTCGAAACGGCACACTCACACAAACACGCGAATCGACGAGACCCCTAAGCGGTTGTCGCGGTGCTGTCAGTCGCGAGTGCCGCGCATTTTCGGGTTAACACGTGGTACCTACTATGCGATTGCGTTTTAACTAAGAATAGGATGACCTTGGCCCTATATTAGATAAACAATGATCATAATAATTATGAAAATTACATGAACAAGATAAGTAATTTGCATAAAGTATTTTTTGTTAAACTTAATTGTTGTCACAATATGGTGCCAAGGTCATCCTATCCTTAGTTGAAATGCACAGTACGGTGGGCGGTCGCCGGGTTAATCAGGCATCGGCGCCAAATATGCGCCATGCTGCGCGCCGTTTGCGGCTGGTGTCCTCCGCGCGCCCTTCCGACAAGGATCGTACGAAACGTTTTCGTCTTTCCGCGGCTCACTCCAAAACTTGTAAAAGGTTACGCCATATTGATAAAGCTCACAAGTTGTTGTGTATTGATTTTAAACTGTTCCGTGTTATAAACAATCTTCTTTTACTGGTTAATACCGAAGCCATGAGATTACCTATTTAAATGTTATTAGTAAACAATCGAAAAAACAATCGAGTTGAAATAACTAATTCCAACTTGATTGTTTGAGAACACAAAATATTTTAATAAATACAGTTCAGTTTCAAAAACATTAAGAGTGACAACCCTAATGCTGCAGTGGAGCGTAGGTAATTATTTCAACAAATAGGCCTAGTTTCCATACTGTTCATATTTATATTGTGATAAAACTTTGAAAATCACTGACTATCCTTGAATACAGAATTACCTTCTAGCAGGTCGGGATTAGCATAGAAATTACAACCTTAAACTGCAAGGAATAAGGTTTATATTTAAACGTAACTAAGAAAAAATAAAAATAAAGGGAACAAACGTGGATATTTATGCCTTTAATTGTTTGTTATAGTACAATAATATGTTGAAGACATAATCAACTTATTGAGTAGTTACGTATTTTGGTTTTCCAAAAATTCCAAATATTTGTGACTTACAAATCTGCAAAGAGCATAGTGTTTAATTTTTAATATTAGACATGAGGAGCTCGTAGCTAAGTAATAACAGTCGTCACTTGCTGGGGTTGGTTCGTGGGTGGGTGACCATCTTTACATACCGAGACTCCTCCGTGCCTCGGAAAGCACGTTAAGCCGTTGGTCGTTCGTATTCGTGGATCTGTGACAGTTGTTAGGGGTAGATAGAAGCCCAAAAGTCTAAAAGCCAGTCTTACCAAGGGGTATCGTGTTACCCAGTTACTGACCGGGTTGTGGAGGTCAGATAGGCAGTGGCTGCATGTAAAATACTGGTATTTAGCTGCATCCGGTAGCGGTAAGACTGGAAGCCGACCTTAATATATTTGGGAAAAGGTTACGCAGATTGATTTTTGTTTAATATCACACTATATTATTCCGACTAAATAGTTGAATCACATGGTACGTAAGTTAAGCTAAAAAATCTGTAATTGAACCGGCTCTATTAATAATACTGAGTCCTGAATGATTAAATAGTTTAATAATGCGTTTCTTTATCTGGAATGCAAGCGATATCATAACAGAGGTACTTTTACATAGTTATTTATTATGCTGCAGGTACTTATGAAATCTAAATGTCTTGAAAAATCAGTTGCTCAGTTTTACTATATGTCGCGGAGCTTTAGCTTTAATTCTTTTTATTTTAACAAGATCTTGTAATACTTAATGTCCCACAAAAAAAAGTTAACGAATTATGTTCAGATTTAGCTAATTTGATACGCCTTTAAGTCATTATCGGAAAACACGGAAAATCGTGGAAATAAACATTTATATTATAATAAACGGTCTATAAAAGTAACCCGTTAAGTAAATTAAAACTTAATTGCAACAAAAAACCTTTAAACTGTTTCTCATTTTTAATTTTTTCTTTTTTCGTTTACCTATTACTTGAAAAATAACGGGTCGTCAGAAGCCCGAAAATCTGACAGCCTGTCTTACCAAGGGGTATCGTATTGCCCAGTTACTGGGTTGTGGAGGTGATGATACAACTTAAAAAAAAAAAAAACTAGTGGTTTGGGGCGCTAGTTTCGCTAGTAGACGCCAGACGCTTGTGGAGCAGGATCAAAAGCTTTTCTAATCCATGTAGGTCATGTGAACCCACCCATCAAAATCTAACCAAATTCGATATAGGTGGTAGAGTTTATTTTAATTAAGTTTCCGCAAGGCTGATATCGCACTGGCGACTTGCGATGGTATGGTGGAGTGCGCAACGCGAACACGCTACAAAGTCAAAGTCAAAACATTTATTTCAAATAGGCACAAGAAAGGCACTTTTGAACGTCAAAAATTAACAAGGAATAGAATTAATTCTAGTCGCCCCTTCCAAAAGGTAGTACGAAGACGCGGCGGGCACGCAGCGAGTTCGGTGCGTGCTGTCTGCGTTTTTAACAATGAGTGACAGGCTGGATTCCGACGAGGAAACACTGCTGTTAGCTTTGTTACTTTTTTGTTGTTGCAGTACACCATTTTTTTTTTGAAGTTGGGATATCATCCAATGACTTCTCCCGCTCTGGGTGGAGCGGCCGGGAGTGTCAGACTCTGACTGGCTAAAACCCATCCATGTTCCTTCCCTAGCCCTTTATGTTCCGGGATAGCGGTAACCCTTTCGGATAATCCCGGTTACCCGGCAAGCTTCGGCCCTAACGGTTCGCCGCGAGCTCGCGCTGAGCTTACTGCGCACTCGCCTCGCTTGCAAATCCTCAGTGTGATAAGGCCCTAAATCAACAGCCGCGTCACATTTCCAACCCCGTCTACATATTTTATACAAGCTTCCTCAAACTTAATGGAATTTGAAAATCGGTCTGCAATTGACAAAAATATCGATGTACCTAGGTACAGAGGCTAGTACATCAAGATGCCCAAATCTGACAAATTTCTTTGAAAGTTTTTCAACTTTATAACAATAGCATAAGGTTCATTTTCAACAGGGATAGCTTGATGTGCTGGCGTCTGTACATATTCAGCTGCCTCCGGTTAGACTGGATACCGACCCCGGCTTAGTTTGGATGGAAAGGCTAGGCAGATTAATTGATAAAAAAATCATACAGGCGAATACAGCACCTCTTTTTTTAAGTAGGTTAAACAGAGGAATTTTCTAGTATTTTTTAATAACTTCTATGCCGAATTCAAGCGTGTTGCTGGTGTTTGTAGATATTTTGAGGTCTTCTAGTGTGCGTTTCGACCGCGCGACCATGGCGTCATATTAAAAAAAAAACCATGCTAAGATTTTGTAAAAATTTGTCAAAGTTGATTCCCAAAACCATAAATTTGTCAAAGTTATGGTTAAAAAGTTATAAGGGTTTGAACGTGGCCGCGCCATCGAAACGCGGAGAACCGCGCGGCCACGGAGATCTCTAAAACTAAACGTTGCAGAGACCTGAAATTCAGGTAAATAACAGATTGAATTTGTAAAAAATTTGTAAAAATATAGAAAAAATTCCCAGGTCAATATTTTAGGAGCTATAAGACTAAAACTCCATGGCCGCGCCATTGAAACGGTGAAGAACACGTTATCGCCGATATCTCGCTGAAAAAGCTTCGCAGAGGTCTGAAGTTTTTTGTAAAACCTAGATCTGAATTTGTCAAATAGTGTAAAAATGCACAAAAAAATCCTAGGTTAATATTTTAGGAGCTATAAGACTAAAACGGTGAAAAACACGTTATCGCCAATATCTCGCTGAAAAAGCATCGCAGAGGTCTGAGGTTTTTTGTAAAACCTAGATTTGAATTTGTCAAATAGTGTAAAAATGCACAAAAAAATCCTAGGTTAATATTTCAGGAGCTGTAGTACGGTATCGCGTAGAAATATGTCGTGATTATCTACCGAAGAAAGTAAGAGTAAAGCGAGTTTTTTATTGTAAACAACACCTATTAATATGTAAAACTATATAAAACCAGACAAAATGATTTTTTTTTCGGTTTTTATAACTTTTGATACGTCTTGAATATTTCAATAGGGTGACTATGGCTTTTTGTCTACGGAAAACTTTCCACCTATCGTTTTAGAAATCACTAACTGTTCCTCGCAGTTTCACCCGCTTAATGCAAAATTCGAATGAATACTATGCAGTAGTTTTTGTGTTTATCCCGGACAAATAAACAGACAGACCATATTCTAAAAACTATATTTTTGACGATTTTATTTTACTACTCTGTCAAGAAAGTACCGGGAAAAGATCAATAATACACAAAATGTCTGTTATTCATCCAAATTTATTCTATCACCTTCAAAGTATGCTCCTTTAGAAACGATACACTTGCGCCAACGAATAATCCATTCATCAAAAAATTTTTTAAATGCTGCTTCCGGAATTGAGTTCAGTTCTCGCCGCGAATTCTCCTTTTTCGGTTTCGGTTCAGTTGGAAGGCGCCACTCCGAAGCTTGTTGACTAGTTTGCATGTCAAACTCGTAAACCCACGTCTCGTCACCAGTAACAATGCGTTTCATGAATGTTGGGTCCGAACTGACTCGTTCTAGCATGTCCTCAGCGACTTTCATGCGATTGAGTTTTTGGAGAAAATTCAGATCTTTTGGGACTAGCCGAGCAGCAACATGTTTCATACCCAAATGATTAGTTAAAATGGTACGGATCGACTCGTGAGATACAGAAAGTTCGGCGGCTATCTCTCTCAGAGTTGAATGGGGATTTTCAGTCACTATTTTCTTCACTTTTGCGATGTTAACTTCAGTTGCAGACGTTGACGGCCTACCAGAGCGAGGCAAATCTTCCATCACATCTCGACCGCTTTTGAACGCTTTGAACCACTCATAAGCACGAGTTTTTGATAAAGTCGATTCACCGTAAGCCTTCTGTAACATTTTCAGTGACTCCGAACACGAAATTCCATTGGCGATGCAAAATTTAAGACAAACTCTTTTTTCGATATTTTTGTCCATTATGAAATTCGCAATACACACTATATATGATATTACTAAAACCAGCACTGTATTTAATACAAATAACAGATGCAACTCAAACTCCGCGCCAAAATGGAAAACAGTTGTGCCAATCTAACAACTACAAAAAAAACAAAAATTTGAATTTGGAACCATAAACAAATCATCCATTCCCGATACTTTTTTGACTGAATGTATACTAGATTATTTGATGAATTATTGTGTACTCAAACACATAAGTTTTGTATAAGACTAAAATCTGCCAGAAATAACACCCTATAAATACCCCATTAGCAGGGTTATATCAGAAATATTTAACTCATGCTTTTCAACATTCACAGTCGTCGTTTTACTTCCTTACCAACAGGAAGTAAAACGACGGAAGAATGGGGTATTTATAGGGTGTTATTTCTGGCAGATCTTATACAAAACTTATGTGTTTGAGTACACAATAATTCATCAAATAATCTTACGGAAATTACGAATGTTGTGTAAAGTTATTTGTTATGGTTCTCGTACTTTTACTCAAAACCACAGTATTTTCAGCATCAAGCAATGATTTAAGTGATTTTAAAAGAAATCTATAATATCTAAATCCATACTAATATTATCTATAAATGCGAAAGTAACTCTGTCTGTCTGTCTCGCGTTCACGGCAAAACTACTGAACCGATTTAAATGAAATTTGGTACAGAAATAGTCCATAGCCTGAGAAAGGACAAGAAGGAAAGTTTTTATCCCAAAAATCCCACAGGAACGGGCACTACGCGGGTAAAACCGCTGGGGACAGCTAGTATATAATAAAATCGTCAAAAATATAGTTTTTAGAATTTGGTCTGTCTGTTTATTTGTCCGGGATAAACACAAAAACTACTGCATAGTATTCATTCGAATTTTGCATTAAGCGGGTGAAACTGCGAGGAACAGTTAGTGATTTCTAAAACGATAGGTGGAAAGTTTTCCGTAGACAAAAAGCCATAGTCACCCTATTGAAATATTCAAGACGTATCAAAAGTTATAAAAACCGAAAAAAAAATCATTTTGTCTGGTTTTATATAGTTTTACATATTAATAGGTGTTGTTTACAATAAAAAACTCGCTTTACTCTTACTTTCTTCGGTAGATAATCACGACATATTTCTACGCGATACCGTACTACAGCTCCTGAAATATTAACCTAGGATTTTTTTGTGCATTTTTATACTATTTGACAAATTCAAATCTAGGTTTTACAAAAAACCTCAGACCTCTGCGATGCTTTTTCAGCGAGATATTGGCGATAACGTGTTTTTCACCGTTTTAGTCTTATAGCTCCTAAAATATTAACCTAGGATTTTTTTGTGCATTTTTACACTATTTGACAAATTCAGATCTAGGTTTTACAAAAAACTTCAGACCTCTGCGAAGCTTTTTCAGCGAGATATCGGCGATAACGTGTTCTTCACCGTTTCAATGGCGCGGCCATGGAGTTTTAGTCTTATAGCTCCTAAAATATTGACCTGGGAATTTTTTCTATATTTTTACAAATTTTTTACAAATTCAATCTGTTATTTACCTGAATTTCAGGTCTCTGCAACGTTTAGTTTTAGAGATCTCCGTGGCCGCGCGGTTCTCCGCGTTTCGATGGCGCGGCCACGTTCAAACCCTTAGAACTTTTTAACCATAACTTTGACAAATTTATGGTTTTGGGAATCAACTTTTACAAATTTTTACAAAATCTTGGCATGGTTTTTTTTTTAATATGACGCCATGGTCGCGCGGTCGAAACGCACACGTCTTCTAGCAGTCATAATTAGATACACTGAGGAATATTCCTTCCAAAACTGTTGTATGAAGGTTTGCAGATTATTTGATGTATGTTTGACGGACAAACGTTTTTTTTAAATTTTGTATTAGCTCTTCCGCTGTGATGGGAGGACCATACATACAACCATTTCGTGAATTTCGTTAAATAAAACACTTTTTGGACAAAACCAACAATTTTATTCAGACAATATTCACAAAAATAAAGTGTGATCACTAATATATTAACCTAATTGACTAGATTCTGAACTAGGCTAGGAAGAGACTGAGCCTCTGAAGATATGTCATTATGGCCGAACTCTAAAATTGATTTAACACTTAACACTACATTTTTGTCGTAATCAAAGTATCTGAAGACGTGTTCTTTACTTTTTTGGGTTCCGTATACGAAGGGTGCCAAACGGAACCCAATGCCTAAGCCTCCGTTGTCGATCCGTCCGTCCGTCTGTCAGTCAGCGGATAGTACCTATCTCATGAATGCCTGCGACTACCCTTTGGCCGGTTTTTAGGTATTTGGACAATTACCTCTTGTAGTTGCATTAATTGAGCAGATTTTTAAGGGCTAGATGTTTTTAACTGTAAAAAAATATCGAAAAAATCGCTCATTAATAAAGACCCACGCCTTCAAACAGTGATTCAGAAAGTCATAGTCAAGTATACTGTAATTAATCTACTTTATTTGAATCTGTCTACAATGTAGAAACGAAAATGGAAGAAGTGTTCGATGGCTATTTCATTTGCAGGTACACTATTATTATGATACTTAATAAAATACACAACAGCTAGACGTACGAACGGTACAATTGGCACAAATATTTTCAGTAATACTTCAAAAGAATCATAGAGAATCATTAAGATAATACGTAAAAATAGACTACTGGATAATATATATAAGGTGACTGGTAAATAGTGACCGATATTTAAACACGTGTACTCTTGATTACAATCAACTTTCCCAAAGAAACTTTTTTTGTATACTCAATAGTTTTATTTTTATCACAATAACAATATAACTGGCACGCGCAAAGTTCAATGAACTTCGCGCCGATCAGCTGTTAGCAGCTATTGAGTATACCAAAAAAAATCTGTGGGAAAGTTGATGGTAATCATGAGTACAATCACATGTTTAAATATCGGTCACTAATTACCAGTCACCTCATTTAATGTTCTCTATGACGGATAGAGCCGTAGCTACTATTCAAAAAATAAGTTACGTAAAGTCTAAATTTAGATACGTTTAAAATACGCAATTAAATTTGGAATTCGCGGGCTAACGCTTTCGCCTTAATGGCAATCTCTTCTAACGACGGAATGTACTTATTTGTATTCTACTAGTGTAAAGATAAAGAGATGAAACTGACTGGCTACTCGCCACTGGCTGTGACGTTGCAAATTACGTACAGAACCCGAGCGTTAATTGGCCCAGAGTTTTAAAAAGAGACTGTCACACAGATAATATATGAGTGACAAGGACGATGCTCTATAAACCCCTCCGAAATCACATTGTGCCATGTCTACGGCCGCTTAGAAACAGTTAAGACTACGTTTAACTATAGTCTACACATCCATAACTAATGTCGGCATTTTATTAAGAAAAAGGCAATAAAGTCTAATTTAGCTAAATCAAATTCATCTTTTATTGCATCTATACCAATTATGTTTCTACTTAAGTTCATGAGCATGAGCCGTAAGGCAATGATATTGCACAGACATTTAAATATCTAATCACACTTAATTAAACATTTATATACAAAAATAATTTATTATACTAATTAGCGCCACGAATCTTAGTAACTCGGCGGCGAATGCGATTTTTATAAGTAAATGTACGATCGACTTACGAAAACCTTAACCTTTATAGGATTCGTCATATTATACAAAGCGAATGGCAACAAAATAAAGTCCAAAAGTGATCAAAGTTTTTGTGAGGTGACCGTACAATACCCGGACGTTAGTAAAACACATCGACCTTTGGAAGACTGCCACACTACATACAGCTATGAGTGAATGAGACGGCGCATTACAAGTATGAGTGAGAAACGGCGCATTACAAGTATGAGTGAAAGAGACGGCGCTGGACTGATAGGTATGGGTGAGAGAGGCGGCGCTGGACTGATAGGTATGGGTGAAAGAGACGGCGCTCTACTGACAGGTATGAGTGAAAGAGACGGCGCCTCACAGACAGGTATGCGTGAAAGAGACGGCGCCTCACAGACAGGTATGCGTGAAAGAGACGGCGCCTCACAGACAGGTATGCGTGAAAGAGACGGCGCACTACGGAAAGGTGTGAATGAAAGAGATAGCGCATCACAGACAGGCATGAATGAAAGAGACGGCGCTCTATAAAGACAGAATTTCCAGAAACGCGATGTGCCTTATACGGCCGGGTACCACAAATCCTATATCTGACATCAGGATTTATAATAGAGGATATAGAGATAGTCTGAGGTTATTTTGTTTCTCTCGTTCAGGCCAGATACGTGAATATAAATGTATACAATTTAAGTACCGAAAAAGCATAATTATCTTGTGGAATCACGTGCATTTTACTATAAACTGGTGAGGCAATTATGATATCCTACTAATACAGTTTTCATTAATAGACCGTTACATCGTCTTTTAACTATTATTATACAAAAAAAACATCATAAACGGACGTATAATCCTAATGAGACTACTGGGAGAAATGTGTACACTGAACGCTAAGACTACAGTCCTTTCACCCCTTGGAGCAAACAAACAGCAACCTTATAGAAATGGTGATAAAGATCACTGTGATTTTGGCAAAATCAGAGGTAGCTATTAGCATAACTGCGAAAGGACTCTAGTGGCAGTCGCGGTTATGAAACGTGCGAGAAAAACGGTGAATAAGTGTTCACCGTTTTTCTCGCACTCGTATGGGCGGTCACATGCTATCTCGCTCCCGCGTTTCATAACCACGGCTGCCCCGAAACGCTGGCAAGTGACAATAAAGTAATTATCATATTTGTGTAAGTAGTTCACTAGCAGGCGTTTGTAAATACAACACCACGACCACCTCCTCTTACAGCAGTATTATTTCAATATTACTTCGGAGTGAGAATGAGACAGAGCTATAAAGAACGTATAGCTCCGTAGTGTACCGTATTTACGACGGTATACTGTAAGTTTTAAACCTTTCAACATATTTCTCCCTAACAGTTATGACCAATATCGAGTCATTATTTAGGATCGCATATCCCCAAAATAGCGCAAGCGCAGCTTCAAATTCTCGCTATCCTCTTCACAATACATATTTTGATTTTTTCACACTTTCATTACAAAAATTATTCACACACATCTTTGGCCGGATACAGAGTCCCTGAGATTTTCCTTAAAATAATACAAAAGGTCGGAAGAACTGGGCACGACCGAAGTCTATAGAAAATTGTTGTTGGTGTATTAATTTTATTTGTAAGTGATTTTACTGTCTTTGGAGCAGTGGTAGCCCCGACTTATGAGTTGCAGGTAGGGTTCCCAACATTTTTTACAAGAAATAAAGTATAATGACAAATCTGAGAAAGAGAATAAACAGTATTCTAAAGAAATTACGAGTATTTTTTTTTAACGTTTTAAGTACATTTATTTTAGAGCGTTTTGCATAACTAATCAATGTATTATAATTTTTTAAGGTTTCTTAAGCCTCATTAAAATGATTATAATTAAAATAAATGTGAAGTTCATTATTTATCAAATTTGTGATGGCTCTATGTTTTGGTTATAACAGAAAAAACCTTTTCCATTAATGCTGAAGTAGCAGGCGTTGAAAACAGTAAGTATTATGTATACAATTTTTTTGCTCAACAGCAAAAAGTATAACAAAGTGAAAAACAGTATAATACGGTTTTTAACAGTAAGTATAGTTAGCAACCCTAACTGCGGGTCGTGGGCTCAAAACCAGGCAGACGCATTACTTTTTGTAATATAATATTATAAAGAGGAAAGATTTGACTTTTTGTTTGTTTGTTTGAAATGCATAGGCTCCGAAACTACTGGACCGAAAAAATTCTTTCACCGCTGGAAAGCTTAGTTTTCTAGGAGTAACATAGGCTATATATTTTTATCCCGGGAAAAATAACGGGTCCCACGGGAAAGACCACGGGAGCCGCGTGCAAAGTTCTAGTTGTAATATATTTCCATCATTGCAGCTCTCAAAACTGTGAAGTAGAACCGAAACCGGCACGTCATAGTTCGAACCAAACATTCGAAGACATGTGACATCTACCAACCCGCACTGGGCCGCGTGATGGGTTACTAGCCACTCCTTCTTACAGAGACGAGGCTTGTGTCCCAGCAATGGGAACGTTAAAGGCTGATCATGTCTTTGAACTAAATTAAACAAAATGGTAACCGATTCTAAATATTAGTGGTAATAAATCAAGTATAAATAATATTAACATCATCATTCTCCTGCCCTTATCCCAATTTATTTGGGGTCGGCGCAACATGTCTTCTCCTTCCATACTTCTCTAATAGTCGTCATCTCGGTAGTCACTCCCTTTCTAGCCATATCATCTTTCACACAATCCATCCATCGTTTCTTTGGTTCCCTCTACTTGTATAGCCATCCACATTGATTCTCACAACTTTCCTGACAACATTTTCCTCATTCCTCCTCATAACATGCCCATACCATGACAATCGGTTTCCACACAACTTTTCAGTCACCGGTGCCACTTTCAGACTTCCTCTTATATACTCATTAGGTATTTTATCCATTCGCGTAACACCACACATCCCTCTTAGCACTCTCATCTCAGCTGCATGCAATTGTCTTTCATTCATTCCTTTTGTGGTCCAACACTCTGATCCCAACACTCTGATCCATATAAATTAATAATATTAACACTGATAATCAATTAATGAGAAGTTATAAATTGCATTTTAATCATATTACCTTGCTTTTTGTAAGACGCGTAATGCAAAATATGTATTTTTAACTCACGCTAAATTAACTATTTGAAACGGTCAAAAATTAAATATTAAATCACATACAAAAAAGACCGCTCAAAACTTCCAATACCGTACAGAAATTAAATATTATGTGAAGATGTAATTGTAAAATTACATCTTCGCATAATAAGTATTCCATTTGATTCTAAGAATCTGTGACGTCACATTGTAATATTTCATACAAATAAGTATCATTTCGCGTTTTGACAGTTCATAAAAAGTAACGTTATTGACTATCCTTTCAAATACCAAATTATCAGTGCCTGCAATACTTCACGACTTGGCATTTTAGTGGGAATCTCATGTCGCTGGCATAAATAAAATTAATAAACCACAACAATATAACATATTTGGCAATGATCAATTCCTATCCTAAGTTGTACTAATATTCAATTAGAAAAAAGATTTAATTTCCTATTAATCAAATTCATGAAATAACAAATGTATAAAAACGTGTCCAGTATTTGGTACCTACGGTAAGGAAAAAATACTTTTCAAGAGTTCCAATATTAGGCAAGATAATAGAGTGCCCCCTATTTATAATCGATAAAGATATTTTTGACTTGAGCAAAAGTTTTTATCAGGAATGTTTTAAAAATAATGAGATCATCATTTATAACTTGAATGATTACAGTTGTTTCATTTAGTAGCATGCTTGAACCAAGAAGGTTGATACAATAATTGAGCAGTTTGTCTTAGTCTTTGCAAAAGTACACATCACATTATTGACATAAGGTTTAAATCGCAATGTTCTTGTTTCGAAATCCACTTCTTATAGGCCCAAAACTGATCTCAGCTGTTCCAAATTCAAACTACTACTAAAATGTCACTATCTAATTCATAATAACATTACTATAATTTACATAATCATGAAGAATATACGACGCAGAAGGTCCATGTCGAAAGCTCGCTCCATTCAGCCGATGCTGAAAAGTAAAAAGTTTTATTTCAATTACACTGAATTATTTATTAGGGATCTCTAACAATGTCAGTTATGCTCGAAATCGTATCATAAAATGTAATTCCAGGCGAATGAAAAGTTTAGAAAAAACTTACATTGTAGTAGATTTCTTGCTCAATTTCTGATATAGAGAGCCTTTGGCGATTCCCGAAGAGCCTTTTGCGAGGCCAGACGGACCTCGAGCGAGGGGGGAAGACCTGTCACGAGGCTCTGGTCCTTCAGTCTTGACGGATTGGCCACTGCGGAGTACTGGGTCGGGTCCCGTCCAAGGCATGTAATCCAGTCTGGAAACATAAAGTTCTTCTCATAAAAACAAGCCGGCCGTTTAGGCACTGTCAACGGGTCGTGTGCAACCTTATGTAAAATCAAAAGCATTTGCCAAGTGTGTATACTGATATGGTGACGTCAATACTTAGGAAAATAAAAAATAATGGACATGTAATAGTGATTAAAATTATGTAGCAAGGGGCGCAGTGTCAACAAACGCAGTTCGAATTCGAATTGCATTCTTTTAAACTGGATCTCACACTGTGTGAGACCAAGTTTGGGTTCACACATTTTTAAGCTTTGATTAATTAAATGCAGGGCAACTTGCTGGCCAGGACATAGAAATTGTGTTTTTTTTTTTAAGTTTTATGAAGAATTAAAACAGGCGGAACCTAGCCATATAGAGGATACTTCTCCTAGCAACAAAAATATGTCACCACAATAAAATTTGGAAAAACTCCTCTCTTTGGATCCTTTCCAATTCCTTTACATGTAATTATTTAAAAAATAATGATTGATGACAGTCAAATGAATCTAAAATATGACGCTTACTCCTATCTAAATACATACAGTAACAGATTGTCCTTTGGTCCTTGTCGCAGCGAAGAATTAGGACCTTTGGTTGGTGAACTATACTGTGACTTGAACTTGGACTCCACACTGCTACTGGTCTTCAATATTGGCCTGAAACATTCGTAGTCCACAAACGTTTGAACCAATATTTGTAAATAACAAACCAACTCAAGACAAAAGACGGCATGCAATCCTCCTAAAGACTATTTTTTATTATTATTCTAAGGAAATCTTGAAACTATTGTGCTTCTGAAGTAGTCGGTGATAGAGAGTGACTCTGAGGTAGCTAAATAATAATAAAATGATCATGAATATGATGGCTATTTACTAGCGAGATCTAGGTATGGATGATCTAAATCTATTCGCTAACATTTTTATTAATAGACATCAGTCACATTCCTATCTTCTATACTGTGATCATTATCCACTTCTAAACGGAAACGTGAAGGAAATAAAACTAAATCAGTATTCTTTCTATAGTAAATCTATTAAGTGAACTAGTCTACTAGGTCCTTGATGTCAAAAATATACAGTGACGATATCAGTCTATACTTTTGAACTGCTATAGATATATTTTAGTCTAAGGAACATTTAAATCACACACATGAAAAACAATACAAACCACTAAACAATTTACACATATTTCTAAAAATATACCTATCAGTATACAATATACAAAATTTTATGTCAATATGACCTATAAATAGTATTAATAAAAATAACTTTTAACCGTAAAGCTATTTGATTGAAGTTATTTTAATTTTATCGCAATTACTTTGCAAGTACTTCAGAAGCGATTACTTCGAGCCAAAATCTATTATTTTGTAACATTTTATTATATTTAAACACCAACAAATCAATTTCAGTGACAGCCATGCTTATTATTCTAAAAGTGAAACTAACTATACTCTTTCTTAGAAATAGCTGTTCCCAGAATATAAAAACACAGATACTTTTCCTGTAAAAAAATTTGCTTCTCTGATGCAAAATAAGCCTTTGCACCAGAAAACTCAACATAAGCCTTCGACTAACATACACACACCATGCTTAATAAAAACTCTTTAAAAAACACATATTTCACACATCTAACTAAACTTGACAGTCACAAAAGAAATTCACGATAACTTCGCGATACATTTAGTTTCATTAATCAACACACACATTTTAAGTTGTACGATCACAATTTGGTGCTCTGCAAGGGTTGATGCTGGGTACTATTTGATTTTTATGTTGGAATCTACAGTAATATTACGGTCAATGATACTATTTAGTTTACTAAACATTTATTACAATTTAATTTAAAACATTTCAAAATCGTCACAAATATAGAACTGCAATAAATTGGTAAAACATTTAAAAAAAATTACAGTAATATTAAGGCAACTATTATACTACTAAATGCTGCAGTATTAAGTATTGTATTTCAAATATTAATATGAAAAGACACCTGTTAATGTTCCGTTTTTGTCTAATTATCACTCACTAATTATCTTCAAGTGAATTACCTGATAAGGATCTTATTCCACTTCAGGTATACGTGTTTGAACACATTTATTTGAGTCATACACGGAACTAAAAATATATAATACATATTATCTGTTCGCAAATCGGGGCAAACTATTTATAATACCTACTAGCTTTGAGGATCTGTAACCATATTTTGATTTAAAAGAGTGTCCATGGAATATCTTTCCCGTTCTTCTCCAAAGGTGCCTACTGTTTTGGAAAGGGCAACTAGCTTCATCTTTCTCACTAACCGACCCCTTGACAATTCAATAGTGCCTGTAATTGGTTTATTTAAAATAAATGCTTTGAGTTTGAGTTTGAAAGTAATATCATTGGAGATTCTCACAATAGGTAGGATGTCAATGTTTGTGTTACTCAACTGATTGTAGATGACTCACTACATACATCCTGTCGACAAAAAACCTTTAAACGCGCAATTCCCTTTTCATACGCTTATGCCGCTGGGTAGCTGGCGCCAGAATCACAAGTGGCAGTGTATGAAAGCTTTTACACGTGGGATGTGCAGCCACAAGCCTAAATATATTACTATGGACATCTTGCCATAAATATCTGATTTCATGATCGATCCATTAATATCTATCGTCGACAAATACATGGTGAACCTGGACATGGTTGGGCCAAACCTGAAATCGCGGGAAAACAACGGGTGTTCAGTACATTTCGACGAGTTAGGCGAACATAAATGTACTGAACAGCTGTTTTTTTTTCGCTATTTAAGGCTCGTTATAATGAGTACAATGACCTAAACGACTTAAATTTAACCTTGTATATGTTACCATTCATGGAAGGCCGCGGCGGCACAAATATGTGAAATCAAAGTTACACCAAAACTATATTAACGAACCAAAATATAGGAAACTGCTTCAAAACCACATCATTTTGCCATCATCTTAACGACAGATATTGATGGATGAATCATGATTATAAGATATTATTGCAGAGCAGCTCAGAGTGATATATTTATGCACCTGACTGTACCAGCAGGATTCATTCTGTCCTAGGGTAGCTTTCCACCAGAGCCGTGCGAGGTACCGGAGCAGAAACCACAATGAAATAGCTTCTTATACAAAATGGTCAAAATATAATTGATCCTCTAAAAACTCCAAGTTGGTTGCAGTTAATTCTGAAGTCTAATTTAAAATAACT
The DNA here is from genome assembly GCA_951799385.1 of Hyppa rectilinea. NCBI lineage: Eukaryota > Metazoa > Arthropoda > Insecta > Lepidoptera > Noctuidae > Hyppa > Hyppa rectilinea. The sequence goes on along the minus strand of OX637300.1, from coordinate 27,959,930 downwards.
TTCTACATTAAGAGACATATACAGTACTATACATATGCACATAACATCTCTTTTTTATTTGTAGTCGTAAAATTAGGTAAGGTTAAAATAAGTATTTGCACGACTGGTTGTTGTATGTCACTGCAATTTCGCGTACCATTGGTTTCTAAGACACAGGCCTCCTGCTATTTTGTCTAAACTGTTATACAACTTAATCTTATGACATCTTACTACATTGTATTTTTTAGTTTTTGTGTACAGTCTATTTAATACTTTAGGACAACAAAATAGGAATTATTTGAGGCTCACAAACTGAGGCACATTTATTAAATAACAGTAATCATTACTAACTTTACGGCATCAAAATGGAAATTATTTTGGGTTCGATTAAATAAATACCATTCAAAATGAACCACACCCATTGTTGGAGTTTTTCATGTCATGGTTTCTCTCGGAATGTCAGGCTACCCGCCCAATCGCAGTTAGAACGTATGAGAAGGGGCCAAACAAAGAGGACCCAGCATTCGTAAAAGCGTTCGTAACATACTTCAAGTGCTCGGTCCATGTCTTGATGCGGCGCGAGGCGGGGGGCGCGGGGGCCGGACTCGGCGTGCGCGCCTCCTCGTCAACACTGACGTACGAGCGGGAGAATGAGTGGTGAGGGGCGAAGGCGATGAGCATTGAGAGCATATTTGCTTTATTATAGTAAATTTTGAAAATAGAATAACGGTAAGGATTGGTGGGGAAGTACGGGGCGTAAAAAGACGATTATTATTTAAATGCTTGGTGTGAAAAAACATTGTGCATGCCACGGTACAGAGTTGCGGGGGCATTTAAAGATAGAACACATGAAAGATTTCTTCATGGTCAGAAGTAAAAAAAAAGCTAAACTTTGACCTTCAATTTCTCTGTAACCAAATAGCTCCTAAGTACGCCCCAGTACAAACAAAATATGGCTCCGTCAAACGTCTTTTTATACCCGTTATTCACAGTAAATGTAATAAGGACAGTGGATGGAATTGTGGTCAACTTGTCAGATGTGCTGTGATTTGTATACGTTGGGATTGCAATACATGGTTGAGATCAGGTTTCTGAACGTGCCTCATATCAAGAGTAATTCGAGAGCACAAAAAGGAAAGGGAAAATCGAGGTGAGAAAGGGATGACAAACGTATTCTATGTTATATACTCATCAGCTCCGCCGAATTAAAATAATTTTCTCATGTATGTTGAAAGTGTTGCAAAAATATCATCAAATGAACAATGTAATGTAATTATTATTAATGATACTAGATAGTGCTGTTTGGAGTTGATGTGATGTTTTATTTGCTAATAATGAGAAATAAATTGATATATTATGATCAATTAGTAGTTTTTTTGTGTTAATTACTTTGATTCCACTTACCTAATCAAACTGCGAAATGTGGGAAATTATTAATGCATTACTTATTTTCATTTAATCAACGGGATTATTTCGATATTTAAGCAACACCAGTGTGAGAAGCTAAGAAGCAAAAGGATTGAGGTTGGATTCAGAAAGTGGCCACAGGTTTCATACTACACATCTGTCATGAGAAGAAAAATGCTCAGGCTTTATAAGTATACATAACAGGGTAAAAAAAGTTATAATATTTAGTCGGGTAATAAGGAAATATTTTACCCCTAACACACTTGCGAATCAGTAGCAGATTATTCATTTGTTTATTTATCCTCCCAATGGATCATCTTTCAGAAATTACACCATTATTAATGAACCAGGGTGGTGGTCCCAGATAGTTCATTTTAAGTGACCTGTAGGTAGTGCATTCTTTAATGTATCTATGTAATGAAGTATATATTATATTGGATGCTTTTTTCTTTGCACAACAGACAGATACTTGACTCCCTACATTTGTTGACAACACGTGTTAATTTTTGCACCTCCACCGTGGAAGTTCCAGATTTTGGTGCCCCTACCACCACAACTTCATATGAAGTAACAAGATAGTTAAAACTCATTTTAAAATGAGCTAACAAGTTGTTAGCTTGGCGTTGGGCGAGGCACCGCATCCTGTGTATGTTGGCGGTGAAAAGGTTAACAGTTGTCTATGATTTTGCTTCGTCTATAAGAGAGGCAGTCAAGTATGCAAGGAAACTGTGTTAATGTTAGGGCTTTTTTTGTGGGCACAGAATAATAACTGTAAATTTGGGAATGATCTTGTCTTGTACAAGAGTATATAGTAGTTGAAGAAAACATATAAGATATATGTACATCATGTGAGGGAAATTTGAGCGAATCTAGGTGGACAGTGCCCAGTTCAGGTTCTTAGAGCCTGTCCCGTAGGAATGAGAGAGAGAAACACCACGCTACTAAGTCCAAAGTTAACGTCTCCAAACTGTATGTACAATTTATTCAAACAAAAACGATTGTTGAATTGTTCTAGATTTCGCTCAAATCTCGATTTCAAAGCAGCGATTATTTTATAAGACACTACAAAATAATCGCAGCTTAAACCTGGAGTATGCGATTACAGAAGTCAAGTGTGGATAGCAAGATAAGTATCAAACTCCTATTTTACTGCAAGTGCCAATTTCACCAAACTGAATACGATCAGCACATCTAAAACGCGTTAAAGAGTTGTCACTGTCAATATTCCTTAGAAAATAATGACAGCTGCCAAACATAGCTCAAGCACTGATCGCGTTCAGTTTCATTGGAGAAATTGGCACAAACCTTACAACATTGGTGTTATTAATTTTTCCGAAGAATACAAGCGTGACGTTGCGTGTCACCTTTTTTTTGTAGATTTGCTATTTCCTAAGAAGAAATAGTTCAGTGTATGGTATATACCTTATTGTTTAGGTCACCAAACCCACTTAAAAATTCAAATCTTGCTATCCCACCTCGTTTCTCCGCACCTCAGGCATTTCTTAACATCAAAAAGCCATGCATCTTACCCCTTCTTCAGTTCCACAGGGATGGGTCTCGGCATCTCTTTAATCTCGACCTTCACGACCTTCGGAGCCGCCTCCTCCTGAAGCACAGCAATCAGCATCTGTTCCGCTCGCTCCTCGTTGAAGCCAACGCTCTCTAGAGCGAGCGATATGACCCGCTCTGCTATACTGCTGTATTTCTTTTGGAGTTTCTCTTTTACTGAAATTGTTGGGTATTTTGTTACTTATTGGGGATGGTTTTGAGAAATGGTAGATAGAAAATGTTCAGTCATTTTGTTCTTTTGGAATGGACACCTCGCAGATCAACCTAGGAGGTTGTCTCAATAAATTAAGCCCTCTAGGCAGAGATATCAACATACATACAAAGCGACTAAACTACACGCTAAGGGGGCCCATGTGGTACGGATCTCGGCTTTGGGTGTCGCTGGGGGAGGACAGCAAGATAGATTGATTGAGTGCTTCAATCGTCACTTGTTGAGGATCTTTAACGCTGACATAAATGACACAGATTTTTCAAAATACACCCGAATCCCTCAAGCCGTTAACAAAAGACGACTTCTGCTGGACATACTTATCCAGGTCCCAGGTCTCTCTATGCAGTAGGAAGCATGCGGCCCTAACCACGACCCTGTCAATACTTACATTCATTCTTCTCAGCCGTAGTCTTCATGATAGTGACGACTTTCTTCTGCGGTACTGGCGTAGGTTCCTTCTTCTGCGCAACGACGGTCTCCTTCTTAGTGAACCCCATGACGATGAGCTCTTCACTGGCCTTCTGGACGTTGTTGTCTTTGTTCGCTAACACGTCTAGGATCAACGTTTCCTCCGCTTTTGGGAATATGCTTTTGAGGTATCTGTAATTTTAAAAGGATCGCTTCAGCTTTGGACTTAAATATCTTTTTTGATGATAGTATATAATGTATGTAATTTCACTATATAAATAGTATGTAATTTCTTTTTTGATCACGTAAAGTAATTGCTTAAAGTTTGCGCTGTTTCAAACATATAAGTCAACTCAACTGTCTACTTCTCAAATACTTTGTTCATATAATTATTATGTTCTCTTATAACCGTGAAAACTTTTAACTGGCCTTATTTTTGAACTGGCCTTATTTTTTAACTGGCCTTATTTTTTAACTGGCCTTATTTTTGCTACTCTCAATCGTGCAAGTGTCTAGCTGTAAGTTTTAAAAAACTGTAAAATAAAATAAAATAAAATATGTGTAAAATGAAGTGTTTTTATTCCGCTTGTTATTGGCATGTAGGACTTCTGTCCTACAGTTACCTGTGACGTACTACAGGAAAAAATATGTCTGGCTCATGCCGGGGCCATAATATTAGCCAGCCAACATTGTGGTATACTATGCTTCCCATTGGTGCTCTGGGGCCTGACCACCACTTCAAGTAGTATTATTTTAATATGCGTTTACATTTCGAAAGAGATGGACCTATAGATCCTAGTTCCGTCTTATTCCCACACTGAATAAATTTTGAAATAATTCTGTCTTAAGAGGTGATGGTTCAGGTCCTGCACATGTATTTATGCGTACAAGTCGTTGCTTCGAATTGCCTTATCGTAAAACGGCAAAGTTTCTCTGTATATGGGCGAATTTCTCCAATAAAACTAAACGCGATCAACACGTAAACCCCGTCTAAGGGCTTTACACATTTGTCTTGAACTCGGATTAGACATGCTGATCCGGATCAGTTTCATTAGTGAAATTGGCATTCAATGACAGATAATTTCAAACATTGTGAATTCCATTTACTGCGGATTGTTGTCAAAAGTGGTATAAGACGCCGAGATCGACTATATTAATGTACTTAGTACTTGTAAATGACTACTAATAGAGAAGTATGGAAGAAACAGACATGTAGCGCCGACCCCAAATAAATTGGGTTAAGGGCAGGAGAATGATGATGACTTGTAATTTATATACTCAAGCTGACCTTTTTAGAAAAGCAGTAATATCAATTGTCGTATATGCTTCGCCTGGAGGTTCACTTCTCCTGTATGCTTCATCAGAAGGCTTACTGTTCGAGTAAGCTTCATAAAAAGGCTCACTGTCCACAGTTCCACTAACACAAGATGGCATTATTTTCAACATTTCGGGGCCACTCAAAAAGCGCCTAAAAGATAGTTTTCGTCCTATTAATTCCAACATTATTAATATAATATAAAAGGCACTATAAATATCAATATGCTACCACGAAATTTAAATAATAGTGTCCGAGATAGTCACCGAATCTTAACTATATTTTGGCGATAATGTCAATAACAATTGAGATTATATTGATAAAGTCTCGTGATGACTCAAAGACAATGATTACAAATACACACGGCACACGTGGAGTGTTACCTCGTTACCTTTTATTGTTTTAACCCAGCGTTTGACGACTGCCTCCTTGGTCTAGTGGTCGGAACATCATCAACATCATCATGGATTCCCAGTTCAGGCAAAGCGTTATTGGGTTTTTACATTAGGATTTTTTTAGTACCAGCCCTTTTTTTGAGGGTGGAATATCATCAACTACTCTATATACTGTGAACAGACCATGACCATTTAGGCCCTCATCATGTCCAGTCAATTCATATGTTAAAGTAGCGTTATTAAGCTTGACTGTACCTTTCTCTAAGCCATAAATTGAGATAGGCGTATCCGGTTCCTGTGCGGTGAAGCGCTAAAAGCCCCGCAGCGTCATATCCGCCCCAATCCAGCAGGTAGTGGGGATACGTTTGCACGATGCATGACGATATCCATGAACCTCATTGGCGTTCGGATTTCCGAACGGTGTAGTCGCGCTTAAAAGTAACTCGTTACTTTTAAAAGGGTGTCCTACTTTTTTTTTTTAAATTAAATTAGTTAGTGATAAAAATGAACTCGATGGACGAAAATATTAATAACGTTAGTATGGACAATGCCCCACGTGCTCGGTCGCAATCTAGTGGTTCGAGCAGCAGCAGCGATTCTTCTTCCACGGCGCGTAAAAGGAGACATCGTAGTCGAAGGGAGCGGCGCCGCCATACAAAGCTAAGTAAATTGGAGGATGCTTTTAAAAAACTTACTGAAAAAGTATCCTCTTTGCAAGATTTTATTGTTAAAAATAACACTCGGCCGTGCATGTCTGACACTGAGTCTATTCTATATATTCCGAGCCCTACTGAACTGGATAATGAATTATACGAAGAAAAAGGGATTGATTTTAAAATGCAAACTACCCTCAAGTCGCAGACGTTACAGACAGATAATACACATCTAGAATTGCTTAACAAATTGCAACATTTTAATTCGCCTGACTGGGCTCAAGTACGTTATTCTGAAGTACAAAAACTTTATAATTCTACCCCAGGTTTTGTAGAGCTCGAAAGTAATGATGTTTTGAAAAATTTTGAACGTAATCGTTCGTTAGCGGTTGTTGAAAATTCCTTAGCTGCTATGTCACATGCTGTTATTTTGCAAAACGAAGCATTTCAAAAGGGCTTATGCATATTTATTTCATGGGTATCCGAATTAAAAAACCCAACGACCACTGAAGAGATTACTTCGAAAATTAATGAAATTTTTGCTGACGGGGATTACCAAAAAATACAATCAGATTTATTACAAATGATATGTGGCAAACGGGCTGATATAGTGCAACAACGTCGTGACGGTATTTTAAATTCAGTTAAGGAAAGTTGTTTTAAGGAATCGTTAAGAAAAATACCCCCGTCTGCGCATCATTTATTTGACGATGCGAAGTTTTCAGATTATGTAGGAAAACAGGGAGGCGTCTTAAAAATTTTTCAGGCCGCACCCGTTAAATTATCATCGCAGGGTAGATCGTATAAACCTTCTGTCCAAAGAAGGGACACACAAGGTGGTAGGAAATATATAGTGCCTGTGCGCAACAGTGCAAACTATCGCCCCTCCACAAACAATGGCTCTAATCCTGCGCAAGGACGAAAGAGACGGGCCGAAGAGTTTTTTCGTCATACCGAAGATACACGATACAGTAAGAAACGTGCCCTGGGTCGGCGTGATAAACGAGTCGATTGACTATCATCAACGTTTTCAAGCCGGGGGAATCAAACATCGGGTAAGTATCTGGAGGAAGTTGGGGGCACCTATGTATATACTAAAGATAATATCAGGCTATCGGATCCCCTTTTTAAGCAAGCCACCACTCATTCATCCCTTGAGGATTCCCAGAAGATTTCACACAGTAAATTCAAAAGAAATCTTAATCCAATTAAAGAAGCTAGTAGATCTAAATGTGTTAGAAAAAGCTTCCTTGACTCCAAGCTTTGTCTCAACAGTTTTTCTTGTACCAAAAAAGGACGCGACGGCTTCGCCTCGACCGGTCTTCAATTTAAAATTACTAAACAACTATGTCAAAATAGACAAATTTCGATTGGTGAACATGTACAAAGTCCCCGACTTCCTCCAACCACAGGATTGGTTAGTGAAAATAGACCTGGAAAATGCATATTTTCACCTGCCAATCGCGCCAGGACACAGACGTTTCCTCAGATTAATAGTATCGGACCAACTGTGGCAAATGACCTGCCTGCCCTTCGATTTGGCAACTGCTCCGAAGGTTTTTGCCAGCCTGACGAATTGGATCGCGCAGATCCTAAGAGACCAAGGAGTGCGCTTGCTAGTATTTCTCGACGATTTTCTTTTAGCGAATCAGAATCGAGAAACTCTGCAAAGTCACATGAACTTAACGGTAAGAGTATTGCAGTCCCTTGGCTTCGTAATCAACTTTCAGAAGTCTGTACTGACTCCTCAACAGTCAATCGAATATCTGGGGATATTATGGGATCCTTGGCAAAATGTCAAATTACTTCCACCAGGAAAGGTTCGCTTACTGCTGTCGAGAACATCGAAAATGGCAAAAGCCACCAAGGTAAGTTTAAAAGAAGTCCAGAGTATACTAGGACTTTGGAATTTTGCCAGCTTCGTAGTCCCAAGTCTGTACTGACTCCTCAACAGTCAATCGAATATCTGGGGATATTATGGGATCCTTGGCAAAATGTCAAATTACTTCCACCAGGAAAGGTTCGCTTACTGCTGTCGAGAACATCGAAAATGGCAAAAGCCACCAAGGTAAGTTTAAAAGAAGTCCAGAGTATACTAGGACTTTGGAATTTTGCCAGCTTCGTAGTCCCGCGAGGGCGTTTGAATTCTCGTGCAATGCTGACCTTCAGCAATTCCCTATTGCGAACAAATGTGAAAAGTCGAACACAAATGCCCGTCAAGGTAATTCCGAACCTGCAATGGTGGTTACAGAGTCACAACATGACGTCTCAACTTCACGGTTCACCTCCAACTTATTTCCTTACGACGGACTCTGCCAAGACAGGGTGGGGTGCGCAGCTCAACAACGAGACCCTATGTGGCAGTTGGTCAGTACAGGAAAGAGACGCTCACAGCAATATCTTAGAGATGTTGGCAATTCTGCGAGTAATTCAGGTAAAAGGTCGCCTAATGAGCGATACAGGCTTATTAATTCAGAGCGACAACCAAACTGTAGTTTCATACCTGCGCAACGAAGGCGGCACACATTCACAGCCCCTCCTAAACTTGACATACGAAGTCTTAGACGAAATAGATCGTTATCGGATACATATGTCGGTATATCACCTCCCCGGCCGATACAACTACGTAGCAGATCGTCTTTCAAGGAAATCTGCCCCGACAGAATGGCATTTGCTACCCTGGGCTACTGGGAGAATTTTTCAACACTTCGGAGTTCCCGAAATAGATCTTTTTGCGTCTCAAACTGCTCATGTAGTACCCAGGTATGTGAGTCTGGATTTAGATCAGGCGGCTGTTTTTCACAATGCCTTCAGTCGCCCTTGGCACTACAGGATGGCATGGGTATTTCCACCACCGTGTCTAATACCCAGAGTATTAGCGCACCTGAACCAGGCAACCGGTATGTATCTGGTGATAACGCCCGATTGGGAGAAGGTCTTTTGGAGAGCAGATCTGGTGGCTCGCTCCGTGCACCCTCCGTACCAGGTGAGGGATTTGGACAAAGTCTTGATAGACACAACAACCAATCGACCGCCTCCACAAGTTCATCAATTGAATTTGAAGGTGTGGTTAATACAGGGTGGTTAACGTTATTAGAATCTTGGCAGAAAGATCAGATAGAAATTTTAGAAGGTAGTTGGAGGAAATCGACCTTGAATACTTATAAACCGGCATGGTTAAGATGGTGTAGATGGTCACGTGACAATAATGTGAGCACTATGGTTCCATCCGCTGAAGATGTGGCTCGATTTCTAGCTGATTTGCATCTTAAATTTAAATTTGCCTATAGTACAATTGCATTACATAAGTCTGTGGTATCTACCTTTTGTCGTCCATCTAGTGGCTTACGATTAGGTTCTCAAATTATTATTAAGCAAATATTAAAGGGTATAGCACTAAAACAGCCAGCCAAAGCTAAAAGTCCTATTTGGGATATTAATGTTTTAATTAGATTCCTAATTGACAAAATTCCCTCCAAAATGTCATTATTCGAAATATCTAAAAGAACTGCAATCCTCCTTTTATTGTGTTCCGGGCGCAGGGTCCATGACCTTACATTATTGAGCATAAGTAAAGAAAACTTTGTAAGGAGTGATGATTCTATAGTGTTTTGGCCAATTTTTGGGTCCAAAACTGATAATATTACTTACAGGCAATCTGGTTGGCGTTTACTTAAATGCGAGTCAAACTGTAACATTGACCCAATATATTGGATTGACAAATTGCTAGAGTACTCTAATGGTCGAAGAGGTAATATTGAGAGCTTATTTATTAGCACATGTGGTGAACCCAAACCAGCTACTCGCACCATCATAGGGGGCTGGATTAAGTCATTGTTAAAACAAGCTGGAATTAACACTAGTCCAGGTAGTGTGCGATCGGCCGTAGCCTCTGCTAGTTGGTCTAATAATATTCCCATTGATCAAATTTGGGACAGAGGAAATTGGCGTTCTGCTTCAACATTTCACAAATATTATAAAAAAGAAATCAAGGAGACGCCTACAAATGAATCGAGTAGTTCAAATCAAATCAATAATCTGTTTCAAACGATAAGATGATTTACTTAATTGTAATGTCTAATTTTATAAAATTAAGTTCATAGAACTAATTCTGTTGATTTATTTAAGTTGAACCATCAAAAGTTTAAAATGAATAAATATAACTTTTTTTGATCACATTGGCGTTCTAATTTAATCCCAATCCAGCAGTCAATCCCGTGCCGTACGGCGCGTATATGTTCCACGCGCGCCTCAAAGAGATGTCAGCATATGAAGGGGCCCCTCAGGGCCAAGCCTGCCGGGTAAGCGGGATTGTCCGAAAGGGTTACCGCTACCCCGGAACATAAAGGGCTACGGAAGGAACATGGATGGGTTTTAGTCAGTAAGAGTCTGACACTCCCTTCCGCTCCACCCAGAGCGGGAGCAGTCAATGGATGATTTCCCAGCCTTAAAAAAAAAAATAAAAAAAAAGCAGTCGATAACAAACACTTCTCAATTTATGGCTTAGAGAAAGGTACAGTCAAGCTTAATAGAAAAATTTTACCTGAAAATAAAATTGATATTAAGCATACTTACCTTTCTCTAAGCCAATTTATATTTCTGTCTGCTATTCTTAATTAGAAATGTATGTGATTGATACCCTTATCAATCACCTTAAATTGAGCCGCAATGAGGTTCATGGATATCGTCATGCATCGTGCAAACGTATCCCCACTACCTGCTGGATTAGAGCGGATATGACGCTGCGGGGCTTTTAGCGCTTCACCGCACAGGAACCGGATACGCCTATCTCAATTTATGGCTTAGAGAAAGGTAAGTATGCTTAATATCAATTTTATTTTCAGGTAAAATTGTTCTATTTTTTTTGAGGGTGAGAAATCATCAAATCCCCTCCCGCTCTGGGTGGAGCGGAAGGGAGCAATAGGCTGCCCCTATTACTTGGGACTTAACTGGTGAAACGTGAGTGAACCTGCCCTCGTTACTCTTCTGCGTAGTCCTTCGGGAAAAAAAGGTAGGAGATAATCCCACGAGAAAGTACTACCGCATACACATTTAGATGACTGATATTACCCTCACTTACATACAGCTGACTATGTTTTCTAGGTTGAACTTGCTCTAACTCAGGCATTCTGTAACTTTGAAATCCCCCTTCGGTGTGGTTTTGATGATTAGTGAGTAATAAAAATTTTTTAAACGTCACTTTATACGCCACTCATCATCATCTGCCTAACCTTTTTCAACTATGTTGGGGTCGGCTCCCAGTCTAACCGGATACAGCTGAACGCCCTTAATACGCCCCTATAACTATTAATATACTGTTCGGGCCTAGATGTATAGTATCTGAAGCATGACGTCACTTTCGTTTTAATAAGAAGTTTGATAAGAACGTAAAGTTTGATAAGAACGTAAACGAAGTAGTAGATAAGTTAGGACTCACTTCAGCTTCATCTTAGGAGACTGGTGTCTCGGCGGTTGGCCGTCCGTAGATCTCACGCCATAGTAGCTCGAAGCTCCAGACGCTGGCCGAAGTAATGATGGAGAGCCTGCAATCCAGTATTGCAAAGATAATGAATAGAATGAGCCTGGCCAAGAATGAAACACAATAGTAACTAAAAAGCCAATAGCAAGATCACTGCTTTTTCCATATATTTCTGTATACTTTAACGCTTACAATCAAATTTTAACATCATTTGAACATAATATTTTGTCCGGAACGAATCCTTCGTCACTTATAAAATGGTCTAGGGCTATTCTCTGTTGTGTTTGTTACCACATTATATCCTGTCCCGCACCTCAATTACGTATCAAAATGGATGGAAAGGGTGGGAATGAATTTGATGGAAATTCATAGTACATTGGTTCAAATGTTTGAAAAATATGTTAGCTAAACAACATATTCGTAAATAAAGAACAGATTTGCTGAGACAGTTCTTGTTGTTTTAGTTTTGTTCTTATATTTGTTTATGCAGGTGCTAGTTATTTATTAATTACTACCTAGATTTATTTAATAGGTATGTTGAAACTTTTTTGTACTCCCCGCCACTTGACCCTGAAGGTTCATTAGAAAACCAGCGTCTGACAGCATCCATCTGGCATTTAATGCTGAACTTAACCTTCTTGGCGCGGCCTTGAGGCCTGTTATTTGTATTTTGTGTGACAACGGCTGTGTCCAAATAAATGTTTTTTTTCTTTTCTTTATTTTCTATAAATAATGCAATGAATTTCATTCCATTGTCAAAAGTAAAGGTATTGCCATTCATTTAATTAAAATATAAATGTTTCCCACCGTGCGGGGTGCCAGTTAACGGTGTATAGTGACTGGATCCCGGTATAGACACAGACATGCCTTTAGCGAGCTGCAAGGCCGAGTGAAGCCCCGGGGCACCTTTCTGCAGCCGGACAGCTGACGGGGACATGGTGAGGGGACCTGGTGTCGTGATGGGGTGCTTCTCTACCTGCAGCGCTGATATGACCACTGCCTCTCTGTTGTAATACCTGGAAATAGTTTGTGGGTAAAACGCGACTTTCGCTAGAGCAAGAACAATCATTTAGCCACTCGAAGTCGCCACATAAATTTATGGTAGGTTGTGACAAGTCGCATTTGTCATTATAATTAAAAAGTAAAGGTGCAACTGGATTCTGGTGATGATGTTATAAAGCTTTTTCTATCGACTGGTCAGCATCGATCAACTATTTGCACCATCAATCTTAAATTGATTCACTGACAGACAAACTTCAACTGAAACTGCTGGATCTAGAAGCATGAAATTCTATGCAACAGTACCATAGGTAGGTATATAACGAAGACGAGCAAAAACAAAGTATATTTGAAATGTATCCGTTAAAGGGACATAAATGATGAAAGATTGTGTGGATGTTCAGTATTTTTGTTCATCTTGTCTTGTATTTTAATAAACATCAAACGGAGAACTTACTTTTTCAACAATATCTTGATATGCGTTTCGCTGACCGTCGGGAACATTGCGCTTATCTTGGCTACCAGGGCATCAGTGTCTGCTGTTAATGTCAAGGAGTCTTGGAACTTCTCGTTCAGGTGGGACACCCTGCCAGGGACCGGGCTGCCTCGAGGAGTGAGGCATAGTGCCCGACCCAGAATAGGGCTGTCGTTCGGAGTTCCATAAGCACGAGGATCCTGAAGAATTGGGTATTAGGTGAACGACTGGTAGAAACTTATGCAACTAATTTGTATAAATATAGTGCACCATATCTTCTTACCAATTTGTACGCCACGATATGCGGCTGAACATGATAGAACATTTCTGGATTTATTATCTTGCATGCATGCACCATGTTTACACAAATAAATAATTAAACTTACTTACTAACTTATATAACATATTTTCAGTAGTACTTACCTATGACATTTTATTATAGTGCCGGGTTATTTGTTTTTCTGTACAGTCTAGTGCTCATTGCCAGTATTTTAATACAATTATTGATTCAATGTGCAAGTGGCTTCAGTGTGCTTTATTTAAGAGCTCAATTTCATATATTTGCAAGAAAGCAAGTGTCGGAAACATTTTGGGTTACCACCATACAAACAAATAAGCGTTTTGTTCTAGCCTTCAATACAATAGCAGTGTCGACACACTATCAGTGCTTTGTGCTTAATATCTGTTTATCCGTTCTGCATATCAATATGCAATATTGGTGGTTTTACATACCTTAATAAGATGAAATAGAATTCTGCAAAACTCCCCATAATTCTGAATATCAAAGCCTATTGGGTGTAGGACAGAGGTTACACCAACAATTTGGTCTCAATCTGATCTGATATTTTGGTTAATTTTGTCAAATAACAGATTGAATAAGCTAATAGTTGTAAATGGCAAAGAGTTCTTTTTAAAGAGAGATCAATAGATAGTTAAGAATACATTCATTCAAGTCCCATTTTGAACACACATGCTTGATACAAATTGAGAAGGAAACCTTAAAAGTTGTACATCAAGACTTGAAATATTACAAGGGTGCCAAATTGGTAGTCTCACCTCCATCTAACAGAAGCATGTACGACATCAAAGCGTGTACTTACTAAGTGCGGTTTGAGCCCCTTCGGATGAAACATCTTGGGGCTGTGCTGTACATTCTGGAACGCATGCTGGAGCCGAACTGGGGAGGGGTACGGGTGCACGTGATACGGTGACCCGTGTGCCGGCTGCTAGTTCCAATGCACAGACATGGGTGGACAAATAGCACTGTGAACAATCATGCAAAGATGGCATAGCTTAGCTTTTATCATCTTCTCTCCGTGACAAGCTATTAAGGCCCTCCTTAATAGCTTGGATGACACAGGAGAGGTACTGGCGGCTCTCACTATTAGCCTTCCATCACAGTAGCATCCTATTTATAGCTGGATCTACTGAAGTGCTCATAAAAAGAAAATAGTAGTGAAATGTATGTGAACTATGCATCTTACTCCAACACTTTACAGGATGTAGGAGTAATGTAATGTTGGGATTCTTCACAATCCCATTACATACAAGACTATCTATGCCAACTTGTGCTTCCACACCGTGAATATCAAACAAACAAGTTTTATACATTATTGATGGTTCAAAAGTCAATCAGCTCTCATGAATATTTCCATTTTCTTACATTGTTTAATTCATTTATCATGTTATCTGAAAAGTATAATTCCAAGGGAACCATAGCAACTGTACCATGTAAAATTTAATAAAATTTTACTCTTTCAGTCTGACTTTTGTGGCATCAATTGTAGCTCACTCAGAGAAGCAAGAGAAAATATACCAAAAAACAAGAGGAGTAATACCCACTGTTCGAAATCATTCTATTATGGGCCACAAATATATAATTAACAGTAAAACCGGGTGTAGGGATTCAAGGGTGAATCAGAACGAAACTATATAATGAGATTTTGAATTTGAATTGATATAGTTGGCTCACGCACAATGGTCCGCCTTTTTTTTTTTTAAGGCTGGGAAATCATCCAATGACTGCTCCCGCTCTGGGTGGAGCGGAAGGGAGTGTCAGACTCTAAGGACTGAGTGCAGAAACCTAAACCTCAAGAATATAGTTGGTTGCCAACAACAACACTCAATGGTTCAATCTAATACAGTAAACATATTAGAGCCCTTTTTACCCACAAACTGTATTATTTCACTGTTTTAATGTTTTGTCTCGAGTCACACCTGCATCTCTCCCACCCCATTTTACAGTACACTATAACATAACATTGGTTGCCTCTTGCTCCCCTGAACTAATTTTGTTTCTGTAACAGCGGTGAAAAATATATTCATTACTATTTTACATCGGGCACACAAAACGGTGCAGTTTAATGACTTATAGTACTTTGTAGTAGTCCGTCTGACTGCCACTATAGCTTAGGCTCCAGTGAATCCGGCTCTTCATGTTCGCTAAAACTGACTTAAACCAATGCTATATTACATCTGAAAATTGATTAAAAGTACATTATTATTGCTAAGAAAACTAATTCATAGGCTAAAAGCTAGCTTATTAGCTTTTAGCCTATGAATTAGTTTTCACTTAGGCTAATAGAACCCATAAGGATAAATGATTTTATATTCGGTGTTCTTTGTCTGTTAGTTGCTCTAATGACATACCAGTTTCATTACGACTGTTCTTTGCAATCGTTTTAGCAGCAATTTTTATTTCATTTACTGGAGCCAAAACAGGACTTAAAGTCGTTGTTATTATTATTTTTGGTTGTTTGAAACTGCTATGATTGTAGGCACCTAATTCATTGTCAGTCAATTCATTGAATTTGGGTACCCCAAACACAGAACTGCTGCGAACTAGTAAAGTTCGCTGCAGTCCTGTTCGCCATACAGCCTAAAGGCCTAGGCAATCAAGATAGAAGTCATTAGATTTATTTAAGTTTTTAAGGTGGTATTGTGAACATAGGTACCTGATGGTGAATGCATTCCAGGGCAATATGGTGAGCTGCATTCTGCAGCGTTTTGTGTTTAGATCTCAACTCCTCCATTTGTTAAAATTTGATTTAGTCAATCAAAATTAAACAATATAAACACACACGTAACTCTCACTTATCTAATAATTCGTCAAGGGAAACAACTGAACTAAAACTAATTTACATTTTGCTTCTATTTGAAAAAGTTCTTGAACTTTAAACATTTCAATAAATGTCACTAATGGCCATAGTTTTTTGTAATTCCCTCTTTGTTTTCGTCGTAAAAGTATGAAGCCAGCATTGATAATAATGCTAAAATTAAGAGCGATTACTTCAACCAACTTCAATGAAGAGACATGATATAAATTGACACTGCAACAACGAACTTTTTAACTTGGTCATCTTATATTGCGTAGAAATGGCGTCTAGTCAATAATTTTACGCAGATTTTAGTCGTCTTGCGCATGTCAAATCAAGACGTTTTTCGATTGCCCGCGAAATCCAAATCAAATCAATCTATAATAACCGACTTCAAAAAAAGGAGAAGGTTCGCAATTCGACCGTATTTCTTTTTTGCATCCATACTACATTTGAAGGTACATTTACAGGTGGTAAATATTCATAACTAGCTGACCCGACAGACGTTGTCCTGTCTTAACTGTGATACCTACCCTACCCTACCTACCTAGCTACCTACCCTAGCTATCCTACCTACCCTACCTACCCACTCTATTTACCCTACCTACCTACCCTACCTACCTACCCTACCTACCTACCTACCCTACCTACCTACCCTACCTACCTACCCTACCTACCCTACCTACCCTACCTACCCTACCTACCTACCTACCCTACCTACCTACCTACCTACCCTACCTACCCACCCTACCTACCCTACCTACCTACCTACCTACCCTACCCTACCTACCTACCTACCCTACCTACCCTACCTACCCTACCCTACCTACCTACCCTACCTACCTACCCTACCTACCTACCCTACCTACCTACCCTACCTACCTACCCTACCTACCTACCCTACCTACCTACCCTACCTACCTACCCTACCTACCTACCCTACCTACCTACCCTACCTACCTACCCTACCTACCTACCCTACCTACCTACCTACCCTACCTACCTACCTACCTACCCTACCTACCCTACCTACCCTACCCTACCTACCTACCCTACCTACCTACCCTACCTACCTACCCTACCTACCTACCCTACCTACCTACCCTACCTACCTACCCTACCTACCTACCCTACCTACCTACCTACCCTACCCTACCTACCTACCTACCCTACCTACCCTACCTACCCTACCTACCCTACCTACCCTACCCTACCTACCTACCCTACCTACCTACCCTACCTACCTACCCTACCTACCTACCCTACCTACCTACCCTACCTACCTACCCTACCTACCTACCCTACCTACCTACCCTACCTACCTACCCTACCTACCTACCCTACCTACCTACCCTACCTACCTACCCTACCTACCTACCCTACCTACCTACCCTACCTACCCTACCCTACCTACCTACCTACCCTACCTACCCTACCTACCCTACCTACCCTACCCTACCTACCTACCCTACCTACCTACCCTACCTACCTACCCTACCTACCTACCCTACCTACCTACCCTACCTACCTACCCTACCTACCTACCCTACCTACCTACCCTACCTACCTACCCTACCTACCTACCCTACCTACCTACCCTACCTACCTACCCTACCTACCTACCCTACCTACCTACCCTACCTACCTACCCTACCTACCTACCCTACCTACCTACCCTACCTACCTACCCTACCTACCTACCCTACCTACCTACCCTACCTACCTACCCTACCTACCTACCCTACCTACCTACCCTACCTACCTACCCTACCTACCTACCCTACCTACCTACCCTACCTACCCTACCCTACCTACCTACCTACCCTACCTACCCTACCTACCCTACCTACCCTACCCTACCTACCTACCCTACCTACCTACCCTACCTACCTACCCTACCTACCTACCCTACCTACCTACCCTACCTACCTACCCTACCTACCTACCCTACCTACCTACCCTACCTACCTACCCTACCTACCTACCCTACCTACCTACCCTACCTACCTACCCTACCTACCTACCCTACCTACCTACCCTACCTACCTACCTACCCTACCTACCTACCTACCTACCCTACCTACCCTACCTACCCTACCCTACCTACCTACCCTACCTACCTACCCTACCTACCTACCCTACCTACCTACCCTACCTACCTACCCTACCTACCTACCCTACCTACCTACCCTACCTACCTACCCTACCTACCTACCTACCCTACCCTACCTACCTACCTACCCTACCTACCCTACCTACCCTACCTACCCTACCCTACCTACCTACCCTACCTACCTACCCTACCTACCTACCCTACCTACCTACCCTACCTACCTACCCTACCTACCTACCCTACCTACCTACCCTACCTACCTACCCTACCTACCTACCCTACCTACCTACCCTACCTACCTACCCTACCTACCTACCCTACCTACCTACCCTACCTACCTACCCTACCTACCCTACCCTACCTACCTACCTACCCTACCTACCCTACCTACCCTACCTACCCTACCCTACCTACCTACCCTACCTACCTACCCTACCTACCTACCCTACCTACCTACCCTACCTACCTACCCTACCTACCTACCCTACCTACCTACCCTACCTACCTACCCTACCTACCTACCCTACCTACCTACCCTACCTACCTACCCTACCTACCTACCCTACCTACCTACCCTACCTACCTACCCTACCTACCTACCCTACCTACCTACCCTACCTACCTACCCTACCTACCTACCCTACCTACCTACCCTACCTACCTACCCTACCTACCTACCCTACCTACCTACCCTACCTACCTACCCTACCTACCTACCCTACCTACCTACCCTACCTACCTACCCTACCTACCTACCCTACCTACCTACCCTACCTACCTACCCTACCTACCTACCCTACCTACCTACCCTACCTACCTACCCTACCTACCTACCCTACCTACCTACCCTACCTACCTACCCTACCTACCTACCCTACCTACCTACCCTACCTACCTACCCTACCTACCTACCCTACCTACCTACCCTACCTACCTACCCTACCTACCTACCCTACCTACCTACCCTACCTACCTACCCTACCTACCTACCCTACCTACCTACCCTACCTACCTACCCTACCTACCTACCCTACCTACCTACCCTACCTACCTACCCTACCTACCTACCCTACCTACCTACCCTACCTACCTACCCTACCTACCTACCCTACCTACCTACCCTACCTACCTACCCTACCTACCTACCCTACCTACCTACCCTACCTACCTACCCTACCTACCTACCCTACCTACCTACCCTACCTACCTACCCTACCTACCTACCCTACCTACCTACCCTACCTACCTACCCTACCTACCTACCCTACCTACCTACCCTACCTACCTACCCTACCTACCTACCCTACCTACCTACCCTACCTACCTACCCTACCTACCTACCCTACCTACCTACCCTACCTACCTACCCTACCTACCTACCCTACCTACCTACCCTACCTACCTACCCTACCTACCTACCCTACCTACCTACCCTACCTACCTACCCTACCTGTACCTACCTAACCCAGCTAATAAAAAAAAAAAAAATGTATTCTGCTATTCAGGGCGGAGACAAATCCAACGAAACAAAAACCATGAAAATTGGTCCAGCAGATCTCGAGTTATAACGAAGGGAACAAACCCGTCTTTCTTTTATATAATATATAGATATAAAAATAATCATGGACCCTGCCGGGCACGTCCCGTTTTTTATCATTTTTCTACTTCACTACTTTTTCTATGTGTTAACCCTTAAATTTGGCCTTATTTCCTATTTCTCGATGCGATGGGTCAGTGGGTCGTCTTGGGGGCAGAGTAGGTATGACTATAATACTCGTCAAGATTTATAACACCTGTTCAGATAATAAATGGCTTTAAAAACTTGTGAATATGCTACTAATATTATAAACGTGAAAGTTTCTGAAAATGTATGGATGTTTGTTACTCTTTCACGCAAAAATTTACTGGGAAGATCTGGATGAAATTTGGCAAAGATTTGATTTTTTGATTTTTGTTTACAATAGCACATCAGCAACTTTTTATCCCGGAAAAATTAACGGTTCCTGCGGAAAATTTTCTACATACACGCGGCCGAAGCCGTTAGCAAAAGCTAGTAATATTATATAAATGCTTTATTTGAAGCTCTCACTTCTGGTGGTGGAAACTGTGATTCGTGGATCTTTGTCAGTCGTTAACGGTTGTTCCTAAAAGTCTGACAATCAGTCTTACCAAGGTTACCGAGGTATCGTATTACCCAGTAACTGGGTTGTAAGATAAGCAGCCTAGTCTCACAGTTAGACTGAAAGCCAAAGAAATTTCAAAACAGGGAACTCCTCATTCCTATGAAAGAGTCCCATGCACATTGACCATCTTCTATGTGTTCCGGATCAGGAAATAAAGCAAAGTAGGTATCTGCGCGTAGGTATTCATTTAGTTCAAGCCGTATAGGTATGTAGATAAAGCTTTGAACTGAAAATCTTTTAGAAGAGTTAAGCAATATGCGTGATATACTTACGACTCATAACACGACTGTCAATATTACGGAAACGTAGAAAAGGCATACTAGGGACTGTGGGTACCTTTAGGGTAGGTAGTTGTTCACAACAAACTAATGTCTGGCGTTAAAAAAGTCATCCGATAGACACCCGAAATAATAATCGAAGCTGGTAGGTCTAGGTAGGTATCTAATCGTTGTAGCTTTACTTCGTGTTCTAAGTTAATAAGGGAGACGGCGTATACGCACAGGGAAAGATGATCCTTGCGGCCACGCGACCACGGACCGCCTTCACGAAGGACGCTTGCGTGCATGCAACCAGTCGCCCGCGCCCGCCGCCTCTTACCAAACTGAGCCACTTCCTCCAATGCAAAAGCTACGCGACGCGGTGGGTTGGGGGCCGATGGGGTTTTATAAAAATGTGGCTAATAGTGTAGTGAGTAGGTATGTTATTGTGTGTCTTAGGTACCACTTCCACGAGAACAAGTCGCAGGCGCTAGCTAGTAAGCAATAAATGGATGATGATAGAAGGATCGATTAGGTACCTTATTGGAAAGGCATTGGATAGTAACTAGTTTCGAACACAGAACTAGGTACCTATTGTTTTATGGTAAAACATCACTATAAGCAATAAATTAAAGGAGCTTATTCTATAGATTTCAGTGTTGGTACCTTGACCCTTAATATGACGTCTGCTCAACACAACTTCCCCATTGAAGATACAAACTAGAAAAGGAAAAGGCAAAGGAGTAATTTTGTCGAAAAGGTAGTAAAGGTTAAATACTACTCACTTTTTTTGTAAGACGTACTTACAGCTTGACGGGATGCGTGTCTGGCAAAGGTGAACTCTAGAAAGGACCCCCAAATATTGCATACCGGTTTGCATACTGGTTACACCCGATTCTGTGGGAACAGAGTTTAAACACGAGGGTCAAGTATCGCCATACAAATCCAGTTCAGTTTCGGTATTGAATGACAGCCGGGACCAACGGCTTAACGTGCTTTCCGAGGCACGGACGAGTCTCGAAATCCGAAGATGGTCACACGAATTTTGCAACCAATAAGTATATAAATGTGACGTGATAATTCTTTTCTTTCCGGAGTCGGTGAAACCGGTATGTATGTGGTCCAGTGTCCCGACTGCAGATTCCACATAGGTACATACTGGTTTCTTTACCTTAAGCTGCCCTAAGATGGCCTCTTCTCCTATGAAACTATAGGCTAGTGTTTCCATCGATATGGTATGTCTTTGGAACGCTATCTCCGACCTAAATCGGAACAGAATTAATAATTTAAGACTGGTCAGACGTAGCCACTTCCTTGGTCCTGGAGCCAGTACCTACAGTCGGCTGTTAAACGGATTCCGATCGTAACCACTAAACCAATTTCCTAAGTCCTGAAACTCAAACCATTATGTTTGAGTCACACCATGTAGGATTTGACGAAAATTAATTGAATAAAATATTTAATTAGGTATCCTTTCAATTCAACCTTTCAAAATTATTATTTATTCGGCCTTGGAATTGCAATGAAAGTCTTTCCGAGACATACCTAATTGAAATTATGTACTATGTATTAGGTGTTGTAGTGTGACCATTTTTAAAGTTAAATCTTTTAAGAAAATGTGTAGGTACATCATCTCCTAGGGTTCCGTATTCCAATACCATACGTTGAATTTGGGGTTTCGTTGTCGAATAATTGGATTTATTGTCAACTAAACCATGACTAGATATCCCACAAGAGGGACAACCTGTTGACCTCCAAAGCTGATTATAAAGTAAGTTAGAGGGGAGTTAAGTTAAAAGAGAAAACTATACATTTTGGGCTTCTATGTATGCATATTATATAAGTATAAAAGGTAGGTACTAGGTACTAGCGACCCGGCTTCGCATGGATGCTATGTAGCTAAACCGATTACTGAGAGGAAAAGTCGCGTGGGCGCAGTCGCGGTCGAAACCTATACGCATTCCCCTTGAAAAAGATCTAAGCGCACTTAAACAGCGGGAGTTTCTCTACTATGTTGAGATGTTTGGATGTTTGTTACTCAGTCACGCAAGAAAAGCTGAACTGATTTGGATGAAATTTCTAGCCTACTCTTTGGAAGGTACAGGGGTCATCATACAAGGATTATCATCTTCAAACGACCTCATGTTCTCACATTTTCTCATACTTACACAAACATTTTGGACATAAAGCCGCTAAAATCTGTACAAAATTGGAACAAACACGCTCACCTATGTATAGACACTATTACATTACATATATGTATATTAAATTTTATAAATAAGCTATTTATATTATAAGTATTAAATGAAAGAAGCTATTTATATACGGTAGTCAGCCCAATCCTAGCCATATCATCTTTCACACAATCCATCCATCGTTTCTTTGGTCTTCCTCTACTTGTATAGCCATCCACATTCAAACTCAAAACTTTCCTGACAACGTTTTCCTAATTCCTCCGCATAACATGCCCATACCATGACAACTGATTTCCACACAACTTTTCAGTTACCGGTGTGACTTTCAGAACTCCTCTTTTATACTCATTACTTATTCTATCCATTCGCGTAACACTACACACCACACATTAGCATTCTCATCTCAGCTGCATGCAATTACCTTTCATTCATGCCTATTGCGGCCCTAACAGAAATCCATACAAAGATTAAATAAAATTAACTAAAATAATGCTATTCGTCCATTAACCTGTGTTGGACATGAGGAAACACATAATGAACTATCACATTTTTGAGCATAGGTCGGAACTTACCTACATGAGATGTGTTAAATACAGAAAACCAAAGGAATATATAAAAATATTTAAAACTAGCTTCTGCCCGCGACTTCGTACGCGGACCCTGTTGCTGATGCCAGCGACAACGGGGTCGCCATTTATGTTATTTTTTATCATTTTTCCCATTTAAATCTTTTATCACACTGAGCTTTAGTTTTATTTCATTCCAACAACCACCAAAACATACAGTCCATTTGTCATCGTTTTCATTTTGGTAACCGCATTATTATATTCCTCCTCTAGAGACCTAAAAGTCGATGCGTAGATACGCTTGGAACTCAAGCGTAATTCTCTTTCCGTGAACGTCTCTGACTCGCGAGACAATACATGACGTTCACGATCAGCGGTCAGTCGCGCATCATATTCTTCACTGGTCTCTAGAGACGTAATGAATACGCTGAGAACGCAGGCGTGCTTCGCGACCCGAAGAGGTTTCCACGGAGCGAGTTGCAGCCTAATGTTCTCGAACAACATCAAGTCTCTCCTGACGCTCTTCGGTAGATTCTTGGGATCTTATGATCCTCAATCTTTTAGCTCTCTTGGAACATTGGGAAAGATTTGACCTCTTTCTAGGCATGGTCATAGTTTTATTGTTTAAATGTTTTTCACCTGATCAATAAAAATCTAAATTCAAATGACTGCTCCCCTGCGTTACCGGGTAGGCTACAGTGTCACGAAGATAAATGGAAAAGGAAATTAAACACTCAAACAACATAAGCCCGAAGGCATATTCATACGATAAAATAAAAAAATAAATATGAGTTTTGGCCAGTAGAGTCAAATTTTCAATGATATACCATCGTCATCGAAAATCAGTCCTAAACTGTTACCGCCTTCACCGCGTGCAGGTAGTCCCAGTTTATGTTATTTTATAATTACACAGTAAAATTAGTGATAGCTTTGATTTCCACATCAGATGTTTCTGATCTTCGATTTTTAAAAGTCAACAGGAAATGCCCATCATATTGAACAACAAAGACGTCAAAGACGTCGTTCCTATATGTGTTATGTTGTAGCTAGGCTCTTGGAGTTCCACAACAGGTGTTCCAGATCTTCGATTTTTATAAGTCAACAGGAAATGCCCATCAGACCGAACAACTTTTGCTAAGACGTCATTCCTATATAATGTTATAGTGTAGCTAGGCTCTTGGAGTTCCACAACAGGTGTTCCAGATCTTCGATTTTTATACATCAACAGAGAGTGCTCATCAGGCTGAACAACTTTCGCTAAGACGTCATTCTTATATGTGTTATGGTGTAGCTAGGCTCTTGGAGTTCCACAACAGGTGTTCCAGATCTTCGATTTTTATACATCAACAGAGAGTGCTCATCAGGCTGAACAACTTTCGCTAAGACGTCATTCTTATATGTGTTATGGTGTAGCTAGGCTCTTGGAGTTCCACAACAGGTGTTCCAGATCTTCGATTTTTATAAGTCAACAGGAAATGCCCATCAGACCGAACAACTTTTGCTAAGACGTCATTCCTATATAATGTTATAGTGTAGCTAGGCTCTTGGAGTTCCACAACAGGTGTTCCAGATCTTCGATTTTTATAAGTCAACAGGAAATGCCCATCAGACCGAACAACTTATGCGAAGACGTCATTCCTATATGTGTTACAGTGTAGCTGGGCTCTTGGAGTTCCACATCAGGTGTTCCAAATCTTCAAATTTATTATCTCAGCAGAAAATGCTAATCACGTGGAACAATTTTTGCTAAGGTATCATTTTTGTATCTCTTATAGTTTAGCTGGTCTGTTGCGGTTCTGCATCAGGTGTTCAAGTTTCCAAGATAAATTATAGCCTATATGTTGCCCAGACTTAATACCTATACAACAAAAAAAAAATCATTCCAATCCGTCCAGTAGTTCCGAAGATTAGCGTGTACAAACAAACAGACAAACAGACATACAGACAAACAGACAAAAATTTTTTTTTGGATTTATGCTCTATTACTGTTTCTAAACTCCCCTCAATTATTATTTTTTTAATATATTCAATGTACAGACACAGTTTTTTTACTGTTTTATTATATGTATAGATATAGATGAAAAATGCTAGCCGCCCTCGAAATCGTCTGCGTGTAGGTATCTTTATTAAATAAATCCTACACCCTCGGGGATAATTTTCGGAATTGGAATAATAGTTCCGAAGATCGATAGCGATCCAGCCCCGTAATCCAATAATGCCGATCCCATATCCAACCGCCAGAGAATCAAATTAGTACCATGTCATTGTGAATACAGACAACACTTATTCGAAAGGGATTTAAATATCGTCTTATGACAACATTATTTAGATACAATTTTATTTAAAAACGAATTGGGGGCCCCTTGTAATAAGTAATAACAAACTACTAATAAAACATTGGTCAAGCAGGGGCCATAATCTAGCTTGCCATACGTGTAGTAACAAACCGGCCACTTTAGCCACCCAAACCCATAATCCAATATGTCTGTTTACATCCTGCATTAGGGTTGCACTTGCATAATGCAATCAGGGATAATCCTCGTTTGGTGTCACATTTCATTAGAAACGTTCAACGGGTGTCTGCGAGTTGACTTCGGCTTCTCGTAAGCCTTCCAGGTCTTTCCAGTTCTCGAGATTGTGACAAAAACATTTTAAAAATAATATTAATAGATGTATTTATTTTATTATGAGTGTGGTGCCTGAAGAAGGTTTTAGCAAAACCTGTACTTACTGGCACTTAGTGGCATGTAGAGTCGAGTAACCGCGCTGGGCTATATCTATGCCGAAATACTCGATGAGCACTCGAACTCCAGGGCCGTAGTGTTTTTAACCCCAAACGGCTTGAACATATATGGTAGCATCAAATATTTACGCCACTTGAGGTTTTCTGTACCTGCTCCAGCACAGCCCGCCGTGCTACCGTGGTAAGCGGGATTGTCCGAAAGGGTTACCGCTGCCCCGCATCTTATAAACTTATAGGGCTAAGGAAAGAACATGGATGGGTTTAAGTCAGTAAGAGTTTGATACTTCGAGCGGGAGGAGTCATTTGATGACTTCCCAACCTCAAAAAAAAACCCCGTGCTGACTAGGAAAATTGGATTCTAAAGCCATGAGAAAAAGTTATCGAGAAGTCAGTTACTTTTGAGGTACTCCAAAGGTCACAATCTTAACTTGCTGCTTCCGGTAATAGTCCTGGAATATTTTTTGAGATTTACGACTTTTCTATTTGAACTACACAAGAGAGTCAGAGAGGAACCTAGATCGATTGGCAATAAAAAGTTTTCGTGACAGAGGTAAATTTTTTTGCTGACTGTATTATTATTTTCAAAATATATGAATGCAGATCAAAATACAGATAAATACAGTCTCCCAAGACAGTTTTGTTACCTACAACGGTTAAGGTTCTAGACCTTACCGCCCCGTCCCAAAAACCTACCAAAGTATTGTACCTAGTTGAGCATTTTAATTAAATTCGATAAACTTTTTGCGAATTCGTCACATACAATCATAATCTGCCCAGCATTTTCCCAACTATGTTGGGGTCGGCTTCCAGTCTAACCGGATTCTTCAGATACCTACCTATACTGAAAAATACTTCGCTCTGTGCAACAAAAGATGCCACCAACGACGCTGTGGAAGTTTTGTGTCAACAAAATTGATTAAACTTAGTTGACATCGAAATGAATAAGAATCGGTGTCAGAAAGAAATAACTATCTAAAAGTGTAATAAGAAAAATACAGCATAACAGCACTAAAGTGCTCACAAAATAAGAATTTTTAATAATGATTTTGCTTCATTTCAAATAAATAAATAAATTCTTAACTGGAATCACCGCTTCTTTCACTGAAACAGCTGTCCAACAGCTATTTTTAAAAATCCCGCTTAGTTATCGATAGACGTCGGAAAGCAAAGCAGAGCTGCCTGATCTAAAAAACTTCATGCACACTCTTATACTTTGGCGTCAAAGATACACAGCAGATTGACAGAATTCAATGATAAAGACGTGGAAGGCGAGAAATTAATCTGTAATTGGCCTTAGTAAAGGTTTCGATAAAATTATAACCTTCCAACTTGGAACAATCATGAAGAAATATAAATAAATGTTCTGGGATGAAATGATTGAGCTAGAATTTGGCAACACTAATAATCGCTGTCAGATCTCGAACAAAAACATTATTGAATATTGACTAAACTCTTTTTTGTTACATTTTATGACATAGTCTGCTATTGTTTACTACAAGTATAAAATGGTACATTGTATTTAAAAAAATTGAAACAATTTTATCATACTGAAAAGCGTGGTAAAACGATAAATGTATTTATAAATTTGGTAATTTTGCTAATTCAGATTTGAGATTCAAAATTCCCGCCATAACCTAAGTAGCGTACGTGAAATGTTTTTTTCATTTTTCGGTTTAATTATGGCGGACTGCAGTTGGTGGGTGAAACAAGTTCATAATCTTTTAGTGTGAGTGCATACAAGTAGATTAACGTTCATGTGATACTTAAAATTCATCCGCACCGCAAGGGTGTATGCCTGGGTGGGCGGAAACAAGATATGGCGGAGAACAGAGGTTCGGACAACGTCGTTATGCCGGACATTACCGAAGTTTCCGAAGCCGATCCCCTGTCGGCGGGGGCCGATCACGATGCCGACCGATCTGATGGCGGAGCTGTTTTGTCGACTGCAATCAAAAATACAAGATTGTCTAGTGATTCTAATGGCGTTGTCACGGTGCCAGTGTCTCTGCCGGTCGGTACGCTTATTACTGGCACGACATTTAACGTGTTAACATCAGATCAGCTGCCGCATTTCAAGCCTATGATATGTGTCGACAATGGGTTTATCTCAGGTGGGCCAGTGACAGATGACATAAAGCCGAGTCATATCGTGATACAAAATCCTCCGTCGCCCGCGACTCGTCAGGAGGACAGCGGCTCGAGTGCACCCAGTGCGCGGCATACGACTGTTCGCTCCTGGGCGGAGACTGCTAACATGCCCGTACTGCCAATTCGATGCAAGAATACGCCGGCTGAGCTTCATAAACAAAGGTTCGGCTCTGGCGGCAGGGGCAGATGTATAAAACTTGGAATGGAATGGTACACACCAAGTGAATTTGAGGCCTTATGTGGAAGGGCTTCTAGTAAAGACTGGAAGAGGTCCATTAGGTTTGGTGGGCGAAGTATCCAGGCCCTGATAGATGAGGGGATACTGACCCCTCATGCCACAAGCTGTACTTGTGGGGCATGCTGTGATGATCAGTCAGGTGGGGACTGTGACAGTACTTTATTATGATACAGTAAGTCAGTAATAGGCATATACATACCAAAAAGTACATCACTTACAGATAATAGGACTGCAAACATGATGACAAACATAACCCTTGGTTATCAAAACTTATAACCTTATTAAATGAAAGAAGTATCTAGGTAATATTTCTAATATTACTTGTATTTCCTTTGAAATCTATAAATAATGTTAGTGAAAGAAAAGAGGTTATGGAAGGTTTTACTAGAGATATTAGTGAAAGACTGCAGAAAATTTTAAACCTAAGAAACTTTTAGAAGTCCTAGAATATTATGTTATGCAAGCATTCACAGAACCTATATTTCTGGTACATCATAGTTTTGGCATGGTAATGTATTTGCTGGAGGTGTGGTTCTAAAAAATTTCTGTTGTAATATCATGATGTAGTTAACAAATTATCACATAAATGAGTATTTGAATTATGATTATTTTGTGGAAAAAGAAACATTACATGGAATTTCATGAAAAGTTGAAGTTTGTATCTGCAACATCATTCAATAAACACAAAAAAATAATTAATTAAAAAAAAATCACAAGGACTTGTTGAAACGATCAAATCAAAAAACATTACTATTCAACAGAATGCTCTGCAGTATCGCTAACATCAACAATTTATAAATATAAATCCTTTGAACAGCTTTGTAGAAAATATGTCTATTGTCATCTTTTACTGGAATCGTAGCTGTTGTACACCTACACCGCTCTCAGTAACATTTTCTTGGAAACTCAACATAACAATACATGAAAGGGACAATTCTCAGATACTCTACTGAAGCAGAATGGCTTTGAAAGCAAAGAGTCTATATATGAATTCTTTTACACGATAAAAAGGGTATAAAACTCAAACATTCTGTAGTAGGGACTGCATAACATGCAAGCTAAATATCTATATTTATAAAAGAAAGTCGTGTTAGTTACACTATTTATAACTCAGAAATGGCTGAACCGATTTGGCTGAAAATTAGTCGGGAGGTACCTTAGAACCAGGAGACGGACATAGGATAGGTAGGGTTGGTAGGGTAGGTAGGGTACATAGGGTAGTTAGGTAGGGTAGGTATCATAGTTAAGACAGGACAACATTTGTCAGGTCAGCTATAATTAATATAGTTATGAATTGTATTTTAGTTTAACATTCTATTGATTACATTAACATTTAAAAATAAAGAAGGATAAAAAAAAGAAGCTCACATTTTAGAAACAAATAATATGATGGGCCTTTACTTACATAAATAGGCAAGAAACTAGAATGTTGTGGTTAAGAAATTTTGAATGTGGAAATTGGCACCTACTCAAGGTTCTGTAGGGCTTATCAAAATTGATTATTATAACAAAAACCTCAATTACTAGTGGTCAAAATTAGGTAAGAAGTATTATTTAAAATGTTGATGTAATTAACATAGCAAAGACAATCATTAGCAGTTACTGTACTGTAAAAAAGCTTCATTATATAGCACCTTAACAGAATAATATACCACTACCTAAATTGGCAGTCCCAATGCACATTAATTTTGGTTAATAATATATTGCTTTTATGTCATTTCCTGACAAAACAGCTCACTATACTAAAATTACTGTAACATAATGGTTATAATTATAAAGCTATAAAGCCCATTTGAATAGCAATTTTAATTTTCACTTTCCAGCAATGGGTCCTGTGCGGTTGTTCACACCCTACAAGAGAAGAAGACGCCACAACCAAGAAGGAGAAGAGAAGAAGCCAAAACTGAAGAGAGAGTCCAGCATAGGAGATGGAGATGTTGATAATATACACCAGAGCAGCAACAATAGCAACAATTCTAAGGAGGCTTGGCAATCCATTGCTGAAGGCTTGGACACCAACACTGACTACCATTTATTAGACAACCCAGACACCAATGCTGAATCTATTTCAGGTAAGCTTTATTCAAAGGTGGAAATCATGAGAAAGTTGAAATAAGAATTGTAAGATTATAGGCCTTATGCCTTGTAACATAAACACCACTTTCGGTTTGATTTCTCCAATTACTGGTATATGATCTGTTGATTTAAATGATCATTTTGATAAGAGACTTAAGGAAATAAATGTTCTTCACAAATTTGAAGACTGACTTGACTTTATCAAGTTGTTGTAGAGACTGGACGATTATAGATCTTATCTTTTAGTAACTAGATGGTTGAGATTGTTTGAAATGGCTTTTGTAGGACAGAATCACACGAATATGAGTGCATCTGTTAGTAGTTATCAAGTAGTTCAACTTAGAACTTAAGAAGGCCAACAATACGATAAACAATAACATAAAAAGGCCGCCAGAACTACTCAGGATAGCCATCATTACAATTTAACTATACAAAATACAATAATTAAAACAACACAATGAATTAATCACACTAATATTATAAAAGCGAAAGTTTGTGAGTTTGTATGTTTGTCGGTCCTTCACGCCTAAACGGCTGAATGGATCTGGATGAAATTTGGCACAGAGGTAGTTTATGACCTGGATTATCACATAGGATACTTTTTTTATCCCGGAAGTGCGTTCCCTTCTGACATCCACGCGTGCGAAGCCCTTGGCAGCAGCTAGTATGATATAATACTTAGAAAGTAAATATTTAGGTAATTTTGGCAATGTAAATTATTATCTAAGATTATGAAGTCAAGTACCTATACCCAGCAACAGCCTGAATGCTTTGCTTTGATTTCCTGACAGCTTAACAGCCAGAATTATATGGGGAAAATTATTATGTCATTGGGCACACTTCAAAAGGCATTTAAATATCCAAATAAAATTTAGTAAAGTATGTGGAGACCTGTTTACTAAAAATAATAAACTACTTACATAAACCATAAATTAATAAACTACTTACACAAATATATTTATTTGTTCACACATACAAGATTATGAATGCGCTGGAAAATGACAAAAAATCTTATATTTTTATTTAAAAAAAAATTGGAATATGAAAAAATATATGTTGTTGCCCATTTCCTGTAACCATTTGATTAAACTAAATTATGGTTAGTAGCCAGTGTGGCATCCTCTATGCACTCTGACTCTAACTAGTACACTTTCAATAAGATAGGTAACATTTTGTTCCCACCAGAGTTTTAGGCGCCTTTATGACCTCCTGTAGACTTAAACACGACTGTAGTTTTCGTTAAGGCTTATTTTCAGTTGATGCCATAAATGCTCGATGGGGTTGACACACATAGCCGGTCATGGCATAATCATGATATTGGCCTCAGAAAGTACCCTTTGTCTGGCACGGGTCGAGTATGCGCGATCTTTTTCTTAGACCGAAACAAAGCCAGCGCCCATTTTGTGTGAATATGGGATGATATGTGGTTGGATTACCCGTCCAACGTAACTGGTAGCGGTTACAATACCGTCGTCCAGAATGACCAGCTCTCTTTTGCCTACAAAACTTATTCCCGCCCAAAAATGCTAACCTAATTATTTATTCTTACACAAAATTAGGGTGGGCCTTATTTTGTTCTGATTAGTTTATGTTTTCAAACCTTAAAACTTCATACCATATACTTATTAAATTTTTTGTACTTATTTTAGTCATTCTCAGAGTAGATTTCACCAATGAAACCGTACGCGATCAGTGCAAAAACTACGTTTAAGACCTGTGTTATTATTTTCTATGTAATATTGACTTCTGACAGCCGTTCAACGGGTTTTAGATGTTCTGTTCGCGTTCAGTATGTTTGGTGAAATTGGCACTGTCTCCGGTTTTTAAACAAAAGCGTGTTACATACAACCTCTTTTTTCTTTCTCTATTTAATTCACAGTTTCTGACAAGTATATGAGTAGAACAGTAATGAATACTTTATTTCCACAAATTATCAGCGAAGATTAGATTCTGACGATAACGTAAGCTAACAGTTATTGCTATAGGTACTTATAATTAATTATAATTGAAAACTTGAGATAATATCAACGCCTTTTGTTGCTGACTACACTTTCACTGAATGCACTCCCAATTTAAGCTCTCCTTTGTAAAGGGTTGTATTGTTTGGGGATTAAACTAAATAAGAGGGTCCGTCATGCATCATGTAGAATTAATTTTAAATTCCCTCCTGCCCCCATATGTACGCCCATGTACTTTTAATTCAAAAAAGTATTTAATAATATAGAGTGACAATGCATGCAACCTTTCTAAATAGGGCTGTTTGAAAAGGAAAGGTGTCGTATTGCGCTTTGTTATATTTGAAAGGGTATTTATTGACGCAGGGTTAGAGGAAGACAAGGCATATAGGGTTGGAAGTAGTTCATGCACCAATAGAAATGTAGTTTATATTATGTATTTTTATCTAACGGAGCATTATTTTACTGTAACAAATAATGTACTGGCTCGAGCGGCAGGGAAGCAGAGCCGGGGGGCTCGTGGCTAAATAGTAACACCATACGAGTCTGTTTTTTTCACACGAGTCGATTAAACTCTCCAATACTTTAAATAAACCAACTACAGGCACTTTTGAATTGGCAAAGGATCGGTCAGTCAAAAAAGTGGCTAGTTACCCATTCCAAACCAGTAAGTACCAATTGGGGAAACTCCTGATCGATGGTTAAGCTGCTCTTGCCGCGGTCGGTTCATGAACGGGTTCCATCCATTGCTTATCTAAAATCCGGTTGCAAGATTGCTACATGAATCGAGTATGTAATCAAAATGTAATTTTTATGTAAAATTAGTAACCCAACCCCTATTTGCGGCCACTTTTACATAACATTAGGTATTTTGCCATGCTTAGAAAAAAAACCGGCTAAGTGCGAGTCAGACTCGCGCACGAAGGGTTCCGTATCTATAAAATCGTCAAAAAAAACTTTTTTTTTAATATTTAAGATTCTTTTAAATTACCCATACATGGGAGCCTCCTTAAATATTTATATTATTCTCTTTTTTAGTATTTATTGTTATAGCGGCAATTTTGTCGCCATGGAGCCGTTACACGGGAGTGCGGGGTGCATTTTGTGTCCGGGCGTATTACGAAAACAATAAATCAATGATTACTGCACGACGTTTGTATCGACATGAACACGGTTTAAGCGATTTAAGTGAAGTTCTAAGAGCCAATGTGATACGAAAATGAATCAGATCTTCGACAGTACCAATTACGGCTCGTGGTTGCTCCGTTTCTACAAGATTAGCCGCCATTGTGCAGCGTTTTCGTGTTCAGTTCAGCAAAATCCGCAACCGTGTAGCAAAATCCGCAACAGACAACATCAGGAGAACGACTTTGCGACGAATTTTGAAACGTGATTTACACTTGAAGGCTTATAAGATTCAGGTAGTCGAGAATATAACCAGATGATGCCAATAACTGACTCACCTTCAATTTGATGCTTGACAGGTACAACAATTTTAATAACGTGGTGTTCAGTTCAGCAAAATCACAACAGTCTAGGAAAAAATCGCAACAGACAACATCAAAAGAACGACTTGGCGACGAATTTTGAAACGTGATTTGCAGTTGAAGGCTTATAAGATTCAGGTAGTCGAGAATATAACCATATGATGCCAATAACTGACTCAACTTCAATTTGATGGTCGATCGGTACACCAATTTTGAAAACGTGGCGTTCAGTGATGAGGCCAATGTTCATGCCCATGTGAACAAGCATAATTGTCACTTTTGGTCCGAGATTAATCCCCGATGCTTACATGAACGTCCACTTCACAGCACTAAGCTTGTCATGTGGGCTGGAATAAAGTCAACCAGTATTACTGGGCCATACTTTTTGGACGGAAGAGGGCAACCGAGGACGGTTATTAGACCTTTATGATAATAGACTTTTTGGTGCCAGCTATGAATTAAGAAACTATAAATTAAGCTCGAGGTACTGACCTCGAGCTTAATTTTACGATCTACGAGAATCATCATCTGTCCAGCCTTTTCCCAACTATGTTGGGGTCAGCCTCCAGTATAACCGGATGCAGCTGAATACCAGTATTTTACATGGAGTACGAGACCCCTTGGGAAGCCTGGCGGTCAGATTTTCGTGCTTCTAACGACCTGAAACGATTGTCAAAGATGCACAAATGTATGTAAAGATCCACGGCCAACCCCGGCAAGCGTATCTTATAATAAAATGATAGATTGACCCGTGCGGCTGTTAGTATTTAGCCAAGAGCTCCTCAGACGGTCTACGAGAATAATCACACCTATTTAGAGCAACTGAAGAAGAATATTATTCAGGAAAGTAATAAAATACCGAGCACAACTTTGCAACGAGTTTTCCAAAATCTGCAACTTCGGTTCCAAGAGTGCCAAGCAGCCGAAGGAAGTCATTTGGACAACATTATTTTTAGGTGTTTAAAACTTATGTTGCAGTCTACTTTTTAAAATTGCAAATAAAAAAAAATACATGTTTCGTAGTTCATTTTTAATTGAATATTTATACCCCCAACAACCTTATGGCCCATACCTTAGTCAAAACAGAATACCGGACTAAGTCCGGCGTAATGCCTGAGGTAAATATATTAATCTCTAATTGAAAGTGCTGCAACTGAGAATAACAGAGCTTTTACGTTTATAAATGTGATTATTGCACACGTATACGAATGTTTTTATTATGATGTCGTAAAAAGGATAACTTCTAGTAAAGCCAGCAATCGATTGCGAAATAAATTTAAAATAATATAATTTTCTTGGGTTTGACATTGACATTTTAATAAACAGTCGTGCATATACACAACTCCATCATTCTTGGTTCATAAACAGTGTGTTAGGTTAAACGAGGGACATACTTTCAGGTTGTTTAGTACTCATGAAAATCAACCACTTTGTCCATGGGACCAACTTTGAAATAAGGAAAAAATCAGCTATTCCACACATTTTGACGAATATGCGAAGATAAATGTACTGAACAGCTGATTTTTTATTCGTGGTTTAAGGTATAGTTCCATAGTCAAAGCTGTTCATTTTCATGAGTATAGTAACTGCTGAAAGTATGTCCCTCGCTTAACAAACACTGTATAAAATAAAATTAGTCTTTATTGCTGTTAGATTTTAACTTATTTGACTAAACATTACTTTTTAAGAATCAAATAAATGATAACAATAGAGGTAAGAAAACTATAAATTAACTAAACTAAAACGTATTCTCGCCATTCGGCTTATATCTCCTCTTAACAGCTAGTCTTTCGACAAAGGTCTCCTCCAAGGATTTCTCTTCTAACCATTCTGACCCAGCTACTTGCTTCAAAGCGTCTTCCCATCGCTTTGCTGGTCTTCCTCTACTTCTTCTGCTTTCTCTAGGGTTGGTTCATATCATAACTACTAATTTCTGGAAAGTCTTTATCGTAGGTACGATAATAATAGATAGAATTTGCATTTGCTAATGAAAATATTATGTTGTGTGCGATGCGAAAATGCATTATTTGCGTATTCTTATTGGATTGTTCATCTTTGGAAGTAGGTATGTCAATCAGGCTAGTTACGAGTTAGCTGTGTTTAGAATACAATTTCAGGTTTTAAGTTACTGTCAGTGAGTTTTACAGAATGAGAGAATTAAAAACATGATTGATCTAAAAACTCCAAGCAGCCATGTTGGGAGTTACGCTGTGCTAAGAAACAATGATCTTAGGCTCTCTGTAGTTCACATAGTTCAAAATAAAAAAACAAAATCTAGAAAAGTTAAATCACCCAAGTAGCGAGTTACACTGTGCTTAGTAACAATGATTTCAAGTTTTTAGGTGACGCTCTCTGAGACAATCTAAAACAATATTAAGAGAAAATATTTGTGCTTATACATAAGTCAAACATGTGCTAAGTACCTATTTAAATGTAGATACCTATTTAATAAAGCCCACGCGAAAAAATAAGCGTTTTTCGGCAAAGAATGCTGCTGTGTGGCAATTGGAATGTAGAAAAACAAAAACTAGAAGAAGTTAAATCACTGAAGTTGCGAGTTACGGTGTACTTAGAAATAATGATTTCAAGTTTTTAAGTTCAGCTCTCTGAGGCTTGAAGAATCCGACAATCCAGAATAATATAAGGAGAAAATATTTGTTCTTATATGGTTGAGTGCAATATATGTGCTAAGTACTGCGAATATCTAAATGACCTATTTAATAAAGCCGACGCGAACAGTTAAGCGCTGTTCGGCGACGATTTTCACTTGCTCGATCTTTCATCCAACAGCGAGTGTCATAGTAATTATTCTGTAGGGCCTTGAGCTTTCAACACAACATCTACGTGTTGGCTACAAACTTAGAAACGACATAGCTTCCAGCTATATAATTATGAATTAGGTTGAGGTAAACCTTCTTGGTCTGAAACGTCAAACATCGGCGATAATTATCTAACTTTGAACTTGCTGTGCCCCGACTCCGCCAGCGAGTCGCGACTAAAGCCGTAAAGCCCGGTTTCCATCGCGAAAGTGTAATGAGCCGGAAATGGCTTAGCGGAGCGGACTTCGTTTTCATGCAATAGGTTTGCGATTCCACCAAGAAAGAGTTAGTCGTCTGATTCCCACCGCAAAAGAGAAAACAAAAGAATAAGCAGAGTGAGGTGAACGGAAAGTAGGAAATAGAAAATTATTACTCGATTTCCCCAAAGAGCGAGTTCCATTAGAGTTTTGAACTTGTTGCGAGCTGGCGTGTTGTGTTGCTAATTCGCGGTGTCGAGTGATACAGAATCAAGTGAAGACACGTGTATAGAACTAAAAAACACATGTTATTGTATCTTAAGCTCAGAAAAAGACGCGCCAAAAGGAGATTTTGACAATGCCAGCATATTCGAAAAATAACATTGAAAGGGGAATTTAGGCTATTCACTGATTTAGAGTCAGAGATTCAGTGAATTAGCAAGCGAGGCATTTAGAAACTATTTGGACAGACCGCGACGCAGCGGACTCAATTTACGTTTTTATAAGTATTTGTTCCGGGTCTGGGTGTTTTCCTATCTATAATATGTATGTATTTACAAAAAAAATTTATATAAGTAGTTTATCAGCCATCTCGTTACCATAACACAAGCATTAGGTTGCTTAGCTTGGGACTATATGGCGTTGTGTGAAATGTCCAAGGATATTATTATTATTATAAGTTCGATTCGCTCCGCTCAACTCTTTCTCGGTGGAAACAATTAATGTAATAACAATGTATGTAATTTTCAATTGCGAAGCGAAAGGCGTCATTACTCTACTTCGCTCTCTAGAAATAAGCGAACTCATTTTTACCCTGTTTGCCCGCTAAATCATTTCCGCTCGACTCTTTGTCAGAAACACATGTATGCAGTTTACTCTCGCGTGTCAAACGGAGTCCTTAACGAGTCCGCTCCACTCGCGGTGAAACCGAGCTTAATACTCTTGTAGGTATAGCATAGTAAAGTTTCATTGAGAATGTTGGTATTACCACTAGAATTACTAATAAGTACGATGAAAAAATCAAGTAAATAGTTAGTTGTGCGGTTCACGCAAAGAGACAGGTTCCAGGTTCCCTTGCAATTAATTTTGACACAATTTATGTTGGAAACTGAAAACGTATTAGATTAAACACATATACAGGGTGGAATTTTGTAATGCCCCCTGAAGGGAACGTACCCTTAATACTGTAGATAGCAAATTTTACTCAAAGAAAACGTTCCTTTATTTTTGAATAGAAAGAAAACTGCATTCAAAGATTTCCAAAAATTCGCTTGCCACGCCCGGGAATCGAACCGACTAATATCGGTAAAAATGACAACCTGTACTTTTATTGCATTTATCGTTAGGATCAATTATAAGGATAAAATCTTTCTAAGAAACTTAATAAATTAAATGAAAGGAAAACCATGAAATCTCAAATTATTTACAAAAAATTGTAAACTAACTAATTAGTTGCTCGGAATGGGCTCCATTTTCTTGGATACACAAATGTATTCTTGTAACAAATTCATTTCTAGTAACCTTTAATATCGTGTTGTGTTGAATATTATAAATCGTATTCTGAACTTCAACTCTCAACTCGTTTAAATTCTGCGAGCGGCGTCGCCCGCCTGTTTTTCGGAAATTATACCACTGAAACGCACTGCCAGTATAAAGAGAATTCTATCCTACTATTTAAATCCAGGTTATAATCTATCTCTCTGCCAAATTTCAATAAAATTTAATTCAGGTCGTTCAGCCATTTTGGCGTGATGGCGTTACAAATATCCATCCGTCAAAATTATCGCATTTAGGTATAAGTAAGATTTATTGATGTCCAATTATTCAATTACACTTTCATTAGGGCCCGCCACATCACTTTCAGCCACTAGTATCTGTTTTTGCGTTTTTTTATATAATGATGGACCCTTTTATGAAATCAATAATGTCGCGTTACTTTAAATAATTAATTATAGTAATGGTTAAACGAAAGGCAATTCTCATAATTTTATGAACGTTACCGTTCTACTCTCGGTCTAAATCTGTTAAAATACATTTAATTTACCGACATTTTTGGTTATGACATTGATTATTGCAGAGATGAGGTTAGGAATACATTTTGAACGTGTTTAATTACGAGAATGGGCCTTCTGATTGCATAGATTCTAATTACTTAAATATCCTTTGAAAATATTTTTTTTTCTATAGAATTGACGATGACGTATTGGAAATGAGCGCAATGCCTAATTGCGTAGTGCTGCAGGTTTAATATTTCCTATCTTTCCTTATCCTGTCCCATTTGAAGTATTAAATTGTATTTTAATGATTCGTCTCGCATACTCAATAATTAATTTATGAAGGGGTTCGGAACAAAGCCGATGTTATCAGTCGTGGTACTTGTGAACTGTTATTCCCCCAAATGTCGTATGAACCCTATCCGTCTTATTACAAAAAAAAAATGTTGTAAGTCATGGTTTAAACCATGACATTAAAGTGTAGGATTGTTACGCTACTAAAGTTAGTACCAGAATCAAAATGCGTTCCGATTACAAAACGAAGACTGTCTGAGGATCAGTTAGTACCAAAGAAGGTTCATGGTTTAAATAATATACACAGATAAGGAACAAAAATAGCATTCTTTAATTCGTTCAGTCTTAATTTGAAGCTTTGATCGTTCAGTTTCTCTTAATATCGATATTAAAGTAACACTTGCTTGAAATGCTTAAATAATGATGTATGAATACAAAAATATGTCGTAAATTGTTCTTTGTTTAGGTTACAATATATTGAAAAAGCACAACTTGTACTTTCGGCGCGCTTTTTATAATCTAGTTGTCATGTTTTTTAATGTTAATTTGTGAGCTACTTCGAGACATCCACGATAAAATGTCCGCTACCTTATTACATGTTTTACTCAGTTTTAATCAGCTATCTACGAATAAAACAACATTAGTAAGTAGGTATGTTATTTGGAATTTGTCCTAATGTTATGTTAGTATTGACCAACTCACGAAGAAACCACATAACAGTAACATTAATAGTAAGAACAATGAATAAAATTAAGAAGAGTATTTATTTATTTCGTTTTGTAAACCTATACTTGTAAGAGCTCGAAAACGTCTCCAGCATTTATCATCCAAATCCATCAAGTCAATCATATTAATATCCATTTCTAGCGATTTATATGTAGAAACGTACCTATACAATAATAATCAAAGCTAACGTGAAATAAGTCCCATATATAAACTAGGGGTCTCGACAGACAACTTTAGTACCATAGATAGTTCAATAACTTGTGATAAACTTCATTTTATAATAACTTTTTATTTGGCAATGGTTTAAATCTAGTAATAGTACTAGAACTAAATTAAAATCGTGTTTTGGAATAAGACTAATAAGAAAGATTCTCTCGATACGACAATAAGTATAACCGTATAAATCGTAGAGCTCTTATAAGCAAACTGCTTCCAATAAGCGAACATCTAATGGGTTAAAGCTAATTAGGGAACATAAAATTACTTCTGTGTGTTGTAGAGATTACGTTCGTATACCAATCGAGCCGTGGCCACTAACGACCGTGCGCACAAATACATTCTTCAATACACTGTTCCGTTATTGTACGTATGTCGATGGTATTATCTAAAAATATTTATCTTCCGAAACGACAGAAATAAACGACCATGACTACATCCTTGGTAGATCGGAAATTCGGAACCAATTAATTAGCAGACGCGTGGATCTTCCACGCCCAGCATATATATTTAGCCTACAATGTTCTCACTGCTATGACACAGGCCTTCTGTCTGTGGGAGGGCGTGGGATATGTCACAAGTCTTCGAGTTTTTGGTTCTGGGACATGCAGGTGGGCCACTCACAATGTTTTCCGCCACCGTTTTTGAGGACAGTGTTTTTTTTAAATCTTTAGTTAAGGAGCTTGGTCAACAAGACTAAGTCACTCCGTAAGGCTTTCTTATTCTATGAGACAACCATTTTCTAACTTATTTATTTTTTTGAAACATGAAAACTTAAATGAAAGCTATCTTCGACGAATACCAATCCGCACAAGTTTTTATAATAACCTCGCTGTTTCTGACAAGAGGAACGCTAGAATATTATTATACCCAACTCTTTAACATCAACACTAAAGTGTCTTAATTAGAGATGGGCCGAATGTGGTTTGAACCGAATCCGAACTTCGGCCGAACATTCAGTTAAAATAAAAAGTTCGGCCGAACTTCGGCCGAATTTCGGTTCAATTTCAAGAGCTTTCTCGAGAGCGACACGTCGTCACTTGTTTACGTATTTTTCAATATTATTGCTAGATGTACCCCGCCCCCACACCGCGCTTTTGTATTCCAGATGTTTGTTAGAAGAATACTAAGTTAATTTCATTTTTGTAATAGTATCTCTGATTTTTATGTCTAATTAATTAGGCAAAGATTTTCAAAACTAGTAAGAAAACTGTAATTTGAGGTTTACATTTACAATCTTCATAGGTATCTAAAATAAATGACCATGACTGAGTTAAAGACATACTTTTATTTTACAGTAATGCTGTTCTAATTCTATTGAATTTCAGTCAAAATAGTGCATGTAGGTATTATTTTTCTTGTGCCGAATGTTCGGCATCTCAACCGAATTTCGGCCGAATGCCGAAGTTCGGTTCAAGCTACCGAATTTCGGTTGAACCGAATGTGAACCGAATTCGGCCTATGCCTAGTCCTAATAAACAATATTCTCGTATAATTCTCATACAATCTGTATAAAATGGCTGGATGTCCAATGGCATCACTTGAAGCCAATCTTACTAATTGTTCTGACCTTTCGTATTATAACCTTTTTCGAATTGGCCCTCAATTTGATAACGAGTCCATAATTTTTGTAAGCTATCGGTGTTTCTCTAAAGTCAGTACCTCTGACTATCGAAATAAATGTTGGACTGAACTTTTAAAGTCTGTTAAAATGATAAAGTTAGCATATTCAATAGATTCTATTTATTCCAATGCCTCACTAATTGCTAAAAGTTCTAAATACGTGATTGAAATATCGTGAAAAATATTAAATTTCATGAAGATATCGGAATGCTGCACCCATGAAATAATTGCCATCTATAGACCCGTCAGTAAAAACAAAAAAGTATGCTGAATATTCGCTTTCAACGAAGTTTATACATTTATTACTTTAAGTTCTAGTATCACACAATTTCTTTGGACCAGAGATGATCCATATGCTTGGTATGTCTGTGATATCATAGTGATTCATCCAATAATTTAATGTATACAGTCATGTCTAACAAATCAGTGGAATGAATTAAAATGTCTTTAAATGTATTGTGAATAGTTGTAACACAATAGGAATATAGGAATCATTTTTCGCCTCCGGTTTCTTTGGTTTACAAGAGAACTTGGTTCTTT
This sequence comes from Hyppa rectilinea, assembly GCA_951799385.1. Classification (NCBI taxonomy): domain Eukaryota; kingdom Metazoa; phylum Arthropoda; class Insecta; order Lepidoptera; family Noctuidae; genus Hyppa; species Hyppa rectilinea. Next base: position 27,917,575 of record OX637300.1, on the reverse strand, counting down.
CAGTACTAAATTGGTAGGATTATTTTTCTGATCTTTGGATTTTACCCAGAATTTACCGGTAAGGTTTACATACTGCGAATAAATGGTGGCTGCAAGCACAGGTCGCTTTCCATAACATCGATTTTTGGAGCTTTTTACGTATCCTCCGATAATGCGCATTGCTTGATTTTGTAATTTGTCCAACTTATATAAATTAAAATGAGAGCTATTACCAAATAAAAATCTCCCGTAATCTAAACAACTTCTTGAAATTGCAATAAAATCAAAATCAAAAGTCATTTATTCAGACTAGGCTGAAAATCAGCACTTTTTGAAGGTCAAAGTTACATAAGACAGTCTCCCAAAAACGCCCACCCTTCACCACTTCCTAGTGCTTTAGCTGGGGAGGAAGAAGTGGCGCAACAAACTCCCCAGCAGCAAAGCTGTTTGTTTAGTTGGAAGAACTTGACTCTACACATTTATAACCGTCGCAGATGTTTCGGGTGAACTGAACTCCCCTACCCGGACCAGCCAGAACTTTAACTATATTTAAAAATGTCATCGTTTTTTCTGATGTTCATTTATATGATTTCCCCACCTTAAAGACCGGTCAAGCCCTAAATATTTGACATTTACTATTTCCTGTAACTGCGCGCCATTAATCATAAAGTTGACTTCGGATCTATTTGGACCTTTCTTAAAAACAGAAATTGTACTTTTAACGGGTGAAACATGTAAACCCAATGCTTCCAATAACTTAACCAATATATACGTATTTATAGCTGATTGAAGTACAGACGCCAGCACATCAAGCTATCCCTAATTGTCAAATTTTCTCAATTAAAAATGAACTTTATGTCTTTGCAATAAAGTTGAAATACTATCAAAGAAATTTGACAGATTGTGGTAACTTGATGCTGGCCTCTGTACATTACTAGCCGTTTCAGTATTTTTATAGTCATAGTCATAGTATTTTATAGATTTATCTATAACATAAACAGCAAAATCTTCTGCATATCGAGATACACTTGCTTTGTTTATGGATTTACAAATATCATAAGTCGCGACCTTGAGTAACAAGAAAATAAGGGTCATTAATTTTAAGAAATCTTAAGCTTAGAAAACGCCGCAAATAATTACATATTTTTGAGTCAACTCCCATCATCTGCCTAGCCTTTACCCAACTATGTTGGGGTCGGCTTCCAGTCTAATCGGATACAACTGAATACCAGTATTTTATATGGAGCGACTGCCTATCTGACCTCCACAACCCAGTAACTGGGCAATACGATACCCCTTAGTAAGACTAGCTGTCACATTTTCGGGCTTCTGACGACCCGTAACGACTGTCAAAGATGCACAAATGACAGCCGGGACCAACGGCTGAACGTGCTTTCCGAGCCACGGAGGAGTCTCGGTGTGTAAAGATGGTCGGTCACCCATGCACGGCCAACCCCGGCAAGCGTAGCTTAACCTGGCGGACCGACCTGTGCGGCTGTTAGTACTTAGCCACGAGCTTCTCCCAATGTATTTAGAATTAATAAAAGTTTTTTTTAAGTCTACATTATTATAGGCATTGTCCGTCCACATCAAGGAAGCACGCAACGGTATTGACATTTTTTGAAAATCTTGATTGGTCCTAAACCAGTCGTGATAAAATATAAAGGAAACATTTAGACTTTCTAAAGCCAACTGTCTCTTCTGATTACTCTCAAAGAACCATTCCAACCTTTTATTCAGACTCAAATGTAGTCTTACAGTTACAAGATATTAAAGAAATTGTTCGAAGGGAAGAAACCAAAGTGACTACGCTAGGCTAATATCTCTCCACTGACTAGGAACAAAGCCAGAGGACAAGAAATGATTATACAAATTTAGTAAAACGCTTCTTCCTGACGGAGGTGGTAGGTGTTTGATCATAGAAAACGAAATATCATCATGGCCCGGGGCAGTGTCTTTTGGTTTTATACATACCTCGAGTCCTGCATAAGGATAGGAAGATGTAATTTTAAGTTATTGGAGGTAAACACAGGGCGAGCAGGAAGTGCAAAGTCAGGACAGAAGCAATTAAGTAATCTTTGGGTTTTATCTTGATTTACCTGGGTTCTCTGGCATCTGCAGCCCTTCAGCCATGTCATCTTTCTGCACATTTCTGCAGAGGAAGAAACCTTACTCAGCGAATCGCAAACTTCCCGCCGGTTTTTCTTTGAAGCTATATTATAGCATAGAATATATTATAGCATAAGTCTCTGAGCTTCCGAATTGCAGTCATTTAGGACAGTGGTGAGGAAAAAATTTACACCCAGTCAAGCGCCTGTCCTGTAGTGTCATTCTGTAAACACCGTGGTAACGCAGGTGAAGTGAGTTTAAAGTGAGCTGTCAATAGTGTCAATCCCTAGCATTAGGTGGAACGACAGCTCACGTCACCAAATTTTCGCGGTGATATTTTTACAGAATCGACAGGCCGGTTCGGACCTACGTATAACTCGTAAGTGGCGGCTGCTACCACTGAGCCACTATATTGCAAGCTCACTTCCATGCCCATATGTTTATTATTATTAGTATCCGAAGGCCCTGATGGTTTCCCATAGTTATAATAATAATAATCATTTTATTTTTAAGCAACAAGACTCATAGTGTTAGTAACAATATACTTACAAACTATGTTAGAAATACAATTCCAAAAAAGAAAACAGATTGTGACATCACCGCTGCACGGTGACAGGCCCAGCCGACACCCTGCAGCAGTGGTTCACAAACACACAATCAAGCCTGCTCGCTATCATAGACAGGATGCTGTTGGCGCTTCCCCGCACCATACGGACCAAGGATGCGCACCGCTTCCGCATCACGGTGTAAAAACAGTAGTATTATGACCATCGCAAACATCGGAAAATATTTTTTTTAAGTAAACTAATGTAAACAAACCGCTGCCGTGCACCCTATTCGGGGGTGTATTGTGCACCCCCGAATTTAATACCGGCATTCAAACGAGATTTTGGGGAGGCTGGGGAGAACTTAATAACGTCTATTTGTCTGCTTTGAGTGCGGATCGACGTGGTATTACTTCCCCTCATGTGTCTGGACCAGGTACATTATGTACATCGTCCCCTCACAGACGGACGAATTAATCTCGTTTCAAAAGCAAAATTGCCACGTGTAAGCAAATAATAATAATATACACTCCCGGACACCTGATTCGAGTCACCCTATTTTTTAAAATAAAAATGATAAGTCAGAAAAAAAGTTTTTATGCAGCTTTGAAGCGATAGAGTCTGGCAAACAAAAGTTGAGACTGAAAAAGCGTACTAAATTTGATAAAAGGACTAGGTAACCCTGAAAATAGTACGATAATTGTTACTACTTACAACAAGTGTTAATACTTGACATTTTATTAAAAAATGCTGTCCAGAACTTCGATGGTTTGTCATTTTCAATTTTTCATACATGTATTGTTTTCTGAACTTGTATAACTTGACTTAGTAATCCTATAAATTGTGTATCCATATTAACTATTGCTCCAAATAGCTAGTACTAACCACGCGTACCATTTTTCCTTTGGCCAGCACTTTCAGGAAACGCGCATAAATGTATCGAGTCTGAATGTTCTCTTTAGTATTTTATTCCATTTTATGTTTAATAGTCAAGAGACAAGAATATTCAGATAAACTAACCTATAAAAGCTGAAATCGATTGTAAACACTCCCATTTCTGATTAAAACCATCTTCTCTCTCTTTTTATTTTTATACCAAAGTAAAGTAAACTCCGTTTAACTCGTTTTAAATGCCAAGCCTTTCGTACAAGCGTACCATTCAAACAGTTTTTCGAATCAACGTGTTTGCGACAACGTCATTCGATATAGCGGTTTTCGACTTTATGTGTTTTCGAACTGGCGTACCTCTCTTAATTTTTTTCGAAATAGCGTGCGTCGCAATAACGTCATTCGAATCTTCATATCACTCCCTTAAAATGCACGGTGGCCCGATTTTAGAAGTTTGAGAGTGTAGTACGGTTTTTACCCCTGCCTCTCATTTTATTATTTAGAAATTAAAGTAGCTCAAGCAAGTAGGGGATTTAAAATTGTATGCATGTCGAGAGCTTTGATCATGTTATTTGAATCCGGAATAATGACATGCAAATTAGGGGGTTGTCTTTTGTTGCGAATTCTGTTTATTTGTAATAATCGGGTACTGTACATCTGCCGTATTAAAATTACTTGTGCCAAAAGCAGTCAAGTATTACACAACATTATACATGAAGTTCAGTGTTTTTTTTGTCCTGCGATTTATTTTCTCGTTGTAACACCTAGCATGAAGTCTGACACCTAACATGACCTATTTCACTTAAGCGTTCGACTCGTAGATCTTCGTATTGCTATTGGCAATAACCCTTTTTCAATTTTTATAATAATAGTATTAATTGAGTGCAGTACATACCGCTCATTTGCAAGATGGATGACATTATAAAAAAATCTTGGTGAACGCGGATTTTTTTTTTCTTTTTTATGGCTGTTTCTTCACCTGAGCGGAGCAAAGGTGCGGAGCGGAGAAACGGAGAATAGTACCAACAGGATTGCACAAAATATCCGCTGCTCTTCAGTGGACAAATTTTGTGCAATCCTATTGGGTAATATTTCTTTGTTTCGCCGGTCCGCAGCTTCGCTCCGCTCCGGTGGACAGGAGGTCTACTAAGTAATGGAAAATATAAGAGCTATAAAGGTTGTGACTTAATGCTCTTACCGCTGCTTTAAGAATTTTATGTCATCATACCCGAAAATTGGTATTTTTATTTATGTGACGTTTCTCGCAAATGAACGATTATCACTACATAGTATAAAACAAAGTCGCTATTTTTGTCTGTTTGTTTGTCTGTATGCTTAAATATTTAAAATTACGCAACGGATTTTGATGCGGTTATTTGTAATAGGTAGATTGATTCAAGAGGAAGGTTTATGTGTATAATTTGTCGACATATTTTGCGGGCGAAGCCGCGGGCGGAAGCTAGTGGTATTTAAATTACTTCGTAAAGCAGATGTCCAAAACAGGTTGGCGTTTTTACATTCACTTACGCTAGCAATCTAGTAGATACATTACGTAAACATTTTCGTATTACTCAAAAGAACCTTCTGGTTATTGACAAATGGCGAGTAAAATACGAAAAGCCAACCCTTGTAGCAGGGAAATTTTCCATTTTACGTGAGTCTACGAAAGAACTCCTATAAAGCCATATTGCAAAACATTTTTCCTTATGTTTGAAAATATGTTTACGTAACACATTTCGACTAAAGCTCGAAAGAAACCATAAAAATGTAAGAAATCCTCTGATTTCTAAAGAAACTGTAAACCAAGTTCTAAACAATTTTCTTAACGTTGGTTTTGCAATCAACTTGTCGTTTTAATTAGTTGAGCTATGAGTTGGGTGTTATTTGGGTCTCTCGTGCTAGGAGTGGAACTTTTTGCATATCTGTAACCTGTAAATCTTAAGTTTCGAGTGAATCTAGTAACTTCTAGGCCAGAGATGGCGAACTAATGGCAGGCGTGCCCTTGGTGGCACGTTACAACTTAATTTGAGCACGGCATCATTACAAGAATAATGATATTACCGAAACATAAAAAAGGTATTTTTGTGCTTTTTTTCAGTACTCTCTAATACAACATTGTTAGTTGGCACGACTCGTCCACATTCAATATTTATTGCGAAAAAATGGCACGTATATGTGTAGAGGTTCGTCACCACCTGCTCTAGGCAAACATGCATTCTCGACTGCACCATCGCATAGGCGCATAGGTACCAACAACTGGTAAGATAAGTGACCAAATGCGACCCTAACAAAAAAATAGCGACTGTATATGTATTTTTACAAACGCTACTGTTGAACATGAAGTTCTATTCTCAGGTCAGGCAGTGTTTTTAAGGCAGACTAACTTTTAGCAGATTTTTCGGTTTTAAATATTTTGACTTATGGCAATACGCTTGACCTCCTTTTGTTTAGGGAATCTAGCCAAAATGTGGTAATAAATGTCAACCTATGCCTAACTGTTTGAGGAACACATAATGTACGTGATTATATACGTCTTATGTTACATAATTCAATAGCATAACTATTCATCACTGTTACTAGTCGGTATTTATTTTAATTCGGAATTAGAATTGATTTGAGTTTAAAAATACGCCTGTGCGACGCTTTGTCAGTGATTTTTTGAGAAATATCTTCATTTTACCTTGAAACTAAATTATTTACGACTTTCTCCGGTTAGTAAAAGGATTGAAAATATAGGTTATCATCATCATTATAATAATGCAGCCGAACCCCTAGAGACGTCCACTACTGGATATAACGTGTCCCCAAGCTTAGGCAAAATCCTGGGTGTCACCACTGCGAGGACCGCCCAGAGGACACGGTGGAGCACACTGTGGAAACCTTGCTTGGGCGGAGCACCGCCGTGTCCTCATATCAGTCCGATCAAGACCAGGCCCGTGCCGGACGGCGCGTACATGTTCCGCACGCGCGTCAAAGAGATGTCTGCGTATGAAGGGACCCGTTAGGGCCGAGCCTACCGGGTAATACTACCGGGATTGTCCGAAAGGGTTAACGATACCCCGGTACAGCCACCTCCGTCGCGAGCATGACTGCTTCGCAGAAGGAGGTGACTGTTTCCCACTCCCTCTCGCTCCAAAACCATCCATGTTCCTTCCGTAGCCCTTTATGTCTACGGAAGGAACATGGATGGTTTTTAGTCAGTAAGAGTCTGACACTCCCTTCCGCTGCACCCAGAGCGGGAGAAGTCATTCGATGATTTCCCACCCTCAAAAAAAAGCTTAGGCAAAATCAAATACTTGATTAGTAGAAACATACTACTTTAGTGTAATACTTACCGTCTCGGAAAATAAGCCGCACCTAACTATTCACACAAAGGATATAGACTATACAACCTCTTAATTAGCTCATTCAGAATAAAATACCTTCAAAACGTAATTTCCTTTGTTCTCTGTTCGAAGCCGCGCACGAAATCGTATCTATATGAATAAAGTGTAGTTTATCTCTCGAGCGTTAAATCAATATGCCACCCCCGGCCAGTATCGCAGAGATTGATTTATAACTCACGCAGTCGCACATCACCGTACTGATGCAACCCCCGCATTTGCTATAATAAGTAAATCGTATTGAACATCGGGGAGACGGTCCTGTCAATTTGCAATAGGGTTCCAATCCACCCCGGCCTCGGTCCACTTATGCATCGTATGTAGTAGTGTGCGTGTATGTACAACTCAATTTGCAGACAGAATCTCTATTTACGAAAGGGTTTGAGTGCACCCTCGGCCCCCTTGCACACATGCTTGAAATGAAAGTGTGCGTTAATGTACAACTCATTTTGTAAAGAGCATTCTATTTACGAAAGGGTATGAGTGCACCTTCGCCCCTCCTGCACACAAGCATGCAATGAAATAGTGTACGTCGATACACCAACTCAATTTCCTAACAGCAAACGGTGATGAATAGTTTTGATCTTTGAATTGTTAGGTACCAATTTGATGTTTAACGGGTGATTAGACTTTATCTTTGTAAGCTAGAGTGCTGGAGTGGAAGAGCTGATTTATTTTCTTTATTTATAAATATCTAAACCACCGAAAACATAATTTGAAAAAAAAAACAAGTCTCGCTACTCAGTTCTTCTACCGTAACAAGTCATGTTATACCAAATCAGTTACTTTATTAAGTCCTTACTAAGGGACCTGCTGTCTTAAGTTATTAACCTAATAACATCTTATAGTGACCATATCCATATTAGAAATCTTGTATATTTAAATAAAATAGATTGATTGCGACTGCGATGGCAGTAGCATGAAAACAATGTAACTCACAAGTAATACATATTATGCCCTTATGAAATGGTCCCTAGTTTTTCGATAATTTCCACATTTTCTTCGGTAGCCGCCGTTATTGTCCCGACTAGGCGGGGATCAACTTCGATACTTTCCTTGCCTCTTTTGAAATCACTTGGTCACTTCTGTACGGTCGATAATGAAGGAGCAGATTCTTGATAAACGACTACTATTTCTTTATGGGTATTTTTTTGAGATTTTTCTTGTTAAGTGAGGAATTTAATCACCGCACGGTGCTCGATTTTATTCGACATTGTCGCGACAGTCATTTTCGTCGTCTTTGACTGGAGGTCGCAAACAAACTAATGAAGTTATCGCATGACATTTTATACGAATACCCACAGATAATGTTGTTAGCTAATGATATATTTTAATTAACCATAATAATATCAAATCACCCCGATACCGAGAATACATTGAACGCCCCTCGTATGTTTAGGATACGTGTCAGTCACTAAATTATCCGTGTAACTGCAAAGTATCGTCAGGGAGACCAAAACAACATGATGTGTTGTGTTGGATCATACAGTTCCCAAAGAAATGGTTAAGCTAAATGATGCTGATCCTTGCATCTTGTTGGTCTCACCGTCGCTTGACTGCCATGCCATGGCTTTTGAAATTAATTCTTTACGTTTGAATAAAAACGGAATACGTTGTTTGTGCCAGTTTTGTTTTATTTTCTTTACATTGTTCTGATCACCCTATTAGTATGTGTAATTCAGCCATACCAAAGTTATATGTAAGCATCTGGTAGACCGACTCCAGAATAATTAGGGATCTAGGCAGCCTTCCCACCAAAGTTGAGCAAAGCTACTAAGCGCCAGATGTGTATCTGATAGGATCGTTTGATTTTTATACTATAAATGTTCCACACAATCCACACGATTGTATAGAATGTTTTTACGACTGCGGTCCATATCCTGTGCAGTATAATAGTACCAACGATGTTGCTAAAACTGTTATGCTGTGTGAACTGTTCCCTGTCTTTGGTGTATTCTGTACCCCGTCGTCAAGTCTGTGTGGCAACGGATGTAATGATAAGAATTTAATTTAAATACCTCTAGGTATATTCATAGATCAAGTGCTGTGTGAAATAATTGTAATGTAAATTATAAAAAAAAAAACAAAAAACTAGCAATGACTGTAAACTTTACATGCGTGTTGATTCATAGGCCATTTTTTAAATGTCATTTTCACGTTTCCCCCACCATGTTTTAATGTCACTTTTGTGTACTTAGGGTCGAATGCATTATTCGGAGGGCGTCGTAAATATCGTTTTCCATCAGAACATACCCTGTTTATTTTTATCGCGTCAGAAAAAATAACATTTTTCCACTGTCTAACTGTCCAGTTTTCATACCTTCTTGCAAAAACAAGCCCGGCTTGCCTATGGCACCGTTTCAACAGGGGCACCTTCTTTGCTATCCTTCCGCGCAACTTTTCTTCTACCAAACGCCTTTGAATAGTGCGTGCCGAGATTGCTGAAGGGCTGTTTTCATCAAAATATTCTTTTCACCTCACAGGCTCGGAAAGAGTCTGTTTGTCATTCGAAATCTGAGCCGAAAATCGGTTTTTGCTCTCTAGCGTGGAAACAGTTTTTAAAATTCGAACCTTTCTATTTAATAGTTTTCTATACTGCAAGTCCACTGAAAATGTATGACACGGTCTAAAATAAAATATGAAATAATACCGCTCACCTTAAAAACTTCCATCACAGTACAGAAATTAAATATTTTGCGAGGATATAATTGTAAAATTGGAATTAATGTTAATAAGTATTCCATTTGATAAAAAAAATCTGTGACGTCACAATATGCCATAAAAATACTACGCTGTCAAATACCCAATTGTGTAGTAATTTAAGTTTAATTTTTAAATAAAATAAATACTAATATAATATGTTATTTAATCCTTTGCTTGGCAAAAATAAATAGGTATGTATTAAATTAAATTAGTTAGTTATTTGTATTAAATTAGTTTTTTCTTTCATTCTCCTTAGAGGACAAGTAGGATATAGAACAAAATACAGGGTATTTAATTTTGGAGATATTCTATGTAACTCATAAGATACATTGCCAAGTATCTGTTATTTTCTTCACATGAGTCAATGTATCTGAGACGCTCGAACAAAATAAAACTCAACATATAAACCTGTTTTCTTGCTCCCCACAGTTTCCTCGCTGTAGTGAAGTTAAAAATTGTGTGTTGCGCTCGGCAGCAAAGCTTTTCTGCGTCTCGTACCTTTGAAACCTTCGTTACGCTCAGGATTCTATATTTGAACCACTCGCTTCGCTCATGGTTCAACCCTAGAATCCTTCGCTTACTCAGGTTTCAATAGAAGTACTCGCGCCAAAAATCAACTTTCCAGCCTTGCATAACAAATAACTATTTCTGAGCTCATTGGGGATTGTTTTGCCAAACGAACGATATTTCAATCATCTTGGCGAGTTGACTTTCTCTGTTTAGGTGCATGCGGAACATTTGAAGTACATACATAGTTTGATGCGGGGCAAAACGGTTCACAGCATGAAAAATCATTGTTGTTGAGCATTGCAGATGGTCCAATTCTTTTAACGAATTTTTATTATTACTTCTCTTGTAGATTTAGCACAACTTCTATTTTTCTCATTGTTTTCATTTGAAGCAATCATATTGACTTACAGCATTAAATGGCGCCAAAACTATTCGATTAGTGACCTACAACCACAGGACCGCTAAGTTTCTCTATTTTAACTATTCAGCGTTCTTAATTATGTAACCAGCTAGTAAGTAGTAACTATTACAAGGTTCAGATCGAATGTATAAAGTTGATCTATTTATTTTTTGCCAATCATGTTTATCAATTAATGTACCTTTAGTATGGAAACGTTTTGCGATACCTAAAAAACGATAGATAAATACAATAAAATACATACTTGCAATTACTTATACTTGTTAGTTTAAAAAACTTCCCAAATAAGCGTTTTCAATTATATGACCACCACTGTGTATGTATGTGTACTTATATAAATAATTATTAAATCCTGGGAACTCGTGGCTGAGTAATAACAGCCGCACGAATCGAGGTATCAGGTAAAGCTACGCTTGCCGGGGTTGATCAGTGGATGGGTGACCATCTTTACATACCAACTCCTCCATGCCACGGAAAGCACGTTAAGCCGTTCGTCCCGGCTATCATTCATGGTTCTTTGTCAGTCGTTACGGGTAATCAGAAGCCCGACAATCTGACAGCCAGTCTTACCTAAGGTTATCGGCAGTCGCTCCATTTAAAAAAAAAACTGGTATTCAGCTGCATCCGGTCAGATTGGAAACCGACCTCAACATAGTTGGGAAAAGACTAGGCAGATTTTTTTAAATCATTATTTTAATATTTTACGGGAGGTATTATCCTCTCTATGTTACTTAGGTCGAAGAGTAGGTGAATATTCCTACTTTACCTATACCGACATCTGGTTTATATTATGGTCTTTCTAAATTCAAAATCGCTTTAAATTAGTTTTTTTTTGTTAAAACTTATTTGTATTTTGGTAACTTATCCAAACCACAGATAATATATTAAGTACATCTAGTACAGATACCCAGTCCCATACAGAGAAAAAAATAATAGTGCTTCTGTTTTGTTTTAATAATCGACACCTGTGAGGTAGCATACATAAAAAGTGGCTCAAGTCGATATCTCACGACAGGCCCCTTCAAAGGCTTCATTTATCTTTTTGTTGGAAATACGTGATTTATGAGCGCAAATAGTTAAATCCAGGTTCCCAATTCACCGTCCGATCAGGACCAGGCCCGTGCCGGACGGCGCGTACGAGTTCCACGCGCCCGTCAAAGAGTTGTCGTTATTTGAAGGGGTCCGTTAGGTCCGTAACCTGCCAGGTAAGCAGGTTTTTCCGAAAGGATTATCGCTAGCCCGGAACATAAAAGGCTAAGGAAGGAACATGGGTGTGTTTTAGTCAGTAAAAGTCTGACACTCCCTTTCGCTCCACCCAGAGCGGTGGAGACATTTGATGATTGCCCAACCTTAAAAAAAACTTTCCATTTTTACTAATCTTACTTCAGCCAAAATCTGACGTAGTCGTATAACGCTTTTCAGTGATGATTGCATTCATAATTGTTACTATCATCTATACCTAATCATTAATTTTTTTCAAGACTAATACTTTCAAGACTATAATTTGTTCTAGTTAAGACCTCATGGTCAGACCATGACAGGAGTCAACTCTTCTAATTTGACGCTGGTACTAAATTAACATTTACAAAATGGAGACGCTATTAATTTCTTAGATACTTAGCTCCAGCTGCCCGGGAGAGTAAACATGTACATAGTATTAGCACTTTTATAAACATAGTTGCTATGGGTACGCAAGGGGTGGCAAATCATCCCACGTCCTGTTTCTCATTCCCTTCGCTCACCTGAGGGTGGTTGTACCGAGGCCGTTCGAGAATATTCCATCATATGTACTCCCCTCGCACTTCACTCCTCTTCCATCGCCTACGCCTGTTTGTTGTTACGTAGGTACTGCGATATTTAAAAATAAGCTCTTTGTTTCGAAATCGCGAATTTTCCAAACCCATTTTTTGTCCAGGCAAGATAAGAATGTCAGTATCTTAGGTAAATATGATCTTAACCACGAAATAATAAATTGGGTGCAACATCACAAAGAGACCACGTCTTTCCAGAATAATTACGATTCTTTGACCTACGTTTCATGAGATTATTATAAGGGTGCAAACAGACCGCGAGCGACCGATGACCTTTTGACATTTTCGAACCCCAAGTTCAAAATCTGGTCACAATCTCATGCCAACAATTGAGGTAAAAACACGTTACGATTTGTGTCAGCTGCTGATTGAGAGCGAGATGAAAATGTGAACGTTTTAAAGACGCGAATCGCCCCTTTGTTTGCACCCTAAGAAACCTCACTTGAACGAGTTGCGACAAAAGTTCAAGGTTCTTCATTATTTGTCGTTTTACAACGTTCTACGTCGGATTATAATACGGCCGTTTTCTTTACGGGTATCACCCCTCTGGCTGTGCCCTATAGCATGGGCAACCTGTTGCGGCATAAGTTCAAGGTTCTGTTTTATTTGAACCCAGGTGGAGAAGCCGATGAGTATTATGATATGCAAAGCACACCCACAACCCCGCGTGCCCGAGAACTTGGCGTTAGTTGGCACCGTGCCAATGTGCTATGCGAGGTCGAAGATCACATTTGTTTCCTTTCAAAAACAAAAGCACGTGCGTGATAAAGTAGGATTGAGGAATACAAGTTGAAACAACGAAACTGGAATGATAAAGTATTTTTTTTCTATGAGAGCCTACCTAACCAGATACTTTTAGAGCCCACACTGGGCGCATGCGCCTAATCAGATCATTAGAAGAGCGTACCCATTAAATAATGGGTACGAAATGTGAATCTAAAAATTATAAGTAAAACTTCAGTTTCAAATGAAATGAATTAGGGCCGATTTTTCAATCGCTTGATAATTTTTACCTGAAGAATAAGAATGGCGGTTTGACATATTGTCTATGCAAAAGCTGTCAAACATAAATATTATTGATTTACCCACTAGTTTCTTATTTCATTTTCTTTACACTTTACTTCTGCAAGTTTTTACTTAATGGTATGTTGCTATACAAAAAGTAACTTCGGTGTAGATGCACCTTAAGACTGACTAAAAATTCAAATGATTAATTTACTCTTCCGTCGATTACTTGTCTAACAACTGCTGAGACTATAATCAAATTTAGGATAGTGCTCTCCAACTGAATTAATGATAACGTCACAGCAACTATGAAAAATTAATTTCTTGCGATTTAACATAACAACAGGCATCTCTATGTACGTCAGTACATCTCTGCGCCATTGCCACCCTACCCCTTCCCCTCGCAGTCTCTGCAGTCTCTGGGGTAGGGTGAAGGTGGCAAAATCATACATTCAGTCAAAAAAGTATCGGGAATGGATGATTTGTTTATGGTTCCAAATTAAAATTTTTGTTTTTTTGTAGTTGTTAGATTGGCACAACTGTTGTCCATTTTGGCGCGGAGTTTGAGTTGCATCTGTTATTTATATTAAATACAGTGCTGGTTTTAGTAATATCATATATAGTGAGTATTGCGAATTTCATAATGGACAAAAATATCGAACAAAGAGTTTGTCTTAAATTTTGCATCGCCAATGGAATTTCGTGTTCGGAGTCACTGAAAATGTTACAGAAGGCTTACGGTGAATCGACTTTATCAAAAACTCGTGCTTATGAGTGGTTCAAAGCGTTCAAAAGCGGTCGAGATGTGATGGAAGATTTGCCTCGCTCTCTGGTAGGCCGTCAACGTCTGCAACTGAAGTTAACATCGCAAAAGTGAAGAAAATAGTGACTGAAAATCCCCATTCAACTCTGAGAGAGATAGCCGCCAAACTTTCTGTATCTCACGAGTCGATCCGTACCATTTTAACTAATCATTTGGGTATGAAACATGTTGCTGCTCGGCTAGTCCCAAAAGATCTGAATTTTCTCCAAAAACTCAATCGCATGAAAGTCGCTGAGGACATGCTAGAACGAGTCCAGCAACCACCATATTCACCAGATATGGCTCCTGCTGACTGTTTTGTTTTTCCTAAACTCAAATTACCACTTCGTGGCACCCGTTTTCAATCGATAGAAGACATAAAGGAGAATTCGCGGCGAGAACTGAACTCAATTCCGGAAGCAGCGTTTAAAAAATGTTTTGATGAATGGATTATTCGTTGGCGCAAGTGTATCGTTTCTAAAGGAGCATACTTTGAAGGTGATAAAATAAATTTCGATGAGTAACAGACATTTTGTGTATTATTGATCTTTTCCCGGTACTTTTTTGACAGAGTAGTATATAGTCCTGCGCTTTCACGAACTAATTACTTCGGTATTGATTTCACAAGCTCTTTGTTTACGAGGTCCCGATTTTTATAAATATAAATATGCTTATTTCAGTAGACAAAGATGACAATGTATGAATTATACTAGCTTTTTTTTTGCGCGACTTTAATTGCTAATTTAATTGATACGACATCTTAAAGAAACTACCAGAACCATTTCTCACAAGTCATACGTTCCTGACCTGTTATTGTCGTAAGTAACGGTTGCTTGATCCTGTTGCGACACAAACTTAAGGTTCGGTCTTCGAACGCTTGTAGAGTAGCCGCACGTCCAAATGACGTAGTTTATAGATTAAGCACACCCCTCGTGCTCGAGAACTTGGCATCACTTGGCAACGCCCCAATGTTCCACCGTCGCCGTCGACGCGGATGGAATTTGCTTTCCCTTTGAGAAAAGGTCAAACATTTGCCAAAAAATAAGTCGAGGCTCCCTTGTAAGTAATAACTCTGTCGTTGGGTCGATACGTTAAGCCGGTCCCGGATGTTATTTTTAGATCTCTTAGACAATCTTTGGGGGTCGCCAGTGGTACGAAAGTCTTACCATCGTTATCGTATTTCTCAGTAATTGGGTTACTTAGGTTAAATAGGCAGTCGGTCCACTAAATACTGGTGTTCAGCTTCATCCGGTTAGACAGGAAGCTGACCCCAACACAGTTGAGAAAAGGCTAGGCAGATGACTCGTCAAAGATAACAGTGTAACGAAATTATTAAACAAATACGAACAGTGGTTTTTTTTAATGATGCTAACTATCTAATTGAATAATTTAATACCACTATCCACAAAATAAAACACATTGTAGGTACCTACTAGGGCAAAATAATCAGTTTGTTTTCTAGAGCATAAAACATGTAACCGAATTACATTTATTTCAACTTCAAATCAATATAAAAAAAACTTTTTTAAACAAGCTTTTAAGGTAAGTAGTTTTTGGCCTATTAAGTGTAAGAAGGGAATTTTAATGTTTATTATATTTCAATAAAACAATATAAAAACGATTAATTTTTTGTGAGGCAAGAGAATTATTTTATACCTAAAAATGGCTCATTCATTATCATAACTATGTGTATGACGAGTGTTAATCTTAGCTGGTGGCTAAATAAGCAGGATCATACAAGCTCATTATAATCATATCAACCGATGTAGCAGTCCATTGCTTGCCATAGGTCTTTCCAATTCTTGACTTCACTCGTTTAGCTACTTCCAAAAAACTCATTTGACCGAAAAAAACCATTACAAATAAGCAAATATTACCGGGTTCTGTCTGCTCTTGTTAAAAGGCGTAGGTACTGTAGCTAGAGTATCTAGAGCGCAGCTGGGTCCGGGCTAGCAATCAAATTATCGAACCACCCTCCAATCTGCGTCATGCGGAATACAGCGCATACCCTAACAAGGAAATAAAGCAGAACGTTGTGTCAGCGAATATAAATATTTTGATGACTTTTAAAATCTTAATGTGAGAAAATAGTCATAACATTATTTTTATTGGTTGCGAAGTCATTATTAGCGTAATGCTAATGGATATGAACAACAAAAGCAAATTTAGTTTAAAAAAATGTTTAGGCAATATTCACCGACGTTGTCAAAGCAAGACGCGGCGTGGCGTTGCGTTGCTAAGACAACAAAGTCAGCGGGCTATTTGACAGTTGCTGACTCTGTTGTCATAGCAACGACATGCCGCGTTGCGTTGCTAAGACAACAAAGTTAGCGGGCTATTTGACAGTTGCTGACTCTGTTGTCATAGCAACGACATGCCGCGTTGCGTTGCTTTGACAACAGAGTCAGCAGCTGTTTTGCGCGGCAGTGCGCAAGCGAGAGAGAAATATACTAGGCAATCATCAAGAACGTTACGTTTCAGAGCCCCTCGGGAAAGCCCTAACCCCAACCAACCTGAATGAGCGCATTACTAAACATGCGCATCACTACCACACATTACCCATGAATGAAACGGCACCGGCAACAGACCGGCTTGTTGTGACTGAAAAAACGATGACGTCAGCGTTTCAGTTGGTTGGCACTAGACACGAACCCGGCCCTACTTAGCGTGACGTCATGGGCGACGGCACTTGTTGCCATAGGTACAAGGTCAAGCTCTTGTCTCCCTAGTGCCCTGGGTTGTGGTGGCAACGCAGGGATGAGGGTGGAATCGTTCAGCACGACTTTTACCACGTGTGATGAATGATGTCGTGCTGAAAGCTTGTTGATTATACAGGGGAGTGGGGAGTGGGGAGATCATACTTTCCTCTCTACACCCTAAAGCTTGAACCGATCATCTAACCTTCAAATATAAGATGTTCGGTAAAGTGAGGTGAGGGGGTTCACAAAATTGAATGCGCGCAAGCGTGAATGTTTTCGTTACCTGGTTATGTGCAGTGCAATGCATAGGTGCAGTGAAATGCATAGGTGCATTTAAGTGCATGAGCAGGTAATTTTTTTTTTCTTTTGTTTTGGGCATGTAGGATTTAAACTTTCAAGAAAGTTATGTCTGTTACTATAAGACATATGACATGAATAAAGTCAAAAAGTCTAAACATTACTTTCATAATACCTACTAGTGCAGCAAACTACGCTCACAGATTTGTGAGGCGCATCTAGATAAACTAGAGCGTAGTTGGCCGGTATGATTTCCCCCCCGCCCCGAGCGTGGTTGGAGGCCAATTATTTTGAGTTGTTTATTAAATTCTAAATTACTGACAAAGTGCATGAGAAGAAATATAGCTGAACGGATTAGGTTAAGCGTGAAATCTCTAAAAATAAATGATTAAAATCATGTTTATTATTTTATCAATTTGAAAAAACTATTTTACTGAAATTTAGTAACTAATTAGTTTTATTAACAATTTTATTGATTATTAATCATTCATGTTAATATAATTAATAATTCTAATTTTATCAAGATTCTTAGCACGGTTGGGCAATTTATTTTTAATCTTATTTATTTTAATTAAAACCTGTCACCGTGTTGATATTTCTATTTATACCTAAATCTTGGTTAAGTCACACACACAACACTCCTGTTGGGCAATTAATCTTCATTAAAATCTGATTTATTTTAAGGAAAAACTTGCGTAATTTTTTTATTAAAAAACACACTTTATATACACATAAACAAAATACGTAGTTTTTCGTTTTTCACCAAAAACCGATCATAGATTGCTTGTCCTAAGTCTCAAAATTGCCCTGATAGGGTGGGTAGATAGAAGTTTAACTAACTAAAAATCGAGTTTCTTTTTAACCGACTACAAAAAAGGAGAAGGTCCTCAATTCGACGGCGATTTTTTTAATGTGTGTTACCTCAGAACTTTCGTACCGATCGGTTGTTTTATTTGTGTTCTTGAGCTAAGTACCTGAGATTAGGTTCGGATGTTTGGGCTCAATCGATAACTGCACCTCCCCTGTGTGTATAAAAAAATCTGGAAATAATTGAGAACCACCCTCCCCACACCAAACTGCATTTGTAT
This sequence comes from Hyppa rectilinea, assembly GCA_951799385.1. Lineage (NCBI taxonomy): Eukaryota > Metazoa > Arthropoda > Insecta > Lepidoptera > Noctuidae > Hyppa > Hyppa rectilinea. Next base: position 27,899,338 of record OX637300.1, on the reverse strand, counting down.
GTGTGAGTAAGCTACGCCCACGCCGGCTGCTCTTTGTTCCGCGGGCCGTATCCAGCCACCTGGCCTGATCGGATCGATAACTGCACCCCTTCCCTATTTCATCTGCAGTGCGTCACTGTATATCTGCACGCTAATTATTTCCTATCTAGGATGAGCAGAGATATCAAACTATAGATGAAAAAAAAAAAAACAATAATACCTCATTCGTCTTATTAAGGTGTAGAAAAAAGGCAGATTGTTAAAAAAAAACACTCGGTAACTTCATACAATTTCTATTTCTTTACGAAATAATTCTTACGTTAACGCGAAAGTCCATCCCGGACCTACCCTAAGTTCCACAAAGGACAAGGTCGCAGAGAGGTAGAATGAAATTTAGGAATACAAAGGCGAAGGCCGATGTGATGTATAATTAGGATGCCCATTTTTTTACATTAATAACTGCGTAATTTTTTATGCTGACTAATATGATGATAGAATTACTGGTAATTATATACCTAGGTATTATGGTGGAAAAACAACCTTTGCGAATATTAACCTGCATCACGCTTTTAATCCCGAATTCTCAAGTTGGTAGATAAATAATATCATCCACACACGTATAGGTACATATGGAGCAGGTAACATGTAATTATTGGCGACCCTATAGCCATACCGGACAAAGACCTAAATTTCAGTAAGTATCAACAGAAGAGATTTTTCTGTTAGTTAAACCCGTTACCCAATCTGGGACTCGAATCTGGGATTCCGCGACTCCAATAGCCACAATAACGCCAACTATACCAACGAGGCGCTATTTATACCTGATGTAGGTACGTTTAAAAATATACATGTGCCAAAAATTACGCTAAAATCTTCGAGCCAAAATGTTCCCTGAGCCTAATCTCAACTTAATCTTGAGCTTCTCTACGCGGTTAAGTTTGTAAACACGAAGCTCCTTGAGCGTTCAGCTGCCTTAAAACTTCTAGATCATTGTTCTTTGTTTCGCAACTGCGTAGCGACGACCCGGGCAGAATTATTTGAGCTGTATTGATTTCTCTTCCCACGACCTGAATGAAAAAAACAGGATATAAACGACCGAATCTAGTATTCCTAGGGTCCCTTTTTGTCTGATTGAGGATGTAAGACGTAAATAGGCAACGCGCATGCGTGAGCTTTGCGTTCGGACCGCGCAAGCCCTCTGAGCTCCCAGCGAGCGTCCCGTTAGTTCGGTTCGTTCAGTCGTTGAGTTCGGTCGTGTCTGATTTTTTTTTTTTTTGCCCTTCTCATTTGTTGTTTCAAATTAGTGTTTCGTTTTCGCGTTATTACTGTTTTGATCCGGGAGTGCCGCGTTTATATTTTTCATTTTTTTTAAATTATACAATTAGCCTCGATGGAGCTCGATCGTTACATTGAACTTGCCGAGGACCTTAAATATTTCAATATTCTTTGTCACGTAAAAGCTGAAGTAGTTCGTTTAAAAATTTTATCCCCTGAAGATGCTGATAAACTTTGTTTTGACCGGTCTAAGTAAGTACAAACACCCGAACTCATTATCCTTCACCAGTTCTCCCACATCCTCCTAATTACCATCCTATGCACAGGTCCTTATTTACCACCCACCACCCACCACCCACCGACATACGACACCTACTGACTGACCTACGGCACCACCCACCGCCCGCCCACCGACCACCCACCTCCCACAGATCTACACCCCACCACCCCCTTGACCCAACCCCTCTCCCCTGCCGCACTGGTTAGGCGCCATAGGTCCGCCGGGGTGCGCTCATTTCCGAGTCAGGCGTCGTCGCGTTCAGTGGTGTCTTGCTACGGCCATCTGCGGCCCTAGCTGGCCGTAGATGGCCATGTAGCCTGCCGTGTGTAAATAATTTTTGATTAAACATTCATAATGCGCGATTAATTTCGAAATATTCTCATTCATTTATATTCAATATCGGTTCCTCGTTTCGTAAATACAAAAAAAAAAAATTGTTTTAGGTCTTCCGGACATGAGCGGAGTTCTGAAACGACTAGACGACATAGGCCAATCCCTCGTGAGATTAGCATCCGAATTGAAACAGTGCGTCGAAGATGTTCGTGTTGTCAATGCTCGGCAGCTAGAGCGCCTCGAGCAAGAGCGAGCGTCCGCGTTGCTTGCCGCGAGTGTGGACGCACACGTGGACGCCGAGCAAGTGTCTCTCCACAACGTGGACGACACTGAAGCTAAAAAGGTTAGTGTTATATTAAGTTTCCAGTGGTTGCGTTGCCATCATGCTTACTAACATCGGGAATCGACGGAATTTTTGAATGATTTATCATCCTATAAACAAAGATGTTAGCCGCCATTTTGTGTCAAGGATCGAAATCCACCATTTTATATGCGTCACGGCGCAACAAAGCGCGTGGGCGGCGCCATTTTGAAGTTGCCATTTTGTGTGCGACGCGGCGCCACAAAGTGCGTGCGCGGCGCCATTTTGAAGTTGCCATTTTGTTTGCGACGCGGCGCAACAAAGCGCGTGCGCGATGCCATTTTGGCGTCGCCATTTTGACGTTGCCATTTTGTGTGCGACGCGGCGCAACAAAGCGCGTGCGTGACTCCATTTTGACGCTGCCATTTTGACGCCGCCATTTTGTATGCGACGCGGCGCAACAAACGCGTGCGCGACGCCATTCTGATTTTAAATGATGCAGTTAATCAGGGCATGCGTGACGCCATTTCATGCTTCTTTCGAAACTTGAAATTTTATGGAGCGTTGCCATTTTGGGCGCAACTTTTAGGGACATGCTTATATTTTATGGACAGCGAATTTGAGAAGAAGGAGGATTGGAAACCCTACCTAGCTAAGGAATAGGGTTTTCAATCCTCCTGAGGTACCCAACCCTACCTACCTATCCTACCAACCCTACCTACCTACCCAACTACCTGTTATGTACGTAACCTACCTACCCAACTACCTGTTATGTACGTAACCTACCTGCCGTAGCGGGTGTACTTATGTACTATGCCAAATAATCGAATATCAATTGATCGACCACTATAAATCGAACTTCTGAATACTCGAACGTCTGTATACTCGAACGTTCTTAATATCGAAAGGTTATTAAATCGATCATTCCATACATCGCACACTCGATACATCGTGTGTTCAAAATATCGAATGTTTGTTTGATCGCATATTCATTATATTAGGTACTAGCTTCCGCCCGCGGCTTCGCCCGCAAAATATGTCGACAAATTATACATATAAACCTTCCTCTTGAATCACTCTATCTATTAAAAAAAACCGCATCAAAATCCGTTGCGTAGTTTTAAAGATTTAGGCATAGGTACAGACAAACAAACAGACAAAAATAGCGACTTTGTTTTATACTATGTAGTGATACCGAAACAGCAATATAATTTTTAAGAATACAAGAAAAACACAAAATCACATTTTAATCTTTAATTAAACTCAAACTCAAAGTATTTAGATCAAATAAATCAATTACAGGCACTTTTGAATTGTCAAGGGGTCGGTCAGTCAGAAAGATGAAGCTAACTAGCTAGGCTAGCTAGCTAGGTAACTATTGAGAAGAACGGGCAAGACACTCCATTGACACTCTTTTAAACAAAATATGTTTTCAAAATATTGGTTACATAATTCATATTATTATTAAACATGTGACAACGATGCAGAACGGTATAAGCATCCAACTAAAACAAGTCATGGCCGCTAAGAGATTACCAGTCCCTACTGAAAGCGCCCGTCACGAACATGACGCATGGATTAGCAACATTCAGCTCAACAATTTTGAAGGGACCTAAATGACCCAACACACACGCCACCATCAGCGAGACATTAAAGTGAGCATGGCATACTCTCAGCCGCCAGGGACTTTCCAAGTCAATGAAAGACGTACCCAGTAAATCGTCACTTTATATGAGGTGCATAATACTCACATACCTATGTGCTAAGCAATTATACAATATTAAGAAATTGAATTTATACAATGCAAATATAGTTTTTTTTTTGTTCATCTTCCGCTATTCCGGTTAATATCTTATATAACCTACTACATTTTAAAATTTTGAGTTAGACATTCGAGTATTCAGACGTTCGATTTATAGTGGTCGATCAATTGATATTCGATTATTTGGTATAGTACACCCGCCTTAGCTATAGTACTTACCCTACCTATCTATCCTACCTACCCTACCAACCTAGCTACCTACCCTGTATATAGCTTTGCGCATATCGGGTGCGAAGTTTTTTTTAAACTAACACTGACTTTACGCTTGTGATTGTGTCTGAGTCAAATGGTAGGGGAGCCCAGAGGGATTTTGAGCAAAAATATATGTACCTATGCAGGTTGAATAGTTGAACACCGAGAATGTATTAAAAAAGTTTCAAGTAGGACCCGTGGTCACGAGTCTACTCTCAGATTTCCAAAATACACAAAAAAATAACGTAATCTATAAACAACAATATAATATAAAATATAGAAAGAGCAGTAAAAACAATAATAGTAATTACAAATCTGCCAAAATAATTTGGGCTTTCTCTCATTTTGACTTTGAAAACTACTTAAACTTGTAATGTTTAAAAGGATGAATAGGTGAATGAAATTTATTCTGTGTGATAGTGTAACGTGAACGTGACTTAAATGACAGTATTGTCAGTTATGCATGGGTTTGTAGGCTCGGCCAATTAACCACTTAACAAAACAGTTGCACAATTCCTAGGTTAACCATAATATTTAGAATTAACCTGCTAACCTGGGACCCGCAATATCATCCAGCATTCTTTAAAATAATTCACAGCTTCACCTAACCTCAATTTACTAACCTAAGGTCCTAGATAAAGTGACATTGTATCGAAGATTATGGTGATGGAAAAGACAAAAATGTATTGGGAATCTTACGCAAAATTGTCATTTGAATAAATAAATTATATTATTATTATACCAATTACTATTTAATCTCAACAAACACAATACATTGATATCGATATATGTGTTTGTTGATGTATTTTTGATTCCAACATTCTCTTCTTACATACATATTATTCTTTATTTTGTAAAATAACTCAATAACGACAACCGGTTTGGTATCAACAAAATTGTAAATAAAAGAAGACATATTAAAGTTACTATTCGTGATTTACGTAAAATATATCTACCACACAAAAATGCCCGTGCGTTGTCAATGCTGTTAAGCCTAGACAAGTCATATTAGTATCTCTGACAATTTACTGACTCCTTAGATGGAACTTCCTCCTTGATGCAACACTACTGCCAAGTAGTGTTTGTTGCATTAAGAAGTGTTACAAATTCGCTTGCTTGGCTCTTGGGCCGTATTACAGAACGTTGCTCTAGTCCAGTTTGATCGCAAATCAGTCGATCTCAGTTCAGTCTAGATTCAGTGCTTGTGCGTCTTATTCTAGGACTGTAATCAAACTATACTCAGCCGATTCGACACTCAAATCTAGCCTCAAGCAGAGATGTCTATTATCTAAACATCAATCAGTTTTCGTTTACGATTTATTTTATTTACCAACTTTGTTCTGTTCATCATCAGACAATCATTGATAGACAACTCAATAATATTAGCCAGAAAATCAGTTACGGAGTAATAATAATGTAATAATAAACTCCTCCAAATATATCTTGTAACAATGATCCTATTTAAATTCCCGTAAAGTTCGAAAACGCAGATAAACTGACATGACATGTAACAATCTCTGCTCAAGCGCGGTCTCTACCACACTTGGGTGATGACAGATGCAATCACTGCTTGGGTTTGATTCACGAACTGAGTAACGTTCTAAAATAAAGCCGAACTCGGCTGAACTCTTATCAATAAATCCATGCTTGAGTATCCTTCTGTAATACGGACCTGTTCCCATATTACAGAACATCACTCAATAGTCAAGCATTGCTCGAGTCTGAATTAAAGCCATTTGATTGGTTAAAACTAGTTTTAAGTAATGCTTGGGTTTTGAGCGAGGTTCTGTCTTGTAAATCGTTTTAAGTGCTAATTCCTAATTATAAGATGTATGACATTTGTCTATTCCGGTTTGAATAACATGTCCTTTTTCGGGCATGTGCTGGGCGTTAACTTGAAAGGTATCTAAACTGTGTATTCTTAACGAGACAGAAATAGATCACGTATACAGGGTGGAATTTTGTAATGCCACCTGAAGGGAAAGTAGTCTTATTACTGTAGATAGAAAATTTTGGTCAAAGAAAACATTCCTTTATTTTTAAATAGAAAGAAAACTGCATTCAAAGATTTTCGAAAATTCGCCTGCCACACCTGGGAATCGAACCGACTAAAATCTGTAAAAATTACACCTGTTACTTTTATTGCGTTGATCGTTAGAATCAATTATAAGCAGTGATCGGATAATCGGATGCATATTTACCTAAAGTTCGTTTTTGGTTAGGAAATTATGGAAGCGGCTTCTTAAAACATATTTTTTTAAATATAAATCCCGGGATTCCAGAAAATTCGGGCATGCGAAACTAGCCTGTAAAATCGTGAAGAAACGTCGTCGTGTTTAGCATGTGGTAGTTATTAAAAAAAAACAGGGGGATTACATAATTATTAATGTGTATTTACTTAAAGTTAATTTTAAGCTCCCCATCAATTTATGACTATGTTGAGTGTAAGAGGAATAGTAGGTAGTAGGTGCTAATTAAAAAAAAATGAATACAGTTATACTTTATTGCACTGTTGAATCCGAATTCGCGGGGTTTTTTTCGATACAAAAGTGAATTCCATAATAACCAACACCTACACTTTAGGTAAATATGCATCCGATTATCCGATCACTGATTACAAGGATACAGTCTATTTAACAAACTTGATAAATTAAATGATGGTAAAACCATGAATTCTTAAATTATTTTAAGTATTTACAAAAAATGGTAAACTTTCTAATAGTTGCTCAAAATGGGTCATTTTCTTGGATACACAAATGTATTCTTCTAACGAATTCATTTAATAACGAATATTATAAATCGTTTTCTGAACTTCAACTCTCTCAACTCGTTTACATTCGCCTAAGATTTAATGTAAATTAGATTTTTCACATATCCCCACAAAAACAAATCTAAAGGGGTCAGATCTGGTGAGCTCGTAGGATATCTCATTGTGCCGTTTGTACCTATCTTCAATCGTCTTATCTAAATAGTAATTCGTAATTTTAATGGATAAATGACGTCAATGATAATTATTAATTACTAACATAAGTAAAGAGATGGATCTTTGTGTTAGTGCTTTAACTTGACTCATTGAATTAATAAGTCCAGTTTTCATGGTTTTTCCTTCATTTAATTTATCAAGTCTGTTAGAGAGATTTTATCCTTATAATTGATCCTAGCAATCGATGCAATAAACGTACCTACAGGTTGTTGTTTACTGATTTAAGTCTGTTCGATTCCCAGGTGTGGCAGACGAATTTTTGATAATCTCTGAATGCAGTTTTCTTTTTATATATACTAATATTATAAAGAGGTAAATTTTGTAAGTTTGTATGTAGGGGGTAATCTCCGGAACTAATGATCCAATTTGAAAAAAAAATCACTGATAGACAGCTACATTATTCCTGAGTATAAATTATATTTATATCCTACATATTAGCCGAGCTATCGCAATTTTTGTCTAGCAAGTCGGAAAGAAATACCTGCGAAAACAGAATTATTTGCATGTACTGCCTAAACAGTTGTTTAAAATTGAAAGCAATGTATGGCAACCCGGTTCGCCTTAATTATTTCTACAAAAACATCCGCGACACCATGTTCCTATCTTTTTTAACTTTTATATTTCGTTTTATGTTTTTAAAAAGTAATTTTTCGGCTAACTTCTGTTTGGATGATTATTTAAGCAACAAAATATCAATTCTTATCAAATTAAATTATTTTATGATCACAAGGACATCACAGAGATAAGATTTGCCCTCCACAGTATTAGCCGCAGACGAAGTCGCGGGCAGAAGCTAGTTCAAAAATAAAGGAATGATTTCTTTGAGTTTGAAATTTGCTATCTACAGTATTAAGAGTACTTTCCCTTCAGGTGGCATTACAAAATTCCACCCTGTATATATGTATTAGTTATATAAATATAAGTATAATAGTTAAGTCTGGGTATGGGATAATTTTCCCTTTGTGTTTTGTCACATTTAATTCCTTCCCTTCTGTTTATTAAAAATACGCAGTTTGATTTAAGCACTTAAGCACTATTTAAGCCTCGTGTTTAGTAGCGGACAAGTGTAGGGTTGCCAACCATACTTTATAATAACGTATCCTACTTTATTATTTGAAATTATACTTTATACTTTTGCATACAAATAGAGTATCTGCAAATACTTTATTTCCAACCTTTACTGTGTTACGTAAAACAAAACACTCATTACGGGGTACTTAACTATTTAACGGTACACAGAGGTTAAAAGAGATGATGGAAACGATTTATAACTATTGAACGATATCATAGATGTCTGGTGTGAATTTGACAGCTGACACATGTCACAGACGTCACTATCGCTTTGAAACAATTAAAAATTTTGAATGTACTAAAAGCACACAAAAATAAAGAACATTGCCTACTTTTGTATGGAAGTTGGACCAAGTGCTGCCTAGAATGCTCACATAGTGCATTTTGTTCCTCAGATCATCACTAATCTGTATTCCAAAGCGCATAAAAATCTATCCCAGGAGTCCAAAGAAATACAGTATTTTGTTTTGGATATTTCTATTGGAAAAAAATAACTTAACAGCCAAAAATGTACTAATCAACTACTAAACAGTTATTGTGCATTCAAGTATAATTGTAATACTTGTATTTTTGATGTTGTAGTACCTACATAATTATTTTAGATATCAATCAGTTGTTTACAATAATTACAGTTAACAAAAGTAATACAATAGAGGAGCTCGTGGCTAAGTAATAACAGCCGTACGGATCGATCCAGCAGGTTAAGCTACGCTTGCCAGGGTTGGTCCGTAGATGGGTCCCATCTCTACATATCGAGACTCCTCCATGCCTTCGGAAAGCACGTTAAGCCGTTGGTCCAGACTGTCATTCGTGGAGCTTTGACAGTCGTTACAAATATTTTACTATTTTCCTATTTACCTAATCATTTTAATCGTTTTGTTTTTTAAAGAAAGTTGGCAACTCTAGACAAGTCGCACCTTTAGAATTAAAACGACGTAATTTAAAAAAGTAACTTTGAGGGCAATAGCAAAACAAGTCTTGAAATTCTTAACACCGTATTATTTCGTGATTATTTACGTCTGTGACTATGTTTGTGCTGTAAATTATAAAAAGTCGTTTCGTCATTTTATGACGATAACTCAATTTTTGATTTTTTGAATTGTGTCGTTTTCATTCTAAAGGTGCGAAATATACGGTGTGACACCGTGACACGGTATTTGCGGACTTTAGAAATAAAATCAGATCAAATAATGTGAAGTCAAGTTATTTAGGATTCTATTTAATAAGACTTACGTAAAAAGAGTAACAGTTGCAATGCAAAACAGTTATTGTAAGTGCCCGCGCGATGGTAGAACATTGACTTAGATATAAGGTATAACAAGAAGTTTTGGTATATTATCAAAGAATCTTTTAAAATAAAAACAAATTATTTCGATCAAGTTATTTAATTCAGGATTTTGAACGGCTTAGACACAAAATCTTTCATAACCAGCTGATTTTCATATGTATTCAGAATGATGTACCAATAAATGTGTCTGGACTTTCTAAGACTCTCACAGTGGACTGATAGAAAACCTGTAAAAGTGTTTGTACTGACCCACTGACAAAAATAAAATCATTTAATACTTCTCGTGCCTCACGCTTGCATCGTGTCGCCCCGCCCCTTCGCACGCCTCCAACCTCTTTTTAGGAGCGCATTCATTCAGTTGGCTTTTGGTATACAATGCCACACCTCTCTACGCGACCGTTACTTGCAAATACCAACGGCGGTTTGATTGTAACGCGATGATATGGGTTTTTTATTTGTTTCGATGTCGTAAGTAAATGACGAATATTTATGGTGCAATCTTCTGCTTGTTAGTGGCAATATCATGATCATATGCCGAAAGATGTCCACTGCTGGACATTCCAACCGGTCCTGCGCTTCTCGCATCCAAAGGATTACTGCAACAAGTTCGTACACCTTGTCTTCGTCTTCTTTTCGTGTGATTAGTTACAGAATGGTGTCAGAGTTTTAACGCTGCCCATGGGCCTCTGACTTAGCATCACATACTGTTGAGAAACATCTCTCAGGCATGCCGAAACCGGCGATGATTTCCTTCACCGATTTTTAAGCAAAATAATGATAATTATAAAATACGCACATGTATCTAAAAATTCAGAGGTGGTCCATCTTTTCTCCACGGGTGACCTTATTGTCCGGAGTCGCTAAATCAGAGCATTGTGTCCTACACACTGCTACTTAAGTTAGGCAGTTCTTCAGTCTATACCGGTTACCATGGTTCTCTTCATTCCTGAGTCGATCACGCCCTTACGTGAACAGAACCTGCATGTCGCTTTGGTGGACTTTCAGCCCATTGTGAGCGACTGACTAGCTTCTGCCCGCGAATTCGTTTGCTTGGAATAGCGGATGCCTACGTCACAATAACTAACTTTATGCCAAATTTCGGCCCAATCAATTCAGTGGTATGAACAATAGTCTGATACACCAGTCTGCCAGTCACAGAATTCACCCTGACATCTGTCGGTATATCACAGGCTGGAAGCGAGCGGGGTACGGAAGGGGAGTACTAGGTAATGATCGACATATAGAATAAATGTACAGAGGCCAGCACATCAAGTTACCACAATCTGTCAACTTTCTTTGATAGTATTTCAACTTTATTGCAAAGACATAAGGTTCATTTTTAATTGAGAAAATTTGACAGTTAGGGATAGCTTGATGTGCTGGCGTCTGTACCAACCAAAATTCAGCTGGTTATGACACATTTTGTATCTACCTATCCTACATGTGAACTGCTAAACAATAATACTGCGAAAATATTGCGCATCACTATGAGTACAGAGGCTGACCACCACCTCTTAAAGCTGTATTCGTTTAATATTATTTCTCAGAAGGAAAAAGACGACTAGGTGTGAGGTCAGCTTCCCCTTGGATCTTGCCCGTAAGTGTATCTACTCGCCCCCTTGGATATTAGGTACCCCAAATCGCCCCCGATTGTAAGTACCTAAGTTAGAACTACTGTCAGCAGCATAAGTTTATATTTTTTTCTCTTAAAACTTCAATAGTCTCTTGGGATTTAATGGTAAAGACTAAAAATAAAACTGCACATGGAGTTAAAAAGTATGATTTGGAATCTAATTATGTCTATGTAATTTTTTAATTTAAATGTAAAATGTAATGTTATCTTTTTAAATTTTCTTACACCAGGTAATTTAATAAAAAACAGAGATCAAAGTAACGGAATCAACACTTGCCTACATGACTAAAAACAGCAAAAGAAATCGGAAGTTAATTACGAAACGGCGCGTTAAACGCGTTAACCTTCAATAGTATAGCGCCCCTATATGCTAAAAAAATATTTCCATTAAAAAATCGAGAAAAAACCAGCCGCACACCTTTATTTATGTTCGCATAACTCTTCAAAATGTAGAGAGCAGCTAATTTTCCTTTCTCGATTTTTTTTGTTTCGTTAATTGACACATTGTGTACCTACACGTCATTGTCAACATCACCCTCTCAAAACTTTTCTTATTGCCTTTGTTGCCAGACTTTGTTGAGCTTCAGCTACATTTCAAAACATTCGCAAGAAGGGTGGTTGCGCCACTGAACGGTTTAAAAAAACACAATAACTCCTGTTAATTAAAAAAGTTTTGTGATTTCTACAGTCTTTATAAGGCTTTAGTTTAGAAACATTCATAAGGTCGGAGCGAACTTGACATTAACCAAACCCTCTCAAAACTTTTCTTAGTGCCTCAGACTTTGTTGAGCTTCGGCTACATTTCAAAACATTCGCAAGAAGGGTGGTTGCGCCACTCAACGGTTTAAAAAAACACAATAACTCCTGTTAATTAAAAAAGTTTAAGACTTTATAAGGCTTAAACGCGGCGGGTTTTATTTTTAGAAACATTCATAAGGTCAAAGCGAACTTGACATTAACCGAACGCTATTGTAAACCGGAATACTCATTATTTTCGCTCGTTGTCTAAGCGGGATTGTCCGAAAGGGTTACCGCTACCCCGGAACATAAAGGGCTACGGAAGGAACATGGATGGGTTTTAGTCAGTAAGAGTCTGACACTCCCTTCCGCTCCACCCAGAGCGGGAGCAGTCATTGGATGATTTCCCAGCCTTAAAAAAAAAAAAAGGTAGCTCGTTGTTGTTGTGTACGACATTAAACTGAGAAGATTACGGATTTCTTCAGACTTTAAGGAAAAGAAAGAAAGATAATACGTGTATTATTATTATTATTAATTTATAAAAACTCTTAAATATGTATTTTTGTTTTTTTATATTTGTTGTTATAGCGGCAACAGAAATACATCATCTGTGAAAATTTCAACTGAAAACTATCACGGTTCGTGAGATACAGCCTGGTAAAAGACGGACGGACGGGGGGATAGCGGAGTCTTAGTAATAGGGTCCCGTTTTACCCTTTGGGTGCAGAACCCTAAGAAATAATAAAGAGTCGTTAGTTATTTTATAAACACGAGGGTTAGATCCTACAACAATCCTTCCTCCTACGACTAATTTAGGTGAAGCTCCAAAAAGTCTGAATCAGAAAACTTTTAGGAGGGTGATGTTGATAATGGCGTGCTGTAACCATGTATCCAATCAACCCATTTAAAAGTTTTCCTGTGCCTTTAGACTTTCTAATGCTTCAGCCACGGTAATAATATCTATACAGTATTGTAACTCGGCCGTATCTTTGAAATAAATGCCTACAGCCGCGCGGTACGTAAACATGCGATAGGGCTGCCCGGCTCCAGCATTTTAATTACATTTGCTTACTTCGTGTTTCCATTTAGTTTTGTGATTGGAAATTTACTTTTTTTATATAAACAAATACAATACTTTGTGAATTGAATAGGAAGTGTTCAATAAAATGCGTGTTGTTTTTTGATTGGTAGATTCGTTATAGCTGCAGCAGATATACTTAATCTGAGAAAATTTCTACTATCTAGTGACAGACAGACGGTCAAATTTATTTTTTCTAGTATTATTCATACAGACAGTACAATAAACAACTATTATTAATAATAAAATACCACGTCTTTACTTTCAAATAAAACAAACTAACAAAACACACATGAGGTTATAACACAAGCGTACCTGCCGTATCATGATTCATGAACCGTCTATAACTACCTATTTCACTCGTGTGTTTTCTAAGTAATCAAGTTATCTCTGGAGGCGTTATTGACGAAATAGCAACCAAAAACAGCACAATATATCCTACTCGTCATATTAAATAATGTACTTGAACGTATTATTGGTGAAAAAATCGTGCGGTTATTGTTAAAAAACAACACACCGTCCGTTCTTCACTGCGTCAGTCGCGGCTGTCTGCATGCCGAGCGCATGCCGCGATCGAGGCGCGTAGGTATAGCTCGCGTTTCGTCCGTTTGTATGAAGTTGGAAAACTGTATAGATTATATTACCGTGCTTCAGCTATGTTTAAAAGCATTCGTAACGACAAATCAAATTCGGAACAGGGGTTGTTGATATTACAGTCGCCAGCGTATCAAGTAAAATTTCTCTAAACTATTTTAAACCATAAAACGTTGAGTGTTAAGTTCAAAATTGATTGAGATTTTACAGTTTGGGGTCGCTTGATGTGCTGGCGACAGTACGCAGCTCCACATTTCATACTGTACAAGGGTTTCGTTTATTTTAATACTTAGGATTTTAACGTGACAATTATTTGAAACTGAGCGGTCATGAGACGATGAGCGAACAGAGTATTTTTCGTTTATCGTCATGAATTTTCAGTAGCAGTCCGGTGTCCAGTTGATGGTTATATGCAACAACAATGAACTTGTCTAGGTATAATACGCGATATCTGCGCGTCACTGATCAATAATGCGCTCAATAGCACACACATATTATCACAATCACTTTTTCATTCTGTGGATCACCAAAAAACTACTAAATATACTATACAACGTGGCGCTACAATGGTGACATTAATTAAACACACGGGTAGGTCTACTGCCCATTAATCATATAAATGTTAATAGGTTAAAATAAATCGCAAATGGAAATATTTTTAAACGAACTATGTAATAAAAGAGTAATTAAAATTAAGATCACCCTTGCAAAAATTCATTCATTAAATCACAATACCTATCTGGCTTACGTTAAGTCGGAGCGGCATCGCAATAGATATAAACGTACCTATTAGATTAGAAAACGAAAACAATGCAAAGCGTCAAACTCGAACTCAAATTCAAAGCATTTGTTTCAAATAAACCAATTATAGGCACTTATGAATTGTAAAAGGTCGGTCAGGCAGAAAAATGAAGCTAGATGCCCATTCCAAAGCCGTAGGTAACTATGAAAAAGAACGGGCAAGAAACTCCACAGACTATAAATATCCGGAGATATGCCTGCATTGCGGAATAGTAACGAGTCCTAGTGCCACCACGCTTATCTCCCACCCAAATAATTACAACATTTACAAATAGTGTACTTAGGACACACTTAAAATTTGAACAGGCACACTAAGAAGAAAAGAGCTACACTAAATCAATTTCTAATAGCACACAACATAGAATGAGCGGACCATTCACTTGTAAACATTTGCTTTATGCGAACATTCATTGCAGACGCAGTCGACAGCACTGGCCGATAATTTTTATCGATATTTAATTTTAGAACATTCTTGTAATAGAATAACTTTGTTTAATTTTCTTTCCATGTTTTCTTTTTAATATACTTTATCTATCCGAAAGTATAGTTTATTTTTACTAAAATAAAAACCTAGACTTTTTAAATAATAATTGAATATTTTTGCATACCGAAAAACTACCAATAAGTTGCTATTTTTTGACTAAAAATAAATGATTGGATGAATATAATATTTATCTTAATTCTTACTTATCATATTGTACTATTAATCAAAATCCGTTTATTTGTCAAAATCTTTAGGCATAATATTAATTTAAGTTTTTACATTTCACAAGTAACTGTATTGAAATAACAATGTCTTAATTTGGTTCAAAAAACATTAAATTAATAACTAATTTAACTCTTTTACTATCTTCTTCTTTTCGTGTGGTTAGTAACTAACCTGGTGTCAGAGTTTTAATGCTGCCCATGGGCCTCTGACTTAGCATCGCATGCTGTTGAGAAATATCTCTCGGGCATGCCGGTACTACACAATCACTCTTTTACTATACAATCATGTAATACGAGAATATCCATTGAGTTCTGTAAAAAATATTAAGTGCAAATAATACGCATCTCGATAAAATCAGCCGCACGCTTCGATTGCACCTCTCTAAATGCAAAACGCTCGTTGCGTTCGGTATTTGAGCTAGATCCTATCGTTCCGGACATAAGTTATAGAACGGGGTCGATAATTTTTGAAAACAAAAAAAAATATAGTAGGATGAAACCAATTGGGAAAGGCAGAGAATATAACAAAAATTAAAGGAAAAATAATTTACGGGCGATCTGAGGTCGGGAAGTGGACGGGGGTGCGTTTTTAAGGGTAAAAAACGGTTTATCTCGGTTTATCTGGCAAAACTAAAAGTCCTATGGAAAAAAGTTGTAAAGCAAAGATGTAGGTAATAAAATGATCTACAAATTTTGTATTTACACTTTTTCACATAACCTCAAAATTTATGTGAAAAGTTCAAATAACCAAGTTTTTGGTTTTTATTTTTATCTTTTACTAAAAAGTTGGTAGGCTTTATGTTCATTGAAATAGGTATCTACTTTTTGATGGTGTAAAAAAATATACATTATAAACGATTACAATATAACATACACATAACAATATTTTGGGAAAGTTTTAGAATCTTCTTTAAATTATATGGGTAGTTGCCTATTTATTGTTTTTAAGGATTACTTATATATCTGAGTAACCTACGGAAAATTTTAGCCCATCAAAAGATGTTTAATACAGGAGTGGGGAAGGGGCTAGGAGGGTATGGACCTTACTACCCGTTAATTCGTAGCAGTACCTTTGCATTTTCTGAGAACATTCACTATAGTAATGTATATTTTTTCTGATGTACACCATCAGAAAGTAGAGATTTCAACGAACAGAAAGCATACAGACTTTTTTTAAAAAGCTGATATTTTGAGTAGTATTATACCTAGGCAAGTTCATTGTTGTTGCTTATGCCAAAGGGCTACCACATCGTCCTTACAATATGAGTCAACTTTTTTTAACACGCTTTTATTAGCTCGGGTTGTATCTATGTATGTATGTAACGGAATCTTTGAGCTTAATTTTCACCGGTTTCTAAAAGTCTGATCAACTTGAAACTTTGCACACGTCTCAAGGACCGATGACAATGCAATAATTTTTACACGCTTTATATTAGCTTCACTTGTATGTATGTTTGTAACCGCGATTTTCACCCACTTTAAACGGCCAGATTTCATTCAAACTTTGTAGATTTATCGAGAACCGATGACAATACATTAATTTGAACTAAAAAGTAGGAAATAAAAAATAGTTTAAAAAAAATATTAAAAACACGCTTTTTATAGAAAACCGACCTAAAAAATAGAAAATAAATTTTACTTTTTAAAAAGCGTGGGGTGCTTTTTAAGATAATATTCACCACCACCATGCACCCCACGCTTTTTAAAAAGTAAAATTTATTTTCAATTTTTTAGGTCGGTTTTCTATAAAAAGCGTGTTTTTTAGTTTTTTTTAACAATTTTTTTTAAAGTTATTGTTTGAATTTTGATTTTATTGTTATTTTTTATTTATTATATAAGTATACATTACCTACAGTAGTTTTTTTTTGTATCAAACCGTTATATTTAAGAAAATCTGTGATTATTTTGTCCGTTTTTTTAGTCATGTAGGCAAGTGTTGATTCCGTTACTTTGATCTGGGTTTTTTATCAAATTACCTGGTGTAAGAAAAATTGAAAAAGATTATATTAGGTACATTTTACATTTACATTAAAAGATTACATATACATGATTCGATTCCAAATCATAATTTTTTAACTCCATGTGCAATTTTATTTTAATATTAACCATTAAATCCCAAGACACTATATTATTTCAATGTTAAGATCTATTTTAAAGTTTCATTACGATTCACCCCAGCGTTCCTTTTCACCCCGTTTGACTGTATGGGTTTCTCTAAGATGCTTTTTTAAACATTTTAAATAAATCCGTAATCCATAAATAATAACGTTTAATGGCAATATAATGTCTTCAAGAAACGAAAATGAGAAAACGTGTATGTTGCTCATTAATGTCACCATTGTAGCGCCACGTTGTATATTCATCGATCATAGCGAAAATGCGGGACGATTTTTAATTCATACAAAACGTCAAACGACTGACATCCTTTTTTACTGGTCGAAATTTGTTTTTGAGAATAAACTATGTGATGTGACATGATAACTATCGATAATAATATGAACAAAGAGTATTTAATACACATTAAATTAATATTATGGCCGTAGGTGTATAACGGATAAAGCGGGATTGTCCGAAAGGGTTACCGCTACCCCGGAACATAAAGGGCTACGGAAGGAACATGGATGGGTTTTAGTCAGTAAGAGTCTGACACTCCCTTCCGCTCCACCCAGAGCGGGAGAAGTCATTGGATGATTTCCCAGCCTTAAAAAAAAAAAAAGGTGTATAACGGATAACTTAGCTTCTGAAAAATAGGATAAAATTTGCAATTTCCTTTTCATAGCTGGTTTTGACACACAAATTGATATGTCAATAAAGCTCCTAATTAATAGTCAACTTTTCATAATCAAATAAAAAGAAATGATCAAATTTCTAATAATTTAATCTACTCCATGTGCAGAAGTAAGATAATATAATTGTAACATCGATTACCCCGTAACTTGAAATTCATTGCTTAACCAAATAAAAAAAATAAAAAAAATCGGGCAGTGTTTTTACATTGTTGTTTACATCTTTGCCAAATTTAGAAAGACCAGACATTATATATGTCGTAGGATAATTTGATACTTCGAATCTTCGCGGAAATCCTAGGGGTTTTGCGAAAACGCGGATAATTAGACATAGGCGAAAAATTATCAAATCTTACTGGACAAAGTCAGGATTTTTGCGAAAATACTCGTTATTATAGCAATATTGCGAAACGAAACGCTGGCTGTTATGAAATAAGAACGCTGATTGGTCGGTCAGCGCGTTCAATAAGAGATCGTCTCTGATTGGTTGACGTCTTAATCATCGGCAAACTAGGAACCAATTAGAAGTCAGCCAGCAAAATTGTAGCCAATCAGTGTTGAGCACATCAAATCTTACTATAGTAACGAGTATTTTCGCAAAAATCCTGACTTTGTCCAGTAAGATTTGATAATTTTTCGTCTATGTCTAATTATCCGCGTTTTCGCAAAACCCCTAGGATTTCCGCGAAGATTCGAAGTATCAAATTATCCTACGACATATACAAAAAATGAGTTTTTATAGACAGTACAAGTAATAAAAGTCAAATACAATTTAGGTATTTTTTCCACTTAAACATTTATTTAGGAAATAGTAAAACTTCTAAACTATTACATAAAGCTGTGTCTACGCTAGAAGAGCCGAGCACGAGCGGAGCACGAACGTTCCGCCTGTTGTCGGTTTTTTGACGAACACAAAGGGATTTGCTTCGTCCATATTCTGATACAGGACCATATTCTGAGGACAATGATCGTTGTAGGTTCGTTGTACGTCCACACTTGACGCCACGGACGACGAAGCCGAGCACGTTGTGCTTCGCTCGTGCTCGGTTCGTCTAGCGTAGACCCGCCTTAAGAATATTGCAGCGATCTTACAACTAAGATTTGTTATTAACAAAATTTGTTAATAACAAATCTTAGTATATTTAATATAAAAATGGAAATAAAAATGACAAAATCTCACGGCAGATTAGCAACTACAAAGTAGTCACAAGTTATAATAAAAACTTACACTCACAATACACAGGAATATTTCACCTACTTAGTTACTGAGATTACAGTTTAAAGTAATTAAACATGTCGTAATTCATAATGTTTGTCTGTCCGACTGTACCTTTTTTTGGTTAAATATCAAAGGAAATGCCGCAATGGGCGAATCACTACATCAAAATAATAAAAAACGGGCTGAGTGGAATATTTTATTCCAAAGGGGCAAGATCCAAGAGGCGAGTGGAGCCTAGAGACGTTCCGTATAGCTTTGTCTCATTCTCACTCTGAAGAAAGAGGTGGTGGTTTAAGTGCTGAACTTTTGTGTTATATTTTTAAGAAGCTATTGCATATTTTTTTTGTATATTTAGCCTACCGAATACTTTCATAAAATATTTTACCAATTTTTCATCGTGGTGGTCAGAAAGTGGAGAATGAATAGTATTCTCAAAAGTACCCGCTCATAATAAATAAGTGTATTTATGTAGTGCACAAATTGCAACCGCGAGGCATCGGCCGAGTGCTCTCTCTGCCGTCGCACCCCTTACTGCTCGACGTACTGCCAGAAGAAAGACTGGGCGGCTCATCAGATCGAGTGCTTGCGCTCAGTTTCCACCATCCACGCTGAACCTCAACAACATCAATCCATCATGCTGATCGTCGAGAGCCAACACCAATAGCTGGGTCAGTATCATACTTAAGTATTTATCCCACTCTTTATATCTTTTCTTGCGACAGTATGCCAAGCTATTGTCTTGTATGTGTGCAGCGCGCGTGTTGGGTATAAAATATAAACTAAAAATAAAAGAATAACTCCCCCTGACCCTTACTCGAGCCAGCCCGCGTTGCCGCTGAGCCAGTAGTTTTAAAAACCCCCGATCCAGCTGTCCCTTGCTGTCCCCCCCCAGTGACGCCCTAAGCCGAGGTCCGAACCCCGCAGGGGGTGCCCTTAGCGTGTAGTCGCTTAGTTTTGTAAGTTAGGTTTAGTTTTTATTAAGCCCTGACTGGAGGCTACAATTCTTTTGTGGCAGCCATAGGCAAGCCCGGTTAAGCAGTAGACAACCCTTTGGTGGAACAGCGAGATGCCATTATTAAAAAAAAAAAAAAAAAGAATAACGCGTCGACCACCGCTTGTATGGGAGGTTTAACGTATAGGTTAATTAGTCAACAAGTTCAAAAACGTTAATTCTTGATAAAGATCGTAAAAATGTTTTATACCCAACTTACCAATATAATAAAAAAATGTTTTACTTAAGCGTTATTGTTTGGAAAAGCAAGCCCTTATTATCAATTATTCTTTTATTTTTTCAGGAATACAACATCTGTGACCTTCTACCATCATGCCTCGGCCGTCGTCTACACGCAGAAGACTCTGTCAATACCTCTTGTTGCAATATTTTGTTTTGTATAATTTATTTCGATGTTTGTAAATATAATTTGTAATTTAAATCGGTGTTAGGCTAATTCGGTGTTAGGGTAATTCTTCTATGTGTATTACTTTGAGTATAGCTCCTAAGTCACAATAGCCAAGCTCCAGGTAACGACAGGATGAGGAGTTCCTTGTTCGTGACTTACGATCTATTCAGTGTTCGTGTTAGCTGTAGTTATCAATTCCTGGGTTGTCTACCTTGAATTGGCAACTATAGCCTCTGTCTCTCTCTTTTGGATGTAACATATAGCTATGTTCGACGTATCGCATAAAACTGATAATAATTTGTCCGGAAATCAGCGAGAATAGAGCATAGAATATAATAAATTAACACAGTCTCACAAACGACCAACTCTTGCTGATCCGATCGTATTGTGATCGGTGGTATGTCATAGATAAGGACTGAGCACACATGCGCACGACGGTCGTTATTCTGCCGCTTTAAGTTGCGGCGGCGTGGTGAGCGGTGGATTTTAAACGCGAAACTTCACAGTACTCTTACGTCTAGGAAGCGACCACGATGCAAACATCTTCTATCTGGTGGTGATGGTTCATAAGACGCGTGGGCAATAATCCCCCCAAGACCATCACCGAAGGCACTTTTCAGAGCCTGCTCCTAGACTAGACCTCATCACACGCGTAAGTCCAGATGACGATTCCCCACGTCGCCGAAGCGGATTTGTGCGCAGCTACATCTTAACAAGTGACATCCATGCGGCGTCAGTTTGTAACTGACGTTTCCTCTTCGCAGCGCTGTAGTCGCGTGAAATTGGCAGAAGCTTGGAAGAAAATCGGACACCAACAGAAATTGGAAATCGTACTCGGGCCATAATCAGTCCTTATTGGCGTTTCTATTAGCTATATGTATTTTTTCTTCTAGGTATAATAATTAGCAATAAGAAAGTAGTGGTTCCTCAACGGTCTTTGGAATATAACTCGCAGGTATTGCTTAGATCATTGTGTAATCGATCGATGTCTATGATATCTTTAGCATAATCGTTGCAACTGTTTTATTTGGCGTTCAGCATCTTTGACTAGGAGCTAGCAAAAGGAGTCCTACCAACACTGACTCTTAGTGAATGTCATCTTAAGATTTTGATTATCATCTTCGAGGCAAGCTGTAAATCTTACATGCGAAGCGAGATAGTTTCTTATCGCTGTCATTATGACTGCAGGAATGTGCCAGCGATAAGAAACTCCACCTACTGGTCGCCATAGACAATGAAGCAAGTATTTCATGTCACTTCCGCCTCAGGATCTCCGTCAATGATATTGAACGCTCGTTAAGTTGATAAAAACTGATTGCCAATGTTGTTGAATAAAAGTTTTATATCCAAACATTATATCTTCATGTTCCGAATCGCACCAGGCTCAGCGCAGCCGGAATTTTTAGTCTCAAACTAATATCAGTAGTGTTATTCTGTAAAAATCTTACAGCGATAACAAGTGAAGTGAACTTGAAGTGGCAGATTCCACCAGCCACTTCGAGTGGCTCACTTTACACAAGTTAGTGATAACTCGTGTAAAGTGAGCCACTGAGATGTGAGCCGTGAGATTATTATAGAATACACCGGCAGTTGTTGTAATAAAATCGAAAATAAATAAGGCCCCTCTGGTCAGACACTAGAATCTACCCTTGTGTCTGACTTTTGAGGCATTATTTATTTTCTATTTTATAATGTACTCAACAGTTGTAATAAAATCGAAAATAAATAAGGCGCCTCTGGTCAGACACTAGAGTCCCCCCTTGTGTGTCTGACTTTATTTATAGAGGCATTATTTATTTTCAATTTCATTA
Source organism: Hyppa rectilinea (assembly GCA_951799385.1). Lineage (NCBI taxonomy): Eukaryota > Metazoa > Arthropoda > Insecta > Lepidoptera > Noctuidae > Hyppa > Hyppa rectilinea. The sequence goes on along the minus strand of OX637300.1, from coordinate 27,877,046 downwards.
TGTAGGTACCTACTGCAACAGTTGTAATAAAATCGAAAATAAATAAGGCGCCTCTGGTCAGACACTAGAGTCCCACCTTGTGTGTCTGACTTTATTTATAGAGGCATTATTTATTTTCAATTTCATTATGTAGGTACCTACTGCAACAGTTGTAATAAAATCGAAAATAAATAAGGCGCCTCTGGTCAGACACTAGAGTCCCCCCTTGCGTGTCTGGCTTTATTTATAGAGGCATTATTTATTTTTAATTTTATGATGGAGTGCAACTGTTGTAATAAAATCGAAAATAAATAAGGCGCCTCTGGTCAGACACTAGAGTCCCCCCTTGTGTGTCTGACTTTATTTATAGAGGCATTATTTATTTTCAATTTCATTATGTAGGTACCTACTGCAACAGTTGTAATAAAATCGAAAATAAATAAGGCGCCTCTGGTCAGACACTAGAGTCCCCCCTTGCGTGTCTGGCTTTATTTATAGAGGCATTATTTATTTTTAATTTTATGATGGAGTGCAACTGTTGTAATAAAATCGAAAATAAATAAGGCGCCTCTGGTCAGACACTAGAGTCCCCCCTTGCGTGTCTGGCTTTATTTATAGAGGCATTATTTATTTTTAATTTTATGATGGAGTGCAACTGTTGTAATAAAATCGAAAATAAATAAGGCGCCTCTGGTCAGACACTAGAGTCCCCCCTTGTGTGTCTGACTTTATTTATAGAGGCATTATTTATTTTCAATTTCATTATGTAGGTACCTACTGCAACAGTTGTAATAAAATCGAAAATAAATAAGGCGCCTCTGGTCAGACACTAGAGTCCCCCCTTGCGTGTCTGGATTTATTTATAGAGGCATTATTTATTTTTAATTTTATGATGGAGTGCAACTGTTGTAATAAAATCGAAAATAAATAAGGCGCCTCTGGTCAGACACTAGAGTCCCCCCTTGTGTGTCTGACTTTATTTATAGAGGCATTATTTATTTTCAATTTCATTACGTAAGTACTGCAACAGTTGTAATAAAATCGATAGTAAATAAGGCGCCTCTGGTCAGACACTAGTCCCCCCTTGCGTGTCTGGCTTTATTTATAGAAGCATTATTTATTTTTAATTTTATGATGGAGTGCAACTGTTGTAATAAAATCGAAAATAAATAAGGCGCCTCTGGTCAGACACTAGAGTCCCCCCTTATGTGTCTGACTTTATTTATAGAGGCATTATTTATTTTCAATTTTATAATGGAGTGCAACTGTTGTAATAAAAGCGAAAATAAATAAGGCGCCTCTGGTCAGACACTAGAATCCCCCCTTATGTGTCTGACTTTATTTATAGAGGCATTATTTATTTTCCATTTTATAATGGATTGCAACTGTTGTGATAAAATCGAAAATAAATAAGGCGCCTCTGGTCAGACACTAGAGTCCCCCCTTATGTGTCTGACTTTATTTATAGAGGCATTATTTATTTTCAATTTTATGATGGAGTGCAACTGTTGTAATAAAATCGAAAATAAATAAGGCGCCTCTGGTCAGACACTAGAGTCCCCCCTTGCGTGTCTGGCTTTATTTATAGAGGCATTATTTATTTTCAATTTCATTATGTAAGTACTGCAAAAGTTGTAATAAAATCGAAAATAAATGAGGCGGAGATTTATTTTCAACTTTATTATGTACTTACTGCAATCATGATTATGCGTTTGGCACTGAATTTGCGTTTCCGCGCTGCGGTGCGCCGTGAGACCTTGAACGTGCAGATATAATCCCCCCCAGTCAAACAATGTCCGTCTAAACTGTCGAATCACTAATATTAGTATTCCAACGTGAATGTAAGGAATGGTTATCTAAAACTTACGCTGGCTCCCATATTTTGGACAGCGATTATGTTTTGGACGGCGCAGTCTTCTGCTCGAACTCTGGCAGGTTGTAGTGCTTAGCGGCATATGGCCCAGGTGTAGACCGAGCCAGTCTTTATCGGTATGTCTATGCTATGAGCGTGCCTATAGGGTTGGTCTCGTCTAGATCTGCTCAGGTGCGACGCGGTTACCTGGTATTTATGGAGGGCCAGGTTGAAAGCGTATCGCGTCTGTTTATTCCCTTTGATCGAAGAATTCAGATCAAAGGGCGTAAACTATAACGAGCTTACCTTACAAGCAGATAGGACAGCACCATCATGCATTATGTGCTTATATGTATGTATGTGGCTGTTCTGTGTTGTTTATTTGGTAAGCCGTACTTCGAGTATAATGTATTGTTCTGTGCGGCGACTCGCAGAACACTCTTATAATCGGACATTTTGCGTCGTTCCCGATTCGTCAGGAAGGGCTCATAATGATATACAAGTAATAGAGTTGCATATTTGTCCCCGAGTATGTATGTCTATTGCACTGGAAGGCCATTGCCTGGATTGTGAACATCTTTTAAAATACTAGGACTCGTGCCTCCGGAGTTTTTGCACTTAGACGGCATGATTGGTGGCGGCCCTCTTTATATGAATACGAGTAGAGTATAAAGAGCGCCAGGATAGCGTGCCTATATGGTGCAGCAAGATTGTTGAGATTGAAGTATAACTGATGGGGGGAGGGGGACGGAGTTATTATACTAATATTAGTAACTCGGCACAAGCATTATCACTTTTGGTTCACGCTCGTTTGACGTTGACAGGACACTTCATTGACCCATAGCCTCGTGGAGTCTCCTATCATAGGGGAGGGCATTACATTTGGGTTGTTTCTTTAACCGTATGTTTTTTTTACCAGTTGCAATCTTATTTAGTTTTAAGTCTAGCGTTAAGATTCGGATGTAGTTTTTTCATGACTTTTACTAAGTTTTACCACTATAAGTTACATTTTCGTAGTCGCTCTACCTCATTCCACGACCGTGAGTCGAGAGCGGCCCAGGGACAGTGCCGCGGGGCACGTATTTCTGTAAAAAACAATATCTATCAAAACATTGCAGCTGCGTATTGATAGATATTAGTATCGAAATCCGAGGTTAGCCCCTGCTCTGTACTGGTTTAATTTCGTTTCTTCTTCGTCTATTTATTGCGTAACGCATATTTATATTAATCGACTAGTCTATAATCAATTTATGACTTTATATAATATAATTAAAACCAAATCAACAACCTAAATAGATATGGACGTCTACGCCTTAAGTATTTATAATTTTGTTTCATTCCTTAGTATAAAACCTATTTTAAAAAGGCAGTAATTGGTGTTTTTATTATTTAAGAGTGTTCGCATCTGTGAGCGTCGTTCGTGCACTGGTAACGCTCTCGCAAAGTCAACTTAGGCGATGGACTCTTCGGGGCCAATGTTAAGTATGCGCTCGTTGATATGGCACACCCAGTTTAAGGAAGACTAGTTATCTGTAGAGCTTTGAGTCCTCTGCAGATTAGCTCTAGTAGTTGTCAGAGGCATTGTCTGTGGTAGAGACTAGGCGCTATCGCCGCGCAGACCCTTTTCTTAAACGGAGGCAATTCCCGTATTTTTGAGACTGTTCTCGATCTAATATCAGTACAATGTTTCGAATTTTGTAGGGTTAGGTATAATTGGGACATGAATAAGCGCTGATATGAGATTGCGACTAGATTTTGTACTTTTTACTACGGGAATTAACCTTCAGATGTGCGATATGTATTACCGCCTACTACAAAGCACGCGCACGTAGCGCACGTATTCACAGATGTAAGACTGCATGAAGCTCACGGTGAGGCGCGGGGACTTGGTTTCAAGCAGTGTTGATGGATCTTTACGTTTCTTCAAGTCCCTTTCCTCTTGGCATTAGAACTGAAATGTTGAAGTTTCGGCCTCTGCTCACATCTGGTTTCTGAATTGAAAATTAGAAGTTCTCAACTTCAAATTCTCATTTTAGAAACCGGGTGTTAGGGTTCATAATTCTTCGTACTTGCGGCAGGTGATTTCTGACGATAACACAGTTCGGGCTCTGAGAATGTATAGAGTCTGAGAGCAGTTTGTGAATCATCTTAATGAACGGTACATCATCGGATACTGCTACAAATTCGTCGGGTGGCAAGCGCAGTTTTCACGGTCTCTGGCCATTCTCTTCATATCATGAATTTCATCATAACTGTTATTAAGCATCTAGTTTGTCATCAATTGTTTATCAACATTTTGTTCAATCGACATCATCATCATCATGTTCATTTCTTGCCATGTTATCAATTAATTGCCAACATTTTTCACCCCTTACTATAAATGATTTGTCTATAATTCTATATCTTCTTCTATCCACTATTTTCAAGCCAGTTCCACTGCGAGTAATTAGGGACAGCTTTATTTAGCTTCTTTTTGTTCGTCTAAGTCGCTACTATTTATCATATTCCCAGGTTCCCAAGCACGCGGCGGTCGGTGCTTCACATTTCAGTGTTGAAAATAACGATGTTTAATTAGTATACTCTCCAATGATGACCAATTAGTGCCTTTAATAAATTAAATTATAAATAATTTACCGTTCAATTATTTTTGTGTATTTTGATGCATTAGAAGGTTTGGTTCTATTTCGATGAAATGTTGTTTGAATGTTATTTAATTGTATTAGTTATATGGTTACCAATTATAAGTGAAAAGAGTTTTTTCTGTGTTACCAAATATTATTGTATCATTTAGGTTTAGTTTTGCGTGTACTATTTGTAAATGTATTTCTTTATGTAAATTGATAAAAAAAAATTGTTGTTGCTTTGTTGATTGTGGTACACGTGGTATAATTTACAAGTGATGTATTAGTTACAATGTTATTTTTTAATTTTAAGGACGTTTATAACACGGGAGACAGATAAGAGCAAAATCTTTTTCCTGAATGTCGTGTATTGAAGAGGTGCGGTTCGTAACAACAAAGAACGTAACACGATTATATAAAGACGATCTCTTATCTGTCCACTGAGCTGTTGTACCATATCTATATTCTGGTATAACATCCAACTGTATAAGTATGTACATTTTAGCATCGCTCTATTAAAAATGTCTTTTTCGAGTCCTTATCCTATTTCCAGTCTTTTGTCTAGCTATGTTCCACCTTTTTTTATCATGAGCCAAACAAAGCCTTGAGACCTTCGTCGCCTTTGCCTAAATACATGGCGCGCTTTGTGAAACACTTCGAATATCAGGTGTCTTCTAACCATCTAGGCTGCACTGTCATGAGGTGCCACTTTTGTTCATCTGTCTTCTTCATTACCATTCTTCTCTAATTTCCACTCTGTCTTCCTTCTTTTGCTCGCCTTTCCTCGTTTTTCCCTCTTCCCTTTTTATCCATCCTTCATCTTCCCTATTGCCATGTTGTCTTACTAAAACTTATTCTCCATACCTTTTCCTTCCATTCCTAACACTAAAACAACAGTTGTGTCTTCAAAACTGGAGACAATAACATCTCTAAACCGTGTGCTAGAAATGTATTACTTACTTTAAACACTTCTTAAATATTTTTGTTCTTTGCCTATATCTTTACTATGTGATGCTGTATACTTCTAGCGGTAAACACGCTTCGATTAAATATTGACATTTCTAAGTGCTGCGAAATAGAAGAATATTTTTTTCCTACGTATCGGTTGAAATTTTGTCATAATGACTGTGTTCATAACTCCTGCACAGTTACATGACTATTTGAATCGATGCTATTGAAGCAAGTCATTTTTTTATTTCGCTGAGTGTTGATAAAACATCTTTTGACTCGCGAAGAAACATCAAAACAATAGCGAGTAAGTGAATGTAATAACAAAGTAACATAGTAGGATGAGACATTTCGTTTGGAACAAGCATTTAAAGATGTCAAATTGTACCTATTGAAAAAAAATCTATTGGCTAAAATGTACATAGTTTTACGTTTGTACTACCATTTCTCTAGATGAAATTATCCAGCACGATTTCAATAATGCATAATAAAATTTTAAAAAATCTAAATGTATTGTTTTATTTAATGGCAAGTCTTATTATGCAACCAAGTCTCCCTCTGTGTTGATTTATACGGGATCTTGAAATGAGTTGGCCAGTGTCAAAAACCTCCCTATTTGTATAATGGGAGAGCCATTGGTTCCTAGCGACCCCTAAAGTTAAAAAGACCTAGGTACATTCTAACTGACGCATCTCGATTTATCACTTTGTATGCGAACCATTTCAGAGCCTCGGCCCTCCGTTCTACGCCAAAACATTCTCTTAATAAGCGAAAATGCAAAATATCTACAACCGTTGTATTACCCTAAGTATAGCCATAGGTATCATACACATCAAGCTGCCGAAGAAAAATACGCATATCAACTTTTTTACATAAGACTTTCTTGCGACGAGGTTTGTAAAAATGTTTATTTTAGAATTAATTATATTTATTTGATAAAATACTTTTTATTGAATAACTAACTAGTCCACGTCAAGCCGAGAAAGGCGATACGAAAATATAATTAGCTTTTATTTTAATGAAAACAAAACAAAATCAAAAAGTTTATATTCTTAAAATCGGTCCGTATTATGTTTCCGATAGCAAAAAGTATATCAATCTACCTTGATAAGAATAAAATAAAGTATCGATTTAACAGAATATGTAATTTCTGTAAATAATGCGGTGTTCCATATACTTTTTTGATGTGTGGATATTTTAACTGTACACTAGTCTATAAATGCCCGTCGCTATTTGGAATTGCGCAGTTAAAGGTTGAAAATTTCACATTTCCGTCTATCCGACAGAAGGTCTGAAATGGCATCTTTTAGGACATATAAAAAGTGCTTTAACTTTTGATAAGAAGTTCTTGAACGGGGCTTGCGTTAGGAGTGAACTAATTGTCACGTAAAGCCCGTCACAGACGTAGCTATAATATATATTAGTATGAATCATAGCAAGGCATATTACATCTCAGTATATTATGGCATATTGATACATATTTTAGTATATTAATATATATTTTGAGGATACGGGGTGTTCCTTTTGTTTGATTGCCGATCTTGAACTTATATCTAGGTAGGTACTGTGAAAATTTATTCGATGATTAATCATGATACAAATTAAATTCGCCACGAGTTCTCTTTTTTTATATGCGACTCTTCCCAGATGGTTCCGTTTTTTATTCCTGACAAGGCAACATGCATTATCACATTCAACATCGGAATCATCCTCTGAGGAACTTTCAATTAGTTCTAAAAGTAGTGCTCTTCTTGAATTCATTTGGGTACCTAGATTAATTGTAGTGTTATTTCAAAATTTGTACATCCTGTACACAAAATGAGCTTTAAAACCATGTGCTTGCAAGGACGACTGCCGACCGAGTAAGGGCAAAATATACCGGGTGGAATTTTGTAACGCCACCTGGAGGGAAAGTACTCTTAAGACTGTAGATAGAAAATTTTACTTACAGAAAACATTCCTTTATTTTTTAATAGAAAGAGAACTGCATTCAAAGATTTCCAAAAATTCGCTGGCCGCACCCGGGAATCGAACCGACTAAAATCCTGAAAAAGTACATCCCGTACTTGAATTGCATCGATCGTTAGGATCAATCATCAGGATGAAATCTCTCGAACAAACTTGATAAATTAAATGATAGGAAAATCATGAAATCTCAAATTATTTCAATTATTTACAACAAATGGTAACTAAACTAATGTAGTTATTCATTTTACGAATTCATTTCTAGTAACCTTTAATAACGTATTGTAGTGAATATTATAAATCGTATTCTGAACTTCAAGTCTCAACTCGTTATTTTCGCATAAGATTTAATGAAGACTTGATTTTTCACATATCCCAGAAAAAAAAAAAATGTAAAAGCCATCTGATTGTACCGTTTGTACCAATCTTCAATCGTCTTATCCAAATAGCAGCTCGCTATTTTAATGGATAAAACATGTCAATGATAATTATTAATTACTAACTTATGTTCACAGAAGGATCTTTGACAAAAAGAGCTTTAACTTGACTCATTGAATTTATAAGTCCACATTTCATGGTTTTTCTTGCATTTAATTTATCAAGTTTCGAAAGATTTCATCCAATTGATCCTAACGATCACTGCAATAAAAGTACAGTGTGTCAATTTTACAGATTTTAGTTGGTTTGATTACCGGGTGTGGCAAGCGAATTTGTGAAAATCTTTGAATGCAGTTTTCTTTCTATTCAAAAATAAAGGAAAGTTTTCTTTGAGTAAAATTTGCTATCTACAGTATTAAGAGTACTTTCCCTTCAGGTGGCATTACAAAATTCCACCCTGTATATAGCTCCCGTGTGTGGTAGCTTGCTATACTATAATTTATAACTCGATATATATTATTATACTTAGCTACGTCTGTGACGGGCTTAACGAAAAAGCGTTATGAGTGAGTCAAGTGTCTGATGTTTCCAGTACAGAGCCATCTACCATTAAGTATAGGATTTATCTTGCCAAAAACGTAACTACCTTGATACCTTGATTCCATACTAGATGGCTCTGTAATACATAATCATGCATGACACCCAACGTTTTATGTTGTTGGTACGGGAGCCAGCGATTTAGATAACTTAACTTAACTATTAGGTTTTCTTTCTACGCGAAGTAAAACAAATGCTATCAACTAAGGTCACCAACATCTGAGGAGGCACGGAAGCTCCTGTGCGGCTGGATCGAGTTCTTGATGCGGAAAGCAGTACCTACAACATTCACAAAGATGTAGGACGCATCTTCTACGCAGCTGATGGCCTATTATCATCTATGTATTGTATACCGAAGCATACTATCTATACTTAATATAAAGCTGAAGAGTTTGTTTGTTGGAACGCGCTAATCTCTGGAACTACTGGTCCGAATTGAACAATCCTTTTTGAGTTGGATAGTCCATTTATTGAGGAAGGCTATGTAACATCACGCTACTACCAATAGGAGTCGAGCAGCGGGTGAAACCACGCGAAAGCAGCTAATAGGAAATAAAATGAAATCTTGTAAGTAAACGGTAGCATAGTAACATCCATTATATCGCGGGGATGGGGGGTAATAATCGTAATAAAACTGCTGCCGTAATACTTGAACGGCCCCGTCAGCCATGCATGATACAAACAATAGATATCACAATAATAATTTAATTGTGATAGGTACCTATTGCTTTTTATGGGATTAGTAGGGAAAAGAACAGAGCGGCAAGTAGCCGCCTTGAGAATAGCTCTTTGGGCTATTTTAACAGGCAATATCAAAGTTTTACTCGCCCCACCCATATGTACACACATCAAAAGTGTCTAGGGATCAACATATATTTTTGCAATAACTTTTCTCTTGATTGATATTAATTTAAATTTTCTTTAAGGATTCATCAAATAAAGTGTTTTCGTTTGTCACAGTAACGATAAACCAAGTCACCTTTGCATTAATAAAGAAATTTGCCATTTTCCTAATAAAGGGATTTTTGACATTTGAACCACTAACATTAAAGTTCGAAAAAAAGACTGAAATAACAGTTTTCTTTAAAATTTTATTGGGTAACAACAATTAATAATCCGTGTTTCTACCGCGAACACTAACAACACAAGAACATCGGTTTGGCATACTCAAAATGAGTTCATCCAAATCACGCTGTGGAATGGCCGCCCATGTTCGTTGCAACAACAAAAAAAGGTCTTCTTGCAACTGGATACCCTCCATATTCGGCAGAGCTCTTCTCTGTAGCATATCCCATGCATGCTCAATCGGGTTCAAGTCTGGCGACTGAGCAGGCCAGGGCAGGACATTGATGTTAGCTGCGGCGAGAGTCTGTCTTACAACTCTTGCGGTGTGCGGTCGTGCATTATCATGCATTAACTGAAATAAGGGACCGATTTGCACTTGTAGAGGAACGATGACGTCAGATACAATCGTCTCAGCATAAATTTGAGCGTTGAGGTTGCCTCTGATCCAAATCAACTCAGTTCTTCCGCCGATCCAAATACCCGCCCATACCATGATGGTTCCACCACTATAAGGATGGACTTCCTGGCAGGATTTTAATCGCTTTTGGCGTCCAGGGGTTCTCCAGTGTCGTATACGTCTTGTATCCGGTCTCATACCAAAACGAGACTCATCAGAAAAGCACACGAAACGCCATTGTTCTTCTGCCCAATTTCTGTGTTCAAGAGCCTATTGATATCGAATCCTACGATTGTGCATTGCTATAGGTGGTACCCGTAGCGGTCTTCGGGAATGAAGGTTCACTTCATGCAAGCGGTTTCTGACTGTTTGGTCGCTAATTAAGTTCCCTGAAGAGTGATGAAGCCTCACGGCTAACATCATGGCGGTTATTGTTGGAGCTCTTCGAGTTAAGATTTGAATGTATCGGTCTTGTCTCCGTGTGGTGCAGCGATACCGTCCTTCATGGCGCTCAGCCACGGTACCAGTGCTTCGGTAACGTGTCCAAAGTCGACTGATAACACCTTTTTTTGTTGTTGCAACGAACATGGGCGGCCATTCCACAGCGTGATTTGGATGAACTCATTTTGAGTATGCCAAACCGATGTTCTTGTGTTGTTAGTGTTCGCGGTAGAAACACGGATTATTAATTGTTTAAGTTACCCAATAAAATTTTAAAGAAAACTGTTATTTCAGTCTTTTTTTCGAACTTTAATGTTAGTGGTTCAAATGTCAAAAATCCCTTTATTAGGAAAATGGCAAATTTCTTTATTAATGCAAAGGTGACTTGGTTTATCGTTACTGTGACAAACGAAAACACTTTATTTGATGAATCCTTAAAGAAAATTTAAATTAATATCAATCAAGAGAAAAGTTATTGCAAAAATATATGTTGATCCCTAGACACTTTTGATGTGTGTAGTAATACAGTAAGTCAAAATTGATTGACAAAGAGCAAAGTATACTTGCCTAATTATTTTTGGATCTGCTATAAATCATAGCTTTTTGAATCGAATTCTTTTTTATTTAGAGCTTCCATCATGATGTTTGAAGGATAGTGTTTCATATATTATAATACCCAGGTATTTTATTTTATCTGTCTTTTTAATACTGGGACTCTGATATTGGCTATCTGCAGGGACTGAGCAACAATGAGCATGCAACTCTAAAGGGATCTTCGATATTTGCTTGGACATGGAGAACTTTATGTATTTTGTCTTCTCTGCATTTAGGATTAGTGAGTCATTTTGAAGCCATTCATTTACAATATTGAATTCGTGTTGCGCAAGATTGTAGACTTCATTTTCTGAGTCAGCCGAAAAGAGCAGGGCAGTGTCGTCAGCGTAAGTGATAATAGTTCCAGTAAAAAATAGTTTTAAATTGCAAAGGTCATTTATGTAGATCAAAAACAGAGTGGGCCCTAAAATACTTCCTTGAGTAACCCCAAAAAATTAGTTTTTTTTAACAGCATTAACACAACACATTAAATGTCTCATTAAACAACGAATTTTCATGGCTTCACCGGTAAATGATAAAGTAGGTATTATATGTGTGACCTAAAATTTGCAACACACATGACGTATCCTATATAATGATGCTAACATAAGGATTTTTGCTCCGATGCTGCAGCCAGGATAACCAGCACACCTGTACAATCTTGAATAAAAAAAAAACAGTAGTGTTTGTTTGATCATGACTACAAAGTGTAAAGCAAAGTCACTTCCTGCGTCTGTCCTAATGTTTGATGTATGTAGGTATGCTTAGATCTTTAAAACTACACAACGGATTTTGATGCAGTTTTTTTTAATAGATAGTGATTCAAGAGGAAGGTTTAGATGTATTATAACATCCGATTTCCGTCATCCACGCTGGCGAAGTATTTTACTAAAATTCAAACTAAAATTAAATTAAAAATTGAAAAACCGCCAACGCACGAAATATTGATTGTAGTTGGCTACATTACCATTATGGCACCTTTGACTTACGTGTGTATCCTTGCTCTTTCCTCGGGTAAATTTCCCAACGCCTTTAAAAAGGCCATAATTCATCCGATTTACAAGGGTGGGGACAGAGACCGTGTCGACAATTACAGACCTATAGCTGTGCTCACTGCTTTCTCAAAAATCTTAGAGCGGGTCATGAACATCAGACTTGCAAGTTATTTGGAAAAGAATAATCTGATCGCACCAACACAATTTGGTTTTCGCTCAGGTAAATCCACCGCCGATGCGGTCCATAACCTGATGGACCACATCGTTACCAAAATGGATGGTGGGGAAAAAGTTATAGGTATATTCTTGGATCTGGCAAAGGCGTTCGATTCGGTGTCTGTTCCGATTCTTGTGCATAGGATGGAGAACTTTGGAATAAGAGGAATTCCGCTGGACCTATTTAAGGATTATCTGAGTGAGCGTACTCAGAGAGTAAAAATCGATGATTTCATTAGTAATGAAAAACCCTTAATTATGGTACGCCCCAGAGAAGTGTACTTGGCCCTACCTTATTCCTCATTTATTTGAATGGCCTGGGTACATTTACACTTCCCAAAGGCAAAATCATTAGCTTTGCAGATGACACAGTCCTCTTGTTCTCTGGTACCTCATGGCAGGATGTTCACGAGCATGCTCAAATGGGTTTCAATATTGTATCCAACTGGTTACAGAGGAATCTGTTATCTTTAAATACAGGAAAAACATGCTATATGACATTCAGTTTAAAAAACAACGCATCGAACATGTCACTGCCATATGCCATTGTCTCTCACTCTTGTGCAGAACCAGTAACCCTTAGTTGCACCTGTATACCACTGTCTAAGACGGATAAAGTAAGGTAGCTATGAGTGATAATTGACAACAATTTAAGATTTCAAGAGCATATAAACACGCTTAGTAACAGATTGCGTAAGCTAATATTTCTTTTTAAAACGCTAAGACACGTAGTCGATAAAGATGTCCTGAAAACCGTGTATTATGCTCTTGCTCAGTCAATAATAACCTATTGCATCACTTTCTGGGGTGGCGCGGAAAATCGCGGATTTGTTTTACGTTGTATCTATGTTTAACGACTATTTCTTGAAAATGTGAATATATTAATGTCATTATAATCACCGCAGCAATATGCTAAAACCCTACCGGTGCGTTGCACAGAATAGAATATAATATTTTTATTTGCAGTGGGTGCGTTCTGCGCGCTCACAGCTTCTGCACATGCAGTTCCTTTCGCTTTCATACTGTAGGTATAGCTCATTTGTAAATTTGCTTTTGAGGATGACGAACTATAACACGACTGCCGTTAGAATAATTGCTGCAGCATCGGCTATGTTCAAACCCGGCGCAAAAAAAGAGGTGTTATAAGTTTGACCGCTATGTGTGAGTGTGTGTGTCTATCTGTGGCGCCGAAGCTCCTAAACAACCGAGTTGGATGCGGTTTTTTATTTGAAAGCAGGTGCTCTAGGGGTGGTTCTTAAAAATGTTTTTTATAAAAATTTGATCAGCCGTTTCGAGGTTATCCGCTCTTTCGTTAGCAGCATAGACCTTACACGCATAATAGTATTTACTTTATTTCAAATATAATACGTGTGACCTTAACTTTGCAACACACTTGTATGCTATATAACGATGCAAACATAAGGATGTTTTGCTCCGATGCTGCAGCCAAGATATTCAGCATACCAGTACGGTAATAAAATTAAAACTAAAATGAAATTAAACATTGCCTACATGGAATGAATCACCTTACGGGAAGCCAATCGCGGCATCTCACAGAGTACGGAGACACCTCGTCGGCCGCAGCTAGAGGCAGCATTGTCAATGCTTTCCAAACAAACCAAGCGAGTGTTTGTAGCTATAATTATTTGGTGCGGTGCCAGCTTAAATCACACATTGCATCACAATTCTGGTGGGAGAGCGATCGCGGAGAAGGGCGGCGCTCTACAGGGCGTGCGGCGGTGGAGCACGACCCCTTCCCGTAAGGAGGATGCGCTCAGGTTGTTTGTTGATCCAAATATGATACGTACTTGCTATGGCCACGGTCATTGATCCAATCTGAAACTGACCTGCAATTTGAAAAAAATCTTGCGCATCCTCCATATGGAGATTCATTTAGGTAGTCCGCGAATTTCAATAATTATGTCGAAAATAAAACAAAACAAATCGCGGATTTGTTTTACGTTGTACCTATTTTAACGACTATTTCTTGAAAATGTGAATATATTAATGTCATCATAATCACCGCAAATAGCATTTTAATCAACATGCTACGCCAAACAGCGCAGCAATATGCTAAAACCGGTAGGGTGCGTTGCACAGTGGGTGCGTTCTACGCGCTCACAGCTCCTGCACATGCAGTTCCTTTCGCTTTCATACTGTAGGTATATCTCATTTGTAGCTTTTGAGGATGACGAACTATAACACGACTGCCGATAGACTAATTGCTGCAGCATCGGCTATGTTCAAACCCGGCGCAAAAAGAGAGGTGTTATAAGTTTGACCGCTAAGTGTGTGTGTGTGTGTCTGTCCGTGGCACCGAAGCTCCTAAACAACCGACTAGGATGCGGTTTTTTTTTTGAAAGCAGGTGCTGTAGCGGTGGTTCTAAGACATGTTTTTATCAAAATCGGATCAGCCGTTCGAGGTTATGCGATCTTTCGTTAGCAGCGGTACAGACCTTACACGCATAATAGTATTTACTTTACTTTCAAATAAAATACGTGTTTCCCAAAATTTGCAACACACATGTACATGCAAACATAAGGATGTTTTGCTCCGATGCTGCAGCCAAGATATCCAGCACACCAGTACGGTAATAAAATTAAAACTAAAATTAAATTAAAGATTGGCTACATTCAATCACCTTTCTGGAAGCCAATCGCGGCATCTCACAGAGTACGGAGACACCTCGTCGGCGCGTGCGCGCCTCACTGACCAAGTTTAAATGCGATGGGGAATAAGGATCAATAAGTAGGTACCTATGTAGTGTAGATTTGTACCTTGACCACTGATCTAGACTGTAGGCAGTCCGTCGGATAACGCCTAGCCTAGATACTAGGTTCGGTTTTAATAAATTAAGTCACACTCTACCGATAATTAAAAGTCTTGAGTTAAATACACAGAACACTATTATCCTAACGGGATAAATAGCATAATATATCATTCAACCACGGATCTAATAAAAATGTTGTTTGCCTGTAAAAAGACTACTCGATAAATCTTAAGTTAATGTAGTTATTTAATCATTCAATAGGTTTAATTGCCGTATGTTATTCCACAATAACATGGCAAGCTATTTATCCCATTTATCTCTCGAGAGGACCTACAACGTCCACGTCTGCCTATCGATCAAATAAATCCACTCTACACAATCAGGTCATTAACCGTTGTGAACTCAAGATGCACTCACCCGTCAGCTGTTTATTAGTATTTACCTAGTTTACGCATGTGTAGGTATTGTTTTAATCGCATCTAGGCTCTTTTTCGTAAAACTTTAAGAGAGGGAATTTATTAATGTAGGTTTTGTATTTTAGTTTCACATTTATTATTATTGGAAGCGATAAGCTATTCAAATAAGACTAGATCGAATTACGATGTCTACTTTTAACATCGGTTGGTTTATTTTTAACATCATCACGCCTGCATTCCCCGAAGACATAGGCAGTGCTGTATTTTTGTACGACCGACAGAAGTCACCAGTGATATTGTTAGATCCTATGTAATACGAGGTGAGGGCATTTGCTGCCTGACGCAAATGCCCTGCACACAGGATGTGGAGTACGGTAACCGTCAGTAGGACGCGAAAAGACTACCATAATCGCGCAGTCGCGTGGAGGCCGGAGAGGCGGAGACATGTTTGCAAACGCAACCGCCCTGACACGCTGCTCGACACAGAATAGATAGCCGTCACGAGACGCAACTGGCGCGCGTGCGGCCGCTGAAGGTTTTATACAAAATGTGTCAAGCAGTTTTAAAATTAAAATAATTACGTAAAATAATTATTCTTTTCGCTTCTATAGTTTCTTTAGCAGCTATACCTCTTAAAATATTTCGTGTTGGAACACCTTATACATACGCAGCTGTACGTGTCCCGTGTGCACCACCACCCACTCTACGCAAGCTAAGGACATTATAGAGTACAAACAGACGAAGACCGACTGGACCTTGAGGGTGGAGAAGTTGGAAGCGCGCTATAACACCAAAAGTTCCTCAAGGAAGAGTTTTGGCCGAAGGGTGTGCACCTCGCAGCGTAACTCGACGCCGTCACAACGAGTGTAGTCGTTTTTAAGTTTGTTTGTTTAAAATATGTATTAGTTTATAGTTAATATTTTTATACTTATAATTTGTACCGTGTTTTATGGGCCTTCGTTACCTAATAATAAAGGATAATATATATATAATTCGTGATAGGGCAAAAATGTTGGAAAGTCAGTGTTACGCAAATTATTTGAATCTTACCGAAACGTCTACTAAAAATAACCCGAAGCACTTCTGGATTTTGTTAAAAAACGTCATAATATAAATGCAATCCCAAGCACATTCAATTTTAACAACGAAACATTGCGTACCGTATCCATATGTGAGGCATTTTCAACTTATTTCACTCCACATTTTTAGATCCCAAACGTTAGTCGTGGTGGTAGCTCTAATTCATCTTCCTCTTCTTTTACTGGATCCTCTAACCTGTCGTCCAACATCAGTCGTATCACGGTGAACATTGAAGACATAGCCAGCTTGCTTCGTAAATTAGATACATCGAAAGCGCCAAGCCCCGATAATATCTTGTCCAAGCGTCTCGTACGTTGTGCTGCATTCATTTTACTTCCTATTTCAATTCTATTTAAAAATTCTTTAGATGCTTGTGTTGATTGTTTGCTTTGAAATCGGCATCCAAAAGCCTGTACATAAGAAAGGAGTTAAAACAGACATTACTAATTACAGACCGATATCCAAATTGTGTATCATTGTAAGTCTTTTAGTCCCATCCAACACGGGTTTCTAAAAGGTAGATCCAACACGGTCACCAATCTTATTGTCCTTAATAACTATATCACCGACGCAATGGACCATAGTAAACAGGTCGATGTTGTCTACACGGATTACAGTAAATGTTTCGACCGAATCCACCACACTATCCTATTACAGAAGTTAGAGAGTATAGGTGGTGACGCGATCTAGTCGTCCCTTTTGTAATTCTATCACTCATTAACTGATAATTTCATATGACCCGCACTCCATCTTAAGACAAGCCCATGTTCGCACCTCGATACACGACCGGGCTGCGTACACGCAGCCTGCAGGTCAACCGCTTTCCGCCGGAATCCATCAAGTGGCCCCGGGGTCCATCCGCGTACCGCGTCCTGGTGCACTAGACCACACTCGCGACCCGTATACAAATATTACCTACCTTATTAAGTCTTCGTGAGTTAATAACACACTGCTGTTTGAAATTAAAAAGCTTTCGATATTCTAAACAAGCGTAAGCTCTGAAGTGATGCTATACTACATTATTTTGTAGCTATAATAATTTAATTAAATATAGAATTCATAAATATTCGCTAGAAATGTATCAGACACGAAATACGCCAAAAGAAAAAAAACACATCCAATCAGTATTCAAAGCCAGAGTGAACAGCCATCTTCTGGGCTGGCTCGTTTCACCAAAGTTCTTATAGTTTGAGGCCAAGAGCTGGCCCATTTTACAATAAAAAAGACGACCCACTGACCAAAATGACAACTAAAAAATATTCGCTTAAAACTAGTCGGTCCGTTATTATTTATCATCTATGTAAACGACATCGACTCCTATCTGACCTCATCAAAATTACTGTGATCCACGAACGATATGAAAATGTATGCTACCATTTCATCGACTGCGGACATGATCGCACTTCAAACTGACTTACTCTATCAATCTCAAAAATGTACGCTACCTCTGCCTCTCCTAAATGCAACGCGACGTTTTCGTTTCGGCCCGGACGCAGCACTTCCACCAACCTGCTTAATTTCATGGCACAGGTTATACCGGCAGTAGACGCTGGAGTACAGGTAGACGCGGCGTACTTTGACTTTAAAAAAGCCTTCGACACCGTGGTCAATGATGTCTTATTAAGAAAGCTGGCAGATGTAGGATGTACGCCACACTTGCTGCGGTGCTTTGCCAGCTATATGAGAGACCGCCAGCAGTATGTTGACTACAATGGGTATGAGTCGAAGCCGTACTACTTAAGCCAGAGCAGCAATTTGGGGCCTCTTGAATTTATCATAATGATAAACAGCTTGCCGGAGGTCGTCAGACCAGGCTCCTGTTTATTGTTCGCAGATGACCTCAAGTTGCTGCTCGAGGTAAGGGTTGAGTCAGACTATGAGCGACTCCAGGGTGACATTGATAGAGTGGTGAAGTGGAGCCATGACAATAAGCTGTACTTCAATGTATCCAAATGCTCGGTAATATTGTTCAGTCGTGCGCGCACCCCTGTCCGCTATGAGTACAAAGCAGAGGCGGTACCGATGCAGCGAGTCACACAAGTGCGTGATCTGGGGGTACATCTCACTCCAGATCTTACGTTTCGCGAGCATATCATTAGGCTATGTATGTAAGAAAGCGTACAGCAACCTCGGCTTTGTATTTAGGCAGTCACAGAGGTTCACTAATATTAAGGTATTATACGACGCACTAGTCAGGAGTCACTTGGAGTGCTGTCATATGGGCTCCACATGAAGCCAAGTACTCTGTCATGCTGGAGCGCGTATAGAACAAGTCACTTGTACTTCAGGCTGTACGGGGTTTATCCATTGTACCCGCTGATGTATCCCACCCTGTTTGTACTGGGCATGGTCGGGTACAATGAGTTGAGGGTGCGACGACAGTTCACTCTCGTCGCATATTTAATTAAATTACTCCGGGGCAAGGAACACAATCCGGGAGTACTTCAGTGCTAGCGGTTTTGTGTTCCGGACCTCTACGTGTAGAGACGGCGGCGCCCGCCACTGCTGGCTGACTGCCAGCTGCCAGAACCAACCTGCTGGCCAAAACACCTCTCACGCGAGCAATTCGTACTGTGAACGAAATCCAGAATAGGTTAGACATTTTTTCGTGTTACTTTAGTGAACTCGCAAAGGTAACTTTATATAATATTCTTAGAAGATTCTTAGAATATTTAACGGCCGAGAAGGCGGGGCCATCCCCATAGCGCGCCGAGTGGAGGGGATGACGTTTGCTGTGTGGCGCGCTCCAGTACTGGAGTCACTTTTGCTTGAGCGTTCGGATGCGACGGTCGTGTTTCTTATCGTTTATAGAAAAATAGATTGTAGATTTGATTATTTGAGTAACGGTTATAATTTTTGATTCTAATTAAATAATTCGTTATTAGGTTATTCGTGTTTTCTTTTTAAAAAATTAATTGAGCTTCTGATCGCCAAGATCAGAAGTGGGATTCGAATTTAAATACACGCAACGTTAATTATTAGTTCGCCATCTTTTAGCAGTAAATAGTGCTAGCGTTCCTTGTTAATTTTTTTATTATTTGTTCGCCACGTGTTGATAGTTTGATTTGTTTTTGTTGACCGCCGCGAGTTCAAAATCTTATTTATACGTTGTAACTATTTAGTGCTTGTTCATATGGATCAATAACCGTGCGTTAGACATTCTATTGTTTTCTTAATTTGTTTTAAAGATTACATAGTGTGTTTTAAAGATGTCAAGTCGTGAGTGTACGCCGCGTAAATCGTCATCTAAGCGCAAGTCTCGGAAGCACCGTAATGATTCGCATAGCCGCCGCGAAGCCCGTGCTACACGTCGTGACACTTATTTTGAATCAAGTGATAGGTCTGCTAGGCGTCAACGCGATAGATCACAAAGTTACGAGAGCTCACGTAGCCGCCGCGATAACGTCTATAGGCGTCGGAACAGCCCTCGACGCGATCCGTTAGATGAAATTCTTGATCGGTTGAACGCCTTGGAGGATAGGCTACCCTCAAACGAGACACAAAATACTACTAACTCGTCGCATCCCTGCGTTAGAAGCTTCACTCCTTTACTGGCTTCAGCGACCGCTGATCCACCTGGCACCAGTTTAGAGACGCCTGTTACGAACGGGACCGCGACCGATGGGACTTCGCGCGGAGCTGACGCTGCGGACAGGATTGTGGGTGCACTTTCTTCGCTTATTCAAGTAAGATCTAAACATTACTACATTTCTAATTTTGATCCCAGTGTTCACGACTTTGATGTGTGGTGTGCGGAGGTAGATCGAGGGCGTGTATTATGCCACTGGGATGATCGGGAATGCCTGGGGCGTATTGGTGGCTGCTTACGTGGTGATGCTAAGACGTGGCTCAACGATTGGGTGACCAATGACCGGTCGTGGACTAACTTTAAAGCTGAGTTCCGGTCATTGTGTCCGCGCGATGTGGACATGGCCACTGTACTATACGAGGTTATGAGTACCACTTCTAATAAATTTACCACGTATGCTGAATATGCGCGAAAGTCTCTTTTACGCTTGAACATTGTAAAGGGGCTCTCGGACGAGTAAAAACCGCTATAGTGATACGTGGCATTTCCGATCCCCAAGTCAAGGCCGCAACCACTAACGCGAAGCCACAGTTGAAGGACCTTGTTGAATTTTTGTCCGTTTACTTAAAACCTAAAAATGCACCAACTACGACCACTGCCAGCAATCCTGTTCGCACGTCAACCGTAAATAACTCTGATCCGCGTAAACGCAAATTATATAGGCCTTATGATAAATTGACCTGTTTTTCATGCGGTAATGTAGGCCATAAACAGCGTGAATGCCCTAAAAAGTCTAAGTCGAACTCGGTAAACTCTCACTCAAAGGTCGAGCCTGCGAGTTCCACTTTGCAATCAAGTTCAAAGTCGATAAAAACTTGTACGTTCTGTAAAAAAAATGGACACTCTGATGAAACTTGTTTTGTTAAAGAACGTGTTGAGGCGAAATCAAAAACAAAAAATATATCGAATGTAAATTTTTGCTCAGAGTCTCCTCCAGACACAACAATGTGATGCCAGCCGTAGTTCAAAACGTACCCGTTGATGTTTTGGTTGATTCCGGTTCTGATATCTCGCTAATATCGGAATCTGTTTTAAAGCATTTTAGTTTTAATAAAATAGCAACCTATCGCCGTATGCGAGGTATTGGAAGTCAGGACATAGAATCCATTTCATATGTAAACACCATTATTGAATTTCCCGAGCTGTCATTAGAGGTAGATTTGTATGTTGTTCCACCCGATTGCATTCAGGCCCCTATTTTGATAGGTACCGATGTTTTAAATCGTAGCGGTGTTACATATATCCGAACTAATGACTCGCAACGTCTAATTAGAGTACCGTACGTAAATAATGTGTCCACTTTAGGGGTCGCTAAAATAAATACGCCCTTGGTTGGTGACGAAAAAGAAAGCCTGTTAGCTTTACTAAACGAATTTTCCGACACATTCACTACTGGTACGGCAACCTCTACGGTAAATACTGGCACTATGGAGATAAGACTTAATAGTGACGTTCCTATAAACTATCGACCTTATAAACTCTCAGCTGATGAAAAACGCCGTGTTCGCGAGATAATAAAAGACTTGTTAAGTTCAGGTGTGATACGCGAGTCACAATCAAATTACGCCAGTCCTATCATCCTCGTAAAAAAAAAGGATGGGTCCGATAGGATGTGCGTAGATTACCGCGCTTTAAACGCAGTCACTATTAAAGAACGTTTTCCATTGCCGTTAATAGACGACCATATTGACAGGTTGGGTTGTTATAGATATTTTACTAGTCTTGATATGACAACAGGCTTCCACCAGTTACGGATGAAAGATGACGATTCCATTAGTAAAACAGCGTTCGTAACGCCTGAAGGGCATTACGAATATTTAAAAATGCCATATGGGCTCACAAATGCCCCTATTGTGTATCAACGAATAATAACTAAAACTCTGAAGCATCTGATAGATACCGGCAAAGTGCTCATATATATTGATGACGTGTTGGTTATGTCCAATTCTGTCAGTGATGGTCTAAAAACTTTGCGTGAGGTGTTACAAACACTTACTAATGCGGGATTTTCAGTGAATCTTAAGAAATGCACGTTTCTGGACACAGAACTTGAATATCTGGGCAGACTTATTGGACATGGTCAGGTTAGGCCGAGCCCAAGTAAGACCGAAGCTTTAGTTAAGTCCCCTAAGCCCACAAATGTAAGAGAGGTCCGTCAGTTCTTAGGGTTAGCAGGGTACTTTCGTAGATACATCGCAGGCTATGCCTCCAAAACTGCTAGTATTGCCAAGTTACTCAGAAAAGGCGAGCCTTTCGTATGGGGCGCAGAACAAGACTTGGCCCGGTATTACGTAATTAAGAGCCTTACTGAGGAACCCGTTTTAGCAATCTTTGATCCGAGTTTGCCCACTGAGCTTCACACCGACGCCAGTGCAATTGGTTTTGGTGCAATTCTTATGCAAGAGCATGAGGGAAAGCGGAAGCGAGTTGTCGGTTATTTTAGTAAATCAACACAGGGCGCCGAGTCCCGTTACCATAGTTATGAACTCGAGACTTTGGCAATAGTTCGCGCATTACAACATTTTCGGCACTATTTAATCGGTATTCCCTTTAAAATAGTAACCGACTGTAATTCTCTCAAGTTAACAGAGCGCAAGAAAGATTTAATACCGCGTGTGGCGCGCTGGTGGGTCTACATGCAGGACTACCAGTTCACGATTGAGTATCGAAAGGGTTGCCTTATGCGGCATGCGGACTTTTTAAGCCGACAGCCCGCTAACGTCTATCAAATTCATAATCCGCGAAATTGGGCGAAGATTGCTCAGACGGCTGACTCCGAAACTCAAAACCTAATGCAAAAACTGAGAGAGGGTCAGTTAGATTCTACGCGATTTATTGTTAAGAACGAATTGTTGTACTATAAGTATACACCAACTGGTGAAGATTTTCGTTTCCTCTGCTTTATCCCAAAGGGGCATAGGCTTAGCTTGTTAAGAGTATTCCACGATGACCACGATCACATCGGAATAGACAAGACCACCGAGCTGATATTGCGTCATTTTTGGTTCCCCGGCCTGAGGCCTTTCATAAAAAAGTACATCGGTCATTGTATTGTTTGCTTGTCGCATAAGAAAGTACCTCGAGCTCCTAGTCAACCCATAGAGTCTTGGACAAAGCCTGATGTACCCTTTTCAGTTGTCCACACGGATGTACTTGGTCCCTTAACCGAATCGAATGGCTTTCGGTACATACTAATCGTAGTAGACTCTTTTTCGAAATACTGCTTATTGTACGCCCTATACAGACAAGATACCGCCGAATTAAAGCGCGTGTTTACAAATACCGTTTCCCTATTCGGTACTCCATCCAAAATCGTCTGCGATCGTGGCAGAATGTTTGAAAGTGCGTCCTTTCAAAGTTGGGTTACGGACCTAGGCAGTGACATGCATTTTATTACACCTGAAATGCACCGCGAGAACGGACAAGTGGAGCGGTACTGCCGAACGGTCCTCAATATGTTGCGAATAGAGGTAAACAATAAAGGTGCCCAGTGGTCCGATGCCTTATGGAAGATACAGCTCACCCTAAATATAACCAAACAAGCAGCTACCCGCACGTCACCCTTGCAGCTGTTAACTGGCATCGAGGGAACGACTCCTGTTTTAAGATCCCTTGTACGAGACGTCGCTTTGACTGGTTCACATTCCAATCGAGAAGCGCTTCTAACGCTGAGAAGACAAAGGGCATCTGAGTTGCTAGCTGAAAATCAGCAGCGTCAAGACTCCTACGTTAATGAGCGCCGTCGACAGCCACGTACATTTGACGTCGGCAGTTTCGTCTTTGTTAGTAAAGGTTCACAAAGCACCGGGAAGCTGGACTCCGGGATGCGTGGGCCTTATAAGGTTGTGCGAGTGCTTCCACACCACCGATACGAGCTCGAGCTGCTAGCTGGCTCGTACGGAAAGAAGACCCAGACCGCTGCTGAGCACATGGTGCAGTGGCGAGGCGAGTGGACCCCGGAGGCGTGTGAAGCGTTCTTCGGTAATGGTGAGTGGTATTGGCAGTCCCGACATTGTGACAGCTAACTACTCTGAGCCCCGACATTGTGGCTATCCCTTTGCCCCGACATTGTGGCAATTACCTATCCTTGAGCCCCGACATTGTGGCTATTCTTGAGCCCCGATATTGTGGCTATTCTTGAGCCCCGACATTGTGGCTATCCTTGAGCCCCGACATTGTGGCTATCCTTGAGCCCCGACATTGTGGCTATCCTTGAGCCCCGACATTGTGGCTATCCTTGAGCCCCGACATTGCGGCTATCCTTGAGCCCCGACATTGTGGCTATCCTTGAGCCCCGACATTGTGGCTATCCTTGAGCCCCGACATTGTGGCTGAGCCCCGACATTGTGGCTATCCATTGCCCCGACATTGTGGCAATTACCTACTCCTAGCCCCGACATTGTGGCTATCCTTAACCCTGACAGTAGTCGATCAAAAGAGGAACCCCGAGAGTGGTTACCAGGTTGCGATAGTGTTGTTGTTTCAGTAATGATTGAGGTCCGGAACTCCTTCATTGGTGATACAATGACAAAGCAGCGTCTATTTTTGTGTAATTGCTTGAGAAAATGCTTGTAATTTCATTGAAATGAACGGCCAAACTTATGCTTTCAGAACATTCTATTTATGTTTTCGCTTTTGGTATGTTTTAGATGACGAAATAACTAATGATGACCCAACTCATGAGGACCAAGTTGCCGACAACCGACCAACAGAGGGCCAATCAAGGGAGGATCAGGTGAATGAGCAGTTGCAGCCAGAAAACCAAGCTGACGAGGACGTTCAGCTGCCAGGAAAGGCCGTCTTAGAAGATTCTTAGAATATTTAACGGCCGAGAAGGCGGGGCCATCCCCATAGCGCGCCGAGTGGAGGGGATGACGTTTGCTGTGTGGCGCGCTCCAGTACTGGAGTCACTTTTGCTTGAGCGTTCGGATGCGACGGTCGTGTTTCTTATCGTTTATAGAAAAATAGATTGTAGATTTGATTATTTGAGTAACGGTTATAATTTTTGATTCTAATTAAATAATTCGTTATTAGGTTATTCGTGTTTTCTTTTTAAAAAATTAATTGAGCTTCTGATCGCCAAGAATATATTATGTTACGAACAGGAATAGCAATCGTTTATTATTTTATTTTTTTATCTTTAAGTGATTAATATGATACGAGTATCATTCAGTACCTATTATGAATGATGGATGAGTGTAAGTCTTTAGAAAGTGTAGATTAAGTTATTATTGCTATTATCGTTTAGTACTAATAAGCTATTGTTTAGTTTTAGTTTTGTGTTAATTGTATTTACCTATATAGTCTTATGTACATTTATAATATAGTCCTAGCTATCGCATTAGGTTTAAGTGTCTGTAATGATAGTCTTAGAGTTTTTAAATAAATAAATACAAAAGAAAATAATTATATTATTTACGATATATCACCGACCGTTTCGCGAAAAAATCTTGCCGCCGTATACTATATTCGTAATTGAACAATTGACTTACTTTTCCCTTAGTTTCTATGTGTCTCCCTTAGGTTTACGTTTTAAGATAGAACGGTCATTACAATTTTAACTGAAAACAACACTGATTCTATAGCGATAACCCTTATAATCGGCCGATGATATTAGTGAATATCGTTGGCCATAGCGACGCACCAAACCACCACAGTACTAATTATCGAAGTGTCGAAGCCGGCAGTGTGAAAACAGTGTGTTCAAGTGAAAATTTGCCCGCTACTGTCACCCCGCACTGTGTCTTCGCCGGTAAATTATATCGATCCGGTTTCGCTGTCAGTGACGATACAGCTGAAAATAACAACACCTAAACTATTTGTACAATTTGCAAATTAGGTAGTACACACGACGCGACGTCTGAGATTATCTGTTCGCCAATGGCGTGTCGGTGTGTGCAGAGCAGTGGTGGCACAGTGGTATCGGCCTTGACTTACGAGTTGCAGGTCATGAGTTCGAACCCAAGCAGACGCTTTACTTTGTGTATTTAATTTTATAACCACTGCTCTCAAAACGGTGAAGGAAAACACTGTAATTGTAATCTGATGTTGTCCTGCATGCATGCAGCTATGAGCGTCGCAACGTTCTGAGACACTTGCTGTGCATGTAAACGTCAGGCGTCTTCACGTCACAGATCTCAAGCGAGAGTCCGTAGCGCAGTGCCTTTTGAGCTGTTTTCAGAAAGAGTCAAACTTGGAGAAAATACATTTAGCAGATTCCGGATGAAAATGAAACCGAAATTAAATGGATGTACAACGATGGCAATCATGAATAAACGATTTCAAGAAACGTGAACACAAAAGGAACAATTGGTAACTAATTAATTAATTAATGTGGTTAAATTTTCACAGTTTAGTTCTTAAGACCTGTCCAGGTCGACAGGTCTTAAGAAATGGCAAAACTGATGAAATATTAGCCGAGTTCGAACCCAAGACACACACCTCTAATTTAGCGTATTCATGTGCGCATTGTATAACTTGCTTTGTTTAATAATTGGTGAAGGAAAACGTGTCCGTTACCCTAGCGAAATCATGTCGAAAATTGCCATTTAAATCTTATAGATAATTAGTTGCCCCATTTCTGTAATTGTTGCGCACATTTTTAAATTTGTTGCACTTATAGTTTTTTAGTTATTTAACAAAAACAAACGTTACTAACGTTACCGCAGCCAGACCTTTTTCTTTTTAATGGGAATATTGAAATAAATATTAGCTATATAATTAGTTGTCTAGACGAGGTAAATGTTGCACCTTATTTTGTATTTGTTCTACCTTCGGCTGCGAAGTTATTCAAGATCCTGCTGGAGTAACGTTTCTGGTTTTGCTGGATCTCTGAAACGGGTAAGCGGATTCTTATCATCTTTTGTACATGACTTCTTAGGAATTAGTTCTAATTAGTTGTGTAATAATAAAACCAAAATAATATATATGCACCGTTTAAAAGTTATTTAATTAAATATAAAAAACCCTTCAATAGGTCCTACCACTCTGAATAAGAGCTCTACAGACTTACTTTAAGCGATATTCTGTAGCTTGTAACTGCCTTCAAATGTATGTGAAGTTTCATTTGTGTACTGTAAATAATTTACAAATTATGATGTTATTCAGTTCTCCACGTTCACGGTCAAGATGCGCGCGGAGTTATTTGGCCACCGATAAGCCTGCATGTGGATATTTAAACTGAATGATATACCAATAATTAGTTGCTTACTTCAGTTTTATACCTGTAAAATTTCAGCATCGTACATACAATAATTAACGAGATAATAAAATAAAAGTCATTAGGATGTGTAACCCGACCAAGTTTAGTGGTTACAAAAAAGCGACTGCGTAGTACATTATGCTATCTTCTTAAATATGTAGGATAGTGTGACCAAGTTTAGTACTGATGTGTACACAATTGTTAAAAAAATACATGTTTTTTAAATAATTTTTATTTACAGGTAAAATAATCATTGCAATTGAATTATAAAATATTAATTGAACTTAAAAATAATTACAGATAAAAATTACAAATAGCAATTTTGCTTTTATGGTATTTTCCATTATTTTTTAAATGCATAATTTCAGTTTGCACTTTTTCTTTAAAAATATATTATCGTTAAGGACGTGTTATCGACGATTCTTGGTAAGTACAACAGGGAATATGCATGTATTTTTTCTTCACTTAAAGCAATAAAATACAGTAAGTACTATAAACTCAAGAAAATTATTTAATAATAAATTCAAGTAACTACTGCATATCGCTCAAAAAAAATATTTACTCCTACAATTTTCTACTACACTTCAAACGTTCGTGACAGTCAAAGCTTTACTTTGACGTCACTAACCTCGGTACGCCTTGTTTACATCTTATTTTTTGTCCTTAATTGAATAATTTTACTAACTACCGGCATCATACGTCGTTTAGTTTCAACAAAAACATGCAACATAAAATAATGAATTGTTAAATATATGATGCATTAAAAAATTAATCAAATGCAGCAAATTGTTTCTATGGCCCAATACAATGTATATTTAGAAAATAAAAAAGTTTTGAATTACTTGCATATTCCCTATTATGCACATAATAGATGCCTATGTCATAATAAGTAGCCGAAAGATAATAATAATAATGTTTTCATAGTACAGGATATTATAAATTATTGTTATGTATTTAACAGTGTACGCGTCTGTACCGAACTTATAAGGTATATTATACTAAACATTTTAGAAGATAGCATATTGTACTACGCGGTCGCTTTTTTGTAACCACTAAACTTGGTCGGGTTACACATCCTAATGACTTTTATTTTATTATCTCGTTAATTATTGTATGTACGATGCTGAAATTTTACAGGTATAAAACTGAAGTAAGCAACTAATTATTGGTATAACATTCAGTTTAAATATCCACATGCAGGCTTATCGGTGGCCAAATAACTCCGCGCGCATCTTGACCGTGAACGTGAAGAACTGAATAACATCATAATTTGTAAATTATTTACAGTACACAAATGAAACTTCACATACATTTGAAGGCAGTTACAAGCTACAGAATATCGCTTAAAGTAAGTCTGTAGAGCTCTTATTCAGAGTGGTAGGACCTATTGAAGGGTTTTTTATATTTAATTAAATAACTTTTAAACGGTGCATATATATTATTTTGGTTTTATTATTACACAACTAATTAGAACTAATTCCTAAGAAGTCATGTACAAAAGATGATAAGAATCCGCTTACCCGTTTCAGAGATCCAGCAAAACCAGAAACGTTACTCCAGCAGGATCTTGAATAACTTCGCAGCCGAAGGTAGAACAAATATAAATTAGGTGCAACATTTACCTCGTCTAGACAACTAATTATATAGCTAATATTTATTTCAATATTCCCATTAAAAAGAAAAAGGTCTGGCTGCGGTAACGTTAGTAACGTTACCCCAGCAGAAAATGTTTTTGTTAAATAACTAAAAAACTATAAGTGCAACAAATTTAAAAATGTGCGCAACAATTACAGAAATGGGGCAACTAATTATCTATAAGATTTAAATGGCAATTTTCGACATGATTTTGCTAGGGTAACGGACACAAGGAAAACATCGCGAGGAAGCCAGCATGCCTGAGTGATGTGATATTTCTCAACAGCGTGTGAAGCTAAGTCACAGGCCCATGGGCAGCATAAAACTCTGATACCAGGTTAGTCTTTAACCACACGGAAAGAGATTTTTTTGATATACATATTCCTGGTTAATTCGTTCTAAAATAAAATAAGTACAAAACAAAGCTATGAAAGTAAGGGGAAAAACTGTTCTATTACATTAACCTTCACTAAAACCGAACTTGTAGCCTCCGAATATTGTCTTGAAACTACCACTTGGCGCCACTCCTGTCCCAAGATACCATTCTGGTATACGACCATTATAGAAACGTTTTTTATTTTTTATCTCATGACCGTATTCGTCAAAGGTCTCGTCCGATGATGATTTCAGAATGTTACTAAGGCAGTATATTTGCTGGTGACGAGACTACAGCAGGTATATAATTATTTTTCGATTTATGAGCTAGGCGCTGGGGGCGCAGCAATTGATATAAAACCAAGCGATCAAACGGAAAACAACTTTTGATATGTGATAACAGCTCCACCATGACCTGTGATCAGATGTTTTGGCGTATTTCCAGAAGGACCTTCGCACAGTCCTCGGTGGACTATATTTGTGGTAAATATTAATATTTTACTATTTTGGTATGCATAGGCCTATTATGCATATCATATCAACAGTTTTGTTGTCTTAGTATGTCTGTCGCATCACTGACCTACACTTTCTCGTTTTAATAGTTCAGTCCTGCGTTTGAAAGGCAATTTAATTCATTAGAAGTAAAATTTCTTTATACATGAACATTACGAACATTTATATTTGTCATTCTTTCAATCAGATAAATTAATACGATAATCATTCTTAAGGTATTATTTACTACGGCATCGTATTGGCGCCTGCGTTTGCAGCGCAGTGGCGGTTTTGCCGGCGCAGTGGCACTTTGGCAGCAAGAAGACGTACCTACTTGTACTGTGTACGGCATCAAGATTTGTTATTAGTACAAATACAGATTACGTATACAAGTACTGCGACGAATTACAAATACATTCTAATCAACATAAATAGTCATTATTATTTCATTTCGGTAGTGCAAAATATTTTTATTTTAATACCTTGATGTTTAAACATTTTACCGTGTCATTTTTTGAATTGTAAAGATAAAGACAAAATTGAATAGAAATGACGAGACATTGTACTAAGTTGTGTCTTGTTGCTTGTTGTTTCTGTGTAAAATTCAGAACAATTTGAAAATGTTCTTTGTATGTGTGCACATTGTTAAACTTGTGATAGGAATATGAACTTTCGAAACATTTTCTTTTTATACATGATGTAATAAACAATATTCTATAATAGCTTGCTTTATTGACCACCATCACCATCGTCACCTCAGCTAGTTATACTAACTCCAGGTAAGGATGATTCTCCTATTGTTTAAACCTGTGTAACTCACACTTTATTACTTTATTTACAGGTGCCACAGCCGGCTGTGGCTGGCTACGTGACACAGTGGGTACATCATGTCAGCCTTTTACGAGATATTATGGCTTGCCCTGGTGAGTAGTCGTATGCATAATATTGGGCTTACAAAGTGTTATTATAACTTCTATGTGTCAACTAAGCTGGACATTAAATCAGAATGTTGTTTGCAGCTTCACAAGCAAGGAGATATGATGAGATACCCACATGAGAGAAGACGAGGGTTGATACTTGCCATGCAGATGGTATACATAAAAAGGTTTGACCCATATCTTGAGACATGCTCGTATCTTGGGTCATCATTCACTGTCACCGAGAGTGACACGTGGTGTTTCTGTTTCCGGTCCATACTGTCGGCTGCGCGGCTCCTCAGCTCGGAGCCGAGCGGTTTCCGGGCGATGTCCTCGGTGAAAACCATAAGGAGAGAAAGTCAGTACTGCTTAATACTATAATGCTGTTATCGGCAAGTAAGTCCCGTCAAAGTATTCCTCCGCATCGCTGACATCCGGACACGTAAAGTATGGAACAGGAGGCTGGCAGCATTGCCCCGCTGAATGGTAAGTGAAGGTAAGTGTATCTGTAAACATGCATATTAGGGGTCGATAATACATACAATCAACTTGTTCACTTGTTTTTATTCTAAGAAAACCTTCTATTTTAGTGCATTTAAGGTGATAAATATAAACTAGACAAGCAAACATTTCAAAACAAAACACCAATCAATCAATGTGAAAGCAATTACCACTCTTACCATACCAATTTCGACACTTCGATACTTATTACTGTAGGTATCTATATCATTGGGCCGATAGTAATAACTATTGGTATCGGGTTGGTGTCGTTTTCTGTTAACGACGACCATTAGGTACAATTATGACATTTTAAATAATAATTTTAATTCAGTTGTTACATAAGGGAGAAATATTGAACCTAAGAAAAAAGTAATTCAATTGATCTTCTGCAAATTTACGGTGGCATGATTTTTTCACGAAATGGTCAGTGGCATATCGTAAATAAATACGTCACGATGCATTTAGAGGAGGTGGAGGTAGCGTTTCAGAGGTCATCAGGCCCGGAAAGCCGCGTCTTAAATAAATAAATTTAGGTTAGTCACATTACGCTCTGACGCTTTGCTTTGTCTGCAGCACGGGGCGCTGGCGTCGGCAGCGCAGCGGAGTTGGCGACGGATGCGCATTGGTGTTTGCCTAATTCTATGGAGCTCAGCGAAACACATATTTTTGTTGCTACAGCGTTAAGGGGCCGTCCAGTAATGACGTGAGGCTGGAACGGGGGGGGGGTGCTGGCAAAAAATCACGAAATATCGTAAGGGGGGGTAGTAAGGCAGCACGTGTATTTATGTACTTTTTCGTAAGACGTGGTGTCTAAACCGAAAAGCGGCGTGCATCACGTGTGTTTTAAGTAAAAAACACACATTTTTTTGGGAGGGGGTGATAGACATAATTACGTATCACCAAGGGGGAGAAATGCTAACAAAACATCACGTGATTAATGGATGGCCTCTAAGATACAGCCTTGGCCAAAAGTATTAGGCATCCTACAAATCATTGCATTACGCGCACTTGGGTTTAAACAAAAAAACTTTTGCTGTCTATGTCTAGTTTCGTAAAACAGACAGTCTCTACTTCACAATTAAATGGCACACACTAACTGAAGAAGAAGAAGACTAAAAAAAATAATTGAAGTATATCTAATGAAATGCCATTTCCCACTAATTGTGGACCAGTTGTATAACGGCACGTCAAAATACCTTATCTTTTGTTTTAAATAACGTTTGAGTACACCTCATGGGCTATTGTTTAACAATAGCTTTGATTTTGTTATACTTTATTAGTTGCATGTTTTTTGTGGGGGTGCCTAATACTATTAGTATTAGACCCCACTAAGATATCACGTGTATTCCTATCTATATCTTGTCCCACAAAATTATCCCCCACTCTGTATACTTACACAGAGTTGATACGACAGAGTGGCTTTCCTTTAAACTGCCCATACTAGCTACCAGTTTCAAGCTCTAGACCAAAATTCAATTAAATAGGAGCAGTCGTTTAATCGCAAATGTTTTTTGATGATATATAGAATACAAAATACAAAAAGTTTATTGCAGTAACATGTACAACTTTTACAGTTAATCTTACATAGGTACCTCCTTTTCAGTAAAGATATACCTGTGCTAGGAGGCCCCATTAATTAATACTTAACACGTATAGTACGCAGTGTAATTAACAGAGGTTGGAATTAGGTACAGTTATTCATGTACAGACGCCAGCACATCAAGCTATCCCCAACTGTCAAATTTTCTCAATTAAAAATGAACCTTATCGTCTTTGCAATAAAGTTGAAATACTACTAAAGAAATTTGACAGATTGTGGTAACTTGATGTGCTGGCCTCTGTACTTACACTGATTTCATACAGCGAAAGAATAAAGTGAATATGCCTCAAATCCCAGACTTAACTATAAAGACTAGAAAAATCCCGTGATTGTTTAAATAAAATAGTTATTCATTTTTACACAATTTAAACCATCCGATAGTGGCTGAGCGATTAACTGCTGTGCTGAGTGTTGCGGGTTAGATTTCCACACGGAACAAATATTTGTATGATCTTCTAGCTGACCCAACAAACGTTGTCCTGTCTTAACTGTGATACCTACCCTACCTACCCCACCTACCCTACCTACCCCACCTAGCCTACCTACCCCACCTAGCCTACCTACCCCACCTACCCTACCTACCCTACCTACCCCACCTACCCTACCTACCCTACCTACCCCACCTACCCCACCTACCCCACCTACCCTATCTACCCCACCTACCCCACCTACCCCACTTACCCTACCTACCCCACCTATCCCACCTACCCCACCTACCCCACCTACCCTACCTACCCTACCTACCCTACCTACCCTTTGTCCGTCTCCTGGTTCTAAGCTACCTACCCACTAATTTTCAGCCAAAAGGGTTCAGCCGTTTCTGAGTTATAAACTAACACGACTTTCTTTTATATAATTATATAGATTTGTAATATTGTAGGCCACACGGGATTGTATTAAAAATCCCGGGAAGATCCATATTAATATCAACATTTCGATGCGAGTACAAAAATAACTCTACCTAATTCCGACCTCTGGTAATTAAATTGCCCCTCTGTCATATTAACTCCGTATAGCGAAAGTATTGAGATATAAGTTTCTAGAAGCCGAAGGAAAGGAGATATTTAAGTCAAATGTTAATGATTTGTTGCTGCATTAGGTTTGTTTTTCAACACAGGACCGAGCTGTTCCTGCTAATTCGTAAATTAGTGCAATTGGATTGCACTAATATACGAAAATACGATGGCTCTATACGGCTGTCATCCGTCGTATTTAGGCATACGCTTGCGTCATCTTTGCACACGCCCTCCGCCACTTGCGGTGTCTGAAGCGGACCACAAGGACAACGACGACATCCACGAAGTGACACAGGTAGATCAGAGAGCGGCGGTAGGAAGGCTGAAGGCCAAGAATACCGCCCCAGGACCCGACGGCTTGCCTGGTAAAGCCTAGGTCCTGGCCTCAAGGGCTCTCTGGCCCCGACTGGACGCTCTGGCGCTCTAAAGCTTATGCTTGGAGAGAGGCAAGTTTCCACTCCGTTGGAAGACGGGGAAGCTAGTACTCATACAGAAGCCAGGGCGCCCTGCGGACTCTCCGTCCGCCTTCCGGCCCAATGTGCTGCTCGACGAGGTCGGCAAGCTCTTCGAGAGAATTATTGCAGGCCGCCTCGTCGGGCATCTTGGAAGGACGGGGCCGGACTTTGCGGACTGCCAGTTTGGCTTCCGCAAGGGGCGCTCGACGGTGGACGCCATCATGCGCGTAAGAGCCTTCACGACGGGGGACGCGGTGTCCCAGGGTAGGGTCGTCGTGGCGGTGTCACTCGATATCGCAAACGCTTTCAACACCCTGCCCTGGAGTTGCATTGGGGAGGCACTCCGGTATCACCGGGTGCGGACCTACCTCCGTCAAATAGTCTGGGCGTACTTGACGGACAGGGCCTGCACAAATCCGAGGCCATATCCTTTCATGGGCCTCGGAATAGGCCACCATCGGGATCCCAACTTACGGTGGGGTTCACATCGGCGTCGAGACGACTATGAAGTACCTCCAGGTCCTCACTGGACATGGATGTTTTGGGAGGTTCCTGCACGTCCCTAGGCGGGAGGAAACGCCCGGGTGTCATCACTGCGAGGATCAGCCAGTGGACACGGTGGAGCACACGGTGCAAACCTACCCCGCTTGGGTGGAGCACCGCCCCGTATCCTCGTAGAGGCAATCGGCGGTGGCGACCTCTCGCGCCCGGCCCTGGTGCAAGCCATGGTCCAAAGCGAGAGGGAGTGGGAGGCATTGACCTCCTTCTGCGAATCAGTCATACTCGCGAAGGAGGTGGCGGGATGGGAGAGAAAGAGGTCCTCCCGTCCCAGCCGCCGCGGGAGACGCCCCGGGCGTCGGGAGTCACGTGACGACTCCCGGCCACCGTAGGCGCGGGCCTGCCGACGGTGTGTAATTGATGACTCATCGTTCGATCAGGACCGATAGCGCGTGTACAGAACCGCTTCCTTCGTAGGGTCTCAGATGCTCCCTTTTACGTCCGTAACATGGACCTCCACGTAGATTTTAAATTACATTTACTATGAACTATCGGCGAACAAGTATAGCGTTAGTTCTGAAGCGCCTAGCAAATGTTGATTGTTAACGATGTGTGTCAATAATGTTTAAGCAAGGTTTACTGGGCCGGGAGCGTGGGCAGCATCGTGGTGCTTGCGTCGGCAGCTTATCTTGTTGATTTCTGATTATGTAAGCTAATTCATTTGATTGTATACCTAAATTTCTGCGTAATCAATAAATAAATAAAATCTTCCAATAGTTTATTTTGTTTGCAGAAAGAGTAAAACTTGGTGACATAAATGAAAACTATGAAAATGCTGAACTGAAATGAAAACTTGATTCAAGAACTGCGAACACAAAAGCAACAACAACAACGCACTCATCAACCATTGGTAACTATTGAATTCATTGTTATGTTAAATTAGCCGGTTTTTTTACGTTTTCATAGTTTATTAAGGCGAGATTATCCGGGCCTGTTGGCTTTCGAAACACTACCTCTGCCTCTTCTAAATGCAACGCGACGTTTTCAGTTACGATATAAATCATGCCGCAGTATACTATATTATTCGTAATTGAACATTTGACTTACTTTTCCCTTAGTTTCTATGTGTCTCCCTTAGGTTTACGTTTTAAGATAGAACGGTCATTACAATTTTAACTGAAAACAACACTGATTCTATAGCGATAACCCTTATAATCGGCCGATGATATTAGTGAATATCGTTGGCCATAGCGACGCACCAAACCACCACAGTACTAATTATCAAAGTGTCGAAGCCGGCAGTGTGAAAACAGTGTGCTCAAGTGAAAATATGCCCGCTACTGTCACCCTGCACTGTGTCTTCGCCGGTAAATTATATCGATCCGGTTTCGCTGTCAGTGCCGATACAGCTGAAAATAACAACACTTAAACTATTTGTACAATTTGCAAATTAGGTACTACACACGACGTCTGAGATTATCTGTTCGCCGATGGCGTGTCGGTGTGTGCAGAGCAGTGGTGCCCAGTGGTATCGGCCTTGACTTACGAGTTGCAGGTCATGAGTTCGAACCCAAGCAGACGCTTTACTTTGTGTATTTCATTTTACAACCACTGCTCTCAAAACGGTGAAGGAAAACACTGTAATTGTAATCTGATGTTGTCCTGCATGCATGCAGCTATGAGCGTCGCAACGTTCTAAGACGCTTGCTGTGCATGTAAACGTCAGGCGTCTTCACGTCACAGATCTCAAGCGAGAGTCCGTAGCGGAGTGCCTTATGAGCTGTTTTCAGAAAGAGTCAAACTTGGAGAAAATACATTTAGCAGATTCCGGATGAAAATGAAACCGAAATTAAATGGATGTACAACGATGGCAATCATGAAAAAACGATTTCAAGAAACGTGAACACAAAAGGAACAATTGGTAACTATTTAATTAATTAGGTAATGTGGTTAAATTTTCAGTTTAACAACGATACACCTTTTCTAATTTCTTCGCAGCCTAGCAACAGGTAACCATTATATTCGTTGTTCTGGGACGATCGGCCCTCATTGGGATCGTCATTATTTATCATAATATAACATGCTCCATTAAATTATTTGAAGTACTTACACTGTTTGATCAGATGTTAGGTTTCATCTCCCTAACATTGGCCAGGTCTTAAGAAATGGCAAAATTGATGAAATATTAGCCGAGTTCGAACCCAAGACACACACCTCTAATTTAGCGTATTCATGTGCGCATTGTATCACTTGCTTTGCTTAATAATTGGTGAAGGAAAACATCGTAAGGAAACCAGCATGCCTGAGTGATGTGATATTTCTCAACAGCGTGTGAAGCTAAGTCACAGGCCCATGGGCAGCATAAAACTCTGATACCAGGTTAGTCTTTAACCACACGGAAAGAGATTTTTTTGATATACATATTCCTGGTTAATTCGTTCTAAAATAAAATAAGTACAAAACAAAGCTATGAAAGTAAGGGGAAAAACTGTTCTATTACATTAACCTTCACTAAAACCGAACTTGTAGCCTCCGAATATTGTCTTGAAACTACCACTTGGCGCCACTCCTGTCCCAAGATACCATTCTGGTATACGACCATTATAGAAACGTTTTTTATTTTTTATCTCATGACCGTATTCGTCAAAGGTCTCGTCTGATGATGATTTCAGAATGTTACTAAGGTAGTATATTTGCTGGTGACGAGACTACAGCAGGTATAATTATTTTTTGATTTATGAACTAGGCGCTGGGGGCGCAGCAATTGATATAAATCCAAGCGATCGAACGGAAAACAACTTTCGATATGTGTGATAACAGCTCCACCATGACCTGTGTTCAGATGTTTTGGCGTATTTCCAGAAGGACGTTTGAGCAGATGTTGTGGCGCAGCTGTAGGAGGACCTTCGCACAGTCCTCGGTGGACTATATATGTGGTAAATATTAATATTTTACTATTTTGGTATGCATAGGCCTATTATGCATATCATATCAACAGTTTTGTTGTCTTAGTATGTCTGTCGCATCACTGACCTACACTTTCTCGTTTTAATAGTTCAGTCCTGCATTTGAAAGGCAATTTATTTCATTAAAAGTAAAATTTCTTTATACTTACATGAACATTACGAACATTTATATTTATATTTGACATTCTTTCAATCAGATAAATTAATACGATAATCATTCTTTAGGTATTATGTATTTACTACGGCATCGTATTGTCGCCTGCGTTTGCAGCGCAGTGGTGCTTTCGCCGGCGCAAGTGGCGCTTTCGCCGGCGCAGTGGCACTTTGGCAGCAAGAAGACGTACTTGTACTGTGTACGGCATCAAGATTTGTTAGTAGTACAAATACAGATTACGTATACAAGTACTGCGACGAATTACAAATACATTCTAATCAACATAAATAGTCATTATTATTTCATTTCGGTAGTGCAAAATATTTTTATTTTAATACCTTGATGTTTAAACATTTTACCGTGTCATTTTTTGAATTGTAAAGATAAAGACAAAATATAAATTTTAAATAATTGAATAGAAATGACGAGACATTGTACTAAGTTGTGTCTTGTTGCTTGTCGTTTCTGTGTAAAATTCAGAACAATTTGAAAATGTTTCATACTTTAAAAAGTGGACTTTGTATGTGTGCCAATTGTAAAAGTTGTGATAGGAATATGAACTTTCGAAACATTTTCTTTTTATACATGATGTAATAAACAATATTCTATAATAGCTTGCTTTATTGACCACCATCACCATCGTCACCTCAGCTAGTTATACTAACTCCAGGTAAGGATGATTCTTCTATTGTTTAAACCTGTGTAACTCACACTAATCAATTACTTTATTTACAGGTGCCACAGCCGGCTGTGGCTGGCTACGTGACACAGTGGGTACCATGTCAGCCTTTTACGAGATATTATGGCTTGCTCTGGTGAGTACTCGTGTGCATAATATTGGGCTTACAAAGAGTTATTATAACTTCTATTTATCAACTAAGCTGGACATTAAATCAGAATGTTGTTTGCAGCTTCACAAGCAAGGAGATATGATGAGATACCCACATGAGAGAAGACGAGGGTTGATACTTGCCATGCAGATCCACCAGGTGAATGTAACTAACTATGTATTTTCAAATAACCATTAATAAAATTCTTTGACATTTTTGGCTGTGGTATACTTTAAAAGGTTTGACCCATATCTAGAGACATGCTCGTATCTTGGGTCATCATTCACTGTCACCGAGAGTGACACGTGGTGTTTCTGTTTCCGGTCCATACTGTCGGCTGCGCGGCTCTTCAGCTCGGAGCCGAGCGGTTTCCGGGCGATGTCCTCGGTGAAAAGCATAAGGAGGGAAAGTCAGTAGGTACTGCTTAAAATTATAATGTTGTTATTGGCAAGTAAGTCCCGTCAAAGTATTCCTCCGCATCGCTGACATCCGGACACGTAACGTATGGAACAGAAGGCTGGCAGCATTGCCCCGCTGAACGGCAATGTATGTGAAGGTAAGTGTATCTGTAAACATGCATATTATAAAAAATTAAGATTTTATCCAAGTGAAGGATGCTCGGTAACATGCTGATCCCGCTCCATAACACAATATACAGAGTTGGCAAAATCAACCTATTTGTTTATTTTATAATTTTTACCTCATTAATTTTACTTCTGTGATTAGCACCGTGTATCTTACATACTATAATGAATTTACCTGTCACTGATTAGGCTTGGTCGTTATATTATATAGCAGGATAAAACAGCCGTTTAAAAATTATAGCATAAGCAACCTGTTATTTGTTTTTAATTGTTTATGCTTTAAGCGTTTTAGCGATTAACGCTATCTATTAGATTTTGTAGGCACTATAAGGGATTTTTCACCAAATCAATTTAAATGTCACTTGCCGTCACCGACGGGCGACGCGGTTCTAATGATTTTCTCAAAAAAACGTAAGATGTCGTCGTTGTCGCAGTAATATTTGCTATCAACTTACGATCATATTCATTCGAATATATTCATTCTGATGTTCAACGTTCATTCGTTATTTAGCTTAG
Source organism: Hyppa rectilinea (assembly GCA_951799385.1). Classification (NCBI taxonomy): domain Eukaryota; kingdom Metazoa; phylum Arthropoda; class Insecta; order Lepidoptera; family Noctuidae; genus Hyppa; species Hyppa rectilinea. The sequence goes on along the minus strand of OX637300.1, from coordinate 27,837,402 downwards.
TAGCTTTTTGCCGTTGCGTGCGTTTGCGTCGAATATATTATATTCAGATCAGTATTCGTTCAGCTGTTCGACAGTTTTCGAGTGATCGTCGCCATTAAAATTTTTGGTAAACGTTTTAACTGGCTGGATGCATGTTTGTGTTACTGTATTTTCTTAACGTGATTACGTGACTGTATATTATTATACTGTATATATATTTTAATACAATGTAATGCTTGTTTCAAGCTTGACGCGTTATTGAATACAACAGTATAACACTATAACGCAAACGCACGCAGCGCAGCGCATCACGTTGAACGTTAGGTGGTACTAAACTAATATATTAGCGCAGGATAAATATCATGTTATTTTTACTAAGCTGAACGTTGAAACGCGTTGTTGAATTAGAGCCGTTGTGCCCACGACTATCACTGATACATTTGTTTTTCTTTCCAATTTTTACTCTACAGTAATTTTGTCTTGGTGCATCGTTTTTTAAATAAGAAATGAATTAATTTAAAAATACAGTGAAACATTGAAAGTAACTGTGGAGTAATCTGACCATTCTCCTCTTCTGGAGAATAAACTATTTATTAATTTTGACTTTTAAAGTTCAAATAATTAATTTTACTTTTACTTTGTTTTGTTGGGTACATTTAATGTGGCGTCATGACAGGTTCTTTGTTTTCCTTTGCAGGTACAAATAATTAGTTTTAAGCTGAAAGGACGTAGAGAGCGTACATTTTGGATTTCTTTGAATGGAATCTGTACATGATTGGGTCTCAAAAATCTACCCAGAGGGCAGAGATGACACGCTCAACCGCTGTCGGCTCACAAAACAAAAGGTGGGTGTGCCACTGTAAACTAGACGGTATAAATTTAGGTACTTAGTTAATAAGTATTGGTAAGTATTTAGGTATTATGAATTATGTTTTGTTGGCTGCCGGTTTCAATATTTTCGTGGGATATTGGTGGTTATACGGAAGGGGTGGTACGATGGGAAAATGCTTCAAATAAAGTACATATATATGTTTATAGTCTTGTATATAAATTGGTTCATCATAGGTAAGGTACTGAACTCTACCTACACGTAACAATAGGTAAACATACAGGCTGATGTCAACAACTCCACGTCAATGCGCGTATTTATACAGTGTGTCGGAGAAACGCTTCCGAAAACGAAGACGGTGATAGGGCTACTTATTCCCGATATGATACCATCAAAAAATCTATATAACAATTTTACCAATTTTTTTGTTGTATTTTGGTACACCATGCTGTGAGAACAGTTAAATGAAACCATTATTTGCGATTAAGCACACTTTTTTTCTTTACAACTTTAGCATGCAATGTATTCGAAAATAAATATCAGCTGACGCTCGCGCGTAACCTCGAGTTCAAAGTGCGCGCGCGCTCGCCGACAGCCGCGAAAGAAGAAAGAAGAACTGAAAATATCCAATTTAAAGCTAAACGTTACTGGTACGCGTTTGCATAAGGTTGTATATAATGTACGTTCTGGCTTCGGAAGCATTCCCGTTGCACCCTGTATTAGGAATCATGTTATTATTGGTATAAGAGGTATTATTGGTATGAAAAAGGTGAATGCAATGAAATGTTACATCAGTAAGTACATTAAGGAAAACTCAGTATCCAAAGCTAAAGGTAACAAAGTTAAAATATGATCCGGTAATAATTTAAAACGTTTACAGAGAAATCGAAATTTGGTAAAAAATAGAAAACACAAAAAACAAGAAATACCTTTTAAACGTTAACTTTAAAAGTGATTTCTTTTTAGGTGAACTAGGTTTCTCTAGATTTACGTGCTACATTCACTGTCATCAGAAGATGACAGGTAAAAGGTTGTGCTTTAAGGTGTCCAGCGGAGCGTCTGTGCAGCGATGCAACGAACAAGCACCAGTCGAGACTCGAGATCTGCGCGACGCGGCGGTCTTGTTTTGGACATGCCGCGAGCTTCACACCGAGTCGCATGACTCGATGCCGGAGCGTCCGAGTCGTACACCGCGCAACTCAAACAGCATTTACCACACTTCATTACGGTGACTATTCAAAATATTCGACTAGTAATTTATAACCCTGTTTTAAAATTAATTTGTTTCCCAAGATTCACCATTCTATTTTGCTCTTGATAGGCGTAGTAGTAATCTCTCACAAGGATGTGCCCCCTCAAAACTGCGCCTACGCATCTACCGAGATGTCTCTTTAAGCGATAGGCTCAATACACTCAGTTGATATAATTTCTGCGTATTTATTTCTTTTTGACTTGCTATCTGCTTCTCAATCCTTAAGCAGACGCGCTAGCATTTTCCTCGCTGCTAAAAAATTGAGTGTGCCGCTCGCCAGCAAAGTTTTTCTGCGTCTCGTACCTTTGAAACTTTGGATTAATCCTAGAATCCTTCGCTTGCTCAGGTTCACATGAGTCAATGTATCTGAGACGCTTTTCAGTGGACTGGCAGTATATAAAATTATTAAATAGAAAGGTTCGAATTTTGAAAACTCTTTCCACGCTAGCGAGCAAAATGCAATTTTGGGCTCAGATTTCGAATAACAAACAGATTCTTTCCGAGCCTGTGAGTTGAAAATAACTATTGTTTGCAGAAAGAGTAAAAATTGGAGAATATGAATTTAGCAGATTCTGAAACATAAAACGAAAAGAGACTGAACTGTTACCGAAAGTAAATGGACGAGGAACGAAGGAAACTATGAAAATGCGATAGAACCACGAATGAAATGAAAACTTGATTTAAGAACTGTGGAACTTGTGAACAACAATCAATCAAAGTTATTGGCAACTATTTAATTAATTATTGTATTTAATACGCCGGGTTTCTCTATGTATTAACGTTATTAAACCTTTTTTTATTTTGTTTCAGCCTAGCAGATTTTACAATCTTTGGTTTATAATGAGCTGGTTTGGCGTTTGGGCGCAGTGAGACACGTAATGCATGGGACAGAAGCCTGGCAGCATTGCCCCGCTGAATGACAATGTGGTTGTATCAATCAATCTGTTTTGGGGTCGGGTTCCAGTCTAATCAGATGCAGCTGAATACCAGTATTTTACATGAAGCGACTGTAAAAATAATAATTTTCTCTGACCTCCACCACCCAGTCTGTAACTGGGTAATACGATACCCTTGGTAAGACTAGCTGTCAGACTTTCGGGCTTCTGACGACCCGTAACGACCGCCAGAGATCCACCAATGACAGCCGGGACCAACGGCTTAACGTGCTTTCCGAGGCACGGAGGAGTTTCGATATGTAAAGACCACTCATTTACGGACCAACCCCGGCAAGCGTAGCTTAACCTGATGGACCGATCTATGCGACTGTTATTACTTAGCCACGAGCTCCTCCTAACCGAAGTCCAACTAGCACCACCCCTTTATTTTTATGTTGACTTTTAAAAGTTCAAAATAACTGATTTTACTTTGCGCAAAAACTATTGTACTCAGATCTATCTTTCTTTTGTTCAGATTCAATTTCCCACTCAGAGGATGGAAAATCAGGCGATGAAGATGATAGTGAAGATAGTGAAGATGAGGATTCAGACGATAGTGATGATGATATCTATGAAATAGATTGTAATCTTCAATGAAAAATTAATGTAACAAACATTAATTTTTCTTTTCACCTTTTATGTAAAAACTTTAATTTTATGTGTCATCTATGTATACATGTAAGTAAATGAATGAATAGGCGATGTATCATAAAAAATAGAACTTGGTAATCCCGTTTTTGTAAATGTTATCCTCAAAATAAAAAAATGAGTTTATATTAAAAAAGATAATTTAAAAGGATTTACAAAATCCAAATCCTTTTCTCGACTAAGTATATGTTATATGCACGGAGGGATCTCGGTAAATAGAGATCCACCCGCCACCCAGCAGCGGCAAAATTGTTTGTATGTAACGTACAGACGCCAGCACATCAAGCTATCCCTAACTGTCAAATTTTCTCAATTAAAAATGAACCTATGTCTTTGCAATAAAGTTGAAATACTATCAAAGAAATTTGACAGATTGTTTGACAGTGTTTGTTGTTTGTTTTTATGTAATACTGTACTATGTAATTGTTATACCTTTTTTGTGCAAAAGCTAATTTCGTCGTTTTCTTTGTCTAGTTTGTCGTTCCATCTTCTCCGGATTCTGCCACGAAGATTTCTGCCCGTGTCAGTGCCAATATATTTTGAGGAGGGCCAGTATCTGATATGATAAATAAGAGCGACGACCACATCACGGAAAACATAGAATATAATGTATTTATATTTGCGTTATATTTTATACATATGAAGTCTTGTAAAAAAATTGTTTCTATCTGTTAATAATATAAAATGACAAATAGAATACCGCTTTTCTATTTGTCATTTTACGAAATAAAAAAAAACAAAGTAATTAAAATGAAAAAACCCAAATGTTTGTTTTTCATAACCATTTCTTTTCGATCTAATGTCTATCGTTGTTTATTGATGGTTGATTGTATCTACTGTTTTTTATTTTTTGTGTAAAATGTTAAAATAAATCGATATGTCGTTAGAAATGTTTCCATGTTACCTAAATGTTAAAATTATAATAAATTGGATGAAATAGAATATAGTTAAAAAAGAAATGTTTTTGTAATTTCTTATGTTGTCCTAAGCTGTTTTCAGAAAGAGTCTTACTTGGAGAAAATACATTTAGCAGATTCCCGAACATTAAACTAAAGGGCAATCATGGAAATCTGAGCAATCAGCAATTCGTAACTTAATTGATAAAAATTATTGTGGTTAATTTTTCAGTTTTATCAACGATAACGCTTTTGTAATTTTTTTTTTACCCTATTAAATGGTTAACTTTACAGGAGCTCGTGGCTAAGCAATAACGGTCGCACGGATCGATCTATCAGGTTAAGCAACGCTCGCCGGGGTTGGTCCGTGGATGGGTGACCATCTTTTCATATCGAGACTTCTACGTGACTCGGAAAGCACGAATGACAGCCGTTGGTCCCGGCTGTCATTCGAGGATCTTTGACAATCGTAACGGGTAGTCAGAAGTCTGACAAAATTCAGAACAATTTGAAAATGTTTCATACTTTAAAAAGTGGACTTTGTATGTGTGCCAATTTTATTGTAAAAGTTGTGATAGGAATACGAACTTTAGAAATATTTTATTTTTGAACATGATGTAATAAACAATATTCTATAATAGCTTGCTTTATTGACCACCATCACCATCGTCACCTCAGCTAGTTATACTAACTCCAGGTAAGGATGATTCTTCTATTGTTTAAACCTGTGTAACTCACACTAATCAATTACTTTATTTACAGGCGCCACAGCCGGCTGTGGCTGGCTACGTGACACAGTGGGTACATCATGTCAGCCTTTTACGAGATATTATGGCTTGCCCTGGTGAGTAGTCGTATCCATAATATTGGGCTTACAAAGTGTTATTATAACTTCTATGTGTCATCTAAGCTGGACATTAAATCAGAATGTTGTTTGCAGCTTCACAAGCAAGGAGATATGATGAGATACCCACATGAGAGAAGACGAGGGTTGATACTTGCCATGCAGATGGTATACATTAAAAGGTTTGACCCATATCTTGAGACATGCTCGTATCTTGGGTCATCATTCACTGTCACCGAGAGTGACACGTGGTGTTTCTGTTTCCGGTCCATACTGTCGGCTGCGCGGCTCCTCAGCTCGGAGCCGAGCGGTTTCCGGGCGATGTCCTCGGTGAAAACCATAAGGAGGGAAAGTCAGTACTGCTTAATATTACGTTTGCTGCAGAAAATATCCTGAGTGCTTTGCCCCTTTTTTCTGTTTTTTTTTAATCGAAAATTTTTAGTTTTGACTTTTAAAGTTCAAATAACTGATTTTACTTTGAGTTTGCGCAAAAAAACGATACTAAGAACTTTCTTTTTTACAGATTAAGTTTCCTATCGTCTTACCATTTGTTTGTTGACTGCTGCTATATTTTCAAGAATTCTTAACCAAACATAAAATATATTTTTAGAATCTTCTTTTTAGACCGTGCCAAACTCGCTGTGTTAGCGAGCGAGCGAAGCGAGCTGATCCCCGGCTGCGGCCGTCGAATGCTACATCTAAGATGATCGAAATTACTGTTATTATTATTATTTGGTGAAGTAGTTTTACTCTAGGTGCATCAGCTGTACATGTTAATAAATAATGAATGTATTTAAAATATAGTGAAACATTAAAAAAAAAGTAACGCACAGTATTTTGCCCATTGTTCACCTTTTGGAAGGGGCAACTAAAACCAACCCTTTTTTTATTTTATTTTGACATTGAGCAAATAAAGTATACTCAGTATTTTTTTTCAGATTCGGTTTCCCACTCTGCGCATTCAGATAACGAACTTAATAAAGAAGCTGACGTCGATGCAGACAAAACCAATAATGATTGTAACGATGGTGATGATAATAATATATTCAACCAAGATTGGTGTTATTGACCATTGTTATTATCATCATCGCTAGGTACTGATCTTGATGTGTATCTAGATCAGTAACGATGATGATGATAACAATGTGTGTACACTGCATCACTGGCAGCGCAGTAGAGCGACATGGAGGACGAGCTCGCATCGTCACCCGCAGACAATATCAAATATATACACTCAAATTATTTGTCGACAAAAATAGCGACTTTGTTTTATACTATGTAGTGATGTATCAACTAAGCTGGACACTAAATCAGAATGTTGTTTGCAGCTTCACAAGCAAGGAGATATGATGAGATACCCACATGAGAGAAGACGAGGGTTGATACTTGCCATGCAGATGGTATACATTAAAAGGTTTGACCCATATCTTGAGACATGCTCGTATCTTGGGTCATCATTCACTGTCACCGAGAGTGACACGTGGTGTTTCTGTTTCCGGTCCATACTGTCGGCTGCGCGGCTCCTCAGCTCGGAGCCGAGCGGTTTCCGGGCGATGTCCTCGGTGAAAACCATAAGGAGAGAAAGTCAGTACTGCTTAATATTATAATGTTGTTATCGGCAAGTAAGTCCCGTCACAGTATTCCTCCGCATCGCTGACATCCGGACACGTAACGTATGGAACAGAAGGCTGGCAGCATTGCCCCGCTGAATGGTAAGTGAAGGTAAGTGTAACCATGCATATTAAAAACAATTTAGATTTTATCCAAGTTGCGGTTGCTCGGAAACAAGCTGGTCCTGCTCCATAGCTGACAATACAACAATTATTTTAATATGACATTTTATTCTCAATCAACCTTTGATGCATACCACAAGTGACCTGTATGTTGTATAATTTACTCGTTTCACCGTTTTATGTTTACCACGTATCTTTTGTAAAATTATTCATTCATTGCTATTTTAAAGAAACATGAGTAAGTTACTTTTCATGGTATCATAAAGAGTGCATTCATTAATATGTTTTGCCAAACCTTAGTTTAAATGTCTGATAAAGTTACAAAAATCAAATACATAATCAAATATGTTCATATTTGCACATACATTGCTTATTACGGATCCATATGAGTCGGTGATATCAAGTATAAAAATTGTAAAAGCTTCTTAGTCTTTTCTAGGGGTCAATAATACATACAATCAACTTGTTCACTTGTTTTTATTCTAAGAAAACCTTCTATTTTAGTGCATTTAAGGTGATAAATATAAACTAGACAAGCAAACATTTCAAAACAAAACACCAATCAATCAATGTGAAAGCAATTACCACTCTTACCATACCAATTTCGACACTTCGATACTTAGTACTGTAGGTATCTATATCATTAGGCCGATAGTTATAACTATCGGTATCGGGTTGGTGTCGTTTTCTGTTAACGACGACTATTAGGTACAATTATGACATTTTAAATAATAATTTTAATTTAGTTGTTACATAAAAATTAAACCTAAGGGAGAAATATTGAACCTAAGAAAAAAGTAATTTAATTGATTTTCTGCAAATTTACGGCGGCATGATTTTTTCACGAAATGGTCAGTGGCATATCGTAAATAAATACGTCGCGATGCATTTAGAGGAGGTGGAGGTAGCGTTTCAGAGGTCATGAGGCCCGGAAAACCGCGTCTTAAATAAATAAATTTAGGTTAGTCACATTACGCTCTGACGCCTTGCTTTGTCTGCAGCACGGGGCGCTGCCGCTGGCGTCGGCAGCGCAGCGGAGTTGGCGACGGATGCGCATTGGTGTTTGCCTAATTCTATGGAGCTCAGCGAAACACATATTTTTGTTGCTACAGCGTTAAGGGGCCGTCCAGTAATGACGTGAGGCTGGAACGGGGGGGGGGGGTGCTGGCAAAAAATCACGAAATATCGTAAGGGGGGGTAGTAAGGCAGCACGTGTATTTATGTACTTTTTCGTAAGACGTGGTGTCTAAACCGAAAAGCGGCGTGCATCACGTGTGTTTTATGTAAAAAATACACATATTTTTGGGAGGGGGTGATAGACATAACCACGTATCACCAAGGGGGAGAAATGATAAAAAAAACATCACGTGATTAATGGATGGCGCCTAAGATACAGCCTTGGCCAAAAGTATTAGGCACCCTACAAATCATTGCATTACGCGCACTTGGGTTTAAAAATAAAACTTTTGCTGTCTATGTCTAGTTTTGTAAAACAGACAGTCTCTACTTCACAATTAAATGGCACACAATAACTGAAGAAGAAGAAGAGTTAAAAAAAATAATTGAAGTATATCTAATGAAATGCCATTTCCCACTAATTGTGGACCAGTTGTATAACGGCACGTCAAAATACCTTATCTTTTGTTTTAAATAACGTTTGAGTACACCTCATGGGCTATTGTTTAACAATAGCTTTGATTTTGTTATACTTTATTAGTTGCATGTATTTTGTGGGGTGCCTAATACTATTAGTATTACTATTGCATTCAACTAAGATATCACGTGTATTCCTATCTATATCTTGTCCCACAAAATATCCCCCACTCTGTATACTTACACAGAGTTGATACGACAGAGTGGCTTTCCTTTAAACTGCTCATACTAGCTACCAGTTTCAAGCTCTAGACCCAAAATCAATTAAATAGGAGCAGTCGTTTAATCGCAAATGTTTTTTGATGATATATAGAATACAAAATACAAAAAGTTTATTGCAGTAACATGTACAACTTTTACAGTTAATCTTACATGGGTACCTCCTTTTCAGTAAAGATATACCTGTGCTAGGAGGCCCCATTAATTAATACTTAACACGTATAGTACGCAGTGTAATTAACAGAGGTTGGAATTAGGTACAGTTATTCATGTACAGACGCCAGCACATATAGCTATTCCTAACTGTCAAATTTTCTCAATTAAAAATTAACTTTATCGTCTTTGCAATAAAGTTGAAATACTACTAAAGAAATTTGACAGATTGTGGTAACTTGATGTGCTGGCCTCTGTACTTACACTGATTTCATACAGCGAAAGAATAAAGTGAATATGCCTCAAATCCCAGACTTAAATATAAAGACTAGAAAAATCCCGTGATTGTTTAAATAAAATAGTTATTCATTTTTACACAATTTAAACCATCCGATAGTGGCTGAGCGATTAACTGCTGTGCTGAGTGTTGCGGGTTAGATTTCCACACGGAACAAATATTTGTATGATCTTCTAGCTGACCCGACAAACGTTGTCCTGTCTTAACTGTGATACCTACCCTACCTACCCCACCTAGCCTACCTACCCCACCTACCCCACCTACCCTACCTACCCCACCTACCCTACCTACCCCACCTACCCTACCTACCCCACCTACCCCACCTACCCCACCTACCCCACCTACCCTACCTACCCCACCTACCCCACCTACCCTACCTACCCCACCTACCCCACCTACCCCACCTACCCTACCTACCCTACCTACCCTACCTACCCTTTGTCCGTCTCCTGGTTCTAAGCTACCTACCCACTAATTTTCAGCCAAAAGGGCTCAGCCGTTTCTGAGTTATAAACTAACACGACTTTCTTTTATGTATATAGATTTGTAATATTGTAGGCCACACGGGATTGTATTAAAAATCCCGGGAAGATCCATATTAATATCAACATTTCGATGCGAGTACAAAAATAACTCTACCTAATTCCGACCTCTGGTAATTAAATTGCCCCTCTGTCATATCAACTCCGTATAGCGAAAGTTTTGAGATTTAAGTTTCTAGAAGCCGAGGGAAAACAGATATTGTAGTCAAATGTTAATTATTTGTTCCGACCGAGCTGTTCCTGCTAGTTCGTAAATTAGTGCAATTGGATTGCACTAATATACGAAAATACGATGCGGCTCTCTATACGGCTGTCATCCGTCGTATTTAGGCATACGCTTGCGTCATCTTTGCACACGCCCTCCGCCACTTGCGGTGTCTGAAGCGGACCACGAGGACAACGACGACATCCACGAAGTGACATAGGTAGATCAGAGAGCGGCGGTAGGAAGGCTGAAGGCCAAGAATACCGCCCCAGGACCCGACGGCTTGCCTAGTAAAGCCTGGGTCCTGGCCTCAAGGGCTCTCTGGCCCCGACTGGACGCTCTAGCGCTCTTAAGCGCATGCTTGGAGAGAGACAAGTTGGACCGCTCCGTTGGAAGACGGGGTAGCTAGTTCTCATACAGAAGCCAGGGCGCCCTGCGGACTCTCCGTCCGCCTTCCGGCCCATAGTGCTGCTCGACGAGGTCGGCAAGCTCTTCGAGAGAATTATTGCAGGCCGCCTCGTCGGGCATCTTGGACGGGGACGACCGAGAACGGGGCTGGACCTTGCGGACTGCCAGTTTGGCTTCCGCAAGGGGCGCTCGACGGTGGACGCCATCATGCGCGTAAGAGCCCTCACGACGGGGGACGCGGTGTCCCAGGGTAGGGTCGTCGTGGCGGTGTCACTCGACATCGCAAACGCTTTCAACACCCTGCCCTGGAGTTGCATTGGGGAGGTACTCCGGTATCACCGGGTGCCGACCTACCTCTGTCGAATAGTCGGGGCGTACTTGACGGACAGGGCCTGCACAAATCCGAGGCCATATCCTTTCATGGGCCTCGGAATAGGCCACCATCGGGATCCCAACTTACGGTGGGGTTCACATCGGCGTCGAGACCACTATGAAGTACCTCCAGGTCCTCACTGGACATGGATGTTTCGGGAGGTTCCTCCACGTCCCTAGGCGGGAGGAAACGCCCGGGTGTCATCACTGCGAGGATCGCCCAGAGGACACGGTGGAGCACACGGTGCAAACCTACCCCGCTTGGGTGGAGCACCGCCCCGTATCCTCGTAGAGGCGATCGGCGGTGGCGACCTCTGGCGCCCAGCCCTGGTGCAAGCCATGGTCCAAAGCGAGAGGGAGTGGGAGGCATTGACATCCTTCTGCGAATCAGTCATACTCGCGAAGAAGGTGGCGGGATGGGAGACAAAGAGGTCCTCCCGTCCCAGCCGCCGCGGTAGACGCACCGGGCGTCGGGAGTCACGTGACGACTCCCGGCCACCGTAGGCGCGAGCCTGCCGACGTGTGTAATTGATGACTCATCGTTCGATCAGGACCGATAGCGCGTGTACAGAACCGCTTCCTTCGTAGGGTCTCAGATGCTCCCTTTTACGTCCGTAACATGGACCTCCACGTAGATTTTAAATTACATTTACTATGAACTATCGGCGAACAAGTATAGCGTTAGTTCTGAAGCGCCTAGCAAATGTTGATTGTTAACGATGTGTGTCAATAATGTTTAAGCAAGGTTTACTGGGCCGGGAGCGTGGGCAGCATCGTGGTGCTTGCGTCGGCAGCTTATCTTGTTGATTTCTGATTATGTAAGCTAATTCATTTGATTGTATACCTAAATTTCTGCGTAATCAATAAATAAATAAAATCTTCCAATAGTTTATTTTGTTTGCAGAAAGAGTAAAACTTGGTGACATAAATGAAAACTATGAAAATGCTGAACTGAAATGAAAACTTGATTCAAGAACTGCGAACACAAAAGCAACAACAACAACGCACTCATCAACCATTGGTAACTATTGAATTCATTGTTATGTTAAATTAGCCGGTTTTTTTACGTTTTCATAGTTTATTAAGGCGAGATTATCCGGGCCTGTTGGCTTTCGAAACACTACCTCTGCCTCTTCTAAATGCAACGCGACGTTTTCAGTTACGATATAAATCATGCCGCAGTATACTATATTATTCGTAATTGAACATTTGACTTACTTTTCCCTTAGTTTCTATGTGTCTCCCTTAGGTTTACGTTATAAGGTAGAACGATAGTGAACTACAATTTTTATTACTTAAAATATCCTATGTTCCTAATGGTCATTACAATTTTAACTGAAAACAACACCGATTCTATAACGATAACCCTTATAATCGGCTGATGATATTAGTGAATATCGTTGGCCATAGCGACGCACCAAACCACCGCAGTACTAATTATCGAAGTGTCGAAGCCGGCAGTGTGAAAACAGTGTGTTCAAGTGAAAATATGCCCGTTACTGTCACCCTGCACTGTGTCTTCGCCGGTAAATTATATCGATCCGGTTTCGCTGTCAGTGACGATACAGCTGAAAATAACAACACTTAAACTATTTGTACAATTTGCAAATTAGGTACTACACACGACGTCTGAGATTATCTGTTCGCCGATGGCGTGTCGGTGTGTGCAGAGCAGTGGTGCCCAGTGGTATCGGCCTTGACTTACGAGTTGCAGGTCATGAGTTGCAGGTCATGAGTTGCAGGTCATGAGTCGCAGGTCATGAGTTGCAGGTCATGAGTTCGAACCCAAGCAGACGCTTTACCTTGTGTATTTAATTTTATTACCACTGCTCTCAAAACGGTGAAGGAAAACACTGTAATTGTAATCTGATGTTGTCCTGCATGCATGCAGCTATGAGCGTCGCAACGTTCTAAGACGCTTGCTGTGCATGTAAACGTCAGGCGTCTTCACGTCACAGATCTCAAGCGAGAGTCCGTAGCGGAGTGCCTTATGAGCTGTTTTCAGAAAGAGTCAAACTTGGAGAAAATACATTTAGCAGATTCCGGATGAAAATGAAACCGAAATTAAATGGATGTACAACGATGGCAATCATGAAAAAACGATTTCAAGAAACGTGAACACAAAAGGAACAATTGGTAACTATTTAATTAATTAGGTAATGTGGTTAAATTTTCAGTTTAACAACGATACACCTTTTCTAATTTCTTCGCAGCCTAGCAATAGGTAACCATTATGTTCGTTGTTCTGGGACGATCGACGGCCCTCATTGGGATCGTCATTATTTATCATAATATAACATGCTCCATTAAATTATTTGAAGTACTTACACTGTTTGATCAGATGTTAGGTTTCATCTCCCTAACATTGGCCAGGTCTTAAGAAATGGCAAAATTGATGAAATATTAGCCGAGTTCGAACCCAAGACACACACCTCTAATTTAGCGTATTCATGTGCGCATTGTATCACTTGCTTTGCTTAATAATTGGTGAAGGAAAACATCGTAAGGAAACCAGCATGCCTGAGTGATGTGATATTTCTCAACAGCGTGTGAAGCTAAGTCACAGGCCCATGGGCAGCATAAAACTCTGATACCAGGTTAGTCTTTAACCACACGGAAAGAGATTTTTTTGATATACATATTCCTGGTTAATTCGTTCTAAAATAAAATAAGTACAAAACAAAGCTATGAAAGTAAGGGGAAAAACTGTTCTATTACATTAACCTTCACTAAAACCGAACTTGTAGCCTCCGAATATTGTCTTGAAACTACCACTTGGCGCCACTCCTGTCCCAAGATACCATTCTGGTATACGACCATTATAGAAACGTTTTTTATTTTTTATCTCATGACCGTATTCGTCAAAGGTCTCGTCCGATGATGATTTCAGAATGTTACTAAGGCAGTATATTTGCTGGTGACGAGACTACAGCAGGTATATAATTATTTTTCGATTTATGAGCTAGGCGCTGGGGGCGCAGCAATTGATATAAAACCAAGCGATCAAACGGAAAACAACTTTTGATATGTGATAACAGCTCCACCATGACCTGTGTTCAGATGTTTTGGCGTATTTCCAGAAGGACGTTTGAGCAGATGTTGTGGCGCAGCTGTAGGAGGACCTTCGCACAGTCCTCGGTGGACTATATTTGTGGTAAATATTAATATTTTACTATTTTGGTATGCATAGGCCTATTATGCATATCATATCAACAGTTTTGTTGTCTTAGTATGTCTGTCGCATCACTGACCTACACTTTCTCGTTTTAATAGTTCAGTCCTGCATTTGAAAGGCAATTTAATTCATTAAAAGTAAAATTTCTTTATACGAGTACATGAACATTACGAACATTTATATTTATATTTGACATTCTTTCAATCAGATAAATTAATACGATAATCATTTTTAGGTATTATTTACTACGGCATCGTATTTACACCTGCGTTTGCAGCGCAGTGGCGCTTTTGCCGGCGCAGTGGCACTTTGGCAGCAAGAAGACGTACTTGTACTGTGTACGGCATCAAGATTTGTTAGTAGTACATACAGATTACGTATACAAGTACTGCGACGAATTACATATACATTCCAATCAACATAAATAGTCATTATTATTTCATTTCGTTAGTGCAAAATATTTTTATTTTAATACCTTGATGTTTAAACATTTTACCGTGTCATTTTTTGAATTGTAAAGATAAAGACAAAATTGAATAGAAATGACAAGACATTGTACTAAGTTGTGTCTTGTTGCTTGTCGTTTCTGTGTAAAATTCAGAACAATTTGAAAATGTTTCATATTTTAAAAAGTGGACTTTGTTTGTGTGCACATTGTTAAACTTGTGATAGGAATATGAACTTTCGAAACATTTTATTTTTGTACATGATGTAATAAACAATATTCTATAATAGCTTGCTTTATTAACCACCATCACCATCGTCACCTCAGCTAGTTATACTAACTCCAGGTAAGAATGATTCTTCTATTGTTTAAACCTGTGTAACTCACACTAATCAATTACTTTATTTACAGGTGCCACAGCCGGCTGTGGCTGGCTACGTGACACAGTGGGTACATCATGTCAGCCTTTTACGAGATATTATGGCTTGCCCTGGTGAGTAGTCGTATCCATAATATTGGGCTTACAAAATGTTATTATAACTTCTATGTATCAACTAAGCTGGACATTAAATCAGAATGTTGTTTGCAGCTTCACAAGCAAGGAGATATGATGAGATACCCACATGAGAGAAGACGAGGGTTGATACTTGCCATGCAGATCCACCAGGTGAATGTAACTAACTATGTATTTTCAAATAACCATTAATAAAATTCTTTGACGTTTTTGGCTGTGGTATACTTTAAAAGGTTTGACCCATATCCTGACATGCTCGTATCTTGGGTCATCATTCACTGTCACCGAGGGTGACACGTGGTGTTTCTGTTTCCGGTCCATACTGTCGGCTGCGCGGCTCCTCAGCTCGGAGCCGAGCGGTTTCCGGGCGATGTCCTCGGTGAAAACCATAAGGAGAGAAAGTCAGTACTGCTTAATACTATAATGCTGTTATTGGCAAGTAAGTCCCGTCAAAGTATTCCTCCGCATCGCTGACATCCGGACACGTAACGTATGGAACAAAAGGCTGGCAGCATTGCCCCGGTGAACGGCAATGTAAGTGTATCTGTAAACATGCATATTAAAAAAAAATAAGATTTTATCCAAGTTAAGGATGCTCGGTAACATGCTGATCCCGCTCCATAACACAATGTACAGAGTTGACAAAATCAACCTATTTGTTTATTTTATCATTTTTACCTCATTAATTTTACATTCTGTGATTAGCAACGTGTATCTTACACATAATTTTGAATTTCTTTGAATGGAAGCTATACATGATTGGGTCTCAAAAATCTACCCAGAGGCCGGCAGAGACGACACGCTCAACCGCTGTCGGCTCACAAAACAAAAGGTGGGTGTGCCAATAGATGGTATAAATTTAGGTACTTAGTTAATAAGTATTGGTAAGTATTTAGGTATTATGAATTATGTTTTGTTGGCTGCCGGTTTCAATATTTTCGTGGGATATTGGTGGTTATACGGAAGGGGTGGTACGATGGGAAAATGCTTCAAATATAGTACATATATATGTTTATAGTCTTGTATATAAATTGGTTCATCATAGGTAAGGTACTGAACTCTACCTACACGTAACAATAGGTAAACCTACGGGCTGGCGTCAGCAACTCCACGTCAATGCGCGTATTTAGACAGTGTGTCAGAGAAACGCTTCCGAAAACGAAGAAGGAGATAGGGCTACTGATTCTCGATATGAAACCATCAAAAATCTATATAACAATTTTACCAATTTTTTTGTTGTATTTTGGTACACCATGCTGTGAGAACAGTTAAATGAAACCATTATTTGCGATTAAGCACACTTTTTTTCTTTACAACTTTAGCATGCAATGTATTCGAAAATAAATATCAGCTGACGCTCGCGCGTAACCTCGAGTTCAAAGTGCGCGCGCGCTCGCCGACAGCCGCGAAAGAAGAAAGAAGAATTGAAAATATCCAATTTAAAGCTAAACGTTACTGGTACGCGTTTGCATAAGGTTGTATATAATGTACGTTCTGGCTTCGGAAGCATTCCCGTTGCACCCTGTATTAGGAATCATGTTATTATTGGTATAAGAGGTATTATTGGTATGAAAAAGGTGAATGCAATGAAATGTTACATCAGTAAGTACATTAAGGAAAACTCAGTATCCAAAGCTAAAGGTAACAAAGTTAAAATATGATCCGGTAATAATTTAAAACGTTTACAGAGAAATCGAAATTTGGTAAAAAATAAAAAAAAAAAAAAACAAGAAATACCTTTTAAACGATAACTTTAAAAGTGATTTCTTTTTAGGTGAACTAGGTTTCTCTAGATTTACGTGCTACATTCACTGTCATCAGAAGATGACAGGTAAAAGGTTGTGCTTTAAGGTGTCCAGCGGAGCGTCTGTGCAGCGATGCAACGAACAAGCACCAGTCGAGACTCGAGATCTGCGCGACGCGGCGGTCTTGTTTTGGACATGCCGCGAGCTTCACACCGAGTCGCATGACTCGATGCCGGAGCGTCCGAGTCGTACACCGCGCAACACAAACAGCAGTTACCACACTTCAATTACAGTGACTATTCAAAATATTCGACTAGTAATTTATAACCCTGTTTTAAAATGAATTTGTTTCACAAGATTCACCATTCTATTTTGCTCTTGATAGGCGTAGTAGTAATCTCTCACAAGGATGTGCCCCCTCAAAACTGCGCCTACGCATCTACCGAGATGTCTCTTTAAGCGATAGGCTCAATACACTCAGTTGATATCATTTCTGCTTATTTATTTCTTTTTGACTTGCTATGTACAGACGCCAGCACATCAAGTTACCACAAACTGTCAAATTGCTTTGACAGTATTTCAACTTTATTGCAAAGACATAAGGTCCATTTTTAATTGAGAAAATTTGACAGTTAGGGATAGCTTGATGTGCTGGCCCCTGTACTCAGCCAACGCACGAAATATTGATTGTTGTTGACTACATTGAATGAATCACCTTACGGGAAGCCAATCGCGGCATCTCACAGAGTACGGAGACACCTCGTCGGCCGCAGCTAGAGGCAGCATTGTCAATGCTTTCCAAACAAACCAAGCGAGTGTTTGTAGCTATAATTATTTGGTGCGGTGCCAGCTTAAATCACACATTGCATCACAATTCTGGTGGGAGAGCGATCGCGGAGAAGGGTGGCGCTCTACAGGGCGTGCGGCGGTGGAGCACGACCCCTTCCCGTAAGGAGGATGCGCTCAGGTTGTTTGTTGATCCAAATATGATACGTACTTGCTATGGCCGCGAACCATTGATCCAATCTGAAACTGACCTGCAATTTGAAAAAAATCTTGCGCATCCTCCATAAAGAGATTCATTTAGGTGGTCCGCGAATTGAAATATTTCGAAAATAAAACAAAACAAACCGCGTGATGGAAATAACAGATACTTAGCAATGTGTCTTATGAGATACATAGAATATCTCCAAAATTAAATACCCTGTATTTTTTTTCTATTATCCTAC
This sequence comes from Hyppa rectilinea, assembly GCA_951799385.1. Lineage (NCBI taxonomy): Eukaryota > Metazoa > Arthropoda > Insecta > Lepidoptera > Noctuidae > Hyppa > Hyppa rectilinea. The sequence goes on along the minus strand of OX637300.1, from coordinate 27,819,328 downwards.
TTGTCCTCTAAGGAGAATGAAAGAAAAAAACAAATTTAATACAAATAAGTAACTAATTAAAATTAAGTACATATTTATTTTTGCCAAGCAATGAATTAAATAACATAATTTTATTAGTATTTTTTTATTTAAAAAATTATACTTAAATTACTACACAATTGGCTATTTGACAGGGTAGTAGGTATTTTCATGGAATATTCAAAAGTGACGTTACAGATTTTTTTTAAACAAATGGAATACTTATCAACATTAATTCCAATTTTACTATGATAGCCTCGCAAAAATATTTAATTTCTGTACTGGGATGGAAGTTTTTAAGGTGAGTGGTATTATTTCTAAGTGATTTAATATTTTAATTTAGAGCGTGTCATGCACTGGACTGTTAGTATAGAAAATTATTAAATAGAAAGGTTTGAATTTTGAAAACTCTTTCCACGCTAGCGAGCAAAATGCAATTTTGGGCTCAGATTTCGAATGACAAACAGACTCTTTCCGAGCCTGTGAGGTGAAAATAACGATTGTTTGCAGAAAGAGTAAAAATTGGAGAATATGAATTTAGCAGATTCTGAAACATAAAACGAAAAGAGACGGAACTGTTACCGAAAGTAAATGGACGAGGAACGAAGGAAACTATGAAAATACGATTGAACCACGAATGAAATGAAAACTTGATTTAAGAACTGTGGAACTTGGGATCAACAATCAATTTAGTCACTCAGTTATTGGTAACTATTTAATTAATTACTATATTTAATACTTTTTTTTTATATATAACAATATTTTCTTTGTTTATTAACGTTACTAAACCTTTTTTTATTTCGTTTCAGCCTAGCAGATTTTGCAATCCTTGGTTAATAATGAGCTGGTTTGGCGTTTGGCAGCAGGTAGACACGTAATGTATTGAACAGAAGCCTGGCAGCATTGCCCCGCTGAATAGCAATGTGGTTGTATCAATCAATCTGCCTAGCCTTTTCCCTACTATGTTGGGGCCGGGTTCCAGTCTAATCGGATGCAGCTCAATACCAGTATTTTACATGAAGCGACTATAAAAATAATAATTAAATCTGACCTCCACTTACCCAGTCAGTGACTGGGTAATATACGATACCCCTTGGTAAGACTAGCTGTCGGACTTTCGGGCTTCTGACGACCCGTAACGACCGCCAGAGATCCACCAATGACAGCCGGGACCAACGGCTTAACGTGCTTTCCGAGGCACGGAGGAGTTTCGATATGTAAAGACCACTCATTTACGGACCAACCCCGGCAAGCGTAGCTTAACCTGATGGACCCATCTATGCGACTGTTAATACTTAGCCACGAGCTCCTCCTAACCGAAGTCCAACTAGCACCACCCCATTATTTTTGTGTTGACTTTTAAAAGTTCCAAATAACTGATTTTACTTTGCGCAAAAACTATTGTACTCAGATCTATCTTTCTTTTGTTCAGATTCAATTTCCCACTCAGAGGATGGAAAATCAGGCGATGAAGATGATGAAGACATTGAAGTCAATACTGACGATGAAGATAGTGAAGATAGTGAAGTTGGGGATTGTGTCATCTATGTATACATGTAAATAAAGGAATGAATAGGCTATGTATGATAATGAATAGAACTTGGTAATCCCGTATAAGTAAATGTTATCCTTAAAATTAAAAATGAGTTTATATTACAAAAAGTAATTTAAAAGCATTTATAAAATTGTGTACATTAAAATTAAATTATGGTTTTCTTAATACAAATCCTTTTCCCGACTAAAGGTTTCATATACGGGATAGTAATAGTTATACCTTTTTTGTACAAAAGCTAATTTCGTCGTTTTCTTTGTCTAGTAATAGTTCGTAGTTCCATCTTCTCCGGAGTCTGCCACGAAGATTTCTGCCTGTGTCAGTGCCAATATATTTTGAGGAGAGCCAGTATCTGATATGATAAATAAGAGCGACGACCACATCACGGAAAACAGAATAGAATGTATTTATATTAATATTATAATTATTTTATACATATGAAGTCTTGTAAAAAAAATTGTTTCTATCTGTCAAAGGCAGGCGGTATTTTAATTGTCATTTAACGAAATAAAAAAAACAATGTCATTAAAATGTTACAACCCAAATGTTTGTTTTTCATAACCTTTTTTAATGTCTATATATCGCTGCTAGATGTTGATTGTATTATATTATTTTTATTTTCACTGTGTACCTAGTTGACTCTGATGTTTTATGTAATTGTGTAAAATGTTAAAATAAATCGATATGTCGTTAGTTCGGGTGTGTAGTTAGTTGTTTAGGTATTTAATTATTGTTACAAACTATGCTATGATGTTATTATATCATACCATAGTTTGCTAATACTTACAAAATAAGTCAATGTTATAGTAAATTACATAAATGTTTTCATGTTACCTAAATGTTAAAATTATAATAAATGGAATGAAATAGAATATAGTTAAATAAGATTTTTTTTTGTCAAATCCGATGTTGTCCTGAGCTGTTTTCAGAAAGAGTCAAACTTGGAGAAAAATACATTTAGCAGATTCCGGAACATAAAACTAAATGGCAATCATGAAAATGTGAGCAATCAGCAATTGGTAACCTTTTCATTAATTATTGTGGTTAATATTTCAGTTTTATCAACGATAACCCTTTTCTAATTTCTTTTTACCCTAGCAAATGACTAACTTTACAGGAGCTCGTGGCTAAGCAATAACGGTCGCACGGATCGATCTATCAGGTTAAGCTACGCTCGCCGGGGTAGGTCTGTGGATGGGCGACCATCTTTACATATCGAGACTCCTACATGACTCGGAAAGCACGAATGACAGCCGTTGGTCCCGGCTATCATTCGAGGATCTTTGACAATCGTTACGGGTAGTCAGAAGTCTGACAGCCAGTCTTACCAAGGGGTATCGTATTACCCAGTTACTGACTGGACTGGGAGGTCAGAGAGGCAGTCGCTTCATGTAAAATACTGGTATTTAGCTGCATCCGGTTAGACTGGAAGCCGACCCCAACAGTTGGGTAAAGACTGGCAGATTGAAATGGTAAACTATTGTGTACCTTCTTCTAGGACGTTCGAAGGCCCTCATTGGGACCGTCATCTTAGGTTTTTCCCTGTCATTGGATGGGACTAAAGAAATGTCAAAATTTACTAAATACTATATAAAAAAGCTCATGCGCGGCCATTAAATAACGTGCGCACAATGTGAACTGACGAGATTTTGTTTTTTATTCAGAGTCGTGATCCGCTTCGAGTGATGATGATGAAGAAGAAGCTACGAAGAAAACCGTGCTGATCGTGAAAACCAAGCGATCAATAGATTTAAATCTTGAGATGTCGAGGCGTAATGCCGAAAGCACCTGTCGATATGTGATAACAGCTCCACCATGACCTGTGTTCAGACTTTTTGGCGTATTTCCAGAAGGACGTTTGAGCAGATGTTGTGGCGCAGCTGTAGGAGGACCTTCGCACAGTCCTCGGTGGACACATTCCAGAAGAATGACAAGACAATAAGAAACACATATTAGTGGTAAATATTAATATTTTATCATTTTGGTATATATAGGCTTTACATAATAACAGTTTTATAGTCTTAAATTATTGATGGCTCTTTATAGGTGTTTTATGGATTTCCATACAAAAGTATATAAAGATTCGCATGTACGTCTTTGGATAGTTCAATAATTGTAGTTTGTGTTCCGCTAGTCGACGGGACAAACACCAACGTGTGTGTTTCTGCCGGCAGCTGTTAATGGTATTTTGACGGGTGATTCTCCAATGACGATGTTTTTGATGCAGCCGGTGAAGCCGCGTCGGGAGCGGACGCCGCGCACCTTGTGCAGGGGCCGCTCGTGCCCGCCGATGTACAGCGCAGAGCGAGTGTCCGTCGAGGAGTACGCGCCGAGCCCGGGCTTCGAGAAGTGCCCGTCCACACCCACCGACACCACGTACAGCGACTTCACCACTGGAAACATACAACTTACACGTGTAGATTCATATTAACGTTTTTTTGTAATGTTGGGTTCAGCATGTTAACATTTAACTCTGGTTACTATGTAACTGCTGCGTATATACTCTCAAATGTGAAATGTCTAAAGCATTGCTTGCCTTGTTACTCCATTGCGAAAGTTTTTTTATATTTGTTGCGGTTTAAATTGATTACTTTTACCCATGAATCTGACGAGCACATAACTTTGATTTATGTACAATGTATTTTGTATATTTAAAATATACTCTTTAATAATTATTGTTGTTTCTCTTTGAGGATTCTGGTGTAAACAAAAAAAAACAAATATCGATCTACCGTTTTTTTGCATTTTTTATGGCAGCACTAACTTGTCAGCTAGCGACCAACGTAAATGTCAAATGTCTAAAACATTGCTCGTCTTGTAACTCCATTGCGACAGCTTGTGTATAATAGGGGTTAAAGTATGAAATTGCCGTTTTATTGTATTAGGTACTTCGAATTGACATAGAACCTTCATGGTTTGAGATTTTTAAAGTTTGTATTAAATCTTGTCTTTAATCTAGATCACGAGAGTTTTATCGCAGAGGCACAAATGACTCTCCTATTAGATGGCAGCAATGTATAGTTAGTAATGATAATTATTTTGATTAAATATATTATATGTTAAATAAAAAAAAAACTAATTTCAAGTTTTCAGTACGAATCGGTAATTTCATACTTTAACCCCTAATATTTATTGCGGTTTAAATTGACTACTTTTACCCATGAATACTAAATTTGATGATCCTCCTATACCTGACGACCATGGCACTGGCGATAACTTAGATTTTATATTAGACGCTTCGACCGACGAACCCAGCTTTGGACCAGCCCAGTCTGGACCTAGTTTTTCACAACAGTCATCATGTGGAAAATCGCTGCACAACTTGACCAGGTAAATAATAATATAACTAGTATATACCTACAAGCTCACCTTGCGATCAGGACTTTGATTTTATCTACAATGTATTTTGTAGTATTTGACTTCCAGTTGATTATGCTGATATGTAAATTAACTAGCTCCGCCCGCGGCTTCGCCCGCATAATATTTCGATAAATTATACACATAAACCTTCCTCTTCAATCACTCCGTCTATTAAAAAAAACCGCATCATTATCCGTTGCGTAGTTTTAAAGATTTAAGCATACATAGGGATATAGGGACAGAGAAAGCGACTTTGTTTTATACTATGTAGTGATATAATGTATTAAGTGATCTTTCACTTATTTAAATTATACTTCCTACTAACATTATAAACGTGAAAGTTTGTGAGGATAGATGGATAGATGCAGTGGCGTACACAGAGATTTCAGACAGGGTATGCACAAAAAAAACTTACCAGTTTCAGCTTGTTGCACCTACTCTACCTACCTTACTCTTACCGTGCGCGTCATTGGCTTCGCATGATGTTTGTTTGAGACCACCATGAATATCTAAATAAGTGATTGATGGTAACATAACAGGTCACTTAAATGATATCCAAAGTCGCCTTGAAAAGGCCGGGCGATGATAATTTTGTTTACTGGCGCAAATTAATTAACATTTAATATAATTACTACTTTAATTTGAAATGATTACTTTCTACAAGTTAATGTTTGTAAATCAAATCGACGCGCCTATCTTTTTATAGATAGTTTTGAAAGACGTCGTCGTAAAAACTACTACTTACATCGTTTTAAAATAACCAAAAGCTCTTTTTCGATTGCAATCATAGACAAATCTGTGAGTCTGTTTTGGCCCTGTGTGTTTCGTAAATATGTATGAATTCTTTTTAGACCAGAAAATGATCGTTCGGTAAATGCGCTACTGAGTGGAATCGTAACTATAAATTTTCCTAATTTGTAAACTTCGGGAAATATGGATGTCAATTGGTTTGAATGTAAATTTTGAATGAGATCGAATATGCCCAAGGTTTTTAGTTCGTCAGATTTATAAACGCATCGGAGCTCATTCCTGAGGCGATCGGCTTTAAAATATTGATTAGGTCAATGACAGAATCTTCTGAAAAAATTCATACAATAAGATGAAAATTTTTCGCAAGCAAGTAGGTTAAAATACTTCAAGTCTTTTAAATTTTTGTGATAGTGTTTAAAACATTATCAATAATTTCGAAAAACACGCGCCTGTAATACTGTTCAATCACAATACCCCGTTTTCGTTTAGGTCGGTCACAATTAGATACCAAAACACAGATATAGTTGATAACAAATTTAGTTCTGTACTGTTCCATGAAAGTTTCAAACTCTTTAATTTTTCGGATACAGTAAACAATGTCACTGTTCTTTTTTTTGCAATATTTCATACAAAATGTCTGTTTTAGAAAATATTTCTGATAAATTATCTAGAAAAAAATTAAATTCAAATTCCTTTAAAGTATTTAAAAAGGCAGAAACTTGTATCAATGGTTCTCCGTCCCATTTATCGTCATTTTCCTGCATGTCATACCTATTAAGTTATCAAGATTTGTGGAAATCACATTAACAGTTCGAGCGTGATAAATCGATCGTGTTTCGGCAACGCGAGATAGTTTACGCATTTGAGCATACTCGTTGTAGAACGCGGTTATTTTTGTACTGGTGTGAAAAAAAATTGCCAATGATCTAACTTTACTAAAAAAACGCTTGGTCTCAGAAATTCGTTCAAAAGACTTTGAAAGAATAAGGTTGAGCACATGAGCTGAACACCAAACATACGTCGCGAGTGGACATTTTTGTCTTATTATACTTTGAACTCCATTAATTAATCCAATAATTAATTAAAAATAAAAATAAAAAAAAATCTCTGAAGATAAAACTGCCGCACCATCATAAGTTTGAGCAACTACCTTATCTTAGCAATTAAATTCCTCTAAAACGTTGATAATAATCGCGCTTAAAGTAACAGCTGTCCGATCCGCGCTGACATCAATATATTTTATGAATCTATCAATTATTTCTGCATCATGAAAATATCTCAAGATCAGGACTAGCTGTTCACGACCGCTAGTATCAGGAGTTGCGTCAACCATAACAGCAACAAAATCGGTTTCACTGATTTCTTTTTTTATCTTATCGTACATTACAGACGCAACACTAGAAATTAAATCATTTTGGGTCCTATTCGATAGCCCCGTGAATGAGCTGCCCGATGTTGAATGTAGGTGGGTTTCTAAATTTCCATCATATTTAGCCAACAAATCTACAAGTTCCAGAAAATTGCCTGTATTAAACGACAAGCTTGATTCGTTATGACCACGGAATCCTAATTCTTGTTTACCTAGAAAACAAATTACATCAATCAACCGTTTGAAAATGCTTCTATTTCTGTTAACTTTCGCGTTGTGTCTTTCAATATCTAACTTTAACTGGCTATTTAAACTAGTCTCTATTCTACCTTTACCAAAAGTTTGGAACTTTAAGCAGGATTCTAGATGTTTTTCTGACACTATAGGTCCAAACATTCTTTTTATCTTGATTAGTAAAGAAAATGCAAGGGAAATAATACAATGTGTTTGTGTGTACACAACCAGTTAGCCAGTAATAGTTATCATAAAACCTTTTATTAAAATAACGAGTACTATAGTTGCCAAAATCTAAGAGGCCCGTTTTGACGTTTGTCATCGTATTGGAAATTATTACTTATTATTACTTTATTAATTGGAAATTGCATGCTACTGCATGCAATTTCCAATTAATAAAGTTAGCGCAAAAAGAATACTCGCAATATATATATATTCCATCATAAATGCGCCTAGGAAATGTATGTGTGTTCTTAAAACACTATGTAATTCATTATTATTTTATTGTTTCTTTCTGTTTCGTTTAAAGTTACATTCTGGGTCCTTTCTCAAATGTCAAAACGGGCCTTTTATATTTTGACTACACTAGTAACTTTTTTTAAATTAAATCCAATATAGGTACAGACCTCCCCTTTGCAATCAATTTAACTTTTTCCTCAAAAGATAACGTCGAAAACGCGGATGATTTTAATTTATTTAAACACACTTCGCCAGCACAGATCTCATAGGTATAATTTTCCTATTTTAATAATTAAACTACACGAAAGTCAATCAATCACCTACGCCAAAAACATTGCAAATTATTATTACGTTACGAAAATAAGAACAATTCCGAACTAATACGAACCAATTAGAATGAATTCGGCGGTCATTCGGATAATCTGACTAAAAAAAGTCGACCTCCTGGAATCCTTAACCGGTGCTTGTATGGGTTCTCAATTTGGACGGTTTACCACGTATGCTCTGCTTCTAAAATACCAACACGTGCACACATTTTCACGCACACAGTCACACTTCTGCTGTGTACTACACGAGATGCGTTTTATGAAGTGTAAGACAGTTTTAGCAACGCGTATATATTATCATTTAGAGGGGCATGTATGTATGTATTTATGGGACTACAGGGTATGCAAAGCTTATTTACATATATAAGGTGTATCTGTTCCAACACGAAATATTTTAAGAGCAACATCTAACGGTGGTAAAGATTCCATAGAAGCGAAAAAAAAATAATTTATCTAAGTATTTTTTATTTTACGTAATTATTTTAATTTTAAAACTGCTTGACACATTTGGTATGAAACCTTCAGCGGCCGCACGCGCGCTCGGTGCGTCTCGTGACCGGTGACGGCTATCTATTCTGTGTCGAGCAGCGTGTAAGGGCGGTAGCGTTCGCATGCATGTCTCCGGCCTGCGCGCGACCGCGCGAGTTTGGTAATCATTTCGCGTCCTACTGACGGTTACCGTGCTCCACATACTGTGTGCTGCCGGACGCAAATGTCCTCACCTCGTATTACATGGGATCTAACAATATCACTGGTGACCTGTGTCGGTCGTACAAAAATACAGCACTGCCTATCTCTTCGCGGAATGCAGGCGTGATGATGTTAAAAATAAACCAATTGTAGACTTCGTAGCTGGTCTTGTTTAAATAGCTTATCGCTTCCAATAATAATAAATGTCAAACTAAAATACAAAACCTAAATTAATAAATTCCTTCCTTAAACTTTTACGAAAAAGAGCCTAGATGCGATTAAAACAATACCTACACACATGTGGAAACTAGGTAAATACTAATAAACAGCTGACGGGTGAGTGCATCTTGAGTTCACAACGGTTAATGACCTGTTTGTGTAGATCGGATTTATTTGATCGATAGGCAGACGTGAATGTTTTAGGTTCTCTCGAGAGATAAATAGCTTGCCATGTTATTGTGGAATAACATACGGCATTAAAACCTATTGAATGATTAAATAACTACATTACGTTAAGATTATAAGTTTTGTCGAGTAGTCTTTTTACAGGCAAACAACATGTTTATTAGATCCGTGGTTGAATGGTAGGTATGCTATTTAAACCGTTAGGATAATAGTGTTCTGTGTAGGTATTGAACTCAAGACTTTTAATGATTGGTAGAGTTTAACTTAATTTATTAATACCGAACCTAGTATCTACTAGGCGTAATCTGCAGTCTAGGTCTGTGGTCTAGGTACAAATCTACACTACTTAGGTACCTACCTATTGATCCTTATTCCCCATCACACTTAACACACACATACACACACACACCACACATGAACACTGAACCGTGTCTGGAAATGATCCGGCCGGTATACCCATAGGGCATTGTTACGTTCGTTGCCCGAAGCCCGACGCGTGTTAACTAATGCGCGTGCGTTGTAATATGCGGGTCGCATGGCACTGAACTCGGTGAGTCAGGTGCGCGCGCGGCTCGCCTGCCGCCGCCGCGGCGCCAACGCATTCTATTGTTCCGCGCGCCGTCTAGTCTCGCCGCCCGCTTCAATGACGGTAGGTAAATACAACGTATGGTTTAGCGTAATGGATATAAAAAATGAGAAGGAGCCAGTATTTTTATGTAAGTCAAATAATTTGAAATTATTACATCTTTTAAATAATATATCCTTAGATAATTTTTTTTTTCCTTTCTATGGAATCTTTACCACCGTTAGATGTTGCTCTGAAAATATTTAGTGTTGGAACAGATAGACGCTCACAAAATCTTGACGACGTTAATAACTCTATTCTTCAGGTCTAAAATTGGTTTACGGTCAATAATTTGGTACCAAATGATAAAAAAACCAAATGCATTAGATTTAAATTACCTCATGTTAAAAGTAGCGATAGTGACATCATATTGAACGGTGAAAAGCTAGAATTTATTAAGCGGACGGTTTTCCTGGGAATCACGCTAGGCGACAAGTTACAATGGGGTCCCCACATAACAACTCTTGCGGGACGGCTAAGCTCGGCCGCATATGCTGTTAGAAAGATAAGGCAGTTGACAGACGTAGAAACCGCGCGTTTGGTCTACTTTAGTTACTTCCACAGCATTATGTCGTATGGCATTTTACTGTGGAGTCGGGCTGCTGACATTGAATCCATTTTTATTTTGCAAAAGCGAGCTATCAGAGCTATTTACAATCTACGTCGCCGCGAATCGCTTAGGGAACTATTTAAAAGTTAGTTGTTAAATGTTACAACAAAATACCTTGTGTCATTCTGCAATTAAATGAAAGAAAATTTAAAACTTATATTAAAAATACACTTTGTAAACAAGCTTATTACAAACTAGCTTTTGCCCGCGACTTCGTACGCGGACCTTGTTGCTTATGCCAGCGACAACGGGGTCGCCATTTATGTTATTTTTTATCATTTTTCCTATTTATCATTTAAATCTTTTATCACACTGAGCTTTAGTTTTATTTCACTCCAACAACCACCAAAACATACAGTCCATTTTTCATCGTTTTCATTTTGGTAACCGCATTATTATATTCCCCACTTGTCTCTAGAGACTTAGAATTCAATGCGTAGATACGGTTGGAACTCAAGCACAATTCTCTATCCGTGAACGTCTCAGACTCGCGAGACAATACATGACGTTCACGATCAGCGGTCTGTCGTACATCACGTGCCCCACTTGTCTCTAGAGACCTAGAAGTCGATGCGTAGATACGCTTGGAACTCAAGCGTAATTCTCTTTCCGTGAACGTCTCTGACTCGCGAGACAATACATGACGTTCACGATCAGCGGTCAGTCGCGCATCATATTCTTGACTGGTCTCTAGAGACCTAATGAATACGCTGAAAACGCAGCCGTGCTTCGCGACCCGAAGAGGTTTCCACGGAGCGAGTTGCAGCCTAATGTTCTCAAACAGCATCAAGACTCTTCTGACGCTCTTCGGTAGATTCTTGGGATCTTATGATCCTCAATCTTTCAGCTCTCTTGAAACATTGGGAAAGATTTGACCTCTTTCTAGGCATGGTCATAGTTTTATTGTAAAGATACCTGATCAATAAAAATTTAAATTAAAATGACTGCTCCCCTGCGTTACCGGGTAGGCTACCGTGTCACGAAGATAAATGGAAAAGAAAATTAAACACTCAAACAACATAAGCCCGAAGGCATATTCATACGATAAAATAAAAAAATAAATAGGAGTTTTGGCCAGTAGAGTCACATTTGCAATGATATACCATCGTCATCGAAAATCAGTCCTAAACTGTTACCGCCTTCACCGCGTGCAGGTACTCCCAGTTTATGTTATTTTATAATTACACAGTAAAATTAGTGATAGCTTTGATTTCCACATCAGATGTTTCTGATCTTCGATTTTTATAAGTCAACAGGAAATGCTCATCAGATTGAACAACTTTTGCTTAGACGTCATTCCTATATGTGTTATGTTGTAGCTAGGCTCTTGGAGTTCCACAACAGGTGTTCCAGATCTTCGATTTTTATAAGTCAACAGAGAGTGCTCATCAGATTGAACAACTTTTGCTACGACGTCATTCCTATATGTGTTATGGTGTAGCTAGGCTCTTGGAGTTCCACAACAGGTGTTCCAGATCTTCAATTTTTATACGTCAACAGAGAGTGCTCATCAGGTTGAACAACTTTCGCTAAGACGTCATTCCTATATGTGTTATGGTGTAGCTAGGCTCTTGGAGTTCCACAACAGGTGTTCCAGATCTTCGATTTTTATAAGTCAACAGGAAATGCCCATCAGATCGAACAACTTTTGCTAAGACGTCATTCCTATGTGTTACGGTGTAGCTAGGCTCTTGGAGTTCCACAACAGGTGTTCCAAATCTTCGATTTTTATAAGTCAACAGGAAATGCCCATCAGACTGAACCACATTTGCTAAGACGTCATTCCTATATGTGTTATGGTGTAGCTAGGCTCTTGGAGTTCCACAACAGGTGTTCCAGATCTTCAATTTTTATACGTCAACAGAGAGTGCTCATCAGGCTGAACAACTTTTGCTAAGACGTCATTCCTATATGTGTTATAGTGTAGCTGGGCTCTTGGAGTTCCACATCAGGTGTTCCAGACCTTCAAATTTGTTCTCTCAGCAGAAAATGCTCATCACGTGGAACAATTTTTGCTATGGTATCATTTTTGTATCTCTTATAGTTTAGCTGGTCTGTTGCGGTTCTGCATCAGGTGTTCAAGTTTCCAAGATAAATTATAGCCTATATGTTGCCCAGACTTAATACCTATACAACAAAAAAAAAACATTCCAATCCGTCCAGTAGTTCCGAAGATTAGCGTGTACAAACAAACAGACATACAGACAAACAGACAAAATTTTTTTTTTAGATTCTTGCTCTATTACTGTTTCTAAACCCCCCTCAATTATTATTTTTTTAATATATTCAATGTACAGACACAGTTTTTTTACTGTTTTATTATATGTATAGATATAGATGTATAGATTAGAGGATTATATAAAGGATAAGGATGCTTGGAAACATGCTGGTCCTGCTCCACAGGACAATCTGGTGTCTAGACAAAATCAAACTGGTTGCTAAGTAAATTAGGAAATAATAGATTGATTTATTATTATTAACTTTTAGAATGTTTGTTTATATGTGAGCACCATGTACTTATGACATACTTAAGTTTACCTGCCATTACTATTTGTGTTTTTCTTTTCACCTTTTGTGGTGTAGTGTTTTTATTCTGGGTACATCGTCTTCACATATACAGTGGAATCCGTTTATAATGACATCGGAAGGGAATTGACAAACACGTCATACTAAGCGGACGTCATACAAAGCATTTTTGTGAAAAAAGCAACCTTCTTTTTTCTCCATTTTCTAATCTGCATATTATTGCACCTGCATTGAGGATAATCTCAATCATAAATCCTTTACGACGCACAGTGTTTAAGAAACCCTCAAAATCGGACACGACTGAGTTAATGCCATGAGTCTATGGCGTTTCATATTTTTTTACGGAGTTCAAAAATTAGCAACTTTAATTTTTTTTCTCACAAACGAAGTAAATTGTGCACATGGGAGTTTTAATCTTGCATTTAAAATATGTAACGCCATAGACTCATGGCATTAACTTAGTCATGTCCGATTTTGACGGTTTCTAAAACACTGTGCGACGTTGAGATATTTTTTTTTTACATGGGATATCACTAAAAGCAATGTGACGTTCAACTGACAATTACTCACTGTGATTCAAAACAAAAACAAGCCACGTGCCGAACGTCATCGGGAATCAACAACCATTGTTTATAGTGTAAAAAAAAATGTCGGTCACTATAAACGGACCAAATTTATTTAAAATGGCCAAAATGGGTCATATTAGGCGACATGTCACTGTAAGCGAAGTCAATATATCCGACTTTGTTACTAAGAATTTTATATAAAACCAAACTTCGGCGTGTTATTATGTCATAATAGGCGGTTGGTCAATATAGCCGGAGTCATAATAAACGGATTCTACTGTAATGTTATAATTCATGTATACAAAACATTGTAAAACATTTTAAAAGAGTAACGGTGGAGTTTCTTGCCCATTCTTCTCCACACGAAACTACCTTTAGGAAGGGGCGACTAGAATCAATTCTATTTCTTGTTCATTTTGACGTTCAAAAGTGCCTTACTTGTGCCTATTTGAAATAAATGATTTGACTTTGACTTTGACTTTGCACACTATAACATACTAATCAGCTCAACACAAGACAATTTAATGCTATGCTCAACCGATAGTTCAACTATGTCCTCACGAGTTTTTGATTTAATACAATTTTTAATTAGGATTAGTGAACCACCACGCACCATTGATTTACGGTTAAAGCAACTGGCTAAACTATAATTCTCGTAGCTAATCAACATTTCATAATCTTTTAACCAGTGTTCAGTAAAACAAATAATATCATACATTGTTTTTTCTAAAAACAATTCAATCTCCAATTGTTTGGAAGGAAAACCTTGAATATTTTGATGAAATACATGATCTGAATATAACCGTAATCTCTGTAAGAAGTATTATTTATATTACCCCTTATTACTCGACGAGCAATTTCTGACTGCATTTTATTATTCAAAATTTTCAATCATTCTACTAATAATTCCAATATTCTATCCAAATTTTATTTTAACGTTCTTGTAGTGCTATTCTGTAAAAATCTCACCTTGAAAAAAGGTCAAGTGAACACGAAGTGAGCTGTAGGGTAGGTACGTATCAAAATCCCGAATTTTAAAATCCCGAAATAGTCACCATTGCCGAGCAAAACGATTTTTTGTAAACCTAACCTCAAAACACTGAAAAGTTGCCTACAAAGCGTAGTCGGAGCCCGGCAAAGCGGTTTACAAACAAATTACCACGAAGGGTGTGTTTTCCACCTTCTAACCTAACTTGTCCGTGTTGGGGTGCCTTAAGGTCCCGAGCTCACTTCACTCGTTGACCCAAAGCCTATAATCTCTAAGACAATGACAAAAAGGAGCTTAACATAATAGGTATATAACATGATTAAAACAAAAGTTGGAAAGAATGGTAAATCGAGTATTTTTGTCAAATTTTTCGACATGGGCTATATATAAAGAGAAATTTGATCTGCAGCAAAGCATCTGTTGAAAGCAGAATGCCCACCGTCATAACTGTGTTGCAGTGCCATCTATGAGTAATCGCGGGAACTACGTCGCCGCTCTTTGGGATTTCATCCATCGGTATTTCGTCCATTCGGGATTTCGTCCTTTCGGGCATTTGAACATCGGTATTTTGTGCTTCGATATAACGACTATCGGCATTTAAAACTTTCGATATTTTGAATTTCGGTGTTTTGGACGTCGGTATTTCAATCATAGGTATTATGAACTTTCGGGATTTTGATACGTACCCGAGCTGTAGCTGTAGTGTTAATCCCTAGATGGAATGACAGCTCACGTCACCAAACTGGTCACGGTGAGATTTTAACAGACTAAACCGGCTGGAAGGTTGAAGCGATGGAACACAACGCTGCGTATTCCATTTACCGCTACGAATGATAGGCAAAACGCATTTATAGTGCGTGCGAGTAATAATTCGAATAACATATGCAGACAGCATGATTTTGATCCTTTCATTACAAGTGTGTCCTCAGCAAGAAAGTGCAGGAGCCTTAGCTTTTTTAATTAAGTTTTGTATGATCAGGTTTTAATTCTTGTATTGTGTTTAAAATGTAAATTAAGTTTAGCTTGATTATTATCCTGTTTTTCACACACACTTTTTCAAACTATTTTTTAGAGGTGAAGACTTTTAATTGGTCGTCTGTCTGACATACTGTTTTTATTCCATGATTAATAAATAAATACATAACGGACTAGTCAAATTAATATAGATGTGAAACATTTAACATAAATGTGTAACACAATTAAGTTCCGTACCCGTTTTTTTTTAACTTTTTATAATATCTAAATTTTATCTTGGAAATTAAAAAAAGTACTTTTTTTTTTAATTTACGAGATTTTTATCTTCGAAGATAAGAAAAAAAAATGTTGTAATTTTTGTTTAGGTACTATTGTTTAACAAACATTACATTTTTAGAGCGTCTTCCGTTTTTAAAAGAGATCTCATGAAAATTTTAATATATTAAGTTACATTTTTGGAAACCTATTTCCCACGATGAGAGAAACTAGAAATCGACCTATAATAGTAGGTACGCTAATAAATAAAATGTTGTTAATATATACTAATTTTTAATCACTATTTCTTGAGTTTTATTTCTTCCTACCTGATACATAAAGAGGCGCCAAGCCAGATATGCAAAATATTTTAGTGAGTTAACGAAAAGAGCACTGCAATTTACTATACAACGGTGCAGGGTTCTTTTGTCGCCTGACAAAAACCGGAACTATGCCGCCATTTTGTTTTGTCAGCTCAATTTCAACGACATTAACACGTACCTACTCCTGTCAATGTCCCTTATACGCTAAAAGATCCTTGTATAGTTGCGACTTTTAATTCCATTCAATAACCTGACAGTTGGTGGGATGAAACAAAGAATGAACGAAATAGAACGATCATGTTATCATTGAATTTAATCATTTAAACTTTACGTAGGTATTAAAAAAGTCAATGAGCTAAAAACAAACTATACGCTTGACCATATAAAGTTTAAAGACCATTTATTTTTTCGGAAATTTAGTAATTAGCTCAACACTATAATATGTAGTTTTTGTATGGTAACATTATTTTGCTTCGAACTGTCAACTTATTGAGTGGTACCGGAATTGTCATTAACGGATATGCGCCAGTGTTGCCAGCGAAATTTTTGCATATTTCAGGTCCCTGTCACATAATTCGCGGTCCTAGCAAGTACATTTCTAAGGAATTATAAATTCTAATACTGACCTGCAAATTCCAAAAACCGTAAAAAAATAATTTCACGGGCTGCCCTTGCGCTTTTTCTTTACTGGACTGAACTGACAGATACTAGCTGTCACTTAGTAAAATAGTATGGTTAATTACAGGAATCTGCCCACTGTACCGTACCATACCACGACCGAGCTGTGAACGTCTCAGACACGGAATACCAGGCCCACTACAACGTATCATACGCGTGTCATGGCCAGTCCACACACGTTGCGTTGCGTCGTTGCAACGCAACGAATGGTGTGGACTAGCCCTTATTCCCATTCTCTCAGTTGTGCCATTTCACCTGTGTTTTCACGTGAGGCTGACGCATCGGAAAGAGCAATTTATTCTTTATCTAAGATGGATTTAAGAAAATTTAACATTTTATTCGTTCTCAAAAGGTGAGATATTCAAATAATCTTAGTATATTATAGCGGGAATGCGCAGAGCAACCTGCCGGCACCATCAATACAAAATCGTTTTTGTTGCAGGAACACATAATAAATTGAGGCAAAAAGAGTTTGATTTAATAGCTGCTGAAGCAAATTAGTGAAAAGAATTAGTTTTAAGCAGAAAGGACGTAGAGAACGTACATTTTGGATTTCTTTGAAGAGAAGCTGTATATGATTGGGTCTCAAAAATCAATTCGCTGAGAGGGCAGTGATGATACGCTCAACCGCTGTCGGCTCACAAAACAAAAGGTGGGTGTGCCACTGTAAACTAGACGGTATTATGATAGTAAGTATTAACCTCGAGTTCAACGTGCGCGCGCTCTCGCCGACAGCCGCGGAAGAAGAAAGATGACTTCAAAATATTATCAAATTTAAAGCTAAAGCTACTGGTACCCGTTTGCATTAAGGTTGTATATAATGTACGTTCTGGCTTCGTAAGCATTCCCCTTGCACCCTGTATTAGAAATCATGTTATTATTGGTATAAAAAAAGTGAATGCACCAATGAAATGTTACATCAGTAAGTACATTAAGGAAAACTCAGCATCCAAAGCTAAGTAACAAAGTTAAAATATGATCCTTTAATAATTTAAAACGTTTACAGAGAAATCGAAACTATTTGGTAAAAAATAGAAAACACAAAAAACAAGAAATACTCGTACCTACCTTTTAAACGGTAACTTTAAAAGTGATTCCTTTTTAGGTGAACTAGGTTTCTCTAGATTTACGTGCTACATTCACTGTCATCAGCAGATGACAGGTAAAAGGTTGTGCGTTAAGGTGTCCAGCGCGGAGCGTCTGTGCAGCGATGCATCGCCCCAGCACCAGTCGAGACTCGAGATCTGCGCGACGCGGCGGTCTTGTTTTGGACATCCCGCGAGCTTCACACCGAGTTGCACGACTCGATGACGGAGCGTCCGAGCGCGCAACACAAACAGCAGTTACCACACTTAAATTACGGTGACTATTCAAAATATTCGACTAGTAATTTATAACCTGTTTTAATTATTTTCACAACATTATTATCCTTTATATTATTTTTGGAGCTTACTACTACGCCTATCAAGAGTGATAGGCGTAGTAGTAAGCTCTCACAAGGCTGTGCGCCCTTAAAACTGCCTACGCATCTACCGAGATGTCTCTTTAAGCGATAGGCTCAATACACTCAGTTGATATCATTTCTGCTTATTTATTTCTTTTTGCCTTGCTTCTTCTTAGCGTGTCGATGGCAATCTAAATGTACTCGGCCAACGCACGAAATATTGATTGTTGTTGGCTACATTGAATGAATCACCTTACGGGAAGCCAATCGCGGCATCTCACAGAGTACAGAGACACCTCGTCGGCCGCAGCTAGAGGCAGCATTGTCAATGCTTTCCAAACAAACCAAGCGAGTGTTTGTAGCTATAATTATTTGGTGCGGTGCCAGCTTAAATCACACATTGCATCACAATTCTGGTGGGAGAGCGATCGCGGAGAAGGGTGGCGCTCTACAGGGCGTGCGGCGGTGGAGCACGACCCCTTCCCGTAAGGAGGATGCGTTCAGGTTGTTTGTTGATCCAAATATGATACGTACTTGCTATGGCCGCGAACCATTGATCCAATCTGAAACTGACCTGCAATTTGAAAAAAATCTTGCGCATCCTCCATAAGGAGATTCATTTAGGTAGTCCGCGAATTGAAATAATTCGAAAATAAAACAAAACAAACCGCGGAGTTGTTTTACGTTGTGCCTATGTTTAACGACTATTCGACATCTATAGTCAACAATATCATTGTATCGGAATGGTGTCGGTATAGCTGCCGGTATCGGGATGGTGTGTTTTCCGTTAATATGAAAACGACCATTTAGGTACAAATGACATTTTAAGTGATAATTTTAGTTTATTTGTAATAAATAAATAACTTAACCCCGCCTTAAATAAATAAATTTACTACTAGGTACTCACATCACGCTCTGACACCTCGCTTTGACTGCAGCGCGGGGCGCTGGCGTCGGCACTTCGGCAGTGCAGTGGAGCCTGCGTCGGCACTGCAGTGGGGTAAGTGGCGCAGTTGGAGCACAGCGAATGACCTTTTTAAATGGCCTGTGCGAATGTTGATAGGCCTGTGCGAATGTTGATATGGCTTGCGTCCGCAGCGCGCGCCAGGGCGGTCGCGACGGCGGCGCAGTGGAGCTTGCGTCGTCAGCGCCGTGGCGCTCGCGGCGGCAACGCAGTGGAGCTTGCGTCGTCAGCGCCGTGGCGCTCGCGGCGGCAGCGCAGTGGAGCTTGCGTCGTCAGCGCCGTGGCGCTCGCGGCGGCAGCGCAGTGGAGCTTGCGTCGACAGGCCATCTTGTATCTTGTTGATTTCTGATTATGTAAGTTAATTCCTTTGATATTATACCTTAATTTCTGCGCATTTACTTCTTTCTGACTTGCTATCGGCTGCTAATCCTTTAGCAGATGTGTTCTTTGCTTGTTGGCGTTTCGGGTCGGTGTTACAATAATTTATTTTGTTTGCAGAAAGAGTGAAGCTTGCTGACATAAATGGAAACTATATTGACTCTACAAGTACTGCGTCGATCTACATGTACGAAGAAATTTAATTTAAACTAATTTTAATAGAGATTATTATTTCATTTCGTTAGTGCAAAATATATATTTTTTGAATACCTTGATGGTTAAACATTTTACCGTGTCATTTTTTGAATTGTAAGGATTCAGACAAAATATAAATTTTTGAATAATTGAATAGAGAAATGACGAGATATTTTATCAAGTTGTGTCTTGTTGTAAAATTCAGAACAATTTAAAACTGTTTCATATTTAAAAAAGTGGACTTTGTATGTGTGCCCATTGTAAAACTTGTGATAGGAATATAAACTTTCGAAATATTTTCATTTTTTTTATACATGATGTAATAAACAATATTCTATAATAGCTTGCTTTATTGACCACCATCACCATCGTCACCTCAGCTAGTTATTTTAACTCCAGGTAAGGATGATTCTTCTATTGTTTAAACCTGTGTAACTCACACTAATCAATTACTTTATTTACAGGTGCCACAGCCGGCTGTGGCTGGCTACGTGACACAGTGGGTACATCATGTCAGCCTTTTACGAGATATTATGGCTTGCCCTGGTGAGTAGTCGTATGCATAATATTGGGCTTACAAAATGCTATTATAACTTCTATGTATCAACTAAGCTGGACATTAAATCAGAATGTTGTTTGCAGCTTCACAAGCAAGGAGATATGATGAAATACCCACATGAGAGAAGACGAGGGTTGATACTTACATGATTAAATTACTTTTTTTTTGTGTCGCAAAGAGTACATTCATTAATATTTTTTGCAAAATCATAGTTGAATTCTCTGATAAAGATACAAAAATCAAATATATAATAATATAATATATGGATTTTTTGCTCCGATGCAGCCTGGATATCCAGAACACTAGTACACCCTTGAAAAAATTATAGCAGCAATGTAGAGTTTGTTTGATCAGTATTTTGATATAATTAGATAAGGTAAAAAAAAATTAAATCGCACGGATTATTGATTGTTGTTGGCTACATTGAATGAATCACCTTACGGGAAGCCAATAGCGGCATCTCACAGAGTACAGAGACACCTCGTCGGCCGCAGCTAGAGGCAGTATTGTCAATGCTTTCCAAACAAACCAAGCGAGTGTTTGTAGCTATAATTATTTAGTGCGGTGCCAGCTTAAATCACACATTGCATCACAATTCTGGTGGGAGAGCGATCGCGGAGAAGGGTGGCGCTCTACAGGGCGTGCGGCGGTGGAGCACGACCCCTTCCCGTAAGGAGGATGCGTTCAGGTTGTTTGTTGATCCAAATATGATACGTACTTGCTATGGCCGCGAACCATTGATCCAATCTGAAACTGACCTGCAATTTGAAAAAAATCTTGCGCATCCTCCATAGGGAGATTCATTTAGGTAGTCCGCGAATTGAAATGTTTCGAAAATAAAACAAAACAAACCGCGGAGTTGTTTTACGTTGTGCCTATGTTTAACGATTATTCGACATCTATAGTCAACAATATCATTGTATCGGAATGGTGTCGGTATAGCTGCCGGTATCGGGATGGTGTGTTTTCCGTTAATATGAAAACGACCATTTAGGTACAAATGACATTTTAAGTGATAATTTTAGTTTATTTGTAATAAATAAATAACTTAACCCCGCCTTAAATAAATAAATTTACTACTAGGTACTCACATCACGCTCTGACACCTCGCTTTGACTGCAGCGCGGGGCGCTGGCGTCGGCACTTCGGCAGTGCAGTGGAGCCTGCGTCGGCACTGCAGTGGGGTAAGTGGCGCAGTTGGAGCACAGCGAATGACCTTTTTAAATGGCCTGTGCGAATGTTGATAGGCCTGTGCGAATGTTGATATGGCTTGGGTCCGCAGCGCGCGCCAGGGCGGTCGCGACGGCGGCGCAGTGGAGCTTGCGTCGTCAGCGCCGTGGCGCTCGCGGCGGCAGCGCAGTGGAGCTTGCGTCGTCAGCGCCGTGGCGCTCGCGGCGGCAGCGCAGTGGAGCTTGCGTCGTCAGCGCCGTGGCGCTCGCGGCGGCAGCGCAGTGGAGCTTGCGTCGACAGGCCATCTTGTATCTTGTTTATTTCTGATTATGTAAGTTAATTCCTTTGATATTATACCTTAATTTCTGCGCATTTACTTCTTTCTGACTTGCTATCGGCTGCTCAATCCTTTAGCAGATGTGTTCTTTGCTTGTTGGTGTTTCGGGTCGGTGTTACAATAATTTATTTTGTTTTCAGAAAGAGTGAAGCTTGCTGACATAAATGGAAACTATATCGACTCTACAAGTACTGCGTCGATCTACATGTACGAAGAAATTTAATTTAAACTAATTTTAATAGAGATTATTATTTCATTTCGTTAGTGCAAAATATATATTTTTTGAATACCTTGATGGTTAAACATTTTACCGTGTCATTTTTTGAATTGTAAAGATTCAGACAAAATATAAATTTTTGAATAATTGAATAGAGAAATGACGAGATATTTTATCAAGTTGTGTCTTGTTGTAAAATTCAGAACAATTTAAAACTGTTTCATATTTAAAAAAGTGGACTTTGTATGTGTGCCCATTGTAAAACTTGTGATAGGAATATAAACTTTCGAAATATTTTAATTTTTTTATACATGATGTAATAAACAATATTCTATAATAGCTTGCTTTGTTGACCACCATCACCATCGTGACCTCAGCTAGTTATACTAACTCCAGGTAAGGATGATTCTTCTATTGTTTAAACCTGTGTAACTCACACTAATTAATTACTTTATTTACAGGTGCCACAGCCGGCTGTGGCTGGCTACGTGACACAGTGGGTACATCATGTCAGCCTTTTACGAGATATTATGGCTTGCCCTGGTGAGTAGTCGTATGCATAATATTGGGCTCACAAAATGTTATTATAACTTCTATGTATCAACTAAGCTGGACATTAAATCAGAATGTTGTTTGCAGCTTCACAAGCAAGGAGATATGATAAAATACCCACATGAGATAAGACGAGGGTTGATACTTACATGATTTAATTACTTTTCTTTGTGTCGCAAAGAGTACATTCATTAATATTTTTTGCAAAATCATAGTTGAATTCTCTGATAAAGATACAAAAATCAAATATATAATAATATAATATATGGATTTTTTGCTCCGATGCAGCCTGGATATCTAGCACACTAGTACACTCTTGAAAAAATAATAGCAGAAATGTAGAGTTTGTTTGATCAGTATTTTAATATAATTAGATAATATAAAATAAATTAAAAACGCACGAAATATTGATTGTGGTTGGCTACATTGAATGAATCACCTTACGGGAAGCCGATCGCGGCATCTCACAGAGTACGGAGACACCTCGTCGGCCGCAGCTAGAGGCAGCATTGTCAATGCTTTCCAAACAAACCAAGCGAGTGTTTGTAGCTATAATTATTTGGTGCGGTGCCAGCTTAAATCACACATTGCATCACAATTCTGGTGGGAGAGCGATCGCGGAGAAGGGTGGCGCTCTACAGGGCGTGCGGCGGTGGAGCACGACCCCTTCCCGTAAGGAGGATGCGCTCAGGTTGTTTTTTGATCCAAATATGATACGTACTTGCTATGGCCGCGAACCATTGATCCAATCTGAAACTGACCTGCAATTTGAAAAAAATCTTGCGCATACTCCACAAGGAGATTCATTTAGGTAGTCCGCAAATTGAAATATTTCGAAAATAAAACAAAACAAACCGCGGAGTTGTTTTACGTTGTGCCTATGTTTAACGACTATTCGACATCTACGTATAAAGTCAACAATATTATTGTATCGGAATGGTGTCGGTATAGCTGCCGACACATCGGTATCGGGTTAGTGTTGTTTTCCGTTAATATGAAAACGACCATTTAGGTACAAATGACATTTTAAGTGATAATTTTAGTTTATTTGTAGCCCCGCCTTAAATAAATAAATTTACTACTAGGTACTCACATCACGCTCTGACACCTCGCTTTGACTGCAGCGCGGGGCGCTGGCGTCGGCACTTCGGCAGTGCAGTGGAGCCTGCGTCGGCACTGCAGTGGGGTAAGTGGCGCAGTTGGAGCACAGCGAATGACCTTTTTAAATGGCCTGTGCGAATGTTGATAGGCCTGTGCGAATGGTGATAAGGCTGTGCGAATGTAAGGCCTGCGTCCGCAGCGCGCGCCAGGGCGGTCGTGACGGCGGCGCAGTGAAGCTTGCGTCGGCAGCGCCGTGGCGCTCGCGACGGCAGCGCAGTGGAGCTTTGTGTGTAGAGATTATGTAAGTTAATTCATTTGATATTTTACCTTAATTTCTGTAATAAACAATATTCTATAATAGCTTGCTTTATTGACCACCATCACCATCGTCACCTCAGCTAGTTATACTAACTCCAGGTAAGGATGATTCTTCTATTGTTTAAATCTGTGTAACAACTCACACTAATCAATTACTTTACTTACAGGTGCCACAGCTGGCTGTGGCTGGCTACGTGACACAGTGGGTACACCATTTTTTTTTTTTTTGGTAATGGCATCTAGCAGTTCAACCAAAAGGTTGTCTACTGCTTAACCGGGCTTGCCTGTGGCTGCCACAAAAGAATTGTAGCCTCCAGCCAGGGCTTAATAAAAACTAAACCTAACTTACAAAACTAAGCGAAATTTGTATCTGTGTGTTAATCTAACAGTGCTAGTAGCCGGGCTGCTCTCCTGGAGGAGAGTGGTGGCATCGTCGGGGGCAATGAGGGTATGCCGTGGACGGCGAACCTTACTGATGCGGGACGGGGTGTATCGGGAGGCGGCCGCAATCAGGGGATTGCGGTGCTTTAAGGCAGTGTCAAAGAAACGCTTCGAGAGGCGTTGCATGAACTGCTGAACTGTGGGGAGTTTAAAATCTACATGAAGGTCCATGTTACGGACGTAAAAGGGAGCTCCTGAGACCCTACGGAGGAACCGGTTTTGAAGTGTCTGCATTCGATGCAGATACTTGGGTTTGGCGTGCGCGAAGACGACGCAAGCGTATGTCATAATGGGACGGATTACAGCCTTATAGAGACGCAGTTTGCACCGGAGTGACAATTTGCTGCGTTCTGTAAGCATGAATTGGAGCCTACCGAGAGCGAAAGCGGCCCGCGAACGGACCTGCTTTATGTGCTCTGCGAAACTGAGGTGTTGGTCGAGAGTGACACCCAGGTACTTGGCATGCTTCGCCCAAGGGATCGGCTTGCCGAACATGGTGATTGGATTAGGGGGGTTGGGGAGGGCCCTACGAATTCTCCTAAAGAGAACAGCCTGGCTTTTATCGGGGTTGACCTGGATTCTCCATTTCCGGAACCAAGCGCCGAGGACGTTGGCCGAGTTCTGGAGAGTCTGAGCTATAGCTGGCGGACTGATCCCCGTGTAGTAAATGGCCGTGTCATCGGCGAATAACGCCAATTGGCCTTTTTACTCTTAGGGATGTCGCTAGTGAACAGGGTAAAGATTAGGGGGGAGAGAACGGAGCCCTGGGGGACTCCGGCGCGAATCGGGTGGGGGGAGGAGAGAGCGCCCTCGATGCGGTAGCGGAAGGTGCGGTTCGACAAAAAGTCCCGTAAGATGAGCAGGAGACGGTCGGGCACGCCGAGTTGGTATAGCTTATATATTAAGCCATTGTGCCAGACTTTGTCGAAAGCCTTCGCTATGTCGAAGAACAGGGCGCCAGTCATAGCGCCACGCTGGAAGCCGGCACTGATGTGCTCGACTATGCGGTGCGCTTGCTGGACGCACGAGTGTTGGGTACGGAACCCGAACTGCTCGTCCGGAATCAGGCTCTTCGCCTCGGCGTAGTCCTTGAGACGCTTATAAATAAGCCTCTCGTAGATTTTGCCGAGCACATTGAGCAGACTGATGGGGCGATAGCTGGTGGGGTCGGATTTGGGTTTGCCGGGTTTGGGGATAACTATAACAGAGGCCTCTTTCCAGGCTTGTGGGAACATGTTATTACTCAAGGCGCCATTGAAGATGGCGGTCATGAGCATGATCAGTTGGGCGGGGAAGAGTTTGAATACCCTATTGGTAATTCCATCTGAGCCGGGGGCTTTACGAGCCTGAAGACCCTTGATGATGTCTTGCACCTCGTCAGGGGTGACGGGGGGCAGAGGATCATCTGGGTCTTCGACGGGCGGGAGAGATGCTCTACGTTCGACCTCGGCGTCGACTTTGGCGAGGTGCTTTGGGTCGACCGGAAGGGAACTGGGGGAGCATTGGGACTCGAGACTGTCGGCTAGGAGCTCGGCTTTTTCAGAGCTATCGAAAGCGATGCTCTTGTCGGGACGGATGAGTGGAGGGGTGGAAGATTCTTCGGGAGCGCGAAGCTTCCTCTGAAGGTTCCAGAAGGCATGGTGATTGGGCTCAAGTTCACCGAGTAACTTGTCCCAGTTGTCCGAACGAGCTTCCGCAATGCGTTTCTTTACAGCACGCTGTAAATTGCGCATGTGGGCTTTGTTCGCATCGCAGGGGAAGGAGTCGTAGGCACGGATGGCTGCGTTCTTCTCGGTTATCAGCTCACGTACGTCAGCGGGTAGTTTCCAGCGGTGGTCTTCCACCACCGGGACTTCCCGTGAGCAATCCGTCAAAACGGATTGCACGTGTTCTGTAAACGAGGCGATCGCGCCGGTAGTGTCATCGACAGAGACAATGAGGTCAGGAATGGATTCCAGCTGTGGTGACAAAGTGTCGGATTTAAGCTTTTCCCTTACTTTCCTCCAGTCGGTCACCAGCTGGGTACGGGGCGGGTGGTCGGGGTCAAGCGGACCCCCCGTGTAGGGGGTGAGGTGCATGACGACGGGACGGTGGTCAGAGTTAAGCTCTTGAAGCGCCTCTAAAGATTGCAAACGGAGGTTCACATTCTTGTGGAGCGCTATGTCGAGGACGTCGGGAGTTTGGTTAGGGTCGCCGCGATAGTGGGTGGGAGTCATCGGAGCGATGACGTCAAAGTTAAGGGAGGCCCCTAAGTTGAACAGTAATCTGCCTCTGGTAGAGGTGAGGTTACTGTTCCAGGCGGGATGTTTGGCATTGAGGTCGCCCGCCAGGATGACGGAGTCGCTTAAGCCGAAGAGGAGTGTGAGGTCGGCGGCGATGGATATATGATCCTCGCTACCGTTGGCCGGTGGGAAATAGCCAGAGATGATGGTGATCGGTTGATGACCGGTCATGGCGAGCCGACAGAGAGAGATCTCCAAGTGAGAGAGGAGAGGGGGGGGATCTAGAGGGGTGCAATGGAGAGACCTTCTGAAATAGATGAGGGTACCGCCCTTGTGACAGCGAGACCGATCATTGCGAAAGTGGGTACACCATGTCAGCCTTTGACGAGATATTATGGCTTGCTCTGGTGAGTAGTGGTATGCATAATAGGGCTTTGCGAATGATGATAGGGCTGTGTGAATGTAAGGCTTGCATCGGCAGCGCCTTGGCGCTCGCGACGGCACTGCAGTGGAGTTTCCGTCGGCAGGCCATCTTGTATCTTGTTGATTTCTGATTATATAAGTTAATTCCTTTGATATTATACCTTAATTTCTGCGCATTTATTTCTTTTTGACTTGCTATCGGCTGCTCAATCCTTTAGCAGATGTGTTCTTTGCTTGTTGGCGTTTCGGGTCGGTGTTACAATAATTTATTTTGTTTGCAGAAAGAGTGAAGCTTGCTGACATAAATGGAAACTATATCGACTCTACAAGTACTGCGTCAATCTACATGTACGAAGAAATTTAATTTAAACTAATCTTAATAGACATTATTATTTCATTTCGTTGGTGCAAAATAAATATTTTTTGAATACCTTGATGTTTAAACATTTTACCGTGTCAGTTTTTGAATTGTAAAGATTCAGACAAAATATAAATTTTTGAAAAATTGAATAGAAATGACGAGATATTCTATCAAGTAGTGTCTTGTTGTAAAATTCAGAACAATTTAAAACTGTTTCATATTTAAAAAAGTGGACTTTGTATGTGTGCCCCTTGTAAAACTTGTGATAGGAATATAAACTTTCGAAATATTTTATTTTTATACATGATGTAATAAAAAATATTCTATAATAGCTTGCTTTATTGACCACCATCACCATCGTCACCTCAGCTAGTTATAGTAACTCCAGGTAAGGATGATTCTTCTATTGTTTAAACCTGTGTAACTCACACTAATCAATTACCTTATTTACAGGTGCCACAGCCGGCTGTGGCTGGCTACGTGACACAGTGGGTACATCATGTCAGCCTTTTACGAGATATTATGGCTTGCCCTGGTGAGTAGTCGTATGCATAATATTGGGCTTACAAAATGTTATTATAACTTCTATGTATCAACTAAGCTGGACATTAAATCAGAATGTTGTTTGCAGCTTCACAAGCAAGGAGATATGATGAGATACCCACATGAGCGAAGACGAGGGTTGATACTTACATGCCGATGTTATACATTGAAAGTTTTGACCATTGTTAAATGTATTTATGTATTTCATAAAGTTTAAGTAGTGCAATAGGATAAAACTACAAATAGAGCGGTAGTAGCTTCAAAGATTTTAATCGTTGCAGCTATTTCCGATCCATGGGTCGGTAAATCCTGCACGTTACATTAAGTTATAACTCTTTCCAGTCGATATGTGACAATACAACAATTATTTCAATTTGGCATTTCATTCTCAATCCTTTGATGCACACCTTAAGCGACCTGTATGTTGACTAGTTTAGTTAGTTAGTTGTCGTTTCACCGTTTTATGTTTACCACGAAACTACTTTAAAATTCATTGCTATTTAAAAGAAACATGATAAAATTACTTTTTCACCTCACAGGCTCGGAAAGAGTCTGTTTGTCATTCGAAATCTGAGCCGAAAATCGATTTTTGCTCTCTAGCGTGGAAAGAGTTTTTAAAATTCGAACCTTTCTATTTAATAATTTTCTATACTGCCAGTCCACTGAAAATGCATGAAACGGTCTAAAATAAAATATTATATATTACCGCTCACCTTAAAAACTTCCATCACAGTACAGAAATTAAATATTTTGCGCGGATATATTGTAAATTTGGAATTAATGCCAATAAGTATTCCATTTGATTAAAAAAATCTGAGACGTCACATTTGAATATGCCTTAAAAATACTACCCTGTCAAATACCCAATTATGTAGTAATTTAAGTTTAATTTTTTAAATAAAATAAATACTAATATAATGTGTTATTTAATCCTTTGCTTGGCAAAAATAAATATGTATTAAATTAGTTAGTTATTTGTATTAAATTAGTGTTTTTCTTTCATTCTCCTTAGAGGACAAGTAGGATAGAACAAAATACAGGGTATTTAATTTTGGAGATATTCTATGTAACTCATAAGATACATTACCAAGTATCTGTTATTTTCTTCACATGAGTCAATGTATCTGAGACGCTCGAACAAAATAAAACTCAACAACACCTGTTTTCTTGCACCTATCAGTTTCCTCGCTGTAGTGAGGTGAAAAATTGTGTGTTGCGCTCGGCAGCAAAGCTTTTCTGCGTCTCGTACCTTTGAAACCTTCGTTACACTCAGGATTCTATATTTGAACCACTCGCTTCGCTCATGGTTCAACCCTAGAATCCTTCGCTTACTCAGGTTTCAATAGAAGTACTCGCGCCAAAAATCAACTTTCCAGCCTTGCATAACAAATAACTATTCTTTGTGTCGCAAAGAGTACATTCATTAATATTTTTTGCAAAATCATAGTTGAATTCTCTGATAAAGATACAAAAATCAAATATTATTATAATATAATATAAGGGTTTTTTGCTCCGATGCAGCCTGGATATCTAGCACACTAGTACACCCTTGAAAAAATAATAGGAGAAATGTAGAGTTTGTTTGATCAGTATTTTAATATAATTAGATAAGATAAAATAAATTAAAAACGCACGAAAAATTGATCGTGGTTGGCTACATTGAATGAATCACCTTACGGGAAGCCAATCGCGGCATCTCACAGAGTACGGAGACACCTCGTCGGCCGCAGCTAGAGGCAGCATTGTCAATGCTTTCCAAACAAACCAAGCGAGTGTTTGCAGCTATAATTATTTGGTGCGGTGCCAGCTTAAATCACACATTGCATCACAATTCTGGTGGGAGAGCGATCGCGGAGAAGGGTGGCGCTCTACAGGGCGTGCGGCGGTGGAGCACGACCCCTTCCCGTAAGGAGGATGCGCTCAGGTTGTTTTTTGATCCAAATATGATACGTACTTGCTATGGCCGCGAACCATTGATCCAATCTG
Organism: Hyppa rectilinea; assembly: GCA_951799385.1. Classification (NCBI taxonomy): domain Eukaryota; kingdom Metazoa; phylum Arthropoda; class Insecta; order Lepidoptera; family Noctuidae; genus Hyppa; species Hyppa rectilinea. Next base: position 27,789,408 of record OX637300.1, on the reverse strand, counting down.
AAACTGACCTGCAATTTGAAAAAAATCTTGCGCATCCTCCATAGGGAGATTCATTTAGGTAGTCCGCGAATTGAAATATTTCGAAAATAAAACATAACAAACCGCGGAGTTGTTTTACGTTGTGCCTATGTTTAACGACTATTCGACATCTATTATAGTCAACAATATCATTGTATCGGAATGGTGTCGGTATAGCTGCCGACACATCGGTATCGGGTTAGTGTTGTTTTCCGTTAATATGAAAATGACCATTTAGGTACAAATGACATTTTAAGTGATAATTTTAGTTTATTTGTAGCCCCGCCTTAAATAAATAAATTCACTACTAGGTACTCACATCACGCTCTGACACCTCGCTTTGACTGCAGCGCGGGGCGCTGGCGTCGGCACTTCGGCAGTGGAGTGGAGCCTGCGTCGGCACTGCAGTGGGGTAAGTGGCGCAGTTAGAGCACAGCGAATGACCTTTTTAAATGGCCTGTGCGAATGTTGATAGGCCTGTGCGAATGTTGATAGGCCTGTGCGAATGGTGATAAGGCTGTGCGAATGTAAGGCTTGCGTCCGCAGCGCGCGCCAGGGCGGTCGCGACGGCGGCGCAGTGGAGCTTCGTGTGTGGAGATTATGTAAGTTAATTCATTTGATATTTTACCTTAATTTCTATAATAAACAATATTCTATAATAGCTTGCTTTATTGACCACCATCACCATCGTCACCTCAGCTAGTTATACTAACTCCAGGTACGGATAATTCTTCTATTGTTTAAACCTGTGTAACTCACACTAATCAATTACTTTATTTACAGGTGCCACAGCCGGCTGTGGCTGGCTACGTGACACAGTGGGTACATCATGTCAGCCTTTTACGAGATATTATGGCTTGCCCTGGTGAGTAGTCGTATGCATAATATTGGGCTCACAAAATGTTATTATAACTTCTATGTATCAACTAAGCTGGACATTAAATCAGAATGTTGTTTGTAGCTTCACAAGCAAGGAGATATAATGAGATACCCACATGAGAGAAGACGAGGGTTGATACTTACCCTGTCTTAACCCGTCCTGTCTTAACTGTGATACCTACCCTACCTACCTACCTACCTGCCTACCTACCTAGCTACCTACCCTACCTACCCTAGCTACCCTACCTGCCTACCTACCTAGCTACCTACCCTACCTACTCTAGCTACTCTACCTGCCTACCTACCTAGCTACCTACCCTACCTACCCTACCTACCCTACCTACCCACCCTACCTACACCAGCTACCTACCCTACCTACCTACCTACCGTACCCACCTACCCTACCTACCTACCCTACCTACCCACCCTACCTACCCTACCTACCTACCCTACCTACCTACCCTACCTACCTACCCTACCTACCCACCCTACCTACCCTACCTACCTACCTACCCTACCTACCCTACCTACCTACCTACCTACCTACCTACCCTACCTACCTACCCTACCTACCTACCCTACCTACCTACCCTACCTACCTACCCTACCTACCTACCCTACCTACCTACCCTACCTACCTACCTACCCTACCCTACCTACCATATAGGAGGAAAATCAGTAGCTGATCGAAAAAAAAAAAAAAAAAAAAAATGTATTCTGCGATTTAGGGCGGAGACAAATCCAACGAAACAAAAACCATGAAAATTGGTCCAGCAGATCTCGAGTTATAACGAAGGGAACAAACCCGTCTTTCTTTTATATATATAGATATAATATAAGGATCTTTTGCTCCGATGCAGCCTGGATATCTAGCACACTAATACACCCTTGAAAAAATAATAGCAGAAATGTAGAGTTTGTTTGATCGGTATTTTGATATAATTAGATAAAAAAAATTAAATCGCACGGATTATTGATTGTTGTTGGCTACATTGAATGAATCACCTTACGGGAAGCCGATCGCGGCATCTCACAGAGTACGGAGACACCTCGTCGGCCGCAGCTAGAGGCAGCATTGTCAATGCTTTCCAAACAAACCAAGCGAGTGTTTGTAGCTATAATTATTTGGTGCGGTGCCAGCTTAAATCACACATTGCATCACAATTCTGGTGGGAGAGCGATCGCGGAGAAGGGTGGCGCTCTACAGGGCATGCGGCGGTGGAGCACGACCCCTTCCCGTAAGGAGGATGCGCTCAGGTTGTTTGTTGATCCAAATATGATACGTACTTGCTATGGCCGCGAACCATTGATCCAATCTGAAACTGACCTGCAATTTGAAAAAACTCTTGCGCATCCTCCATAAGGAGATTCATTTAGGTAGTCCGCGAATTGAAATATTTCGAAAATAAAACGTAACAAACCTTTTTTTCTTACGTTTTTGTTGACTTTATTGAGGCGAGATTATCCGGGTCTGTTGGCTTTCGAAACGCTACCTCTGCCTCCCCTACTTGCAATGCGACGTTTTGACACCTTGCTTTGATTTCAGCGTGGGGCGCTGGTGTCGGCAGCGCAATGGAGCTTGCGTCGGCAGCGCAGCGGAGCGTGCGTCGGCTGCCGGTGGAGCTTGCGTCGGCAGCGCAGCGGAGCGTGCGTTGGCTGCCGGTGGAGCTTGCGTCGGCAGCGCAGCGGAGCGTGCGTCGGCTGCCGGTGGAGCTTGCGTCGGCAGCGCAGCGGAGCGTGCGTCGGCTGCCGGTGGAGCTTGCGTCGGCAGCGCAGCGGAGCGTGCGTCGGCTGCCGGTGGAGCTTGCGTCGGCAGCGCCGATATATCACCTACTGAGCCCCGCCATCGCCGAGAACGTTCACAATGGGCTTGGGCAGAAGAAGCGTGCCGTACGTGTACTGTGTATGGCATTCACATATATTTGTTAGTAATTCAAATATACATTTATGTAGATGACCTACACTCTACAAGTACTGCGTCGATCTACATGTACGAAGAAATTTAATTTAAACTAATCTTAATAGGCATTATTATTTCATTTCGTTGGTGCAAAATAAATATTTTTTGAATACCTTGATGTTTAAACATTTTACCGTGTCAGTTTTTGAATTGTAAAGATTCAGACAAAATATAAATTTTTGAAAAATTGAATAGAAATGACGAGATATTCTATCAAGTAGTGTCTTGTTGTACAATTCAGAACAATTTAAAACTGTTTCATATTTTAAAAAGTGGACTTTGTGTGTGTGCCCATTGTAAAACTTGTGATAGGAATATAAACTTTCGAAATATTTTATTTATATACATGATGTAATAAACAATATTCTATAATAGCTTGCTTTATTGCCCACCATCACCATCGTCACCTCAGCTAGTTATACTAACTCCAGGTAAGGATGATTCTTCTATTGTTTAAACCTGTGTAACTCACACTAATCAATTACTTTATTTACAGGTGCCACAGCCGGCTGTGGCTGGCTACGTGACACAGTGGGTACATCATGTCAGCCTTTTACGACATATTATGGCTTGCCCTGGTGAGTAGTCGTGTGCATAATATTGGGCTTACAATGTGTTATTATAACTTCTATGTGTCAACTAAGCTGGACATTAAATCAGAATGTTGTTTGCAGCTTCACAAGCAAGGAGATATGATGAGATACCCACATGAGAGAAGACGAGGGTTGATACTTGCCATGCAGATGGTATACATTAAAAGGTTTGACCCATATCTTGAGACATGCTCGTATCTTCGGTCATCATTCACTGTCACCGAGAGTCACACGTGGTGTTTCTGTTTCCGGTCCATACTGTCGGCTGCGCGGCTCCTCAGCACAGTGCCGAGCGGTTTCCGGGCGATGTCTTCGATGAAAAAGTCAGTACTGCTTAATAAGGAGAGAAAGTCAGTACTGCTTAATACTATAATGTTGTTATTGGCAAGTAAGTCCCGTCAAAGTATTCCTCCGCATCGCTGACATCCGGACACGTAACGTATGGAACAGAAGGCTGGCAGCATTGCCCCGCTGAACGGCAATGTAAGTGAAGGTAAGTGTATCTGTAAACATGCATATTTAAAATATTTAAGATTTTATCCCAGTTATGGATGCTCGGAAACATACTTGTCCTGCTCTATAGCTGGCGATACAACAATTATTTTTATTTGGATGCAGCTGAATACCGGTATTTTAAATGGAGCGACTGCCTATCTGACTTCCACAGCCGAGTATCTGAGCAATACGTTACCCCTTTGTAAGAACAAACATGCAAACATTCAATAGAATACCGCAAAAACTTTCGTTAGTCGCACAAAGACTTCGAAAAAGACAAAAATCGTTAGTTTCTGGGACGCCAGCCGGCCGTGCGGTAGAAGTCCTGGTTCCTAAAGACAAGCATATGTTGTTTTAGGACTTTTACAGACGTATACGTAACCTGCACTTGATGTGGCTTGGCTGATCAGTATTGTTAAATATATTTATGTATTTCATTAAGTTTATCTATCTATCTTCTTCTATATCTATACCTACATGTAATAAAATTGTATAAAAGTGGTGTCTGTACAATGGAAATATACAAAAAAAAAGTAGCAGGGGTTGTTATTATATCGATGCCGAACCCGAAATTGTATTTTTTTTTTTTTGTCTGTTTGTCGGTTTGTCTGTGTGTTTGTGCACGCTAATATCAGAAACGGCTTATTAGATTTAGATGCGGTTTTTACTAATATATTAAAGTAAGCTTCACTTAACATTTAGTGTTTATTTCATGTCAATCGGTTCATAAATAAAAAAGTTATGTCAATTTTAAGAATCACGGCGAACATTTGTTAAGGTATGCTGCCCGAAAAGTCACTATTCCACGCGGACGAAGTCGTGGGCACAGCTAGTAATAAATAATAATAATTAAATGCTTTATTACACGTTTTACATGTTAAACAGTTGGTGGCGTCTCCTTTTAAGCATATAATAGAAGCCTGTGCCTGGAGGCGCCGCTCCTTTAAATCTTAAAATTAGTGCTATAAAGTTATTAGACAAGAGTGTAGATTGATTAATATTTTTATTTATTATCAATAGTCTGTTGTTGTATGTGTCTGCGTGCATGCGTGTGTATATGTAAGTTTATGTGTGTGTGAGTGTGTGTGTGTGTGTGGGTGTGTGTGTTATGTGTGGTTGAATTTTACGGAAGCGGTTTGTGTAAATAGGAACAGTTTACCTTACATTATTTAATAGAAGATTCTCTACCTCATCGTAGCTTAACACGTTAAGTGCGAAACGAGGCCTAAATCACCCCTCATGCAACTTCCTTGTGGTGCGGCAAGGAAAAACGTGAACATCTCTGTCGTGCGAAGGGCATAGCTTTGGTTTGGTCCAGTATAGAAAAGAGATAAATGTATATTTGAGACGCGCTAATGGTCCCGGACTCGGTGGTATACCTACCTTGGTACCGGATGTCTTAGGCCTCGTACCGCACTGAATTAATATAATTTTAATGCAGTGCGGAACGAGGCTAAAACGTCCCATATCCTCCCGGACCTCGTACCGCACCCAACGCGAGCTTCCCGCGACTAGTGTTGTGCATCACGTCGATTGGAGAGCACGTCCTTTTACATCGCCGAACATGTCTAAACGATGTCGGAAGAAGTTAATTTAAAAAAAAAAACCAGAAACAGAACGATTGCGATTTTTTATAAAAAAGTATATTGTTACTGATTTTTTTATGTTAATTCAAGTTCTAATAAGTGTATTTTTAAAGCTCGAGGCAGAATACATAGGATAGTTTCTTTTCTACTTCTGGTTTTCTTTTTTTTCTATTCTGTGAACCGCATTAAGATTTTCACACAAAAATACATAAACGTCGTTGCGTCGATATTATTTTTCCCATCACTAACCTTAGCGAAAATTTACCCTATTTCAGTGCGTTACGAGGTGTATAAGATCCCTTACTTTGTTTTGCCAATAATTCCTAAACTAGTTATCAGATCCCGGGGCGACGGTAGATTAGGGTTCATCAATTCACTGTTTATATCGATAAGGACCAAATTTTTCATTTATCTTAGATTTCGCGCCAGAAAATGGATTTTAGTCTGTTAAAGGAGGTGGGGTCTAATAGACCGCGTGTCGCCCTAACGTCTGGTCACGGTGCGGGCCGATAAAACCTCGTGCCGCAGGAACGGAAAGTTTGCAAAAATTGGTGCCGCAGCTAACGTGTTAACTTGTTTATCCACTCAATCAGCAATGATTTGCATTCTTTAAACGATTTAGTATATATATAACTCTATTTGTTTATTAATTTTATTATATAAGTAAGACGAGAGCTTGTCGTACTGAATTTTTGCAAATTCTGTTTTTACAAAAGGGGTGGGACAAACATTGTGTTTCCTTCTTTTAGCTGATATATTGGGATCTAATGGCAGGGTTTTAGTTTTTGTTAATACTATGTGGATAATATATAATTTTCAGACTGATAATAAATTACTTATTTGGTATAGCTCATGAGTGGGAAAGGTCCTTTTCTTAAAGTACATTACCTTTATTAATGTCCGTTGCGGTCTTTCAACGTCAAGGCAACGTGTTTTACGCGCGCCCCCCCCCCAAATGGAGATACAATATATTATTACGGATTGAACTAGCGAGATATACACTTCATTTATAAGATTTTTAGCTAAACCACTCCTTGGGACTACGTGTCGTAATGTTTTAAAAATCCTAAATTTTCGTATTCCCACGGTGATTTGTTCGATTTGTGGATACCAGGACAGGGTTTGGTCAAACATTATACCCAAGTACTTGACGTGGTTAACTTTCGACCGTGTCGAAGGCCTTTGTAGGTCTATAAAAACCGAAAGACACCTAGCTCCTCTGTCGAGTTCTTTTGTTAGAACTGTAGTTAAAGACGTGATAGCGTCTTCCGAGACAAAATGTTGTTGGTTTGTAGATAGCTTATTAATCTGGCATTTAAAAGTTTTTCTAATATTTTTGCTAGAACAGGAATAACAGAAATTAGTCTATAGTTATTAATGTCTGCTTCCTGCCCACTCTTGTGTATAGGGGTTATTATTTTTTTATGTCAATAAAACATTTTATTATTATTATTATTATTGATTTCTTTAATTAGTCAGGGAAACAGCCTTGTTTAAAACAAAGATTAGCTAACTGCGTTATAATTGGAATGATTTCACTTTTTACATGTTTAAGATACCGAGTGGAGATATTATCCCATCCTGGGGCATTATCTAATTTTAGAAAGTTTATTTATACTATTTACTTCATTGTTATCAGTATCCAGCAAAACAATAGATTTAGAGAGACTAGGTAAAGAACGTAGATATAGATTTAGGTCATTATGAGTTACAGTTTGTTGGATATCATTTGCTAGTTGGTTGCCTATATTTGCGAAATATGTATTAATGAAGTTTACTGATTCAATAGGCGATGCTTTTAGTTTAAGTAGTGCAATAGGATAAATTTACAAAAAGAGCCGTAATACTTCAATGATTTTAATCGTTGCAGCTATTTCCGATCCATGGGTCGGTAATTGTCCTGCACGTTACATTAAGTTAAGTATAACTCTTTTCAGTCGATGTGCGACAATACAACAATTATTTTAATTTGACACTTCTTTCACAATCATCCTTTGATGCACATCTGAAGCGACCTGTATGTTGTCAGTTTAGTTAGTTAGTGGTCGTTTCAACGTTTTATGTTTACCACGTAACTACTATAAAATTCATTGCTATTTTAAAGAAACATGATTAAATTACTTTTCTTTGTATCGCAAAGAGTACATTCATTAATATTTTTTACAAATCTTAGTTGAAATCTCTGGTAAAGATACAAAAATCAAATGTATTATAATATAATATAAGGATTTTTTGCTCCGATGCAGCCTGGGTATCCAGCACACTAGCACACCCTTGAAAAAATAATAGGAGAAATGTAGAGTTTGTTTGATCAGTATTTTAATATAATTAGAAAAGATAAAAAAAAATTAAAAACGCACGAAATATTGATTGTTGTTGGCTACATTGAATGAATCACCTTACGGGAAAAGCCAATCGCGACATCTCACAGAGTACGGAGACACCTCGTCGGCCGCAGCTAGAGGCAGCATTGTCAATGCTTTCCAAACAAACCAAGCGAGTGTTTGTAGCTATAACTATTTGGTGCGGTGCCAGCTTAAATCACACATTGCATCACAATTCTGGTGGGAGAGCGATCGCGGAGAAGGGTGGCGCTCTACAGGGCGTGCGGCGGTGGAGCACGACCCCTTCCCGTAAGGAGGATGCGCTCAGGTTGTTTGTTGATCCAAATATGATACGTACTTGCTATGGCCGCGAACCATTGATCCAATCTGAAACTGACCTGCAATTTGAAAAAAATCTTGCGCATCCTCCATAAGGAGATTCATTTAGGTAGTCCGCGAATTGAAATATTTCGAAAATAAAACTTAACAAACCTTTTTTATAACGTTTTTATAGACTTTAGTAAGGCGAGATTATCCGAGTCTGTTGGCTTTCGAAACGCTACCTCTGCCTCACCTACATGCAATGCGACGTTTTGACACCTTGCTTTGACTGCAGCGCGGGGCGCTGGTGTCGGCAGCGCAATGGCGCTTGCGTCGGCAGCGCAGTGGAGCGTGCGTCGGCTGCCGGTGGAGCTTGCGTCGGCAGCGCCGATATATCACCTACTGAGCCCCGCCATCGATCGCCGAGAACGTTCACAATGGGCTTGGGCAGAAGAAGCGTGCCGTACGTGTCCTGTGTAGGGCATTCACATATATTTGTTAGTAATTCAAATATACTATGTAGATGACCTACACTCTACAAGTACTGCGTCGATCTACATGTACGAAGAAATTTAATTTAAACTAATTTTAATAGACATTATTATTTCATTTCGTTGGTGCAAAATAAATATTTTTGGAATACCTTGATGTTTAAACATTTTACCGTGTCAGTTTTTGAATTGTAAAGATTCAGACAAAATATACATTTTTGAAAAATTGAATAGAAATGACGAGATATTTTATCAAGTTGTGTCTTGTTGTAAAATTCAGAACAATTTTAAACTGTTTCATATTTTAAAAAGTGGACTTTGTATGTGTGCCCATTGTAAAACTTGTGATAGGAATATAAACTTTCGAAATATTTTATTTATATACAATGATGTAATAAAAAATATTCTATAATAGCTTGCTTTATTGACCACCATCACCATCGTCACCTCAGCTAGTTATTCTAACTCCAGGTAAGGATGATTCTTCTATTGTTTAAACCTGTGTAACTCACACTAATCAATTACTTTATTTACAGGTGCCACAGCCGGCTGTGGCTGGCTACTTGACACAGTGGGTACATCATGTCAGCCTTTTACGAGATATTATGGCTTGCCCTGGTGAGTAGTCGTGTGCATAATATTGGGCTTACAAAGTGTTATTATAACTTCTATGTATCAACTAAGCTGAGCATTAAATCAGAATGTTGTTTGCAGCTTCACAAGCAAGGAGATATGATGAGATACCCACATGAGAGAAGACGAGGGTTGATACTTGCCATGCAGAGGGTATACATTAAAAGGTTTGACCCATATCTTGAGACATGCTCGTATCTTGGGTCATCATTCACTGTCACCGAGAGTCACACGTGGTGTTTCTGTTTCCGGTCCATACTGTCGGCTGCGCGGCTCCTCAGCACAGTGCCGAGCGGTTTCCGGGCGATGTCTTCGGTGAAAAGCATAAGGAGAGAAAGTCAGTACTGCTTAATACTATAATGTTGTTATTGGCAAGTAAGTCCCGTCAAAGTATTCCTCCGCATCGCTGACATCCGGACACGTAAAGTATGGAACAGAAGGCTGGTAGCATTGCCCCGCTGAACGGCAATGTAAGTGAAGGTAAGTGTATCTGTAAACATGCAAAGTTAAAATATTTAAGATTTTATCCAAGTTATGGATGCTCGGAAACTTGCTTGTCCTGCTCCATAGCTGGCGATACAACAATTATTTTTATTTGGATGCAGCTGAATACCGGTATTTTAAATGGAGCGACTGCCTATCTGACTTCCACAGCCGAGTAACTGAGCAATACTATACCCCTTTCTAAGAACAAACATGCAAACATTCAATAGAATACCGCAAAAACTTTCGTTAGTCGCACAAAGACTTCGACAAAGACAAAAATCGTTAGTTTCTGGGACGTCAGCCGGCCGTGCGGTAGAAGTCCTGGTTCCTAAAGACAAGCATATCTTGTTTTAGGAGTTTTACAGACATATACGTAACCTGCACTTGATGTGGCTTGGCTGATCAGTATCTATATCTATACTCATATTATAAAGAGGTAAAATTTGTAAGTTTGTATATAGGGTGGTAATCTCCGGAAAAAATGATCCAATTTCAAAAATGTTTTCACTGATAGAAAGCTACATTATTCCTGAGTGCTATAGGCTATAAATTATATTTATATCGTACATATTAGCTGAGCTATCGCAATTTTCGTCTAGCAAGTCGGAAAGAAATACCTCCAAAAACAGAATTATTTGCATGCGCTGCCTAAACAGTGTTTAAAATTGAAAGCAGTGTATGGCAACCCGGTTCGCCTTAATTATTTCTACAAAAAAATCCGCGACACCATATATCTTTTGTATTTTAACTTTCATATTTCGTTTAAAAAAAGTATTTTTTCGACTTACTTCTGTTTGGATGATTATTTAAACAACAAAATATCAATTCTTATCAAATTAAATTATTTAATGATCACAAGGACATCACAGAGATAAGATTTGCCCTCTACAGTATGTCTATTGGTCATATATTTTCCGAGATAATATAAAATTACTAAACGCAAAATGCTAAAACATTCGCTGAGCTCAACTATCATTCCTACTTCCTACGTGCTTTGTGCAGACGTTTTATCGTTTTAGAGAAGCTTTAAATTCAATAGGTTCCCCACTTAAATTTTATATTATTAACGTTAACATTTTTAAATGATGGTTTGTATTTTGTTTATAGGAAGTGCTTTTGCCAGCGGCTTCGCCCGCGTGGTTGTTGGAAATTATCCCACGGGAACCGTACGTTTTTCCGTGATAAAAATTTGCCTATGTGTTATTCCAGACTATAATCTATCTCTGTGCGAAACATCTAGATCCGTTCAGCCGTTTTGGCGTGATTGAGTAACAAACATCCATCCATCCATCCAAACTTTCACATTTATAATAGTAGTAAGATAATTTTATTATTATCCGTGTTGAGACGGGTTAAAAATACATAATGCCATGGCACCATTACATCATCCATCACTAATGGGAACTGTAGGTTCCCATTATTGCCGAGTATCATAGGATATATTTAATGTTAAAACAAGAAATTTTCCGCGGACGAAGTCGCGGGCAGAAGCTAGTTGTTAAATGTATTTATGTATTTCATTAAGTTTATAATAAATAATAATAATAAAATGCTTCACTGCTTTATTACACGTTTTACATGTTAAAACAGTTGGTGCCGTCTCCTTTTAAGCATATGCCTGTGCCTGGAGGCGCCGCTCCTTTAAATCTTACAAATAATGCAATAAAGTTACTAAACAAGAGTGTAACGTAGATTGATTAATATTTTTATTTATTATCAATATTCTGTTGTTGTATGTGTCTGCGTGCATGCGTTTGTATATGTAAGTTTATGTGTGTGTGTGTGTGTGTCTGTGTGTGTGTGTTTGTGAGTGTGTGTGTTGGTGGGTGTGTGTGTTGTGTGTGGTTGAATTTTACGGAAGCGGTTTGAGTAAATAGGAACAGTTTACCTTACATTATTTAACGCCTACGGTGGCCGGGAGTCGTCACGTGGCTCCCGATGCCTGGGGCGTCTCCTGCGGCGGCTGGGACAGGAGGACCTTTCTCTCTCCTATCCCGCCACCTCCTTCGCGAGCATAACTTTTTCGCAGAAGGAGGTGACTGCCTCCCACTCCCTCTCGCCCCGGACCATGGCTTGCACCAGGGCCGGGCGCGAGAGGTCGCCGCCGATCGCCTCTACTAGGAAACGGCGGTGCTCCGCCCATGCGGGGCAGGTTTGCACAGTGTGCTCTACCGTGTCCTCTGGGCGATCCTCGCAGTGGTGACACCCGGGCGTTTCCTCCCGCCTGATGATGTGCAGGAACCTCCCGAAACATCCAAATCCGGTGAGGACCTGCGTCAGGCGGTAGGTGAGGGCGCCGTGACGCCTCTCTAGCCACTCCTCAAAGAGGGGTCTTAGCGCCACTATCGTGGCGTGCCCTGCGCTGGGTTGCGACAGTCGCTAATTCCAGGCCGCCATGAGATTGCGCCGGAGGTCCGTCCGCTCCGCCGCAATTTGCTGCGGAAACGGAGTTTCCCCCCGGCTTAGTACCTCCGCGCGCCACTCGTACAGGCGCGCGAGGATAATCGCCTCCAGATCCCATGGCGGCAGTCCGGCAAGGAGGCTTGCCGTCTCGCCCGAGATCGTGCGGTACCCCCGGATAAGCCGAATGGCTACCACCTTTTGGGGCGCGTTCAGATAGTGGGCGGCTCGCCGCCGCAGTGAACGCGCCCACATCGGTGCCCCGTAAAGGGCCATGGACGAAGCCTCCGGCAGGAGGCGTTTGGCCCCCTCAAATTGGGAAAGAGCCGCTTGAAGGCGGCCCCAGTCCGTTCCAGCTTGGGGGCCAAACGTCGGAAGTGCTCCACGAAATTCCATCGGCTGTCGAGGACCAGACCTAGGTATTTCATCGTGGTCTCGACGCCGATGTGAACCCCTCCTACCGTAAGTTGGGATCCCGATGGTGGCCTATTCCGAGGCCAATAAAATAAAAAAAACAATAATAACAATAGCGTGCAATAAAGTTAGAATAAATATATAAAAATAAATTAGAAAAATAATGATAAATCAAAAATAATATTACGGGTATGTCAATGTGCATTTGAGCGTGGGTGTAAATGGGTGTGTGTATGTGTTTGTGTGGATGTGTGTGAGTATGTGTGTGTGTGTATGTGTGTGTGAATACCAATTATTTGTGTTCTTAAATATTTATGTTGATTGCAATAAATTTTCAGTTGCGTTGTAGTCCCGTGTCAGTAGCCAGATTTTTACCTTGTTTTTTGTTTCACGAGTCGTAAGGGGATTTATGTTCAGGATTTTGTTTAGTTTATTATAAAGGAAAAATAATTAATTTATGTGGATAATTTATGTAGTTAATACTATGTGGATAATATATAATTTTCGGACTGATAATAAATTACTTATTTGGTATAGCTCATGAGTGGGAAAGGTCCTTTTCTTAAATTACATTACCTTTATTAATGTCCGATGCGGTCTTTCAACATCAAGGAAACGTGTTTTAACAAATAAAACAATACAAACCTTCAATACTCGCGCCAAAAACCAACTTTGCAGCTTTGAATAACAAGTAACTATTGTTTGCAGAATGAGTCGAAATTGGAGAATATGAATTTAGCAGATTCTAAAACATAAATCGAAAAGAGACGGAACTGTTACCGAAAGTAAATGGACGAGGAACAAAGGAAACTATAAAAATGCGATAGACACACGAATGAAATGAAAACTTGATTTAAGAACTGTGGACCTTGTGAACAACAATCAACAGTTATTGGTAACTATTTAATATATTTAATTGGCCGGTTTTTCTATTTATTAACGTTATTAAACCTATTTTTATTTCGTTTCAGCCTAGCAGATTTTGCAATCTTTGGTTAATAATGAGCTGGTATGGCGTTTGGGCGCAGTGAGACACGTAATGTATAGAACAGAAGCCAGGCAGCATAGCTCCGCTGAATGGCAATGTGGTTGTAAACATGCATTTTAAAAATATTTTAGATTATATCCAAGCTATGGTTGCTCGGCAACATGCTGGTCCAGCTCCATACCACAATCTACAGCGTAGACAAACTCAAAGTCAAAAGTCAAATCAATTATTTCAAATAGGCACAAGAAAGGCACTTTTGAACGTCAAAATCAACCTGGTTGCGAATTTATTTTATTATTGTTACCACATTAATGTTACATTCTGTGATTACTTTAACTGACACATGACTTACTGCTTGTTGAACCTTTAGGAAATAACAATTGCAAACACTCCAGAAGTTGACAATAATTTTTGTCAACTTCTGGAGTGTTTGCAAATTATGTCAGCATCAAGTATCAATCTGCCTAGCCATTTCCCTACTTTGTTGGGGTCGGCGTCCAGTCTAATCGGATGCAGCTGAATACCAGTATTTTACATGAAGCAACTGTAAAAATAATAATTGTCTCTGACCACAATCCAGTCAGTAACTTTAGCTGTCAGACTTTCGGGCTACTGACGACCCGTAACGACCGCCTGAGATCCACCAATGACAGCCGGGACCAACGGCTTCACGTGCTTTCCGAGGCACGGAGGAATTGCGATATGTAAAGACCACTCATTTACGGACCAACCCCGGCAAGCGTAGCTTAACCTGATGGACCGATCTATGCGATTGTTATTACTTAGCCACGAGCTCCTCCTAACCGAAGTCCAACTAGCACCACCCCATTATTTTTGTGTTGACTTTTAAAAGTTCCAAATAACTGATTTTACTTTGCGCAAAAAATATTGTACTCAGATCTATCTTTCTTTTGTTCAGATTCAATTTCCCACTCAGAGGATGGAAAATCAGGCGATGAAGATGATGAAGACATTGAAGTCAATACTGACGATGAAGATAGTGAAGATAGTGAAGTTAGGGATTGTGTCATCTATGTATACATGTAAATAAATGAATGAATAGGCTATGTATGATAATGAATAGAACTTGGTAATACCGTATTTGTAAATGTTATCCTTAAAATTAAAAATGAGTTTATATTACAAAAAGTAATTTAAAAGCATTTATAAAATTGTGTACATTAAAATTAAATTATGGTTTTCTTAATACAAATCCTTTTCCCGACTATAGGTTACATACACGGAGGGGTCTCTATATATAGAGATCCACCCGCCACCCAACAGCGGCAAAATTGTTTGTATGTATAAACTATGTTTTTCCTTAACATGTTGGTAATATAGATCATACTGATTCTAACTGAATCTTACTGATTTTAGTATTAATTAGTTATACCTTTTTTGTGCAAAAGCTAATTTCGTCGTTTTCTTTGTCTAGTTTGTCGTTTCATCTTCGCCGGAGTCTGCCACGAAGATTGCTGCCCGTGTCAGTGCCAATATATTTTGAGGGAATCAGTATCTGATATGATAAATAAGAGTGACGACCACATCACGGAAAACATAGAATAGAATGTATTTATATTTGCGTTATATTTTATAGATATAAGTTTTGTAAAAAATTGTTTCTATCTGTGAAAGGCGGTATAATATTTGTCATTTAACGAAATAAAAAAAAAAGTCATTAAAATGTTACAACCCATATGTTTGTTTTTCATAACCTTTTTTAATGTCTATCGTTGTATATCGCTGCTAGATGTTGATTGTATCTACTGTTTTTTATTTTCACTGTGTACCTAATTGACTCGGATGTTTTAAGTAATTGTGTAAAATGTTAAAATAAATCGATATGTCGTTAGTTCGTGTGTGTAGTTAGTTGATTAGGTATTTAATTATTGATACAAACTATGCTATGATGTTATTATATCATAACATAGTTTGCTAACACTTACCAAATAAGTCAATGTTATAGTATATTATATAAATGTTGCCATGTTACCTAAATGTTAAAATTATAATAAATCAAATATGTTATAATATAATATAAGGATTTTTTGCTCCTATGCAGCCTGGGTATCCAGAACACTAGTACACCCTTGAAAAAATAATAGGAGAAATGTAGAGTTTGTTTGATCAGTATTTTAATATAATTAGAAAAGATAAAAAAAAATTAAAAACGCACGAAATATTGATTGTTGTTGGCTACATTGAATGAATCACCTTACGGGAAGCCAATCGCGGCATCTCACAGAGTACGGAGACACCTCGTCGGCTGCAGCTAGAGGCAGCATTGTCAATGCTTTCCAAACAAACCAAGCGAGTGTTTGTAGCTATAATTATTTGGTGCGGTGCCAGCTTAAATCACACATTGCATCACAATTCTGGTGGGAGAGCGATCGCGGAGAAGGGTGGCGCTCTACAGGGCGTGCGGCGGTGGAGCACGACCCCTTCCCGTAAGGAGGATGCGCTCAGGTTGTTTGTTGATCAAAATATGATACGTACTTGCAATGGCCGCGAACCATTGATCCAATCTGAAACTGACCTGCAATTTGAAAAAAATCTTGCGCATCCTCCATAAGGAGATTCATTTAGGTAGTCCGCGAATTGAAATATTTCGAAAATAAAACTAACTAACTAACAAACCTTTTTTTATTACGTTTTTATAGACTTAATTAAGGTGAGATTATCCGGGTCTGTTGGCTTTCGAAACGCTACCTCTGCCTCCCCTACATGCAATGCGACGTTTTGACACCTTGCTTTGACTACAGCGCGGGGCGCTGGTGTCGGCAGCGCAATGGCGCTTGCGTCGGCAGCGCAGCGGAGCGTGCGTCGGCTGCCGGTGGAGCTTGCGTCGGCAGCGCCGATATATCACCTACTGAGCCCCGCCATCGATCGCCGAGAACGTTCACAATGGGCTTGGGCAGAAGAAGCGTGCCGTACGTGTCCTGTGTAGGGCATTCACATATATTTGTTAGTAAATCAAATATACTATGTAGATGACCTACACTCTACAAGTACTGCGTCGATCTACATGTACGAAGAAATTTAATTTAAACTAATTTTAATAGACATTATTATTTCATTTCGTTGGTGCAAAATAAATATTTTTTGAATACCTTGATGTTTAAACATTTTACCGTGTCAGTTTTTGAATTGTAAAGATTCAGACAAAATATACATTTTTGAAAAATTGAATAGAAATGACGAGATATTCTATCAAGTAGTGTCTTGTTGTAAAATTCAGAACAATTTAAAACTGTTTCATATTTTAAAAAGTGGACTATGTATGTGTGCCCATTGTAAAACTTGTGATAGGAATATAAACTTTCGAAATATTTTATTTATATACATGATGTAATAAACAATATTCTATAATAGCTTGCTTTATTGCCCACCATCACCATCGTCACCTCAGCTAGTTATACTAACTCCAGGTAAGGATGATTCTTCTATTGTTTAAACCTGTGTAACTCACACTAATCAATTACTTTATTTACAGGTGCCACAGCCGGCTGTGGCTGGCTACTTGACACAGTGGGTACATCATGTCAGCCTTTTACGAGATATTATGGCTTGCCCTGGTGAGTAGTCGGGTGCATAATATTGGGCTTACAAAGTGTTATTATAACTTCTATGTATCAACTAAGCTGGACATTAAATCAGAATGTTCTTTGCAGCTTCACAAGCAAGGAGATATGATGAGATACCCACATGAGAGAAGACGAGGGTTGATACTTGCCATGCAGATGGTATACATTAAAAGGTTTGACCCATATCTTGAGACATGCTCGTATCTTGGGTCATCATTCACTGTCACCGAGAGTGACACGTGGTGTTTCTGTTTCCGGTCCATACTGTCGGCTGCGCGGCTCCTCAGCACAGTGCCGAGCGGTTTCCAGGCGATGTCTTCGGTGAAAAGCATAAGGAGAGAAAGTCAGTACTGCTTAATACTATAATGTTGTTATTGGCAAGTAAGTCCCGTCAAAGTATTCCTCCGCATCGCTGACATCCGGACACGTAACGTATGGAACAGAAGGCTGGCAGCATTGCCCCGCTGAACGGCAATGTAAGTGAAGGTAAGTGTATCTGTAAACATGCATATTTAAAATATTTAAGATTTTATCCAAGTTATGGATGCTCGGAAACATGCTTGTCCTGCTCCATAGCTGGCGATACAATAATTATTTTTATTTGAATGCAGCTGAATACCGGTATTTTAAATGGAGCGACTGCCTATCTGACTTCCACAGCCGAGTAACTGAGCAATACGATACCCCTTTCTAAGAACAAACATGCAAACATTCAATAGAATACCGCAAAAACTTTCGTTAGTCGCACAAAGACTTCGAAAAAGACAAAAATCGTTAGTTTCTGGGACGTCAGCCGGCCGTGCGGTAGAAGTCTTGGTTCCTAAAGACAAGCATATCTTGTTTTAGGAGTTTTACAGACGTATACGTAACCTGCACTTGATGTGGCTTGGCTGATCAGTATTTTGTTAAATATAATTATGTATTTCATAAAGTTTATAATAAATAATCTATATCTATATCTATACATATAATAAAGTTGTAGAAAAGTCGTGTCTGTACAATGGAAATATATAAAAAAAAAGTAGCAGGGGTTGTTATTATATCGATGCCGAACCCGAAATCGTAATTATTTTTTTTTTGTCTGTTTGTCGGTTTGTCTGTTTGTCTGTGTGTTTGTGCACGCTAATATCAGAAACGGCTTATTAGATTTAGATGCGGTTTTACTAATATATTAAAGTAAGCTTCACTTAACATGTAGTGTTTATTTCATGTCAATCGGTTCATAAATTAAAAAGTTATGTCAATTTAAAGAATCACGGCGAACATTTGTTAAGGTATACTGCCCGAAAAGTCACTATTCCACGCGGACGAAGTCGTGGGCACAGCTAGTAATAAATAATAATAATTAAATGCTTTATTACACGTTTTACATGTTAAACAGTTGGTGGCGTCTCCTTTTAAGCATATAGAAGCCTGTGCCTGGAGGCGCCGCTCCTTCAAATCTTAAAATTAGTGCAATAAAGTTATTAGACAAGAGTGTAACGTAGATTGATTAATATTTTTATTTATTATCAATAGTCTGTTGTTGTATGTGTCTGCGTGCATGCGTGTGTATATGTAAGTTTATGTGTGTGTGAGTGTGTGTGTGTGTGTGTGTGGGTGTGTGTGTTGTGTGTGGTTGAATTTTACGGAAGCGGTTTGTGTAAATAGGAACAGTTTACCTAACATTATTTAATAGAAGATTATCTACCTCATCGTAGCTTAACTTGTTTATCCACTCGATCAGCAATGATTTGCATTCTTTAAACGATTAAGTATATATATAACTCTATTTGTTTATTAATTTTATTATATAAGTAAGACGAGAGCTTGTCGTACTGAATTTTTGCAAATTCTGTTTTTACAAAAGGGGAGGGACAAACATTATGTTTCCTTCTTTTAGCTAATATATTGGGATCTAATGGCAGGGTTTTAGTTTTTGTTAATACTATATGGATAATATATAATTTTCAGACTGATAATAAATTACTTATTTGGTATAGCTCATGAGTGGGAAAGGTCCTTTTCTTAAAGTACATTACCTTTATTAATGTCCGTTGCGGTCTTTCAACGTCAAGGCAACGTGTTTTACGCGCGCCCCCCCCCCAAATGGAGATACAATATATTATTACGGATTGAACTAGCGAGATATACACTTCATTTATAAGATTTTTAGCTAAACCACTCCTTGGGACTACGTGTCGTAATGTTTTAAAAATCCAAATAAATTTTCGTATTCTCACGGTGATTTGTTCGATTTGTGGATACCAGGACAGGGTTTGGTCCAACATTATACCCAAGTACTTGACGTGGTTAACTTTCGACCGTGTCGAAGGCCTTTTTTAGGTCTATAAAAACCGAAAGACACCTAGCTCCTCTGTCGAGTTCTTTTGTTAGAACTGTAGTTAAAGACGTGATAGCGTCTTCCGAGACAAAATGTCGTTGGTTTGTAGATAGTTTATTAATCTGGCATTTAAAAGATTTTCTAATATTTTTGCTAGAACAGGAATAACAGAAATTAGTCTATAGTTATTAATGTCTGCTTCCTGCCCACTCTTGTGTATAGGGGTTATTATTGATTTCTTTAATTAGTCAGGGAAACAGCCTTGTTTAAAACATAGATTAGCTAACTGCGTTAAAATTGGAATGATTTCACTTTTTACATGTTTAATATACCGAGTGGAGATGTTAACCCATCCTGGGGCACTATCTGATTTTAGAAAGTTTATTTATACTATTTACTTCATTGTTATCAGTATCCAGCAAAACAATAGATTTAGAGAGACTAGGTAAAGAACGTAGATATAGATTTAGGTCATTATGAGTTACAGTTTGTTGGATATCATTTGCTAGTTGGTTGCCAATATTTGCGAAATATGTGTTAATGAAGTTTGCTGATTCAACAGGCGATGCTTTTAGTTTAAGTAGTGCAATAGGATAAAACTACAAAAAGAGCGATAATAGCTTCAATGATTTTAATCGTTGCAGCTATTTCCGATCCATGGGTCGGTAATTGTCCTGCACGTTACATTAAGTTAAAACTCTTTTCAGTCGATATGTGACAATACAACAATTATTTTAATTTGACACTTCTTTCACAATCATCCTTTGATGCACATCTGAAGCGACCTGTATGTTGTCAGTTTAGTTAGTTAGTGGTCGTTTCACCGTTTTATGTTTACCACGTAACTACTATAAAATTCATTGCTATTTTAAAGAAACATAATTAAATTACTTTTCTTTGTGTCGCAAAGAGATTTTTTTGCAAAATCATATTTGAATTCTCTGATAAAGATACAAAAATCAAATATATTATAATATAATATTTAAGGATTTTTTGCTCCGATGTAGCCTGGATATCCAGCACACTAGTACACCGTTGAAAAAATAATAGCAGAAATGTAGAGATTGTTTGATCAGTATTTTAATATAATTAGATAAGATAAAATAAATTAAAAACGCACGATATATTGATTGTGGTTGGCTACATTGAATGAATCACCTTACGGGAAGCCAATCGCAGCATCTCACAGAGTACGGAGACACCTCGTCGGCCGCAGCTAGAGGCAGCATTGTCAATGCTTTCCAAACAAACCAAGCGAGTGTTTGTAGCTATAATTATTTGGTGCGGTGCCAGCTTAAATCACACATTGCATCACAATTCTGGTGGGAGAGCGATCGCGGAGAAGGGTGGCGCTCTACAGGGCGTGCGGCGGTGGAGCACGACCCCTTCCCGTAAGGAGGATGCGCTCAGGTTGTTTGTTGATCCAAATATGATACGTACTTGAGACAGTGCATCATATATTTAACAATTCATTATTTTATGTTGCATGTTTTTGTTGAAACTAAACGACGTATGATGCCGGTAGTTAATAAAATTATTCAAATAAGGACAAAAAATAAGATGTAAACAAGGCGTATCGAGGTTAGTGACGTCAAAGTAAAGCTTTGACTGTCACGAACGTTTGTAGTGTAGTAGAAAATTGTAGGAGTAAATATTTTTTTTGAGCGATATGCAGTACTTGAATTTATTACTAAATATATGATGCATTAAAAAAATAAACAAATGCAGCAAATTGTTTCTATGGTCCAATACAATGTATATTTAGAAAATAAAAAAGTTTTGAATTACTTGCATATTCCCTATTATGCACATAATAGATGCCTATGTAATAATAAGTAGCCGAAAGATAATAATAATAATGTTTTCATAGTACAGGATATTATAAATTATTGTTATGTATTTAACAGTGTACGCGTCTGTACCGAATTTATAAGGTATATTATACTAAACATTTTAGAAGATAGCATAATGTACTACGCACTCGCTTTTTTGTAACCACTAAACTTGGTCGGGTTACACATCCTAATGACTTTTATTTTATTATCTCGTTAATTATTGTATGTACGATGCTGAAATTTTACAGGTATAAAACTGAAGTAAGCAACTAATTATTGGTATAACATTCAGTTTAAATATCCACATGCACGCTTATCGGTGGCCAAATAACTCCGCGCGCATCGTGACCGTGAACGTGGAGAACTGAATATCATCATAATTTGTTAATTACTTATAGTATACTAATGAAACTTCACATACATTTGAAGGCAGTTACAAGCTACAGACTATCGCTTAAAGTAAGTCTGTAGAGCTCTTATTCAGAGTGGTAGGACCTATTGAAGGGTTTTTATATTTAATTGAATAACTTTTTAACGGTGCATTATTTTGGTTTTATTATTACACAACTAATTAGAACTAATTCCTAAGAAGTCATGTACAAAAGATGATAAGAATCCGCTTACCCGTTTCAGAGATCCAGCAAAACCAGAAACGTTACTCCAGCAGGATCTTGAATTACTTCGCAGCCGAAGGAAGAACAAATACAAAATAAGGTGCAACATTTACCTCGTCTAGACAACTAATTATATAGCTAATATTTATTTCAATATTCCCATTAAAAAGAAAAGGTCTGGCTGCGGTAACGTTAGAAACGTTACCCCAGCAGAAAATGTTTTTGTTAAATAACTAAAAAACTATAAGTGCAACAAATTTAAAAATGTGCGCAACAATTACAGAAATGGGGCAACTAATTATCTATAAGATTTAAATGGCAATTTTCGACATGATTTTGCTAGGGTAACGGACACACGTCATTCCTATATGTGTTATGGTGTAGCTGGGCTCTTGGAGTTCAACAACAGGTGTTCCAGATCTTCGAGTTTTATAAGTCAACAGATAGTGCTCATCAGGTTGAACAACTTATGCTAAAACGTCATTCCTATATGTGTTATAGTGTAGCTGGGCTCTTGGAATTCCACAACAGATGTTCCAGTTTTTCATTTTTTTATATGTCAACAGAGAGTGCTCATCAGGCTGAACAACTTTTGCTAAGACTTCATTCTTATAATATATGTTATAGTGTAGCTGGGCTCTTGGAATTGCACATCAGGTGTTCCAGATCTTCAAAATTCTCTCAGCAGAAAATGCTTATCACGTGAAACAATTATTGCTATGGTACCATTTTTGTATCTTTTATAGTTTAGCTGGTCTGTTGCGGTTCTGCATCAGCTGTTCAAGTTACTCCAGGATACGTGCGTTCGCTACGAATAACTGAATCCTTATTGCAGCGGCGCGTTGCAGTTCAACCCTAGTCTACTGCTTAACCGGGCTTGCCTGTGGATGCCACAAAAGAATTGCAGCCTCCAGCCAGGGCTTAAAAAATAAACTTACAAACTAAACGACTACACGCCATGGCACCCCCTGTGGGGTGCGGAACTCAGCTTAGGGCGTCGCTGGGGGAGGACAGCAAGGGACAGCTGGATCGGGGTATTTAAAACTACTGGCTCAGCGGCAACGCGGGTTGGCTCGAGCATGGGTCGGGGGGGTAGGGATGTGCAGGGTCGTCGCGACGGGCCTCGACGGCGAGGACGGAACGACGGAAATCTGTGCCTGTAAGGTTTCCTAACAGCACTGGTGGCCAGGTTACTCTCTTGGAGGAGAGTGGTGGCATCATCGGGGGCAATGAGGGTAGGTATGCGGTGGACGGCGAACCTTACTGATGCGGGACGGGGTGTATCGGGAGGCGGCCGCAATCAGGGGATTGCGGTGCTCTATAGCAGTGTCAAAGAAACGTTTCGAGAGGCGTTTCATGAACTGCTGAACTGTGGGGCCAGCGGCGCGGCTCTCAGCGCGCTTTGTATAGCAACGGACGCGCAGGCGCGAGGCGTGTACGTTCTCTTGATAGAATACCTTAACAAATGTTCACCGTGATTTTTTAAATTGACATAACTTTTTTATTTATGAAGCGATTGACATGAAATAAGCACTAAATGTTAAGTGAAGCTTACTACAATAAATTAGTGAAAACCGCATCTAAATCGAATAAGCCGTTTCTGATATTAGCGTGCACAAACACACAGACAAACAGACAAAAAAAAAAAAATACAATTTCGGGTTTAGCATCGATATAATAACAACCCCTGCTACATTTTTTTTATTTATTTCCATTGTACAGACACGACTTTTCTACAATTTTATTATATTTATTATATTATGTAGTATAGATTGTTACCACATTAATGTTACATTCTGTGATTACTTTAACTGACACATTACTTACTGCTTGTTGAACTTTTAGGAAATTTGTCAACTTCTGGAGTGTTTGCAAATATGTCAGCATCAAGTATCAATCTGCCTAGCCTTTTCCCTACTATGTTGGGGTCGGCTTCCAGTCTAATCGGATGCAATCATTTACATGAAGCAACTGTAAAAATAATAATTTTATCTGACCTCCACAACCAAGTCAGTAACTTAAGCTGTCAGACTTTCGGGCTTCTGACGACCGCCAGAGATCCACCAATAACAGCCGGGACCAACGGCTTCACGTGCTTTCTGAGGCACGGAGGAGTTTCGATATGTAAAGACCACTCATTAACGGACCAACCCCGGCAAGCGTAGCTTAACCTGATGGACCCATCTATGCGACTGTTACAGGTGTTAGGGCCGAGTCACACCGGAATGGCAGCGGCCGGCGGCGACGCCAGCGGCTGCCAGCGGCCCCCGGCGTCGCCGCTGGCGGCCTCGCCCGACCTCCACACCCCACGCGCCTAGTCTCCTCCTGACTAGTTCAGTTTCTACATTTGGCAAGGAAACAGCGGGGGTGAGGAGCGCGCGGCGGACCGCGGTGCCGCGGGCGGCCGCGCGTCGCCGCTGGCAGAGCCACCAACAAGACGCGCGAGGCGCGCGGCCGCTCGCGTCACCGCGGTCGGCCTCGCGACCTTTTCAAGCGATACTGGTCTTTTAAATATGTAGATAAAGTTTAAAATTCTTTCACACTGAAAGTGCTCGCCGCGTCGCTGCCATTCCGGTGTGACTCGGCCCTTATTACTTAGCCACCAGCTCCTCCTAACCGAAGTCCAACAAGAAGTTTTGTGTTGACTTTTAAAAGTTCAAAATAACTGATTTTACTTTGCGCAAAAAATATTGTTCTCAGGTCTATCTTTCTTTTGTTCAGATTCAATTTCCCACTCAGAGAAAGAAAAATCAGGCGATGAAGATGATGAAGACGTTGAAGTCAATACTGACGATGAAGATAGTGAAGATGAGGATTCAGACGATAGTGATTATGATCCTTCTGATCAAGATATCTATGATATAGATTGTAATCTTCAATGAAAAATTAATGTAACAAACATAATTTTTCTTTTCACCTTTTATGTAGAAACTTTTATTTGAAGGACGTTTGAGCAGATGTTGTGGCGCAGCTGTAGGAGGACCTTCGCACAGTCCTCGGTGGACACTTAGCAGAAGAATGACAAGACAATAAGAAAAACATATTTGTGGTAAATATTATTATTTTTGGTATATATAGGCTTTACATAATAACAGTTTTATAGTCTTAAATGTCGGTCGTATCACTTAGTTTCTTCTTTTGATAGTCAATTTTCAATACAATTAAATCAAAACAAAATTTCTTTACATATGAACATTACAAACATTATTGTATATTTGACATTATTTCAAATAGATATGTACTTGGATATTATATGAACTTATACACCTTATAACATAAGCTTTTGGTTTTACTACGAGCGCATCCAGAGCCGCCACTTATGAGGGGCCATCTATAAATTATGTCCCACGTTAAGGGGGAGAGAGATGACAAAGTGTGACATCGTGTGGGGCGGGAGGGGGGGGGGGGGGGGGTTAGAAGGGTCAGTTTCGAGAAGACACGTAGAAATCTAAAGTATTAAAAATCTAAAGTTTTTTTGAAAGACATTATTAAAGAAAGCAGAATTGTGACGTCAGCCTTGGTCCGCACCCATATGATCTGTGAAGGGGACGGGAGCTGTAACGATCATGAAACTCGCGTCGGAAATTATTGATGGCTCTTTATTGGTGTTCTATGGATTTCCATACAAAACTATATAAAGATTCACATATACGTCTTTGGATAGTTCAATAATTGTAGTTCGTGTTCCGCTAGTCGACGGGACAAACACCAACGTGTGTGTTTCTGCCGGCAGCTGTTAATGGTATTTTGACGGGTGATTCTCCAATGACGATGTTTTTGATGCAGCCGGTGAAGCCGCGTCGGGAGCGGACGCCGCGCACCTTGTGCAGGGGCCGCTCGTGCCCGCCGATGTACAGCGCAGAGCGAGTGTCCGTCGAGGAGTACGCGCCGAGCCCGGGCTTCGAGAAGTGCCCGTCCACACCCACCGACACCACGTACAGCGACTTCACCACTGGAAACATGCAACATACACGTGTAGACTAATATTATCATTAGGCTTTTTTTTGTAATGTTGGGTTCAGTATGTTATACTACCGTCGATTAAGTCATTGACTGCCACGCAGCAGACACAATAGAAAAACTAGTGTTTGTCGGACACACGGTGACCGCGTTGGCGTTCAACGTGTTAATGATTGAGCAAATATTATTATAGGTGTGAAACATTGAACACAATTGAGTTCCGTACCCGTTTTTTAACTTTAAATCTTGGAAATTAAAAAAAAATACTTGTAGATAGGAAAATTTATGTAATTTTTTTTGACTATTGTTTAACAAACGTTAAATTTTTGGAGCGTCTTAATTATTAATTTAATATTAGGAGTTACATTTTTAGAAACTATTTCCCACGATGACAGAAACTAGAAATCGACATGTAATAGTATGTTCGCTAATAAATAAAATTTTCTTGTGTTTTTTATTTCCTCCTACCTGATACTTAAGGTGGATGTACCGCCCCTCCGTCCATACATTTTTGAATACATTTATACACTAAACACAGACACTCTTTCATTAAAACTAATCATTTTATCACTTCTCTACAATGAAATGTGTCCGCGATCGACCTTTTTAATCAATAACTTACATTATTTACTTAGAAAAACAACAGTGAAATACCGGCAAAATTTGACACTTCTACAGTAGTGTGCGTGACTTTTGACAAGCAAACGAAAGGCGATGTTTAAACATTGACGCGCTAGATGTCGTGCGCGTTCGCGTTCGTTATCTTATAATTCTAATAAATCAAAGTTCTAACTGCAATAATTGAGTAATTTCATTTCCAATCGTTCAAAAAAAAATTACAATAAAATAAAATAAAACTAATGACCTTAGAAATCTATGTTTTTTTTTGTAAACAATTTTATTACTCATTATTGTTGTGTGGCAACTCGTAGCGTGGTCGTAGGTCTGTCTGTACCTATTGTATGTATGTAGGTACCTGACCAGTGACCTCTATTAGTCTAGAGGTCAATGTATTGTCTAGGTACTTTTACTTTGGTCGACTCGATATAAAATTACATTCTTGATTTTCATTGCTACGCGCTATGATTAGCGCGCGGAATGTCTTGTGTTGAGAATTTATTTTTGTATGCTGTGCATTTTAATTGATTCAAATTGCAATATTTCTCTAGTATGCATTTGAGACTATATTGTAATTTATCGTAGGTATAGTAATTAATTATTCTAATAACGCAATTATATTTTCGGTGGGATTAAAAACAACTGGCCCGTGATTTTTCTGAAATATCACCACATTGCTAATCACATCAATCATACACACGTATGACGAAAGTGATTAGTATTGTGGCTAACATTGACTCATCAGTTCATCACTGAAACCAGTGATAAATCAGTGTATCATATTTTAATGTGTTTGAATATTTTTTAAACAACGATATATACAATTATTATAAATCGGTAAACTACCAAAGTAGTCACAAAATTAAACTTGCAAACATTGGCAAAATATGCTTTTCCGAATTTTCAGACAGACACACAATATTATTAGTTTGTTTTATCAAAGTAGGTATGTACTCCGTGCACCGACTCGGTGCGTTCAGAAACAAACATAATTCAGTTACTTACAATCCTTTTTTTTTTGTTCCGTAATTTATTGTTTAAAAATAAATCGCTGAATCTAATATATATATCTATATTCGTCGGCCAGTTCTACCAGGTGTATAAAGATAACATTGAAATATAAAGATAAGTAAATTTTAGTGTTATATTTTATTTTCTTAGATTTTATTTCAGAACGCAACTCAATCATAAAAGATTGATAGATCTTTCAATGCATGTGACTTACGAATTACGATATTTATTTTATTCAAATACTGAGTGTCTAAAAGGAACTTATTCTTTCGTTTTTCATTTGTTTTTCTATATTTCTGATTTAGATTACGTCTACAATGTCTGTTCGAACAAGCAAGGCGTCGTACAGACAACACGAATATTCGGGGTCGCGCAAATCTTTGAAACGAGTTCGAAGTGGAAGAAGGAGATATTATGCCGAAGGGAGGTAAGTGAACCTGCATAATACAACTAATTCTGTATCCGACTTCTTCGTAAACACGAGAAATCGTCTTAGATAACTCTATAATGTATGTATCAACATGGTTTATTGTTGATCGTAAAAGGAACACTACGTGTATGTAGGGTCAGTAGGTCGTCATGTGGGCTGCTATAATCTAAAACCATAAGATGACGTAAAAAAAACCTACGAAATATTGAGAAAGGAGAAAATAGATCTAGGATATAGGTATTATACTTTTATTATGGTAATCACAATTTGTTTTTTTTTCTTTCAGTACCCAGAACATATACAACCAAGAACATATATTCGTGTAAAACCGAAAATCCGCTTAGAGGCCACCTACAGTGCTCCTAGTAGTACTAGCACAGTGACAGCTGAACCTGTGGTTGAACCTTTAGAGATTAATTGGCCGCAACCTGATCCGGAAATTGATTCATTTCAAATGATTGTGGAACCTGGTCCAAATAAATGTTTATCTGGAATATCTGGGTATCGCATTGTGGACTTGAAGCATGTAATACAGTGGGCATTTCTTATGGAAAGACATCGAAATATGTGTGAATCTTCACAAATTGAATTTGTTAGTGAAAGACTTGATGGATTTCGAAGTGAATTAATTTTCAAGTGCAGTATGTGTGATAAAGCGTGGAGGCATTTTACGGAGAGCAGTGATAAAATAAATACTGCATTTGTGTGGGCAACTGTCACTTCTGGTAGCTTCTACACTCAAGCAGCTCATATAACAAGTCTTATGGATATTCCAACAATGTCAGCTAACAAATTTCGTTGTATTGAAAAAAAATTAGGCAGTGTGTGGTTTGAACATTTGACAGAGGAAATTAAAATAGCTGATCAACAAGAAACATCAATTGCAATACAAAAAGGTCATGTGTCTTCAGACGGTGTTCCATTTGTTACTGTATATGTAGATGGAGGATGGTTGAAAAGGTCATATGGGCATAACTTTGATTCATCATCTGGTATGGTAAGTTAATATTTTACTAAAAACAAATTTAGTTCTTTATGACATTTTAATTACCTATGTGCATTATTTTTACAAGTGTTGCTTTTCATTTCCAGGCCTGCATTATTGGTAAAGAAACTAAAAAATGACAATTTCTTGGTGTTAGAAACAAATATTGTTATACATGTCAATATTATGAGAGGAGAAACCTGGATATGAAAGCACATAACTGCTGCAAAAATTTTACTGGACCATCTACAGCAATGGAATCAGATATTATTGTGGAAGGTTTTCAAAACAGTGAAGAAATACATCAACTTTGCTATTTGAGTTTTATTGGTAACGGAGACTCCTCTGTGTATGCAAAATTGAAAGAGAAAGTGTCATATGGGAACATAATAAAAAAAATTGAATGCAAGAATCATGTTATCAAAAACTATACCAGTGCACTCTACAAGGTAAATTAATAAGTCAAATTTGTAAAGTCAATTCAAGATCAGTGAAGCATATTATTCTGTATTTATATTTTGTGCTTTTTAGATCTTGGTCAACACTAAACTCCCTCTTTCTGGGCGAAATATTCTGAAGCCGAAGGTGATGAAGCTTACACTAGTAGCACGGAAAATTATCATGTGTAGCAGTGAGCATACTGCTATGGCAGCAGAATTGAGAAATGGCCCGCTTCATGTATTCGGAGTACATGAAAACTGCAAGAATTATTACTGCAATGTCAATAAAACATTAACAGATGAAAGTGAAAAGAAGGAAGAAAATCATGTAGAAAGTCTGAAAAATAATGCTCCAGAGGTGTGGGCTCTGATTTATGCAGCCAATGAAAAAATTGCTTTGAAGGCAGGTTGTTTGTCTAATGAGACAACAAATGTGGCAGAAAACTTTATGAGCGTAATAAACAAATTCAACTGTGGAAAACGAATAAGTTTAGGAAAAGGGGGTTCTTACCAGCGGCGTGTTTATGTGGCAGGTAAATATACAGTAATAACAGTCAGAAATTATTAGAACCAGTAAGAAATTCTTTGATTGTGATGGAATATCATCATTCTCCAGCCCTTATTTATTCCAATTTATATGCAATAATGCAACATTTCTTTTTTTAAATATAACATTTAAATATGTTTTCAGGCCTATCACTTGCTAAGGGACACAAATGGCATGAAACTGCATGGAAAAAGCAGACCACACAGAGCCCAGGGACACATTTTAAAAAGTACATAAAACGGAAGGAACAGAGCAGAATACGACAGCAATCTTTGACACGCAAACGATTATTTGCTCGAAGAGAGAAATCCCAACCGGATAAGCACTATGGACCCGAAGCTTGTGATCCTATTGATATTGACGAAGCACAGTTGAAAATACAGTGTGAAGAACGGCTAACAGAATTCCAAAAGTCACCAGAAGACATTGCTTTGATTGAAATCTCCACTGTAGGACAGCATGATAATGATTTATATATGTAATACTCATAGGAGTGACCGTTTGACTGCTAGTTTCAAGGCAGAGGGTGAAATCAACAAGTCAAATGATTTTTGTTCTAATTGTATTTTGGTAGTAGTTTGTTTAGAATCTGAAATCAACAAGTCAAATGATTTTTGTTCTAATTGTATTTTGGTAGTAGTTTGTTTAGAATCTGAAATCAACAAGTCAAATGATTTTTGTTCTAATTGTATTTTGGTGGTAGTTTGTTTAGAATCTACATAACCACTGTATATTTCTTTTTATTTGTATTTACTGTAAAATCAGAAGGTGAAATAATACTTCATTAGGCATACATGCTTACCTATGTTTTACTAAAAGCTTTTGAGTGCGTCGAAATCGGAAATATGTTTTTCACCTTCCTGGTTATTATCATTATCACCTAATAAAGTGTTTTAGATTTGTTGTTGTATCTTGTTTATGAATTATTCTTACGTGTTGGTTATGAAATGTTTAAAATAATATTGAAATAATTGTTACTGTTACAAATCATTAGTGTTATTAGTTTTGAGTGAATAGGCATGGATCAGCATATTATATGCTACTTCAAATACATGTTTTGATAAAAAAACATGTAATAAAATAAAACTGCGTTTTATTGTAATCAATTTTGACATTATTTATTTCCCAAAATTATTGATCAATAAAATAGTTTACGCCAACAAATATAAGTTTTATTTTTATAACAATCTTTTAGAATATAAAACATAGCAGGTGGTGTTCTGAAGTTCTGTCTACCCATACAGAAAAATGGAAAACTTGTTTTTTACATTCACGCCATCTAGTGTTCAATTTTAGTAAACATTTTTGTATACGTCTGTGTGTGTAAACGACCCTGTATGCAATGGCAGATGTTAAAATACATCTATTTACCGAATTGGGTGGATTTTAAGGCAATGATATGACATATTTCAATAAATTATAATATTTAGTAACCGCGAACACTACTCCTACGACATAATAGTTTTCCAATTACGCAAAAACTCAAATAAACTAGAAATGTAGCCTTCAGCGCCATCTAGCGGGACATTGGCTGGGAACAGCCCGTACCAATCGCCTTAAAGAGGCGCCAAGCTAGATATGCAAAATATTTTAGCGAGTTAACGAAAAGACCACTGCATTTTACTATGCAACGGTGCAGGGTTCTTTTGACGCCTGACAAAACCGGAACTACGCCGCTATTTTGTTTTGACAGCTCAATTTTCTGTCAATGTCACTTACACGCGAAGAGATCCTAAGAAATAACCTGACAGTTGGTGGGATGAAACAAATAATGAACGAAATCAAACGAACTTGTTTTCATTGAATTTAATAATTTAAACTTTACGTATTTAAAAAGTCAATGAGCTAAAAACAAATTATACGCTTGACCACTTATAGTTTTTAGACCATAATTTTAATTTCGGAAATTTATTCAGTAGCTCAACACTATAGTTTTAGTATGGTAACATTATTTTGCTTCGAACTGTCAACTTACTGAGTAGTACCGGAATTGTCATTAAGGGATATACAACAAGGTTGCCAGCGAAATTCAATGACATTTTTGCAATTTTCAGGTCAGTGTCAGGTTGTATGTTGGTCATAATATAATTCGCGGCCCTAGCCAGTTTTTACGAAATTATAAATTCTAATACTGACCTGCAAATTGCAAAAACCGTAAAAAAAATGAATTTCGCGGGCTGCCCTGGCGCTTTCTCCTTAACTGGACTAAACTGACAGATACTAGCTTACACTTTTCACTTAATAAAATAGCATGGTCATTAACAGGAATCTGCCCTCTGTACCGTACCGAGCTATGAACGTCTCAGACACGGAATATATTATCATACGCGTGTCATGGCCAGTCCACAACGCTGCCATCTTGTTTTTTTAAATACTATTCTATAAATTCAGGCGCCAATAGATCTTTGAACTTATGAATGACCAGTAACGCCAATGCCCGTAATAAGAACCTTAAAATCTAAGATAATTAGAGGTATTTTTGACAGATTGACACTGAAATCAGAATGTAAACGTAATGCCCCTGAGTTATCTTACCGTGTATCTTGTGCCAGTAGCCATCACAGAGAGCGAACTTGTTGCCGAGCGAGAAGCTCGCACGGAAGGGCCCGTTCCCATTCTCGACGTTAGCAACGACCTCGTTCTCCAGAAGTTCGAGGACCAGGTAGTCCTTCTTGCCGTGGACGCTCAGCAGCAGTCCCGTGCTGTTGCGAGGACGAATCTCCATGGAAATTGATACCTCGTCACCCACTTTGAAGTTTTCTCGGAGCTGGAGGATGAAACTGTCATATTAGTTCCGCGTAGATGACTTTCATTCGCTGTCAATTGAGTTTTTTGTTAAAAGATTTGCTGCCAGATGGCGCTGATTTATATTCTCGCTCGTTGATTGGTCACTTTTCATTCAAAATCACTTTGACGAGCGACAAGCACTCAGCGGTCTCTGGCGGGGAAGCTTTCAACTAACAACCCCACAGACGTGCGGGTTTTAGATAGATTTTAATAGATAAATTACTTACTTCCTATGCGACATTTTGTTCTACAACAGCTTTAAATAATATCCTGTGAAATCTATTACAATTCTTCTATATACTTTACGCCAGTGAGAGTTGGCTTCAGTCGTATCGTCTGGCATTCGTAGATCTTTGACAGTCGTGACGGGTAATACTGCCGACAGTCCTCCAACGTTAGTATGCGGTATGGTGCGCAAGTACTTGGATTGTGGAGGTCAGATAGACCCCAACATAGTTGAGAAGAGGCTAGGCACATCATGATTGTTATCGTAGAAGAAAACTGAGCTTTATGTGTAGGGATTAGTTTTTTTTTTTTTTATGAATTCATAATACATAATTACTTAAGTACCTTCAAGTAGTTACTCTGCAAATTGCTGGAGGCCCCGAAGTAGACTCCTTCCTGGACGTTATCAGTACAGCGCAGCGAGTTGACGCGGTAGGACACGTCGGTCACGTGCTGGCCGTTCATCATCAGCCCCTTCAGGCAGCCCTTGAACGGCTGGTAGAAGCCCTGCACAAGAACATTTCAATGTAAGTGGTGTAGTATAAATGGCTGGACCTGAACTACGAACTTTAAATGCAGTATAACTTCAGTATGGGGATGGAAAGGAGCTACGCAGGACATACAGCTCCATCTATTTCCCACTGTAAAGCAATCTATAATACAAAAATGAATCGCTGAATGTGTTGCTAAGCGCAAATCTCGAGAGCAGCTGAACCGATTTCTCTATTTCCTTTTTTGTTGTGATTGTTATAGTCACGAGAAGGTTCTTACATAAAAAAAAATATGTAGGTAGGGTAGGTAGGTGGTTAGGTAGGTAGGGAGGTTTGTAGGTAGGTGGTTGGGGTAGGTAGGGTAGGTAGTTAGGGTGGTAGGCTAGGTGGGGTAGGTAGAGCGGTGGGGTAGGTAGGGTAGGTGGGGTAGGTAGGCTAGGTGGGGTAGATAGGCTAGGTGGGGTAGGTAGGCTAGGTGGGGTAGGTAGGCTAGGTGGGGAAGGTAGACTAGGTAGGCTAGGTGGGGTAGGTAGGGTAGGTGGGGTAGGTGGGGTAGGTGGGGTAGGTAGGGTAGGTGGGGTAGGTAGGCTAGGTGGGGTAGGTAGGCTAGGTGGGGTAGGTAGGGTAGGTGGGGTAGCTAGGTGGGATAGGTAGGGTAGGTGGGGTAGGTGGGTAGGTAGGGTAGGTGGGGTAGGTAGGCTAGGTGGGGTAGGTAGGCTAGGTGGGGTAGGTAGGCTAGGTGGGGTAGGTAGGCTAGGTGGGGTAGGTAGGGTAGGTGGGGTAGGTAGGGTAGGTGGGGTAGGTAGGGTAGGTGGGGTGGGTAGGCTAGGTGGGGTAGGTAGACTAGGTGGGGCAGGTAGGCTAGGTGGGGTAGATAGGCTAGGTGGGGTAGGTAGGCTAGGAGGGGTAGGTGGGCTAGGTAGGGTAGGTGGGGTAGGTAGGGTAGGTGGGGCAGGCAGGGTAGGTGGGGTAGGTAGGCTAGGTGGGGTAGGTAGGCTAGGTGGGGTAGGTAGGCTAGGTGGGGTAGATAGGCTAGGTGGGGTAGATAGGCTAGGTGGGGTAGGTAGGCTAGGTGGGGTAGGTAGGGTAGGTGGGGAAGATAGGGTAGGTGGGGTAGGTAGGGTAGGTGGGGTAGATGGGGTAGGTGGGGTAGATGGGGTAGGTGGGGTAGGTAGGGTAGGTGGGGTAAGTAGGGTAGGTGGGGTAGGTAGGGTAGGAAGGGTAGGTAGGGTAGGTAGGCTAGGAGGGGTAGGTGGGCTAGGTAGGGTAGGTGGGGTAGGTAGGGTAGGTGGGGCAGGCAGGGTAGGTGGGGTAGGTAGGCTAGGTGGGGTAGGTAGGCTAGGTGGGGTAGGTAGGCTAGGTGGGGTAGATAGGCTAGGTGGGGTAGATAGGCTAGGTGGGGTAGGTAGGCTAGGTGGGGTAGGTAGGGTAGGTGGGGAAGATAGGGTAGGTGGGGTAGGTAGGGTAGGTGGGGTAGATGGGGTAGGTGGGGTAGGTAGGGTAGGTGGGGTAAGTAGGGTAGGTGGGGTAGGTAGGGTAGGAAGGGTAGGTAGGGTAGGTAGGGTAGGAAGGGTAGGTGGGGTAGGTAGGGTAGGTAGGGTATTTGGGGTATGTAGGGTATTTGGGGTATGTAGGGTAGGTGGGGTAGGTAGGGTATTTGGGGTATGTAGGGTAGGTGGGGTAGGTAGGGTAGGTGGGGTAGGTAGGGTAGGTAGGGTAGGTGGGGTAGGTGGGGTAAGTAGGGTAGGTAGGCTAGGTGGGGTAGGTAGGTTAGTTGGGGTAGGTAGGGTAGGTGGGGTAGGCAAGGTAGGTGGGGTAGGCAGGGTAGGTGGGGTAGGCAGGGTAGGTGGGGTAGGTAGGGTAGGTGGGGTAGGTGGGGTAGGTGGGCTAGGTGGGGTAGGTGGGCTAGGTAGGGTAGGTGGGGTAGGTAGGGTAGGTGGGGTAGGTAGGCTAGGTGGGGTAGGTAGGGTAGGTGGGGTAGGTAGGGTAGGTGGAGTAGGTAGGGTATTTGGGGTATGTAGGGTAGGTGGGGTAGGTAGGGTAGGTGGGGTAGGTAGGGTAGGTAGGGTAGGTGGGGTAGGTGGGGTAAGTAGGGTAGGTAGGCTAGGTGGGGTAGGTAGGCTAGGTGGGGTAGGCAGGGTAGGTGGGGTAGGCAAGGTAGGTGGGGTAGGCAGGGTAGGTGGGGTAGGCAGGGTAGGTGGGGTAGGTAGGGTAGGTGGGGTAGGTGGGCTAGGTGGGGTAGGTGGGCTAGGTAGGGTAGGTAGGCTAGGTGGGGTAGGTAGGCTAGGTGGGGTAGGCAGGGTAGGTGGGGTAGGCAAGGTAGGTGGGGTAGGCAGGGTAGGTGTGGTAGGCAGGGTAGGTGGGGTAGGTAGGGTAGGTGGGGTAGGTGGGGTAGGTGGGCTAGGTAGGGTAGGTGGGGTAGGTAGGCTAGGTGGGGTAGGTAGGGTAGGTGGGGTAGGTAGGGTAGGTGGGAAAGGTAGGGTAGGTGGGGTAGGTAGGGTAGGTGGAGTAGGTAGGGTAGGTGGGGTAGGTAGGGTAGGTGGAGTAGGTAGGGTAGGTGGGGTAGGTAGGGTAGGTGGGGTAGGTAGGGTAGGTGGGGTAGGTAGGCTAGGTGGGGTAGGTAGGGTAGGTGGGGTAGGTAGGCTAGGTGGGGTAGGTAGGGTAGGTGGGGTAGGTAGGGTAGGTGGAGTAGGTAGGGTAGGTGGAGTAGGTAGGGTAGGTGGGGTAGGTAGGGTAGGTGGAGTAGGTAGGGTAGGTGGGGTTGGTAGGGTAGGTGGGGTAGGTAGGGTATGTAGGGTAGGTGGGGTAGGTAGGGTAGGTGGGGTAGGTAGGGTATTCAGATTTTCAAAATCTTTGTACATTATATCACTCATAAATAGCTCAACAAGGAGGGCGCCAGTATTAAATGAACGTCATTAAAGTTCAAAATTAACTGAACACTACTTGTCAAAGGTCACTGAACACCATTTTGTCAAAAATTGCTGACCATTATAATATCCGAAAAAATCATAACATTCAGTTTTACAAAAGTCACTGAACAATATAAAATGCCTGTTTTGGTTATCTAGTATAATCATGGCAACGTCCAAAAACAACTAAACATCATAAATAACAAAAGTTGCTGAGCATTATTTTGTTTCGGATACGTAGCGTGTTTACTTATACTATCAAAAGTAGCTGAACTGCAAACTAAAAAAGTGCTCGTTACTATCTTCAGAGTTATAAATCCAATCTTGTCCCAAACTAAATCATGTAAAAAAAAATTTAATGCATGTAAATTTCGAATTTAACTTTCCAAAATAATTTTGTTTTTTTTTCAGTTACATTATTTGTATAGCTATAAGACTCACTATCAAAAATCACGCAGATTCTATAATATGCTATTTTGGTCAAAACATTTGTTTAGAGACGAAGAATGTTATGCTTCTTTTACTATAACTTTGTTAAGCGACTTTTGAAAAGTGATGGTCACCTACTTATGCCCTTTTATGATAATCATTCATTTCTGGCGCTTGTCATGTTGAGCGATTGAGGTGTAATACGGTGTACAGCGATTTTGAAAATCTAAATGTGGTCATCAACTTTTGATGGTGACTGTACCATGTAATTGTGAGTAAAAACCGGTAGATGACAAGTGGAAGTAGGGAAGACATATCGTAATTAGCGGAGGCGACAGAGGCAAGCGTTACTAATGTTGCTTAGGCTGACGACGCGGCGCGATAAGTGTTCTGAGAGTTTAGGCGAAATGAGCATGAAGTGAGTTGCCAATAGTGTCAACCCCTATTATCAGATAGAATGACAGCTCACTATACTTAAGACTTGTGGTAAGATTTTTTACAGAATAGCATTGCATGTGTGTTTTGGAATCCCAACACTAAATGTTACTAAAATACAGGGTGGGCCATGAGTTTGTTAACATTTGACTTTAAGAATTTAATTTAAACAATAGTTCGCTCATTACTGTGAGACGCTTATTTCACGTTAAATACGGGCACTGGCCCAAGTGGTCCTTTGATAAAGAAATGGGTGAAGAAGTTCGAAGAGACGGGATCGACACTAAATCTGAAGCAAACCGGCGGCCCACGGACTTCTCGAAGAGAAGTGAACGTGCACAAACTTTCTGCTTCAGTTCGACGTGATCCAGATTTATCGACGCGCAAACGTTCGGCTGAATTAGGATTATCCCGCACAGCTTTCAAAATACGGCGTAAAGATTTACGCCGTATTTTGAAAGCTGATTTAAAATTACATCCATATAAGATCCAAATAGTGCAGGAACTAAAACCTAATGACTTAAATTTACGCAAATCGTATGCCGAAACAATGTTGAATCGATTCAGTAATTATGACAACGTCTTGTTTTCTGACGAAGCCCATTTCCACCTCTACGGACACGTTAACAAACAGAATTGCAGGTATTGGAGCAGCGAAAATCCCAAAGCTAAACATGAAAGGCCACTTCATTCACCGAAAGTAACTGTATGGGCTGCAATTTCCGCAAAAGGAGTCATTGGCCCCTACTTTTTCGAAGATTCTCGCGGCCGTACAGTCACTGTTAACTCTGCTGAGTATGTGAAAATGTTACGGGAATTCTTAGCACCACAACTACTGGAATTTGCTGGCTACAATCGTAACACGTGGTTTCAGCAAGA
Organism: Hyppa rectilinea; assembly: GCA_951799385.1. NCBI lineage: Eukaryota > Metazoa > Arthropoda > Insecta > Lepidoptera > Noctuidae > Hyppa > Hyppa rectilinea. The sequence goes on along the minus strand of OX637300.1, from coordinate 27,751,318 downwards.
TGGAGCCACCTGTCACAGATCAAACGAGTCCCTACTGGGGTCAAAGAAATGTTTCCGCAAAAGCTGATTTCAAGGAGAGGCGACATGCCATGGCCACCCAAAAGTCCAGATTTGTCTCCCGCAGACTTCTTTTTGTGGGGTTATTTAAAAAGCAGTGTCTACAACAATAAACCAAAGACACTGACACAACTGAACGACAAAATCAGCGAAGAAATGTCAGCGATCTCACGGTCTCTTTGCCGACGAATATTCGAAAATTTCCGTACTCGCTTAGAAGAATGCGAAAATCGAGACGGTGGTCGTTTAGATGATATTATTTTTAAAAAGTAAATTTACAATGAATAAGGTATCTAATCTATACATATAATAAAACAGTAAAAAAACTGTGTCTGTACATTGAATATCCATATTAAAAAAATAATAATTGATTGATTAATTATTACTGTTTCTAAACCAGAAACAGTAATAGAGCACGAATCCAAAATAAAAATTTTGCTTGTTTGTCTGTATGTCTGTTTGTTTGTACACGCTAATCTTCGTAACTACTGGACGGATAGGAATGATTTTTTTTTGTTGTAATGGAATTAAGTATGGGCAACATATACGCTTTAATTTATCTTGGAAACTTGAACACCTGATGCAGAACCGAAACAGACCAGTTAAACTTTAAGAGATACAAAAATGATACCATAGCAAAAATTGTTCCACGTGATGAGCATTTTCTGCTGAGAGAATAAATTTGAAGATCTGGAACACCTGATGTGGAACTCCAAGAGCCCAGCTACACTACAACACATATAGGAATGACGTCTTAGCAAAAGTGGTTCAGTCTGATGGGCATTTCCTGTTGACTTATAAAAATCGAAGATCTGGAACACCTGTTGTGGAACTCCAAGAGCCTAGCTACACCTTAACACATTATAGGAATGACGTCTTAGCAAAAGTTGTTCGGTCTGATGGGCATTTCCTGTTGACTTATAAAAATCGAAGATCTGGAACACCTGTTGTGGAACTCCAAGAGCCTAGCTACACCATAACACATATAGGAATGGCGTCTTAGCGAAAGTTGTTCAGCCTGATGAGCACTCTCTGTTGACGTATAAAAATTGAAGATCTGGAACACCTGTTGTGGAACTCCAAGAGCCTAGCTACACCATAACACATATAGGAATGACGTCGTAGCAAAAGTTGTTCAATCTGATGAGCACTCTCTGTTGACTTATAAAAATCGAAGATCAGAAACATCTGATGTGGAAATCAAAGCTATCACTAATTTTACTGTGTAATTATAAAATAACATAAACTGGGACTACCTGCACGCGGTGAAGGCGGTAACAGTTTAGGACTGATTTTCGATGACGATGGTATATCATTGAAAATGTGACTCTACTGGCCACAACTCCTATTTATTTTTTTATTTTATCGTATGAATATGCCTTCGGGCTTATGTTGTTTGAGTGTTTAATTTTCTTTTCCATTTATCTTCGTGACACGGTAGCCTACCCGGTAACGCAGGGGAGCAGTCATTTTAATTTAGATTTTTATTGATCAGGTATCTTCACAATAAAACTATGACCATGCCTAGAAAGAGGTCAAATCTTTCCCAATGTTTCAAGAGAGCTAAAAGATTGAGGATCATAAGATCCCAAGAATCTACCGAAGAGCGTCAGAAGAGACTTGATCTGTTCGAGAACATTAGGCTGCAACTCGCTCCGTGGAAACCTCTTCGGGTCGCGAAGCACGGCTGCGTTCTCAGCGTATTCATTAGGTCTCTAGAGACCAATCAAGAATATGATGCGCGACTGACCGACCGACTGATCGTGAACGTCATGTATTGTCTCGCGAGTCAGAGACGTTCACGGAAAGAGAATTACGCTTGAGTTCCAAGCGTATCTACGCATCAACTTCTAGGTCTCTAGAGACAAGTGGGGCACGTGATGTGCGACAGACCGCTGATCGTGAACGTCATGTATTGTCTCGCGAGTCGGAGACGTTCACGGATAGAGAATTGTGCTTGAGTTCCAACCGTATCTACGCATTGACTTCTAAGTCGCTAGAGACAAGTGGGGAATATAATAATGCGGTTAACAAAATGAAAACGATGACAAATTGACTGTATGTTTTGGTGGTTGTTGGAATGAAATAAAACTAAAGCTCAGTGTGATAAACAACAAGCAACAAGGTCCGCGTACGAAGTCGCGGGCAAAAGCTAGTAAATGTCAATTTTTCAATATCAATTCGTTTTTTTATAATTTTTTCAAATGTTAACGAATTCATGGCCCACCCTGTACTAACAATGCGAACATCACTAGAGTGCACTCTCGGTAGACATGTTAAGTGAATATAGTTTCCTTACGGGTCGGGTCGCGACAGGTCGAAAACGTGCTCCAGCCCACACCAACTAGATTAATGTTGATTGGTGAGACCATACTTGCTTACTTGGAAGAACTGGCTGTTTCCTTTACTACAATATCCACTACACAACACATACCCACAGTGTGCTAACCCGCCCAGTTTTAACGTGCCACTTACGAGCGCGTATAACCTATCTACCTCTTTTTCTACTTATAATATCATTGAATCTCATAAAAAGGTCGGACGCGCCTAGGGAAGTAATTAATACCAACATTATTAATGAACTAATTGTGGTTATAAGAGTAGAGGAACATTAAAACAACTATGGATGGACTGTGTGAAAGATGATATGCTACAAACTAATTACTATGAATGACCTTACCTTGAGATTATTACTAATGTTTTGGTTGAGGTCTCGGAGCCCGCCATAGTAGTAGGGCGCGGCTAGTACCGCGGGCGCGTTGCAGATGGCGCTGGTCTCACCGACCAGCTCAGAGTCCACCGCCAGCTTGCCGTGACCAGCCGAGCGCGTGAGCGTGACCGCGTGCCACTCTGTGTCGTTGTATGTCTGCGCTGATGAGATCAGGGCGGTCTCACCGCCGCAGTTGAAGGTGAAGTGGAGCTGAAGGATACAAAAATGTTAAGATTAATCTTTAATAATAAAAGACCACATAATCTAAGAACACTAAAAAAAGTTAAATAAAAAAAATGTGCTATAAGCATCTTTTATTATTCGTTTGCATAATTTGATCCTTGTCAACGACCTTAAGGCTAAACAAAATACAGGATTATGCTTTTTGGTATCCAATCGTGTTATTATACCTTATTACCGGACCTGTTTTGTTGTACTCTGGGTGAATTCATAAGGAATGCATTATTAGTTATAGATGTTAGTAGATATAAGTTAGGATAAGCACATTTATCGCATTGGGTTTTGTTACCTGTAATGATAGATGTAAAGATGAAGATATAAATAAATAAATAAAAATTATATAACCGTAACGTTAACCGTATTAACCCAACAATGATGAAGATAACCCATGGCAGAATAAGGCCCCGTGGACGAGTTGCGTCAAGAGATGCGCACGCGTCACCCATTTCCATCTGTCGCTTCGCAAGTCGCGGCGTGGTGTCTCGTGAAGTGACACGCTCTAATCCCCTTTTCTACCATTTGTTTTGTCCATAGACGCTGTCGCAAGAAGCGTGTCAAGCGTGCGTGAGTGGCTAACTCGCAGCGAGTAAAGTAAAGGGATATTGTGTGTAAAATCAAAAGCCATACCTTGGCATCCTTCATGTAGAACGCGAGGAACTGCGAAGGGTCCTTGTCGGCGGCCGCGTAGAACACCAGCCCTCCATGTTGGTCGAATGTTCTGAACGAGATGGTGAGGTCGAAGCCCTGCAGGTGGCGGCCCGGCAGCTTCGAGTATTCGATGCGGCTGTCGTTACGAGTACCTGAAGAACGAGTTCATTATAAACCGACATGCTTATTAGTTCTTACGTAGCCTTACATCGCGTCTATATTCGCGAAGGTAGAGTTGTAAGGGCGATAATGTACTTCAAATTCGCCAGTTATGTTCAACGCAATATGGAGCCAGCCATTATTATTACACATACTTGCATAATTGACTATTTGAAAATGTCAGTTCCTAAAAAGTAACGTTATTGACTACCCTTTCAAATACCCAACTAGCTAACGTTTACACTGTTGGGACATAGGCCTTCTGTCAGTAAGAGTTAGTGGGCCATAAACCACCACGCAGCCCCCGCACGGCTTGGTGGATATCACGTCACGTCTTCGAAGTTATGGACTAATAGGACGCGAAAATACCAAATTTGACGTCATAAAGTACCTATTTGCCTATTTTAAATAAATAATTTGATTTAACTTCGGCAAGCGTGAGAAAACCACCAGTATGTGTGAAAGGTATTTCTCAACAGTATATAAAACTAACTCACGAGCTCTAATGGGCAGCATAAGAAATCTGACAAAAGGTTAATCACTAACCACACGAAAAGAAGGAGAAGAAGTATCAAATTGAAATAGTTTTGTCTTACCGAATCTGTATCCCACATCGGGGTCTCCAATAGAGTAGAAGGGGTCATACGCCAGCGCACAGCCGGGCTCCGGCTTGGGCGGCGGGCGACGCGTGGTCGTGGTCGTGGGACGAGATGTCGTGCTCGAGCTCGTGCTCACACTTGTCTGCGGCGCGACTGTTGTGGTGTCCTCAACTAACGGGACGGGTAGCACCGCGTTGCGGAATACGGCGTCCCCTGTACCTGTACAATTAAAGTGTTAATCGTGTAGTTACGACGCCTATGTGTGAGGTATGAGCGCGGGTCAATGTGCGCGTAATGTTAATGTTGTTGATGGCCCAGGGCGGGTAGAGCGGTATGTTCCTCCCAAAAAGTTACGGAGGGCTACGAAATCAACACGAATGAAGACATCGCACTGCTAACACAAGACTGTATAGACTCAAAAAAAGACAAATTCGAGATTACTCATTTTTCAATAAAACCCACTTAATTTTATCACTATTTTTAAAACAGTGATCAGTTTTTTACAATCGTTAACAGGAAACGAGTAATCAGTTTTTCATCATTTCTGAAAAAGTTTCATTTTGAGTCTTGTGTTAGCAGTGTGACATGTAAAAGTGTGATTACTGTCAACAGAAGCAATATTTGGCATACAAAACTATAAATCAATAGAAACCGATCTATATTCCCGCTCTCTAAGTTTATACAAACACTTTAACACGTCAATGTTTGAAAACTAGTTGAGGTCAAACAAAAAAAAAAGGTGAAAGAAACTCAGATGTCAGTCTCTTTTAATGCACAATAACGGTCTGGGTCAGATAATAATCAGAACCAGTCCAATCAGTGCACGCATTTGCTAGTTAACGTGCATCTTAACTCAGAATCTAAGGAGCTCACGATTCGACGAACGAAAGAATGAACACAACACAACAACAAAATTAACCGAGGAAAAAGGAACATTGACCCACATAGTCCTCAATTCACAATTATTAATTGTTATTAATTTAGTATTTATTTATTTAGAAAAGTTACTACAATTTTTCATGTTAATGTTAACACTTTGTCACTGAGAAGAAGACAAGAGACAAGACGCTTTCGCTTTGTAGTTTCAAACATTCAGTACCTGATTCTATATACAACATGTCCCAAAATTCAACGATAAGCCGGCACCAGAGGATGGACCTACTAATGACTACTCGAGAAAAAAAAAGAAAAAAAAAATACCTCTACTTTTTTTTAAATTACTTAAAAAAAATGGAAATTCTTCGAAAATGTATACCCCTTATGACACTTTTAACTACCATGACCACAATTTTTCAAATTTTTCAGTTTTTTTGTTTGTATCGGCAACCTAAGTAGTACTACTATTCACCATAATCTTTGAAAATTACAGAATTTTCGTAGTTTTATACAAAAAAACAACCAAAAAAAATTATTTCCCTAAAATTTTGAAAGATTTTAACGTTCAGTACACTTTAAGTCATCGTAGTGTAAAAAAAAAATATGGGCACTACCATGGCAAGTTTTTTTAAAAATTAGCGCAACTAACCTAGATTTTAAAATGGTATAATACTTTAGGAAAACTAGCCACAAAAAAAAAATAATGACACTTTTTCTAATCAAGAACCAAATTTCATAAGTTGTTGTTAATAGTAATCACTTCTACTATGTGCCCAAAATAGATTTCTTTCGCAAATTCTTAGAATTTGGAAGGGACATGTGCGTAGTCAGTGAAGTTCAGAAGTCAGAAAGAGATAGATAGTATACGTTAGAGAGAGATAGATAGAGAGCGATTATACGTTAGAGAGAGATAGATAGATGTTTGTTGTTAAATAACAATAGGGCAGGTAGGAATGTTGCTGTTCTCTACAAAGTACAAAGTCAGTACGCTCTGCTTCTTTGTTTACTGTGCACCGTTTCGTATTCAATTGATGTGACTCTCGTACTAACGACTTTTGGCTTGGCTTTTTGGACTGGATTAAGTGATCTGCAAACTGTACTAACCTGGCATTATTTTGAACTGGACTGTGTTTTGTGAATTGGACTTTTGGCGTATTTTGGACTGTTTAGCGTTTATCATGCCGCTACCATACACACCGTTGGAATACGCTAATATGCACCTCATTTATGGAGAGTGCCGATGCAATGGTAGTGCTGCTAGCAGATTATATCGAGAAAGGTACCCAAATGCTCAAAGATACCCGAATTATCGAGTATTTATTAACGTGCATCAAGCGTTTTCGGAGGGCCGTTTACCATCTGACAGGAGAAATGCTGGAAGACCTAGATCGGAACGCGACGAAGACGTTCTCAATGAAATTGAAAATGATTCAACTACCTCGGTACGTGCCATAGAAATAGCTACGGGAATCCCAAAAAGTACTGCACATCGAATCCTAAAACGTCACAGACTTCACCCATATCACTACAGGCGTGTGCAGACGTTATTACCGCGAGACTATCCACTACGAGTCGCATTTTGCCGTGTGATGCTGCAAAAGCACAGAGAAGATCCCCAATTCTTGGATAATATTCTATGGTCGGATGAATCAACCTGCAAGAGAGATGGCTATTTAAATCTTCACAACCTACATAGCTGGAGCAATGAAAATCCGCACCTGATGAGACAAGACAAATCCCAATATCAATTCAAGGTTAACCTATGGACGGGCATAATTAACGGAAAAGTGATTGGGCCTTTTGAATTACAAGGAAACTTGGATGGCAATAGTTACTTGAACTTTTTACAAAATGACTTGCCAGTATTATTAGAAGACATGCCCATTAGTGATCCACAAAACATATGGTTCCAAAATGATGGCTGCCCAGCTCACTATGCCCGTCCTGTGCGAGAATACTTAAACCAAGAGTATCCAGGGCGTTGGATAGGGCGACTTGGTCCTATTTTATGGCCACCCCGTTCACCCGATCTAAACCCCCTGGACTTCTTCTATTGGGGTTGTCTCAAAGACAGAGTCTACTCGAAACCCATTGCAACACTGAACGACCTTCGCCAAAAAATCACTCAGGCTGCGGATCATATCAATAGTAGAAGATATGCACGACGAATAAAACGATCTTTTTTAAGGCGATGTCATGCTTGTATTAATGCCGGTGGTAAACAGTTCGAACATTTATTATAATATTATTAATAATGCAATAAATTTACATTTATTGACACCATTTGTTTCATTCATTCAACATTTTCCAACAACAAAAATCTATTTTGGGCACATAGTAGAAGTGATTACTATTAACAACAACTTATGAAATTTGGTTCTTGATTAGAAAAAGTGTCATTTTTTTTTTTTTGTGGCTAGTTTTCCTAAAGTATTATACCATTTTAAAATCTAGGTTAGTTGCGCTAATTTTTAAAAAAACTTGCCATAGTAGTGCCCATATTTTTTTTTTACACTACGATGACTTAAAGTGTACTGAACGTTAAAATCTTTCAAAATTTTAGGGAAATAATTTTTTTTGGTTGTTTTTTTGTATAAAACTACGAAAATTCTGTAATTTTCAAAGATTATGGTGAATAATAGTACTACTTAGGTTGCCGATACAAACAAAAAAACTGAAAAATTTGAAAAATTGTGGTCATGGTAGTTAAAAGTGTCATAAGGGGTATACATTTTCGAAGAATTTCCATTTTTTTTAAGTAATTTAAAAAAAAGTAGAGGTATTTTTTTTTTCTTTTTTTTTCTCGAGTAGTCATTAGTAGGTCCATCCTCTGGTGCCGGCTTATCGTTGAATTTTGGGACATGTTGTAGACAGCGTACAAAATCATCTGTTCCAGAAATTTCAAAAATCGTATGTTTATTTCTGTGTGAAGCAGTTGTGTTTTATCAGCCTACGAAAAATTTCAACGCTGGGGTCTCCAAAAACCAATACTTAAGTAAATTGTGCTTTAAATGTGCTGCGTTATAAAAGTGCACATTAGATCGGCAGCCTTGCACCGTGTTTACATTTAGGCGACTTTAGCAGCGCGACTGTCGCCCAGTCAGGATTTCATATAATTAACCGAAGCGTGGCGGCCGCGCGTTACGCTACTGCCGCGGCTACCACGTAGGCACGCTCAGTCGGTCGGATGAGCCAGTGTTGCAAGCGCACGTGACTGTAAATACCGCTAATAAGGATCGAATTCTAGGAAATACTGACATACGTCTACGCCTGGGCGTTGCAATTACATTTTCGCCAACTGCTGAGACAACATCGTCTGCCTAGCCTTTTCTCAACTATGTTGAGGTCGGCTTCCAGTCTAACCGGATGCAGCTGAATACCAGTATTTTACATGGAGCGACTGCCTATCTGACCTCCACAACCCAGTAACTGGGCAATACCCCTTGGTAAGACTTGATGTCCGACTTTAGGGCTTCTGACTACCCGTAACGACTGTCAAAGATCCACGAATGACAGCCGGGACCAACGGTTTAACGTGCTTTCCGAGACACGGAGGAGTCTCGGTATGTAAAGATGGTCACCCATCCACGGCCAACCCCGGCAAGCGTTGCTTAACCTGATGAATCGACCTGTGCGTGAATGGTGTAATAATTCAAAATGAACGGGTATGATTTGGGCTAGAAATACTGATTTTTCAAAAATCCAATGATACAGTTTTAGTTTTCACCAAAATTAAACCCGCGACTCCTTTCAGTACTTTTCGCTATGCCTCATAGTTTAAATTTATTCACACACATTCACGTCCACTTGGAAAATTCAGCCTGTATAATGTGCATGCATGTGCTTCTGCCGCGCTACTGTCACGCTGCTCACGTCCTAATGTGAAAGCAGCCTTATAACTGGAGTCGTACGTACCTCTGGTAGGCGGCGCTTCGCTAGCGTCCGGCAGTCCGGGCGTCGGCAGCACGTCTGTTCGCGGAGTCGCAGCCCATTGTGCTTGATCTACACATAAATAATCATAAAAATCTGCACTTTTGGTAACGGTTAGTATAATAAGTGTTCGGTATGATATTTCTTTGTTTTAGAAGTGAAAATCCCTTTAGAAACGGACAAACAAGAGACAACCGAAAATATACATAATATTACAGGTCTCCAAAAGTGATAATGCGCATAGAAATCTTCGCCACTGTTCGGCAACGGTCGTATTCCCCGAGCGTCAGAAGACGATATGTATATAGAGTGGTTATGTGCATTTTCTTCATGCATAATTTAGTAAGATTATGTGTTTTGTCCTAAAAGAGATAAATATTGATTTATCAGTAACGAAATTTGATTCAATAATTCCATGTAAGTAAATAGCGAGCTATAATTCATATAAGCCTAAATCTGATTTTTAATATGTTTTTTCTAGTACTTAATATGTATTTTACGTAGGTATTTTTAATTTTTTTATATTGAAAAACCGTGAAAAATGTTAGTATATTTAAATATTTTACAAAATTAAGTATTTAAATTTGAATAAGATAATTAAAGTTGAAATTAAATTCACCTTTGAAAACAAAACCAAGAAGGGTGTGTAATAGCAGCTCTATATAATTCCAGACAAAGAGAACGCGTGCAGTCACCACCAATATAACAAGACGACTGACGGACCTTTGACTGACCGCCGACCGCCGCCGACCGCCCGAATTGTTTCCGATTGTGTACACATGATATTGACTCCTATTTCTTTCGAACAAGGTGCAAAATGCAAGTGCATTGTTAAGGACTCGAACGATTCAATGATTCGGGTGTTTCCGGGAATACGATAATTAGCGAAGATCTGCATGTGCATTATTAATTTGGGAGTACTGTACATGATTATACTACATAAAAGATAGCTTGATCTCTGCGACGTATGTCAAACCGACATTTCTAGGGTTGACAGGATATAAAAAAATGTTGATAGAAATTATCGACGTTTCTTACTATTATCGATGCTAATGTAACATATTAATTATTTAATATGGGTTTAATTTAATTACAAACGTTACTAAATTAAACGAATATTTTAATATTAAATACATTTAGTCTCTTAAAGGAGTACGCGTTCAAGAACAGAAAAATACCACTACTGCTTTGGAATGGGCAACTAGCTTCATCTCTCTGACTGACCGACCCCTTGACAATTCAAAAGTGCCTGTTATTGGTTTATTTGAAATAAATACTTTGAGTTTGAGTTTTTGACTTCACGTAAGCGAATCACAACCTCACGACTTTGATTGTTCAAAACAGTTTTCTTTGTTCTCTTTTGCATTATGCCAACAAAAAACTAACAATAATAACAAAACTTAACAAATTAACAGCAATAGCAACAAAAACAAAGTAATAAGAACGGAAAACACGTAGCGTATACAAGGCGTTGGCACTCGTACTGAGGAGAATGGAGGTTCATATCAAAGTATTATATTTATACTAAATTATCGATATTTTATACTGTGTGGTCACGGCATCACTTATTAGGTCTGAATGCCCATATAGTATAACATTGACAGGTACTGTCTGTCTGTACTACTAAGAAATGCAGGACTTCATAGGCGTGATTTTACTGACAGCTGTCGCAGAGATCATGCTATATTTTATGAACTATATTTCAATTAAATAAAAACAAAATCGGAATAGGGATGATATCGGAATAAAAAAATATATATTTCAGTCAGTCAGATTATAAAAAAAATAATAGACGCTATGTTTGTACTTAATCATGTTAATAAAAATGAGCGATATAAACACATTGAAGTTGGTGAGTGGGGTCTCGCTAAGTCACAGGTAGCGAGAAATAAAATCCACATGGACGTTTCGTCATGCCACATTTTAACACTCAATTTTTATCACATCGGCGTAAATACGAAAAAAAAATCATCCCTATTATAGAGCACGTTATTAGGTAGGAAAACACAAATCACCTGACATTATGCAGTCTCGAGTTACGTTTGAAATAAGAACTATAATGAGCGCTTGCGCAGCTGTCATTGTGAACAATTGAGCTTCGACTAGTCTCAATAAGAACTGAACTTGACACCTCAGGCCTTTATACCACAACTTGCGTCAGCGACTGACACCGAACAATGATTTGTTTTCCGTAAACATCCATAACAACTACATTTCTACGTAAGAAGCGTAATTAAGTAAACTGTATACTGCTGAATATCTTCCTTTGCATTCTGACAAGAAAAGGAGAAATACATTAACGACACTAGCGAAGAAAAAAGACAGTGAGAAAATTTGTCCCTTTATCGTTTGTCGGCTAAACACATCAATTTTTACAAAAATTTAAAAAGGTTGCAGATTGACGTTGAATCGTACGAAAACCTAAATTAAAAATATTTTTTAAGAGCTCAAAGTTGTTATGAAATAAAAGTACGAGATCCGGTTAAAAATATACCTTGATCTGATATTTGATTGTAAAGAATATAATAATCATACTATGAATTGATGATACAAAAACTGACCTGGGCTGATTCCGCCCGTAGTGGTGGTGCTGCCACACCTGCCGAAGGTGGTACTACTGTTGCTGAAGGGCTCCAGCAGGTTGAGCACGCGGCCGTTGATGGTCGCGTCTGCGATGCAGCCGACGAAGGGCGTTTTGGAGCCCACCTTGCCGCCCACCACGTAGCCGGGTTGCACGCCGCCCACGAACAGCACTCCGTCTAGGATGTGCAGCGGCGCAGGCGCTGTGTCCGTGCTGGGATGTTAAGTCAGTAGGATAAGTACAGATATGAGAAGGTTATAAAAGTATGTAAATACTACCGATGTGTGTTCTTATACAGGGTGTAACCGAAAGGGTACATACATACAAAAGCATATGCTACAGACCATCAAACTGAACAACGTTTACTATGGGACCTACTCCGAAATCGCAAAAAAAAACAGCTGTTCTATACATTTTTGGTCACGTGACTTGTCGAAATGTAGGGAACAGCTGATTTTTTTTTGTATTATTTTATTATGTATATACCCTTGCAGTTACACCCAGTATAACATACAATCTGATACTGATCTGCAAACTACAAAACACGTAAGAAAATTTGCATTTCGCGGGTAAAGGCGCTAAAGTGAAATGATAAGCGATTTTGAACCATGCGCGGTGTAACTAGCACTGTCTAATTGAATTGCCTAGAGCAAATGTCGCTGATACGTACCTGAAGTAGTCGAAGTCATCGACCACCAGCCGCAGCGCATTGTTGTTATGTGTGACAGTGACCACGTGCCACTGCGAGTCGTTGTACGTGTTCAGACCCGTGTCCAGCTGTTCTCGCTGACTCATCAGCACCAGTTTACCTGCAAATACGAATAACATTATTAGCGTAATTATTTAAAAATGTTGTACATCCATTAAATGAATGGATGTTCAATATTTCGCCGACAGTCAATATCAAAAGTGTAAGTAAATTAAAGGTATTTTTTTCATCAGGATTAATTTGAATGCGTACCTTACGCCTTTGTTCGTGTGTATGTATGTAGTTTCTGTCTACCCCTATTCGGAAACGAAGTAACTTTAAGTATGTATATTTATAATTAGCATATAACGTTCCCACTCCTGGGACTCAGGCATCTGCAAAGGCAAAAATACGCTGATGCGTATTTTTGTTACTAGGGGCTATGCTCATTTCCTTCACAGACACAAAAGAGAAGTGGTTTAGACACAAATAACACGTTGTTTTCGTTAGTTATAAAGTTAGAGAAAGTTTTGTATATTAAATTAACTGCCTACTTAATCCATACACTGCCACGAACACGGATGTGTTGAAGGCACTGAGCTTAGAATAGCACAAATAATAGTGGCAGTGTTTGTGTCAAATAGTCAGTTTATTCAAATCACAAGCGTTATCCTTTGACAGTTGTTCAAAATGGCTATGACACGGAAAATTGGCGAAGTGAACTATTCATTTTCCAAATTTTTACTTCTGGGAAAGTTTTAGTCAGAATCCCGAAAATCTGACAGCCAGTCTTACCAAGGGGTATCGTATTGCCCAGTTACTGGATCGTGGAGGTCTTGGCAAGCACGTTAAGCCAATGTTCCCGACCGTCGTTCGTGGGTCTTTGGTAGTCAGTACGGGTAGTCAGAATCCCGAAAGTCTGACAGCCAGTTTTAGCAAAGGGTTACTGTTACACCACCTAATTACTGGAGGTTAGATAGGCAGTCACTCTATGTAAATTACTGGTATCAGCTGCATCCTGTTAGACTAGAAGCCGACCCCAACATAGTTGGGAAAAGGCTAGGCAGATGATGATGACTTCTGGGACAGTTTTATGCGAGCGTCAGCTGCGGCTTGCCATAGCACACGTACCTCTGATCAGCGACAGTGATATGCTGTCGTCCATAGCGGTGGTCTGTGTGCGGCTGACGTACACGAACAGCAGCCCGTCGGGGCTCGAGGTCTTGAACTTCAGGGTCAGCTGCAGGTTCTCTGTTGTAGTGTACACGAAGCGTAGGTAGCTGTCCTTGCCCGAGAGAGATACCAGGGACGCGAACTTGTGGAAGAAATAAATATTATTAATATATTGGCCACGTGTATGTTTAACTGCTTTTTTGGTCTAGAGGTCGCTACTGCTGATAAAGTCCTATTTTCTTGAGGGTGTGAAATCATCCAATGACTCCTCCCGCTCTGGGTGGAGCGGGAGCTAGTGTCAGGCTCTTACTGACTATAACCCATCCATGTTCCTTCCAATGTCAAAGTCATTTCCAAATAGGCACAAGAAAGGCACTTTTGAACGTCAAAAATGAACAAGAAATAGAATTGATTCTAGTCGCCCCTTCCAAAAGGTAGTTTGGTGTGGAGAAGAATGGGCAAGAAATTCCACCGTTACTCTTTTAAAAAAGCCCTTAATGTTCCGGGGTAGCGGTAACCCTTTCGGACAATCCCGCTTTCTGCTGATAAGGTCCAGGGTTGAATTCCCGAGACGGGCAAAGTGTTATTGGGATTTGCAGCCTGGAGTTTTGATCAGTGCCCGGTTGATGACAATAGGTCCCTTTTACATTTTGCCATTTTTGTTTATGTAGTCACGAGCAAAACTATGTATACACTTAGCTAATTTCATAAGCGGTTTTCTGCTTGATTATTGAATGAGTTTGTATGTTGTAACACACATAGCATTTTCGAATCCATAGGTTTACCGTACATCTCGTATCTCAAAGTTGAAATAGTTATTTTACGAGAATATCGGTACTGAAAATTACTATAACTATACATATTGGTGATCGTGACTGTATCTGACCCTTCGGCGGAACCAAGCGTAATGTTATTAATACTTGTGAAGGTTTACCTCAACCAGTTTAGTGTTATTAAAACAAAACATATCCATGACAGAGAAAACCTTATTCTTTCTATGTAGGAATAGTACTCAACAAATATAAAAAGATACTGAATTGTCTCTTGACTCAATACAATATTCTTTTCTTTTTTTTTATTCTCACTAATCATCTTTTTTTTTTACAATATACGACCTCTTTAATTTTCAACATTATTTTATTATACTAGCTTTTATTAGAATCTTAATAAGGGCTCCCGCAGACAAGCGCCGTCACGACGCTATTCTTGTTAAAATAATTTCCATGAAATAAGTGTTGAAATACTTGCATATTATTATTCCCTATTATGAGGTAACCAATCTCCTAACTCCGCTTTCAATAAAGGGGGAACCAGTGGAATGCAATGAAAACATTGGAACATTAGAAACATGCAAAAAAAATAGTAAGACGAAACCCATTGGGGTTTCGTCTTACTATTTTTTAATAATAAGGAAGACTCAGAATATATCTAATTGCAGTTTAGTTTTTGTTTTCGTTTCTTTGCATTTTCTCAGAACATTTACCATAGTAAAGTATATTTTTTTAACAAACATAGTCCACCGACTTTTTAAATAAGCTGATATTTTGACGTGAGAATTTTCGATTGAAAATGGTCCTTATTCAGACAAAAAAGGGTAAGTTTTCACCAAATTTCGTAGAAAAAACCAAAAACTTGGTTTAGCATTTGAATTTTTCACATAATGAGGTTATGTGAAAGTGTAAATACAAAAATTGTTGAACTTTTTATTACCTACAACTTTATCATTTAACTTTTTTCCATAGGACTTGTAGTTTTCTCTGAAATCGAGATAAACCGTTTTTTGTCCTTAAAAACTCACCCCACCCACGTCCCGACTTCAGATCACCCGTAAATTATTTTTCCTTTCATTTTTGTTATATTCTCTTCCTTTTCCAATGAGTTTCTTCCTACTACTATTTTATTTTGGTTTCATAAATTATCGACCCCGGTCTACATTGTCAAACATTGTCATGTTTCTTAGTGGCTAGGGAAAATTAGTACAATTTTTCGCACCTGACAGCCATAAGCGATGCCGATGGACTCCGTGTTCTCACTGAGGTCGATGTTCACGCCATCCATGCTGATCTGTCGGATGCAGCCGTCGAAGCCGGCGCTCGTCACTTCCACGATACCCTTGTTGTTGCCACCGAAGTTCATTGTGTCCAGGGCACCTGTGGATGATAGTTACACATGGTGATCTTTAATTCACTGATAAGTTTTTAGTACGTAAACGGGATTGTCCAAAAGTTACCGCTACCCCGGAACATAAAGAGCTACGGAAGGAACATGGATGGGTTTTAGTCAGTAAGAGTCTGACACTCCCTTCCGCTCCACCCAGAGCGGGAGAAGTCATTGGATGATATCCCACCCTGAAAAAAAAGGCCCAGGGGCTTTCTTTCTGTGCTCTTCATTTCGACTTCTACATGACTACCTGTGTACAAGCATTTGGACAATACACTTCTTCCATTCCGTAAGCTGTTGTATTTGCTTATTACGCAACCCATTACTGCTTCAAATTCATATAAATCAAAATTACCTATAGAGTCTTCTCTAGCGACGGAGTCCATCTTCAATATCTCGCGGTCCACTTTCAGGGAGCATTTGGTGAGTATTCGGGCGGCATCGAGTCTGTGCCACTTGCCGTCGTTGTAAGAGTTCGTGGTGCCGATGATCAGCAGGTCTTCTGGGTTGCCGAGCGATACCTGCCAATAAATGTATGCGGTTAAGCAGGAATAGGGTATTTGACAGGGTAGTCATTAACGTTACTTTTTATGAACTGTCAAAACGCGGAATTTGTACGCGATTTGTATGGAATATTGAAATGTATTTTTGGAATCAAATGGAATACTTATTAACATTAAATTCAATTTTACAATTATATCGTGGCATATTATTTAATATCGGTACCGTGATGGAAGTTTTTAAGACGAGCGGTCTTTTGTCTATGTGATATCATATTTTATTTTTGACGGTGTCAAATAGCCAATTTAGAGGAATAAGCTAACGAAGCTCGCGAAAATCAATTTTTCTGAAGTTTTTCTTTTTGCCATGCATTCAAAAACACATAATCTTCAAAGAGATTCTGTAAAGAGAACGTATGTAAGTATTTGTCTTTAGTAGCAGGCCGGAAGCAAAATAAGTTGTGAGTCTTGGAGGGGCTGGCCATGTAGTTTATCGCTAACAGTGTAACCTTGACAGTCACTCGAAAGTTTTGGCAAGCTTTTTGCAGGTACATAGGGTTGTAAGGGCCCTATCCCACTAGGACCGATGGTGGCGCAACCAGTAAATGTATGGTTGGTTGCGCAACCGATCGGACGCCTGACCAGATACGCACCACAATGGTTGCGCCAACATGGTGTCCTAGTGAGAAAGTGCCCTTAATGTTTAAAGTTCAGTTCTGTGAAGAAATACGATTCAAATCAATCTGCCTAGCCTTTTCCCAACTACACACATCAAAAGTGTCTAGGGATCAACATATATTTTTGCAATAACTTTTCTCTTGATTGATATTAATTTAAATTTTCTTTAAGGATTCATCAAATAAAGTGTTTTCGTTTGTCACAGTAACGATAAACCAAGTCACCTTTGCATTAATAAAGAAATTTGCCATTTTCCTAATAAAGGGATTTTTGACATTTGAACCACTAACATTAAAGTTCGAAAAAAAGACTGAAATAACAGTTTTCTTTAAAATTTTATTGGGTAACTTAAACAATTAATAATCCGTGTTTCTACCGCGAACACTAACAACACAAGAACATCGGTTTGGCATACTCAAAATGAGTTCATCCAAATCACGCTGTGGAATGGCCGCCCATGTTCGTTGCAACAACAAAAAAAGGTGTTATCAGTCGACTTTGGACACGTTACCGAAGCACTGGTACCGTGGCTGAGCGCCATGAAGGACGGTATCGCTGCACCACACGGAGACAAGACCGATACATTCAAATCTTAACTCGAAGAGCTCCAACAATAACCGCCATGATGTTAGCCGTGAGGCTTCATCACTCTTCAGGGAACTTAATTAGCGACCAAACAGTCAGAAACCGCTTGCATGAAGTGAACCTTCATTCCCGAAGACCGCTACGGGTACCACCTATAGCAATGCACAATCGTAGGATTCGATATCAATGGGCTCTTGAACACAGAAATTGGGCAGAAGAACAATGGCGTTTCGTGTGCTTTTCTGATGAGTCTCGTTTTGGTATGAGACCGGATACAAGACGTATACGACACTGGAGAACCCCTGGACGCCAACAGCGATTAAAATCCTGCCAGGAAGTCCATCCTTATAGTGGTGGAACCATCATGGTATGGGCGGGTATTTGGATCGGCGGAAGAACTGAGTTGATTTGGATCAGAGGCAACCTCAACGCTCAAATTTATGCTGAGACGATTGTATCTGACGTCATCGTTCCTCTACAAGTGCAAATCGGTCCCTTATTTCAGTTAATGCATGATAATGCACGACCGCACACCGCAAGAGTTGTAAGACAGACTCTCGCCGCAGCTAACATCAATGTCCTGCCCTGGCCTGCTCAGTCGCCAGACTTGAACCCGATTGAGCATGCATGGGATATGCTACAGAGAAGAGCTCTGCCGAATATGGAGGGTATCCAGTTGCAAGAAGACCTTTTTTTGTTGTTGCAACGAACATGGGCGGCCATTCCACAGCGTGATTTGGATGAACTCATTTTGAGTATGCCAAACCGATGTTCTTGTGTTGTTAGTGTTCGCGGTAGAAACACGGATTATTAATTGTTTAAGTTACCCAATAAAATTTTAAAGAAAACTGTTATTTCAGTCTTTTTTTCGAACTTTAATGTTAGTGGTTCAAATGTCAAAAATCCCTTTATTAGGAAAATGGCAAATTTCTTTATTAATGCAAAGGTGACTTGGTTTATCGTTACTGTGACAAACGAAAACACTTTATTTGATGAATCCTTAAAGAAAATTTAAATTAATATCAATCAAGAGAAAAGTTATTGCAAAAATATATGTTGATCCCTAGACACTTTTGATGTGTGTATGTTGGGTGGACTTCCACTCTAACCGGACGCAGCTAAATACCAGTATTTTTAACCGACTTCAAAAAGGAGGAGGTTCTCAATTCGGATGTTTATATATTTTTTTTTTTTTTATGTTTGTTCGCCTATAACTCCGTTGTTTGCCAACCGATTTGAAAAATTATTTTTTGGAGGTTCTCAATTCGGATGTTTATATATATATTTTTTTTTATGTTTGTTCGCGCATAACTCCGTTGTTTGCCAACCGATTTGAAAAATTCTTTTTTTGTTGGAAAGGGTATGGGTCAAAATCAGAGAGGTGAGCATTATGCTTCTGACAAACATTTCTGAATAAAATAACTCGATACTACTAAAAGATTTATTTCAAAATAAAGGTTCTGTGCATAATTACACGGCACTTAGCTTATTTATCTTTCTGTACTAATGTTTTATTTGATTTTAAACAAAAAAAGGTAGAAATAGTCATTCCGGGAACGCGTCCTTAAACCATGATTCATAGTTCAAACAAGTCAAAAATGTTTATAATTAAGACTTAAAATTGTCATATTTTAATTTTAACTTTGAAAATGATTAAATTAAGAATATACGTATAAAATACATTAATAGCAGTTTAATTTATTCATATTTTGACTATTCAAATGCTGTCTGACGTTTAATAAATCATTCCGTGAACGCAGTCGATGTTGATCGATGTAAATAAAAGAAAACACGCTAGGTGGCGTTAGCGAGCAACAGTGTGAAGTTCGCTAGTCAAAGCAAAAGGCGTGTTTCGTGTTTACGGAAAAAAATAATTGATTTTGTTGGTAAGTACCTTTTAAATTGATATGTGTGAAGCGTACTTTAATTCTCTGTCACTACGGGAACGCTGTTTGATGATTAGTTTTTCGAAAATTTGCATATTTTTTGCAAAAATCTTATAAATATTAGAGCTCACTTGTTCATAACCTCTAAAACCTATATCTAAGATGGCGGCGTCAAGCGTGACAACAAAATAATTATCAAATAGTCATTTCGGGAACGGTCATTTCGGGAACGTTCACCTATATGACGGGCGTTCCCGAAATGATACACCAATTGAAAATTTATGGAGAGTACTTTGAAAAATAAATGTTTTCAATAAAAAAATATATAAATTAACAACATTATCCGATTTAGAAACAGGTTAATTACAATTTCTTAAAGGTGATACTTAAATGCGTTGGTTATATTATTATTAAAAAAAATAGTAAAAAGTGTTCCCGAAATGACTTTTGTGCCTGGCATTTTTCTTATTAACTGGTAGAATTTCTAAAATATACATTTTTGTGCGTACCTTTTCACAGGAAAGGTTCATGACAAATGACACAACAGACTCCACTTGTTAGTTTTCTTCAAAAGAAAACTTAATTTTTCAAATATTTGAAAACCTAAGATGCTCACCTCTTTGATTTTGACCCGTATACTTCGGAAGTCGGTGGCAAAAAATGAAAATACAAAACCGAAGACACCGACTTCCGAAATCAAAATTATTTTTCACTTTGTAGTGTTTGTTTTGGAAGTCGGTTTTATTTTTGGTAAAAAAGTTTTACATGAAGCGACTGTCTGTCTGAACTCCAAAACTCAAAAACAACTCAGTCTGTAACTGATACCCCTTGGTAAGACTGGCTGTCAGTCTTTCGGGCTTTTCACTACCCGTAACGAAGATGGTCACCCATCTAAGGACCAACCCCGGCAAGCGTAGCTTAACCGATGATGGATCGATCTGTGCCGCTGTATATGCTGTGGATAACGGTGTGGATTTCACATTTATATAATATCTTTGTTTATATTGTTTGTGCAGATATAATGTGTTACTGTTTGTTTGTCCCAAATAAATAAATAAACCCCGTCAAGCTTAGCTTAACCTGATGGATCAATCTGTGTGCGGCTGTTGATACTTTGCCACTAGTTCCTCTTTTCTGAAGAATTACTGAAGAAATAAGTTGCATTGTGCATAATCTTCCTTGGATATCTGTTTTTACGATTAGCAATGTGACGACACTTAAAGGCCAGCGGGCACTAGCGACTTTTGTTGGCCGATAATCGACTAAAAAAATAAGAAATTGCCAAATGAGTGCTTCAATATAGCTCCGTACTCGTTACCTGAACGATCAAAGACTATCAGTCAATAAAAAGTCGCTAGTGGCTCTTATACTTCACCAGAAACACATGTGTTGGTGGAGTAGCCTTTTCACCAAAAAATCTGGCTAGCCTTTTCCCAACTATATTGGGGTCGGCTTCCAGTCTAACCGGATGCAGCTGAATACCATGCGAGCGACTGCCTATATGAACTCCACAACCCAGTCAGTAACTGGGTAATACGATACCCCTTGGTAAGACTAGCTGCCAGACTTTCGGGCTTCTGAACACGACACATGAACGAATGACAGCCGGGACCAACGGCTTAACGTGCTTTCCGAGGCACGGAGGAGTCTCGTTATCTGCAGATGGTCACCCATCCACAGACCAACCCCGTCAATCGTAGCTTAACCAGATGGATCCATCCGTGCCGCTGTTAATAATTAATAGCCACTCACTAGTTCACTTAAAATTACCCGGTATCTCCATTAATACTGCAAATCTTTACCTGCAAGAACACCCTTCCATCCTGCATCTGAATGGAGAAGAAATAGGCGCCTTCTCCTACTAGGTATATCAGTCCATCGGGCGCATAAGTCCTGAAGAACAGTAGAACCTGGTTCTTCTGCGGCGTCAGGTAACCGCGGCCCGGCATGGTGACGTGTGAGCGCCCGTTGAAACGGTACTCTTGAGGGCCCGTGTGTGGAGGTAAGAGCTTGTCTCTGGTTGGGTAAAAAGGAGGATATGGATTAGTTGTTTTACATTAGAAGGCCAATTTCTGTAACTACATAGTATAGAATATTGTCGTCGGAAAGCAATGTCAATAATCTGTCAAAAATTTAGGTAAACTCGCGGTTTTTTTTGATAGGAGAATATGTTTGGAGCCAACTATTTTTTATTGCAAAAACGTATTGTTGTGATAAAGATCATATATAGGTACAGGTCTCCCAAAGTGATAATGCGCATAGAAATCTTCGCCACTGTTCGGCAACGGTCGTGTTCCCCGAGCGTCGGAAGACGATATGTATATAGAATGGTTAAGTGCATTTTCTTCATGCATAATTTAGTAAGATTATGTGTTTTGTCCTAAAAGAGATAAATATTGATTTATCAGTAACGAAATTTGATCCAATAATTCCATGTAAGTAAATAGCGAGCTATAATTCATATAAGCCTAAATCTGATTTTTAATATGTTTTTTCTAGTACTTATTGTGTATTTTACGTAGGTATTTTTAATTTTTTATATTGAAAAACGTGAAAAATGTTAGTATATTTAAATATTTTACAAAATTAACTGTTTAAATTTGAATAAGATAGTTAAAGTTGAAATTAAATTCACCTTTGAAAACAAAATCAAGAAGGGTGTGTAATCAGTGTAATAGCAGCTCGATATAATTCCTGACAAAGAGAACACGTGCAGTCACCACCAATATGACAAGACGACTGACGGACCTTTGACTGACCGCCGACCGCCGCCGACCGCCCGAATTGTTTTCGATTGTGTACACATGATATTGACTCCTATTTCTCTCGAACAAGGTGCAAAATGCAAGTGCATTGTTAAGGACTCGAACGATTCAATGATTCGGGTGTTTCCGGGAATACGACAATTAGCGAAGATCTGCATGTGCATTATGTGAAGGCAATCGTGTTTAATACCCTATTTTAAAATTCAAAACCGTTTCATACGACATCTCCCTCATCAAACTACCCATTTCCAAATCGTAAGTCATTATTTAGCAAGCAAACATCTTTAGTAGCCTTAAAATCACTACATAGTATAATATATATAATATATATACTACACTGTCCTAATGTCTGTATGTATGTATGCTTAGATCTTTAAAATTACACAACGGATTTTGATGCAGTTTTTTTAAATATAAAGAGTGATTCAAAAGGAAGGTTTATATGTATAATAACATGCAATTTCCGTCATCCACACGGGCGAAGCCGCGGACAGAAGCTAGTATATAATAAACTCTTACCTCTGCCTAGCCCCCTTCAATTTATCAGCGCTGACGAAGTTCCACAAGCCCACAGGCGTGTCTCCGATCATCAGCTCTTCAATCTGGCCCTCAAAGGCAGGGAAACTGACGGATTGCAGCTTGGCACTTGATGGCGCACCTCCCACGTACAATTTGGACTTCTGACGATCCAAGTTGAAGATCGTATGCTGTCCTGGTAGCACAGCTTCTTTGGAGTGCACGTAGTCTGCTGATCCATTGTCTAGAGGCTCCCGGATTGATAGTTTGACATTGCGTCCGACTCTGAAAATGCAATTGTTTAGTATTGTTAGGGGGACTCACTGCAAAAAAAAGGACAGCAAAGAAAAGAAAGAAAAATGCATCACATTTGTACGTATTTCTCTGTTCCTTCCTTCTTGTTGGATAATTGTGTGTTGTATATGTGTACATAAAAATGGTTAAGTAAATAATACTTCGTCAGTTACCTTTGTTTTATTTTTTTGTTGATTGGCAGTTATCAAATGACCCCTCGCGCTCTGGGTGAACCGGAGGGAGTGTCAGACTCTTACTGACTAAAACCCATTTATGTATATTCCTTCCTTAGCCTTTTATGTTGCGGGGTAGCGGTTACCCTTTCGGATAATCCCGCTTACCCGTCAGGCGGTAGCTGAGGACGCCATGACGCCTCTCTAGCCACTCCTCATAGAGACGTCTTACCGCCACTACCATGGCATGCCCTGCGCTGGGTTGCGACAGTCGCTGTCTCCAGGCCGCCATGAGATCGCGCCGGAGGTCCGTCTGCTCCGTCGCATTTTGACAAATGCAACTCCAGGGCAGGGTGTTGAATGCGTTGGCGATGTCCAGTGACACCGCCACAACGACCCTACCCTGGGACACCGCGTCCCCCGTCGTGAGGGCTCTAACGCGCATGATGGCGTCCACCGTCAAGCCCCTTGCTAATTCCACGTTGATAAATGTGGTCACATCCATACAGACAAAGATTTTCATACCTGTCCACGATGACTTGATACCAGCGGTTGTCGGCTACGAACTTGTCGCTGCCGATCCTGGCGGGCTCCCGACCTGACTCCGCGCTGTCTCCGATGTCCATCTTCAGGTACGGATAGCCGTTCTCCACGCCAACTACCATGAAGTCGTCCTGGAAAATAATAGTTAAAAAAATTATTCTAAAGGCTGTGAATTTTCCTAAATGTTTTGAATTTGTTAAATTATATCGCACTGGGTCAGCGTGGTGGATTATAATGGTCCATTCCCTCCAAGAATGGGTCTGTGCCCCAGCTCTGTGGGGACATTATAGGCTAATTATGCAGATCAAGTAAAACATCGTAGATACACTAGAGCATAGATAGTATTGTTTCTGTATAATTATGTTTCATTCTGGGCGCAATCTGCTTCCGAATCGACGTCAGATTAGCAAAAACGCTCTTCAATGCCCTTTCCCTTAAGAAAGGTTTCCATGAGGAATATAACCTGTTTTCTAAAGTAAGGGTAGCTACACCCATGTTAGGTTCGGCATGATTGCCGCCACATAATATGTCGAACCGAACAAGTGTGTAGCTCGCGTAACAAAGCACCCTTACCGATTTAGTTCTCCTAAGCATGGTGTCCTTAGGGTTGCCGAGGTACAGTATAAGGCCAGACTTCTCCTTCGTCTTGAAGTACACGGACACGTGTGTGGACGTGGACATCTCGTCCACGGTGTCAGGCAAGCGCGGTTGTAGCGTTGTGTGGCGGTCGAACGTGACTCCTACTTGGATGCGGTTCGCTACTGTGCGGGCCTGTACGGATTAAAAATGAATATGAAAAACTTCACTGCCTTATTGGTCTAGTAGACGCATGCGCTACTGATGGCTATGAAGTCTTGGGTTCGATTCCCTGGTCGGGCAGTGTTATTGGGTTTTTTCATTCGAAGTCCTCAGTAGCAGACCAAGCAGCAGGGTCTGTGCCCGGTTTGGCAATAGGCAGCCTATCACATAGGACTTAAACATAACTGGCGGATACAGGTATTTGCAAATCAGTGTCAGGTTGCATGTTGATAAAAATATGATTAGCGGCCGTAGAGAGTGTATATTAACATAATTATAATCATCAATAGAACTTACACAGGCGCTTTTGCCATAAGTGTAGGTAATAGGTAATGCGGGCTGGTGTCCGCAACACCTCGTCATGCGTGTATTATGCCTATGTGAACTCTATTAAATGAATGAAGATGTACAGACGCCAGCATATTAACCTATCCTAAACGGTCCAATTTCCCCAATTAAATATGAACCATATTCTTTTGTGATAAAGTTGAAATATTATCGAAGAAATTTGACAGATTGGAGTAGCTTGATGTGCTGGCGTGGACATTACAATGCCCTCTACCTGTTCGATGAGCTCCTTCAGTTTGAGCAGCTTCTCGTCGGCCTCCTTGCGCCTGTGCTCCAGGTCCTCCTGCCTGACCTTCACGGTGCGGTACGTCTGCGTGATGGTCGGGTTTAGTTGCTCGATGTCCTTTACTGTAGGGGAAAATTTTTATCAGATAAAAGAACACTCTGTATTGTAAACTATTACAAATTAATTAGAACAAGTTTAATGTGGTCGATAATTGTTATTGTTGATTAGGCTTTAAACAGACTCCGGACCCAGGTTGGTCGAAGCAAGGGAAACCTGCTCTAATGGGGATTCATAGACACCTCCACCTTGGAGTGTAAATGTGGTGCTGTTCCACAAACGATGGGACACTTAATCTCGTGTCCTGCGGGTCCTGCCGTATGCACGTTACAGGAACTGATAGACGCTACTGATGGCGCCAAACACGTAGCCGAATTCTGGGCCGAGTACATATAGATTGCCATCGACACGCTAAGAAGAAGATTATTGTTAATGATTCGGGTTTCACTGGGCTCATGTCATCGGCAAAATCCGATTACTATCTACTTCCCAAAATCTTGTTCGGGTCGGCTCACGTGTGTAGCAAGGAGCAGCCTGATTGTATGACAAGTAGTCTATCGGATGCATCAACCGCTCTTATCGATCCAGTTTTGATTTTTAATTCGGACGTAACTCAGATCTCGCAATCAGATTGAATGGAGTGAGCAAAGCAAGACCTTAACGCAGTTCATTAGATCTCATTTCGTCATACCATAAGTTGAAGCTACAATAAGAATTGCACTTTCTAAACGGTGTTTGTACAATTTATTTTTATTTTATTTATTTATTTAAATGTACATGCACAACATTACAGAACAACTCCCAAGGCGTTGCACTTACACAAAAAATAGAAAAAAAAATTAAAAGAAAAAAAAATACATTTCACAACCGTAATGTTTGAAAAAAAAATTAATAAAAACAAAATGTAAACAAAGCTGAATAAAAGAAACAAAATACAAACAAGTGATAAATTTTTCTTTCGTCCATCTTCTCACAATATCTTAAACATTCACGACATACATCTATCCATCTTCCGGCAAACAAGTCACACTCTGGTGTTCATGTCAGAAGAGCATTAAGGATGGTAAGCGCCCGAACGAGAGGCGAATTAGCTCGTGAGACTGTGCGTGCTGGCGGTACGGCAAGTAGATGCCGGTCAATTTTACTGTTTGTCTTAGGCAACTTGCATCGCGGAATTTGGGCTAGATACAAACCTAAGTTATCAACATTAGATGTCATTTTCTGCGCCTCATCAGCTAGTTTGGGCAGCGTCTGCGCCCAATCCTTGCCAGCAGCTAGGTCGGCTCCCAGCTGTGACATGATGTCCAAGGTAGCCTTGACGCTGCTGTTCACCTTGTCAGCTTGGATCACATCGTCGGGTAAGGAGAACGGTGGCGGCATTGGAAGGGAACTGGAAGAAGATGGTTTGTTACAATTGGAATATGGGTACAATGTATTATTCATTTGCGGCAAGCGCTAAATTGGTAGATCGTTCAACTGAACGATCTACCAATTTAGTTTATTTAAACATTCTTCATCTTCAACTGAAGATGAAGAATGTTTAAGTTAGTTGCGTTCTATATAATTACTAAGAACTTCCAAAAAAGCAAACGTTTTTCATATGTATGTATGTGATGTGTAAAAAATATTATTGTTCACAAAATGAAGAAAATTAAACAAGTCCACATGTCGTATCTACGGTATTAGCAGTGAAGACTATTTGTATCCGAAAGTACTTTTATAAGGCTAGTTGAAAATCAAGGATCACAACCTATCTATATGGGTGCAATAGAGGGGTCTGATAACTATTTATATAACTCACTCTCTGATCAAATAATCTCAAAAACTACTGGACGTGCGAAGATGTAATTTGGCACAGAGGTTGATTATGAGTAGAAGACTTCAGCTAAGAAAGGATTTTAGGAAACTCGCCCCAAAAAGGGGATGCAGACTTACTACTGTACAGCATTTATGTCATCACCAGCGGAGTTCATGGTATTGACAGCATGCTGTAGCTTCTGTTCCGCGCTCGTCAAGTTAGGACTGAGAGCTTCTTCAACGATGTTCAGCGCCTTCTTAGCACCTTCCAGAAGTCGCTTGGATCTGTCGCGGGCTGGCCCCACTCGGTTGTTGAGTTTGTTTGTCTGTAAGAAGCAGTACTTGTGTAACCTGGTCCTCAATCAATCAATCAACTCACTGGTATTAGTTGGTCACTCATATTGAGTAAAGTGGGTCGTGCGTGTTATTTGTGCAACTAACAACTTAATCACAGTGCAAAATGAACTAATAACTCTCTATACACAAAAATAGTGTAAAATTTTCTGTGTTAGTCAAGTCTAGTCAAGGGTCTAGCCCGTTTGGTTGTAGCCAATTAATGCGGCGTAGTCCAACGCCTACGCCAACACCCTTTGAACAAATAGAAACAGCGCCACCAGCACCCACGGAGGATGACTTACTAGCTTATGTCGTCGCTACGCTCGAGATCCAGAATTAGTTAAGATCCATACAGACCATTTAAAACGATGTTTGCTCTACAGTCGCCGAAGGAAAAATTATCTCTGATCAGAAGCTCCGCGTCACCAATCTTTGTCGAAAGGAAAATCCATTCAGGCCTACAGCACTGTCCAGTTCCTTCAGAACAGCAGGTCGCTGCAAACTCACTGCCACAATTCAAACAGGTCGTCGAATAGTTAACGCCACCAGAAAGTTCTTATGCCAATATGGTGGAAAAGGGTACAGATAAGTTCATTCGCCCAGATAATTTATGTTCCATTGCCATTTACGCTAGCGATAAGACAAGGTTACCTACCCTACCTACCCAACCTACCCGGTACGGGGTAGGTATACCCTATCTACCTTACCTATTTTTTTGTATGTAAGAACCTTCTCCTGACAATAACAAATACAACAAAAAAAGAATTAGTGAAATCGGTCCAGCCATTCACGCGTGATGCCGCCAAAACGGGTTTCATTTTTATACATATAGATTTCATGTCAATCGGTTCATAAATAAAAAAGTTATGTCAATTTAAAGAATCACGGCGAACATTTGTTAAGGTATGCTGCCCGAAAAGTCACTATTCCACGCGGACAAAGTCGTGGGCACAACTAGTCAGACATATATTTATTATTATTTATTTGACGACACGGTTGGCGCAGTGGTTGAGCGATTGACTGCTGCGCACTATGTCGCGGGTTCGATTCCCGCACGGAACAAATATTTGTATGACCTGCAAGTGGCTGCAAGTATTTGTTACGAGTCTGGGTGTTTTTCTATCTATAATATGTATGTATTTACAAAAAAAAAATGTATACATTCAGTCAAAAAAGTATCGGGAATGGATGATTTGTTTAAGGTTCCAAATTCAAATTTTTGTTTTTTTGTAGTTGTTAGATTGGCACAACTGTTTTCCATTTTGGCGCGGAGTTTGAGTTGCATCTGTTATTTATATTAAATACAGTGCTGGTTTTAGTAATATCATATATAGTGTGTATTGCGAATTTCATAATGGACAAAAATATCGAACAAAGAGTTTGTCTTAAATTTTGCATCGCCAATGGAATTTCGTGTTCGGAGTCACTGAAAATGTTACAGAAGGCTTACGGTGAATCGACTTTATCAAAAACTCGTGCTTATGAGTGGTTCAAAGCGTTCAAAAGCGGTCGAGATGTGATGGAAGATTTGCCTCGCTCTGGTAGGCCGTCAACGTCTGCAACTGAAGTTAACATCGCAAAAGTGAAGAAAATAGTGACTGAAAACTCACTCTGAATTCTTACCGGAAGGTCTAACGGTAAATAAAGAATATTATTTGAGCGTTATGCGGCGTTTAAGAGAGCAAATTCGACGAAAAAGGCCAGATTTGTGGAAAGAAAATTCTTGGATTTTGCACCACGACAATGCGCCTTCGCACAAGGCTATCATTGTGAACGAATTTTTGACCAAACACTCAACAAATACCATCCAGCAACCACCATATTCACCAGATATGGCTCCTGCTGACTTTTTTCTTTTTCCTAAACTCAAATTACCACTTCGTGGCACCCGTTTTCAATCGATAGAAGACATAAAGGAGAATTCGCGGCGAGAACTGAACTCAATTCCGGAAGCAGCGTTTAAAAAATGTTTTGATGAATGGATTATTCGTTGGCGCAAGTGTATCGTTTCTAAAGGAGCATACTTTGAAGGTGATAAAATAAATTTGGATGAATAACAGACATTTTGTGTATTATTGATCTTTTCCCGGTACTTTCTTGACAGAGTAGTATAAGTAGTTTATCAGCCATCTTGTTACTATAACACAAGCATTAGGTTGCTTAGCTTGGGACAATATGGCGTTGTGTGAAATGTCCAAGGATATTATTATTATTATTATACTAGCTGACCCGACAGACGTTGTCCTATCTTAACTATGATACCTACCTTACCTACCCTACCTACCAACTTACCTACCCTACCTACCTACCTATGCAAAAATGTGCAATAAAAATATTTTTCTCATACAAACTTTGCCACCCCTTGTAACCCTTTTAGGGGTTGAATTTCCAAAAAATAATATGCCTATGTCTTTCTCATGAATGCAAACTATCTACATACCAAATTTCAGCAAAATCGGTTGGGTAGTTTAGGCGTGAAAAGGTAACAGACAGACAGACAGAGTTACTTTCGCATTTATAATATTATTATATACTAGCTTCCTGACCGCGACTTCGTCCGCAAACCTTAATAAATTATACACCTAACCTTCTTCTAAACCTTCCTCTTGAATCACTCTATAAAATAAAAAAAACTGCAACAAAATACGTTGTGTAGTTTTAAAGATCTAAGTATACAGACATTAGGACAGACGCGGGAAGCGACTTTGCTTTATACTATTTATAATATTATTAGTGTGGATTTATAGTTTGTATATTATGTGTATTCGTAATTAAATAAATATTTACACTTAATTTCTTATTGCACCTACCACTGTTTATCTCTGCATCACCCGAAGGTTGTCTGGTAGAAAATGCCTATGGCATTAAGTCCGCCTCTGTGCATTTCTGTGCTTAAAGTATTAAATAAATATTGCCCAACGCACCAGAGCGGCTCATGCGTCGACCATATCATTATAAAGTCGAAAGCGCCAAAATCCTGGTTACTAATACGTCACTTACTGACCGTCAAGCCGTTTTACTAACACTGCAAATACCTTCACCCAAAAAAAACTGCACGCGTACGTATTCTAAACTCAACATGACTAATCTTGAAAATGACAAACAAGCTATTGATTTCGACCCCGTTTACAATAAGTCGAGTGACCCAGATATTTCGTTACAGTGTTTCATTGATTTGTATACAATATGCGAATAAGAAGATCACTTCAGAAAAGGTAATACCTAGAAAGTACAATAACATTAAACCGTGGATTACGCCTGGTCTTGTTCGCTGTATCAGACACAGAGACCAACTACTACAAAAATGTAAACTTTCCCCTAACAATGAAATATTCTCAGTCACTTATAAAAATTTTCGAAATTTCTGCAACAATCTGTTGAGCTAAAATAACAGTATAATAAAGCGATCTCATGGCGGCCTGGAAACAGCGACTGTCGCAACCCAGCGCAGGACACGCCACGATAGTGGCGGTAAGACCACTCTTTGAGGAGTAGCTAGAGAGGCTTCACGGCACCCTGACATATCGTCTGGCGCAGGTCCTCAGCGGACATGGATGTTTCGGGAGGTTCCTGCACATTATCAGCCGGGAGGAAACGCCCGGGTGTCACCATTGTGAGTATCGCCCAGAGGACACGGTGGAAGGTTAAGGTTTATCGTTCAATCTAGCTGGGGGGCGTCCCACACTACACTTGCTGAAATGGTCCTAGTGTAAATGAATCAATGTGTGAACATCATTCCAAACAATGTGCTAAAGCTGTAAAACAGACGCTTCACTTTGTGTTAATTGTTGTCCTTCATTCGGCGTCCTTCACTCGAAGTGAAATATGTTTGAACACAAAATTAATCAAGAGTAATCATTCATTAATTAATTAAATGGTCACTCGTGATTCATTTTGTGTTTATGCCGAGTGCCGAAATTCCATCGGTTCACTAATGAGTGAACTGATGGAATTTTGGCACTCGGCATCTTTCACTCGTCGGGCGAATTGGAAGCCTATTGAAAGTCGTGGGATGCAATTTATAGGGTACCTCAAATGGCATTTGGCACATTATTTCAAATTCATGTACTTTGTCATCATTTTATTGCGCTTTGTTGTGTTGTGGTATTTTGTTTGTGTGTACTAAATAAACGATTTAGCTATCTTTCTATCAACCAAAAAAAAAACGGATCCGTTATGGGATCACTTCGTTGTCCGCCCATCCAGACCTTTTGTTTCATGAACGGGTAGAGGTATCAAGTTAAGTCTACCCAGTTTCGCAGCGGTATACGTTTCGAACGGACGCGTGCAGTAAACGTTATCAGTAGCCCAAGCACGAATATTTGCGAAAAGTTATTCGTATCGAAATCGAGTAACATTTGTATGAGAATTGTACAGCGCCCCTATCGGGCGTAAAAGGAAACAAAACATGGCAGCACGAATGATTTTAGCGCGCTCTCGTAATCGAAATCGAAACGACATGGTAAACGAAACTCGAAACTTCTAAACAATTGTGAGATTTTTGATAGCACGAACATTGTTTTGACGTACGGTAACGTAAACTCTCGAAGGCTGGCTAACGAGTATGCTCGAAACATTATTCACTTGAAAATAGTCGGTGAGAAAGGTTTCGAAAAGTGTAAAAATAAAGTTTTAACCGTGTTTATGTATTGTTTAGAGTTAGTTTTGTGAACAAAAGTGTTTTAAAATTATTGTTGAGTTATTGGAACAATTATTAATAGCTCCAAAATAATTTAAAATGCAAAGACCGCCACTGTATGAACGTAGTACCATATATTATTTTTTGGCGGCAAATTTACTAGAAAATTATGGTTATCAATCACGAGAAACAAGGTAAGTACTTAAATCATATTTCATTTATTTGCGTACCTATAGAATTAATGTGTTTGAAAAAGATTTGAGTTGCTTATATGTTTTTTTTTTATCATTATAGAGAAATTACGCGCAGAGCAAATCTTAGGAATATAATTAACCCACTGGACATAAATGAAACCGAATTTAAAAATAGATATCGCCTAAATAAAGAAGCTTTTATGTTCCTCTGTGAGCAACTTCAACAAAAAACATCATTAACATCGAGTTCTAGAATTAGTCTAGAACTTAAGGTACCTACCCAGTTTGATGCTACAAAAGTATAATTATTCAATATCTTCTACTTGTATTTCAGTATTGAATTGGAAGTGGATACCTAACTAAAACTTATTTAGTATTTAATATCACAAAATAGGTATCTATAAAGCTAATAGTAAATTGTTACATCCTAAAAATCAAATAAGTAAATATTTTATGTTACAGGTTCTTTGTGCATTATCTTTTTATGCCACTGGGTCATATCAGCGAATAGTGGGAATGGCTAAATATTTGGGCCAAACAACAGTGAGCAAATGTGTGAAGGAAGTCACTGATGCTCTTGTAACTCCAGCAATCCTTAACACCTTTATAAGATTCCCAAGTACTCGAGCTGATAGAGACCTAATAAAAAGCAAGTTAGTATGAACATTGCAATATCTATTAGGGAAAATGTATCTAAGTATTTTTTTGTAGAAATGTTTAAAACATAATGTTATAGTATACTATTGTAACATTAATTTCTAATACTACCATATGATTGTCTATTAACATAATAATATATTTATTTTTGTCTTACAGCTTTTTTGCGAAGTACGGTTTCCCTGGAGTTATAGGATGCATTGATGGATGCCATTTCCATATTTTTACACCCAGTAAAGAAATTGAACATTTATTTTATTGTAGAAAACATTTTCATTCACTAAATGTACAAATGGTAAGCATTTAGTTTTTGTAACTAGGTATGTGACTGTACACAACTAATTACATAATAGCATTACCTATGTATTCTACCACTTTACTATGGTATATCAGTGTACCTACTAATGGTTTACTCTTTATTTTAGATATGTGATAGTGACTGCCGAATTTTAAATGTGAATGCAAAATATGGAGGAGCCACCCACGACGCTTTCATATGGGAAAATAGCCTAGCTAATAACTACATGCAGGAGTTACATCGAAATAATGAACATGTATGGTTATTAGGTTAGTAACAATCAAGTAAATTCATTCATCTACATAAATAAATAAAAATGATTTGCCGAATGTATGTAATTCTAATCTAATGTAGACGCATAATTTTCAAACGACTATATTATTACTAAATTGGATAATTCTTTGTTTGTTGTATTCGTTTTAGTCAGAACACGTTTTTTACTAAAGTAAAATAATTGAAAAATCGGGTAAAAAAATATGGGGACGCAAAGTTCGCTAGGTCAGCTAGTTTACCTTACCTATGATAAAAACACGTTGGGAATCAAAGTTTTGAATATTTACAGGTGATTCCGGCTATCCACAACGCCCCTGGTTAATGACACCAATTCCGGATGCTGCTGAGGGGACTCCAGCATACAAATACACAGCAGTCCATGGAAAGACGAGGGTGGCTATTGAAAATACTTTTGGCCGATTAAAAAACCGATGGCGTTGCTTATGCAAAGATCGCACACTCCACTATGGACCCGAGAAATGTGCAAAAATCATTACTGCGTGCAGTGTGTTGCATAATTTAGCCCTAAAATTTAAAGTACCTGAACCGGAACCAGCAGAACTCCAAAACATGCCTTTATCTTTTTCTGACCATCTTTTTCAGGAAAATGGAGGAGATGACTTAATTAGGGGAAGGGCGATAAGGAATATTTTAGTAGATAGAATTAATAGATTACACACAACTTTACTTTTTAATTAATACTGTTAAAAAATAGAATATTTATATAATTAAAAAATAACCTTAATCTATGACTTTTTTTCCATAAACCTTACAAAAACTTCCATAGCCTCTCTCATAAAGTCCAACCATTTAGCCTGTAATCGCAATTCATCATCTCTCTGTCTCACCCTTTCTTGCATCTCTAATTCTCTAACTCTCAATTCCTCTGTCCTAATCCGCAACCTCTCTTTCTCTAATTCTTCATAGGCCCTATCACGCTCTCTAGCATACTCCCTTGTCTTTCTATCTGCTTCTAAAAACATTTTTCCTAATTCTAAAGCCTTTTTTTGTGGTGGTGGTTTCCACGTCTCTTCGACTGGTATTTGAGGAGATTGAGGATGAGCCTCAGTTGATGGGAGAGCAGGGGTATCATCTGGTGGACTCGTTGGTGGAGGAGGAGCCACTGTTGGCTGACTACTTGTGCCCGAAATATTCCAATCTGTAAAACATTTATTAATGTTGATTACACTAGTCCTTTTTCTTATTAGCAGAAACTTGAGTTCTCATAGAAACATTTACTATGTAATGTGATATTTATGTGTGTATATTGGGATTTATGTATAAATAATCTTTTTTTCAAGATTTGACATTGAACAAAAATTATGATGCTTTTATGTAATTTAGGGATGCATAAACATACACAGCAAATATTTGTAAACAAAATAAACAAGACACTAAACATATTTTTATTAACTTTTGTTTTTATTATTTATTATTTTATGGTGTACATAATAAACAGTATTCTATCTATCTATCTATCTATAAAAGTAAGATTCATATTTACCTATTTCATAATCATCCACATGTGCATCAGGAACTCTCATCTCTGATGGATGAGAAATTTCAGCAGCTTCCTGAAATAAAAAAATATTTAATTACTAGGTAATAAAAAAAAACAATTTTAAAAGTAAGTAAGTAGCTAACCCGTTGAAACCCTGCTTCTTCCACCACCATGCCAGTAGCTGCTTGCACTCCAATTATCTGCATGACTCGGTTTTCTAAATCGGTCAAGGTTAATTGGAGTGCTGGCCCTCCACCAGTGCCACTAACGGCCCTATTAATTTTGGCACACTTCTTCTTGCAATTATTTTTGTAATCACTCCACACCTTGAATTAAACAGCAATAATTTTAGGAGGAATTCCAAACAAACTACTTAGAGCAGATAAGTACTGAAAGCAGAGACTTAAGAGTGACTTTATTCAAGTGCCCCAACAACAAAAAAAATTAGCGTCACTTGAGTTAACATACCTTGCGCCATTTGTCCTCAGACCTAGATGTGCCTGTGCCTTCACTGTTTAATTTATTTGTTAGTTCCTTCCATTTTATTTGTATGAAATTCCGACCTCGTGGGCCGCCTGAAGGTTTAGACAAATCTCCATTTCTGGAATAGAAATAGCATTGCACTTTAAAAAACTTCACACTAAAGTTTATGCCACTCAAACTTATTAAAACTGTTTACTCACGCTTCCATGAATTCAACCATCATTTCATATTGCGTCTGACTAGTTCTCATACTTAACTATTTATTCACTTAGAAGCACTTAATTATTTATAGAAAGAAATACTTTTGCTGTGGACGTGTAGTAAAACATAAACAAACTTAGCCTTGGCTTTTTGGTTTGGCGCCCTTACGCGTCGGAAGTGGGTGCGTTCGGTACCCGTAATTTTTTTTAAATAAAATCTCCGAAACTATGTTATATTGCTGAAGATAATGCCACTTTATAATGTCTAATAATTAACTTTGGATCTCTTCTTTATATAACATTCAGTTTTTATTTAAATTTAATAATAATAAAACGTTTAATCAAAGGTGAAAAAAATATTAACAACTTGATTTAGTTTTCGAACGCACGATTCATTCAACAATCGTTCATTTTGCTCACTATGGCGCGTCCCTATTTACATTAGCATGACGTCACCTTCGAATTCGAATCGAGTGTTCGATAGTGCTTCGAATGTGCTTCGTGCTGCCTACTATCGACAGACTCTGTTTTCGAATCGAGGCCTCGATACACTGTCGATTCGAAACCGTTTGATATTCGTGCTTGGGCTACTGATCTCATTAGTTAACGAGTTATTTGTTTTCGAGTGTCGGGTTTGACCTTGAATCGGTCTAGAAGATACATCGTTAGCGAAATGAGAAATAAAATATTTGTTTACAATGGAGGATAATAAGGAACTTTTTACTGATAATATTGAATCGAGGAGTGTTGTTTTGACTAGCAGCAACAATTCTATAACGGATCAAGATGTGAGGGAGCAATTTAATATGGAAGTGGCAACAAATGAAGATTCGATTAGACCGGAAAAACGAGACAGAGAAAAGGACGAGGCGGGTTGGAGATTAGTACAAAATAAAAATAAAAAGGCCAAAGAAAACAATATTGAAATTTATATTTCATCGAAAGAGAAGTTACCAAGGCAATTTGCACTTGCAAGATTATTTAAAGAAAAAGGGATTAAAGATATAACGAAAGTAAAATATATAAATAATTACAGGGTACGTATTGATTGTAAAGATGAGTTGAGTGCCACTAAACTGCAAACTTGTAAAGACCTTATTGATATGGATTGGAGATTTAGCAGACCAGATTTCAAAAGCTACTCATACGGTGTGATCAAAGACGTTGATCTCGATCTAACTGACGACGAGCTCAAGAGTTGCATAACTTGCCCTGAGACCTTTGAGTTGGTTTCTGTGAAGCGGCTACAGAGGCGTAATAGTAGTGACTCGCCGGAAGATATGTGGGTTACGAGTGAAGCAGTTCGGTTGTGCTTCAAAGGTGATATGTTACCAGCATACGTTTATGCAGACGGTCTAAGGATTAAGGTGGAAACATTTGTATTTCCTGTATCACAATGCTCTCGTTGTTGGAAGTTCGGGCATACAGCAAGAGTGTGCCCATCTAAAAAAACATTATGTCCAAAATGTGGTAGTAATCATCCAAATTGCGACACACAAAACTTTAAATGTTTAAACAGCGACGGTCTTCACATGGCATTATCTAAAACATGCCCTGCTTTTTTAAAAGAAAAGAACCTCAAAAATCTCATGGCAGAGTTCAATTGCACCTATAGGAAAGCTTTACTGTTAT
Source organism: Hyppa rectilinea (assembly GCA_951799385.1). Lineage (NCBI taxonomy): Eukaryota > Metazoa > Arthropoda > Insecta > Lepidoptera > Noctuidae > Hyppa > Hyppa rectilinea. The sequence goes on along the minus strand of OX637300.1, from coordinate 27,714,118 downwards.
ACGTTGCACCATCTCCATCTCTCCAGGGAACATATTATTAGAACCACTCCCACAGCTGGTGTATTCCCTGAATTTCAAACTAACCTCACACTCACAGGTGTATTCCCTGAACACGAAGCTAACCTCACAGAACGATCAAGCTCACCTTTATATGCAGATGTGGTAAAAACGGAAGCCGTTATCCATAATCCACGCACTCGTAAAGATCAACAAAGTGCTAAAAAACACGAAAAGGCAAAGGCTGCTAAAGACGATGACTGGGAGAACTGGTTACCAACAGAAATGGAAGAAGCAAAGGAATCTAACAACAATCCCGGGGAGTCTAGAAAGAGAGAGGGGCATTTTGATGAACTTTTAACTAGACTTAAAAATATTGTATTTTTGAAGAGATGTATACGGTAGCAGAAAAAATTCAAATGACAATTAAATGTTGTGTAGAATGGCTGATCTTAGTGGTTGTTGATAACGTATCGGATTGGAAAATTATGAAGAAATTACTTGAATTCTTTAATGGATCACAACAGAACTAACATTAAACTAAACATGATACAATGGAATGCTCAAAGCGTGAAACCTAAACTGATTTTGTTGGAACAATTGCTGAATCAAGAACATATACACATTGCTGCGTTGAGTGAGACATGGCTGGACTCAGAAGATAATATGAGGCTGAGTAATTACACCGTCTACCGTAAGGACAGGGTTGATGGCTACGGAGGGGTTGCAATCCTTACTATAAAAGTATTTAATTGTGGATTGATACAAAACATTCTCTCTATTTACTGCCCCCCTTCGGTTAGAACTTCTCAAAACGACTGGGATACTTTGTTCTCTATTTTTGCAAAAGAAACCGTAATTCTAGGAGATTTTAATGGGCACCATTCTAACTGGTCAAATAAGACAGATAGTAGAGGTATTCAAATTTTTGAAGCGGTAATGGACAATCAGTTTATTATTTTAAATAATGGCAGCTCAACTCGGTTAAAAATGGTTAACTTAGAATGTCAAAAGTCCTCTCCCGACATTAATTCTGTGGTATCATCTGATATCGCCTTACATTTAGTCTAAATGTAAGGCGATCAATCATGAGTGAGACATTAGGCAGTGATCATAGGGTTATTAAAATAATTTCAAATAGCCAGGCAGTTCCTCCGTCAGTAGTTCGTAAACATTTCAAAAATGCTGATTGGACTTCATACACTGAGCTACTCAACACCCTCTTTTTAGATTTTACGTTTTCTGGAGACTTACAGACCGACTATGATAACTTCATTGACTATATCAACTTGGCTTCCGATGTTTGTATCCCTTTAGTTAAGATAAACCCGAACCCCGATAGTAAATTTTTACCTAAACCTTATTGGAAGCCTGAGCTATCTAAATGTGTGGCTGAACGTCGACTAGCATTGTCTACATTTAGACGTAATCCAACCTTGCTTTGTAGTATTTCATAATGTTGGGGCATTATGAAATACTACAAAGCAAAATTCGCGACTCCCAAAAATTTATTCGCATAGCTAAAAGTAAAGGGTGGGCTGATTTATGTTCTTCTTTGGATAGTTCTACATCTCAATCAACCGTATGGCAAAAAATGAGATGGCTGAAGGGATACAAATATTCAAACTATCATGTAGGCAAACAAAAAGCTACTGATCTACTTTTTAGTTTAACACCAGACTTTGTATCCCCGAGTGACATGATTTTCGACAAAAATAACCCGGAACTTGATGTTATGGTTACCCCCTCAGAATTCCAAAAATGTGTCCGATTGAAAGATACATCACCTGGAGGTGATAATATTTCATACTCCATGATTAAAGGTTACCGCAAAATTGTAAACAGGTATTGATTCAGTTATATAACAAGATATTAATTTCTGGCTTTGTTCCTAAGCAGTGGCGCGATATTGTAATTGTGCCAATCCCTAAACCGGGACGAGACTCTCAAAGTTTATCATCTCTTCGTCCTATTTCAATGATCTCATGCGTTTGTAACGTTTTTCATAACATTTTAATGAATAGATTAGAGTGGTTTATTGAAAAACAGATGCTTTTATCAAATAACACTACAGGGTTTAGAAAATTTCGTTCAACTATTGATAACTTGACCGTTTTAGTGTCTCACATTCAAATTGGTTTCTCCAAAAAACTTATTACAGCGGCTGTTTTCATAGATATAAGCAATGCATATAACAACGTTGATGTCAGAAGCCTACTAAAAATCATGCAGCAAATTGGTGTGGGATCTAGGATTTGTAGTTACATCTGGAACTTCCTCAAGCTGAGAAACCTTGAAATTACAATAGATAATCACAAAATAAATCGTACGTCCGGTCGGGAATTGGCACAAGGCGATCCACTGTCACCATTACTCTTTAATATAGCAACCATCAACATTTGTGATAGCATTGGTGGGGATGTGTTTCTGTCACAATACGCGGACGATTTTGTGTTGTACACCACTTGCAGGGATGTCTCTTCTGCTCAACAGCGTTTACAGCCCGCATTAAATAAAATGACAGATTTGTTGTTAAATTTAGGTCTTGAGATATCTTCCACGAAAACCAACGTTTGTATTTTTAAAAAAGGTGCATTAAGAGAGGTTGTCAATTTGAAAATTAATGGGGTATCGCTGCCAGTGGTACACAATGCAAAATATTTGGGGGTTTGGCTTGACCGATCACTTAGGTGGGCTAAGCATATTAATGAGACACGAAAAAAGGTGTTAAAATTATTAAATGTTTTTAAAATTCTGTCGGGGTCTGGATGGGGAATACATCCCAAACATCTGAGACGGTTATATATTTCAATAATTCGAAGTAGAATCGACTACGCTTGTTTCCTATACGACAGCAGTTGTGAAACTCACCTTAGTAAATTAGACAGGGTCCAGAACGTTTGCATGAGGATTATCGGTGGTTTTATACGAACTACACCCATTCACACTATGGAAAACGAATTAAACCTGACACCTTTGAAGCTTCGTAGATATTATGTACCGGGTAAATATTGGGTCAAAATAAAATCATACGCGGATAATAATATCATTGCTGTGCTAAAAGAATTACAAGTACATTGTTGACAATCACATTGGAGAAGAAAAGTGCCACTGCTAATTAGAATACACGAGTTTCTAGATTTATTACATGTCTACACAAGCCCAAAGCTTGAAATATACTCATTGGATACCTGGGTTCATAGGATAGATCTTTCTCAAATCGTATTTCCTCATGTAGATGGTTTGGTTTCGGCTAAAAAGTGTTATCAAAACACTAAACTGATTGAGTTGTGCATTATGTTATAAATAATACCTACCCGAAATTCTATAAAATATACACAGATGGATCCAAAGATAAAATGGGTTCTGGAGCAGCGGTTTTCGACCCACAAACCAATCTTGCAATACAAATAAAGGTAAACGCAAAATCTAATATAATGTACACTGAACTAGTTGCAATAGAAGAAGCATTATCGTACATTGACTCGTTTGATAGCGGCAATTATGTTATTCTTTGTGATTCTAAAAGCGCTCTTCAACATTTGATTCGGTGTACTACAAATTTTCGGGGCACTCCGATTGCATATAGTGTGATTAAATCATTAATTAAGCTTATTTCTAAGAAAATTAAAATAGTACTTCAGTGGATACCGGCTCATGTTGGCTTGCAGGACAATGAAATAGTTGATCGTCTGGCAAAAGATGCATGTGATGACGGGTTGGTTTGTCCATACCTTCCCGTGCACAGTGACTTTTTGTATACAGTAAGAGAATAATGTAATAAAATGTGGCAGGAGCACTTCGACCAAAGGTCGCTGAGCAAGGGAATCTGGTATCGGACGATCCAACCAACACTTTCTCGAGGCCCATGGTTCGACCAGGCCAACATGAGTCGCTCAGAAATTGTTATGGCTCTTCGGCTTCGATCGGGACACATTCCATTGAACAGTTTTGCGTTTCTCATGGGTAAAGTTACTTCTCCAAATTGCCCGGAGTGTAGTACAGTGGAAGACACCTACCATATTTTGATGGAGTGTGTCCGTAACGAGACCGAAAGACTTTTAATTTTACCTATTTCAATGGATGTTGGTAAATGCAACAGCATTCTTGCATCACCTTTGTCAAAGGATGCAAGAACCTTATATAAACTAGCTAAAATAGGATTTAGATCGTAAGAAATATCTGTTTATACCGATGAGGGTGGCATAATCAGTTTCTGATTAAACCCTCTATAATTTAAGAAGAATAAAAAAAAAAAAAAGTTAAGTCTAAGAGAACCTAGACGTAAACCGCAAGGAATGGATCGAGGTGGCTCTAGAAAAAGATGGAACGATGGTCAACATTGAGACAGTGCAGGCTAAGTAAAAATAATAATATTAGAAAAGACAAAAAAGAAAAGTATATTACGTCTAGCTGGTCCCGCGTGGTTTCACCCGGTGCTAGGCTCCTATTGGTCGTAGCGTGATGTTACATATCTTCCTCCTTCCTTCCTTTCTCGATAAATGGACTTTTCTCCAACACAAAAAGAATTTTTCAATTCAGACTAGTAGTTTCAGAGATTAGCGCGTTCAAACAAACAAAGTCTTCAGCTTTATAATATTAGTAAAGATTTTAAAAAAAGGCCTGCGTGAGGCCAACGTAGCTTGATGCTGCAACATAATGATGATTTTTATTATTACTTACCAGTTGAGTGATGTTCCTGATGCCTTCCTCTGCATCATCAGCTGCCTTCTTGGCGTCGCCAATCTCTTGCACTATTGAAGAATAGGCAGAGGCTGCGGTGTACGCGTGTTGAGTGCGCGAGTTGTTGTTCTCTCTCTCTGCCAAGTCGCGTAAGTTGTCCGCCTGGAGACAAAAACTGGTCAAAATGGAAAGTACAAAAACAAACCGTCTCAGCGCAGATCAACGAGAAGCGCAGAGCAGCTAACACAGAATAAGGTATTTGACAGGGTAGTCAATAACGCTACTTTATAAGAACTGTCAAAACGCGGAATTTGTACGTGATTTGTACGAAATATTGTGTAAATTATTTCATCACCACTGCTCACACAACCGTGAAGGAAACCATCGTGAGGAAACCGGCATGTCTTAGAACAAATATTGGAAATAGAGAGAGAGAGAGAGCCTTATTGTGTCCCAGTAGTGGGAACATTATAGACTGATTATATATGTTACTAGCTGACCCGACAGACGTTGTCTTGTCAACTATGATACCTGCCCTACCTACCTACCTTTTCTACCTACCTACCTACCCACCCACCTACCTACCCACCCAACTTTTCTCACCTTTTACACCTTCCCTGGACTACGTACGACAATCATTTCAACACCAAAATCAGCTAAATTGGCCCAGCCGTTCTCGAGTTTTAGCGAGACTAACGAACAGCAATTGATTTTTATTTATATAGATGTAAGGTTGAAACTATGCATCGCATACCAATGATACCACCAATAAGACCACTTAATAGCAAAAACAGATCTTCACATTTTATCATGGACAAGTGATATTCAAGCTTAGGTTGAGAAACACACTCCTTTCCGCTCCACCTACAGTAGGTGCAGTCATTTGATGATTACACATCTTAAATATCTTATCCATCTTGCATGGGGTCGAAGCATTATGCTGAGTGATGACTGTTTTGCGCGGATATGTCGCATATTACTCCACAACTTGCTATTTTTGCTGTTTTTTTTTTTACGGTGTCAAGTTCGCCGCCAATAAACGAATTTTTCTTTTAAAAAAAGTCTGGTAAAGCCATCGCGAGGGTCAGTATACAAGAAATAAAAACTCACCCTATTTCTCAACATAGAAGTATGATGATAAGCAACATCAGTCAGGTTTCTGAGTTCAGGCATCTTCTCTTCTAGATCAGCTAGTCTGCCCACCATGTCCTGGTTAGCTGTCCGTATGCTGTCCAGCGCCTTGGTAGAGTTGTCCACCACCGTAGCCGCGACTAGGTTGAAGTATGTGCCGTTACCAATGTCGTAACCGGCGTCTATGAGATCTGTCATTGCAGCCGCGTTTAGTTTGGTTACTGAAGTCACTTTGTTGCCGAATTTTGATTGTCTGAAAGAAATCACAAACTTATTGTTTAACATCACCTTTCTTTTTGGAAAACAATAGGTAGGTACTGGAGATATTTTTCTATTGCGAAAAAGAGATGGTGCTATTCGTATTGTATAGCTGCAAGAACTTGTCTGTCTCTTTGGAACAGCTCAAACATCTCACACGGCTCCGCACCATTCTCCTGCCCTTATCCTAATTTATTTGGGGTCGGCGCAACATGTCTTTTGCTTCCATACTTCTGTATTAGCCGTCATCTCGTTAGTCATTCCCTTCTAGCTATATCATCTTTCACAGAATCTATCCATCGTTTCATCTCACACGTCTCCTGATCTACAATAATTTAAGTACTTTGTGAATGGAAGACCGTGAAGATGCAGTGTATTTCATGTTTCTATTAGCTGCTTTAGCTGAATAACAGCATTACACATGTAGCGACTGCCTATCTGACCTCCATAAACCATACTGGATAATACCTAGGGGTTAGGCTGGTTTTCATGCTTTCGAGCATTTGGCTTTCAAAACTTACAAATGACAGCCGGGAAGAAATAGGTTTGTATGTTTGTTTAACAAAATAAAAAATCATGTATTCAGATTAGGCTTAGAATCAGCGCTTTTTAACGATACAATACCAATACTACATTAGACAGTCCCCTAACTGGCCTACTCTGGGCCATTTTCTATTAAGTACAAAGTTACCAGCAAGACTTTTGTCTTAGAGTTTAGAATGTAGCAGCATCTAAATCGCCTCATACGAACTACGCGTCACAATGCCGTCACATATAATCCTGCATCGCGCAAACAGAGTTAACTGCATCTAGAAAAATGATATACAACAACCTGACATCAAACTTTGCCCACCTGTCACAACACTCGTCTGGTCGGAAGATCCTCTATTTTTGAGTAAACCTTACACCCGGTTCTTCATATCTCTATAAGAAAAACTGTATAACCTCTGACTCTTTCCGTACCTGTTCTTAGCGTTGAGTAGCTCGGCACTGGCAGCGGTGTGCTGCGCCAAGTCAGTGTACTGTAACATCTCGTCCAACTTGGTCTTCAGGTCACGTGTGTCGTTCACTAGGATGTGGAATTTCTGTAAAAAACGATGAACAGTATAGTGCAGGTTTCTTATGTGAGAAAGGAAGAAGGTCTTAATAGCTTTACCGTACTTAGAATGAAAATCATATTTCAATAACTTGTTCGAAGGTTTGGGCCCGGACTAAAATAAGCACTCTTTTTTGTAATAAGACGGAAAAGATACACATTCCATAAAATATCGCAAATAAGTACGATACGGTCAACATCTTGGCAGTCCTGAAGTTATCCGATTAGCTGCGCAGAAGACAATTGGGTATTTGAAAGGGTAGTCAATAACGTTCCTTTTTATGAATTGTCAAAATGCGGCATTTGTACGTAATTTGTATGAAATATAATAATGTGACGTCACAGATTTTTAGAATCAAATGGGGTACTTATTAGCATTTAAAGCAATTTTACAGTCAATTTCGTTCCTAAAAGATCCACTGCGCAAGACCTTTAAGATGTGTTGGCCGTACTCTTCTTTAAATTACAACATACCTTAGCTTGTTCATTGACTGGTTGCACAAACACATTCATGCGCTCTATTTGGTTGGTCGCGTTCGCGAATGCGGTGTCTGCTTGCTGCTTCTTTGGTGTCAAGTCCTTAGCTGTGGAACACAATAACCATGAATATAGCCTCAATTGAGTATTTGAAAGGGTAGTCAATAACGTTACTTTTTATGAACTGTCAAAACGCGGCATTTGCACGTGATTTGTATGAAATATAACAATATGACGTCACAGATTTATGGAATCAAATGGAATACTTATTAGCATTAAATGCAATTTAACAATTATATCTTGGCATTATATTTAATTTCTGTAGGTACGGAGATAGAAGTTTTTATGACGAGCGGGCTTTTTTTCCATGTGATTTCATTTTTTTTTATTCAATTAGTCAATTTTGTGCTGTAAAACAATTGTATGAGAAATAAGTAAACTTTCTTTTCTCAATGTAATGAACTTTGCGATAGAGGAGAACATCTTCGGTCGTTTACAATATTAATAAAACGTGCCATTAAAGAAACGAATTGATAATGACCACCCCATAGATAATGTACCTAATACATCGCCAAACTATGGAATTTTATCTTGGCTTTTCACTATAGTGGTATTTTTTGCCAAATACTCGTATTTGCAAGTGATGGACCATGATTGGTGGAAACATTTACAATAAATTGTATATTTTTATTTTGCAGGGTATTTTGTCTAGGATATTGGCCTATAACGAACAGAGACAAAATGTTTAGATGGTAGGTAGCGCCACTGAATATTTTATGAGACAACGATATAATGTTTACCCCGTCGATTGCGCAGGCTCTTTTCCTTCTTCATTTATGGCTGAAAGTCTTGTCTACCCAGACCCAGAATTAAACTTTCAGACGTTACAGCCGCCTTAAATCGGCCACGTTAGTAACGGCAACGGTGTCTAAATGATGTAGAAAAGCGCGTTCTAGGTAGCATCATGGGGTCTTAACTCGAACAAATTATAATTTGCCTTGAAGAAAACGATGTCATGGCGTCATTCAGAAACCCTAACTTTAACTGCACGTTTTGATAACTTGTATTTAACTACAAGTTAACTAGAAGAAGTTTGGTATGATCTATAACACCTTGCATCGAGAACTTTAAAACGTTGTCCACCTACCTTTATTTCGTATTGTTTTAGTGTGGTTTATTTTTTCATACTTTTCCTTTCATTCTGCCAAATCGAATTAGATAAGAAGTCGTTATCTATCTATACTAATATTATAAAGAGGAAATATTTTTATTTTTCTATTTTTGTGTGTATGTTTGTAATGAATAAACTCAAAAACTACTGTGCCGATTTCAAAAATTCTTTCACCATTAGAAAGCTTAGTTTTCAGGGAGTAACATAGGCTACTTTTTTATCCCGTGAAAAATAACGGGTCCCGCGGGAAAGACCACGGGAGCGAAGCCGCGGGCAGAGTGCTAGTATAGTATAACGTACCAGCAATATCCCCTTTAATCTGCCTAGCCTCAGCCAGCGCGCTGTCCACCTTCGGTTGCTGGCTCAGTTCCAATCCAGTGGCTAGTTCAGCCACATGCGTCACTATAGCCTTGGCTTTCTCACTGCTGTCGCGAACTGAAGCCAGGGTCTTGTCGGCGTCGGCGGCTAGGTCTGCTGCTCTGGTAATTTGTTTGTCGGAGTCCGTGTCTGCGAATTCCGCCTGTGGGAAAAATGGTAATGTTTAAAAGGTAGTTACTGGGGGTACTGTAGAGCCTGAGTGAAACCTTATGTTGAACATGGCTGGTAATAATCTGACAGCATTCGAAAGTTTAAATTATGTTTAGAATAGGTTGATAGGTTTTTGTACAAGTGACACGACTCTGTCTTTGGCCGCGGGGCTTGGCAGATGTATTCGATATAATATAATATACTGTTCAAGGATCTGTGTGTTTGCTTAAATAGCCCAGCAAGTCCTCTTTATACACTAAACACACGCTTTACCACTGAGTCCCCTCAGGGAAGGTCCTCAGCTTAACTTGTTGTTTATGGGTAACTTCCAAAGAGTTGCCAAAATCTGACAAAGACAGCTGAATGGCTACAAATAATTGAGACGCAACTTTTATGTTACACGTTCGTGTTTGGGTTTTACACCTCAACTTCATCAGACCATTATATTCGGAGCAAATGAGATGTGACAGCAGCCAGACAGACACGCGAGTGATTCTATAAGGTTTCCTTTACCCCACTGTGTCTCTGGACAGGAAATACGTTGTAGAAGAAATTAGTCCTTGCCCAGTCATTAGAAGAAGAACGACACAAAACATTCACGTCGATTGCATCTTCTTAGCGTGCCAATTCGACTCTCTAAACTGATTCGGACCTGAATTTAGCTACGAGTTTTGCGTCAAACTTGCAGCTAAATTCTGGGGCGACTCAGTTTAGAGAAAACGTTTATTTGTAAGTACTCAACTAGTATTTCTAATTCTAAATGAATAACATTTTATTTAATTTTTGAGGGATAAATACTGCTGAGCATGAGGTCCTGGGTTCGATTCCCAAGTCGGACAAAGTGCTATTAAATTTTTCCATCTCGAATTTCTCAGTAGCAGCCCAGTCTGGCACTCATCTATAAATAATAAATAAATAATTTCCTTGGACTTTTCACACAACGCCATATAGTCCCAAGCTAAGCAACCTAATGCTTGTGTGGTTACGAGATGACTGATAAACTACTCATATATATATTTTTTGTAAATACATACATATTATAGATATAAAAACACCCAGACTCGTAACAAATACTTGCAGGTCGTACAAATATTTGTTCCCTGTGGGAATCGAACCCGTGACATGCTGCGCAGCAGTCAATCGCTCAACCGCTGCGCCAACCGTATCGTCAAAACATCTATCACTTAAACATAACTGGTGAAATGTGGGTGAACTATAGGTACACCTCTGTTTAACGTATCAGGGAATGCAGGCGTTATATTGTTTTAATGAAAGCGAAAATAAACTTACAGATCTGAGCAGATTCTTGGCACTGTTCTCTAAGGTCTTGACGGCGGCGGTGACATCAGCTACTTCCACGTTCTTGAGTTCAGCGACCTTCGGCTGAAGGAACTTCGTCTGATTAGCGATGTAGTTCAGGCGTTGTGTTGTGAAGAACGAGTCAGCTTTGTCCTGAAAGTAAGGTGAGAATAGTATAGCGTGAAGAATACAGTGATTTATTGGCATAAAAGCAAGCCGCACCAGCAGTCTGCAGCTACCCCCGATCCAGCTGTCCCTTGTTGTCTCCCCCCCAGCGACGCCCTAAGCCGAGGTCCGTACCCCACAGGGGGTGCCCTTAGCGTGTAGTCGCTTAGTTTGTAAGTTAGTTTTTAGTTTTATTAAGCCCTGGCTGGCGGCTACAATTCCTTTGTGCCAGCCACAGGCAAGCCCGGTTAAGCAGTAGACAACCCTTTGGTTGAACTGCGAGATGCCATTTCAAAAAAAAAAACAGTCTGCAGCTATTCTGTTAACCTTTTGAACGCCAGAGCGTAAACGCTTCGACGTCCTCTCCCACGCCAAGCCACAATTATAGTATATTTATTTTCTACGTAAAACTGTCGTTTTCTTTCGGCCTTAGTCGACTGTGGTGTGCTGGACACGTTTTCATTTGTCGGCTGTATACGACTGTGGCGCTCAAAAGGTTAAAACCTCACAGTGCTAACGCAGGTGAAGTGAGTTTAAAGTGAGCTGACAATAGTGTCAATACCTAGCATTACGTGGAACGACAGCTCACTACACCTAAGTTTTCGCGGCCGTATTTCGCGGGTTAACCTGGCGCTTCATCCTTAAGCAAAGCGAAATTTATTTAATATTAAGTAGCCAAAATATAAAAATGAAATCGTACCTTGAAGTCTTTAGTCTCGTTGGCAAGCAGTGCACTCATGTCTTCGATGGTGAAAAGCAGTGCATCTGTACAGGAGTCGCACTCCAGACAACCCTTGCTTGGTATCAGAACCCATCTGAGAAAATGAATAGTAGTTAGGGTGGGATTTAAGACAAGGATCCTGTGGTATATAACAATAATAATTATGTTCACAGTGTTGGCTCTTGTGATACAACAACTTCTAGTACAACTTCTCCTGTCCTCCTGCGTGCAAAAATTAATAGTTTATAGATAAGAAGATTTTATGTTAGAAAACAAACTTGCAGAGTTTTTGAAATTCCTTTTTTGTCAAACTAGCACTTTGCCCGCGGCTTCGCTCCCGTGGTCTTTCCCGTGGGACCCGTTATTTTCCCCGGGATAAAAAGTAGCCTATGTTACTCCTAGAAAACTAAGCTTTCCAACGGTGAAAGAATTTTTAAAATCGGTCCAGTAGTTTTTGAGCCTATTCATTACAACCAAACAAACAAACAAACAAACAAAGTTTTCCTCTTTATAATATTAGTATAGAAAAGAAAAAGGAATTTGTCGAAAAAATTATAACGGCTTCTATAAAAAAACGCTTAAAAACGTTTAATGGGGGCAATGTTTATTCTAAGTTACTACCCGTCATATTTCGGAAAAAATATTTGTCCAGGCCGTAGTATGAAAAGTTGTGTGTATGTACGACTAGCTGTTCCCCGCGGTTTCACCCCCGCTGCGCGGCTCCTATTGGTCGTAGCGTGATGTTATATAGCCTATAGCCTTCCTCGATAAATGGACTATTCAACACAAAAATAATCTTGCAATTCGAACCAGTAGTTCCTGAGATTAGCGCGTTCAAATAAACAAACAAACAAACAAACTCTTCAGCTTTATAATATAGATTGCGATCAATGCTCGTGCATATACGAGAAGAGCTCTTTGCCCAGCAGTGGGACAGTAATCGATTGGTATTATATACGTATGTATGTATGTTTATCTGTTACCTTTCCGGGCACCTATCGCACTTCTCTCCGACGACGCCGGGCAGACATTGGCACTGGCCGGTCGCGTTGCATGTGAACCCGAGCGAGTAGCCCTTGTTGCAGTTACAGTCTGAAATGTTAGACAGGTTTAAATGAACAGGAAACAGTGGCGGACATAAAAGGAAGAAGAAAACAATACGTAAAAAGATAAATACGTTTTCACCTCACAACCTCAGAAAGATTCTAATTCAAAGGAGATGTTTCATTTTCGGCCATCACATGTACATTTATCGAAAAAGAGGGAAAAATACCACGAATTGAGGAAAAATATTTTTTTGTGAATTTAAGCAGGATTTGTCGTGCACAAAAAGTAATCGTTTTTCAATTATTGCCATATATTCTATTCAACATGGCGTCTCATAGTTTGCAGTCTGCTTTCGTTCTGAAATCATATCACATCAAAACATAATATCACGTAGGCGATAAAATATAAAAGGTATGTTTTCTTGTATTAACATTAACACTTATTATTATTCAATTATATGTCTTTTTGACTAATCAGAAGCAAGTGTGACGATTTCATAGTTATAAAAATATTTAAACTATTTTTCTGAAGTGTAGGTACTTCTGAACCATTTCTGAACGAAAAATTCAAAAGACCGTTTGTTTTGACATAAACACTGTGGGTCAGTGTCAATGGTTTTATAACCATAATAATCAAGATGAGCTGAAACACTACTTAAAGAAATGATTTAAAATAGTTGACCATGCCTTGTTGAGCCGTTTTGTCCAATGTTTTATTAGAAAGATCACAGTTCTCTGATAAACAGTAATTAACAAACAACTATTTCCACGTAAACGTCATCTCTACAACTTCTCATCATGGCTGTCATAACTGTCACGACAAACGTCAAACATTTTTTATTTTATTCATGTACATTAAAATCCTATGATATTATGAAAAATATGTTACTTTATTCTATTCAGGGGTAAGTTTCCCAGCTTCGCTTAAAGGTACATGTTATGGCCGGCGTCCCATACAAAAGTGAAACATCTCCTTTCGAAATCTAAGTGTAAAAGTGGTCGTTTATCGTGGCATGATTTTTTAAAATTCGAACCTATTTTTTCTATAATTTTCTATACCGCCAGTCTGCTGAAAATGCACTAACACAAAGTATTGTAAACTATTTTGTTTACCTTTTCGACACTTTTCCATACTAATAAATAGTTTGTATAGACTTGTTTTAACCGATTACAGCACAACTCTGTACAACCAGTGGACATAGAGAATACTTGTTTTATATCTTACTGCAAATGCGGGGTAAGAGGTAAAAAAAACTACTATTTTAACAAAAAAACTACTTAACTGTGTCTTGCCAAGACTTAATTCGACATCGATTTAAGGTTTAGATTGCAATAATTGACTTTAGTGCAGTCATTTTTCGTTCGAAACGGGAGTTTTGAAAATTGATGATTCTATTGATTTCGAAATTCTTTGCCTCTTCGTTTCCATGTCGGTCCCGCCGCTACTTTGGAAAATGAACTTTGGAAATTTACATGGCGGGTGCGAGCGAGATATGACAAAGAATACTTTGAAACTAATGAAATAAATCATTTTCAAAACTCCCGCGAAAACTTTCCAGCTGGGACTACACGTAATACCAAATCACCAGCTCTACGGCCGTGACCTCGTCTAGACATATTGGACTTTTCTAAACAATAGTAAAATCTTCCCATGTGAAATTGACTACCTCTTTTCACCCCTCTAGAGGTTTCGAGTTCATCGGCCCGCGCGCTTTGTTCCCTTCACGGGGGGAGCATAGTATGGCTCCGCCACCTGCGGTGTCCGAAGCGGACCACGAGGCCGATAACGACATCCCCGAAGTGACCAAGGTAGATCTGAGAGGGGCGTCCTGCGGATTCTCCGTCCGCATTCCGGCCCATCGTGCTGCTTGACGAGGTTAGCAAGCTCTTTAAGAGAGTAATTTCAGGCCGCCTCGTCGGGGCGTATTTGGCGAACAGAGCCGTCATCTACCCCGGTCGCGATGGGGAGTGGAACCGGCGAGAGATGTCGTGCGGTGTGCCATAGGGTTCGGTCAGGGCCGCTCTTTTGTCATCAATAGTCCTCGCGCGCCTGTACGAGTGGCGCGTTTTTTTAAGAAACAAAATCCCCTGTTTACCCCCTTAAAGACCTTTTTTCCAAAACCTTTTCTTAGTGCTCCTCTACATTATTAAAGGAAACCGTGTGCAAAATTTCACGTTCCTTATCCCAGAAGTATCGGCTGTGCGTTGATATGTCAGTCAGTCAGTCAGTTTCTCTTTTTATATATATATACATTTCAAGCAGTAGAAGGCTACTTACGGTCGCACCCCTCCTTTGTGTAGTTCCAGTATCCAGCGGCGCACTGGTCGCAATGTTTACCGGTCACGCCTTTCGTACAACTAGAACAACATAAAACGTAGTTTAAAATATCAGCAGTTGATTCACTAGGAATGGATAGATAAAAATTAAGCATAAATATGTTATTAATCACAGGTATTTAAATGTGAAAAAAATTGTTCTTGACATCACTTGATTTCAATCAATATCTTAGGATTTATCGTGATTACCGTAAAAAAAGGTTATAGTGAGTAAATCTTAAGGTGGATGTACCCAGTGGCGTGCGTTTCATAAAGACAAAAAGACACTGCCTACCCTAGTTCTGATAATAGATCTAATATTATTTTATCAATAAACAAAACAACATAAAAATCTTAAAACATAAATCAGCTCCACCTATCGAGTGGCCGGTGTGTTATCATTATGATCCGATACAGTTGGTCGTTCAAGTAATTTCACATCATCGATTCGCGCTGCACTAGCGCCACGGCATAGACACAAACTATTCGTGTCTGAATGTTTTGTATGTGTGCTCAGTAGAATGTCGTGGTGATACGGATTTTTATGTGTGTGCGTTCATATAGCTACGTGGGCTTTGCTGACACACAATGACAAAAATCACGCACACAACTGCATGAACAGCCAGTGTCTCACTGGTTATTCTTTAAAGCTAACACGAAAAATTACGATCTCTTCCGAACATTTACGAACGAAAGTTTGCTATGCAGTGCAAATATTTTAAGAAGTAACATTGTTTCATTGAATTTTATATATTTTGATGGCCATCATTTTTTTGTCGTATTAAATTTTCCTTTTTAGTAATTTTAATAGTCATTAACAGCCATATTGTTTTATGTGTGTTGTGTTTGTGACTTGAGCTATCAGATATTTAGGATTTTAACATTGTTATTAGAGTGAAAAATGGATAATATTGTCTGTGAAAGTGGTTCAGATGGTGTGTGTATTGAGAAAATAAAATATGATGTGTTTTCAAAACTATCTTTCAGTGAAAAAAAACAAGTTATCGAGATAGGTCGTCCAACACCGGATTTGCAATTAATACAAACTAAAGGTAAAGTTAATCGTAAATTTAATACAAAACAATATGATTCGCGTTGCTGACACTCGATGGACTTACAATTCGCGTACTGTAAATGTAATTTTCAATTCTTCTTTACATTTAATTGATTTATTTGAGGATATGGCTGAAAACGAAGACTCTTGGGATGGCGAGACATTAAGTCAAGTTTCGTATTTGTTACACAATTTAAAAGACTTTTAATCCAGTTTTTACCGAAAATTTCGTTAAACACATGAAGTTTCGTTAAGCAACGCGAATCATATTGTTTTGTATTAAATTTACGATTAACTTTACCTTTAGGTTGTATTAATTGCAAATCCGGTGTTGGACGACCTATCTCGATAATATTTAATATTCGCAGAAACTGATGTGCTTTACGAAATTATGCAAAAAAAGACATGAGATGTGACTTATTGCATAAAAAAAAATTAGGGACTTTGAATCGTTTTTGGAATCATTCAGATCTAGGTTTGAATTAATTTTTGAAGGCGTAAAAATAAGCACAGGGCCGCCAAAACGAAAACGTAATGTTGAGGACGCGAAAACCAATTTTAAGCGGATTTTTATTCAAATTATAGACAATATATCCATCGAATGTCGCGACCGATATAAAAATCTGAAAGAGTTAAAAATTTTTGGACTACTTTCATGCGAAAATTTCAATAAATATAATGACAATTTTCCGGTTGAATTAGTATCGCAATTCGTAAATGTTTATAAATTATACGACTTTAACTAAGACCGCCTTATCAATGAGCTCAAATGTGTTTATAAATCTGCCGAATTCAAAAACCTTAGTATTTACAAAATTATAGAATATTTTATTAATGATTTTATTTAAATTTTGCAATTCACACAAACATTACAAAACATCAAATAAACGCGCCGAAAGGCCACTTCGAATATCCGTAAATTGATATGTCTATAAAATCAGTCAATCTATGGATATTTGAGTTGGCATTTGGCAATTACCTACATTATCAATCGACAAGACAACGAACCAAAACCAACGTGTAGTATTTTTGGTGAGTAAAATTTTCTGCCTACCCTGTCTTAAAACTGTGTGCACGCCACTGGATGTACCGCCCCTCCATCCATACATTTTTGAATACCTTTATACACTAAACACAGACACTCTTTCATTAAAACTAATCATTTTATCACTTCTCTACAATGAAATGTGTCCGCGATCGACCTTTTTAATCAATAACTTACATTATTTACTTAGAAAAACAACAGTGAAATACCGGCAAATTTTGACACTTCTACAGTAGTGTGCGTGACTTTTGACAAGCAAACGAAAGGCGATGTTTAAACATTGACGCGCTAGATGTCGTGCGCGTTCGCGTTCGTTATCTTATAATATTTCCAATCGTTCAAAAAAAAATAACAATAAAATAAAACTAATGACCTTAGAAATCTATGTTTTTTTTTGTAAACCATTTTATTACTCATTATTGTTGTGTGGCAACTCGTAGCGTGGTCGTAGATCTGTCTGTTTTGTATACGTAGGTACCTAATTTTATAGAGGTATTGACCTTGAGATGAGACCTTGGTATTGTAGGTAGGTACTTTTACTTCGGCTCGATATAAAATTACATTCTTGATTTTATTGTTACGAGCTATGATTTGCGCGCGGAATTTCTTGTGTTGTGAATTTATTTTTGTATGCTGTGCATTTTAATTGATTCAAATTGCAATATTTCTCTAGTATGCATTTGAGACTATATTGTAATTTATGTAGGTTTGTCGTAGGTATAGTAATTAATTATTCTAATAACGCAATTATATTTTCGGTGGGATTAAAAACAACAAACTGGCCCGTGATTTTCCTGAAATATCACCACATTGTTAATCACATCAATCATACACACGTATGACGAAAGTGATTAGTATTGTGGCTAACATTGACTCATCAGTTCATCACTGAAACCAGTAATAAATCAGTGTATCATATTTTAATGTGTTTGAATATTTTTTAAACGACGATATATACAATTATTATAAGTCGGTAAACTACCAAAGTAGTCACAAAATTAAACTTGCAAACATTGGCAAAATATGCTTTTCCGAATTTTCAGACAGACACACAATATTATTAGTTTGTTTTATCAAAGTAGGTTTCTACTCCGTGCACCGCGCGCGCGACGCGGTGCGTTCAGAAACAAACATAATTCAGTTACTTACAATCCTTTTTTTGTTCCGTAATTTATTGTTTAAAAATAAATCGCTTAATCTAATATATATCTATATTCGTCGGCCAGTTCTACCAGGTGTATAAAGATAACATTGAAATATAAAGATAAGTAAATTTTAGTGTTATATTTAATTTTCTTAGATTTTATTTCAGAACGCAACTCAATCATAAAAGATTGAAGATCTTTCAATGCATGTGACTTACGATATTTATTTTATTCAAATACTGAGTGTCTAAAAGGAACTTATTCTTTCGTTTTTCATTTGTTTTTCTATATTTCTGATTTAGATTACGTCTACAATGTCTGTTCGAACAAGCAAGGCGTCGTACAGACAACACGAATATTCGGGGTCGCGCAAATCTTTGAAACGAGTTCGAAGTGGAAGAAGGAGATATTATGCTGAAGGGAGGTAAGTGAACCTGCATAATACAACTAATTCTGTATCCGACTTCTTCGTAAACACGAGAAATCGTCTTAGATAACTCTATAATGTATGTATCAACATGGTTTATTGTTGATCGTAAAAGGAACACTACGTGTATGTAGGGTCAGTAGGTCGTCTTGTGGGCTGCTTTAGTCTAAAACCATAAGATGACGTAAAAAAAACCTACGAAATATTAAGGAGAAAATAGATCTAGGATATAGGTATTATACTTTTATTATGGTTATCACAATTTGTTTTTTTTTCTTTCAGTACCCAGAATACACAACCAAGAACATATTATTATATTCGTGTAAAACCGAAAATCCTTCATGTATTCGGAGTACATGAAAACTGCAAGAATTATTACTGCAATGTCAATAAAACATTAACAGATGAAAGTGAAAAGAAGGAAGAAAATCATGTAGAAAGTCTGAAAAATAATGCTCCAGAGGTGTGGGCTCTGATTTATGCAGCCAATGAAAAAATTGCTTTGAAGGCAGGTCGTTTGTCTAATGAGACAACAAATGTGGCAGAAAACTTTATGAGCGTAATAAACAAATTCAACTGTGGAAAACGAATAAGTTTAGGAAAAGGGGGTTCTTACCAGCGGCGTGTTCATGTGGCAGGTAAATATACAGTAATAACAGTCAGAAATTATTAGAACCAGTAAGAAATTCTTTGATTGTGATGGAATATCATCATTCTCCAGCCCTTATTTATTCCAATTTATATGCAATAATGCAACATTACTTTTTTTTTAAATATAACATTTAAATATGTTTTCAGGCCTATCACTTGCTAAGGGACACAAATGGCATGAAACTGCATGGAAAAAGCAGACCACACAGAGCCTAGGGACACATTTTAAAAAGTACATAAAACGGAAGGAACAGAGCAGAATACGACAGCAATCTTTGACACGCAAACGATTATTTGCTCCAAGAGAGAAAAACCAACCGGATAAGCACTATGGACCCGAAGCTTGTGATCCTATTGATATTGACAAAGCACAGTTGAAAATACAGTGTGAAGAACGGCTAACAGAATTCCAAAAGTCACCAGAAGACATTGCTTTGATTGAAATCTCCACTGTAGGACAGCATGATAATGATTTATATATGTAATACTCATAGGAGTGACTGTTTGACTGCTAGTTTCAAGGCAGAGGGTGAAATCAACAAGTCAAATGATTTTTGTTCTAATTGTATTTTGGTAGTAGTTTGTTTAGAATCTGAAATCAACAAGTCAAATGATTTTTGTTCCAATTGTATTTTGGTGGTAGTTTGTTTAGAATCTACATAACCACTGTATATTTCTTTTTATTTTGTATTTACTGTAAAATCAGAAGGTGAAATAATACTTCATTAGGCATACATGCATGTTTTACTAAAAGCTTTTGAGTGCGTCGAAATCGGAAAAATGTTTTTCACCTTCCTGGTTATTATCATTATCACATAATAAAGTGTTTTAGATTTGTTGTTGTATCTTGTTTATGAATTATTCTTACGTGTTGGTTATGAAATGTTTAAAATAATATTGAAATAATTGTTACTGTTACAAATCATTAGTGTTATTAGTTTTGAGTGAATAGGCATGGATCAGCATATTATATGCTACTTCAAATACATGTTTTGATAAAAAAACAATAGTGTAATGTAATAAAATAAAACTGCGTTTTATTGTAATCAATTTTGACATTATTTATTTCCCAAAATTATTGATCAATAAAATAGTTTACGCCAACAAATATAAGTTTTATTTTTATAACAATCTTTTAGAATATAAAACATAGCAGGTGGTGTTTTGAAGTTCTGTCTACCCATACAGAAAAATGGAAAACTTGTTTTTTACATTCACGCCATCTAGTGTTCAATTTTAGTAAACATTTATGTATACGTCTGTGTGTGTAAACGACCCTGTATGCAATGGCAGATGTTAAAATACATCTATTTACCGAATTGGGTGGATTTTAAGGCAATGATATGACATATTTCAATAAATTATAATATTTAGTAACCGCGAACACTATTCCTACGACATAATAGTTTTCCAATTACGCAAAAACTCAAATAAACTAGAAATGTAGCCTTCAGCGCCATCTAGCGGGACATTGGCTGGGAACAGCCCGTAGCAATCGCCTTAATGTTGATGTTCCAGGGTAGCCCGCGAAATTCAAATTTTCTTAAGTTTTTTGCAATTTGCAGGCCAGTGATAGGTTGTATGTTGATGAACATTTGATTCGCGGCTATAAGACGTATGTAGTTACAGAATTATAATCATCAAAATCATTAATACAACCCTCCGAGCTCATAAAGGTTCCGGAATGACTTTGACCTTGTAAAAAGTCATTTTTACACCTTTATGAGCTCGGAGGGTTGTATTAATGATTTTGATGATTATAATTCTGTAACTACATACGTCTTACAGCCGTGAATCAAATGTTCATCAACATACAACCTATCACTGGCCTGCAAATTGCAATAAACTTAAGAAAATTTGAATTTCGCGGGCTAGTTGGAGGATTCACCTTAAAAGAAAGACATGCTGCCGCGGACTTATTTTTTGGATTTTTAAAGAGGAACAATTCTATCATACATGATATTTGCGTAACTTAAACCGTTCATGCAGCGCACGCAACGGAAGCTCTCAAAGAGGAATAATTTTATGCTCAGCTCCTACTGATCGTAGAGTGATATAGCCTTTCTCGATAAATGGACCATTCAACACAAAAAATATTTTTCAATTCCAACCAGTAGTTCCTGAGATCATCAGCTTTATAATATTATTCTAAAGTATAGATTGCTAAGGCTAAGCGGTTAGAAATTAAATGGTGATTATAGCTGTGTGAGCTTGATATGTCCGTCATGCTACTACCTTTATTTTCTTATGTTTGTGGAACTTTATATTATCATTCGTAAGACTATCGTGTTCCTAAAGCTGCATATGTTTTTCATTTCCCGAATGCACGTGCCTATTAACTGACATAACAGATTTCCTTCTTCTTCTTAGCGTGTCGATGGCAAAAATAGTACTTAAATATATAGGGTGACTGGTAATTAGTGACCGATATTTAAACACGTGATTGTACTCATGATTACAATCAACTTTCCCAAAGAAACTTTTTTTGTATACTCAATAGCTGCTAACAGCTGATCAAGGCGAAGTTCATTGAACTTTGCGCGCGCTAGTTGTATTGTTATTGTGATAAAAATAAAACTATTGAACAAAAACACAAAAAAAGTGTCTTTGGGAAAGTTGATTGTGATTATGAGTACAATCACGTGTTTAAATATCGGTCACTAATTACCTTATATTCCTTATACTAACTTGCACTGTCCTGTGTTATGATCACACTGAGCGGACTCCGAAGCGATGCCGCAGTCGCACGGCGTGCAACCCTGGCCGCTGTTGAGGCCGTAGTGGTTGGGCGCGCACTGGTCACAACGGTTGCCGATCACGCCGGGACGACACACGCAAGTACCCGTGGCTGGGTCACAGCGCTCCATTCCGAATTCGTCGCAGCTGCATGCTAGAGGGAGATAGTGGTTTAAGATTAATATTAATCTTACATATAAAACTCTCGTGTCACAATGTCCGTCAAGCTGTTTCGAAGGAGTATGGTAACTCCATACTCCTTCGAAACAGCTTGACTGATTTTTATGAAATTTTATATGCATGTTCAGTTAGTCAGAGAATCGGTAACTATCTATTTTTCGTACCCCTAAATGATTAGGTAGGAAGGGTAGGTAGGGTAGGGTAGGGTACGTTGGGTAGGGTACGTAGGGTAGGGTAGGGTAGGTAGCTAAGGTAGGAAGGGTAGGTAGGTATTAGGGTAAGAAGGGTACGTAGGTAGGGTCGGTAGGTAGGGTAGGTAGGTAGGTAGGGTAGGTGGATAAGGTAGGTAGGTAGGTAGGTAGGGTAGGTGGGTAGGGTAGGTAGGTAGGGTAGGTGGGTAGGGTAGGTAGGTAGGGTAGGTGGGTAGGGTAGGTAGGTAGGTAGGTAGGGTAGGTAGGTAGGGTAGGTAGGTAGGGTGGGTAGGTAGGTATCATAGATAAGGCAGAACAACGTCTGTCGGGTAAGCTAGTAATATAATATAATAACATTAACTGTACAACTATTGCCTCAAAAAAGGTACAATATTGTTAATGGGTGACAGCAGTGACAATCTCGAGACTTATCTCCTCTTTAATTACAATGGCAATTTCACTTACGCTGAATGGAGAGGCTGATGCTAATAAGGAGCTCTTACCGGTGCAGTTCTTGGACAAGATGGCGTCTCCGTAGAAGCCGGGCGCGCATAGGTTGCAGGCGGCGCCGGCGGTGTTGTTCACGCACTTCAGACAGTTACCAGTGATGCTGTCACACGAGCCGGGGTCGTTGGGGTTGATGTTGCCGGAGCAGTTGCAGGGCTTGCAGTAGTCGCCTGGGAATAGTACGTACTTCAGTTTTGTAAACTCTTAGATCTACTAAGAGGTTGAGGTCAAGTTTCCCATATCACACTAAGCAAATTAATAGACTAGGAGTGTTGTACGTATATGAACCTTAGTCCTTTTAAATATAAGGTTTGTATTCGTATGAAACACTAATTTTACTTAGTATAGTAAAGGAGTCTGTGAATTTAATAGCAGATGTCGTGATTCCAAAAATTAACAAGAACCGGTCGCCTTCGGAGGTCTCGAAGAATTTTAAGCAACATTTGAACTTCTTTTACCTGTACTTTTCAGTGACGACAAATCAATCAGCCTAGCCTTTTCCCAACTACGTTGGGGTCGGCTTCCAGTCTAACTGGATGCAGCTGAATACCAGTATTTTACATGTAGCGACTGGCTATCTGACCTCCTCAACCCAGTCAGTAACTGGGTAATACGATACCCTTGGTAAGACTGGCTGTCAGACTTTCGGGCTTTTGACTAACGACTGTCAAAGGTCCACGAATGACTTAACGTGCTTTTCGAGGCACGTAGGAATCTCGATATGTAAAGATGGTCACCCATCCACGGACCAACCCCGGCAAGCGTAGCTTAACCTGATCGAGCGATCCATAGTTTTCCCATACTTATAGGTACCCAATCCATTATAGCCACCCAAACCCATAGTCCATGATGTTATATTACTAGTCCTGCACCAATCGTAGGTTACCCTTGGGTGCACTTGCATAGTATAGACAGGGATATGCATGGGTTGGTGCCTACTCAACATTTATAATGGTCTAAGGGGCCTCTGAGAGTTAGCTTCGGCTACTCGTACGGGTTTGGGTCCCAAGATAAATATGTCAAAAGACGAAAATAATAATAATAATAAACTCACCGATTTGTTCCGGCTCGCCGTAGTATCCAGCCGCACAGAACTCGCACCTAGCGCCGCCATACCCGGGCTTGCACTGACACGAAATAAGGGACCCGTTCTCACTCAGGTCACACCCGATAGCAAAGCTGCAAAGAGTTCATATTTAAGTCATCATTCAATACGTAATACGGTATCTACGATTATAACATAAAAAGAACGCCTAATCCTTGGACATTTCACACAACGCCATATAGTCTCAAGCTAAGCAACCTAATGCTTGTGTTATGGCAACGAGATGGCTGATAAACTATTTATATACATTTTTTTTTAGTAAATACATACATATTATAGATAGAAAAACACCCAGACCCGAAACAAATACTTGCAGGTCGTACAAATATTTGTTCCGTGCGGGAATCGAACCCACGACATGCTGCGCAGCAATCAATCGCTCAACCACTGCGCCAACCGTGTCGTCGACTATAACA
This sequence comes from Hyppa rectilinea, assembly GCA_951799385.1. NCBI lineage: Eukaryota > Metazoa > Arthropoda > Insecta > Lepidoptera > Noctuidae > Hyppa > Hyppa rectilinea. Next base: position 27,689,773 of record OX637300.1, on the reverse strand, counting down.
AAACTATAACAAAACGCCTGTATTCTCTATTACACAGAGAAGTGTAGTACACCCTCATTTCGCCAGTTAGGTTTAAGCCTATTGACATAAACAGGGCACAAATCCAGAATCAGGACAGTTGAAAATAGTATGGCTCTGGGACGGAAGGACGGACAGTTGTAATGTATGGGAGAACATGTTTTTTTTTTAAATACAATTTTAAGATTGTATCGTATATATCGATCGTTATTCCACAGCAGTATCTCTATTAAGTTGCGTTTAGAGATGGGCTGACTAGTCGGGAAAGCCAACTGTTATATACACGGGCGCTGTCATTGGTTAATGCGCGAGGTCCTCGCTCCGTCTACCATAGCTATAGATCGTATCAATCAGTGTGCTATAACGGCGCGGACACTCCACACGCCAAAAATGCACGCCTGCGGTCAGGTGGAGTGGAAATTAAATTTCTTTCTATTTTCACTGGATTATATGGGACTTACTTGTTGGACACGTAAGGCATTGGACAGGCGCAGATAAGACAATCGCGCATTGTGCCGACTGATGCGTCGCCATGGTAACCGGGGATGCACTGCTCGCAGTGGTCTCCCATCGTGTTGTCTGTGCACTCCTGAAGATAATAAGAAATAGTTATTTGATAAGCAAGGCTGCAAAGTTGTTTCTTGGCGTGAGTTTTTGCATTGCAACCTGAGCGTAGCGAAGGTTTCAAAGGTACGAGACGCAGAAATATTTAGCTGCCGAGCGAAACACACAACTTTTCACCTTACTAGAGCTAGGAAAATGCTAGATGCAAGAAAATGCTGTTACATGTAAGCTGTTATATGTTGAGTTTTCTTTTATTTGAGCGTCTCAGATACATTGACTCATGACAAGAAAAATAACCAATACTTGGCAATGTATCTTATAAGATACACAGAATATCTCCAAAATTAGACACCCTGTATTTTTTTTCTCAATCCTCAACACTTGTCCCGAATAAAGGGAAAAATCAAATCTAATTAGGGAGTGATAAATATGTATTGATAATACATGTTTATTTTTGCTAGGAAAAGGGTTAAGTAACATATTACATTAGAAGTCAGTTCGTGGTATTTGTTTTGTTTTAAAAATTAAACTTAAATTACTACAATTGGGTATTTGACAGAGTAGTCAATAACGTTACTTTTCATGAATTGTCAGAACGCGGAATTGGCTATTTGAAATATGAAATCACATAGAAAAAAGACTGCTTGTCATAAAAACTTCCCTCACCGTGCAGAAATTGAATATTATGCGAGGAAATAATTGTATAATTGGATTTAATATTAATATGTATCCCATTTAATTCCAAAAATGCCGTGTTTTGACAGTTCAAAAAATAGATAGGCTAGGAAAAAGAGTTAATGCAATGTAAAAACTTACCAAACAAACTCCTGTATTAACATCGCACTCCCTTGAATGTCCGTTGCACTGACACGGCACGCAGAACCCAGAGCTTAGCCTGTAGTATCCCTCCGCACATTGTTCGCACGACAACCCGCGGTACGCCTTAGGACATTGACACTCTTCGATTGACGATGCGCGCTTAGAGTACTCATCGTATTCTTCTACGCCAATGTCCAGGGTTACGGCTATTAGGCTGTAGCAGAGATAAAGAATGTTTAAGTGATATTAGGATGTAGGTAACAATAGGCCTAATAATATTATTAACAACATTTTAAAATGTTTCAAAATAAAAGAATAAACATAATTGTACAGAGGCCATGCCATCAAGTTACCCCAACCTGTCAAATTTATTTGATCGATTTTCAACTTTATTACAAACAAATGAAGTGAAAGTTCAATTGGGAATATTTGACAGTTTGGGATAGCTTAATGTGTTAAATGTACTTATGAAAACCACCGTGGCCGCCATATAAAACATAAACTCAACTCAGCGGACCGAGAAACAAAGAGTACAATAATAAGACTGTTAAAAACTAGGCATCGACATATTTTGACACTGACACATAAGTATGACGTACCAGAGATAAGATAACCTCGTCACAGGATGCATGTATTTGTTTGAAGTCACGTGACGCACAGATTAAAAAAGTCTTTTAACATGGCGAAAATAAAACGTTTTTGGACTTATTGCCAAAAAAATCAGAATTTAAATAAGAAATAATTAATAATAAAGTTTAATTAGTGATTTCAGTTCATTGGACTGTTTTTGTGAGAAGTTTGGCTGTGTGGTGGTAGTGTTAAGCTTTCGATTACGTGACTAGTACAGTGCATAGACTCTTGTCTGTAAGTTCAAACCTTGATGGTTTCGCGCTTACCTAGTTTCAATCGAGTGGTCCCAATACGTCGCTCTAATGTATATGCTGGTGATATTGACCAGGGTGTTCATGAACTGTTCTCTACTCGCTGGTGTTCCGTCCGCGTTGCTGAACTCTTCTTCTGACAGTCTGACGGCATGCATCCATGACGTCAGAGATGGTGGCTGTTCGACGCTATTGTGGAGTAAGTACCTGAGGGATGAGCATGGAAATATTTAGTGATAAGATTTTTCCTGCTTAGAATCGAAAATATATGTTAATCTAACTCAATGACTGTTACTTTTGGATGGTCGAGTCAAGGTATTTTGTATTTTTTTTCTTTTTGATAAGCGGGATTTTCCGAAAGGGTTGCCGCTACCCCGGAACATAAAGAGCTAAGGAAGGAACATAGATGGGTTTTAGTCAGTAAGAGTCTGACACTCCCTTCCGCTCCACCCAGGGCGCGAGAAGTCATTGGATGGTTTCCCACCCTCAAAAAAAAAGTTATTTTTGGAGCACTTAATGCACCGTTTAATTGGGACACAAAATCAAAGTACATTGTTACAGCAACCTGTTCTTGTGTTACGAGGACATACTCAGTTGGAAAGGTATTCCGATTAACATTGTTTCTTGGGTAACATTTGTTGTTACACGCAAAAATGCTACACAAGTGTTGCCCAAGTTTGTTTCCCATAAGTACAGGGGTGGTAATGTTAAAGGTCTACATACCCATCGGAGCCTCCAATGATGACGTCAGCAGCTGCGATGGCGCCTCCATCGGGGCCGGTCTCGTAGTATATCGAGTACGTCAGGTAACCGCCGTACGAAGTCAAACGTTTGCCTATAATTTAATGAAAATATGTTTAGAGAAAATCATTACACTTATATATTTTCTGAAGGGGTAGGTAGAAGTTACTACGGGTGCATGCACTTTTCTGAAGTCCCATGTAATAGGGAACGAATCTATTGCTATCGACCGGATACAAAACCAGACCGCGATCTGCTACTAAGAAATTCCTATTGGAAAATCCCAATAACACTGTTGATTCCCGACCTGGAAATCGAACCCAGGATCTCATGCTCAGCATTAGCGCTTGCTACCACTAGACCCACGAGACACTTATGAGATTTACTTAGTTTTAAGACCTTGTGATTCTAGCAAAAATTAAACCAAAATCAAACTCTAGTTTGATTTTGGTTTAATTTTTGCTTTTTTAAAGGGCCATAATCTTTTATCTGCCTTAGTTAAACTTATTTTTATAATTCACGTGCTTGTTGGACCCTAAGTTCTCCATTACTTATCCTATTTTTATTCGTGGGAACCCGTTATTGGCTCTGTGTTGCATGTTAACACTGTTATCCATTTGTTATATAGCTGTTGGTTCTCCTTTAATAAATAAATAAAATTATATAGAACGTCAGTTTCAAAAATCGTTCGAAAATACGTTACGTTTAGTTGGCACCTGCATGCATGATGATGGAATCCCAAGTCAAGTAAAAAAGACTTACCAAGATAATAATCCGGTGCTCCGAAGTATACGACCTTCTGCCCGCTGTCATCACCGACTAAGTCCGCGGTGATCACCGAGTCGTTCACCATCACCGGCGCAAGCGTGCGCGGGAAGATGTTCAGCGTTCTGTTCGCATCCACGTTCACGAGGTACCAGTCGGACATGCCGTCGATCTGGTGGAAAATAATGACTAATTAATGAAATATTTGTGTATAATCTAATACAAAGGTATGTTTGAGTTGTTTTTAAATCACCTTAAATATGACTGTTTGCCAATTGAGGTCAACTTATATAAGCTCAATTTTTGTGGATGATATTTGGTGAGATATAAAGTTGACCCCTTCTAATTTTGTCACAAATCGACTTTAGCGAGTGATTGTGTAGTGATTTAATCTGAACAGCGTACGTTTTCGATTTCATCAGATTCTTTTGGAAGAGACTATATTATTATTATGGTGGAGCTCGTGGTTAAGAAATAATAACAGCATGGATCAATCCATCAGATTAAGCTACGCTAGCCGGGGTTGGTCCATGGATGGCCTTTACATATTGATACTCTTCCGTGCCTAGGAAAGCACGTTAAGCCAATGTTCCCGACTGTCACTCGTGGGTCTTTAGCAGTCGTTACGGGTCGGCAAAAGCCCGAAGGTCTGACGGCCAGTCTTACCAAGGGGTATTTTATTGCCCAGATACTAGGTTGTGGAGGTCAGAGAGCCAGTCACCATGGAAATACTGGTATTTAGCTGCATCCGGTTAGAATGGACGCCGACCTCAACAGGTTGGGAAAACGCTGGGCGGATTGATTCGATTTCGTTTGTTTAAACTAGGCATAAATAAATAAAGAACTAGTCAGTACTTACACCGGCCCAAGACAAGTAGGAGCTGGCGCATCTAGTGGTCTTCCCGAAGCAGTAGCACTTGGTACATCCCTCAGGGTTCGAAGACTGCAGGTTGAAATACTCCTCCGCGCAGGTGTCGCAGGCCTGATTAGAAATAAATACAGTATCATTAATATTATTGACCATTTCTAAGATCGAAAAATAATTATAGCATAGACTAAAAGTTTCACAACATATTCTGATACGGCATACAACGTTATTAAACAGATACTTAGACAAAAATGGCAATGGACCGGTCGCCTTCAGAGACTGGAGACACAAAGGTACACAGATCACTACAAACTGTACACCGATCAATGAGATACGAAGGAAAAAGACCATTCAAAAGGTAGAACTATGAAATAACAAAAACAGCTGGCAAAACTTGGTGCAGATTGGAGGTCATGGAAGCATTTGGAGGAGGCTTTCACCTCCTACCTCGGTCCTTACTTAGAGAACTATTACTAGCACTACAATTTAAGATTATATGATATTAAGTATCTACTAATATTTTAGTTATTTATTTATATTTTTCTATTGTTAAGTGAGGATTAAATAAAAGCTTTTTATTATTTATTTTATTCCGTTGAAGAAAAGCAGGTATGTTGACAGTTTCCTAAGTATTTTGCATTCAATTATTACAATTTCACTTTTTTTTTTGTTGAATTTGTCAAAAGACTGGCTTCCCGGTAGAGCTGTGCGAGCTGTTATAAATTGTAAGACAACCCTAACCATATAAAATATAAATGCTGACGCCTCATAGGCGTCATATAGCGTTTCCCACACTTGATGCATTTTGTGTCACATTAGTTTCAGCAGTCATACTTTGAACTTCGTGGCGGACACACTAAAATCATATTATTTGTAAAATCAATTCATTTTCGAATAAAAGTCTTTTCAGCGTTAAAAATAGTTTTTTAAAAAAGGGATTTCGAACCTGCCCGGTAACAGTGGTGTCAGAAGTGGGATAGTCGGTATAAGTCGTTACTGGCTATCCAATAAACTATACAAACCCAAATTCTTCACGTTCCGTGTCCGCCCGCCTATTCGTCTCAACATCAAACACAAAATCCAGTGTGACTCTAACCAAAGTGACTCAATCCAACTTAAATCTATCCAAAGTGACTCAATCCAACTTAAATCTATCCAAAGTGACTCTATCCAAAGTGACTCTATCCAAAGTGACTCTATCCAAAGTGACTCTATTCACCGAGACTCTACCCTGAGGCTATCCAGTGTATGTGCCATCGCGTCGTCAAAACCAAGTTATTCAGTATCCGACTGCGAGCACACCGAACTTCTCCGAGTTGGCAAATAGCCAGCTAGCCTACTAAGCCTTTCATCGTGTGGCTGGGTGAGCTTAAGGTTAAGCCAACCCCTTCCAACGCCGTCGACGGGTCGTCCAAATACTGCTGCATCTGAAGCTAACTGCTGCTGCTGCTGCATCTCTGCGTTGCTGCTGCGCGCGCTACTCACCGTCTGCGTGATGACCGCTCTACAAACCGTCGCCTTGTTGTGAGTAGAATATACTTACTTTTTGTTGTTGCCACATAAGTCTCCTTGTTTCCCTAAACTCGCTTAATCCTTAAGTTAAGTACATCAAATTGCCAAAACCTTCGTTATCATGGCTAACTCAAGTGACAAAAAACAAAAAACTCCCACTATTTCTGAGCCATACCCTATTCAAGTCCTATGCAGCTTCATAAACCCATACCAAGGTGAACGAGAGACCCTATCAGCGTTTTTGACGAACTGTCAAAATGCTCTTGACCTGGCGTCTGAGGGTCAAAAGTTTTTACTACTTAAATACATTTTGTCTAAACTACAAGGAAAAGCACAAGTAGCGTGTTCCAATAAAATTTTCGATAGCTTCGAAGACTTACGAACGTTTTTAAGGCAGAATTTCGGGGAAAGGAAGCATTACAACCACCTTTTATTAGAGCTGCAATCATGCAAACAACTGCCCAATGAAACCGTGGCACAATACGCTCTCAGGATTGAGACCTGCCTGACAGATCTACAATCCGAAATTCACAATTCAGACTCTTTAAAAAAGGAACTTCCGGGTCGTATCGCTATGACAGAAGATCTAGCTCTATATACGTTTTGTTTAGGACTACACCCCAGATTAAGTACAATTGTCCGTTGCCGGGACCCCCGAAATCTAAACACTGCCATAAGTGTCGCCACAGAAGAGGAAAAAATATACAACTTCTCTATCAGATCTTCTTGTAAAATTTGTCATAAAGTGGGTCACTCCGAGTTCGAGTGTAGATTCAAAAACAACCAAAACAAGTCTTCACCGAAATCAAGGCAGCCAAATTACAATATGCAAAAGTCTTCAACTTCTGGTTCCCAACCGTTAATATGCCGCTATTGCAAAAACATCGGGCATGATATTTCGCAATGTCGCAAAAGACAATTTAACAATTCCCGCTTCGATCGCGGAAATCCTGGGAACATGTCAAGTGAACAAAAGAACCTAGAGTGTAATCAGATTTCAACACTCGCCGATGACGACGATGATTTAAACTAAATGATCGGATTACGAGCCGGTGCCGACGTAATTCTGCTACTATAGGCACTAACCATGGGAAAGTTTTCTTAGGGGCTTCAATTTCTAAATCTAATGCCATTTCCAAATCTAAACGCACTACTAATTCTGAAGCCGCTAATAACTCCAATTCCCCAATTACTAATTCAATTTCTAAATCTAAACGTATTACTAACTCTACTAAATCAAATAATAATTCTAGAATAAATAATGACTCAATCCTTACTAGCTCTACTAAATCAAATGATAATTCTAGAATAGATAACGACTCTATCCTTACTAGCTCTACTACATCAAATAATAATTCTAGAAAAAATAATGACTCAATCCTTACTAGTTCTACTAAATCAAAAATCAGTCTTGTGAAAAATAATAGTTCACCTAAAGGAATACGAGATAATTTTATCCAGAATCCTGGTGGCTATTCTACTATTTATGATGTTTTCCCTAATTCAAGTTCTTCCTTACCGTATATCGTAGTAAAAACCTCACATACAGAGAATCCTATTCGTCTCTTAGTTGACTCTGGCAGTTCCATATGCATCATCAAAGAACAGTGCCTACCTGAACTACCTAAAGTTGAAAAGGATATCTTAAAGTTCAAGGGCATTAATGATATCGACTCGTTCTCTGAAACCAAAGGCAAATTTATATTATCTTTGGGACTGGAAAATGGAATTAAAGTTCCGTATTATTTCCATATCGTAGACAAAATTAATTTAGAGTATGATGGTATCCTAGGTTCAAACTTTCTAGAGTGGTATAAAGCCCTCATTAGCTACGGTAATTCTAAATTAATAATCCAAGATAACCCCGAATACTATTTCAATCTAAAAACAACTCCAAATGTAAAGATTATTCCTCCTAGAAGCGAAATGTTTATCCGTTGCAATGTTGCGAATCCTGAGATTCAAGAAGGACTTCTACTAGATGTTAAACTATCAGAATACCCCCGTTTATATATTTCAAGGTGTTTAGTCCGTGTTGATTCAAATAATCAGACCATAATTTCAGTGCTTAACACGTCAGATAAAGAAATAATTTTAGAAGACCCTGAAGTAACACTAGAGCCTTTTTCACAAATAATAGAGCCCAATCAAAACACTGCCGTCCTCAATACAACTACGTCTTACTCGAATTCAGCATACCCGTACACATCTGACCGGGATTCTAAGGTTCAAAACATGATTAGATGCGATCACCTTAATTCGGAAGAAGAGAGTCGCTTACGTAACATATGCTCTAAATTTCAAGACGTATTTTATTTAGAAGGAGACAAACTTACACATACTAATACCCTTGAACATGAAATCCGCGTTAGTTCCGAAACTCCGATTGCAGTCAAGAGTTACAGGTTTCCTGAATGTCATAAAGAAGAGGTGAACAAACAAATTAAAGATATGCTAGATCAAAACATTATTCGACCTTCTATCTCTCCGTGGTCAGCACCAATTTGGGTCGTACCGAAAAAACAAGACGCGTCCGGTAAACCCAAATGGCGCATCGTTATCGATTATCGTAAGCTAAATGAAATCACAATTGGTGATGCATACCCAATTCCAAATATCTCTGATATCCTAGATCAGCTAGGCCATAGCAAGTATTTCACCACACTCGACCTTGTATCTTCATTCCATCAAGTTAAAATCAAGGACACAGAAAAAACTGCGTTTAGCGTCCCAGCCGGTCATTACGAGTTCACTAGAATGCCCTTCGGACTCCGTAATGCACCATCTACGTTCCAAAGACTCATGAATATTGTCCTAAGTGGCCTTCAAGGGACTCACTGTTTTACGTATATGGACGATATTGTATTATTCGGGCATGACCTCGAATCTCATTGCCGAAATTTAGAGTCAGTGTTTGGAAAGTTACGTGAACATACGTTAAAAATACAGCCTGCTAAATGCGAGTTTTTACGAAGAGAAGTACAGTACCTGGGACATATAATATCAGACCAAGGCGTGAAGCCTGATCCAAAAAAGGTTTCTTGCGTTAAAAATTTTCCAATTCCAAGGTCGCCTCGGGACATTAAATCGTTTCTCGGGTTAGTAGGTTATTACCGCCGGTTCATTGAAAACTTTTCCCATATCACGAAACCACTCACAAGCCTTCTAAAGAAAAATGCTAATTTCGTTTGGTCCCCTGAACAACAGAAATCCTTCGAGGAGTTAAAGCATAAAATAACAACCGCTCCTATCCTTCAATATCCGGATTTCTCTAAGCCCTTCGTATTAACTACCGACGCTTCTAATTTCGCTGTATCCGCAATCTTATCTCAAGGAAAAGTTGGTCAAGATTTACCCGTCGCATACGCATCTAGAACTCTTAATAAAGCGGAAGGAAACTATTCCACTACTGAAAAAGAATGCTTAGCTATAATTTTCGGTACAAAGGTCTTTAGACCTTATTTATACGGCAACAAGTTCATTGTAGTCACGGACCACAAGCCACTTCAGTGGTTATTCAATTGCAAAGATCCTAGTTCAAAATTAGTTCGCTGGCGCTTAAAGTTAGAAGAGTTCGATTATGAAGTCGTTCATAAAAAGGGCAAGATGAATTGTAACGCCGATTCCCTGTCTCGTAACCCGGTTCTTACCATGGACCCTAGTGTCCCTTCCACTTCTGAAACTTATGAAAAATATTTACAAATTAGCCAACAACATAATAATTCTTATGACACTGTTATAGAAGAACATAACGAATCACTACTGAAAACAAAATGTAAAATGATTACTTACCCTACTGCCATCGACTTAGACGACTCGATCCCGTACTGCTCTGAAATTCTACAAATGTCTAAGTTCGATGAAGACCTACCTGACATACGAACTTTAGAAAGGGAACTTTATACGTTTCAAAGTACGTCCAATGAAAAACACGTTTTCACACACTTATTCTTGCGTGTTCATCACTACGACGAAATGACTTACAAAGATATTTTTAATATGTTAAGAGATTATCGAGAAATGATTACTGCATGGTATTCGGAAGAAAAAGAAGTTGCTATTTCCGATTTCCAAGATCCATTTACAAAGCTGTCGTTTACCAAAATATACAATATTATAGGTTTTCTATTCCATAACACGGGTGTCAAAGTTCATATCTATCATAATAATATTCTATTTCCTACCCCCGCTGAAGTTCCTCGCATATTGAAAGAGAACCACGATTCTCACCTTCAGCAGGACACCCAGGTATTTCTCGCATGTACGACAGGTTAAAAACTCTTTACTGGTGGAAAAACATGCGTCAAGACATAGAGAACTATGTCAAAAGTTGTAAGTCCTGCCAAATAAATAAACCATTACGTCAAACAAACCGTGCTCCCATGATAATCACATCCTCAGCTACAAAACCTATGGAAAAGGTATTCCTAGACGTAGTAGGACCATTACCCGAAACTCACGATTATCGCTATAAGTTTATCCTTACGTTGCAAGACGATCTAACTAAATATTCACAAGCATATGCTATGACAACATGTTCTGCCGAAGAGACTGCCCATAAATTCGTGCTCTTCATTTCTCACCTAGGCATTCCCAGAATGATCGTAACCGACCAAGGGACAAACTTTACATCTGACGTTTTAAAACAGTTAGAGAGATTGTTCGGCATTAAACACGTCTTCGCCTCTCCTTATCATCCACAAACATGTGGCGCTCTCGAGAGAAGCCATGCCACCTTGAAGGAGTACCTGCGATCGTATATTGAAGATAATCAACATACATGGAGCTTATATTTACAAACTGCCATGATAGCATATAATACTAATGTCCATTCCACTACCGGTTTTCAACCAATGGAGCTATTGTTTGGATTCAAACCCTACATGCCTCAAAGTGCCGACACTTTAGAATTAAATACCTATACAGATTATATTCGTGCGCTTAATCATAGGTTATATTATAGTAGACAAAAAGCCTTAGAAAATATACACTCGTCCAAAGAAAAATCTAAACAACGCTTCGATGTTCATGCTAAACCTGTGACGTATAAAATAGGTGACATGGTGTATTTACGGTGTCATCATAAACAAAATAAAGCAATGTCACCTATATGGAAGGGCCCCTATAAAGTTGTCAAAATTAATGGTAACCATACGGTCACACTCTTAATCAATAGAAAATATGTTCGTCACCACTATGACGAAATAAAAATTGCAACAGATGACTAGCCTAATCTTTTCTATTTCAGGTTATTTCTTCAACTATCCTCGTGCCACAAATTCGTTACTCCAATCATAGGTAGTCCAGGCCTATACTTCGACCAATTACCAAATGTTAAATTCACAAACGATCACTGGAATGTAGTAACCTACTTAGATATTAGCCATATAAAACCGCATCTGGATAAAGTCGAAGCTCTAATCAAAGAAGTGTCTAATTTCTGTATCACTAGCTCTTCTAGTAAAATTCAACTAGAATGTACTAACCTACTATCGCCTTTACAAAATCAACATCTAAACAATGTTCGTAAGTTTTTGTCGATATCCTACCTTGTCGAAGACCAAAAACAAAACCGTTTTAAACGCGGGCTCATTGATGCTGGCGGTTCAGTATTAAAATCTATTTTTGGAACTTTAGACTCTGAAGATGCCTTAAAGTTTTCGGATGCTATCACTAAAGTACAGTCAGATGAAAAACAGCTGGCTCACTTAATGAGAGATAATATTCACGTTATCCAGTCTACTATTTCAACCTTCAATAACACGATGTCAAGGGTTAACAAAAATCAAAACCAATTAAACCAAAATTTAGAGATTGTTCAAAAAGCATTTGAGCGAATATCAAATTCAACTGATAAGTTCGAAATAAAAAATCATTTAATGATGTTATTGAACTCACTAGAAAGTATTACTATAGCCTTGTCCTTTGACATTGATGACGTCAGCAATGCTATCTTATTTAGCAAGCTCAACATTCTTCATCCAACTGTACTAAGTCCTTATCAATTATTCCAAGAACTGGACCTGCATAAAGATAAGCTTCCTAAACACTGCGAACTTCCTACAAGTTTGTCTTTAGAGAATATACATGTCATTATAGACATATCTGATTTAGTTTGTTATTATCATGCTAATAAGATTATTATTATTACCAAAATCCCGCTCGTCCTCCCACAGACTTATAACCTTTATCACAACGTTCCTCTTCCAGCTCCTTACGACATTTCCAAACCTGACACTTATATACTCATTGCTCCTAGTAAACCTTATGTGGCTATAACAATAGATCGTATGTTCTATTCGCTATTAGAGTCAGTGGATAAGTGTCAAGTGATTCATAACGAGTGTTATGTGTGTTCTTTAGGAAATGTGTACTCTACAATTGCGAATCCAACCTGTGAAACAATTATCTTAACCGAAGCTATAAGCTCGTTACCTGACTCCTGTAATGCTAAGCTATTACATGGCTCAATCGATGTGTTTTTCAAACTTAATAATAATAAATGGTTGTTTGTACAGTCAGAGCCGGGGAAGGCTCATATTACATGTGAAAATGAACCTAATAATTACGACGAGATCTTTTTCGGCACAGGCATGCTGACCTTGCCAAAATATTGTGTAGCTTTCTTTAAAACTTTAAAGTTTACGCCTAGTGACTATGTTACGTCTAATGTCACTAATCATATATCTAATTTTAATATTATAAAAGACGATTGCTGCGACAATCAGAGAATAAATAAAACAGTACGACATCTCCCTTTTGTAAAGTTATCTAATGTTAACGATTTCGACTCCTTGTTACAAGCAAGTGTGCATTTAAATGAATTTGAAAAAGAATTAAATAAAGTTGAACAACCATCTCACTTACATAAATATGGTACTCACTATCTCTCGTTGACATATATTATCTCTACCATTGTCCTTATTTATCTATTGTATAGATCTAGAAAGTTATTTTGTTCAACTAAACCTCGATATTGTATCCAAGTGTTTAATCAATGCTATACTAAAAAGAAACAAACAGTCCAGTCTGTTCAATCAATAAACAATCAATTTATAGAGTCGTCTGACGAAGATGTCCAAAGTTCATCCAAATCCCTGCCTACTCCACTAAGGCGTAATGTTATGACTTAGTTTTGTAATGACTCTATTAAGTGTAATCTCTATCCTTATAAGATAGTTAATGTTTCGTTTAATTTACTATAATTGTATTACTTAATACTATTTCCTATGTCTAATTCTAGTTTAGTCTCAAGGCTAATAATAACTTTACGTTATGATATTTCTTATAGCTAAATACAAGTTTGTAACCAAAGCGAAGTTCAACGTTTCATCTTAGATTTCTCATCACTCTTAATCGTAATGATCAATCTTATCGGGGGGGTTGTTATAAATTGTAAGACAACCCTAACCATATAAAATATAAATGCTGACGCCTCATAGGCGTCATATAGCGTTTCCCACACTTGATGCATTTTGTGTCACATTAGTTTCAGCAGTCATACTTTGAACTTCGTGGCGGACACACTAAAATCATATTATTTGTAAAATCAATTCATTTTCGAATAAAAGTCTTTTCAGCGTTAAAAATAGTTTTTTAAAAAAGGGATTTCGAACCTGCCCGGTAACAAAGGTGAGTAAAGGGAATATCCAAAAGTAGAATAACTGTTTTATTTTTAGTGTGAACAAATCTTAATGGTAGTATCTAGACATCTGCTGGTTAGATTAACTAATATTGGTATAGCTGTCTTCGGGCACGGTTTACTTATAATTACCTATTATTTATCGACTGCTGATTGTTTTTCCTGTCCAATAACCATCCAGTAGCGCCGTCTCGCTCGCACGTGCTACCATTAAATACTTTTTGCCTGTACTAACCTGTCCAGTGACATATCTCTTGCAGTAGCACTGCGCAGTGCCCTGGTCGCACACGTCGTCAGTAGTGCCGTCTCGCTCGCACGTGCAGGGCACGCACTCGGGGAACGCATAGTGTCCGGGCACGCAGTGGTCGCAAGTACGGCCTATTACGTTCTCGCGACAACTATGAAATAAATTAGTCAGTTAGGATTCGGGCTTTAATGTTTCAGTCAAAATGAAATAACAAATGCACTTTTAACTGATTTAGAACCATGTGCCATTTAACTCTTGTTTGCCAATGTAAATGATTAAGTTATGAGTTAAGCTGCCTTCTGGTTCGGCAGGATGTCCGAAAGCGTTACCGCTGCCCCAGAACACATGGTTAAGGAAGGAACGTGGATGGGTTTTAGTCAGTAAGAGTCTGACAACCCTTCCGCTGCACTCACAGCGGAAGGAGTGATTTGATTACCCTAAAAAAATGTGTTCAGCAAATCTATATACAACGTATCTACCCATGTCTACCATACATGCGCTTTTCTATACATTTTATATCAACTTTTAATTTATCTTGCATCATGCCTTAGTTGAAATAATAAAATTCATCAAGCCGTTACAACAAGTGCCAGTGAGTGTTATGTATATACTGTTTTTCAACTAATTCAGTGCAATGCGATATTGCATTCGCCCAGTGGCGCTACATGTATATACATACCTCACAACGAGTGTTATAAAATATGAAAGTACGCAAATATGGACTTTATAAAGTATGTATGTATTATGATTGAACTCAAACACAAACTCAAAACATTTAAAATAAACCAATTACAGGCACTTTCGAATAAAAAGATGGGGTTGGGCAGTCAGAAAGATGAAGCTAGTTGCCTATTCCAACGCAGTAGGTACCTGTAGAGAAGAACGGGCAAGAAACTCCATGGACAATTTTTTTTAAATTATAAATTAATTATTTTATAAGCCCCCAACCCCAATCACAATAACTAGACTGATTATACCTAACAATTTATTAGATAATCACAAATGTATGAGTTTCAGGTTTAGCCTCACAGTAAAAATATCTCATATTTTCATTCTGTCTATATGATCTCCACATCCCAATATTTACTTACAAATATCTCATAATAATAAGGATTAATTGAGTTTAAGGTAAACTAAGTTACTGTATAACTTTCTGTAAACACTCACGCGCAGTTTCCGCTGTCAGCCTCGCACTGCAACCGGTTGTCGACGACTCCGAGCGGATTGCAGTTGCAGTCGTCGCAGCCGCGTTGCACGTCGAAGTTAAAAGTGTAGGGCTTGCAGCGATCACAGTTCTCCCCTTCTACGTTCTTGGGGCAGATGCACATACCTAGACGAAACAAATATTATTACATTGTAATTCGCCTGAAGGAAGGAATGAAGGTTCAGTATGACCATAACCACACTGGCAGTTGTTATGGTCTCTATGGTCAGTGTCAGCTTGAGTGCTTCAAGGATCATTTAGCGCCCGAGTGTCATTGACAGGGTTGTTGGTAAACATTTGTGGAATTGCAAGATGGCGGCTTTAGTTCCGACTTTAACCACGATAACCTGTTGGAGAAAAGCTACCATAATATGGCACGCTCATACACATTACAGTTTCAATGTTTGTAGTCACATCCTTAAGAAAAAGTTTGTTTGTAGTTGAAAGTATTCGTCTTCAGTAGCAGGCCGGCAGCAACATGCGTTGTGAGTCTTGGTGGCAATTACGTGTGTTGTGAGTATTGAATTTTGAAAGGGCGGGCCATGTTATCATAGTTTATCTCTACCCTGTCTACTGTCACTTAAATTAGGCAGTTGCCCTCTTATTGATAAGAATCAGTATCCATTAGCATGAGTAAGGATATTATGATTATCCCAATAACATTTGGCTTAAACTTTGTCTTAGTCCCATCATAAAACAACACGCCTTGTGTCCCCAATGGGTGGGGCATAGGTGTACAGTACTCCCAAATTAATAATGCACATGCAGATCTTCGCTAATTGTCGTATTCCCGGAAACACCCGCATTTTGCGCCTTGTTTGAAAGAAATAGGAGTCAATATCATGTGTACACAATCGGAAACAATTCGGGCGGTCGGCGGTGGTCGGCCGTCAGTCAAAGGTCCGTCAGTCGTCTTTATATATTGGTGGTGACTGCACGTGTTCTCTCTGTATGGAATTATATAGAGCTGCTATTACACACCCTTCTTGGTTTTATTTTCAAAGGTGAATTTAATTTCAACTTTAATTATCTTATTCAAATTTAAATATGTAGTTAATATTGTAAAAAAGGTAAAAATACTAACATTTTTCACTTTTTTTTAATATTAAAAAATTAAAAATACTTACGTTAAATACATATTAAGTACTAGAAAAAACATTTTAAAATCAGATTTAGGCTTATATAAATTATAGCTCGCTATTTACTTACATGGAATTATTGAATCAAATTTCGTTACCATTAAATCAATATTTATCTCTTTTAGCACAAAACACATAATTCTACTAAATTATGCATGAAGAAAATGCACTTAGCCACTCTATATACATATCGTCTTCCGACGCTCGGGGAATACGACTGTTGCCGAACAGTGGCGAAGATTTCTATGCGCATTATCACTTTGGGAGACCTGTACTATGAATTTTTTTTTTTACTTATGAAACCCACATTTCACCTGTTATGTAAAAGTTCCATGCGATAATCTTTTAATTATCTCATGATTTATATCAGGGATGCACAGACCACGAAAAATATTGAATTCTATTCCAGAATAAAACCAAAAAAAATATGTTCGAAAAGTAATTTGAATCTCGCGCGCGCGCTCTTAAGTGCGCTTATCGGTGCGCCGTGCATGGGTCGGTAACAGCAGTCGGTATTGTTCGTGCCGATCTCGGTTAAATTCGTTTTCTTGAGGAAGCGCGGTGGCGGCTTATCCACGGGTTATATTGTTAGGGCAAGCGAGATAGCAATAGTCCCGAATTCCCGATTGCTCGCGTAGGTAGATACACGAAGCTTCCAGAGTCGGTTTCGAGATTTCTCCAGACAGTTTTCGACTCTATACGCGCGGTATAAAAGCCACGATAACCGCAGCGACCGACAGTTCGGTTTTAATTTGAGTGAAGTGTAGATTTTAACTCGACTAGCCGGTGTCATATATTTTGATCCACATTCAACGTAGATTTCCCGTCAAGTGCCGTGTATAATTATTAATTGTGTTGTGAAATCGTAAGTAAAACTCTGTTATTAATAAGTGTTTCCCTACATATTTAATCAATTATTTTTGGTAATTGAAAAAAGGATGGGTAATTTAAGTAGGTACTGTAATTGTTTTTAGGTGCTGTGTTAATCATAGCCAGGATTAGAACGCAACATGGACAAGCCAGGGCCTAGTAAAAAACGTAAGGTTAAAGATGAAAATCGGCAGTTTCAAGAAATTTGGACTGAGAAATACTTTTTTGTATGGTCGCATAACAAAGTCGTTTGTTTAATTTGCAAGAATTCTGTTGCGATTGCAAAGGAATATAATGTAAAAAGGCACTATGAAACGCAGCATCCTACTTTTACCAAGTTTACAGGCGAATTGAGAAAGCAAAAAATGTTGTCTTTAAAACGGGAGCTTACTGGTCAGCAAGCTATGTTTACAAAACCCATTCAAGATTCAGAAACAGCTACAGAAGTTAGTTATGAAATTTCTCGAATGATAGCAAAGCGAAGTCGCCCCTTCAATGATGGGGATTTTGTAAAAGAATGCATAGAAATTGCCGCTAAGAAAATGTGTCCAGAAGCAGCAAAAAAGTTTGAGAAAATTCAACTGAATCGTATGACTATCCAAAGACGAATTATGTCTTTGTCAGGTAATATTGCGGAACAATTAAATGAAAAAACTAAGATCATTGAATTTTTTTCATTAGCACTCGACGAATCCACTGATATTAGTTCCACAGCTCAACTTCTCATATTCATACGAGGTGTTACTCAAGATTTTGAAGTCTTTGAAGAGTTATTAGGAATGTGTTCATTGAAAGGTAATTCTGAGGAGTTGATATACTCAATGTACTTTTGGATGAGTGTTCAAAAACTGATTTGGACATATCAAAATTATCGGGAGTTGCGACTGACGGTGCTCCTTCGATGATTGGTGTCAATTCTGGGCTAGTTCTTTGCTGAAAAAGCATCTGCAAGAAAAAAACATAAACGCTGAAGATCTCATGCAGTTTCACTGCATTATACACCAAGAAGCCCTCTGTTCTAAAAAAATTGAATTTCAAAATGTCATGAAAGTGGTAGTTTCGACTGTAAATTTCATAAAATCACGAGGACTCAATCACAGGCAATTCAAACAATTCCTTGATGACATCGAAAGCGAATATGGAGATTTACTGTATTATACAGAAGTAAGGTGGCTAAGTCGTGGATTGACACTGGAACGATTTCTAAATTTAATAGAAGAAATTGGAATATTTCTGGCGGAAAAGCAAAGGGATGTCCCGGAACTTAAAAATCCTGATTGGTTGTGTGATTTGGCTTTTTTAGTTGACATTACAAATCATTTGAATGTCTTGAACACACGGCTTCAAGGCAAAAATCAACTGATATCCCAGCTCTACGCTCATGTATCATCCTTTCAATGCAAGCTGACACTTTTCAGATCGCAATTGAATTCTGGAAATTACAATCATTTTCCGAATTATAAGAAAATGGCTGAAAAATTCAACAAAACTGCGATTAATTTCAGTTATGTAGAAAAGCTAGATATTTTGATTCAATCTTTTCAAGACAGATTTTCGCAGTTTAAAAAACTGAAACCTCTGTTGGACATATTCAGCAATCCTTTCACGATTTCAGTTGAAAATGCGCCAGAGTCAATGCAGTTAGAAATTATCGACATTCAAAACGACCAAGATTTACGCAACAAATTCAACGAAGGAGACTTGCTGAACTTTTACCGCTGCATTGATAAAAATACGTACAAAGAGTTGCGCATAAACGCTCTGAAATGTGCCAGCTTATTTGGTTCTACCTATATATGTGAACAAACCTTTTCAATACTAAATAATAATAAAACAAAAAATCGAAACCGCCTTGCAAACGAAAGTTTGGAAGCAGTTTTACGTGTTGCTACAAGTAAATTTGAGCCAAATATAAAAAAGATTGTAAGCACTATGCAGTGCCACGCTTCAAATTAATAAATTATTTTTCAATTTTAATACATTATTATCAATTCTTTATTTTCTTTAATTACCTATACTTCTGGCGGCCCGCCATCAGTTCATAATTTGCCCGAGTGGCCCCTAGTCTTAATAAGTCTGTGCATCCCTGATTAATATCAATTTCATTCATCAATTTAATTATCTCATGATTTATATCAATTTCATTTAGAAATTTATACAAAACATGATAATAAAATTTGATAAATTATCAAATATTATTATCATGTTTTTATGTGTTTACATATTTCGGGAGCCTGGGGTCCCGGCCCTATGGAAGATATACGAGGGGCAGAAACCAGCTCGCAAAGGCCTCTTAGACCATTTTAAATGATAAGGAGGCACCAACCGACGATTATCCATGTATGCACTATGCTAGTGCACCCAAGGATAACCCCAAATCTAAATATTCATTTCATATCTTATTTATTACAGTGTAGTTATTAATCATTACGACTTAAACATTATTTTATATTCAAAAAATACTTGTGATAATCAAGTCGATTCTTACAATTGGATGACATAATTACCAACTTATTTCCAAAACTGGCACCATAATAGCTACATCAATTTAAATATTTCCTGTAAAGTAACGAAAGTTATGGTGGAATTTCAAATACTATCAGTTATATCACTACATAGTATAAAACAAAGTAGTTTTCTCTATCAATCTTTAAAACTACGCAACGGATTTTGATGCGGTTTTTTTTTAATAGATATAGTGATTCAAGTGAGTGAGTGAGTGTGTTTGAGTTTATGTGTATAATTTGTTGACATATTTTGCGGGCGAAGCCGCGGGCGGAAGCTAGTTTTAAATATAATTAACTCTTTATCCTTTATGGGTTCGAACTGTATCCTTGTCTGTGAAAGTTCAGAAGCTCCAGCAACCGGGTGTAAGTATAAAAAATCCACTAACCATTATCATCACAAATAGCAGTTGACGGACAGTGACAAGGCCTACAGTTGGGGAAACCGTAGTACCCAGTACGACAGGCGCTACACGAGCGTCCTATCACGTTGGGCTTGCAAGGACATTGCCCTCCGAAGGTGTTGCACTCTAGCTCCGTTGAACCCATGAAGTCGCACACGCAGGCCAAAGCACCACTGTTGTATTCAGCGGTGATCGAGAACATAGCGTCGCGGCAGAAACCTGTAGGAAGAACAATTTTCTATGTTAATTTGCGTGTGCCGTGCGCATCTTATATAATCTCTCTAGCATTTACAGAGACGAGTTGTCAAGAAGCGGACCAGTCTAAAAGATTAAGATAGTCTCCCATTGCAAAACGTAGATATCCATGGAGAAACCGTTTAGGGATCGAATTTTGCCCGTCTTGGGGATCGAGTCTTGCTTATCACGTTTTGTAGCAGTCACGTCCTGTTTGTGTCATTTGGCTGAAAACGTCCCGTCAAAATAATCGATCGGTCAGTTATCTGAAGTAAGGCTAAAGAAATACATACCTGTCTCATTAGATGGTATGTGGAAATGGTTGTTGGCACACTTCTCAATGAACTCTCGAGTGTAGTCGATGACGTTCGCTTCGGTAAGCGCCGCGTCTACGAAGTCAGGCGCTGCGATGACCAGCACGTAGTCTATCCAGACACCCTTGCTGTTGTTGCCCTGAGTAACATAGAACACGCTTAAAAAATCCTCTCTACATACATACGCAGTAAGCGCAAAAATGATAGTGGTTCTTCAAAGTTGTGTATAAAAAGGGCTAAAAAGAAGGCAACACAGCCGGCTCTCTTTTTTTTTTGGAAATGTCATCTCCCAGGTCTACCTAGGTCGTCGGCTGATATATTGGTCACGGCCCGGGGCAGGTTTGCACAGGAAGGCAGGTGCCTAGGCCTGGAGGTGGCCCTCAACAAGTCGGAGACCATGGCGTTCCGTGGTCACACACAGAGGTGGGCCGTGGTGATCACTTTACTGTGTCACTTTCCTGGTGCCATAAGTTGAACAGTTGCTAGTGATTCTTACCAAGAAAGTGATTGTAAAGTTGTCAGCAACAGGGAAGTGGTTGGTGCCATCAGCTAGCCTGAGCAGCCATCGGCAGCCAGTGCTGGAGGGACAGTGCTGCACTTGCATGCTAGTGTCGAACTGTTGTGCGTCTGTCTTAATTACTGCGTCAAGGCTAGTTTCTGAAACGTAAGGAGTTATTATTTATTAGTTTCAATGTATTTAAGGAAGAGTGTTTGATCGGATTTCGATAATATTTTTCACACAGTAGACCATGCACATATGGGTTACTTTTTATCCTGGTAGTTCGTTCCTATAGGATAATTTTGTGGGCAAAAGCTGTATCTCTTATAGCCTGATACTATTTTATCTTACCTGGATGAACAGGCTGGTAATAATGCACCATAAACATATAGTCTCCAGGAGCTGGCATCTTGGACTCGATCTTCAGAGGTTCCACGTCAGTAGTCAAGTAGACCACCACGGTAGAATTGTCAAGACTTGGAATTCGAATGTCACGGTCGCCACCGGTACCTGATTCTACTTCCACCTGCCAAGTAAAGGTTTTCAGATGTTAAGGTAGTCCAAGAATAAGCGGGATTGTCCGAAAAGGTTACCGCTACCCCGGAACATAAGTAACATAGCAAGCATGTATTTACAGAATTATTATCTGGAATTTCTCAGTAACAACTTGATTTTATGCCCAGTTGTCGGTGGTGAGTGAATTCACCCGCTGTCACATACAATGTTATAATTTCATGTATACAAAACATTGTAAAACTTTTTTAAAGAGTAACGGCCACACGAAACTACCTTTTGGAAGGGGCGACTAGAATCAATTCTACTTCTTGTTCATTTTTGGCGTTCAAAAGTGCCTTTCTTGTGCCTATTTGAAATAAATGATTTGACTTTGACTTTGTTAAAACTTATTGAAATTAGACATAACCTGCACAAATCAATCCATCAGATTAAGCTACGCTAGCCAAGGTTGGCTCGCAGATGGGAGACCATCTTTATATACCTATCGAGACTCCTCCGTGCCTCGGAAAGTACGTTAAACAGTTGGTCCCGTATGTCATTCGTGGATCTTTGACAGTCGTTATGGGTGTTCAGAAGCCCGAAAGTCTGACAGCCAGTCTTACCAAGGTTATCGTATTACAGAGCTGTGGAGATCAGATAGGCAGTCGCTTCATGTACAATACTTGTATTCAGCTGCATCCGGTAAGACTGGAAACCGACTCCAACATAATTGGGAAAAGGGTAGACTGATTGATTGGCGCAATGAGGGTGTATTATAGGTACACCTCTGCCCACCTCAACCCCCTTCGGGGAACACAGGCATGATGTATTGTTTAATTGACTATTTGAAACGGTCAAAAATTAAATATGAAATCACACAGAAAAAAGACCGCTCATCTTAAAAACTTTCATCACCGTACAGAAAAGTCAAAGTCAAAGTCAAAACATTTATTCCAAATAGGCACAAGAATGGCACTTTTTGAACGTCAAAATGAACAAGAAATAGAATTGATTCTAGTCGCCCCTTCCAAAAGGTAGTTTCGTGTGGAGAAGAATGGGCAAGAAACTCCACCGTTACTCTTTTAAAATGATTCACAATGTTTTGTATACATGTATATTACATTAGCATTATATGTGAAGACGATGCACCCAGAATAAAAACAATACACCAGAAAAGGTGAAAAGAAAATAAATTAAATATTATTCGAAATTGTAAAATAGACTTTGATGCTAATAAGTATTCCATTTGATTCTAAAAATCTGTGACGTCACATTGTTATATTTCATACAACTCAAGTACAAAGTCCGTAACGTTATTGACTTCCCTTTCAAATACCCAATTGTTAAGTGTAATTTAACGTATTTGTATTTCTCGGTGTTTTTCTATCTATAATACATATGTATTTACAAAAAAAAAAGTATATAAGTAGTTTATCAGCCATCTCGTTACCATAACACAAGCATTAGGTTGCTTAGCTTTAAGTCTTTAAGGCTGGGAAATCATCCAATGACTTCTCCCGCTCTGGGTGGAGCAGAAGGGAGTGTGAGACTCTTAAAACCTATCCATGTTCCTTTCTTAGCCCTTTATGTTCCGGGGTAGCGGCAACCCTTTCGGAAGGTGGCTTAGCTTGGGACTATAATGGCGTTGTGTGAAATGTCCAAGGATATTATTATTTACCTTCTTAGAATCAACACCAGCTGTGAAGACCGCCGGCGCGCACTTGCCGTTCCGCCTCAGGCAGTAAGGACGAGGGGTGATGTAATCCAGGTGCCATTCCGACTCTGGGATCGCTACAATAGACTTGATGCCAACTAAAGTGTCGCGGTCACCCTGAGACAGAAAGAATAGATTAGATGATCTATAGATAAAGCAGTATGATCGTAATTCCTATGGTATATCGGATGTAAAAGACCCTGTTCGAAGCCAAAAGCCACATACCCTACCCCTTTTTTGTTTTTTTTTTTCACTAAACCATACCTAGAAATCCCTTAGGTCCGGAGATATTTTTTTTTTGTATTAATGGCAACGAATTCCAATTATTTTTTCAAAAAAAATTTCCATACAAACATTACCAGAATTTTCGAATTTTCTTTACAAATTAATCATTTGAAGTTACAAAAACGGAATGTATATTGAACGCACATGACGATAGGGGTGATAACGAATTTTTTTTTAATCCATCTTGTTCAACCAGTTTCTTTTAAATGAATTAATCAAAGAGTACGTGGTATATATTGAGTTAAAATGTGGCATGACGTCACGGGTATGTACATTTTATACTTAGTTGTGACGTAGTGCGCCCCCACTGCTCAACTTTAATGTGTTATAATATATCTGAGTATGTTTTGTTATTATGATAAAGCCACAAATACGTGTCTCATATTTTTTTGGATTATCAGTCAACGAACGGACTAAATATACATTTCTTTTTCTACAGAGGCGTCAATTAAAAATAAAATATAGAAACTTACCATCAAATAAATGATATTATTCGCATCATGCACATTGAACACTTGTATCGTCGACAGATCGTCAACCACTGCTTGCCGGCATGGCGCGGTGTACGGGCAGTCATTCAGGTTCACCATAGCATCCGTCTCCTGCTGGTCGCCGGACTGGAACCTGATGGTAACCGGGCCTCGTTTGACGATCGAGTAGCTGGAGTTGTAGGCTTCTATTTCGTTAGAACTTTCGACAGTTCTGTTGATTGGTGTGACGTATTCAATGATGAGGATGTACGCTCCGGGAGGGTCTATCTTCATGTTGTACTGGATCTCGTCATCCGTTAAGATCGGGATGGAATCAGCTGATGCTTGAAGCTCGTTTAATTGCTGTGAAAGAATTAGCTAGCGATATTTTATCTAAAATAGTACAAAATACAGTCGCTACAGGCGTCTGACTTAGAACTAATTTCATCAATGAAACTGAACGCGACACGGTGCTTGGGGTTCCATCACCCCAACCTTCGCAACCGGTCTTCGACGACTAACTTGTTACTTACCTCGACGTCATCAATATACCCGCTGACTGACGTGCTCAGTCCGCTGACGTCGGCAGTCGGCCTGCCGAACAGACTCGGGTACGCAAAGTGTCGGCAAAGCTTCCTGTCGCCGATGACGCACGGCTTGTCGACCAGCTTTGTTAGAACTGTCGCTTCGTAGTACGCTTCCGGTATGAGTACGAAGTAGTCCTGGATGAGAAATAGGCACATAAGTATGGAACAAAAACCATTTTGGCTTAGGCTTATTTAAGGAGGAATTAACCGCTCCTGGAAGGGCCTATGTGCAGACGCTTTATAGAACAAACATACAAATATCACACTAATACATATGTAATATAAAGCGCAAGTTTGTGAGTCAGTGTGTGAACCTCAACCTGTATTTTTTGTGATAGTTTTTCAACTTTATTACAAAAACATAAGGTTCATTTTCAATTGGGAAAAATTGACAGTTTGGGATAGCTAGATGTGATGGCGTGTGTTCACAAACAGATGTGGTAAATGGTTAGTGGTTAGGTTAGGTATTGTCGTGTGGGTTTTGAGTATGAATGTGGATGGCTATACAACTAGAGGAAGACCAAAGAAACGATAGATAGATTATGTGAAAGATGATATGGCTAGAAAGTTCTAAATTAGTTTTATTAATTATTAATATATTATAAATATGTTAATTATGTTCACTTAATTGTTAATATTTAGTATATCTTTAATGTAATGTATGCCTAAGCGGCGGGACATAGCTGCTCATATTTTTTAGCTAATAAGACCATTGTAAACAACCAATGATCCACAAAAAAGATTATGAATATATATGAAAGTGAGTGAGATGACGACTAATAGAGAAGTATGGAAGGAAAACACATGTTGTACTGACCCGAATAAATTAGGATCAGGGTAACAAGCAGTGATAGCCTAGTGGTGTGACCGGCTGCCAAGTCATAGGTCTCGAGTTCGAACCCAAGGCACGCACCTCTGATTTTTCGAATTCATGTGCGTATTGTATAATTATCACTTGCTTATAAACGGTGAAGGAAAACATCGTGAGGAAACCGGCATGCTTGAGAGATATTTCTCAACAGCATGTGATGCTTAGTCAGAGGCCCATGGGCAGCATTAAAACTCTGACACCAGGTTAGTCACTTACCACACGAAGAAGAAGAAGAAGGGTAAGAAAAATGATGATGAGGTAGGGTACACTTGTCAAATTGCACGATGTGTTAAAAAAACACTTACAATCATGACTTCCTTGTTGGTTTTGATGGTGATCATCCAGTTTCCAGGGTTCATAACGAAGGGAGACGGCGCCACGCCCTTGTCTCCAGCCACTGTTATCAGCTGAGGCTTGCTCGTCGGCCGGAGGGCCACGTTGAACCTGGAATATTAGCAGCTTAAATTTTTGGAAATTTGCCCTAAAGTTTATTGATATTCCGGAGATAAGTGTACAAAATGGTTAGTGCCCCACAGCGGAAGAAGTCATTAGATGATTTCCCATCCTTAAAAAAATAAATGGCCCTCGATGCATTACTTTCTGTATGACGGGAAAAATGGAGAGGAATGTTCTAGAAGCATAAATTCGAAGACATGTGACATCGACCAACACGCACTGGGCCTGGGTAGTGGATTACTGCCCACTCCCTCTCACGGAGACGAGGTCGTTGTCCCAGCAGTGGGAACATAATAGGCCTATTATTCTAAGCCCCACAACAATGCGACCCGATTTCTCCAAACGATGTGAATTCATTCAGACACTTTGTCTACCGAGAACCACAACTATTGTTTATGCTGTGATTAAATGGGCGTTAGAAAAAGGGTGTTTCCAGCGTTATGCTGCCCATGGGCCTCTAACTAAGCCTCACATACTGTTGAGACAAATCTCTCAGGCATGCCAGTTTCCTCACGATGTTTTCATTCGCCGTTTTTTTAAGCAAGTGATATGAATCCGATAAGTCAGAGATGCGTGGCTTGGGTTCGATCTCGAGAACTATGACTTGGCAGTCCGACGGCCAAAACCCATGGGTATCACTGCTAATAATGCTGCTGCATACTGTACAGTAACTTTTCGGACATGTAATGAAATCTGTTGCCATGGCACGGTCGTGTGATACGGAGGCATTAATGTGGATCGCTATTGATACGGGAAGACCAAGGAAACGATGAAAAGACTGTGTGACACTGATTACGGCTAGAAGGGAGTGAACATCGAGATTACGACAAAAGACATGTTGCGCCGACCCCAAATAAATTGGAATCGGCGCAGGAAAATGATGATGCGGAATACTTACTTCTGCTGTATATCGACAACGCTGTCCGGTGTGATGATGATGCTAGCGATGACGGGATCTTGAATAGGGTTCGCGTACTTCAGCACCATCCGGTACAGCGACGACTTGGGAATCATGACTCTGTTCGTTACTTCGTTCTAGAAAAGATAACAATCCATATTATATATGTACTAGCTTCCGCCCACATAATATGTCGACAAATTATACACATAAACCTTCCTCTTGAATTACTCTATCTAATAGAAAAAACTGCATATAATCCGTTGTGTAGTTTTAAAGATCTTTAAGCATACATACAGACATTAGGACGCAGGGAGTGACTTTGCTTTATACTATGTAGTGATTATACATGTAAGTAATAAAATAATAACGTAGTTTTTTCCCGTTTGTCTATTTGGTCCCGAACTGTGATGGTTAAAATAAACATTTCCCAAAAAAAAACAATTGAACACGCACCTGCAACATAGAGAACACGACATATCCTTTCCAGGAGAACCCAGGGAACACTTCTTCGGAGTTCCTGTACCTCACGGGTCCAGACTGGGTGTAGCCTTCCTCAACCTCGTATTGGAACTGATGGAGTGTTGGGAAATAGTGCGCGCGTATGGGACGGTCGCAGCGTCGGCCTTCGACGCGCGAGTGACAGCGGCACTGCCCTGTCGTCTTGTCGCAGTTGTTGTCTATGGAGCCGCCGATGTCGCAGTCGCATTCTGGAAGAGAAGGCATACAAATTGTCATTAAGTTGCTGTCTTCCGGTTCCTGAGTTTAAAATAAACGATTTATTTATTATTCACGTGATCAATGGGGTTTTCCGACGGCTATTTGCGGTAAACTGTAGAAGAATACGAAAATAACGCAACATGGCTCACCCTCATACCAAAAAAAAAAATGTGTGCGTGTACTAGCGTACACTCGTAAGAAGTGAAACTTCTTTATGACGTTATTTTTCAAAAAAAAATGTAACTACTCAAAACGGGCCGCAAAATACATTGGAGACATTTACCAATCCCTACTCCGCTGGAGAAAGTATACTTCGAATCACGCGTGGTAGGGATAAGAAGAAGATGGCGCGTAACGGAAAAATGTGACGCGTAACGAAAAAATGTGACGCGTAACGAAAAAATGTTACACTAAATTTTTTTCCAACCCCGATAAAGAAGTTTCACTTCAAAAATGATTATTGAAAATTAGCTTAAAACAATTGCCTGTTGTTTTCTTTTCACAATTTCCTTTTTGTTTTAATAACCATACGTAATGACTTTTATCGTCGTTACGGGTCGTGCGAAGCCCGAAAATCTGACAGCCAGTCCTACAAAGGGGTATCATATTGCCCAGTTACTGGGTTGTGGAGGTCAGATAGGCAGTCGATCCATGTAAAATACTGGTATTCAACTGCATGCGGTTAGACTGGAAGCCGACCCCAACATAGTTGAAATGATGCCGTAATGACTATTATAACGGGTGAACAATAGGCACAGCCAGGGGTTCTATGTTTAGAGGCTACTTCTGTATTTTGTAAAGATAAAGGCAGTGCACAATGCTGCCACTTTTTTTAACCTTTGAACGCCAGAGCCACAACTCTACTTCGCCAATTCTTTCTTTGCTCTCATACATTTTTGAATATTATACAAAGTGATTATTAATTCACTGTTAACCTTTCAAGAGATGAGAGTACTCGTGATTAAAAATCAACTTCTACAATGGGACTAAATACGAAATAACGAAAAAAATATACATCTGTTTCATACATATTCATTCATCGATTAAATATTGCATTTTTGTATGAAAAAGACCATTTTTCGATATTTCAGAGTTGGTCTCATAGTGAAAGTTGCTCAAAATCATGAGGACTTTCATGCCCTGAAAGGTCAACAGTAAATTAAAAATCACTGTGTATTTAATTAGTGTCGTGCAATTAAATATGCACGGGAGTTCAAAATTTGACGATATCTTCAAGAGATTTAACCATTCAGTTCGTGTTATAGAACACAGCATTTTTTGTGTCGGCGTACAGTGCATGCGCTTGCTTGAAGCGTATAACTGACAATTATGGCGTTCAAAGGGTTAAATAAATGAATACTTAATTTATTTATTTATGTTTATCTCGCAAATCATTTAACGAATAGTAATATACGTTATAGGGTAGTCAATAACGTTAAGTACTTTTTATGAACTGTCAAAACTTTTTATGAAATATTAAATGTGACGTCACAGATTTTTGAAATCAAATGGAATACTAATTAACATTAAATCCAATTTCACAATTACATCCTCGCATAATGTTTAATTTCTGCACGGTGATGGAAGTTTTTAGGACGAGTGGTCTTTTTTATGTGATTTCATATAGTGTCGTGTCAAGTAGCCAATTCTTACCATCCCAAAAACAAAAGAAAGGCATTACTGCTTACCAGTGCATCCAAACACATTATTAGTGTCCAGCTTATAGAATCCATCCTGGCACTGGTTACACTGTCGGTCTCCTACGTTCATCTTACAGGTACATTGACCGGAGCGAGTGTTGCAAGCTCCCAAACCTCCAAGAGTACCCGCTAGGTGGCAGTTGCAGTCTGTTGAAAATAAACAATATGAATAAGGATCATTTAATTGCAGAAATTACAGGTAGTACCAGTTGTTAAACTTGGTGTTATAAGCAATTGTACAGTTCTTATTTGGCTTGTTTCGGGCATGCAAATTAGTGCATTAAGTACTACAAAACCATAAAATATGTTCTAAGTAACTATAGTTTATAAGCCGAATCTTGAATACGAGAAAGTAAAATAAAACGGTATATTCTTACCTTCACATCCAAATGGATTGTACTCCTGCAGGTTCCAGAAGAGAGGCTTACAGTCGTTGCAGATGCGACCTTGGACTCGGTCCTTGCACTGACAGAGTTCACCAGCCGGAACCGAACCGCAACCTGTACGAAAAACGAAGGTGTAACCGTGAGCCCAACTTACATTCAGAGCCAGCATATCAAGCTACCTAAATCTTTCAAATTTCTTTCATTGATTTTCAACTTTATTACAAAACGAGAAGGTCCATGTTCAATTGGTAATATTTAACAGTTTAGGATGACTTGACGTGCCTATCTTAAATAACAGTGATGCGGGGAAATTTTTCGACGCCATTTTTTATTTTTTCAACAGCTTCAATGATTTCAGTTTTATATAATTATACGTATTTGATACGGCCGCGAATCATATTTTGATCAACTTAACTTAATGCTGACCTACAAATTGCAAAACACGTAACGCGTATTCCAATAAAAAAAACTCCCTAAACGTATTCGTCTATGTAACTTACCAGCAAAACTAGCGATGACACCTCTCGGGTCACAGTTGCACTCCTCGCAGGCAGGATAG
Organism: Hyppa rectilinea; assembly: GCA_951799385.1. Lineage (NCBI taxonomy): Eukaryota > Metazoa > Arthropoda > Insecta > Lepidoptera > Noctuidae > Hyppa > Hyppa rectilinea. The sequence goes on along the minus strand of OX637300.1, from coordinate 27,659,407 downwards.
TTGTAGTACTGCTCTTTGCACTTGTCACACTTGGCGCCATCGAAGTTAGGCTTACAATGACACTGGCCACTATCATCACACGTCGACCCGATGGAGCCGGACACGTCGCAGCTGCAAGCTGTGTGAAAAAACTTGCTTGAAAATTCGAGATACATGGCAAAATAGTCGTTATGAGTATAGTAATATGAAAAGGGACCCGTGGCTACATAAGAACAGCCGTACGGCTCGATCGAAAGTTAAGCTAAGCTACTCAGATCATTGTGGCCGTTAGTCCCGGCTAGCATTCGTAGATCTTTGACAGTCGTTAAGTACCCTTAACGACTACCGTCAGAAGCCCAAAAAGTGTGACAACCAGTCTTACCACGGGTACACGTGACGCAGACCTAGTAAGCAGTCGCTTTATGTAAAATACTGGTATTCAGCTGCATCCAATCAGACTGAAAGACGACCCCAACATCGTTTTGAAGAGACTAGGCAGATTGCTTGAGTATAGTAAAATGGTATAGATAGCTGGATGGGAGTTAAACTACCTTGAAACTGAAAAAATCCTAGCTGTCTCGGTATAGATCACGATTTAAATAAATTAGTTATTAAGTTTACTAGGTATATACTTTTCACATTATTTATTTATGTCCAGGCAACCGTAACTTCTACATTTCTCACTCACTACACAAAACCACACTCTCCTTCATCCCCACACAATACTAACCATACTAACACTATATAGATTTAGAATCATTTTAATTTAGTTTGATTTGGAATGTTATGTAACCTAAAGGGTGGAGACCTGGTGTCCTGGAATACAGGACCCAGGCCTAGTTTAGGCACCAGTCTCCCACAATATACTTACTTTAACCTCCTGTTCCCTAAAAAAATGCGCTCAATGTGTATTGTGGCGAGAAAATAAAATAAATTAAGTATTATATTATTATCTAACACTCTATATAATCATATTTTCATTTAAAAGCAATTAATATATTAATATTAATATACTTATATTTATTATATTAAATTAAAATTTCGCTACAATATTGTTGTCATCGCGGGCAGATCTCAGATATTAGATAAATAACGGTTATATTACTTTAGTTATTTTGTATAATAAACTACGTTATTTCACGATAATATTTACCTTCTACATTTAATAATAACCCTAAAGTGCAGTAATTTAAACAATATTACACAATAACGGTAGATATTGAGTCGTTAATTTTCTAATACTGTTGAGAATATGGATTTGGGTCGTCGGCGTCGTCGGTTTTTGGAATTATACCCAGATTATGCTCGTAACAATGTGTATTGACTAAGATTTTTTACAATAATTTTTGGTGTTGTTGTCGTCGCGTCACAAAGGTCACGAATGAATCAACGCGCGCCGTGGGTCTCGCAATGACCGTACCCGCCCCTCCCCGGCCGTCTCGGCCCCCGCGTTATTTGTTGCTGTCGTGGTGTACCGATGGCGCGGTGGTCGCCAACAAATACATACATGGAGTAAAGGAGCTTAGAGATTAGCAAAAGCAGACCTCATGCCTAATAGGTAAAGTCATAATGGTGATGATGAAGCGACACTTACACAAACATTCCGGGTACTTATAATACCCCGGAGAGCACTGGTCGCACTGTTTGCCGCCAAAGTTCGCGAGACAGTTGCACTTGCCGTCGGCGGAACAGCTGGTCGAGGTGGAGCCAGTGGAGTCGCAGTTACAGGGCGCGCAGAGTCGCTCCCGGCCACGGACTTCCATGTAGAATCTGGAGAAGTTGAGTGAATAGGTAAAATGCAAATACTGTAGACACTAATTACTGGAACATAAGCCGCATTAAACATTTGATCCTTAATCCATAGTAATCCTTAATCGCAAGTAAGTCTCTCTGTCTGTATGTTACCTTTTCACGAATAAACCACTGAACGGATTTCGATATAATTTGGCAGAGAGATAGATTGAATACCGAAGAAGGATAGGCTACTTTTAATCTCAAAATATCCCTAAAGGGGGAATATAGGGGATGAATATTGCGATATAACCGAACTCCACGCGGACGAAGTCGCGGGCTAATATTATTATAAACGCGAAAGTTCGGATGGGTATTTGTTCACGCCAAAAAAGCTGAAGGAATCTAGAAGTGTAGCACACAGATAGTATCTAACCCGGATTAACCCATAGGATACTTTTCATCCCAGTACATTCCCGTTGGATAATTCGTGAAAGTCTGCTGAGACGCTGGCAGAAGCTAGATATCTTTATAGAACAGATATTGTGTATTCTCTTACCCATTCAAGCATTGGTCGCACCGAGCTCCTCCAAAGCCAGTCTTGCAGATACACGAACCAGTGACATCATCACAAATGCTGGGCTCTGTCCCACTCACGTCACAGTTGCAGTCTAAAAAATATTATGAAAAAATATACTATTCATATAAATATGTATATATAGGAAAACTAACAGCTGTAATAGATGGATAACAATTGCATATAAAACCGATGACCAATGACCCAAATAAAACAGGTAAAAAACACAACACAATGGAAAAGAATGTATACATATACGAGTATACAAGGTACAATAAACACTATGCACTTTTAAAGAAATCACCTTTCAGCAGAGTGTGTGCAAAATAAGTTTTGATTGTAAATGGGTCATATGAGAACTCTTTATAAAGAATATTAAAGTCCCTACTCACACTTGCACCATGAACAAAAGGAGATAGAAACACCTTCAGATCAGGAGAGTAAATCTTAATATATCTGCTAGTTCACAACAATTTAAAAGTGGCTGGCAAGTGAATTTCTTGCGCAACTTATTAGTTTCCATATCTCTAAAAATATTGTCACATGACCGTCAACAATGTGCAATATAGGTAGTTTAAGAATTACTCACGTTTGCATGTTGGATAGTTGTAGTATCCAGCTTCACACTGGTTGCATGTCCGTCCGCTATATTTGCTCTTACATGTGCAGTTCCCACTGTTCTTGTCGCACACTGGCGATACTGAGCCCACTGAGTTGCACTCGCAATCTGTAGAAAAGGAGAGTGAGAAAATAAATGCTTTGTGTTTGATTTTTCTACTGGATTTGAAAGCACAGAACAAGTTTGGGAAATTCTGTAAATTAGTGCACATCTATCTGCTAAAATTATGATGATACATTTATATATTTTTATCTCGTATTTACTGTAAACAGCCTGTATTGAAACACCACTACGCGTCATACAGTCAACCTTAACATATTTTGAGCATAACACTTAGTTTACATAGTATTACAGAAAGATTCAAACTTAATGGCAGCTCGGAATATGACGTGTGTGGCTACAGTTTCAGCTGTCATTCTTACATCTTTGACAGTCGTTATGGGCCCTCAGAAGCCCGAAACTTTGACATTCAGTCTCACAAAGGGGCATATTACCCAGTTGCCGAGTTGTGGAGGTCAGATAGGTAGTTTCCCCCAACATAGTAGGGAAAAGGCTAGGCAGATTGACTTACTTTTACATTCCGGTGAATAATATCCATCCGCACAAATCTCACAGGATTTTCCAGCATAGTTGTATTTGCAGGGACACTGTTGACATATAACATTCATATTATTGATTTGTCAACAGTATTTTCTTCAGTGGTATACTAAGTTGTTTCTAGATTCTCACAATTTTTTTTTGGACTATAGTTTTTAAGATTGATGTCAGATAGGCAGTTACTTCATGTAACATACTGGTATTCAGCTGCATCCGGATAGACTGGAAGCCCGAGGCTAGGCAGATTGATTGATTATTTTTAAGATTTAATTGCAGAGTAGGAAATCAAGACCTGGCAAACATTTCTAATCTAGATCAGAAACCACTAATCTTGGATTTTCATATCACTATTTTCTGTAGCTATAATAACATGACCATTAGCAGTGTGGGCAGGGAATGGAAATGCATGTGACATTCCTTCTGGAAAGAAAAGTTTATGACATACCCCTGCACCTTTATACTTCATGCAATTTACAGGTTGCAGCCAATTTTGTACTTACCAGTCCATCAACAGGCGTGCACTGCTGCCCATCAGTTCCGTTTAGGTTACAGGTACATGGCTTGCAGTCGGGGTAGTCGAAGTAGCCATATGCACAGGAATCGCAGTTGGGTGGATTAAACTCGACCCTACACTCGCAGCGGCCTGACTCTTCCTCGCAGTTGCCGGTCGAATAGTGTAGGTCACAGTTGCACGCTAAATCAGAAAACGATTTAGAATTAAAATAGAGGTCACACGCCAACTGAGAAAGAGATTTAGAATTTTTGCATGAGATTAAGATCAACTTTTAGGTTAGTTATCTTAATAAAAATGTTTGCCTTATGTACTTAGACATATAAAGGCAACCTGGGTTTTAGGACGAAGGTAGATATTTACCAATGTTTTGGTTTTAAATACAAAAATTTCAGAAAAATATCTCGTCACAAAAAAGACATAGTTTGTTTATTTGTATAAATTTGAAACTTTGACATCTGTCAAAATATAGGGATGCTACGCAAACAATTAAACTAGTGATATTTTTAAAGCTTGTTCACTAGGTACGGTTGCCAGCGCATCAAGTTATGGAAAAACAAATAAACTTTAAAATTACTCAGAATAATTTGAAGCTAATTTTTAATTTGGCTTTGATTTTTTGAAAATATACAGTTTGTGGTAATTTCATGTGCTGGCGACTGTACCAATTGACCTATTTTTACAGTAGGTATTTACAGAATTTATAATCACTATACACATCAATACACAAAAAAATATAGAATAAAACACCTGACATAACTAGTGAAAATCCTTGCCGTTGGTCCCTATACTCCCGATATATTACTTTCCTCTATGCTATACTCCTTTGATGTGTGTAAATTAGATGTATACCTACAGCTACAGCTGTTCACCTGCCGACTTTTGCATTTTTCTAAGTGACATTGAATCTATCAGGAAAGTGGACTCCCCACTTTCCTGTTAAGTTAGTGCTGTTTAATTGAGCTCCCCACCCTGAGACTGCTGCATCCGTGTTCAAAAAAAGAATAACACTTTTCTTGACTCTTGTTGTTGAGCTGCAATCTATGACTCTTAACCACCATTTTAAGTCTTACTGAACAGGAAAAGGAAGAATTCTTCTTTCTCATAGTCTGTTTTGATTGAAAAATCTTAGAAACTTTTGCATTTTGCTACAGTTTAGTCGATCCCCAGCCCCTGACTGTATAATTTGCAAAGTTTAGCAAACCTAATACACTCTGAGCTTCTCGCAGAGAACTGTTTCCATTGTTCAAAATTTTGGAAATTATTTGCTTTGTCTTGAAAAAGTTTTACACATTTTTGTTGTGTGTTCTACACTAAACCAAGATATTCTACTTCCTGAGAGATAATTTAGATAACTTATGTGCCATTCCAAGGTCTTCAATGCTCTGTTTCCGCAACCTGAGAAACCAATATTACACGGTCCTGATTGAAAATAATTTACCAAGTTTAAACCCAACTATGGACCCCTGTAGCGGAACTATAAGACAAATAACTAGTGTTATTGGAACACCTCTCGCCTACATTGACATCATGTGATCACCATAATATTGTGTAGGAATTGAATATCCGTTTAAATCAAGGACTCAATAAAAATTTCTTTAAAAAAATCTCCTTGACCGAGGAATAAGATTACTAAGACAATGGCTAATTTTGGCAAATAAAAACAAATAATTGTAATTTACAGACCTACAAACATAATTATAGGGACTTAGGGAGTACTTTGTTTGTACAATACCTACACCACAATACAATGTTTGACTTGGCTTGTTCAATATTTTTTTTTTTTTTTTTGAAATGGCATCTCGCAGTTCAACCAAAGGGTTGTCTACTGCTTAACCGGGCTTGCCTGTGGCTGCCACAAAGAATTGTAGCCTCCAGCCAGGGCTTAATAAAAACTAAAGCTAACTTGTTAAATACAAGCCCAAGTTTATTATATAAGCGGTACCACACTGATGTGAATACCGCTCTCACAAGAAAAATCACAAGCTTTTAGCTCATTCCGTTCAACAGTTCCTAATTTCCAAACCTACGCAGCCGCGCGGGGTCTTATATACCGCTCCACGTAACGAAACCATAGCGACTTCTAATTTGATCGCTAACGCCATCTAGGGGTGAGAGAGGAACTAAAACAGGGACAACATTTGCACTGGAAAAACGGCAAAATAACACCAAAAGACAGTTCCTTTGTAGGAACTACTGAGAATTTTTGGTATCAGTAGTTCCTTTGCAAAAGTTAAAGGAACTACCGAGACTAGATAGTTCCTTTGAAGGAAACAATCAAATATAAAACCACCCGCTGCTGCCACTGCTGGCCCGTTTTAGGGCATATTGTATATTATAAATACAACCGGAACCAACGACGTTAAGAGAGACCGTAAGGTCATCGTAAGGTTGACAAAGAAAAAAAAATAAAAAATAATAAATAATAAATTTGCTAATTAAAAGGGTTTGACCAAATGAAACATGAAACTGTGAAGTGTACTACTTAGTTATGAAATATTTAAAGCCAGCAATTAAAAAAATGCAGTTCTCAAACAAACAAATCTATACATATAATAAAACAGTAAAAAAAATGTGTCTGTAAATTGAATATATAAAAATATATATTGAGGAGAGTTTAGAAACAGTAATAGACCACGAATCAAAAATAAAAAATCTGTCTGTATGTATGTCTGTTTGGTTTTTCTGTTTGTTTGTGCACGCTAATCTTCGGAACTACTGGACGGATTTGATTTTTTTTTTGACGGATTTGAATGATAGGAATGACGTCTTAGCAAAAGTTGTTCGGTCTGATGGGCATTTCCTGTTGACTTATAAAAATCGAAGATCAGAAACATCTGATGTGGAAATCAAAGCTATCACTAATTTCACTGTATATTATAAAATAACATAAGCAGGGAGTACCTCCACGCGGTGAAGGCAGTAACAGTTTAGAACAGATTTTTGATGACGATGGTATAAAATTGAAAATTTGACTCTACTGGCCAAAACTCACATTTATTTTTTTATTTTATCGACTAAATATGCCTTCGGGCTTATGTTATTTGAGTGTTTAGTTTCCTTGTACATCTATCTTCGTGACACAGTAACGCAGAGGAGCAGTCACTTAGAATAAGAATAAGAATAATTTATTTGCAGAAAATACAGGTTTTACCAGATGTTAAAATTGGTGGTTTATGCACAATCCATATTTTGCCTGTTTAGGGCATGCAAATTAGTTTGAAGTACATTAATACCAGGTAGGTACTACAAAACTATAAAATATGTTCTAATTATTATAAAATAACAAAACAACTATAACAAACATAACAATTTTCAGTATCTATTAATATAATACCTATTTATTAAATATCTACCTATTTTAAAATAACAATGTTTCTTTATGCTGCATGAATTCTTATAATTATATTATAGAAACAATTATCTGTTAGCCATCTTCGCAGTTTAACTTTAAAATATTTAAATGGGAGTTCTCTTATATTTTTTGGTAGTCTATATGCACATATGGTAAACATTATTTTCAATTAATCTAGTATTGCGAAACGGAATCAATATTTTTGTTGCATCTCTTGGTCTCTGTTTAGTGTAATTGTCACCTTTGAAACTAAAGAATTCACTATGCTTCCTTACAAAAACCGATACCTCATACAAATACATAGTCAAGGTAGTAAGTAAGTAGTTTCAGTTTTTTGAATAAAGGCCTACAAGAGTCAAGTGGACCGACACCGCATATAGCTCTTACACATTTCTTTTGGAAAATAAAAGTTCTGTCATTGTCTGTTGAATTACCCCATATTATAAGACCGTATCATAAAATTGATTCAACATATCCACGATATGCTATGCGGGCTGTTTTTCGTCTGATACAAAACGAAGTTTTCTTAATGCGTACACAAATCTATTCAATTTACCACATACATTACTAAAGTGTTCTTTCCAATCACAAAATTTGTCTAATGTTATACCTAAAAATTTTATACTTTTTATTTTTATGTTAACATTGTCGAAGTGTTTGCTTTTGTAAGTAGTAAATTTAATGAATTTTGTTTTATTCATATTTACACATAGGTTATTAGATTCAAGCCATTGTATTACAGAGTGCACTGCTTCGTTTATTTTATTTTCGTGAGTTGAATCTTTATTGTTATTGGGCACTATTACAAAAATATCATCAGCAAACAGTACACTATTGTAGTTTATTAAATCGGGTAAATCATTAATATAAAGTAAGAATAACAATGGACCTAAAACGCTTCCTTGTGGTACGCCACATTTATTTAGTTTATATGCGGACCTATAGACAGTGGACTCAAGATTTTTATTTAAATTAGTAACTTCAACACATTGTTGACGACCTGTTAGAAAGCTCTTTAACCAATCTAGAGCGACACCACGGATACCATATTTTTCACATTTGTTTAGTAAGATGCTATGATCCACAAAGTCAAATGCCTTACTCATATCAAAGAACACTACTGTAACCGGATTTTTTTCGTCTAGATATTCTGTGATTTTTTTAATTAGAGTGAATGCTGCTAAAGATGTTGATTTATTATGCTGAAAACCGTTTTGTTCCTGTTTTAGAATACTATGCTTGTTTAAAAAGCTTTCTGGTCGGTTGTAAAATATTTTTTCAAAAATTTTAGTTAACACTGGGACAAGTGTGATTGGGCGATAGTTGTTTGGCTCTTTTCGATACCCTTTTTTAAAGGCTTAACTACGGAATGCTTTAGATTCTCGGGAAATATTCCTTGTGTCAATGAATTTTGTTTTATATGGTTAAGAATAGATTTTAATTGATCAGGTATCTTCACAATAAAACTATAACCATGCCTAGAAAGAGGTCAAATCTTTCCCAATGTTCCATAGGAACTAAAATACAACGCATTACAACGTAATATAATTGTTGCTACAATCCTCACTGGGTGTGGTGGTGGTGAGACTGTGTTCATACCGCCCATACCATTCATCCCCAACAATTTCCCCTTTCAATTTAAGCGCACACACTTCCCTGTGACTGCATGCTTTGCCAAGACAATAAACAAGTCACAAGGGCAGAAGCTTGCAGCCGCTGGTTTGACCTGAAATTTCTATCAATAATTATTTTTATTCCCATAGATATATTCGCTGTACGCAAATAACCCGGAAATAATAAACTGCAGTTTTATACTAAAAGGTTATTCATGCAAAAAGGTTATTCACGCCGGCCAACAATCTATGAAAAAGCTGTTTTTTATTGTTTTTATAAATTTTTCACAGTTTTGACAATGTGTCCTTTTAAGATTCATAGGCCATGACTACAATTGACTTTTTCCTTTGAATTGTCCGCCTAAGCGATTTTATTTATAGTTTGTCTATTAATTGTCGGATGAATCTGTTACACTATTTCTCGATAATCTTTTCTAGAAAATAACAATTATTTTAAAGTTTAGATAACAGAAATATGTAGGTATACATCATTATTTTACAAATATGAAAAAAAAGTGTGTACCTAATTTTAAAAAGAAGAACAGGAAATTAAATTTACGTAAAAATTAAAAATAGTTAAACAAGATAACAAAAAATATGACTGATGAGATTCGAACCTAAATAGATCATTCACACTTTTACTGGATCAACGAAATAACAAAGTAGTCGAAGAACAAAAGACGTCGCGCATCGACGATATTTGAGCGGTACATCCAACAGTAGCCCCGCCTACTACCGTATCCTAATTTATCTTCTTCACTCTCTCTAAAACATAAAAATGGTCTATTCAAGGCTCCTTAAGTAATAATTATACTCACGCTGGCACACATCAGTTTCATTCCAGCTCTTTCCATAGGGCCTGAAGAAAGTCGGCACGCATTTGTTACAGTTGATGCCCTCAGTGTTGTGCTGGCAGTTCTTGCATACGCCACCACCTTCGTACTTGCCGTAGATGTCAATGGAAAGCCTCTTCCTATCTATTTCGGGGTCGTAATCGCATTCCGTTGAGTGGCTGTGACAGTTGCAAGCTGCAAGATGGTAGAAAGAGTTAATTTTGTGTGGAACAGTCGAGGCGTTAAGTACCTATACGAAAATATTTTGACATAGTTCTTCGGGAGAGAGTAGGATATACTTAAATGACTATTATGCCATTCATTTAGGGATGCGTTATTTCGTAAAAAAAGACATTGCCAAGGTTTGGACCAAGTGCTGCCTAGTTGTGTGAGCTAGTCCAGTGGCACTGTAGCATTAAACATGAACTATTTTTTAGAAAAACGCATTTTTTTTAAATTGGCTCCAGGAAAAATTAATAAATTCCAGTTTTGTGATGCTGAATTATCTTAGATTAAACAACGTTTTTGAGATATTTTTTCTCAAAAATGTATTCATACCAAACAGTTACAAAAGCATGTGATTACGACGTGACCAAGACGTGATTAGATGTTCTGCTATATACCTAGACACAATAATAATCGATAACGATGAAGACCATTAAAAATAAATTCATTATTAGTGTATTACTTTTTAATCTGCCTAGCCTTTTCCCAAGTATGTTGAGTCTAACCGGATGCAGCTGATTACCAGTATTTTACATGGAGCGACGTCTATCTGACTACCCGTAACGACTGCCAAACATCCAGCAATAACAGCCAGGACCAACGGCTTAACGTGCTTTCTCAGGCACGGAGGAGTCTCGATATGTAAAGATGGTCACCCATCCGCGGTCAACCCCGGCAAGCGTAGCTTAACTTGATGGATCGATTCGTGCGTCTGTTATTACTTAGCCGCAAGCTCCTCTATTGTCTTACTTTTGTTAACTGTAATTTTAGTACCAGTTAGTTGTATTTTAGTGATTGGCATTACATCATTTTATAATATAACTAATTAATATCTAATAATTATGTTCTACAACATCATAAAATACAATCATTATTGAACGTTTAGTTGTTGTGCGTTAATAATTATAATTGTTTAGTACATTTGTCACTGTTAAGTTAATTTTTTCCTTTAGAAATATCCAAAACAGAATACTGTTTGAACAAGGTCGACTTGGAGGGTGGCTAATAAAAACACTGAACTGTTTAATTAAGCGCGTATAATATAAGTAACACAGTGCTTGCTGCTCACATCAAAAGTAGTTATTTGTTATGCAAGGCTGGAAAATTGATTTTTGGCGCGAGTACTTCTATTGAAACCTGAGTAAGCGAAGGATTCTAGGGTTGAACCATGAGCGAAGCGAGTGGTTCAAATATAGAATCCTGAGCGTAACGAAGGTTTCAAAGGTACGAGACGCAGAAAAGCTTTGCTGCCGAGCGCAACACACAATTTTTCACCTCACTACAGCGAGGAAACTGCTAGGTGCAAGAAAACAGGTGTTGTTGAGTTTTATTTTGTTCGAGCGTCTCAGATACATTGACTCATGTGAAGAAAATAACAGATACTTGGCAATGTATCTTATGAGTTACATAGAATATCTCCAAAATTAAATACCGTGTATTTTGTTCTATATCCTACTTGTCCTCTAAGGAGAATGAAAGAAAAAAACTAATTTAATACAAATAACTAACTAATTTAATTTAATAGGTACATATTTATTTTGCCAAGCAAAGGATTAAATAACATATTATATTAGTATTTATTTTATTTAAAAAATTAAACTTAAATTACTACACAATTGGGTATTTGACAGGGTAGTATTTTTATAGCATATTCAAATGTGACGTCACTGATTTTTTTAATCAAATGGAATACTTATTAACATTAATTCCAATTTTACAATTATATCCTCGCAAAATATTTAATTTCTGTACTGTGATGGAAGTTTTTAAGGTGAGCGGTATTATTTAATATTTTATTTTAGACTGTGTCATGGATTTTCAGTGGACTGGCAGTATAGAAAATTATTAAATAGAAAGGTTCGAATTTTAAAAACTCTTTCCACGCTAGAGAGCAAAAATCGATTTTTGGCTCAGATTTCGAGTGACAAACAGACGCTTTCCGAGCCTGTGAGGTGAAAAAAATATTGTTGACCTAGTTGAACGACGGAAAATCTTAACACCGAGATTCAGAAACCGTCGCTCAACTAACAACGCCATCTCATGACAACATTCGGTACTAATGTTCCAATATTAATTTAAACACTGTTTTTCTTTGGACTCCTAGGATAGATTTTTATGCGCTTCGGATTACAGAGTCGGGATGATCTGACGAACAAAATGCACTATGTGAGCATTCTAGGCACCACTTGGTCCGACTTTCATACAAAAGTAGGCAATATCTTTTAATCAGTCTAAGCTGATTTGGCAACGGACAACGGAATGTTAATTTAAGGTGTTCCTTTGGTGGGGACTCTGGACAGAGATCCATGGGGGCGCCCATACAAAATGGTGCGGAACAAGCTCCGCACCTGGCACCTGGGCCCCCCCACTGACGCAGAGTCTCCGTCCTCAGCTGGTGGAGGAGGTGGTGAGCGCTCTGTTCCCTTCACGCGGGGAGCACACTCTCCCGCCTATGGCTCCACCCGAAGCGGACCACGAGTATAGTATAGTCGGGGCGTACTTGACGGACAGAGCCGTCATCTACCCCGGTCGCGATGCGGAATGGAACTGGCGAGAGATTTCGTGCGGTGTCCCACAGGGATCGGTTCTGGGACCGCTCCTGTGGGACATCGGTTACGACTGGGTGCTGCGGGCCGACCTCCCTGACGGCGTCAGCGTAGTTTGCTACGCTGACTACACGCTGGTCCTGGCGCAGGGGAGGTCGCATCAGGCGGCGGCCGACGCGATGACACGCGGGGTTGCGACAGTCGTTGAGAGGATCCGGCAGTTGGGTCTCGAGGTGGCATTGCACAAATCCGAGGCCATGTCCTTTCATGGGCCTCGGAATAGGCCACCATCGGGATCCCAACTTACGGTAGGAGGGGTTCACATCGGCGTCGAGACCACGATGAAATACCTGGGTCTGGTCTTCGACAGCCGATGGAATTTCGTGGAGCACTTCCGACGTTTGGCCCCCAAGCTGGAACGGACTGGGGCCGCCTTCAAGCGGCTCTTGCCCAATTTGAGGGGGCCAAACGCCTCCTGCCGGAGGCTTTACGCGGGAGTCGTGCGGTCCATGGCCCTATACGGGGGGGCCCCGTATAGGGCCATGGACCAGGTGTGGGCGCGTTCACTGCGGCGGCGAGCCGCCCACTATCTGAACGCGCCCCAAAAGGTGGTAGCCATTCGGCTAATCCGGGGGTACCGCACGATCTCGAGCGAGGCGGCAAGCCTCCTTGCCGGACTGCCGCCGTGGGATCTGGCGGCGATAGTCCTCGCGCGCCTGTACGAGTGGCGCGCGGAGGTACTAAGCCGGGGAGAAACTCCCGTTTCCGCAGCAAATTGCGGCGGAGCGGACGGACCTCCGGCGCGATCTCATGGCGGCCTGGAATCAGCGACTGTCGCAACCCAGCGCAGGGCACGCCACGATAGTGGCCGTAAGGCCCCTCTTTGAGGAGTGGCTAGAGAGGCGTCACGGCGCCGTCACCTACCGCCTGACGCAGGTCCTCACCGGACATGGATGTTTCGGGAGGTTCCTGCACATCATCAGGCGGGAGGAAACGCCCAGGTGTCACCACTGCGAGGATCGCCCAGAGGACACGGTAGAGCACACGGTGCAAATCTGCCCCGCTTGGGCGGAGCACCGCCGTGTCCTCGTAGAGGCGATCGGCAGCGGCGACCTCTCGCGCCCGGCCCTGGTGCAAGCCATGGTCCGGGGCGAGAGGGAGTGGGAGGCAGTCACCTCCTTCTGCGAAAATGTTATGCTCGCGAAGGAGGTGGCGGGATGGGAGAGAGAAAGGTCCTCCCGTCCCAGCCGCCGCAGGAGACGCCCCGGGCGTCGAGAGCCACGTGATGTCTCCCGACCACAGTAAGCGCGGGCCTGCGGATGGTGAGTAATGGGTGACTCACCGTCCGATCAGCACCAGGCCCGTGCCGGACGGCGCGTATATGTTCCACGCTAACCTCAAAGAGATGTCAGCATATGAAGGGGCCCCTCAGGGCCAAGCCTGCCGGGCAAGCGGGATTGTCCGAAAGGGTTACCGCTACCCCGGAACATAAAGGGCTACGGAAGGAACATGGATGGGTTTTAGTCAGTAAGACTGACACTCCCTTCCGCTCCACCCAGAGCGGGAGCAGTCATTTGATGATTTCCCAGCCTTAAAAAAAAAAAAAGGTGTCGCTTGAACATTAGAAAGCGTTTGGATGTCTCTAATGTGGCTAAGGCTGACACTAATATCAAGGTAGTTCAAGTCAACTCACGTTCACAAATAAACCTGTCCCAATGCTGCGAGATCCTCCACTTCTTCTGCTCGAACCCAGGGCAGCACTCCGCGCACTGGGGACCGCATGTGTTGTGCTGGCATACACACTCGAGTATGTTGGTGTTGGTGGCGGGGTCTGCTGGCTCACACGTGTCCGCGTGACCGTTGCACATGCACCGACCACCGATACTGATGTCTTTTATACTGTAGAAGTACTGATGGAAGAAAATGGGGTGTTCATTTAGTGTTCAAACTCAAATTCAAAGTATTTATTTCAAATAAACCAATTACAGGCACTTTTGAATTGTCAAGGGGTCGTCAGTCAGAAAGATGAAGCTAGTTGCCCATTCCAAAGCAGTAGGTACCTATGGAGAAGAACGGGCTAGAAACTCCATGGACACTCTTTAAAACAAAATACAGTTACAAAATATTGGTTACATAATTCATATTATTATTATACATGTGAGAACGATGCAGAACGTTAAAAGCATCCGATATAAAATATGTAAAAACAGTTCAAAAATTAAATTAAAACAAGCCATTGCCGCTAAGAGACGACCAGTCTCTACTGACAGCGCTCGTTTACGAACATGACGCATGGATTAGCACCATTCAGCTCAACCATTTTGAAGGGAGCTAAATGATCCAACACACATGCCACCATCAGCGAGACATTAAAGTGAGCATGGTATACTCTCAGCCGCCAGAGCACATTCAAGTTCTTAATCCGCCCCTAATGGTTGTCACCGTGGAACATGTCGTTCGTACTTAGTCTGTAATTTACAGAGTTTTCAGGTGGTATGTGTTTGACACAAATACACAATAGCAGAATTAGGTATAAGTACAGTACAACAAAAGGTTGTAATCGACGCTGTAATTGACCTTAAAATACTGAACCAGGCGCACGTATCGTCAGTTAGGACCCGTTTGTTTTGCTATAAATAACAGGTTGCTATAAACTACACGCTCACTGATTTTAAGCTTGAGAAGTGGAAATACAACACTTGCAGCTACCTGTATTGGTATGTATACGTTTTAAATAGCAGATGATTATTGTTCTTACAACCTTATTTTCATAGGACTCGATCCTTACATACCCAACCGTAAGAGAACTTAGCTCTAATTATATTATATAGCTCTAATTACTTTTGATGATTTTTATGTAGGTGCGTGCCTGCGTAATTAATCAACATTTCTTCAAATAACCTTCTTGCTTGATTAAGTTCTTATTTGCCCACGTGTATATTAAGCTGTATAATCGTGATTGTAATATAGACATTTAAACAATCTAAAACATTTTTATAATTAATTTTAAGACGCCCGCTTCATAGGGATGTAGGTACATATAAATCCTTGGTACGGCCACCGTTTCATACAAAATGCAAGTTAAACTCACACGTCTGGTAACGGTAGGATCCTGCCTGGCTACGGACATGAGATGTCCCAGTAAGTTCTTGGTCCTCAGCAGGCGAAGCCGCACGTTAGTAGCTCTGGTCCACTCCTGGAGAACTGAGGAGTTGAAGTAGGTGTTCGCAGACGGACGGTAGTTCAGCAGAGAAATCGGGATCTGAAATTCAATTTCAATTCAATTCAATTCATTTATTCATAACGATTTTTACATTGTGTCGAATATTAAAGATTTTACAATTTAAAAAAATATATACAAAAATTACATGCCACTTAATTACTATGAGGGAGAGTAATAATAATAAATACTTAAATGTCATTTAAATAACCAGATTATCAATGTCACAAAAAAATAATAATAATATAGCCATGTCAGATGTTCAATGTCAATCACTTACTCATATGTCATGAATGTAATTAATAATTAAAAATATATATATACCAATAGTAGCAGTAATAATCCTACTAATCCTACTAATATTATAAATGCTAAAGTTTGTGAGGATGGATGGATGTTTGTTCCTCTTTCACGCAAAAACTATTGAATGGATCTGGATAAAATTTGGCACAGAGATAGATTATAGTCTAGAATAGCACATAGGCTACTTTTTATCCCGGCAAAATATACGGTTCTCGTGGGATAATTACCTACAAACGCGGGCGAAGCCACTGGCAAAAGCTAGTAAACCTCATAAATTTCTTAGTATAATATGTAGATATGTTTACAATTTAAATGTCATTAATTGAATAATAGCAGCCTTCCAGTAGGTAACGCTTCAATTTAGTTTTGAAGTCCCGTTTGTAAAGAGATAATTTTATATCATCGGGGAGTTTTTTGAACATTTTCACTGACATGAGACAGGTACCGTGTGCGACTATGTTAAGTTTAGGAATATTTATGCTTTTAAAATCTTTTCTTTTCGTACTCTCTCTAATCTTTCTTTCTTCTTCAGTCTCAAAGTGATGTATATATTTAGAAAAATGTGTTAGGAGCACCAATACGTATAAGGAAGGTACAGTGAGAATGTTCAAATCCACAAAGTGTCTCTTACAAGATTCTTGCTGACGGATGCAAACCATGGTGCGGATGGCCCTTTTTGTAACACAAATGCTCTCTGTATATTGTAATCGTAGCTACCTCCCCAGCATAAGATGCTGTATCGTAACCTTGACTCGATTAACGCGTAGTAGACTTTTTTTAAGTGTATAATGTCCACATCATTTCGCAGGTTTCTCAGTACATAACATGCCGAGCTGATGGAGTTATTTAAGCTTTCAAGTTCTGGTTTCCAATTTAAATAACAATCAACATGTACTCCATCTAAAGCACAATTTAGGTGGCTTTTATTTTTGGAAGTCGCGCGAAATAACAATAAGTTTGTTTTACATTGAGTCCGTTGATAGAGAACCATTTGTGAAACACCTCTCACCTCAAATTTACGCGCAAGTTAAGGGAAAGCCAATAATAAATTAGTATCTAATACTTAAATACCCAATTTTATATAATTTTCATGTTTTACCACTTAACAAACTATCTTCTTTAACGTCATTAAGGTAATGTAATTTTTAAGTCGACCGTTTGTATTTAAAGGTAAAAATAGTTGCAATGGAATTTGCACTCTGTCATGTAGGTATGAAATTCCAAAAACAAACATAGTAGAAAGGTATGCACAGCTTAACCTGTTCGACTGGCCTATGCGTCTGATATAACTAAGCCACGAGCCCCTTCCTCTAGACGTCACCCGTATCTGCGACACGCTAAACAAATCAATTGGACTAACCTCACCGCCCTCTAGCGGCACAATCTTGGAGTATTCGGTGCTGCAGATAACTGAGTCATCTTTGGTGATCGGCTGCAAACTCTCCTTGCCAAAGTAACGCTCGCAATCCCTGTGGAAAAACAGAAATTAGTTGGTACCATTTGCCAGCAGACTTCTGTGGTGCAACTTGGGTGAGACCTATCGATCTCTCCATATCAAAGATTTGATGCCCGTGATCTTCTACCTGACCACAGGCCCTTTGTGATAGGGAGTGGCTACAACAGTGGCCCATATACTGCACAAAGTTAAGTGCATACCTGTCTGGGCTCCAATTTTCGACTAATCATCTTAGCCAATGGGACAGCACTGTTTGGTAGTCCTTATTGGACAGGTTTAGGTTAGGTTAGTAGTTAGATACCTACATTGTGACAGGCACAATCAATAGGTATTACAGCTCTACTATTAGACTCTAGAAAATTGTCATAAGCATATTAAGGTTTGTGGCATAGGCTTGCTTCGTATTATGAATTAAAAGCCTGTAGGAACTTAGTCCTTATAATTCAACAGGCAAAACTGGTGGAGGCACCCCTTCGGGGAATGCAGGCTTCATTGTAGCTTTTTACTGATAATCTTTTCGAAGCCTTAAGGAAAGTACCAATGTGTTTGTCACATCCTTGTTAATGTTGGCTTTGAGAGTCTATGTAATGACTAAACGTAGGACTCTGTCCAAGAACCCAGGTCCCAGAACAAATAAATACTCACTGTGGAGAATCGGAGAAATACTGCCATGGCTTGAAGGTTTTCCCGTAATCCGTAGACTTCTCCAGCATCCAGAGACCAGGCCTGGGTGAGTTACCCATCTTCACGAACACGTACGCCACGTGGAATTCCTGAAGCAAACATTATAGCCATCCGTTATTTAAATTTCTCGATACTTTAGGTTTCTGGGCTAAAAATATCATACTACATACTGGCCGGTATGTTTTGACGGCGACAGGAAATATAACGAGGTGATTTCCCGGAAGTTATTACATACATATAGGTATAAGTTAAATTAAATCACATTTATGTTCTGCATACACGATACAGATACGACTTATCAAGTAATACACTAATCAAGCAGGGTTAGTGGCAACAGTTTTGCAATTATTATCGAATAGCATATAACATTAACATCATGCCTGTATACTCCAAAGAGTAAGGCAAAGATATACTAGTACTTATAGTAAGTTATAATTATGTGTTCTTAATTTTGTTGTTGTTTCCTAGGTTCTATCATCATCTGCCTGCCTTTTCCCAACTATGTTGGGGTCGGCTTCCAGTCTAACCGGATGCAGCTGAATACCAGTATTTTGCATGGAGCGACTGCCAGTCTGACCTCCACAACCCAGTAACTGGGCAATACGATACCCCTCGGTAATACTGGCTGTCAGATTTTCGGGCTTCTGACGACCCGTAACAACTGTCAAAGATGCACAAATGCACATCCGGGGCAAACGGTATGTAAAGATGGTCACCCATCCAAGGCCACCCCCGGCAAGCGTAGCTTAACCTGATGGATCGACCTGTGCGGCTGTTAGTACTTAGCCACAAGGTCCGCAGGTCCTATGTACATACATATATGTACATATAAATGGTAAGTTACATGCAAGCCATGCCGTTACCCTCGACAGCAGCAGAACATTTTCAACGCACATTATCAGCTTAAGGTACATTCAGGAAACTAGTGGCAACTTCTGTATGCGATGAACTGACTCATAATTCTAAATAGCATCCATACACCACTTCAACTCTTCTCACACGCCTACACACCAGCCTTTGATATGCTTATATGGTTTTAGCATGTGATTCTGTTTGTTTCTGATGGATAAGTTTAGTAAATCCATTATTGGCTGTAACAGCAGTTTACTTATTGCAAGTGAAATTGTTAATTCTGTGGATTCAGTAATAAAAAAAAACGATGTTCTCATTGCTGGGACACAGGCCTCCTCTGTAAGAGAGGGAATGGGCCATAATCCACCACGCAGGGCCAATGCGAGTTCGTGGATGTCACATGCCTTCGATTTTTGGTTTCAGAACATGGCGGTTTCCTCACGATGTTTTCCTTCACCGTCTTGAGAGCACTATTATTATTATTATTATTTGTTTTTTAATTTATTTTCTCAGGATACTAGGTCCTGGTATTTTATTAAAATCTCACGGGTACACCAGACGGGTACATACCACGGGTACATGTATACCAGAGTGAGATTTTAAGTTTGAGAAGATAGATTATGAGTATGTGTTTTGTCCTTTTTTTTTTTTTTTAAGGCTGGGAAATCTTCCAATGACTGCTCCCGCTCTGGGTGGAGCGGAAGGGAGTGTCAGACTCTTACTGACTAAAACCCATCCATGTTCCTTCCGTAGCCCTTTATGTTCCGGGGTAGCGGTAACCCTTTCAGACAATCCCGCTTAATGTGTTTTGTACTGCACTTAAATTATTGTCTAAATCTAATTGTAGGAATTTTCGTACTATTCGGCATGTGTTTAATATAGCTGCTTTCTGTAGTGTAAGATATGTGTATTTGGAGAGATTTATTGTATTTAAACTGATAAATAGTTGTTTTGGGATGATGCCAGTCGTTGATACCACTATGGGGACTATGGTTACTCTGTTCATTTTCCAGACCCTGGTAATTTCTTCTTGTAGTTCTGTGTATTTCCTAATTTTTTCGGTGATCGTTTTCTGTATGTTATTGGTGTTTGGGACTGCTATATCAATTATGTATGTGTGTTTGTTTTCTTTATCAACAAGGGTTATATCGGGTCTGTTGTTATATATTGTGTGATCTGTAATTATAGTGCGGTCATAGTATAATTTGTAATCTTGGTTTTCTAATACAGCCCTAGGTGCGTATTTGTAGTATGGTGTGTATGGATCTTGCATGAGGTTGTATTATTATTATTATTATTACTGGTGATGAAATTATTAACACAAAGTATAGGTCCTGTTTGGGGTTCGAACTAACGACCTACAACTTATAAGTCGAGGCCTATACCACTAAGCCACAACTGCTCTTCGCACATCAAATCATTATTAGCCACGTGTTCTAATAAACTAAATTATAGTTCATCATAAAAAATGATCTTGTTACTATAACATTTTATGAGTTGCCTGATCTATTTCCACACATAATCATGTTATGAACTAATAACCTCGCCCTTTGGGCACATAAACTTTTTTATCTCGTCGCTATCGTTACCAACTCAGACGCACATCCTCTCCGGGTCATGCGGACACCGACTGATACGATCCTAATAATACCTAATATTTAGAGGAATCCTAAATAATACTTATTAAAAAAGCAGTTTTTTCACTACCTACCTTTTCACGCCTAAACCACTGAACCGATCTCTCTGAAATTTTGCGTATACGTTAACAGGTGTACAGAAACAGACATAGGGTACCTTTCACCCCGAGAAAAAGTATCCTACTGTTCAAGAAGATAACAAGAATAACGTTCTTATGGTAAAAAAAAAATCAAATTCAAAATCACAATTCTGTTCAATTTTTGATAATAGATGGCGTCACTTGTCTTACGAATCATGATTGAATTATATTACTATATACTCGATTTGATAGCGCAGCCGTGAGTAAAAGCTAGTTAGTTAGTCGGTATTTCCAAAAGTATAGACAGTACCTACCTACCTTGTAGTTTTTGTCAAAAGGTCACACATAACCTAGGTTAATTACATGACACTCATAATTACTAAAACCTCAAATGGAACCACGGATATTGGGTAGTATTTCAATTAAATTAGGATAAAGTTCTGCTTGACAGAGTGAACTGGGATAATACCAACCGAAGAAAAAGTCTTAGATACCTAACATAATATCTACTCCATAAAAAGATCAAATAAAGTTTGTAATATAATATTATAAATAGTTCAGACGCAAGCAAGTCGCAGAATGCAAAGTAAGTTATTTTCTTGTATAAAATTAGAAGAAATACGTCAAATAAATAGATTTTCTGATTTGAAATTTGAACAGTTTGAAAAAACCAGGTAACAATAGCTTTATTTGGCATTTTGCTTTTTATCGGTGATCACGCGGTATACAGGGTGGAAAATCTTGTATTCAAAAAAACTTTTTTACAAAAAATAAAACCGACACTACAAAGTGAAAAATAATTTTGATTTCGGAAGTCGGTGTCTTCAGTTTTGTATTTTCATTTTTTGCCACCGACTTCCGAAATCAAAATTATTTTTCACTTTGTAGTGTTTGTTTTGGAAGTCGGTTTTATTTTTTGTAAAAAAGTTTTTATTTTTCACTTTTTAGTTGTGGTACCTACACAATCCCCCCCCCCCCCCCCAATTTTAATACCACTACCTGGTATATAAATTACAGTGACAGGAAGTTATTAGAACATCGTCCACATATATTAAGTAGGATTTTTTTTAGATTTTTGTTGATTTTTTAAAAACCGCTTATCCGATTTCGATAAAATTTTTATGGGACCATTTGGGAAGTATACCCTTTCCAACAAAAAAAGAATTTTTCAAATCGGTTGGCAAGCAACGGAGTTATGCGCGAACAAACATAAAAAAAAAAAAAAAAATACAAACATCCGAATTGAGAACCTCCTCCTTTTTGAAGTCGGTTAAAAATAAAGGAATGTTTTCTTTGAGTAAAATTTATATCAACAGTATTAAGAGTACTTTCTCTTCCCTGTATATTTATAAGCACTCAACAGGTTATTGAAACCCGTTATAAACAAGAAAATTTCTATAATTCAGCCATCATCGTCTTCGTCATAAACATCGTTTCAGTTGAAAGGCGACCATTGTTGGTCATAGACCTCCTCTAAATAAGCCATTTCGTTCGGTGCCGGATGCGGTAAGCACGGAATCCGGTCTATTCACCGTGGTGACTTTGGAGGTAAAGTGAGCATCCTGATGTCAGGGAGAAAGTTGACAGTTCACTTCACTCATGTTCTTACGGTGAGATTTTTACAAATTGGTGTGCATTTAGTCTAGCTGCTTGTTGTTGCCCTGCTGACCGATATTATTGGCACTATATACTATAGATATTGTTGTACAGAGGCCAGCACATCAAGCTATCGCTTACTGTCAAATTTTCTCAATTAAAAATGAACCTTATTTCTTTGCAATAAAGTTGAAATACTATCAAAGAAATCTGACAGATTGTGGTAACTTGATGTGCTGGCCTCTGTACCTATACAAGCAAAGAAGAAACTGAGAAGAACTTTTATTACTTTTAATCCTAACAAAGCAGTTTCTCAACTGACTGTTCGAATAATTACGCAAAGCCGAATTCAGTTACCTATTAAAGGAATTTGTAGAAGGATTCTGAGTGAATTTAGATAAAGGTAGGATCAGTGGCGTAACTATACCATCTGAGGCCCTTGGCAAATCCATTGCATGGGGCCCCAAATTCATATTTTTTACTAAATTTTGATAAAAATGTTAGGTCACTTTTGAGCTCGCAGTCACTCGGACCGGGGGCCCCGTCAGGCCGGGGGCCCGTGGCATTTTGCCAGTCCTGCCACCCTATAGTTACGCCACTGGGTAGGAATTAAATTAAAACGATCTTTAGATAAGATGTACCGTAAAGTAAACCAAAAGGAACCACCACAACGCTTCCAATTCATAAATGATAGGAAAGTCGCATTGCAATACTTACTCAAATTACAAAATTTGATATTTGCTATTAGACACATTGATGTCTATTGCAGGACATCAGCAGAAGCTCTTATGATAAGATTTGCCTGGCAATAGGTACGAGAGTCGCATAGCAAGGTAGTCAAATGTCGCAGTGTCATTTTTCGCAGAGTGCATTGCATGCAATTAAGTACAAACATTATAATACTTAGTTAAATGAAGACAGTGCATAAAATAGGCGCCTATTATTTATTATATTACATAAATAAACTTAGACAAACATGATATCAAGCAGAAGTTTTGGTGACTCCATCATTTATGAACATACTTGAAACCATAAGCATGTTATTGCGTGTATTATGAATATGTACTTTATTCACGTAGTTTGTTACGTTACAGAAATATCTCTACACAGGTAGTATAAACAAAGTCACTACCCGCCGGAAGGGCTTCAATAGATAAAGTGATTCAATGCCTCTTGAATCACGTTTATTCGTATGGTTTATCTAAGTTACGCCCGCAGCTTTTAGACCGCGTGGTATGTCGATGAAAAGTAGGCTATTTTCTTTCCCAGGGGTCAAAGTATCCTCATATCAAATTTTATCAAAATCTCACTCCACATTGACACCACATCATACTTCACTACATAGTATAAAACAAGTCCATTTCTCTGTCCCTATGTCCATGTATGTATGCTTAAATCTTTAAAACTACGCAACGGATTTTGATGAGGTTTCAAGAGGAAGGTTTATGTGTATAATTTGTTGACATATTATACGGGCGAAGCCGCGGGCGGAAGCTAGCAGAATATAAAGGCGAAAGTTTGTGAGTGAGTGTGTGTGTGAGTTTGTATGTTTGTCCGTCCTTTACGCTCAAACGGCTTTTTTTTTTTTGGAACGAAGTTCCTTATCGCGCGTTGTGAAAGGGGGCTAGACGGAAAAAATTCTTACGAAAAGTTTGTCACGACACTTTTTGTAAAACATTTTTTGCGGTAATGCTGGCGGCTTCTACAAAGGCAAGCAATTCGAACAGAAAAATGAATCGTTTCGTCGGTCGAATAGAGTTCATTATTATTTGGACGAGCTTTTCTCTATGAAAATATTGGACCGAATTAAGACCTTATTTTTATTAAGTTAACCGCGTAATTCGGTTGTGCATCTTTGTAAAGTCGGGTCCGACACGAGACAATAGGTTTCTCAGAATAATTTTAGTAAACTGCGTATTTAGGTACCTAGTTTGGTATTTCTACATTTTACCGTTTACTGTTAATAAATAAAGTCTGAATTCGCTTTTCGTGTTTTTATTTGTGTAGTTGTGTACCTAACCTATTTATCTTTCGCGTAAAATCGCGTATGTATTTTTATTTATGTTTATGTATCTTGAACGCAGGGCGGCGGCATGCGGCGCGCGGCGTCGCCGTCGCGGCAGTACCGGTAAAACGGGGTTACTTTGAGAGCTGGGGTGACTTTGATGATAGCTAAACTTGATATGTTTTTTCGGATTTATTGCGGGATACTTAACGCAGCCAAAATTTGGTTTGTTCTGATGGCCAGACTGACTGATCGGCCATATTTTGCCGAAGCGTCAACGAGTAGTCGTTGTCGGAACTTAAAAAAAATATTTGTTAAAGTTTAGTGTCGAAAAGGTCTAAAAGATTTGTCGTTTTCGGGGTGTCTTTGCAATGAAATAAAAAAAAGAAGGGGTGACAAAGTAGCCCCATTATCAATTTAAAATGATAAACAGGTTTTTATTTTTTTCCAAAAAAAGTATGGACTAATTGAAACTTTTTTGTTGCAATACTTAATTTACGTAATGAGTCTACACTGCAGTTTTTTATTTACATTTTTATCGTTGAAACTGCAAGCGTGGCATCCATTTCAAATTAAAAATTAATCAATGTCACCCCGTTTTACGGTATTTGTTTTCGTGACTGTTGTGTCGGATGAACTAATTAATTAGATACTTACATAATTACCTACCTATACGAGTGTAATTTAATTCGAGTTCCTTATCGCGCGTTGTGAAAGGGGGCTAGACGGAAAAATTCTTACGAAATTACAATTCCTTCACTAATTAATCGAAAGGAACTTCGTTCCATCCGGGTGTCCCTTGACACCTCTCAAGTTTTTTTTTTAAGGCTGGGAAATCATCCAATGACTGCTCCCGCTCTGGGTGGAGCGGAAGGGAGTGTCAGACTCTGACTGACTAAAACCCATCCATGTTCCTTCCGTAGCCCTTTATGTTCCGGGGTAGCGGTAACCCTTTCGGACAATCGAACGGATCTGGATGAAACTTGGCACAGAGGTAGTTTATAACCTGGATTAACAGATAGAATATCAATTTTATCCCGTACCACGTAGGTAGCGTGTTCCCTTGGGATAATTTCTGTCATTCAAGCGGGCGAAGCCGCTGGCAGTGGCTAGTTGAGTATCTACATTGCACTCGTGGGAAGTCGGAGCTAGGTTAGGTAAATGTAAATCAGATTTTGTTCTATATTGACTAATAATCTAACATAAAACTTTTACGTTTTACAACAGTAAAGTTACTGAAGAATTTTCGGACAGAAGCTCATATTTATGGGCCCATATAACCTGGCTCCTATTATTTTAAGTCATAGTACCTATATAGCAAAGTCGTTTTGCGCGTTTACCTGTGTGGTCGCACATAGATGCATCTAAGATCTTTTCAACACACCATGGTTACT
Source organism: Hyppa rectilinea (assembly GCA_951799385.1). Lineage (NCBI taxonomy): Eukaryota > Metazoa > Arthropoda > Insecta > Lepidoptera > Noctuidae > Hyppa > Hyppa rectilinea. Next base: position 27,633,594 of record OX637300.1, on the reverse strand, counting down.
GATGAGGTTTTCACCATAATTTGGAGTAGGTATTTATGTATAGCATAATCAGCCTATAATATTCCCGATGCAGGGACACTGGCCTTCTCCAGTGAGAGGCAGTGGGCCATAATCTACCACGCGGCACCCAGAGCGAGTTGGTAAATGTCACATGTCTTCGAATTTTTGGTTCTAAGTCACGTCGGTTTTCTCAGGACGTTTTCCATCACCGTTTTGAGAGCAGTACTGACGAAGTTATTTACACAAAGTAAAGCGCCTGCCTGGATTCGAACCTACGACCTTATAACTCGTAAGTCAGGGCCATTACCTCTGGGCCATCCTGCTGCATCACTACATAGTATAAAACAAAGTCGCTTTCTCTATCCCTAAATCCCTATGTATGCTTAAATCTTTAAAACTACACAACGGATTTTGATGCAGTTTTTTTAATAGATAGAGTGATTCAAGAGGAAGGTTTATGTGTATGATTTGTCGACATATTATGCGAGCGAAGCCGCGGTCGGAAGCTACTTTATTATAAATGTTTATTCCCAGCCATGTTTTTTAAAAGCATCGAGCTTAAATCTTAATTTCTATGTACACTCGGTGATGCGGAAGAGAAACCAACACCAACTAAATCCTAGTCTAGTCGAAATACAAAGGGATTCGTTCCAGCGAACATTCGGCTGGGCTCGTAAATGTGTTCTATAATTATTTAATGTCCCACCATCACATGGAACCGGGGTCGATGCCCTCACAAACATTACGTTATTCCTGGAGTGTCCTGAATAGTCCCCTTTGGACATATGGAGCGAAAGATTCTACGGAATTAGAAACGAAACGAGATTTGCTTGGAAATTCTTTAAGTGCCGTAACATGATGTAACAAAATATGAGATTTTTGGAGTCAATGCAGTAAGGCGTCGAAGTGGTACATTATTACTGGCAGGAAGAAAAAAGACGTTTTTAAATTCATTTCATTCGGAAGAACTATCAATCACGAATTATATATTACACAAATAAATAGAACAAAGGAGATATACCATAGATGGCGGGACGAGCTGACTCATTTAATAAAGATTGGTCCTTGCCAGCTGGACAGAGAATATCCTTTGCCCAGCTGTGAGGCTATTAAACTAGTAAAAAAAAAATAAGTACACAAATGTGCAATCAACAATGTTCTTTACAGTTATGCTAAAAGACAAAGACTAAAGAGATTACTGCTAACATACTGTTTGATCGTGTCAAGCAATGTTTTTCTAAATTACCCAAGGGATTTTAAGTTATGGATGTTGCTGAAGTTTTACGATATAACAATAGCACAAAGGCACCGTAACTTTTTATTTAAATTAGCCTACGTTGTTCCACTGCTGAGCAAAGGTCATCCTCAAATACTACATACATACATATTTTTCTAGAGCCGCCTCGACCCTCGCGCAAGGGGATGGCCGGCCCAGAAAGAGATATGGCATGACAACCTAGATGCATCCCGCAAGGATCGAGGTGGCTAAAACTTAAATAAAATAATTATGAAATTACAGAAAAAAGACCGCTCGTCTTAAAGACTTCCATCTCCGTACAGATATTAAATATTAAAGCGATGATATAATATTGTAAACTTAGTATTAAATTAAATAAGTACCTATTCCATTTGATTCCTAAAATCTGTGACGTCACTTATTAATATTTCATACAAATAACGTAGGTACGTTTCGACAATTCAAAAAAAGGAACGTTAATGATTAGCCTGTCAAATACCCAATTACTTGCACAGATAAATAAACAACGCAATGGACTGTTATGTTGTTAAAGTTTAGACTACACGCTCTACAGATGATAGGTTGTCCGTCAGCAAATTCTTCAGAATGTCGAGTATCAAGCAAAGCAAAGGTGAAACTTGATTGCGTTCGATCTAAGTCAACCAGTCGATATTGATCATCTTAAAACCAAGGACCCGGCTTCTAGGCACCACTACAGTGGATCGTTATGATTTATGCAATCGATAGAATACATTGTAACTTAATATAATATTATGTTCGTATCCGAACATAGATTTATAGTTTATTTTTTGTTTTATTATGCTGGTTATATTCAGTGGCGTAACAATAGGGTGGCAGGACTGGCAAAATGCCACGGGTCCCCGACCTGACGGGGCCCCCGGCCCGAGAGGCTGCGAGCTCAAAAGTGACACATTTTCAACAAAATTTTGTAAAAATATAAATTTGGGGCCCCATGCAATGGATTTGCCAAGGGCCTCAGATGGTATAGTTACGCCACTGGTTACATTTTAAGTTAAGTTTTTACTGGCAACATTATAAAATAGGACGCTTGCTAAAAATAGACAATAGAACGTGTATTTAATTTGTAGGCCTTATAATGTGATTTTCTTTATATTTCACATTTTAATGTTATTTATGTTTTCTTCGCCACTAACGATATTTTAAATAACCAGTTAAGTACTTAACCGACAAAACTCATAAACTCATAAATGGTATGCAAAGCATATTGCTTACAACAAAATATGTATGTATATTCAACGAATCTGTTTTGGTTTCAAGTTGGTCTACTGGTCGCTGGTGCTATTTTGCTGAGTATGAGGTCTTAGGTTCGATTCCAGGTCAAGAAAAGTGTTTATGAGCTTTTCCTTTTGGAATTTCTAAGAACAGCCCGGATTTGTGCCCAGTTAATGGCAGTAGCATCACTACATACTCGTTGTATAAATCAAAGTCGTTTCCCTCGTCCAAATGTCTGTATGTATGCTTAGATCTTTAAAACTACACAACGGATTTTGATGCAGTTTTTTTATTAGATTGAGTGATTCAAGAGGAAGGTTTATATGTATAATAACATGCAATTTCCGTCATCCACGCGGGCGAAGCCGCGGACAGAAGCTAGTAATACCATAATCAGCCTATTATGTTTCTCTTAGAGGGAGTGGCGATAGCCTCACGCCGTATTAAGTGGAACTTAAACATAAGTGGCGAAATGTGGGTGAACTATAGGTACACCTCTATAATAATAAGTAATTATAATTTAGTTTCAAGTAAATTTTAAGTATTATTAGTTGATATTTTTTATATCTGTGATATGTTAGCCACCCAACCACTATTGTATTAGGGTGACCCGTAAGGAGTGGGTGAAAGTTCAAATAATTATATAAATCTAAGCCTTCTGAGATTACACACGTGATGTTACAATATTTATTACAATTCCGAGGAATAACTCAACTAATGATACATTTAAAACGATAACGAACATTATAAAACAGACAAGGATGAATGGATGACATCACCGGATCAGTCTGAAGTATTATTGGTATGAATATAAAGCAACAACCATTGCAGATCTCGTCTGCATGCTCCTATAGTTATGCACATAACGTTAACACATGTTCCCTAGTTAATAGGCTGTTGGGAATGACGTGATCCAATCAGAAAATAGTGAGGATTAGATCATTAACGTTTTTATAAAAATATTGTTGCCATAGTTTTTACTTATTTAAACCCCCCTGTTTGTTTTAAGGAATACCTACATTGAACATCCTTGACTTGTTCGAGTTGATCTATAACTTATGTAATACTAGCTGACCCGACAGACGTTGTCCTGTCTTAACTATGATACCTACCCTACCTACCCTACCTACCCTACCTACCCTACCTACCCTACCTACCCTACCTACCCTACCTACTCTACCTACCCTACCTACCCTACCTACCCTACCGACCCTAGCAAAAATGTGCAATAAAAATATTTTTCTCATACAAACTTTGCCACCCCTTGTAACCCTTTTAGGGGTTGAATTTAAAAAAAATAATATGCATATGTCCTTCTCATGAATGCAAACTATCTACATACCAAATTTCAGCAAAATCGGTTGTGTGGTTTAGGCGTGAAAAGGGAACAGACAGACAGAGTTACTTTCGCATTTATAATATTAGTAATGTTAGCTTCTGCCACGCGGATATCGGGTATTATTCCACGGGAACACTACTACCGAGATAAAAGGTATTCTTTATGTTAATTTTTTTTTGAATCATTAAATGATTCCTCCCTCTCTAGGTGGAGCGGAAAGGAGTGTCAGACTCTTACTGACTAAAACCCATCCATGTTCGTTCCTTTTTGTTCCGGGGTAGCGGTAACCCTTTCGGACAATCCCGCTTATTTGTGTTAATCTAGGTTATATACTAATATCTGAGTACCAAATTTAATCCTGATCTGTTCAGCTGTTCTAGCGTGATGGTAACAAACATCTATCAAAAAATACGCATTTGTTAAATATTTGTACATTGGAAGTATAGATATGCAAGCATCTTACGTCAATTAGTTGTTTAAATTATGTTTAAATTGGCTATTTGAAACGGTCCAAATTAAAATATGAAATCACATAGAAAGAGACCGCTCGTCTTAAAACTTCCATCACCGTGCAGAAATTAAATATTACGCGAGGATATAATTGTAAAAATTAGATTTAATGTTAATAAGCATTCCATTTGATACCATAAAGGTGTGACGTCACTTTTCAATATTTCATATAAGTCACGTACAAGTTCCGTGTTTTGACAGTTCATAAAAAGTAACGTTATTGACTACCCTGTCAAATACCCAATTACTGGGGTGCGAGAAAGGAGTCCCCCCCCCCCAGCGACGTTAGCCGCTCCCCGGACACCTAGCACTAGGTAACGCAGTAATCTAGGTAACTAATTCTTTCACGACGAGTGCACGATTCAATATTTCTTAAGACCCCTCCCAAACAGCTTTTTAGAGTCAATCCTAGAACTTAAATACTCCAGCACTTTGTGTTATATCATCATCAATTAATATCGACTGCCACAGAGATTCAAATGATAGTTCGACTAAATGCTTTCCATTCAACAGCTATGGTAAAGAATTAATTATAGATTACCAGTATTGTTAGCGCCTGCGGTGGAATGAAAATCGAATGCATTTACTTCATCTATGCACTAAAATAGCCTTTTAAAAATCGTTGTTCACAGTGTGTGTACCTTTGAGGACCTCCCAAGCTCCTTATCCTAAATTCAATAACAATGCTGCATGCATCTTTCTCTCTAATCTATAGAAGCGACGACATTAGGGCCTTGTAAAATAACTGCTTAGCCATTGTCTTTGAGAAGTCGTGACCCAAGAGAGGTCCTGCTCGGAATCTGAACAATGCAACTGACCGGTATATCAACTGCCTTGTTGGTCGATTAATATCGATTGCCGTACGTGGGATGCTGGGTTTGACTTCCAGATCGGGCAAAGTGCTATTGCCTTTAGTCATCAAGAGTTATCACTAGCTGGTAGATAGGATTACTCTCTAGGTTTGCCTTGTGATGTACACAACTTGTGGCTAACATTATGGAAAATGCTGATATACCTATAATTTCGAAAAATACAGGTATGATGTTGTTTGTTTTTAGGCGTGCTACACCCTTGTTTGTGTCGGCATTCATCGGCACAGCTGCAATTATTCTACCGAAAGGAATATGCTGACCCGAAACACATACATATGACAATATCTTAGTAAAAATTTATTTCCTGTATAAATCGTAATGGATATAGTTAACCTTGGGATAGAATTTCCCTTCACAATTATTTCACCTCTGATTATTTTACCGTCAAAATCAAAGTGACATTTATTTCGTCACTAGATAAGGTTGATTTTAAGTTGCTTCCGCTGACAAGTCTATCAAAACCACAGTGATCTTTATTGCAGAGACAATAAAGTTGCTGTTGTATTGCAGAATGCTGCTGTCCGAGGTAAAATAACAGTGACAGGACAGGTCGTGTTACCATTGCTAACGTCACCTCTAGAATAAAATGACTAAATCCATAACAATTTCTTTCTTTCTTACCTGCCCAAGGTCGATGGTGAGGTTGACCTCGTTGTACTTCATCCCTCTGGATAGCGGCGGACTCTGCCACCAGGTCTCCGAGCTATCCACTGCATACTCTGGAGGATGCTTCTTGGCTTCGTTTGTGGAATCGCAGATATCGCACACCTGGGGATGACATAAGTAAGACATTAATAAATCCGACAAGGATAAGAATAACCGCTGCCCAAGAACACAGGGCTAAGAAAGGAACACGGATGGGTTTTAGTCAATAAAAGTCTGACACTCCCTTCCACTCCTTCAGAGGGAGGTCATTCGATGATTACCCATCTTAAAAAAAACCATCCACAACGACTTATGGTATTCAACATAAATATTTTGAATTTAAAATTCAATTTGATTGAAAGACTGTTCAGATAGTTAAAATCGATTTTCACTTAAATGGGAACGTGTGAACCCGGTTTAAGAATTAGTATTCAACGCCATTCACAATGTCTCTAATTCCAAAAACTTCTAACCAAAAACAAAAAAGCGTACCGATCGGAACCATTGTATTTGTAAAAACAAAGGAGATAAGTTGAATAAGATGAGCGAGAGCATTTGGCCGCCATATGTCCGCAAAAAGGCCACGAGGGTTGCCGATGTTTGTCGAAATTCGCCGAACTCGCTCAGGACTGGGATCATTGTAAAAAGTGATAGCCGGTAAACATTAAGTTACAATGCAATCCAGATGTTAGAAGAACTTCTGGCTAAGTAATAAAAGCCGCACGAGTCGATTTATCAGGTTAAACTTCGCTTGCCGAGGTTAGCCCGTGGATGGGTGACCATTTTTAAATATCCTCCATGCCTCCGAAAGCAAGTCGTTGGGCCCGGCTGTCGTTCGTGGATCTTTGACTGTTGTTACAAGTTACTGGGATGTGGAGGTCAGCTAAGCAGTATCTCTATGAAAAAATACTGGTATTCTGCTACACTCGGTCAGACTGGAAGCTGACTTTGGCTGAAGCTGAATTGATTGTAATAGATCGTGATAGTATCAACAAACAGTTGTGTAGTGTACAAGTTTATGTATACAAAATTAGACAGAAGAGTCTCATACACATGAGGTAAAAAGAGACAGAATTGTACAGAAAAAAATCTGACCAACATTTTACACCTGGGTTTCTCTAACTAACAATTATTAAACCTATTGGTTTACAGTGTTTGCTGCTATGAAAGCCACTAGCCTCTAGCTAGCACCGATGCTATTCAACATGAGACCATGCTACGTGATAAAGCTGAGGTATGAACTCGGCATGAGAAACGAATGGTAGGCATGACTTTGGAGGAAGAATATTGGGAATCAAAAATAATGAATTTATATGTATCAAAATATATGGTTTACTATAAAATGTCTCACATTTATTCATTTAAAACTCTCTGGCCCGTATAACAGAACCTCGCTCAAGACCCAAGCATTACTTAAAACTAGTTTTAACCAATCAAATGGCTTTAATCAAGTCTCAAGCAATGCTTGAGTATTGAGTGAGGTTCTGTATTACGGGCATAAGACTATCATTCATTAATATTACAGGAATTTAAACCTAATGCGATTAAGCTAGGACTATATTATAAATTTACGTACGTTACGTATTAACGTATTAAATTATTAATCACTTAAAGATAAAAAATAAAAAATCAATATTAACAAAATAATAAACGATTGCTATTCTCGTTCGTATTGTTATTATATTATTAGTGTGTGACTGCAACATCGTGTTTTATCAGTTCTGGGTCTTAGGACCGGCGTCATAAGCTGAGGGGCTCACATGAGTTCCGCCTCGAGAACTCATTCTCTTCAAACATCCCGAGCACCTACTGGGGCTCCTCCTGATTGAAGTGCATAAAACCTTTGATCACGTCTCCACGTGATGAAAAAAAAAGAAAAGTAAACCTAAGTTGAAACCTTCTGTTGAATCTACCTGGTCGGTTAGAAAATAACTGACGGCAATCGACCTTTCAAAATGATAGAATATTTTGATAGGTTTTTATAAAAGAAATGAATAAGGGTCTGTTAGAAGCCGTGCTCCTAGACATATGTATTCTTTAAAAGTAATATAACACAATAGCTGCTACCCCGTGTGTTTCTATTTGTAGGATATAAATCCTTACAACACGACAAACTACACGAGTTCTACCCCAAAGAGCTCCCTAAGTGAAGGCCCACTGGTCTTCACAGCACTTCAAATGAGAAATGTATAAGGTAATCATTCTCGTGGAGGGTTTAAACGAACTATGCAGGTTTCTTCTTTTTAGGCGCCGTTTCAATATTATTTAATTCTTATAGGTCATTCTGAAATTCCGTAAAAGATTTTCGAAATTCATATTTACTAAGACACAACTCGATATTAGGAACAAAATTAACTTGAAACACGTATTAGTCTATTGAAGCGATCAGATGATTCAAATAAAATCCGCCATCTTCCCTCTTAGCAACCTCTTAGCGCTAAATAGCATTTATAAATACGAATTTTGATAATCAGTTGCTCACCAATTGATTAAAATTTAAGAGGCGTTAATAAAAATAAGGCTGATAGTTACAATCTCAAATAGCTCCCACATTTTAGGCTTACCATAATGTTGGTTTTATGGCAACAATGATAATATTAGCCTCTAATCATAACTCAAATTGCATATTTTTTAGTTATGACCCTTCTTACTATTGAACGACAAATAGTTTGAAAATCCCTTTTCAAGTAACAACGATGACGTCATGATCTAACTGAAATATAAAAAAAACTATCTAATTAAACGTTAGAGTTCAATGAGTTAATGTAACATCACAAAAACCCAGTCAAAAATAACCATTTATGAGATAGAAGGTTCAAAGTTTATAGATAACGTAGATATTTTAACTACTCCGTTACAAACGTTGCTTATCGTTACTCTTAAACGTTGTACTTCGTCACGTGTTAGAATCATCTGGATTTTAGTTGAATTACTTATTTCTCAGATTAAAATGGACCTAATGTCACAATATTAGAGTTGCTAAATTGGGCCAAAAAGTTAAAAAAGAGTGTTCTTTTACCATACACGCTAAGAAGAAGATGAATAAAATCATTATATTCTTTATTTTAGATGTCTTTGACACATCTCGAGACCCTGGGGTCTCGGACTTTTGGAACGCGTACAAAAGGCCGAAGCCACTCGCAGGAACCCGTCAGCTGTTATAATTAAATGAAGGAGATATTCTTTTATTATTTTTTATCTAACTATTTACACAAGGTACTAAATTAAATGACTAACTATACAAAACATGGATACAAAAACAAAAGGATACTTGGGCGCAGATTAAAATAAATGTAGCGTAGCTATCATTATCACTTTTATAAATATCATTATTTGCCTTCGCCAGCACATCAAGTTACCACAAACTGTCAAATTTTTCAATCGATTTTAAACTTAATAATCAAGGACTCAGGGTTTAAAATCGTTTGCGGAAATATGACAGATTGGAGTAATTTGATGCACTGGCGACCGTACCTAAAATGCCTTTCGTTAGTCAGGAGATACGAGAATTGGTCAAACATTGTATGTTTTGACAGTATTCCATCAATCACAGGCAGCGGTGGCGAATACCTTAGCCCTTATTTCTACTTCACTTATGTATTTCCACCCACAAGCAAGTATTTGTTTTATTATTAATCTGCATAGTGACAACGATGTGAACTCATCATATATTGAAGTATATGTTACTACGTCGACCACACATGTACGTGGCTAGGTTATGATAACCCCGCGTTCAGACAATGTGTGGTAAAATTTTTGTTTGCCGTAGGGTAATATTTTTCGAGACCATTCATTAAAATTACATTAAATCTGTATTTTATCTATATTATGAGCGAATAAATGATTTTTACTACTATTTCTGCATGTTTCTAGGTTCAGAAAGCTGTCGCCTTTTCGTGGTATACTTAATAAGTAAGCCATTTCACAACTTCAACCTAGATTACTTAAGTTTAAGAGCTTTCAGCGTCACCGGAGCATCGAACCCGTTATCAGGCGGATGCTGGGGCAGCGGAACGGAGATACCTTATCACTAGCTTATCAGCCAGTAGCTGATTGTTCTACACTGTATTCAGTTTATATTATAAACTTACGTACTTCATAATGTAATTGTTTAGGCACGCTCGCAGTCGTCTTACTTTAAGTTATGGGGCCTTATGGGGCTCAAAATTAGACTAGCTTAGCGCATTTTTGAAATATTTCTATTCAGAATTCAGTTCTAAATATCTGCAAAGCATAATGTGTTTATGTTTTAATGATGATTTTTAAGCTAACACTAGTTAGTAGTAAACCGCATGTTTACATACGTTTTGCCCACAAGTGGGCAAAAGTTACAAAACTCACTACAGCATAGTTAATTTAGTCTGATTGGTATTATGTGGTTTAAAATGGTCTTTAGCGTCATACACTTTTTGGCCTTTAAACAGCAAGGCCGACCCCAACATAGTTGGGAAAAGGCTAGGCATATTGATACAGCAGGGCCTATGATAACTGTTTTATCCATGTTACCCTTATATCTGTCATTAAACATGTTATTATATTTAAAAAAAGAACGGTCATCAAATATAATAAATAGAGGAAAGTGTAAGTCTCAGCAACAAAAAAGTAAGTTGTGTATTACCAATCACTGACTGGAGCAGAACCTCCTACAGACCAAATTATGACGAAAGCGAATCGCTGACCGACTGGTTATAGTCAGTCAATGAAGAATAAACCACGGTTATCTCTGCGCGTGGGCACCGGAAGGGACGGTTAGGTTATATGTTATCACTGTTGCTTTGTAATAGATATAGTACAGTATCCAATTTATACAGAAATTAAAAATATGAACATGATTCACAAATAAAATATTTTGATTTGATTTGATTTGATTTGATTTGAAATGAATATGAATACTGATTCTCACTTAAACTATGAACGGTAATCAAAGTGAGGGCAAACGTATAACACACGAAAGACAAAATCCTAATATTTCAATTCCGTAAGAGGTGAGTACCTACTTATATATCAGAACAACAGAAACGATAAGAAAATGTCAAGTTATCTATAAAACTTTAATCTTGACGTAGTAAAAGCCCTCCCCATTCATACTACACAAGTCAGGGGTAACAAAACCCAAGCTAGCCTTAGATTATTCTGTTGAAACTTCGTACTATGTTAGGCCACCTCAAAGGTAAAAGTATTACCACAGATATCTGGTGGATCGTACAAGGAACATGTTAAAACAAGTACTTAAAGAAAAACAAAACTGAAAAATATAAACACCAATCACCCCAACTCCCTCACCGCAAAAAAATTATATCAAAGGATCAAAAACAACCCGAATCACACGGAATTCATTCACACACAAAAATATAAACAATCTCACCTGTCCTTGAATCACATGCTCATCATGATCTGCGTTTGCGCCGACCAATTTACAGTAAAGCTCAGGTCCTTCGTCGCCGCAGGTAGCTGTTGCCGTAATCTTCTTTTTCGACGCCAAGTTAAAATACCTCGGTGTCAATACTTCTGTGTGAACTAGGACCGTGTATACTAGTATTAGGAACGTTATAAATACGCCTGAGCGCGCCATGTTGCGCGGACGGCGGCCCGTCGGCGAATGCCGGCTGCGCGCGCAAGGGTAGTGTGTTTTTTTGTGGATCTTTAGCTAGGGATTTGTTTTGTCCGTCCATTTGGTGGCTAGCTGATATGGGATTAGGAACCAGGTTCGTTCGGATTTTTGGCCCGCCGCGCCGTGCGCACTTTGTCCTGCTTTGTCATTAGTCTGGGCTTTTATACTTACCTACAAGTTTTTTTATTATAATTCCACAAAAATTTAAATTAATATTGAAAAAAGAAGTTGGAGTATTTGTTACGACTTTTTCGAATTTAGAAATGGTAACCCAATGGTATGATGGGTGTCTCGATTGAGAGTAAAAACGACTTCCCTTCGGTTCCCCTTTGCCTTCCCTTAATAGTCAGGACGGCTACCAAATTGTGCATTTAAGTGAATAGGTATTGCAGAATTATTTCCTAAATAAATAAAGTAGTTTTATCTCAGTTCCTCTGTCCCCTGAATGTGTTTTAATGTAAATACAGGGTTACCATGTATTCAGTGCATGATTCTGCAGAATCTCCCTGGCTTGAAATTATTCGTGTGATTATTTAAAAAAAATCGCTGTTCCATACATTTTCACTGCATAGGTATTGCACTGTTAGTTAGGCATACACTCTCGCTGGGCTGTTCCACGTTCGCGTCGGCTTGGCACAATTCGAGCTAAGCCGAGCGGTTTCTCCCCAAATAAATGATTAAGTACATAAATAATTATATTTTCTAGATTTTACCGTCCGTATATACATATGAGTAGCACCCCTTACTCTCATAAATCTAGAATATCTAATAGTTTTAATTGGATCTCTCTTTTGAGCCGTCGTTATAGGGGTATGAGGAACAGGATATAAAGTTTAATCATCCTCCATAAACAAAGGAGGCTTCGCCGTTCAAAAAGGTGTTGTGTCTGGTAGGTCCGACGATTGATGTCGGGTTGTCCTAGTTGTACGGTAAACTCTACTTGCGCGGATGGAGGATACTTGCAAGAATTTTACGTGACGTCAGCGTGTCGCGTAGCTTATATGTGCGGCGATGTCGATGCCGCTACTACATTGTAAAGGCATCGAGCTCTAGCAATAAATGTATACAGTCTTAGAATAAAATTGTATTTTCGGGCACGAATAATCACAATTAGAGCACTCACTGCGGTAGGTATCTACTCAGTTACGTAGTTGGTTATTCGTAATATTATCTCAGCCACGTGGCCACGTAGGCACTCCAAAGTGTTCACGTATAATATAGACACATAAAACACTTAACAATATTAAGGGCATGGGACTAGCACGCAAGGCTACCCCGTGGTTGCAGTATTTACCGACACATATACAGACGTGGTATCTAGCGTACAAGGAAATAGCTCTACTGAAAGGAGTCAACGAGGCGAATGGGCTGGAAATGCAGCCCTCTCTCAGGGCATGCATGGAAATTTCAAGCATTGACAGTCTTTTGGATGCGAAGCTCTCGCCCAGCTGCGGGGGCATCCTCCGGCAACCTCTCTCGTCATACACCATACCGATGTCAAGGAACCGTCTGAAGCACCCACCTAGAAGATGAAAGTTTACTATTCAAAAAGGGGGGTTTGAAATTCATTGAAATAAGTACCACGAGTTTACCGCGGCAATTTGCGGTGGAGCGGACGGACCACCTGCGCGTTCTCATGGCGGCCTGGAAACAGTGACTGTCGCAACCCAGCGCAGGGCACGCCACGATAGTGGCGATAAGGCCCCTCTTTGGAGGGGGGGGGGGGGGGGAGGAAATCTGCCCCGCTTGGGCGGAGCACCGCCGTGTCCTCTGTTTGCTCGCGAAGGACGTGTCGGGATGGGAGAGGGTAAAGTCCTCCCGTCCCAGCCGCCGCGGGAAACGCCTCGGGCATCGGGAGCTGCGTGACGACTGCCGGCCACCGTAGTCGCGGGCTTGCGAACGGTGAGTCATTACACGTGCCGGATGGCGCGTACGTTGTCACGCGCGCCTCATAGACATGCCAGCATTTGAAGAGGCCCGTTAGGGCCGAAGCCTGCCCGGTAAGGGGGATTGTCCGAAAGGGTTACCGGTACCCCGGAACATAAAGGGCTAAGGAAGGAACATAGATGGATTATAGTCAGTTAGTCTAACACTCTTCCGCTACACCCAGAGCGGGAGGAGTTATTTGATGACTACTCACCCTCAAAAAAAAGGCCCCTGACCTTTACAAGCTATCGAGAAATATCTCTCAGGCTGCCCGTTTCCTTAAGATGTTTTCCTTCACCGTTTTTTTAAGCAAATTGTTGTGTTTTAGAGTTGTTTATAGTAATCCTTAAGTGTCATAAGGGATGATCATAGGGTAAGAAATCAGCCAATCAGATAATAAAAAAAAATTAAGATACGTTTTTTTTGCTCCACCACCATATTATTAAAAAATGACTTAGATAAAACGCATTAAAATTGAGGACTGGGGGTGCGCCACGTCATAACTCAGATGTAATCTACAAAGGCGTGGCGCCATGCCACATTTTAACTCAATGTATCGACGTAATCTTTTGATAACGTGAAAAAAGAAAAAACACGGGTCCAATATTTTTGATAATTTAACTGACTGACTAAAAAAATATTTTTGGACGTCATCCCTATTATGGGTGCTTGCAGTTCTAAAATGTAAACACACCTTTGTATAGGTCATTTCCTTCACATTTCACTTTATAACGTGCTTTCTTATGCGCATGCTGGCCTTCATCGGCTGTGAATACGTTGTAACACGTCGGTGTAATGGGGATCTCTGAGATATCATTCAAGCCACACTGGAAGCATTTGGTGGGCTTGGGACTTTCCGGTGTTGGTGTTGGTGTTGGATCGAATGATCTTCTAGCTTTTGGCGCCCAGGTTGCTGTGGTAGTTGTTGCCAGCTGTGTTGGCTTCCTTTTTCTTCTTCGGGTCCGTGGTGTTGTTGTAAGCTTCTTTGTTGTTGTAAGCTGCTTTGTTGTATTTCGTTTCCGTGTTGATTTTTTTGGTGGAGATGTGCCATTCCGTAAAACTTGATAATGTGCGAGATGAATAGCATTATCGCCAAACTCATAATTGAGTGGCATCCAATTCATACGAAATCTAATAGTTTTTGAAGTTTCCGCAACAGTATCATCCTCCTCAATATCGTTTTGATCATCAGAATCTGCATCTTCTGTTGACAATTATCAATGATCAGCATTATCGCTAAAAGTCTCAAAATGGGGCTCGAAATTATACTTACCGAATTCAATGATTTGAGATGTGGCCACTGCGGGATAATCCTCCGTGGCCTTTTGAACTTCAGAAGCTAGATTTTCTAAAGACGAATATCTATATCTTAAGCGGGGGAAGTAGGTAGCAAAAGTTTTTATTATTTTCCTGGGTGTGGTTGTTCTCTCAGTGCTTGACAGAACCAGTACAACTTTCGGCCAAGCCTGTTCATCAGCATGAAAATGATGCCAGTAAGATTGCTTTTTTGTGACCTCCAGGTGCTGTCCTTCAACTTGCGGACTGTGTTGCTGGAAAATAACCCAAGTTCTGGTTCTCAGTAGTAATTCTGGATTAGATGAAGCGTTTGTTGTTTTTGTTGAAGTTGGTCTCCATAATGTCCTGTATCCTGCAATTATTACATAACTGTTTGTGGATTTGTGAACCAACTGAGCTGGCAGGCGTTGTCCTGTCTAAATGTTTATAATTAGCTGCTCCACGCGGCTCCGCCCACGTCAATATTGAAGATTTTTCATTCAGACGTCCCCCTACTATTTAACCCCTTTACGGGGGACGTTTCCTAAAACCCTTTCTTAGTTGAACTTTCCTACACATAATCTATCTCCGTGTTTAAGGAGAACATTCAGGCTCCATACATTACTGAGCCTTTTCTTAAAGTCAAAACGCCAAAAAAAATTAACGAAAAAAAATGGTACGTGTGTTTGAAGGTGATGTCGGAAATAAAACGACCGAAGCCGTTTCGGAGTGTAGGGATGTGCTTGGCTGGTTAGTACTACAAAAGTTGTAGGATTGCTCTCGGCCAAGTTATTACTACTTCGATAGTTTATCATTTTCATACATTTATTGATTACCAAACTTGTATAATATGATTTGAAAGAAATCCTACAACTTTTGTGCCATATTAACTATTACTCCAAATGAATAGTACTACCGTACACAACATTATTTTTTCGTTGGCGGGCACTTTCAGAAGTCAAGTTATAAAAGTTTTAATATTAGATATTCAATAATCCCTTGGTAATAAGGACGTATAAATTTACCGTATTGTTCAGGTAAATCAAATTAAAGAAATCTGAAATCATGTGCTAGTTTATATATCTAGGTACATCACACATACATTTAATAAGAGCTATAATTTACTTATACTCAAAATATTACGGCACTCTAAGAAACAGGAATAGAAAGTATCAGAAATTACCTCTATACGGTTCATATCTGCGAATATTTTTTGCAAGCTCATACGACGCAACTGTTGAGAAGGACAGAGTAAGTTCCACTGAGTCTTCGATACGGGACAACAATGTACAATTTATATATTTAAATTCATTTTGTAAATAAAAAAATAATAAATAAATATAATATAAAACAAAAGTAAAAATTCTATAAAAGATATACATTATTTATAAAAACAACAAAACGACCTAAAAGACCACTATTCTACAAAGCTACGACAGCACCACAGCTGATAAATCATCAATGACAGTCATAGATAACACGATGCGAGTGGATCTAATCTCTTTACTTCAATGTACTAACTACAATCACCATAGAGCTTAGACTCTAAGTTTAATGCTCTAAGCCTTAGAGCATTAAACTTAGAGCATTTAACCTAAGTAGGTTAAATGCTCTAAGAACCTGAGTATTAGTATTAGCATGGATGAAGTAAGAAAGGCAGTTCAAAGTATGAAAATTGGAAAGGCCAAGGGCCAGATGATATACCAGTAAAATGATTAAAAGAAGATGGATGTATGTGGCTGACTTCATTCATAATCGTTGCAAGAAGAAGTGATCCCACAAGAATGGTGCAATAGTTCGCTAGTGTCCATCTTCAAGAATAAAGGTGATGTACAGGAACAACTATCGAGGAATAAAGCTCATGTCGCTTAATATGATAGTATGGGAGAAAATATTGCAAGAGGAAAGACACTACTACATCACGCATCTGTAAACTACCTAGTTTACAATAGATACCTAATGTAGATTATGATTTGTTTTAATCGTATCTAGGCTCTTTCGTAAAACTTTAAGGAGGGAATTTATTAATGTAGGTTTTGTATTTTAGTTTCACATTTGTTATTATAGGAAGCAATAAGCTATTCAAATAACACCAGATCGTGTTTACAAAGTCTACCTAGGTTGGTTTATTTGCATTCCCTCTGCATTCCCCGTCATCATCTGCATTCCCCGAAGACAAAGGCGTTTCCTATGTAATACGAAGTGAGGGCATTTGCGTCCGGCAGCACACACGATGTGGAGTGCGGTAGCCGTCAGTAAGACGCGACATTACTACCAAGCTCGCGCGGGCGCGCGGAGGCCAGGCGGAGACATGCTTGCGAACTCCATCGCACTAACATGCTGCTCGATACAGAATAGATAGCCGTCACAAGACGACGGACGAGACCGGGCTCGGACAGGCCCCGACGAGGCGGCGGGAAGTAAAGGTTAGGTTAGGTAAGGCAAAATGTGTCAAGCAGTTTTAAAATTAAAATAATACGTTATACATATATAAACACAGTGAGTTTGTTCACTGCTTGTTCTGTGGACTTACCATGCCGAAATCCATACTGATTTTCAGACAGTATATTATTTTTGTCTAGATATTTTACCAAGCGTTCATGATGTTTCCCAATATTTTCGATATTTATTATTTACTATCCCATTATTATTATTATCTTTCACTAATGTGAAAAAAATTTCGGAATCGGATCAGTATTCCGAAGATTACCACACATTACACATACAAATCTTACCTCTTTACAATTTTAGTATAGACTAAGGTCTGAAACTGTGTTAAGCGGACGCCCGCGCGGTACCATACAAAAGTGCACCGTCGCGGGGCCCCGCGAGGGTGTACGTTGCGGGGAGGTGTGCCCCGCGCCAGCACAACGGATAAAACCTCCATGTAACGGATAAAATTAAAACACACACAAACACACCGTTAAAATTGTAGTAGCGACACTGCGTTACGCGCCCGCTTAACGCAGTATCAGGCACAAAGTATAGATAATTATGAAGTACATCATATTAATTCCGTTTTTAGAATTCCGTAGTGAACAAGGAACGCTTATAATTATGTAGTTTCGCCATTTTCGTCCGTCAGTCTGTCCGTCGCAGCTTATTGTATTTAACTAAAACTCTCGGAAAATATAACACAGAACTATTCAATTCGAGTTTATTGATCACTCTTAACTTTAGTGAATTAATTGACAGTGTGCAGGTAGGTACGCATAGCTGTGACACTGCTAAGCGATTCGGTTAATATTTGTTGAAAAATAAAGCCGACTCGAAGCACACTTACTCGTCGGCTTTAATTCGGCCCATGCCGATAGGCCAACTCCGTTAGGCGTCGACTCTCGCTGTTTCATGTTTGCGTCGGCTCGGCAAAATAGGGATAATGAAAGGTTTTATTTTTCAATTATATAAAATCCGTCAGTCAAATAATAAATAATATTCGACATGTATTTTTTGCTTTATCGTATTAAAGTTGGGGAGTGGGGGCGCGCTACGTCATAGCTCAGTCTATCTACGTAGCAGTGACACCCTGCCACTTTTATTTTGAACTAAATGTATGTATCGTCATAATCACTTAATTACTTAAAAAAATAATAAATACGTATCGAATATTTTAATCTTGCCGTCGGACTAAACAAAAATTGTCATCATCCCTACATATGCGAATAAATTATTACATAAACATATTAGATTTTAACGCCTATACATTCATATCGGTAGCACCCCTTACTCTCATAAATCTAGAATATCTAATCCTTTTAATTGAATCCATCTATTGAGCCGACTTTATAGAGGTATGAGGAACATGGTGTTGTGCCTGGTGGGTTGTTATCCAACTGATGTAGGGATGTTGTTTATATGCTACTCGCCCCGCGCGGTAAACTCTGCTTGCGCGATGCAGGATTTTGCGTGACTTCAGCGGCATCTACGTCTAGTAACAAATGTATGCGGTCATAGAATAAAATCATGCTTTTTTGAGCACGAATAACCACAATTAGAGCACTCACTGCGGTAGGTATCTACTCAGTTACGTAATCATTGGTTATTCGTAATATTATCTCTGCCACGTAGCGACGTAGGTCAGGTAAATGGTTTACCTGAGCAGCCTCGCATTATGGCACTCCAAAGTGTTCACATATAATATAGGCACATAAAACACTTAACAATATTAAGGGCATGGGACTAGCACGCAAGGCTACCCCGTGGTTGCAGTATTTACCGACACATATACAGACGTGGTATCTAGCGTACAAGGAAATAGCTCTACTGAAAGGAGTCAACGAGGCGAATGGGCTGGAAATGCAGCCCTCTTTCAGGGCATGTATGGAAATTTCAAGCATTGTCAGTCTTTTGGATGCGAAGCTCTCGCCCAGCTGCGGGGGCATCCTCCGGCAACCTCTCTCGTCATACACCATACCGATGTCAAGGAACCGTCTGAAGCATCCACCTTGAAGATGAAAGTTTACTATTCAAAGAGGGGGTTTAAAATTCATTGAAATAAGTACGGACGAGTGTTCAAGGTCAAGCTATGAAAAGATCGCTGAAGATATAAGGTACTCTGCTTTAAAAGTAATTAGTGTGGGCTGTGTTAAAACATGTCGGAGCGGAGGTTTACATTGGACAGTTTTTCTGTTTTGGTTGATTATTGACTAACCTGGGCACTGTTTAATAATCGTTAAAACGAGTCAATTTTGTCAAAAAGTGATATAGGTAATTATAAAGTTACAAGTGCAAGTGCAATTTAATAAACCTTACAATTATGATTGAAATCTACAGGCATTTCCTGCACGTGTAAACGTTTATTGAACAGCATTTGTAATGGTAAAACTTTACAAATTATTTTTTCACTTTTTACAAAATTGTCGGCTTGTAGCGTTAAATAAACAGGAACCTGGTGTCAAAGTTTTTATGCTGCCCATAGGCCTCTGACTTGATAGTGGCGGTAAGATCGCTCTTTGAGGAGTGGCTAGAGAGGCGTGACGGCGCCCCTCACCTACCGCCTGACGCAGGTCCTCACCTGACATGGTTGTTTCGGGAGATTCCTGCACATAATCAGACGGGAAGAAGCGCCCGGGTGTCACCACTGTCAGGATCGCCCAGAGGACACGTTAAAGCACACAGTTGAGATCTGACGGATCTGGCGGAGCACCGCCGTGTCCTCTGTCCACTCGCGAAGGAGGTGGCGGGATGGGAGAGGGAAAGTCCTCCCGTCCCAGCCGGAGCGGGAAACACCTCGGGCGTCGGGTGCCGCGTGACGACTCCCGGCCACCGTAGTCGCGGGCCTGCGGACGGTGAGTACTGGGTAGCTCACCATCCAATTAGGACCAGGCCCATGCCGGACGGCGCGTACGTGTTCACGCGCGCCTCATAGACATGTCAGCATTTGAAGGGGCCCGTTAAGGCCAAAAAGTTGTTGTGTTGTAGAGTTGTTTATAGTAATCCATAAGTGTCAAAATGATTTTTTACCCTAGGACACCCCGATCTTAGGGGAAAAAATCAGTCAGCCAGATAATAAAAAAAAATGTAAGACATGTATTTTTGCTCTACCATATTAATAAAAAATGACGATAAAACGCATTAAAGTTGCGAAGTGGGGGCGCGCCATGTCGTAACTCAGTATATAATTTACAAAGGAGTGGCGTCATGCCACATTTAAACACAATGTGTAGACGTAACATTTTGATAACGTGAAAAAAGAAAAAATACATGTCCAATATTTTTTATAATTTTGCTGACGGACTAAAAAAATTTTTTGGACGTCATCCCTATTATGGGTGCTTGCAGTTGTAAAATGTAAACACACCTTTGTATAGGTCATTTCCTTCACATTTCACTTTAAAACGTGCTTTCTTATGCGAATGCTGGCCTTCATCGGCTGTGAATACGTCGTAACACGTCGGTGTAATGGGGATCTCTGAGACATTATTCAAGCCACACTGGTAGCACTTGGTGGGCTTATAAACTTCCGTTGTTGTTGATGTCGTTGTTGTTGTTGTTGTTGGCTTCGTGGTTGTAGTTGTTGACTGCCTTGTTGTTGTTGGCTTACTTGTTGTAGGTGTTGGCTTACTTGTTGTAGGTGTTGGCCCCCTTGTTGTAGGTGTTGTCCTTCTTGTTGTAGGTGTTGTCCTCCTTGTTGTAGGTGTTGTCCTTCTTGTTGTAGGTGTTGTCCTTCTTGTTGTAGAAGTTGGCGTCCTTGGTGTGGGTGTTGTCCTCCTTGTTGTAGGTGTTGTCCTTCTTGTTGTAGGTGTTGTCCTCCTTGTTGTAGGTGTTGTCCTTCTTGTTGTAGGTGTTGTCCTTCTTGTTGTAGAAGTTGGCGTCCTTGGTGTGGGTGTTGTCCTCCGTGTTGTAGGTGTTGTCCTTCTTGTTGTAGGTGTTGGCCCCCTTGTTGTAGGTGTTGTCCTTCTTGTTGTAGGTGTTGTCCTCCTTGTTGTAGGTGTTGTCCTTCTTGTTGTAGGTGTTGTCCTTCTTGTTGTAGAAGTTGGCGTCCTTGGTGTGGGTGTTGTCCTCCGTGTTGTAGGTGTTGTCCTTCTTGTTGTAGGTGTTGGCTTTCTTGTTGTAGGTGTTGGCCCCCTTGTTGTAGGTGTTGTCCTTCTTGTTGTAGGTGTTGTCCTCCTTGTTGTAGGTGTTGTCCTTCTTGTTGTAGGTGTTGTCCTTCTTGTTGTAGAAGTTGGCGTCCTTGGTGTGGGTGTTGTCCTCCTTGTTGTAGGTGTTGTCCTTCTTGTTGTAGGTGTTGTCCTCCTTGTTGTAGGTGTTGTCCTTCTTGTTGTAGGTGTTGTCCTTCTTGTTGTAGAAGTTGGCGTCCTTGGTGTGGGTGTTCTTCTTGTTGTTGTTGTTGTTCTCTGTTTTGGTGTGCCATTCCGTAAAACTTGATAATCTGCGGTATGAATAGCATTATCGCCGAACTCATAATTGAGCGGAATCCAATCCATACCAAATTTCATAGTTTTTGAAGTCTCCGCATCAGCGTCATCCTCCTCAATATCGTTTTGATCATCAGAATCTGCATTTTCTGTTGACAATTATCAATTATCAGCATAATCGCCAAAAGTCTCAAAATGGAGCTCAAAATTATACTTACCGAATTCGATGATTTGATATGTGATCACTGTGGGATAATCCTCCGTGGCGGTAACCTTTTGAACTTCAGAAGCGAGATTTTCTGAAGACAAATATCTATATCTTAAGCGGGGGAAGTAGGTAGCAAAAGATTTTATTATTTTCCTGGGTGTGGTTGTTCTCTCAGTGCTTGACAGAACCAGTACAACTTTCGGCCAAGCCTGTTCATCAGCATGAAAATGATGCCAGTAAGATTGCTTTTTTGTGACCTCCAGGTGCTGTCCTTCAACTTGCGGACTGTGTTGCTGGAAAATAACCCAAGTTCTGGTTCTCAGTAGTAATTCTGGATTAGATGAAGCGTTTGTTGTTTTTGTTGAAGTTGGTCTCCATAATGTCCTGTATCCTGCAATTATTACATAACTGTTTGTGGATTTGTGAACCAACTGAGCTGGCAGGCGTTGTCCTGTCTAAATGTTTATAATTAGCTGCTCCACGCGGCTCCGCCCACGTCAATATTGAAGATTTTTCATTCAGACGTCCCCCTACTATTTCAGCCCTTTACGGGGGACGTTTCCTAAAACCCTTTCTTAGTTGAACTTTCCTACACATAATCTATCTCCGTGCTTAAGGAGAACATTCAGGCTCCATACATTACTGAGCCTTTTCTTAAAGTCAAAACGCCAAAAAAAATTAACGAAAAAAAATGGTACGTGTGTTTGAAGGTGATGTCGGAAATAAAACGACCGAAGCCGTTTCGGAGTGTAGGGATGTGCTTGGCTGGTTAGTACTACAAAAGTTGTAGGATTGCTCTCGGCCAAGTTATTACTACTTCGATAGTTTATCATTTTCATACATTTATTGATTACCAAACTTGTATAATCTGATTTGAAAGAAATCCTACAACTTTTGTGCCATATTAACTATTACTCCAAATGAATAGTACTACCGTACACAACATTATTTTTTCGTTGGCGGGCACTTTCAGAAGTCAAGTTATAAAAGTTTTAATATTAGATATTCAATAATCCCTTGGTAATAAGGACGTATAAATTTACCGTAATTGTTCAGGTAAATCAAATTAAAGAAATCTGAAATCGTGTGCTAGTTTATATATTTAGGTACATGCAGAGATGCAAGATTTACTTATACTCAAAATATTACGGCACTCTAAGAAACAGGAATAGAAAGTATCAGAAATTACCTCTATACGGTTCATATCTGCGAATATTTTTTGCAAGCTCATACGACGCAACTGTTGAGAAGGACAGAGTAAGTTCCACTGAGTCTTCGATACGGGACAACAATGTACAATTTATATATTTAAATTCATTTTGTAAATAAAAAAATAATAAATAAATATAATATAAAACAAAAGTAAAAATTCTATAAAAGATATACATTATTTAAAAAAACAACAAAACGACCTACAAGACCACTATTCTACAAAGCTACGACAGCACCACAGCTGATAAATCATAAATGACAGTCATAGATAACACGATGCGAGTGGATCTAATCTCTTTACTTCAATGTACTAACTACAATCACCATAGAGCTTAGACTCTAAGTTTAATGCTCTAAGCCTTAGAGCATTAAACTTAGAGCATTTAACCTAAGTAGGTTAAATGCTCTAAGAACCTGAGTATTAGTATTAGCATGGATGAAGTAAGAAAGGCAGTTCAAAGTATGAAAATTGGAAAGGCCAAGGGCCAGATGATATACTAGTAAAATGATTAAAAGAAGATGGATGTATGTGGCTGACTTCATTCATAATCGTTGCAAGAAGAAGTGATCCCACAAGAATGGTGCAATAGTTCGCTAGTGTCCATCTTCAAGAATAAAGGTGATGTACAGGAACAACTATCGAGGAATAAAGCTCATGTCGCTTAATATGATAGTATGGGAGAAAATATTGCAAGAGGAAAGACACTACTACATCACGCATCTGTAAACTACCTAGTTTACAATAGATACCTATTGTAGATTATGATTAGTTTTAATCGTATCTAGGCTCCTTCGTAAAACTTTAAGGAGGGAATTTATTAATGTAGGTTTTGTATTTTAGTTTCACATTTGTTATTATAGGAAGCAATAAGCTATTCAAATAACACTAGATCGTGTTTACAAAGTCTACCTAGGTTGGTTTATTTGCATTCCCTCTGCATTCCCCGTCATCATCTGCATTCCCCGAAGACAAAGGCGTTTGTGTGCGTTTCGACCGCGCGACCATGGCGTCATATTAAAAAAAAAACCATGCCAAGATTTTGTAAAAATTTGTAAAAGTTGATTCCCAAAACCATAAATTTGTCAAAGTTATGGTTAAAAAGTTATAAGGGTTTGAACGTGGCCGCGCCATCGAAACGCGGAGAACCGCGCGGCCACGGAGATCTCTAAAACTAAACGTTGCAGAGACCTGAAATTCAGGTAAATAACAGATTGAATTTGTAAAAAATTTGTAAAAATATAGAAAAAATTCCCAGGTCAATATTTTAGGAGCTATAAGACTAAAACTCCATGGCCGCGCCATTGAAACGGTGAAGAACACGTTATCGCCGATATCTCGCTGAAAAAGCTTCGCAGAGGTCTGAAGTTTTTTGTAAAACCTAGATCTGAATTTGTCAAATAGTGTAAAAATGCACAAAAAAGTCCTAGGTTAATATTTTAGGAGCTATAAGACTAAAACGGTGAAAAACACGTTATCACCGATATCTCGCTGAAAAAGCATCGCAGAGGTCTGAGGTTTTTTGTAAAACCTAGATTTGAATTTGTCAAATAGTGTAAAAATGCACAAAAAAATCCTAGGTTAATATTTCAGGAGCTGTAGTACGGTATCGCGTAGAAATATGTCGTGATTATCTACCGAAGAAAGTAAGAGTAAAGCGAGTTTTTTATTGTAAACAACACTTATTAATATGTAAAACTATATAAAACCAGGCAAAATGATTTTTTTTTCGGTTTTTATAACTTTTGATACGTCTTGAATATTTCAATAGGGTGACCATGGCTTTTTGTTTACAGAAAATTTTCCACCTATCGTTTTAGAAATCACTAACTGTTCCTCGCAGTTTCACCCGCTTAATGCAAAATTCGAATGAATACTATGCAGTAGTTTTTGTGTTTATCCCGGACAAATAAACAGACAGACCAAATTCTAAAAACTATATTTTTGACGATTTTATTATATACTAGCTGTCCCCAGCGGTTTTACCCGCGTAGTGCCCGTTCCTGTGGGATTTTTGGGATAAAAACTTTCCTTCTTGTCCTTTCTCAGGCTATGGACTATTTCTGTACCAAATTTCATTTAAATCGGTTCAGTAGTTTTGCCGTGAACGCGAGACAGGCAGACAGAGTTACTTTCGCATTTATAGATAATATTAGTATGGATTTAGATATTATAGATTTCTTTTAATATCACTTAAATCATTGCTTGATGCTGACAATACTGTGGTTTTGAGTAAAAGTACGAGAACCATAACAAATAACTTTACACAACATTCGTAATTTCTGTAAGATTATTTGATGAATTATTGTGTACTCAAACACATAAGTTTTGTATAAGACTAAAATCAGCCAGAAATAACACCCTATAAATACCCCATTCTTCCGTCGTTTTACTTCCTGTTGGTAAGGAAGTAAAACGACGACTGTGAATGTTGAAAAGCATGAGTTAAATATTTCTGATATAAACCCTGATTTGAATTTTCTAATAAATTAACATTAAAATCACCGCAAGCAATAATAGATTTGTTTGAATTACAAATCTTGTGTAACACTTCATCCATTATCTTTTCAAAGCAGTCATACAATCCTGAAGGGGGTCTGTACACGCTTAATATAACAAATTGCTCCAATTCTATACAGGCTATTTCAACTGTCCGCTCAACAGATAGGCTCACAATATCCTTACGGTCTTTAAATTTAAGCTGGTTACTTACTAAGATTAATGAGCCACCATGTATAGCATTCACTCTGCTGAACGAACTACCAACCTGGTGATTATTAAAATTGAATAAGAACTGGTGGCTTTTTAGCCAATGTTCTGTTATACAAAGAATATTAATACTGTTAAAATTCATATTCTAAATCTTTGTTCATAAATCCTTGAATATTTTGATGCACCAGGTTGATACTATTTAGTGTTGAAAAACTTTCTTTTAAATTTGATTCACAATTCTGTACAATATTGCAAGAGGTTGCCTCTATTGTCTCAGTTTCTAATTTAAATGACTGTAAATGTCAACATTTGATGCCAAATTATTGGCTGAATTATTCAATATGTCATTGCATTGCTCAATAGAAGCAATTTGTTTAGCCAAATTCTTGGCTGTAATATAAAAGTAATATGATAGCGACACAGCTATCTGTCTTTTACAATACTGCATAGTATTCATTCGAATTTTGCATTAAGCGGGTGAAACTGCGAGGAATAGTTAGTGATTTCTAAAACGATAGGTGGAAAGTTTTCTGTAAACAAAAAGCCATGGTCACCCTATTGAAATATTCAAGACGTATCAAAAGTTATAAAAACCGAAAAAAAAATCATTTTGCCTGGTTTTATATAGTTTTACATATTAATAGGTGTTGTTTACAATAAAAAACTCGCTTTACTCTTACTTTCTTCGGTAGATAATCACGACATATTTCTACGCGATACCGTACTACAGCTCCTGAAATATTAACCTAGGATTTTTTTGTGCATTTTTACACTATTTGACAAATTCAAATCTAGGTTTTACAAAAAACCTCAGACCTCTGCGATGCTTTTTCAGCGACATATCGGCGATAACGTGTTTTTCACCGTTTTAGTCTTATAGCTCCTAAAATATTAACCTAGGACTTTTTTGTGCATTTTTACACTATTTGACAAATTCAGATCTAGGTTTTACAAAAACTTCAGACCTCTGCGAAGCTTTTTCAGCGAGATATCGGCGATAACGTGTTCTTCACCGTTTCAATGGCGCGGCCATGGAGTTTTAGTCTTATAGCTCCTAAAATATTGACCTGGGAATTTTTTCTATATTTTTACAAATTTTTTACAAATTCAATCTGTTATTTACCTGAATTTCAGGTCTCTGCAACGTTTAGTTTTAGAGATCTCCGTGGCCGCGCGGTTCTCCGCGTTTCGATGGCGCGGCCACGTTCAAACCCTTATAACTTTTTAACCATAACTTTGACAAATTTATGGTTTTGGGAATCAACTTTTACAAATTTTTACAAAATCTTGGCATGGTTTTTTTTTTAATATGACGCCATGGTCGCGCGGTCGAAACGCACACAGGCGTTTCCTATGTAATACGAAGTGAGGGCATTTGCGTCCGGCAGCACACAGGATGTGGAGTGCGGTAGCCGTCAGTAAGACGCGACATTACTACCAAGCTCGCGCGGGCGCGCGGAGGCCAGAGAGGCGGAGACATGCTTGCGAACTCCATCGCACTAACATGCTGCTCGACACAGAATAGATAGCCGTCACAAGAGGTCACAAGACGACGGACGAGCCCGGGCGCGCGGGCGGGCGGGCGGACAGGCCCCGACGAGGCGGCGGGAAGTAAAGGTTAGATTAGGTAAGGCAAAATGTGTCAAGCAGTTTTAAAATTAAAATAATACGTTATATAAAAGAATACTTAGATAAATATATTTTTTTCGCTTCTATAGCTTCTTTAGCAGCTACAAGGGCATCCCTTAAAATATTTCGTGTTGGAACAGATATACCTTATATAAGAGGAAGTCTGAAAGCTTAGAGCATTTATAAATGCTCTAAGTCTGAAAGTGACACCGGTGACTGTAAAGTTGTGTGGAAATCGGTTGTCATGGTATGGGCATGTTATGCGGAGGGATGAGGAAAATGTTGTCAGGACATTTGTGGGTATGAATGTGGATGGCTATACAAGTAGAGGAAGACCAAAGAAGCGATAGATGGATTGTGTGAAAGATGACATGACAAGAAAGGGAGTGACTACCGAGATGACGACTAATAGTATCGAAGAAAACTACATGTTGCGCTGACCCTAATGAATTGGGATAGAGGCAGGAGAATGATGATGATCAGGACGGCTGCCAATCAGTATGCATTTAAGTGAAAAATGCAGAATTTTATTTTCTAAATAAATAGAGTAGACATATCTCAGCTCCTCTGGCCCCAAAATTGAATGTAAGTATATAGGGTTACCATCGATCCAGTGCATGATCCTGAACCTCCCTGCGTTGAAATCATTCGTCTAATTATTAAAAAAAAAATTGCTACTCCAAAAATCTGCAGTTTTCTGGGATTTTGTTAAGCCTCGTATTGCTTAAAAACTCATTCGCCTTTACTGCTCCCACTGCTGGGACTCTGGACCGTTTTCTATTACATATCGAAGTAATGTTTTCGATATGCCAAATGTCAGCTTAATTGAATGTTATGAAGATCGTATAAAATTGATTATTCCGAATTCGCGAAAACACTTTTTTTTAAGGCTGGGAAATCATCCAATGATTTCTCCCGCTCTGGGTGGAGCGCAAGAGAGTGTCAGACTCTTACTGACTAAAACCCATCCATGTTCCTTCCTTAGCCCTTTATGTTCCGGGGTAGCGGTAACCCTTTCGGACAATCCCGCTTACCCGGCAGGCTTGGCCCTGAGGGGCCCCTCATATGCTGACATCTCTTTGAGGCGCGCGTAGAACATGTAAGCGCCGTCCGGCACGGGCCTGGTGCTGATCGGACGGTGATTCACCCATTACTCACCGTCCGCAGGCCCGCTCCTACGGTGGCCAGGAGTCGACACGTGGCCCCCGACGTCCGGGGCGTCTGAGAAGTGTTTGTGAGTGTGTGAACTAGTAGGTGATAATGTGGAGTTTGACTGATGAGGGTGTGTGTGTTGGTGTATGTGGGTATGGGCGGTAAATAAGTACATTTTTTTTCCTTTGTCCATATTTGTGCTAATAAACACAGTGAGTTTGTTCACTGCTTGTTCTGTAGACTTACCATGCCGAAATCCATACTGATTTTCAGACAGTATATTATTTTTGTCTAGATATTTTACCAAGCGTTCATGATGTTTCCCAATATTTTCGATATTTATTATTTACTATCCCATTATTATTATTATCTTTCACTAATGTGAAAAAAATTTCGGAATCGGATCAGTATTCCGAAGATTACCACACATTACACATACAAACGTGCAAATCTTACCTCTTTACAATTTTAGTATAGACTAAGGTCTGAAACTGCGTTAAGCGGACGCCCGCGCGGTACCATACAAAAGTGCACCGTCGCGGGGCCCCGCGCGGGTGTACGTTGCGGGGAGGCGTGCCCCGCGCCAGCGCAACGGATAAAACCTCCATGCAGCGGATAAAATTAAAACACACACAAACACACCGTTAAAATTGTAGTAGCGACACTGCGTTACGCGCCCGCTTAACGCAGTATCAGGCACAAAGTATAGATAATTATGAAGTACATCATATTAATTCCGTTTTTAGAATTCCGTAGTGAACAAGGAACGCTTATAATTATGTAGTTTCGCCATTTTCGTCCGTCAGTCTGTCCGTCGCAGCTTATTGTATTTAACTAAAACTCTCGGAAAATATAACACAGAACTATTCAATTCGAGTTTATTGATCACTCTTAACTTTAGTGAATTAATTGACAGTGTGCAGGTAGGTACGCATAGCTGTGACACTGCTAAGCGATTCGGTTAATATTTGTTGAAAAATAAAGCCGACTCGAAGCACACTTACTCGTCGGCTTTAATTCGGCCCATGCCGATAGGCCAACTCCGTTAGGCGTCGACTCTCGCTGTTTCATGTTTGCGTCGGCTCGGCAAAATAGGGATAATGAAAGGTTTTATTTTTCAATTATATAAAATCCGTCAGTCAAATAATAAATAATATTCGACATGTATTTTTTGCTTTATCGTATTAAAGTTGGGGAGTGGGGGCGCGCTACGTCATAGCTCAGTCTATCTACGTAGCAGTGACACCCTGCCACTTTTATTTTGAACTAAATGTATGTATCGTCATAATCACTTAATTACTTAAAAAAATAATAAATACGTATCGAATATTTTAATCTTGCCGTCGGACTAAACAAAAATTGTCATCATCCCTACATATGCGAATAAATTATTACATAAACATATTAGATTTTAACGCCTATACATTCATATCGGTAGCACCCCTTACTCTCATAAATCTAGAATATCTAATCCTTTTAATTGAATCCATCTATTGAGCCGACTTTATAGAGGTATGAGGAACATGGTGTTGTGCCTGGTGGGTTGTTATCCAACTGATGTAGGGATTTTGTTTATATGCTACTCGCCCCGCGCGGTAATCTCTGCTTGCGCGATGCAGGATTTTGCGTGACTTCAGCGGCATCTACGTCTAGTAACAAATGTATGCGGTCATAGAATAAAATCATGCTTTTTTGAGCACGAATAACCACAATTAGAGCACTCACTGCGGTAGGTATCTACTCAGTTACGTAATCATTGGTTATTCGTAATATTATCTCTGCCACGTAGCGACGTAGGTCAGGTAAATGGTTTACCTGAGCAGCCTCGCATTATGGCACTCCAAAGTGTTCACATATAATATAGGCACATAAAACACTTAACAATATTAAGGGCATGGGACTAGCATGCAAGGCTACCCCGTGGTTGCAGTATTTACCGACACATATACAGACGTGGTATCTAGCGTACAAGGAAATAGCTCTA
Organism: Hyppa rectilinea; assembly: GCA_951799385.1. NCBI lineage: Eukaryota > Metazoa > Arthropoda > Insecta > Lepidoptera > Noctuidae > Hyppa > Hyppa rectilinea. Next base: position 27,603,173 of record OX637300.1, on the reverse strand, counting down.
CTGAAAGGAGTCAACGAGGCGAATGGGCTGGAAATGCAGCCCTCTTTCAGGGCATGTATGGAAATTTCAAGCATTGTCAGTCTTTTGGATGCGAAGCTCTCGCCCAGCTGCGGGGGCATCCTCCGGCAACCTCTCTCGTCATACACCATACCGATGTCAAGGAACCGTCTGAAGCATCCACCTAGAAGATGAAAGTTTACTATTCAAAGAGGGGGTTTAAAATTCATTGAAATAAGTACGGACGAGTGTTCAAGGTCAAGCTATGAAAAGATCGCTGAAGATATAAGGTACTCTGCTTTAAAAGTAATTAGTGTGGGCTGTGTTAAAACATGTCGGAGCGGAGGTTTACATTGGACAGTTTTTCTGTTTTGGTTGATTATTGACTAACCTGGGCACTGTTTAATAATCGTTAAAACGAGTCAATTTTGTCAAAAAGTGATATAGGTAATTATAAAGTTACAAGTGCAAGTGCAATTTAATAAACCTTACAATTATGATTGAAATCTACAGGCATTTCCTGCACGTGTAAACGTTTATTGAACAGCATTTGTAATGGTAAAACTTTACAAATTATTTATTCACTTTTTACAAAATTGTCGGCTTGTAGCGTTAAATAAACAGGAACCTGGTGTCAAAGTTTTTATGCTGCCCATAGGCCTCTGACTTGATAGTGGCGGTAAGATCGCTCTTTGAGGAGTGGCTAGAGAGGCGTGACGGCGCCCCTCACCTACCGCCTGACGCAGGTCCTCACCTGACATGGTTGTTTCGGGAGATTCCTGCACATAATCAGACGGGAAGAAGCGCCCGGGTGTCACCACTGTCAGGATCGCCCAGAGGACACGTTAAAGCACACAGTTGAGATCTGACGGATCTGGCGGAGCACCGCCGTGTCCTCTGTCCACTCGCGAAGGAGGTGGCGGGATGGGAGAGGGAAAGTCCTCCCGTCCCAGCCGGAGCGGGAAACACCTCGGGCGTCGGGTGCCGCGTGACGACTCCCGGCCACCGTAGTCGCGGGCCTGCGGACGGTGAGTACTGGGTAGCTCACCATCCAATTAGGACCAGGCCCGTGCCGGACGGCGCGTACGTGTTCACGCGCGCCTCATAGACATGTCAGCATTTGAAGGGGCCCGTTAAGGCCAAAAAGTTGTTGTGTTGTAGAGTTGTTTATAGTAATCCATAAGTGTCAAAATGATTTTTTACCCTAGGACACCCCGATCTTAGGGGAAAAAATCAGTCAGCCAGATAATAAAAAAAAATGTAAGACATGTATTTTTGCTCTACCATATTAATAAAAAATGACGATAAAACGCATTAAAGTTGCGAAGTGGGGGCGCGCCATGTCGTAACTCAGTATATAATTTACAAAGGAGTGGCGTCATGCCACATTTAAACACAATGTGTAGACGTAACATTTTGATAACGTGAAAAAAGAAAAAATACATGTCCAATATTTTTTATAATTTTGCTGACGGACTAAAAAAATTTTTTGGACGTCATCCCTATTATGGGTGCTTGCAGTTGTAAAATGTAAACACACCTTTGTATAGGTCATTTCCTTCACATTTCACTTTAAAACGTGCTTTCTTATGCGAATGCTGGCCTTCATCGGCTGTGAATACGTCGTAACACGTCGGTGTAATGGGGATCTCTGAGACATTATTCAAGCCACACTGGTAGCACTTGGTGGGCTTATAAACTTCCGTTGTTGTTGATGTCGTTGTTGTTGTTGTTGTTGGCTTCGTGGTTGTAGTTGTTGACTGCCTTGTTGTTGTTGGCTTACTTGTTGTAGGTGTTGGCTTCCTTGTTGTTGTTGGCTTCGTTGTTGTAGGTGGTGGCCTACTTGTTGTAGGTGTTGGCTTTCTTGTTGTAGGTGTTGGCCCCCTTGTTGTAGGTGTTGGCTTTCTTGTTGTAGGTGTTGGCCCCCTTGTTGTAGGTGTTGTCCTTCTTGTTGTAGGTGTTGTCCTCCTTGTTGTAGGTGTTGTCCTTCTTGTTGTAGGTGTTGGCCCCCTTGTTGTAGGTGTTGTCCTTCTTGTTGTAGGTGTTGTCCTCCTTGTTGTAGGTGTTGTCCTTCTTGTTGTAGGTGTTGTCCTTCTTGTTGTAGAAGTTGGCGTCCTTGGTGTGGGTGTTGTCCTCCTTGTTGTAGGTGTTGTCCTTCTTGTTGTAGGTGTTGTCCTCCTTGTTGTAGGTGTTGTCCTTCTTGTTGTAGGTGTTGTCCTTCTTGTTGTAGAAGTTGGCGTCCTTGGTGTGGGTGTTCTTCTTGTTGTTGTTGTTGTTCTCTGTTTTGTTTTTTTTGGTGTGCCATTCCGTAAAACTTGATAATCTGCGGTATGAATAGCATTATCGCCGAACTCATAATTGAGCGGAATCCAATCCATACCAAATTTCATAGTTTTTGAAGTCTCCGCAACAGCGTCATCCTCCTCAATATCGTTTTGATCATCAGAATCTGCATTTTCTGTTGACAATTATCAATTATCAGCATAATCGCCAAAAGTCTCAAAATGGAGCTCAAAATTATACTTACCGAATTCGATGATTTGAATTGTGATCACTGTGGGATAATCCTCCGTGGCGGTAACCTTTTGAACTTCAGAAGCGAGATTTTCTGAAGACAAATATCTATATCTTAAGCGGGGGAAGTAGGTAGCAAAAGATTTTATTATTTTCCTGGGTGTGGTTGTTCTCTCAGTGCTTGACAGAACCAGTACAACTTTCGGCCAAGCCTGTTCATCAGCATGAAAATGATGCCAGTAAGATTGCTTTTTTGTGACCTCCAGGTGCTGTCCTTCAACTTGCGGACTGTGTTGCTGGAAAATAACCCAAGTTCTGGTTCTCAGTAGTAATTCTGGATTAGATGAAGCGTTTGTTGTTTTTGTTGAAGTTGGTCTCCATAATGTCCTGTATCCTGCAATTATTACATAACTGTTTGTGGATTTGTGAACCAACTGAGCTGGCAGGCGTTGTCCTGTCTAAATGTTTATAATTAGCTGCTCCACGCGGCTCCGCCCACGTCAATATTGAAGATTTTTCATTCAGACGTCCCCCTACTATTTCAGCCCTTTACGGGGGACGTTTCCTAAAACCCTTTCTTAGTTGAACTTTCCTACACATAATCTATCTCCGTGTTTAAGGAGAACATTCAGGCTCCATACATTACTGAACCTTTTCTTAAAGTCAAAACGCCAAAAAAAATTAACGAAAAAAAATGGTACGTGTGTTTGAAGGTGATGTCGGAAATAAAACGACCGAAGCCGTTTCGGAGTGTAGGGATGTGCTTGGCTGGTTAGTACTACAAAAGTTGTAGGATTGCTCTCGGCCAAGTTATTACTACTTCGATAGTTTATCATTTTCATACATTTATTGATTACCAAACTTGTATAATCTGATTTGAAAGAAATCCTACAACTTTTGTGCCATGTTAACTATTACTCCAAATGAATAGTACTACCGTACACAACATTATTTTTTCGTTGGCGGGCACTTTCAGAAGTCAAGTTATAAAAGTTTTAATATTAGATATTCAATAATCCCTTGGTAATAAGGACGTATAAATTTACCGTAATTGTTCAGGTAAATCAAATTAAAGAAATCTGAAATCGTGTGCTAGTTTAATATATAGGTACATCACACATACATTTAATAAGAGCTATAATTTATTTATATTCAAAATATTACGGCACTCTAAGAAACAGGAATAGAAAGTATCAGAAATTACCTCTATACGGTTCATATCTGTGAATATTTTTTGGCAGCTCATACGACGCAACTGTTGAGAAGGATGCAGTAAGTTCCACTGAGTCTTCGATATGGGACAACAATGAACAATTTATATATTTAAATTCATTATGTAAATAAAATAATAATAAATAAATATAATATAAAACAATAGTAAAAAATCTAGAAACGATATACATTATATAAAAAAACAACAAAACGACATAAAAGAACACTACAAAGCTACGACAGCACCACAGCCAACCACAGCTGACAAATCATAAATTACAATCATAGATAACACGATGCGAGTGGATCTAATCTCTTTACTTCAATGTACTAACTACAATCACCACAGAGCAGTAAACACAGTGATAAACACCTTAATGCTCTAAGATAAACACAGGTTAGATAATACCAGGCATACACGCGCGCGGCAACTTTAGCCACTTAGAGCATTTAACCATTTAACCTAGTCTATGTCAATCAAGCATTTAACCTAGGTTATATGCTCTAAGATGTCCATACACAGATTTCGACATCGCCTTGCAATCAATTGGCTGTTTAAATGGAAGTCGTGAGAAATTATATTCAGTCCATTCTTTGGAAACCGCTTTCAGTTTTTTGTTTTTATATTATCTTTGTTATTTTACTTGATAGAAAAAGGGAAATTAGCTGGCTGAAATAAGAAAGGCAGTTCAAAGTATGAAAATGGAAAGGCCATGGGGCCAGATGATTTACCAGTAGAGAGTTTAAAAGAAGACTGTCAAATTTCTTTGATAGTATTTCAACTTTATTGCAAAGACACAAGGTTCATTTTTAATTGAGAAAATTTGACAGTTAGGGATAGCTTGATGTGCTGGCGTCTGTACATGGTGCTCACATATTTACAAACATTCTAAAAGTTAATAATAGTAAATTAATCAATGTGTGAGAAGTTATTCCAATATAATAAAATAATATGGTACGAATTATAAATTATTACCTAATTTACTTAGTAACCAGTTTGATTTTGTCTAGATTGTCCTGTGGAGCAGGACCAGCATGATTCCAAGCATCCTTATCTTTGATACGCTACGGTTGCTCGTCGCCGGCGCCCGCTTAACGCAGTTTCAGGCCCAAAGTATAGATAATTATGAAGCACATCATCTTAATTCGTTTTTAGAGTTCCGTAGTGAACAAGGAACCAGGAGGATGTAGTTTCGCCATTTTCGTCCGTCTGTCTGTCTATCCGTCGCAGCTTATTGTATTCAACTAAAACTCTCTGAAAGTATAACACAGAACTATTCAATTCGAGTTTATTGATCACTCTCTTAACTTTAGTGAATTAATAAACAATGTGTAGGTACGCATAGCAATGACAGTGCTAAGCGATTCGGGAATAATTGTTAAAAAATAAAGCCGACTCAAAGCACACTAACTCGTCGGCTTTAATTCGGTTCATGCCGGTAGGCCAACTCCGCTAGGCGTCGACTCTCGCTGTTTCATGTTCGCGTCGGCTCGGCAAAATAGGGATAATGACAGGTTGAAAAAAACTAAATTATATAAATTCCGTCAGTCAAATAATAAATAATATCCGACATGTATGAATAAAAAAATAATCAAATAAAACGCCATTAAAGTTGGGGAGTGGGGGCGCGCTACGTCATAGCTCAGTCTAAAATTTACGCAGCAGTGACACCCTGCCACTTTTATTTTGAACACAATGTATCGACATAATCACTTAATTACTTAAAAAAAGAATAAATACGTATCGAATCTTTTAATCTAGCCGTCGGACTAAACAAAAATTGTCATCATCCCTGGTGTCCTGCCTTTTCGCAGAAAATTGTTTGCCAAATGTTCACTTGTCAACCAACGCTTCGCCGATGTTTCACTTTGACAACTAACAATTAGCAAATTTTTGTATGACAACGTTTCATTTGGTAGAATTATTGTTAAGCCGATTATTATAATGACACAAAACGTTTGGGTCATTTATCATTTGTCAACCATTTCACTAGGCCACACAACTATTAGACGAATGACGTTTTGTCCAAGTTCAAGGAAACAGTTAGGTTGGGTCATATTAAAGTTAAAGTAAAAAAAAAATTACAATAATTACCTGTATATAATTTGTCCCAAATGAAAATGGCATCCTTGTAAATAAATTTCTTCAAAATTTGATCGAAGACTCAGAATTGCAGCTTTTTCGAAATCTAACACACACTTTTGGTGCAAGATTAATACCGTGTTCTTTGCCGTATTCTATTATTAGAATATTACGCAAACAAAAAATTCTGCTAAATGAAAGTTGGCATTTTAAAAAGTGTCATTTTGAAAAGTAGACCAAAGGTACAGTTGGTAACTGCGAGGTTGGGAAATAAAACAAAATTATATGATAAGTTGGCAAATGATTATTCGGCGGAATAAAATTCTGCGAAACGTTGGTTGGCAAGTGAAAATTTGGCAAACAATTTTCGGCGAACAGGCAGAGAACCATCATCCCTACATATGCGAATAAATTATTACATAAATATATTAGATTTTACCGCCCGTACATTCATACCGGTAGCACCCCTTACTCTCAAAAATCTAGAATATCTAATCCTTTTAATTGAATCCATCTATTGAGCTGACGATATAGAGGTATGAGGAACAGGGTGTTGTGCCGGGTTGTTATCCGACTAATGTAGGGATGTTGTGTATATGCTACTCGCCCCACGGTAAACTTTGCTTGCGCGATGCAGGATTTTGCGTGACTTCAGCGGCATCTACGTCTAGTAACAAATGTATGCGGTCATAAAATAAAATCATGCTTTTTTGGGCACGAATAAGCACAATTAGAGCACTCACTGCGGTAGGTATCTACTCAGTTACGTAATCATTGGTTACTCGAAATATCATCTCTGCCACGTAGCGACGTAGGTCAGGTAAATGGTCATTTATCTGAGCTGCCTCGCATTACGGCACTCCAAAGTGTTCACATATAATATAGGCACATAAAACACTTAACAATATTAAGGGCATGGGACTAACACGCAAGGCTACCCCGTGGTTGCAGTATTTACCAACACATATACAGACGTGGTATCTAGCGTACAAGGAAATAGCTCTACTGAAAGGAGTCAACGAGGCGAATGGGCTGGAAATGCAGCCCTCTTTCAGGGCATGCATGGAAATTTCAAGCATTGACAGTCTTTTGGATGCGAAGCTCTCGCCCAGCTGCGGGGGCATCCTCCGGCAACCTCTCTCGTCATACACCATACCGATGTCAAGGAACCGTCTGAAGCACCCACCTAGAAGATGAAAGTTTACTATTCAAAGAGGTGGTTTGAAACTCATTGAGATAAGTACCACGAGTGTTCAAGGTCAAGGTCTAAGTAATGAAGGGATCGCTGAAGATATAAGGTCCTCTGCTTTAAAAGTAATTAGTGTGGGCTGTGTTAAAACGTGTCGGAGCGGAGGTTTACATTGGGCAGTCTTTCTGTTTTGGCTGGTTAGTGACTAATCTGGGCCCTGTTTAATAATCGTTACAATCTGACAATGTTGTTAAAAAGTGATGTCGGTAATTATAAAGTTGTATGTCAAGTGCTGTTTAATAATCCTTACAATTATGATTGAAATCTACAGGCCTTTCGTGCACGTGAAACGTTTATTAAACAGCATTTATAATGGTAAAACTTTTCAAATTATTATGTTACTTTCTACAAAATTGTCGGATTGTAGCGTTAATTATACAGGGTCCTGGTGTCAGAGTTTTTATGCTGCCCATAGGCCTCTGACTTGATAGTGGCAGTATGACCGCTCTTTGAGGAGTGGCTAGAGAGGCGTCACGGCGCCCTCACCTATCGCCTGTGCAGGTCCTCACCTGACATGGATGTTTCGGGAGGTTCCTGCACATAATCAGACGGGAGGAAGCGCCCGGGTGTCACCACTGTCAGGATCGCCCAGAGGACACGTTAAAGCACACGGTTGAGATCTGCCCCGCTTGGGCGGAGCACCGCCGTGTCCTCTGTCCGCTCGCGAAGGAGGAGGCGGGATGGGAGAGGGAAAGTCCTCCCGTCCCAGTCGCAGCGGGTAACGCCTCGGGCGTCGGGTGCCGCATGACGACTCCCGGCCACCGTAGGCGCGGGCCTGCGGACGGTGAGTAATGGGTAGCTCACAATCCGATCAGGACCAGGCCCGTGCCGGACGGCGCGTACATGTTCACGCGCGCCTCATAGAGATGTCAGCATTTGAAGGGGCCCGTTGGGGCCGAAGCCAGCCGGGTAAGCGGGATTGTCCGAAAGGGTTACCGCTACCCCGGAACATAAAGGGCTAAGGAAGGAACATAGATGAATTTTAGTCAGTTAGTCTGATACTCTCTTCCGCTCCACCCAGAGTGGGAGGAGTCATTTGATGGTTTCCCACCCTTAAACAAAAAAAGGCCTCTGACCTTTACAAGCTATCGAGAAATATCTCTCAGGCTGCCCGTTTCCTTAAGATGTTTTCCTTCACCGTTTTTTTAAGCAAGTTCCTGTGTTGTAGAGTTGTTTATAGTAATCCATAAGTGTCAAAAGGGATGATCATAGGGTAAAACATCAGTCAGTCATATAATAATAAAAAAATGTTAGACACGTATTTTTTGCTCTACCATAATATTAATAAAAATGACTTAGATAAAACGCATTAAAGTTGGGGAGTGGGGGCGCGCCATGTCGTAACTCAGTATATAATCTACAAAGGAGTGGCGTCATGCCACATTTTAAAACAATGTATCAACGGAATCTTTTAATGACGTGAAAAAAGAAAAAAACGTGTCCAATATTTTTAATAATTTACCTGACGGACTGAAAAATTACTTTTGGACGTCATCCCTATTATGGGTGCTTGCAGTTGTATAATGTAAACACACCTTTGTATACATCATTTCCTTCACATTTCACTTTATAACGTGCTTTCTTATGCGAATGCTGGCCTTCATCAGCTGTGAATACGTGGTAACACGTCGGTGCAATGGGGATCTCTGAGACATTATTCAAGCCACACTGGTAGCACTTGGTGGGCTTATAAGCTTCCGTTGTTGTTGATGTCGTTGTTGTTGTCATCTTTCTCGTTGTTGTAGTTGTTGGCGCTACAGTTACTGTTGTAGTTGTTGGCGCTACTGTTACTGTTGTAGTTGTATCCCGATGTGTTGTAGTTGTATCCCCCTCTGTTGTAGATGTATCCGCCTGTGTTGTTGATGTATGCTTCTTTGTTGTAGTTGTATCCTTCTTTGTTTTAGTTGTATCCGTCTGTGTTGTATCCGCCTGTGTTGTGGATGTAACCGCTTTCGTTGTAGATGTATCCACTTGTGTTGTAGATGTATCCGTCTGTATTGTGGATGTATCCTCCGGTGTTGTAGTTGTATCCGCCTGTATCGTAGATGTATCCTCCTCTGTTGTAGATGTATCCACCTGTGTTGTAGATGTATCCACCTGTGTTGTAGATGTATCCTCCCCTTTAGTAGATGTATCCACCTGTGTTGTAGATGTATACTCCTCTGTTGTAGTTGTATCCGCCTGTGTTGTCGATGTATCCGCCTGTGTTGTTGATGTATCCGCCTGCGTTGTGAATGTATCCGTCTGTATTGTGGATGTAGCCTCCGGTGTTGTAGTTGTATCCGCCTGTGTTGTAGATGTATCCTCCCCTGTTGTAGATGTATCCGCCTGTGTTGTAGATGTATCTTCCTCTGTTGTAGTTGTATCAGCCTGTGTTGTAGATGTATCCTCCTCTGTTGTAGTTGTATCCGCCTGTGTTGTCGATGTATCCTCCACTTTAGAAGATGTATCCATCTGTGTTGTAGATGTATCCTCCTCTGTTGTAGTTGTATCCGCCTGTGTTGTCGATGTATTCTCCCCTGTTGTAGATGTATCCGCCTGTGTTGTAGATGTATCTTGCTCTGTTGCAGTTGTATCAGCCTGTGTTGTAGATGTATCCTCCTCTGTTGTAGTTGTATCCGCCTGTGTTGTCGATGTATCCTCCTCTGTTGTTGATGTATCCGACTGCGTTATTGATGTATCTTCCTCTGTTGTAGGTGTATCTTGCTCTGTTGCAGTTGTATCAGCCTGTGTTGTAGATGTATCCTCCTCTGTTGTAGTTGTATCCGCCTGTGTTGTCGATGTATCCTCCCCTGTTGTAGATGTATCCGCCTGTGTTGTAGATGTATCTTCCTCTGTTGCAGTTGTATCAGCCTGTGTTGTAGATGTATCCTCCTCTGCTGTAGTGGTATCCGCCTGTGTTGTCGATGTATCTTCCTCTGTTGTTGATGTATCCGACTGCGTTATTGATGTATCTTCCTCTGTTGTAGGTGTATCCGCCTGTGTTGTAGATGTATCCGCCTGCGTTGTTGATGTATCTTCCTCTATTGTAGTTGTATCCGCCTGTGTTGTAGATGTATCTTCCTCTGTTGTAGATGTATCTGCCTGCGTTGTAGATGTATCCTCCTCTGTTGTAGATGTATCCACCTGTGTTGTTGATGTATCTTCCTCTGTCATAGATGTATCCTCCTCTGTTAAAGATGTATCCGCCTGTGTTGTAGATGTATCTTCCCCTGCTGTAGATGTATCCGCCTGTATTGTTGTTGTTGGCTCCCATGTTGTTGTTGTTGGCTTCGTGGTTGTAGGTGTCGACTGCATTGTTGTTGTTGGCTTACTTGTTGTAGGTGTTGGCTTACTTGGTGTGGGTGTTGTCCTTCTTGTTGTAGGTGTTGTCCTTCTTGTTGTAGGAGTTGACCTCCTTGTTGTAGGTGTTGTCCTTCTTGTTGTAGGTGTTGTCCTCCTTGTTGTAGGTGTTGTCCTTCTTGTTGTAGGAGTTGACCTTCTTGTTGTAGAAGTTAGCCCCCTTTGTGTGGGTGTTGGCCACCTTGGTGTGGGTGTTGTCCTCCTTGTTGTAGGTGTTGTCCTTCTTGTTGTAGGTGTTGTCCTTCTTGTTGTAGGTGTTGTCCTTCTTGTTGTAGAAGTTGGCCCCCTTTGTGTGGGTGTTGGCCACCTTGGTGTGGGTGTTGTCCTCCTTGTTGTAGGTGTTGTCCTTCTTGTTGTAGGTGTTGGCTTTCTTGTTGTAGGTGTTGGCCCCCTTATTGTAGGTGTTGTCCTTCTTGTTGTAGGAGTTGACCTCCTTGTTGTAGAAGTTGGCCGCCTTTGTGTGGGTGTTGGCCACCTTGGTGTGGGTGTTGTCCTCCTTGTTGTAGGTGTTGTCCTTCTTGTTGTAGGTGTTGTCCTTCTTGTTGTAGGTGTTGTCCTCCTTGTTGTAGGTGTTGTCCTTCTTGTTGTAGGTGTTGGCTTTCTTGTTGTAGGTGTTGGCCCCCTTATTGTAGGTGTTGTCCTTCTTGTTGTAGGAGTTGACCTCCTTGTTGTAGAAGTTGGCCCCCTTTGTGTGGGTGTTGTCCTCCTTGTTGTAGGTGTTGTCCTTCTTGTTGTAGGTGTTGTCCTCCTTGTTGTAGGTGTTGTCCTTCTTGTTGTAGGTGTTGTCCTTCTTGTTGTAGAAGTTGGCGTCCTTGGTGTGGGTGTTCTTCTTGTTGTTGTTGTTGTTCTCTGTTTTGTTTTTTTTGGTGTGCCATTCCGTAAAACTTGATAATCTGCGGTATGAATAGCATTATCGCCGAACTCATAATTGAGCGGAATCCAATTCATACCAAATTTCATAGTTTTTGAAGTCTCCGCAACAGCGTCATCCTCCTCAATATCGTTTTGATCATCAGAATCTGCATTTTCTGTTGACGATTATCAATTATCAGCATAATCGCCAAAAGTCTCAAAATGGAGCTCAAAATTATACTTACCGAGTTCGATGATTTGAGATGTGGCCACTGCGGGGTATTCCTCTGCGGCGGTAACCTTTTGAACTTCAGAAGCTAGATTTTCTGAAGACGAATATCTATATCTAAAGCGGGGAAAGTAGGTAGCAAAAGTTTTTATTATTTTCCTGGGTGTTGTTGTTCTCTCCGTGCTTGACAGAACCAGTACCACTTTCGGCCAAGCCTGTTCACCATCATCATCAAAATGATGCCAGTAAGATAGCTTTTTTGTGACCTCCAGGTATTGGCCTTCTGCTGGCGGTCTATATTGCTGGTAAATAAGCCTAGTTCTGGTTCTCAATTGTGTTTCTGGATTAGATGAAGCACTATTTGTTGAATTTGAAGTGGGTCTCCATAATGTCCTGTATCCTGTAATAATCACATAAGTAATTGTTTGTGGATTGTCTAAATGTAAATAAAGGGACTGCTGCTCGCGGCTCTACCCGCGTAAAATTTTTTTTGTATGTTTATATTATGTGCTTAATTTTTCAATCAGACTTCCACCCCCTATTTTACGGGGGAAGTTTCCTAAAATCCGTTCTTAGTTGACGTCTCCTATTCATAATCGACCTCTGAGTTAACGTAGAGTACCCGGCGATAAATATTGCACATCGTCCTTTAGAAAGAGACAATCGGCTAATTTCGGCTTCGTCGAGCGTAATCTCTGTCGCACAAAATACAATACAGTTCGGTATCTATTTTATGATTTATTACATTTATTATTTTATGATATATTTACATGTCGCAGGTTCGATTCCCGCACGGAACAAATATTTGTACGACCTGCAAGTATTTGTTCTGGGTCTGGGTGTTATTATATCTATAACTAGCTGACCCGACAGATGTTGTCCTGTCTTAAGTCAAAGTCAAAGTCAAAGTCAAAACATTTATTTCAAATAGGCCCAAGAAAGGCACTTTTGAACGTCAAAAATTAACAAGAAATAGAATTGATTCTAGTCGCCCCTTCCAAAAGGTAGTTTCGTGTGGAGAAGAATGGGCAAGAAACTCCACCGTTACTCTTTTAAAATGTTTCACAATGTTTTGTATACATGTATTATAATATTATAATATGTGAAGACGATGCACCCAGAATAAAAACAATACACCAAAATGGTGAAAAGAAGAACGCATGTAGCAGTGAAAAATAAACTTAATTAGGTATGTCATAAGTACATGGTGCTCACATATTTACAAACATTCTAAAAGTTAACAATAATAAATTAATCAATGTGTGAGATTATTCCAATATAATAAAATAATATGGTACAAATTATAAATTATTACCTAATTTACTTAGCAACCAGTTTGATTTTGTCTAGACACTAGATTGTCCTGTGGAGCAGGACCAGCATGTTTCCAAGCATCCTTATCCTTGATATAATCCTCTAATTTGTAATAAGCTTGTTTACAAAGTGTACTTTTAATATGAGTTTTAAATTTTCTTTCATTTAATTTCAGTATGTCACAAGGTATTTTGTTGTAACATTTAACACAGAACCCCATAAAAGATGTATGTACTTTGGACAATCTGAAAAATGGTTGAACTATTTTGTCTTTATTTCTAGTATTAAAGTTATGCCTATCACTTATTTTGTTAAAAAGATGTCTATTTTTTCTTACATACATAATATTTTCATAAATGAATTGGCAAGGAACCGTCATAATATTAATCCTTTTAAATAGTTCCCTAAGCGATTCGCGACGACGAAGATTGTAAATGGCTCTGATCGCTCGCTTTTGCAAAATAAAAATGGATTCAATGTCAGCAGCCCGACCCCACAGTAAAATGCCATACGACATTATGCTGTGGAAGTAACTAAAATAGACCAAACGCGCGGTTTCTACGTCTGTCATCTGCCTTATCTTTCTAACAGCATAAGCGGCCGAACTAAGCCGTCCCGCAAGAGTTGTTATGTGGGGACCCCATTGCAACTTGTCGTCTAGCGTGATTCCCAGGAAAACCGTCTGCTTAATAAATTCCAGCTTCTCTCCGTTCAATATGATGTCACAATCGCTACTTTTCACATTAGGTAATGTAAATCTAATGCATTTGGTTTTTTTTTCATTTAGTACCAAATTATTTACCGTAAACCAATCTTGGACCTGAAGAATAGAGTTATTCACGTCGTCAAGATTTTGAGAGCGTCTATCAATTTTAAAGATTAATGATGTGTCATCTGCAAATAACACCATCTTCGGTTGATTTTGAAGTAATTGGGGTAAATCGTTAATGTAAACTAAAAAGAGGAATGGACCCAATATCGAACCTTGAGGAACGCCCATTGTCATTTCCGACCCCAGCGAGTTCACACCATTTACTTGAACTTTAACCTTTCTATCTTTCAGGTATGATCTAAGTAAATCAAGGGCTGTATTTCTAATCCCATAGTGCTCTAGTTTCAGCAGAAGCGTCTCATGTTCTACGCAATCGAACGCCTTAGAGAGATCGCAAAAGATTCCAATGGCATCTTGTGCTTCTTCCCAGGCGCTAAAAATGTTCTTTATTAGGGTGACACCAGCGTCAGTAGTACAACGCCCTTTGGTGAAACCGAACTGTTGGTCATGCAAGATGGAATTTTTATTAAAGTGACGTAACATTTGATTGAGCATCAACTTTTCAAACACTTTACTGAGAACTGGCAGAATTGAAACGGGCCTATAATTGTTGGGGTCTTTACTATCACCGGATTTGAACAATGGCACTACTTTACTGTATTAAATATGAAAGCTAAATAGGGCGCAATGGTGTCTATAATAGATCTACAGACTTTTACAGACATTCCCCAGAGATCTTCTGTTGATTTGATTTTAAGATCTTTAAAAGCTTTTATAACAGCCTGGGGGTTTGTATGCTGAAATGTAAATTCTAAAGGGCATGCCTTTACATTTTTTCTAAGTAAGGCAGCAGAAAGCGCGGCTGAGGAATTTAATGATGCAGTAGTTTTGAGTGGAATATTAGCAAAAAAGTTTTCAAATTCCTGAGCTATTTCTATATCTAAGTTGATGCGGCCATGTGCAGTCTCTAAATTATACTCAGTATTACGCTGCTTTTTCCTACCTGTTTCATTATTTATTATTTGCCAGGTAGTTTTTATTTTATCATCAGCTGATTTTATTTTATTGCTAATATAAAGAGCTTTAGCTATTTTGCACACACTTTTAAAAGTTTTAGAATATTTTGCAACATACTGATGAAAGTTTGTATGATTCATATGTTGCTTGAGGCCATAAAGTTCAAAAAGTTTTGCCCTGCTTTTGCGAATACCTGGAGTCGCCCAATCGCTAAATAAAAACTTTGTGAAAATACTTTTAGTTCTTAGTGGAAAAGAGTCATTAAATTGCTTATTTAATAGTAAAAAGAACTCGGTGTAGAACTCACTTGGGTCAGATATATTATTAAAATTCTGAACACATAAATTACTGGCCAAAGACTTTTTGAATTTGTTTAAATTTGTACATGTAATTGGCCTAAATCTTATTTGAATTTGTTGTAAGGGCATATAGGAACAAAATGTTATAGTTTGTCCACTGTGGTCAGATGGCAACTTATTTAAGATATCTTTATGAAAGTATTCACAATTACAAAAAATATTATCTATACAAGTGGCAGAGGAAGCAGTTACTCGGGTTGGTTCCATAAAAACATTGGACAAATCAAATGACCCAAAAAGACTTAATAACCTGACAGTATTCGAGTTATTTTCTAGTAAATTAATATTAAAATCTCCACATATGATTATTGATTTGCTACTAGTACTAAGTTTCTTTAACACATCTTCCATTACAGAATCAAACACAGATAGATTCTGGTAACTTGGAGGTCTGTACACGCATACAATAACATGCACTTAACTGTGATACCTACCCTACCCTACCTACCTACCTACCTACCTGCCTACCTAGCTATCTTACCCTACCTACACTACCTACCCTTCCTACCCTACCTACCCTAGCTACCCTACCTACCCTACCTACCCACCCTACCTACCCTACCTACCTACCCTACCTACCTACCTACCCTACCTACCCTACCTACCTACCCAACCTACCCTACCTACCTAGCCTACCTTTTTTAGGTAGGGTAGCCTACCTAAAAAAAAATAAAAAATAAAAATGTATTCTGCTATTCAGGGCGGAGACAAATCCAACGAAACAAAAACCATGAAAATTGGTCCAGCAGATCTCGAGTTATAATGGAGGGAACGGACCCGACTTTATTTTATATATATAGATATGTATGTATTTACGCAAAAAAATTGTATATAAGTAGTTTATCAGCCATCCCGGTACCATAACACAAGCATTAAGTTGCTTAGTGATGGCTTTTGGTTGAGGTAAAAAAAATAAAAAAAATGTTTACAGTACCTATATTTCCGTATTTAATTATTTTGGAAAATTACAGCTGTACTGTACATAATAAACACCATTATACCTATTGTTAAAATGAGACATTGTAATAAAAATAAAAATAATTCTCATTCTCAATTATTTCCATTTCACTATCTGTGCTCTCAAAGAGGTCAATATCACTGTCATTGTCAGCCGTATTTATCACTAGTCTATCAGTGCAATTGTCTAAACCGTGTTGAATGCTTCTATATTCACTCTCACATTTGATTGCATGATCGCGAACCTTTTTCCATTCTTCACCCCTGATCATGTCTACTTTTTCAGGCACTAATGTTTTTACTGTAGTTAAATTCATACCCACATTTTTAGAGGCTACATAGCCTTGCAGTTGAGATAATATATTTTCAATTGGATTAAAATCCGGATGATATGGTGGTAATTGCTACACAGTGTGTTCATGTTCGGCAAATACTTTGTCCACGGAAAAGTCTGTTTACCTACCTCTCCTTGTTTTGGATCAACTGGAATTTCGAACTCTACGCGACCGCACTCTATCGCACATTGATCAACGACTGACAAAACGTCACATAGGTAGTGTGCGACAGAGATAACGCTTTAAGAAGCCGAAATAAGCCGGTTGTCTCTTTCCAAAAGGTCGATGTGCAATATTTATCGCAGGGTACTGTGTCCAGTAGTTTTTGAGATTTCGTGATTAATAAGTGCATTCAGTCACTTATTGATCACGAAATCTAAAAAAACTACTGAATGAATGAATAACCTTTCATTTTAAAAATACCCAAATCAGTCTAGCTATTCTCAAGCAATGAGACGTGCGAACAGCATTTCATTTTTATTTTAAAGATACATTGTTATTACTCCCGTCTCATTACTATGGGGAGACCGTCTGTTGAATGGATTGTATATTGATTGATTGTTGTGTGCGACTTACATCTCTCGTGCATAAGTACCATATTGTATATATTCAGGTAAATCAAATAAAAAAAATACTATACAGTATGGTTTTATTAAAAGGAAAGTTGTCCATCCTGAACTCAAAATATTACGGCACGCTAAGAAATAAAAATAGTAAGTATCAGAAATTACCTCTATACGGTTCATATCTGTAAATATGTTTTGACAGCTCATATGACGCTGCTGTTGAGGAGGTTATAGAAAGTTCAACTGGGTTTTTGATACGCGACAACAATGAACAATTTATGTACTTATATTCATAATGTAAATAAAAAAATAATAAATAAATATAATTAAAAATATTCGTAAACATTCTAGAAAAGAAATACTTTTATAAAAAGCAACAAAAATACATAAAAGATCACTACATAGCTATGGCAGCACCATAGCTGACAAATCATAATGGACAATCAAAGTTATCACAGTATATTGCGAGTGGATATATTCTCTTTGGTATAATGTACTAGAATCGCCACAGAGCAGTAAACACAGTGATAATCACAGATTAGATAATACTTTAGTGGCTGGCAACTCATGTCTACCCACTGATTTTGGCATCATCTAGTAACTTAGAGCATTTAATCTACCTAGCAACGTGGAAATTCAGGTCGTGAATCGCAAACGAGTAGCTATTTTAGACACGGGGGCCACACATTCAATCGCAGGCCCGATGCTATACGACTTACTTCTTAGAGCCGGCGTTGTTTTTGAGAAAACATTACGTACTATAGTGCTTGCTTACGGATCACAACAAGTAGGTACTATACTTGAGTGTGATACTGACGTTTTATTGGAAAACTATGTTATACCTACCACATTTATAGTATTACCGGACGCGCAAACTCGAACATTGCTAGGTAGAGACTTTATCATTAAAGCAAGTATCCTGTTGGACTTACCACAGAGCAGTTGGTGTTTTAACGACGAGCCTGAACACTGGCACCCGTTTATTACCAGCTTTGACCTACCTACTGGCGTCCAGATTGAGTTGATGAAGGTGGAAGCATCGAACATGAAGGCCCCAAGTTAACGGCAGATCAGAGAACTGAACTCGTTTCTGTTGAAGAGGGCCGATCGCTTCGAAAAGGGCGGGCCACCAACGAATTACGCCACACACCGGTTGAAGATCGACCTGCATCAGGAACCCATCGCCTCACCGCCTTACCGGATGTCTCCTAGTAAGAGAGCGATGCTGGAACGAGAGTTACAGAAGTTACTGGACACTGACGTGATCGAAGAATGTGAATCTCCTTGGGCTGCCAACGTGGTTCTTGTGACGAAGAAGGATGGAGGGGTTCGGCTATGTATAGATTACAGGAAGTTGAATGCTGTAACTGAGCCTGATCGCTACCCACTTCCGCGCATCGAAGACGTCCTCCACGCAGCTAAGAACACCAGTTTTATGACAACCTGTGACCTTCGATCAGGTTACTTTCAAATTGCGGTGGAACCTGCTGACCGTAACAAGACTGCGTTCGTGAGCCCACTCAGATGTTTTAGGTTTAAAAGGATGCCAATGGGTTTGAGGAATTCAGGAGCGGGAATTCTTTCCAACGGCTTATGGATCGATTCAGGTCCGGCTAGGAACTGGCCGACATATGCATGCTAACGTACTTAGATGATGTCATTGTCCTATCGGAGTCATTCCCCAAGCACCTGGAAGACTTGAACGCTGTATTCAACCGGCTTGAGATGTACAATCTGCGAGTAAACCGCGAAAAGAGTTGCTTTGCTCGCGAGTCAGTCAAATTTCTGGGCCACGTGATCGTACCAGGTGGGGTGAAGGCAGACCCCGATAAGACAGCAGCTATCGCAAAGATGTCCGTCCTAAAACGCGAAACACGTGAAGACCTTTTTGCAAACGTCAAGTTGGTTCCAGCGCTTCATTCCCGATTACGCCTACGTTACCAAACCTCTGATGGATCTCCTCAAGAAGGACAGCAAATGGACCTGGACTTCGAAGCAACAAGAAGCCTTCGACTGCATTAAGGAGAAGTTAATCACCGCTCCGATACTGCGCCAAGCTGACGAATTGATGCCCTTCACATTAAGGACCGATAGCAGCGGTTATTGTCTCGGAGCAGTACTGATGCAGGGGGAGGGCCCCGAAGAAAGACCAGTTGAATACGCTACCCGTTTGCTGAATAGTGCTGAGAGAAACTATACCACAATGGAAAGAGAAGCGCTAGCAGTCGTATGGGCTGTTACTGAGTTCCGCGCATACATAGAAGGATCAGAGGTTGTGATAAAGAGCGACCACCAACCTCTGCGATGGCTGATGACAGTGAAATCACCAAGTGGTCGTTTAGCGAGGTGGGCCCTTACCCTACAGGAATACAACCTCCGTATAGAATATACACCTGGCTGGTCGAACGTCATCGCTGATACTCTTTCGCGACCACCTTGTGCAGAAGAAACGGATTGTGATATCCGCTACGCCGAGGTTGATTTTCCGTCAAGAAGCCCCAAGGATGTCCGTGAGAACCAACTAAAAGATCCTGACGTGCGAAAGATCGTTGAGGACCTCGAGTCAAACGACGACCCGTTTAGGGGGAGGAGTTGGTCCGACCGTGGCTTTACTCACGCGCTCACGAGCGTGATAAAGTCATGGTGGAATACCATGACGCACCAACAGCTGGACATTGCGGAGTAGAGCGCACACTAGATCGAGTGAAGTCTAAGTATTACTGGCCAGGTATGCGGCAATACGTCGTTGCGTACCTGAAGAGGTGTGTAGAATGTCAGAGATACAAAGCCGATAATAGGAAACCGGCCGGACTACTGCAGACTCCCGCAACTAATCGCCGCTTTGAGGTCGTCGCTGTGGACCTTTTCGGACCACTGCCGAAGACCGCTGATAAGAACAAGTGGATCCTTATCATCGAAGACACGTGCTCGCGATGGGTAAAGTTATTTCCTCTACAAGATGCTACCAGCTTAAACTTTTCTAAGATTCTGATTTCAGAGGTCTTCCTGAGGTACGGAGTGCCAAGACGAATCTTAAGTGACAATGGTGTGCAGTTTATAAGCAAAATAATGCAGCAGGATAGCCATTCATTTGGCATTACTCAGTCGCTGTCACCTGTATACCATCCTCAAGCGAACCCGGAGGAAAGGAAGAACCGTGATCTAAGACCGCAACTTGCTATTCTGGTGGGGAAAGATCACAACACCTGGGACGCTCACTTACCCGCGATACGTTTCGCGATGAACTCTGCAGTGACCAGCAGCACCGGATTTTCACCGGCTTACCTGACGTTTGGACGAGAAATGCGTGCACCAGCCGATGTCATCGCTGATATGCGTACCATTATACAGAGTGACAAGTTCATAACAAGCCTTACCCCTTACCTTCAGAGAATATCGACCGTACTATTTGAAGCTAGGGAAGTGCATGAAAAGGTACAAGCGAATCAAAAACGTTATGCCGACGAGGGTCGCAGCCCTGCACTGGATTATTCAATCGGTGATCTAGTCCTTTTAAAGACACAAGGGAGTAACGATATGACTCGCGGTCAAACGCTGAAGTTTATACCGCGACGGGACGGACCTTATCGTATGGAACCGGCGAGTCAGTCCAAATGTTAAGACCTACTAAAGGTTTTGAATGAAAGAGAAGTGGACTGTAAACACTTATAACATAAATTACAACGGGAACTTTGGACAACAAGTATGCGCGCGCGTCTTCGATCGTGTTCAGTGCTGGAGTGCCGGTGCGGGCGGCGGCCAGCGCACTGCCGCGGTGTCGCCCCGCGCCGCGCCGCGCCCTCCGCCGGTCCCCTGACGCGGACTATGATCCCCATCACCTAGTTATGTGCTGGAAAAGGTTAGTAGCGGTGCAATATTAGGAAGGTACCACGTCTCGCAGCTGACCCTATTCGTAGGCGACGTACCGCCAGCCTCGGTCAACGAAAAGCGTAGGCGCGGTAGACCTAAGCGTTATCTTGACTGACTCAGGCGCGTGGGCGCATGTCTGAGTCAGAGGGGGAAGATGTAGCAACACCTTAACGTTTGTGTGTGGACTTGCCCTTATGCGCGGCAACGGGAGACAACAGGAGACAATACCCCGCCTGCGCACTAAGACTCCCGCCAACTGGAGTGGACGAAAGATCGCGCGACGGTCCGCGACGCTCGCGAACCGCTCGTAAAGTTTTAGTTTGTTTTGCCATTTACCTGTTTGTCCCGTGTATACTGTTTATTTACCTTTATTATACACTTTTTACTGTTAACGTGCATTTGAACTCATTGAATATACCCAACACACAACTCTGAGAAAATAACTTTCCTACAGTACTCTATTATTTATTTAATTCAATCTGTGTGACTCAGATCTGCATGCTGAACGTTACACAGTTTTCTTTATCTATACTACGCGTAGATTGTTGACAGATAATAAGAAGCCATCAGTGGCTAACAGTTTCCAATTTTATTTATTTTGATCGTTTTTTTAATAGTTATTTGTTTATGATGATAATTAATGATTTACATGGTTGTCTGATTTTCTTATGTTTCGTGAGACCGGCAACCCTCATTCATTTTCGTTCGAAGAACCCTTACATTTACTTGGCAACCACTGATGTAATTATACTCCCCGAGGATTATGAAACAGATTTTTTGCAATCAATGTCAACTACAGACAGTAAGTCAGGTGACGACAATAATTATTATGATACAGAAGCAAAAACTCTACCTGGTGAAACTTCCTCGAAAAAGATAGAAAATGATAACCGATTAATAACACGAACAAGGAATACTGTAAGGTTTTGGTATGGTATACCAAAAGAAAAGCAGCACACATTTCTTACAACAAGTACAGAGCCCCGAAACATCTTCCCTACGGTAACGATGTCCACAGAAGAATATATGAATGAACAGTGGCCGCAGGTAGTTCCATATGAATTAAATAGCAGCAGCACAGAATACCTAACGACGCTAGATTCAAATTATCCCTCCAGTTCCCGCAGTATGAAAACATGGAAAAGTTATTTTCCAACAAAGCCAAGAATCGAATATGGACACAAAATAATATACTTTCCAACTAGCACACCACGTCTAAACGTATATGGCGAAGTCGCAAAAAACACGCAAAAGCAAGAAACCTATAGAGTAATATATTTTTTAACTAGAACACCGTTAATAATTGAAGAAGGTGAAGCTGTAAAAAAAACAAAAAACCAGGAAACTACGCGGCTACTATATTTTTCAGGTTTTACAGACCATGCAAGTCCTTATTATTCTGATTTTGAGAGACGCACTTCAGAATACAATCGTTTGAAGCAAAATTATACTATAGAAATTGCACATGATACAATGTCTCTTAATACTGGAAAGGCATATTATAAGAATCATTTTCTTGATGAAATGGATGAGTTTAGACTTGACTTTTCGGAAAATGTATATACTAAGGAACATGCTACAGAAATTTTAGATGATACGAATAAGAAACATTATTTTCCAGTAGTGGATGAGTTCAGAAGACTTCGTTCTACAGAAAAAGCATACCTCGAAAATGAACCCGCTTCAGAGATGATAGATTATGAGAAGTCCTACTCTACCAATAATAAATTATCTATAAAACATTATTCTTTAGAAATGCAAGACATCACTAAACAATTTTTCTTAGAAAAAACAAACTTAATAGAAGCAGATATTTTAAATAAATTATCTGACGAGGAAAGACTTTATCTTAAGAAAATTTTAGGTTTGGAAAGAAATAATAAATCTAATTCTGTAGAAATGGACCAGTTCAGAAGATTATATTTTCCAAAAAAAGCTAACGAGGAACCTGTGACAGAATTGAAAAATTATGAGGGAACTTATCCCACAAAATACCCACCATATAGAAAATATTATGAGAAACCTTATTCTTTAGAAACGCTAGAGTATAAGATACTTCATTTCACAAATAATGCAAACGAAACACCAACGACAAAAATGACACATTATGAGGGAACATATCCAAACAAAAATAGTAATCTAGAACCTGCGTTAAAAATATCATATTATGATGGACGTTATCCCATAAAAAAGGAAAACAAGAAACAAAATGCGGGAACATATCCAACAATAAATGTATGCAAGGAATCTGCGCCAGAAATGTCACATTATGAGGGAACTGATCCCACTAAAGATATACGGTATAGAACACATTATAAGAAACCTTATTCTATAGAAATGGACGAGTTTAGAGGACTTCATTTTACAGAACATGCAAATATGGAGTCTGTGACAAAAATGTTAGTCTATGGGAAAACTAATCCTACAGAAAATACACTATATGGAAAACCTGATTCTATACAAATGGATGAGTTTAAAAGACGTAACGATGAAGCGTACAAAGAATATGTTGCAGAAACGTTACATCACGAAACATTGGGTACGGACAAAAATCATTATGAGGAACCTTATTATATTCAAACGAATGAATTCGAGAAGCTTACAGATCCGGATATAGTAATAACAATGTCTAATTATGAACGAAAATATACGACAGAAAAATATTTTGAAGAAAAACCCTATTATTTAAATACATCAGGTTATAAGCAGATTTTAATTGCAAGGAACAGTCCGGGACCGAAAAAAAGACGTTTTCCCAATAATACATGCTATCAATGTGGAATACGCGAACCTGATGTGACGGAATTAAGTACAAACAAATGTTATCGGGCTTTTGATGACCCACAAAGGTTAGACAGATCCATGAGGAAGTCCTTTAGGACCGAATGTCATGGGACTACATATATTGGTGGCTGTTATAAAAGATTCCTGGATATTGGCCCTACTTACAACGAGAGAGGATGTAGGCACATGCCACCGATAGAAGGGCTCAGCTTTGCCTCTAGAAGATTCGCAAGGCTGGAATTAGTTCTTCATTCAATTAAAGATGGATGCACCACTAGTCCGGCTGCTTCTCGTGTACCATTCAACAGGGCTGTATCGTTGTACACTAGGTTCCATGTCTGTGTTTGCGCCACAAAACTATGCAATAATTCATCAATGAAATCGGTAACACCATTTTTATTTTATAATTTTTTGTATCTATTTATAATAAGTAATAAATTTTTATTTACTTAATGTTGAAAAATAAGTTCTTTTCATAGAGAACTGAAGGTAGTTCGTAGTTAGTAGTTAGTTTTCATGCGTACTTAAACTAGTAAAGTAAGGTAATAATTTAATCATTTACCTATCGCCTTACATTACTAGTGGTGGTGCGGAATCGTTCTAGTGCGTGTGTTTGACTCACTTGACCATCGGTCTGATCAGGCTAAACTACCGCCGTTGGATACAGATCAAAGTGGCAGTCAAAGCGCTATTTTGACTGCCCGACAGTCGGTCGACTTCAGTCGACAAACAACATACACGATATATTTCACTAGACTTTGTTCCTCTGACCCCAAGAACATTCCAAGAACTCAATTGACTGCCTAACCAATTGCTTATCATCGTTTATGTCGTAAAATGTCCATTGGCTCGACATAGGCCTCCTCCAAGCGTCGCAAACAGATCTTGTCATTTTGCATCCAACGAATTCGTGCGATCATTGGTAGAACTTCTATGAATCTACATCAACGACCAATGGTCGTTGATCTACATACTGTAGAGCCTGAGTGAAACCTTACGTTGAACATGGCTGTTAATAATCTGACAGCATTCGAACCTTTAATTTACGTTTAGAATAGTCGATAGGTTTTTGTACGGTTGACACGAGTCTGTCTTTGGCCGCGGGGATTGACAGATGTATTCGATATAATATATGTTTGCTTGTTTGCTTTCATAGCCTAGCAATTCCTCATAACACACAGACAACACGCTCTACCACTGAGCCTCCTCAGCGGAAGGTCCTCAACCTTCCACAATATCAACGCTATCTCTTCCCCTATGTGGTCGCTACTCCAGGCATTTTAAACCCATCCGCCATTCTTCTTATTTAACCTACTAGTCTATCTAGGTTGGCCTGAATGAAAAACCAATATAACTACGAAGTTGAACATTTATTTGAACTATTACTACGTGATGTAACAATGTTTATAAGGAGTATTGATACTTGTGGCCTTGCTCTTGTCTCTTCTCTTGGGATGATTTATTCTCACTGATACTTTCGACACTGCTTTGCCGTCGTAGAGACTTGAGGTCTGGAGTTTTCCTTGGTTTTCCTTCGCTCTTTACATTTTGTCCATTTTTATCGTTATTGTCTTTGTGAGATAACACTTCTTCGTCACTTTCTGTGGTACTTATAGTTATTACAGGTATAACAGAACCAATCGAGTCGGACTGTTTTGACTGAGTACTAGATTGTGAACTTTGCTTTTCGTTAATTTTTTTTCCATTATTTTTTTCTTTAGACGGTTCTTTTACAATTTTGGGTTTTGTTGATTTGTTTGCATCCTGTATTTGTTTCTGAATCACAGCTTTCTTTTCAGTACGATCATCAACTTTCTCGTGCTTAACTTTTAAACCTTTATTAAATATATCATTAATTTTATGCCTTTTCCCTCCATCTGTTTTAAATTCAACACAATTTTTAACTTTTTTTTCCGCTTTAAGTATAAAAATGTCTTTTATTTTCAGAACTTCCCTTGGAAGAGTTTCATGAAAGTCTGTATCAGGTTCATCGTCTAAGTTATTCGGTGAAGGCGTAGGATCATCTGCTTCTGAAACGGCTTCTTCGTCACATTTTTTATCAAGAGCCATTCCTACTATTTTCGCAAAAATACCACCTGAAATTACACAATCGTTATGGTTATTACACTTAGAACCTATGTATTAAAAAAAACAAGTCGTCTGACGAATACATGCGCACTTAACGGCTAGGCCACGATTCTAGATAGATAATTTTAATTCTGATCAACCCTTTAGGCAATACGACACTAACTCCACAAAACCTTTAAGGAAGTGGGCGTAATATTTGCGACCAAAGGACTACGTTAAAAGTCATACCTTTTTTCTTCGCCATCTTTATCGGTTCATTCATCTCCTCTGTCAAAGTCTTTCGGTCATCGGAATCAATAGATTTGCTCATTGGCAATGATGGCAGTGCTTTTTTCCATCTTGCGAAAGGCGTGTTGTCCATAGCTGTGGACCCACCTCTTCTCCTGGTGTCAGCTAATTGGAACATCTTCCTCCGTTCTTCAGTTCTTTCACGGCGCAATTGAATCTAAAATGTAGGAATTTGTGTGCAATTAATTCTTGTAGTCAAGTATGATTCGCAAGTCTTTAAAGAAATAAAGGTTTATTAGCATTTAAAACATACTTAATGGAATGATTTTGGCAGGATTAGATTACGATGATCGTGGTTTTTACCTCATTTAAAAAAAAAAGTAAGTAATATTGTCTTTTGTTAACAGGTACGATACATAATCGAGCTAGTTATGCAGGTTGCATCAAAGATTTACCTTTAAATCATTATTCGCTTCCCGTAAGGAGTTCGTCAGTGACGTCAGATAGTAAATGATAAGTATCAGTAGAACCAACAAGGGTATAACAATAGCAGGCGACGCTATATATTCCAATGCAAAATTCAAGCTATTTGGCAAAATTTTGTAGATATTGATCGTCAATATATAGTAGATCTTATCGTATTCAGAGAAAGGTCCACAATGCCATGACGGTTTCACCCAGACGATTGTATACCCAACTGGTAGTACGCACAGGAATAGCATTGTTAACAACAGGGCTAAATAGAAGTTGTTGCTTTTGGAGACCCTAAAGACAACTTCGTGGGGGACGTTGCATGTCATGACAGCCCATGAGCGTAAGTACATCATAATCATTAACTTGACGACGTTTAACACAACGAGGCCTGGCGAGAAGAACATTCCCATCCAGACCATTCCCTGGTTGTTGATGAGGTGTAGAATGTTCTCTGCGATCTTAAAATCTCCATACTCTGGGAACTTCTTCTCCAGGTCCCAGCACCAACACCGGTTCATGTATCGCACGAACAGTGCGCGGAAGAAATCCATGAACAGTGTTCCGAGAAGAACGAATACCTAAAATAAGGAAAATTTTAGTTTCATACAATTGGGAATGTAACTGTATGCAATGGGATACGTTATCACAGTTTAGTGTTTTATTTATTTCAATCATTATTATTTTATACCAGCTAATATTATTTATCTACGTAGCAAAACAAATTTAACGGAATGTGGGCGTAGTTTAGGTTCACCTCGGCCAAAGTTTTCGAGGAATACAGGCGTTATATTTATAAGTGATGTAAAAATAGGTTTTTTCGTGATAAGGGCTGACGACTCGTGAATATTTTAGATTCTACATGCTTTAAAGTCAAAATAGGGTCCGGATGGAAACACCCTAAATATTTATGCCACAAATTTTTACGTCAGAGCATGAAATGCGTCAGAGAATTATTAGTCAAAATGCCTTCAATCAAAAAAGTTGTTTGCCTGGATTAGGAATCGAATCGAAAGATCAAATCTCTAACTAATTTTATGATGTTCAGGCTACCCTTGGAATTAGCAGATGTTTTTGCTATAATTATCATAATTATATAATTTAAAAATATGTAGCATAGTAAATAAAACTAAAGTTAAAATGTAACACAAGACTGAAATAAATCATAGGGAAAGTTCTTTAACTGTATAACAACTGTACGTTTTAAAATGCATAATTTGTTTTTCCACCAGTTCGGAACACACAAACTCTTAATTGCTACTTCAAAACTTGTAGTACAAACATCTTACCAAATCCATCATAGTCAATTTGACCAGTTCCTGCCCAAACATGGTTTCCCAGCATAATTTCAATAATTTCTTCTTGGTAGGAACGGACAAATTATACATCTTCCTCTCATTATCATCTACATACACCAAGTCTATTGTAGTGGTATTAGTGCCATTCTTTGAATCAACGACTGCACTTACATTTGCAGGACAAATCTTCGTATAGCATACTCTTTTCACTATCGTACAGTTGGACATAAAGAATACTTGTTTTACATTTTTTCCGTTACAATTTACTGTACAATTGAACGTGAAATCCGGACAAATATCTACATTTGCAATCGTTTTGGTATTCATGGTAGTTCCTGTAGTTGGTTCTGTTGATATTTCCGTAGCTATATCATATTTCTTAGCGTCATTGTTAGCTGTAACTTCATATTGTGGTGTTTTATATGGACTTGAAGTCTCTATTATATCGTAGTCAGTAGTGTATTTCATTGTACTATCAGTTACATCCAAACTGGTACTTGTATCTATTGTGTAAGTAGTGGTGTCTGTCATTTCATTTCGTGATGTATCTGTTATTTCTTCAGATGCTAGGTCTAAAATATCAGTGGTTGTTTCATAAATGTTAAAATACGTCAATCCAAATTCACTGAATGATCCAATATCAGTGAGTGTTGTTTCACCGTCAGTAGTTGTGTCTGTGTTACTGTTGAACTGATCTGTAGTAAATGGCGCTTCTGAACTGTCTGTGACTGTTGATGTTTCAGTGCCAACACTATTTTCAGAAGTCATGAAATCTGATGAACTGTCGTCAGCCACTGTTCTCGAGAAGCCAACATTTGTGTAATCGAATGAGGAATCCGTCTTTGCTCTAGTAGTAGATTCAACAGTATCATAAAATGTGTAATCGTAATCGTCTGATGAATCTGGTGCGGTATCATTTTCATTTGTTAAATTCACTGGTTGTTGAATACGTATATTTCTTAACCTTTGTAGTTCTTTTATTCCCAACAAAATACTGTTTAAAGTGGTGGTTTCTTTTTTATCGAAACTACGCTTATCAATATTACTTGATGTTACAAATGTGTCTTCACGTGGACGTCTCACTAGAATTTTAGGAGCGATTTTTTTTGGAAATGGCGCTGACTTTGTTTTTAAAAATATACCATCTGCTAGACTCTGTGGTAGAGTTACTTGTGTGTCACAAGGTCCACATAAAATTTTCTGTTCAATGCAAAAGTCAGGTAAACTCGTAGTAAAAGATTCACTTAGATTAAGAGTTTCATTCGGTATAATTGTCGCATTCAAACTCAGGGTAGGTTTTAATGAATCTAGTTCTTTGCTCATTCCTTCAATTTTACTAAATAAAGCAAAGATAAGAGAGTATAGATTAAGCAGATTCAGTAACATGATCCTACAACAATGAGAAAAAGGATTAAGTATATCTATTTCTAAAATGTCAAAAGAAATGTACAGTTAATTGAAGTAAAAATACCTTGCCAATTGTAGTCGTAGCTGCTTTCTCGGGTGATAATGTTCTAGAAATCCTAGCAGCTCAAAAAATACAGGAAATGTGATGGAGATAACCGTCACAACTATAGTCGTCTCGTTCTCACGCCACCAACTCCTTACTTTCAAGTAATCGTCAGAGCGAGACACCACTGTTACCACAGCGTATGCTGACACTGCCAGCAGTATGATCACACAAATGTTGACCAATGCACGTAGAGATATAATACGCCAACTAGAAGGATGAAAAATGAAGTCAGGTGGCAATATGGACAAGTTTCGAAATATATTTGATACTAGCTGCTTCTTGTGACTTTGTCTGGTTATATTTTCTACTTATTTCATAATTCTTAATCCAAATAACCAGGAGGATAAGTTACATATGCCCTTAAATTTTCTGTTTCAGGCTACTCATATGTTAATGTTAATAACTTACATAACGATCAGCGTTATTTGGCGTTTATGCTTTTTGGCGTGAGGCACACAATGATATTTTAAGCTTTGTTTTTGTTTTATGTGTGAATATTGTGCCATGATCTGTGTCAGATAAATGTATTTAGTTTCTTCTAGTTTATGCATGAAACGGTAACAGAGGGATTACAAATCTCTCTAGCCTTTTCCCAAAAATGTTGGGGTCGGCTTTCAATCTGACCGGATGCAGCTGAATCTGATCTTGACAACCCAGTAACTGGGTAAAGCGATACCCCTTGGTAAGATTGGCTGTCAGACTACTCGTACCGGATTGAATGAAGTAGTTAGGACAACGTAGAAAAAAAAATTAAAAACTAGACAACTCACTTCCTTAAATCCTTTTTCTTCTCTGCCTCCTCAAGTAGTGCTTCTTTGAATCCTAAAATAACTGAGGCAATCCGATTGTGCGCCGTTTCCGTGTTGCCAATCATGAAATCCCAACCAGTGAACAGTTTCCATGAAAATATACATTCGTCTTCTTTTTCAGACAACTTAGACATTCTGGAGTTTTCTGCCATTCTGTAGAATAGGAATTCCTTTAAAAAAGCGCGTCAGAAAAACAGTTACAAAAATATTGTTCAAATTATCATTTAGGTATTTTGGCCTAACTATTACAACGCCATCTTTTTTTTTAAATTATGAAAATATATTTCTTAACTAGCTTCTGCCCGCAACTTCGTACGCGGATCCTGTTGCTTATGCCAGCGACAGTGGTCAGTCGCGCATCATATTCTTCACTGGTCTCTAGGGACCTGGATGTAGATGCGTAAATACGCTGAGTACTCAAGCGTAATTCTCTTTCTGTGAACGTCTCCGACTCGCGAGACAATGCATGGTGTTCATGTTCACGATCAGCGGTCAGTCGCGCATCATATTCTTCGCTGGTCTCTAGAGACCTGGATGTAGATGCGTAAATACGCTGAGAACGCAGGCGTGCTTCGCGATCCGAAGAGGTTTCCACGGAGCGAGTTGCAGCCGGATGTTTTCGAAGAACATCAAGTCTCTCTTGACGCTCTTTGGTAGATTCTTGGGATCTTATGTTCTTCAATCTTTTAGCTCCTTTGGAACATTGGGAAAGATTTGACCTCTTTCTAGGCATGGTTATAGTTTCACTGTGAAGATACCTGATCAATTAAAATCTAAGTGCCTGTTCCCCTGCGTTATTGGGTAGGCTACCGTGTCACGAAGATAAAATGAAAAAGAAATTAAAAACTCAAATAACATAGGCCCAGAGGCATATTTATTCGATAAAATAATAAAATTAATGGGTGTTTTGGCCGGTAGAGTCAAATTTTCAATGATATAACATCGTCATCGAAAATCAGTCCTAAACTGTTACCGCCTTCACTGCGTGGAAGTACTCCCAGCTTATGTTATTTTATAATTATACAGTGTAATTAGCGATAGCTTTGATTTCCTCATCAGATGTTTCTGATCTTCGATTTTTTTAAGTCAATAGGAAATTACCATCGGACTGAAGAACTTTTGCTAAGACGTCATTCCTATATGTATTATGGTGTAGCTGGGCTCTTGGAGTTCAACAACAGGTGTTCCAGATCTTCGATTTTTATAAGTCAACAGAAAGTGCTCATCAGGTTGAACAACTTTTGCTAAAACGTCATTCCTATATAATGTTATAGTGTAGCTGGGCTCTTGGAATTCCACAACAGATGTTCCAGATCTTCGATTTTTATAAGTCAACAGGAAATGCCCATCAGACCGAACCACTTTTGCTAAGACGTCATTCCTATATGTGTAGCTGGGCTCTTGGAGTTGCACATCAGGTGTTCCAGATCTTCAAATTTATTCTCTCAGCAGAAAATGCTTATCACGTGGAACAATTATTGCTATGGTACCATTTTTGTATCTCTTATAGTTTAGCTGGTCTGTTGCGGTTCTGCTTCAGCTGTTCAAGTTATTCCAGGATACGTGCGTTCGCTACGAATAACTGAATCCTTATTGCAGCAGCGCGTTTTTTTTTTGGTATTGGCATCTTGCAGTTCAACCATAGAGTTTTCAACTGCTTAACCGGGCTTGCCTGTGGATGCCAGAAAAGAATTGCAGCCTCCAGCCAGGGCTTAAAAAATAAACTTACAAACTAAACGACTACACGCTAAGGCACCCCCTGTGGGGTACGGAACTCAGCTTAGGGCGTCCCTGGGGGGGGACAGCAAGGGACAGCTGGATCGGGGTATTTAAAACTACTGGCTCAGCGGCAACGCGGGTTGGCTCGAGCAAGGGTCGGGGGGGTAGGGATGTGCAGGGTCGTCGCGACGGCCCTCGACGGCGAGGACGGAACGACGGAAATCTGTGCCTGTAAGGTTTCCTAACAGTTCTGTGGCCAGGTTACTTTCCTGGAGGAGAGTGGTGGCATCATCGGGGGCAATAAGGGTATGCCGTGGACGGCGAACCTTACTGATGCGGGACGGGG
The DNA here is from genome assembly GCA_951799385.1 of Hyppa rectilinea. NCBI lineage: Eukaryota > Metazoa > Arthropoda > Insecta > Lepidoptera > Noctuidae > Hyppa > Hyppa rectilinea. Next base: position 27,571,249 of record OX637300.1, on the reverse strand, counting down.
TGTATCGGGAGGCGGCCGCAATCAGGGGATTGCGGTGCTCTATAGCAGTATCAAAGAAACGTTTCGAGAGGCGTTTCATGAGCTGCTGAACTGTGGGGCCAGCGGCGCGGCTCTCAGCGCGCTTTATATAGCCACTGACGCGTACACAGGCGCGAGGCGTGTACGTTCTCTGATAGAATACCTTAACAAATGTTCACCGTGATTCTTTAAATTGACATAACTTTTTTATTTATGAACCGATTGACATGAAATAAGCACTTTATGTTTAGTGAAGCTTACTACAATATATTAGTGAAAACCGCATCTAAATCGAATAAGCCGTTTCTGATATTAGCGTGCACAAACACACAGACAAACAGACAAACCGACAAACAGACAAAAAAAAAAAAAAATTACAATTTCGGGTTCGGCATCGATATAATAACAACCCCTGCTACTTTTTTTTTATTTATTTCCATTGTACAGACACGACTTTTCTACAATTTTATTATATGTATAGATTTTTGCTTCCTTCAAGCATCGTAACAATGATCGGCCTTTCACATTCTAGCAGATTCATTAATGCGTATTTTGCGGCTCTCAGGGAAATTGAAAAACTTTACTAAGGTTGAAATTAACAGAATACTGGTATGAATTAAAGTGAAAATATCCGATGACATTCCACCTTAGGGTGGTAAAGCAACTACGACATAGGCAACACAAAAGTGTAATATTTCCAAAATAACTTCATTTTAAACTTTCACATTAATTTCGCTGATCTATATACAAGAAAATCCATAAATAATTAAACATACTGGATTGCAATAAGTTTGAATTGAAAGCTAAGGTGATGGAATGGTTACTTCAGGACTACACACTAAGCGGGATTGTCCGAAAGGGTTACCGCTACCCCGGAACATAAAGGGCTACGGAAGGAACATGGATGGGTTTTAGGCAGTAAGAGTCTGACACTCCATTCCGCTCCACCCAGAGCGGGAGAAGTCATTGGATGATTTCCCAGCCTTATAAAAAAAAAAGGACTACACACTAACTGAATCACTGCTAAAACGCTTTGCCTACTATTGCTTTATTTTGCTTTTATTGCCCCACATAGAACACCTCACACTCATTACTCCCATACAAAAACTCACCACACATACATACAATCATCATAAATACATCCTCACACACATTCTCCCATTCACATACATATAAAGTATTAAATTGTTATTTTTATATTATTTTTCCTTTTTCTTATACAGGGTTATTTGTAAAACACCAGAAACCTCTTAAGAGGTCATTGTACTCATCATTATGAACAACTTTTACTATAGGACCAAACATAAAATCGCGAGGTTTCTGGTGTTTTACAAATAACCCTGTATATAACATTAAAAAATTAAAGTAATCTGATTGTTAAGAAGTACTAAAAGATGGCAGTCTGCAGTTGTATAATCCCTATTTTTAAGTAACGTCACAGCTGAACACTGTCTCTTAAGATACAGTTTATCCTAGTTTGAGAGGCAGGGCTCACAATATGTGTACTGTATGCAGACTTCTGCAGCGTTAATTAACATCATGTTAAACAATGTATACCAATGTATGTTTCTTTGTGACAATAAACTATTTATTATTATTATTATTAACTAACTTTCTCAAAATGGCGACGAAGCTATAAATATAGACAGCGAGTCCTGTGAGGAAATATGCCAGCGGCATTCGGTACTGAGCTCGTTCTACGTTACTGTAGTACCCGTAGAAAATGGGGGAGCATTTCAGAACCCCCTCAAATTCCCACAGCGTCAGAAGATTTGAAGCATTACGCTTTTCTTCGTCCATGATGATCTTTCTTTCGCCGTCTTGTTGTGGGTTAGCTGTCAGATACTGAAATGGAAATGAATGCAATAAGTATAGCATAAATTTAATAGTTTTCACAGTGTTTGCTTTAAACGTGTATGAACAATTGCACAGCATTATTTATTTAATAGCTGTACCCGCGACTTCGCCCGCGTGGATAGTAACAATGTTCACCGTGATTCTTTAAATTTACATAACTTTTTTATTTATGAACCGATTGACATGAAATAAACACTAAATGTTAAGTCAAGCCTACTGCAATATATTAGTGAAAGCCGCATCTAAATCGAATAAGCCGTTTCCGTTACTAGCGTGTACAAATACCCAAAATGACAAACAGACAAAAAAAATACAATTTCGGGTTCTGCATCAATATAATAACAACCCCTGCTACTTTTTTTATATATTTCCATTGTACAGATACCACTTTTCTACAATTGTATTATATGCATAGATAAACTTGTCACAGAACAGATCACCTGATAAAATAAGCATTAAATAATATTGTGTACCTACCAGAATTGATAATGCAGTCTTAAGTGATGATATTAATATGACTACAGTAACGAACCTCAGGTACAATAACAAAAACGAGCAGTATGAAGCCAATGACGAGGTTCACCCAAAACAGCCAGCGGAGAAAAGTGAAGTAGGAAGCGACCACGGAGCCGAAGTGAGACTCTATCTCCTTGATACGAAGCTCCCACGGTATCAGCAGGTTGGAGGTGTTGGCTGCCTCACGCTTTATCTGCTGCCAGTACTAGAAGGAGAGGAAAAGAATCAGAAGAGGCTAGAGCAGATAACATCCTGCCAGTACACAGTATGAGCTAGGAAGAGATGTAGTAAAGGTCACTGATTACGTATAAATGTCACCCGGGGCATGTGATATCCCCGTGTCTCTCTCCGGTCGTATCGGATTGCGGTCCCATCGGACAATGTAAGTAATGGAAGAGAGAGCGCAGCTGTGTTTACGCACACACTTATGCACCTAATAGCTCCCGCGTCAAAAGTGCAGTGCAGTACACTAACAGGATTCACGTACAAAAACCGACAGTAATTTATTGTAAAATGTATGATGTATTATTTTTACTTATATTAATCTAACTAAACATATTATTATCTAATACTTTTCTGTACAGTATGTAAAACCATAAATGTTGCATGTTGTGTTTAGTGTTGCCCAAATGCAAGACCAAGACGAGACTTGGGCCAGTCTTGGTCTTGGTCTTGCGTCAATACACCTGGTCTTGGTCTTGGTATTGCGCTCTCAGTCTTGGTCTTGGTCTTGCAGCAAGAGTCTTGCAAATACCTATTAGCCTATTGCTATTTATTGAACACATTTGTTTAGATTTTAGATTATGATTTGCGCTGTAAGACGTATGTAGTTACAGAATTATAATCATTAAAATCATCAATACAACCCTCCAAGTTCATAAAGAAACTCAAAGCATTCAATTTATACCTACCTACTGCTGAGACATCTTCAAGGTCATTTAATTTTATCCTCCTGTACTAACCCTACCAAAATAGGTAACAATTTTATGTGTCTCTGTCCGTACTCTTTGTCGGCGAATGCGGCGCTCAAACAGTGTCAAATGCTGTGATACACTTGTTGCAAACCGCGGCGTCTTTGTCGGTAAATTATCAAATAAGTAGGTATATAATACACCGACCGACCAACAGTTTAAAAATCTGTTAAAGAAATTTGACAGATTGTAGTAGCTTGATGTGCTGGCGTCTGTACCATAACATTGGCTGCCGTAGAAACTGTTACTAGACCTACTCGACTCGCTGTTAGTTTTCAATTTTGCTGAATAGAAGAATAATATAAACCTTGAAACATAAGTAGGTACCTACATAATGTTTGTATAATTTTCTTGGCTATAATTTTAAGCACATACCAACCTACCAACGTTAGATCTGCACATTAGACATAAACAAGATATTATTATAGGTAGATACCTACAAGGTATGAACTTTGCTAGAAAGTTATTCTAGGTACATTTTATCACATGGGATGATGGGAACAGATTTGTGAGTATTAACTCGCTACCTACTTAATAGTTGAAATATAATAAGTACCTACCTAATCAATACAATACCTTTAGGGTTCTTTCAGACGAGCGGCACGTTGCCAACTGCAGATACAACTGCAGCCCTTAGTTTAGTGTTATGACGATACCTACGGTTTTGATACTGGGGAACGTCTATCAAAATCGGGATTGAAACCATAAACCTACTTAAGGCATTGACTGCCACGCAGCAGACACAATAGAAAAACTATTGTTTGTCGGACACACGGTGACCGCGTTGGCATTCAACGTGTTAATAACGCCCAAATCTCAGTTTGTCTTAACTGCAAGACGCAAGAGTCTTGCAGGCTTAAGTCTTGTCTTGCTCAAGTCTTGCAGGGTTCAGTCTTGGTCTTGGTCTTGCTACAATAAGGCGGTCTTGGTCTTGGTCTTGGTCTTGCGAAAATGCAAAAACAAGACCAATACTGCAAGACCAAGACCGATTTTGGGCAACACTAGTTGAATTGTTGCACTTATAAATGCACTATTATGGAATTATTTTTAATGTATTGTGTAAACAATTGTTGGCTAACCTAAATAAATAAATAAATAAAAGTGCTTTAGAGCAAATTAATAAATTAAAGATACTGCCTAGGTCTAGAGGTTGCCAGCGCTTCTGCTGATTACCAGATCCTGGGTTCGATTCCCGGGTCGGATGAAGTGTTTTTGGGTTTTTCCATCTGGAATTGCTCAGGAGCAGCCCCAAGTCTGGATTTGTGTCCGGTTGATGGTTATAAGCTCGCCCTCTATTAAATGGGACTGGTGTTCTGAAAGTCTTCTTAAATCTTCAGGGAATACAGGGAGTTATGTCAGAACAAAATTACTTACAGTATTCAACAAGATGTTGAATCTAGCGTAGATATCTCTGGTGCTCTTGGACTGCGCCAGTCTTTCCTGTAGCTGGCCTTCATGTCGCTTGATGTACGCTTTAGCCTGTCAATATTGCTGGTGTGAAAAATTATGAAACTAAAGAATATACCAATAATATTTCTCCCTATGACGTGGCTGTACAGGTTGAAATTTAATTCAAGGGCAATATTTTAAGGGGCCATTGTACTGCCCTATGAGACATTATATATCGAACAACTTTTACAAAAACTCAAAATTTAAAAAACAATCGGCTTTGACCTATATTTTGACGAGTTAAATGCGAGCTTAATAGATCAGTTAATATTTTTTTCGCAATTTCAGAATTGTTGCCATAGTAAAAGTTGTTCATAATTATGGGAACAATGAGTCCTTAGAATATGGATGGTCATACATACATCTCTATTCGTATTCATCTCAATATATATAATATTATCTTTGGACATTTCACACAACGCCGTATAGTCCCAAGCTAAGCAACCTAATGCTTGTGGTATGGTAACGAGATGGTTGATAAACTACTTATGTTCATGTTTTTTTTTTGTAAATACATACATTTATAGATAAATAAAGAGAGCATGAATGTGGATGGCTATACAAGTACAGGGAGACGAAACGATGGATGGATTGTGTAGGAAAGATGATATGGGTAGGAAGGGAGTAACTACCGAGATGACGACTAATAGAGAAGTATGGAAGGAAAATAAATGTTGCGCCGACCCCAAATAAATTGGGATAAGGGCAGGAGAATGATAACAGTCGACAAGAACGATGTCGTCGGCAAATACCATGCACCATGGTGCCTCTTCCTGTATGTCCGCTGTTAGAGCATCCATAATCAAAAGGAGGTAAGGGCTTAAAGCCCCTGGTGCAAGCCTACCACCACATTGAACTTGTTGGTGTTGCCAGCAGCCGACCGAACGTAGGTACAAGATTGGCTGTACATAACACGAATTAACTCTACATACTTTCCGGGCAAACCTTTCTCTTTCAAGGCCCACCACACGACATCCCGAGTTATCCTATCATACGCTTTCTCTAGATCAGTGAACACCATGTGCAAGTTTTTGTGTGCGCGTCTGTACGTCTCGCACGATTGGCGGAGTGCAAAAGTGGCGACCATTGTTCCTCAACCTGGTATAAACCCAAACTGGTTTGAAGTAATCTAGCTCTCCTCTCGCAATCTTTTCTCTATTATTTTCTCCCATACCTTCATACTATGGGACATGAGCTTTATCCCTCGATGGTTGTTGTATTCCTGTACATCACCTTTATTCTTGAAGACGGGCAATAGCAAACTATTGCGCCATTCTTGTGGGATCACTCCATCTTGCAACAACTTATTGAAGAACTAGCTTCTGCCCGCGGCTTCGCTCGCGTGGAGGTCGGAAATTATCCCACAGGAATGTTCTACCGGGATAAAAAATATCCTATGTGTTAATCCAGGATATAAACCATCTCTGTGTCAAATTTCATCCAAATCTATACAGTAGTTTTTACGTGAAAGAGTAACAAACATCCATACATCCATACTTACAAACTTTCTCCAAACATTGAACTGCCTCTCTTACTTCATCCATGCTAATTTCCCTTGCCAAACCCATATTTGCTTGTTACCTCATTGAGCACACCATTCCAATCATTCTCTTCGTTCATTAGCTTTTCAAAATACAACTTCCATCGTTCTTTTATTTCGTTATCTTTGGACAGAACCTTACAGGCGTCGTCTTTCATACACTTAATCTGCACTATATCTCTTGTTCTTCTTTCTCTTGCTTTAAATCCGGTATAGCTCCTTCTGGCCTCATGGGCGGTCCAATGAAACTCAAACTCAAACTCAAAGTATTTATTTCAAATAAACCAATTACAGGCACTTTTGAATTGTCAAGGTGTCGGTTAGTCAGAGAGATGAAGCTAGTTGCCCATTCCAAAGCAGTAGGTACCTATGGAGAAGAACGGGCAAGAAACTCCATGGACACTCTTTTAAACAAAATATGGTTACAAAATTAATTACACAACTCCTTCTGCGCTTTAGCCCTGGAAACCCGCCTTTCTTGCCTTTCTCTTCGATTCTTTATAAATTCGCTTCTTTTCTTCTTTCAAATCATTATTCCCGATTTCTACACCCTACCATTCTTTAAACGCAACTTTTTTTTCTTTTAGCGTCATTTGCACGTCTGCATTCCACCACCATGTATCCTTTTCTATCACATCTTTCCCTTTCGATTCTCCAAACACAGCTTTTGCTACTCTCCGTATATAATCGGCCATCTCTTTCCAACATTCGTTCACAATTTTCCCGTCCATATCCTTCATTTCAATCATTTTATCTAACACTTGACTCTTAATCATACTTGCACATTCCACTTGTTCTATCATGCGCCATCTAGTTCTGGGTGGGGGCCATTCTTTGTTCCTACTGGACGAGACACAGACTTTTATCTCCATAATAATTAGTCTGTGTTTGAGACTAAGTCGCCTGGCAGCACTATGCAGTTTTTGACACATTTTAGGCTGTTCCGTCTAACCAGCAAGTAGTCAATTTATGTCGCGTGGCGGCCACTTTTATAGGTAATAAGGTGTTCATTTTCCTTTTGAAACCACATATTTGTTATAGTTAGGTTGAAGGCAGAAGCAGCTTGCAGCAGTTTCTCGCCATCGCCATTACGGTCGCCGTATCCTCAACCGCCATGCACTCTCTCATACCCATCCTTCTGTCTTCCTACATGCCCGTTAAAATTACCCCCCACATAAACTTCTTCACCTTCTGGTACATCCTCGAAGTCCTCCAAAATTTCTCTTTTGCACCCTTCCATTTAGTCTCTTGCAGACACGCAATATTCAGTCGACGCCTTTTTAAAACATCTGGTAATTCTCTCCTACTCGCAATATTCCTCTTCCAGTCATCGTACCTACATTCCAGCTCACGCACCTCAATCTAAGTTCTCTCACACACCGAGCTTGCGTTTTACGTCGCACCCGCCCGTTCAGATGCGACAACCCTTGTCCATTTCCCACAGGAGCCGGGTGCTGCCCCTGCGAGTTGTCTGTGCGGTCGCCCTAGCCCTATCGCACATTCCATTCATTCTTACCATGTTACTTGAGGTTTTGGCACAGTTTTACAGTCAGCCGCCAGTCTGACACCAACCCTCCTTGGGAATGCTTTCCTTGGTGGTTTAACCGCCATCACGCGGGTGACCCAAGGAGCTAATTGTATGCAGTAGGTCTCAAACTCTCTTAGTCGCCTTTTACGACACCCACGGGAAGGAATGGGATGGTGCTATTCTTTATCCGGCACCACACGGACCGTGTCGATAAAAAATAAATAGTAATAAATATAAATGTCATCCATTTTCTAGCATCATTGTTTACACCGTATCTCTGGTCTTTTGCTACTCATATAGCCGTCATAATTCACACTTGCTTTCATCATTTCCATTTGTGAAAGTTGACAATACTAAAATAAACGTACATACAGTACTCCCAAATTAATAATGCACATGCAGATCTTCGCTAATTGTCGTATTCCCGGAAACACCCGAATCATTGAATCGTTCGAGTCCCTTGCATTTTGCACCTTGTTCGAAAGAAATAGGAGTCAATTTCATGTGTACACAATCGAAAACAATTCGGGCGGTCGGCGGTCAGTCAAAGGTCCGTCAGTCGTCTTGTCATATTGGTGGTGACTGCACGTGTTCTCTTTGTCTGGAATTATATAGAGCTACTATTACACACCTTTCTTGGTTTTGTTTTAAAGGTGAATTTAATTTCAACTTTTATTATCTTATTCAAATTGAAATAGTTAATTTTGTAAAATTTATAAATATACTAACATTTTTCACGTTTTTTCAATACTAAAAAATTAAAAATACCAACGTAAAATACATATTAAGTACTAGAAAAAGCATATTAAAAATCAGATTTAGGCTTATATGAATTATAGCTCGCTATTTACTTACATGGAAATATTGAATCAAATTTCGTTACTGATAAATCAATATTTATCTCTTTTAGGACAAAACACATAATCACACTAAATTATGCATGAAGAAAATGCACTTAACCACTCTATATACATATCGTCTTCCGATGCTCGGGAAATACGACCGTTGCCGAACAGTGGCGAAGATTTATATGCGCATTATCACTTTTGGAGACCTGTACATATATGTGAAATGAATAGGGTCCATTTTTAAATATCACCTGATGCACGATCTTCAGTTTCCTCCTCATCCCAAGGGGCTGCTGCTTCACAGAGCCCAGGACCTCCTTGTGCAGATGGATGTTCTCGAAGATTTGCTCCTGCGTCACCACCGCCGCCAGCTGAGCGTCCTCCATTGATATTGCAGTGCTGTATAAAATAAAGGTACGTATTTACCGGCACTACACAATCCTTAGTTTTGTGTATTATATTATCTGTGGTTTCGTCTTGTTTTCTATCTATGAGGATCACAAACTAAAAATAAAGCGGAAGAGTTTATTAGTTTGACACGCTAATCTCTGGAGCAACAAAGGATTTGAAAAAAAAATTGCATTTGTTAGCCCAATTGTTGAGGAAGCATAAACACACGCATTATCAGCCTGTTATGTTGGGATGCTGGGACACAGGCGTCTCCTCTATTAGAAGGACTATAATCCACCACGCGGGCCAAGTGCGGGTCGGTAGATGTCACATGTCTTCGAATTTTAGGTTCTAGGACATTTACAATACACATAGGTTTGCTGATGATTTTTGCCTTGACAGCTTGTAACTTTTTTAGCAAAGAGAAAGCCAAGTAATATCGAAGGAGTTTTATAGAAATTTCCCAGTTATTTTTTATTATTGTGTTTCAAGACTTCCAAACGACCACCAACATCTGATGTCGTCAACTTTAGAAAGCAATTTTCAAGGTGCATTGAGCGTTTCAATAGTATAACAAAATATATTCTTTAAGCAAGCACTTGCAGCACGGTGAAAGCGTGACGCTCATGGTCTCGTTGCGATTATGCCTCGGTTCACTGTCACAAGTGAAGTGACTGACCTCAAGAAAACGCGCGCGGGTCTATCGTCGCTCTGCAACTCGTGGTGACTTAACCCAATATGTTCCAAACATTGGTCTGCACACAAAGGAGGAATTTGCTGAAGTTCCAAAATGGAAGCCATTGCTACTGCTGTGTTACGCATTTACCCCGCGGGTCAAACGACACGCACACGTAATTGTTTCTCTTCGTCATTCGGCAAGCCGCGTCGCAATGACCCGTGGCACAAAACAACTTCTTTCTTTCTGTTCTGCGTAGTCGCAGTCGCAAGTCACGTATTGTTTGCGCGCGTAGCGTAGCGTAGAGGCCACAGGGTATACGTGACTCAATATTCTGACCCTCGACTTAAATACTTACTCTCCAGAGCTAGTAGTAAAGACAGAAGACCGTCGTCTCGGTCTGTTCTCGTCGGCAAGAAACGGTGAAGATGGGCGCCTGGCTCTTCCCTTACGAGATCTTCTGACGCTCGCCCTGCGGTGACGCAACACAGCGCTCAAGCTCGCTGAATAATCTTCGTCTTCTGAGCCATCTGGGAAAAACAATTCATTACTTTATTAAAGCGATCCTATTTTCTTGCGTTTTGTTGCAGCTCCATATTGTATGGTGAAAAAGTCAGACACATCCGTATCAAATATGTACCTAATAACCTAAGTTGCCCCAAGCAAAACAATTCCTATAATGAACTAGGCGTGCAGCTTAGGCAAAGTTCTCCAATTTGCCAGCCCACGTTTGCAGCTCAGTATCGGATTGTATTTTGAAAAGTACATGCGCATCCCCTTTTTCATCAACATTCCAGTCAGCGCAATGTTATTTAAATATGTCTTGTGTGTGTATTTTTATTATTTTAATGTCTTTTTCATCCTTACTCTTCTACTACTGGTCGTCTCTCTCTAACTCGTGCAATAGAGAAACGGTTTAAAATTACATGTTTTATTATTTTTTTATTATAAGAGGAAGCACTACGATACTACAAAGAAATATTAACATCGATACATGGTAACGGTTATAAGGGATGAGGCAAAACTGATCTATCCAGTGGTAATGTACGGCTTGAATATTGCAACGTCATTGATTTGGCTTTCTAACTGCGTACTTTACTTCACAGCCGCACCTGGTAACTAGCCAAGTATTCCAAACTATGACAGGCTTTCAATAACTACTTCAAAACTGAAGCTTTTAATTCTCACAGGCTAGAATAGTTACTGTATTGCTGCGGGTACTATTGTCTCCATCGAAATAAAACGTTTAAAGATTCATTGCACTGGCGATTTGCAAGCGAAGCGAGTGCGCAGCGAGCCCACCGCGAGTTCGCAGCGCGCGCCCGGCGAACTTGCCGCGAAGACGCCGCGGGTGCATAGCGAGAAACAATGCTAACAGAAATGTTCCACGTCTAAGTCCATCCTTTCACCGATTGTTCAAAACGCAGACAGCACGCTGCGAATCAACGCGCGTCCGCCACGACTTCATGGCGTGAATGCTGCGAGCTCATTGCGCACTTGGCTCGCTTTAAATTCGCTCGCAAATCGCCAGTGCTAAACCAACATTACTATGCGTTTATTCAACAAACATAAATTAAATTAAAGGCATTTGTATATAAGCTGTGGTTTTGTCATACCTTGTCAAATCAAGAGAAATGACAGCTTTCAAAAGAGACCATAGCCTGCCACTAATCTAGATCTATGGAGTTCCGACCGCTCTCTCTGGTTACCTAGTCTTCTTCTTCTTATCGTATGGTTAGTGATTAACCTGGTGTCAGAGTTTTTAAGCTGCCCATAAGCGGGATTGTCCGAAAGGGTTTAGCGGTAACCCCGGAACATAAAGGGCTACGGAAGGAACATGGATGGGTTTTAGTCAGTAAGAGTCTGGCACTCCCTTCCGCTTCACCCAGAGCGGGAGCAGTCATTGGATGATTTCCCAGCCTTAAAAAAAAAAAAAAAAAAAAAAAAAAAAAAAAAAAAAAAAAAAAAAGGCCTCTGATTTAGCTTCACATACCTACTGTTGAGAAATATCTCTCAGACATGCTGGTTTCCTCACGATGTTTTCCTTCACCGATTTTTAAGTGGAAGCCAGTCAACTGTTTCGTAAAATCGCAAAGTTTCGCACCATGGTGCAAATTTAGTTAGGAGTTTATTCTAGGAGTCTGTGTGATTTTCGGAAAGTGGATCATTTAAGCATGGGAGTAACAAATCATTCAATCCTATCATCAGTTCAATTTAGGAACATAGTAATTAATGCAGCATGCATTGAGGTTCAAAAGTGACTTTATTGTGCCTATTTGAAATAACTGATTTGACTTTGACTTTGTCTTTAAGCAATCTGTCGGAGAATGTGCGAACCGCAAGGTCGACGAAAAAGGGTCAAGACTGGCGTTCCCGTAAACCGGTAGAATTCATCAAATTTTTCTTACCAAACCATAGCAATTATAATATTTTGATGAACAAAAATTTAATCTGGATATCAATAAAAAGAATGCTATAACTGTGGAGCCGCGATGGTATTTTTTTATTATATGATTCCAGCTTGATGTAGTAGGGCTTACACCGGCCGGCAGCGACAGGTCACTGCCTACTTCAGAGATGAGGGCACGGCGCGGCTCCAGCCATGCGGCACATTCTGCCAGCGTATGCCGTGCCGTGTCCTCCCGACAGTCGACGCAGTGGTGACACCGAGCGTCTGGCTCCCTGGTTATGCGACACAGGAACTTCCCGAAGCAACCATGCCCCGAGAGAACCTGTGTCGCCCGAAATGTCAGGGAGCCGTACCTTCTTCCGAGCCACTCGCTGAGCACTGGTCGGATCGCCTCGATGGTGTTGAGGCCGGCGGTAGGGCGTGAGAGCCTGTCCCGCCAGTCCGCCACCAGGACCTCGCGGAGCTGTGACCGACGCAGCTCCAGTTGTTGCTGCATCGGTCGTTCGCCCCGCGCCCGCATCTCCTCGCGCCATCTAAATAGTGACGCGAGCACCTTCGCCTCCAGATCCCAGGGCGGGGATCCGGCCAGTGCACAAGCCGCCTCGTAGGAGATCGTGCGATATCCCCTAATGACTCTGAAGGCCATAGCTCTCTGTGGCTTACGCAAGACAGAGATGCTCCCGGCCGTCAGGTCAGCCGCCCAGATCGGTGCCCCGTACAGGGCCATCGATCGCACGATCCCCACGTAGAGCCGCCTACAAGTGGCGCTCGGGCCCCCCAGATTGGGAAGCAGCGTTGAGAGCGCCCCGGCCGAGAGGATTTAACCTAGGGTAGCATTAAGCAAAAATGATCGCCGGGAAGCGATGAATTCCTAACCGCCTTTAAAACGAGGAGGTTCTTAATTTTGTTGGGGTAATTTATTTTTAGTTGTGAATTACTGTTTACAACATCACGTTTCACGTAAAAGTATTGTACTCTTTTACAATTTCGTCCACACCACGAAGCTGGAAAATAAAATGTATAGAAATAATATAAGAAGATGCTTTTAAATGTCAAAATAAAAGCGCACTATGGGTGCCTGCAACGGTAAAGGTACTTGTAGAGGTATTTAAAGTTCAGCTATTATAACATTTGAACAAAGATGTCGTGAAAAATCTTTTACCTCCATGCGTATAGTTAAATCCAAGTGGCGTAGCTACCGAAGGACTAGACGAGCTAGACGATTATAGAAGCTTAGGGGGCCCCTCGCACTCTGACTTACAAACTATAAATTTATTGAACTAGTGAAAACTACTCCCACATTAGGAATACAAGTAAACCAGATTCTAGGAACGTTAATACCTAATGACAATTTAGGTACCTACTTGAAAAAATACAATTACAATTATTGCAAATATTATTAATTTAAGTATTACGACGAATCTGGAATTCGTCGAATTCGGTACACGAAGAATACGGAACAAATGATTTTAAATAGTTTAGTTTATTTTTTCCCCAAGGCCTTTGGTTACCTAACTACGCCACTGGTTAAATCTATCAAATTACTGCCACATTTGTCTAGTGGTAGCAAGCACTACTGCTAAGCATGAGGTCCTGGGTTCAATTCCTAGGTTGGGCAAAGGATATTGAGTTTTTATCATGAAAGTTTTAGTAGCAGCCCTTTTTTGCCATTCTTAGGGTGGGAAATCATCAAATGATTCCGCTCAGGGAGGAGTGGAAGGGAATGATCCATGTGCCTTCCTAAGTCTTTTGTGTTCGAGGCAGCGGAAACGCTATTGGACAATGCTGCTGATTAGTAGTCTGGATATTGTACCCGGCTTATGGCAATTATAGGCTCGCCGCCGGAACTTAAAACATTACTGGCGAAATGAGAATGTATTACAGTTCTTTCTTTTGTTTTTCGTGTGGTTAGTGACTAACCATGCTATGCTGCCCATGGGCCTCTGACTTAGCTTCACATACTGTTGAGAAAATATATCTCTCAAGCATACCTGTTTCCTCACGATGTTTTTCTTCACCGATTTTTAAGCAAGTGATAATTATACAATACGCACATGAATCCGAAAAATCAGAGGTGCGTGCTGTGGGTTCGAATTCGAGACCTGTGACTTGGCAATCACTGCTTGCAGTTACACCTCCTCCTTACCCCTTCGAGGATGGCCTGATGTCATTTCATTTGATTTCAGATAACTAAGCGACGTGTATTCGTATGAGGTATCGGTTTTTGTAAGGAAGTATAATAAATTCTTTAGATTCAAAGGTAGACAATACACTAAACAGAGACCAAGAGTTGCAGCAAACATTAGTTTTTTTCCGTTTTGCAAAACTAGATTAATTAAAAATATGTGCATAACTTTAATATACCTACTACCAAAAAATATAAGGGAACTCCGAATTAAATATGTTAAAGTAAAACTGCGAAAATGGCTAACTGAGATTTGTTTTTATACTTTACAAAAATGCATGCAGCGTAGAGAAAAAATATTGTGTTCAGGTAATTTATATTTAACAAATACTTAGGTAGCTAATGATATATAATTTATATGATTTTTTTAGTTGTTTTGTAATTTTATAATACTTAGAACATAATATGTTACAGCTTTGTAGTAACTACCTAATGTATTAATATACTTTAAACTAATTTGCATGCCCTTAACAGGAAAAATATGAATTGTGCTTGAACCACAAATTTTAACAACTGGTAAAACCCGTATTTTCTGCAAATAAATGATTCTTATTTTTACATTAAACGACTCAACTCGCAGATTATTTCAGAATTAAAATTTCAGTATTTAAAAACTCTTCTGAAATTATTAACAGTGAACGTTACCCGACATTATGTTGCTAGCTGCACACGTACCCTTGCTTAGAAATCGCATTGCACTTAAATATACAATTTCGCTGATTGTAACGCATTGTAACTATTTTTAAGCTGACATGTCAACTGTACATAAATACTACGTTTCAAATTCAAAATGATAATTAACTTACCTCCTGCAGAAGGCGAGAATTTGACCTCGTTGCTGATAGGAGTCTCTGAAGGTAGGTGGAACAGGTTGACCCCTGACGAGGACATGCTGCCGGGGTCTGCCCAGGTAACCGACAGCCGGTCTACCGACGGCTGCGGAGACGACGGTGGTGGGTCACAGGAGCCCTACAAAAAAGGAAGAGTAGACGGGTTTTTAGGTCGTTTCATTTCATGAATAGCCAGGGAAACGTATCTTTGAGCAGAAGCCGGATAAAGAACTTCAGTTCCACAAAATTTAATGTTGTGGAACTGAAGTTCTTTTGTGGACTATTTAAATTAAAACAAGCTTTTATTAGGGTTCCGTACCTCAAAAGGAAAAAACGGAACCCTTATAGGATCACTTTGTTGTCCGTCCGTCCGTCTGTCAAGACCGTTTTTCTCAGGCATGCGTGGAGGTATCAAACTGAAATTTATATCTAATATTCAGGTCTACTGTCCCTTGGAGTTGTAAAAAAAATCAAACTTCTAAGCCAAAGCAATCAAAACATACAGCTGCTTATGCCACAAATTTTCGAAACTCGCACGGGAATCAAAACCTACTTCCCGTGAACTTAGAATCTTGAAGTTTGGTACATAGTAACGTCTTACAGTGCAGATAAAGGAAAAATTACGAAAATCGTAAATTTTTAGTTACATCATATAATAAAAAATAAAAAAAACAAAATATAAAAATACCATAATCGATTCTCGTGATGGGTGAACTTTTACTTATATACCTACAGGTTTGTACGGAACTCTTGGTGTGCGAGTCCGACTCGCACTTGGCCGGTTTTTTTTTAACAATTAGATTGTGTTCTAATTACAATAAATTAATTGTTAATTTTCTTAAACAATCATTTTCCATGGCTGTACAAGCAGACGGTCAATCTGGGGACCATCCACCAGCTCCTATTATTATTACTATGGCAGTAGGAAAAGAGATGCAGCTATTTCCCCTGTATAGCTTCCCTTCTCTCTTTTCTTTCTCACACTGACCTCAAGTGCTTGCACGGAATTATCATATGTGCTTGTAATTACTCGGGCAACTAGACCATTTAAACTGGAATACAGTACTAATAGATTTCACTGCCAGCTACGTTAGATAGCTATATCCACGAGTATAAAAAAAAGTACGACTGGGCAAATGCCTCACCCTTCAGACCTTCCCGGAACTCCTTTGCCTACATTAAGTTAGAAAATTATTTTAATAATAGACGTAAAGTGGTGAAGCCTTGGTAAAACCGTCCACTTAGTAAGCTATTAGCAAATTACAAAAACAAAAGTAATTCATGTGATGTTGTTATTTTAATTTATTTTTCATTACTTAGCAAAACGGCGACAATTATTATCACTTAAGTTCGTGTCAGATTTTAATTATACGTGGCGTTTAATTTTACACTTTTGAAATTTACAGTTTTTGTAATCGCTTTTTGGATTGCAACGAAGTAATTAAAAACACAACAACGAAATGATGTACTTTGGTGTCTTGTATAAAAAGTACTATTTTTTGAAGAATTCAATTTTTTTTAACCTGTTTAACAACTTAACTTGGAAAGAAATTAAAACAACGTAACAACGCTTCATTACAAAACTTTTCAAATCATTTCATAATGTACACTCATGAAAAGAAATGCTAAATTACCGTTTACGAAAATTCGAATAATAATATTCGCAGTTCGAATAGACAGATGTATTATTTGGACCAATCGGAGAAAGGTACTGCGGCGGATTATCGGGAAACGACTGACGCAAGGCAGGCCGCACACAAACGGCATGAAGTCCTGCTATTTATGTTAACTACTTCAGAAGTTTTTCTTGTGTGTGTGGGTAGAGTGGCGCTCCATCTGAATGGCGATGGTTCACGCATTATTATGTGTATATCTTACTTACCTACACATTTTTTCGAAGTTGAATACACATTTGTAGATATAAATGTTTAAAAATATAAAACAACTTGCTTAATCTCTACTCAATCAATCCGCCTAGATTTTCCCTATTATCTTTTCGTTGGCTAACCGGATGCCGCTGAATGGTATTTTACATGGAGCGACTGCCTATCTGACCTCCACAGCCCAGGGTAATACGATCCCCGTTGGTAAGACTGGTTGTAAGACTTTCGGGCTTCTGACTGCCCGTCACGACTGTCAAAGATACACAAGTGACAGCTGGGACCAATGGCTTAACGTGCTTTCCCAGGCACCCAGTTTCTCAATATGTAAAGATAGTCACACATCCATGGACCAACCCTGGCAACCGTAGCTTACCCTGATGGTCGATCCATGCGGCATTTATTACTTAGCCAAGAGCTACTCACTTAGCCATGTGCGCCTCCTTGCAGGATAGGTTTTGTAGTTTTGGATTTCTCTATCAGCATATTTGTGAATAACTATAACTCCTTTCTGATGCCTTTACTGGGTAATACAGACATGATGGTAATGTTAAGTCATTGACTGCCACGCAGCAGACACAATAGAAAAACTATTGTTTGTCGGACACACGGTGACCGCCTGGTCACCGTGTGTCCGACGTTCAACGTTGGCGTTCAACGTGTTAAGTAGGTATAAAAGTGGGCACGCCACGATAGTGGCGGTAAGACCCCTCTTTGAGGAGTGGCTAGAGAGGCGACACGGCACCCTCACCAACCACCTGACGCAGTTCCTCACCACATAGATGTTTCGACAGGTTCCTGCACATAATCAGGCTGGAGGAAACGCCCGAGTGTCACCACTGTCAGGATCGCCCAGAGGACACTATGGAGCACACGGTGGAGATCTGCCCCGCTTGGGTGGAGCACCGCCGTGTCCTCGTAGAGGCGTAGCAGTCATGCTCGCAAAGGAGGTGGCGGGATGGGAGAGGGAAAGGTCCTCCAGTCCCAACCGCCGCGGAAGACGCCCCGGGCGTCAGGAGCCACGTGATGATGGTGAGAAATGGGTAGGGAAGGCAAAGGGTAATCAGGGTAATTTAGTCAGTAAACGTCTGTCAAAGCCTTCCGTTCCACCCAGAGCGGGAGGAGTCATTTGATGATATCACACCCGCAAAAAAAAAGTTGGTGTAAAAGTGAATCGTAGCCGATGTATTTTGTAGAACCCAAAAACGAAATACATGTGAATAATAAACATAGAATTTTATCCCAGTGTGCGAAGAGCCGCTCGATACTAAATTAATATAGACTGTGCCCTGTTATTGTAAGGTGTGGTGAAACTACTT
The DNA here is from genome assembly GCA_951799385.1 of Hyppa rectilinea. Lineage (NCBI taxonomy): Eukaryota > Metazoa > Arthropoda > Insecta > Lepidoptera > Noctuidae > Hyppa > Hyppa rectilinea. The sequence goes on along the minus strand of OX637300.1, from coordinate 27,552,832 downwards.
ATGTACAGCCACGAACAAAACTGATATCCAAGTATCAAAATATAATACAATATCACTTTGAAAAACGTATAAATATTTGTTGTAAATAAACTCAAACTGAAGGACACCAAAACGAACTGTAAGTTTTTAGCTGGAGGCCATTAAACTATTTAAATTATTATGCGTAGTGAGGTTTATTTTGTTTATATTCAGTAGGGACTAACATTTATAACACATGCAAGTTACCTTGGTTGCTAAACAAACAAAACACCCGCGACATTGAGCCGTGGTCCGTGGGTAATTTAATTAAAATGTGATGTCGCATATTATTTGTAACAACGCTGTCGGCGAGTGTCCTCGATGATAAAGTTGTGGCCATCACGCACAAGCCACATTCCGTCGCTAAGTGAACCAGAATTGCGAATTCAGAAACACTAATTATTGATGATGATTAATTTTTGTAGCTGATTTTTCTATGGGGAAATGACTGATGTCTTTTTTTAAATCGTCCTAAACTGCCCCACTGCTAGCTATTTACTTGCCAAGAGCCGGTTTTTTACAAGTCTAAAGAGCCGGCCTTGATGGCTCCTATAAAGCTGGAGGCAAGAATTAAACCATGATAATGCTTCGCGCAGGAAAATACCAGGGAAAGAAATAATGAAAAGTAAAAGCGAGAGACACTGTGTGGGAGTAAAGGTTTTAGTGAGTATGTGAAGTGTGAGTGCAGTGGAAAGACTCGAATAGGGATGACTAGTTTCAAAAGGCGGATAACACAGATGACTAAAAACCTGCCGGGTAATCGGGATTGTCCAAAAGGGTTACCGCTACCCCGGAACATAAATGTCTAAGGAAGGAACATGGATGGGTTTTAGTCAGTAAGAGTCTGACACTCCTTTCCGCTCCCCCCAGAGCAGAAGAAGTAATTGGATGATTTCCCAGCCTTAAAAAAAAACGTCGATTGGGATCCAGGGAGCAATGAATTAATACGAATGAAGACGACAAATGTCACTCTGTTCGTAAGGATCCGGTTTTATCATCTATGATAACGACTGAATTGGACTTCAATAACCAAGCCCTTGTATTAAGCTATGTAAACAGGACAAATCTTCCTCTTCTTCATGTCGGTGGTCTAGCATCTATTTGATTGGCAGTGCAGAGGTCGCTTTGACTGCACGTTCTGGGGAAGAGGGCAAGAAACGAGGTGATATTAGGGTGACGGGTAATGAGTGACCGATATTAAAATTTAAACACGTAATTGTACTCATGATTACAATCAACTTTCCCACAGAAACTTTTTTTGTATACTCAATAGCTGCTAACAGCTGATCAGTGCGAAGTTCATTGAACTTTGCGCGCGCCAGTTGTATTGTTATTGTGAAAAAATAAAACTATTGAGTATACAAAAAAAATCTTTGGGAAAGTTGTTTGTAATCATGAGTACAGTCACGTGTTTAAATATCGGTCACTAATTACCAGTCACCCTATATGTGTCACCTGCCTTCTTGCTCTTGTTATTGTGTGTCTATTAGTACTGTAGTAGTAGTATCTGTAGTATAAGCACAATCAGCCTATAAAGTTCCCACTGCTGAGCTACAGGCCTCAACTCAGTGACAGGAAGTGAGCCGTAATCTACCACGCAGGCCATGGTCGGGTTGGTAGATAGATGCCATATGTTACAGAAGTTTTGGTTCTAGAACATGTTGGTTTCCTCACAAGGTTTTCCTTCACCGTTTTGAGAGCAGTGGCGAAGAAACAATTTACGCAAAGTAAAAGCCTGTTTGAATTGGAACCTACGACCTATAACTTATAAGTCGCGGTGGTTACTACCGGGCCACCAGGTTTTTCAAATGTCCAATATTTGGCTGAGGGAAGATTTTAAAAATGAATCTTCTAGTAGACCACTACGCCGACGTTATGGTCTACTAATGCTTCTATTATGTTGTATTATTATCTTCTTCGAACCCAAATTAAATTCAAGACAAGATCATACCATATTCGACAAATTCCAAAGATTTTGTTTTTTAAAACTTCGCTTGTTCAAAATGAAATGCAAAGGATGGGCCACGCCCACAGACCACAGTGGCCATGAATGGCCAGTGACGTGACACGCAGCAGTCTATCTTGTAGTGCCAATGAGTGCCGGTCTCGCACTGATTAACTAAACAGGGCTGTTACAAGAGGACATTTGTTTTTTGTTGAAAAACTATAAAAAATATATATCAACGTTTCGGCAAAAATGGTGGGTGCACAGAAAAAACGTTTGTCACATTAAGTTCTATAGATGCTTGCATGCTCATACAGAATAGAACCTCCTCTACCGACTTAGTCCCAATTTCACCGATAAAACTGAACGCGATCAGCACATTTAAACTGCGTTCAAAGACGCGGTTGATGACAACGCGGTTCCACCGGTCGATTCTGTGAAAACCCCACCGTGAACACTTGGGTGAAGTGAGCTGTCGTTCCACCTAATGCTAAGGATTGACACTGTTGTCAGCTCACATGAAACTCACTTTGGCTAAGTTTTTTATGGGCATATTTTGTTTTGTCGTCTATACACGACAGTGGCGGTCAAAAGATTAAATTATAGAAAAAAACTCAGATTTTCCCGAATTTTCCAATTCCTGGCAACTTTTCAAACGTTCTTTCTATATGAACCTAATATTACAAACTGACTATTAAGAATATTTTAAAACAAAAAAATCCAAATCGGTCTAGCATTTTAGAAGTCATGCGCTTACACTATTTCATTTTCAGAGTAGCGTATTCGATTCCAAAGGGAGCCCCAGCCTGACCTATTTTAAGTTCCTATCTCAACATAATGCTGCTAATTTAAAAAAATTAAATAAATACTGCAGCGCTGATATTCTGATCTGGAACATACATAAATCTCAAAAAAAATAAAAAATAAAAATTCATACAACTGACAAAGAACGGTAGTTGGGATTCAAAAATTCGTCTATTATAGTTGTATAAAAAGCAACCAGTATTGTGTGTCACCCCTGAAGGTTCATTCCATTATCTTGCGCCCTCCCATCGTTTATATCACTCGGAATAATAATTAAGAAGTGATTTTTCACCAAAGATAGCGAGCGATCGATATTCTACTAATTTGTGGAAGCTTTTTGATACGTATAGAGCTATAGGGATAATTTATGAAATCGTATCAATTCATGTGGCGCGCGCACGCACTACTGTCATATTTAATAATACGTTACGGCTCTAATGTCTTTGCAGCCATTTCTAGCAGCAACATGCGACGTTTTGAATTTTAGAGGGGTGCGCCATGTTATCGTAGTTTATCTATACTGGATTTTGGCTGAGATATCACAGGCGTGGAAGACGAACATTATCCCACGGAAAGAAACTATCGGAATATAGAGTATCTTCTGCCCTAACCCAGGTCATGATCTACCTGTGTTTCGGAATCAGTTCAGCCGTTGCGTGCGTATAAAGGTCTGATTGCCCGCCTGATATTCGTATCAGTAGTTAGATAAAAGTATGGAATAGACAAATGCACTTGAAGACAAGTGTGGTACAAAAAAATTATAAGCCCAGTTAAAAAGTAAAAGCTTTATGTATGACTAAATAAAATCTTATAGTCGGAAAAACACCCTATAAATCACACTCACACTCTATCTATCTTAAATATCTCGGGACCCTAGGGGATATTTAAGTATAAATTTAAAATCCCGAATTTAAGGTCTCGAACCTTTGGAAGGCGTACGTACTTTGGCTCCTCCAAAGCTACCTCGCAGAAGCCCCTTAGACTATTCTAAATGTTGAGGAGGCACCAACCGACGATTATCCGTGTATGGACTATACAAGTGCATCCAAGGACAACCCCCAGGTGGTGCAGGACAATTGCAGAACATGGAAAAGAAAATTTTGGTTTCGATGGCTGAAGTGTACTGGTTACTGAGATCTTTGGAAATGCTATGGTCCCTGCCTGACCAATAAATAATATACAATACACAGATGTAATGGCAGGGTCTGACTCGCACACTCAATAATGGGTCCCCGAAAACGGTCGCTAACACATAGTGTCGTAGCGATGCGGGGCAACATGTCCTGAGGGTGCTTAGCTTGAGGAGTGGGGAGGCATTACACGGCTATCAGGACAATCCTGGAAGTACGGTCAAGATTCGTACCAGCACCTTGTTGGAATACTTCCTTCCTCCAAACACGTTTGCTCTTGCGACTCTCTACTCAAGCCGACCAATAAAGGCGAGAATGAGGTGGGAGCTCTGTTTCTCGTCAGTGTTCACTCCAGCCGGCCAAAAAATGGCAAACCAGAATAAGAATTAGGAGGTAGGGTCCGTGAGGTCTCTACTGCCCAACATCTCACCACATGCTGCTCTGCGGGTTGTTGTATCTCCCTTGGTCTGGCTCCTCACCCTAAACCTACTTCCGCAAAGTAAATTTTACCGTCACAGAGTCAGAGTTTAGGAGCGCGCAGGCCCACCACGGTAGTTATTATTGGCTGTTTGACACGTTCAAAAATAAAATTGGAATTCACATCGAAAAAGACCACTCGTCTTAAAAACTTCCCTCACCGTGCAGAAATTGTAAAATTGGATTTAATGTCAATAAGTATTCCATTTGATTCTAAAAATCTGTGACATCACATTTCAATATTCCATACAAATAACGTACAAATTCCGCGTTTTGACAGTTCATAAAAAAGTAAGGTTATTGAGGTCAAATACCCTATTATTATAGTTTTAAGAAAGTTAGGTATATTTTTTTAATAATTTAGCTTGGAAAACGTGAGCCCGTTTTTTTCCTCAATAGATTAAATTATTGTTGTCTATTCAAATACTTGTTGTATAATATCTTATCTAGTTACATCTTTATTGTTGTAACGAATAAGTTATTTTCAGAATAACTATAGAAAAGTCATAAAGTATTTAAGGATGCATTAAACTGAACTTTACGTGTTTAAAATGGTTCTTCCAAAAACACATTATTGTTTGATTTTATGTTTGGTAGGCAAAAGAGCGCAATAATCAGTGTACATACTTTACGCTAATTAAGAATTATAAACCTAACGACCCGGTGCTGAGTCATCCGAATCTTTTATGGACTTATTAAGTAGCTTTAATAATAGTAGGGATGATGGCAGGGTAAAAAAAAGAAATTAAGTGTTGTCTGCCCAACGACCGTTGTGTCTGCCAGACAGATTTAAAAAAAATTAAGTGTTGTCTGCCAGACAGATTTAAAAAAAATTAAGTGTTGTCTGCCAGACAGATTTAAAAAAAAATTAAACACGTATTTTTTGCCTGATCATAACAATAAAAATGACTTAGATAAAACGCATAAAGGTTGGGGGAAGTGGGGGCGCACTACGTCACAACTCAATATAAAATCTGCACAGGAGTGACGTCATGCCACATTAGAACTCAATGTATCGACATAATCATTTGATTGCGAAAAAAAGAAAAAATACGTGTTCAATAATTTTTAATAATCTAGCTGACAGATTAAAAAAAATTGTCAGCTTCCCTATTAAAGATGCCCTGCAAATTTGAACCTAGAAGCTACGAGTTGTGTTATTAACTTATACCGTTCCCTCTGCCGGGAGGCAGAGGGATCGGTATAGGTCCCGTCAACCCTCCTATCTGTGTGAGGGAGTGTTGGGTTTCTTTGAGCGTATCTATCTATATTATCTATCTATACATATAATAAAATTGTAGAAAAGTGGTGTCTGTACAGTGGAAATATATAAAAAAAAGTAGCAGGGGTTGTTATTTTATCGATGCCGAACCCGAAATTGTAATTAAATTTTTTTTTGTCTGTTTGTCGGTTTGTCTGTTTGTCTGTGTGTTTGTGCACGCTAATATCAGAAACGGCTTATTCGATTTAGATGCGGTTTTCACTAATATATTGTAGTAAGATTCACTTAACATTTAGTGTTTATTTCATGTCAATCGGTTCATAAGTGAAAAAGTTATGTCAATTTAAAGAATCACGGCGAACATTTGTTAAAAGCATTACTGTAATGTAAATTTTTAGCTACCCAAACGACGGTATTTGTTAATCAAAATATGCTGGCCCAAAAGTCACTATTCCACGCGGACGAAGTCACAGGCACAGCTAGTAATTACTATATCAGGCCGCTGTCTTTTGTCTTAAGACATTGTAAGAGCCACGGTTCCCATAAATACATACGGAAAACGACTGTCTAGGCTTTAAGTTTTGGACGAGAACGGACCGGCGAGCGACGGATATGATGAGACGTAACCGCTTGCGGCAGCAAAATGAGCTATTACTGTTACGATATAAAGACGCTGTCAATCTCAAGGTCTAATGTGGTTGACTGTACTATCCTGGATGAGGTCACTCACAAAGCGCTCCACGCGCACAAATCATCAAATGACTTCTCCCGCTTTGGGTGGAGCGGAAGGGAATGTCAGACTCTTACCGACTTAAACCCATCCATGTTCCTTCCTTAGCCCTTAATGATCCAGGGTAGCGGTAACCCTTTCGGACAAGCCCGCTTCTCGGCCTTTTGGATAAGTTCAAAATGTAAAGCGCTCCACTAAGCTTACAATAATTATGAGTATTAAAGTAATTGTTTACCTTCCTGCTCGCCATTTTGTTGAGCGAAGTATACAGCATGTACTCAGTGACGTAAATTTAAAACACAAATATCACAACATCGTCTAAACGTCGAACACCGCCTTTACCGACTGCGCAGGGTATTACATTTCGTTAATTGGCTCCGTTCAGAGGCCAGGGAGTGCCCTGATTGTCTGTAATTACAGTTTGTGTACCTTTCCCAGTAATGGCGCTGGTGCTAAATGTATTCACAATTTTGGGTGTTTGAAGTTGCCTCGTATAACTCAAACTCAAAGCATTTATTTCAAATAAACCAATGCCAGGTACTTTTTAATTGTCAAGGGGTCGGTCAGTCAGAAAGATGTAGCTAGTTGCCCATTCCAAAGTAGTAGGTACCTATGGAGAAGAACGGGCCAGAAACTCTACGGACACTCTTTTAAACAAAATATGGTTACAAAATATTGGTACCTAGTTATGGAAGTAGAATCACCTATTCTGTGCAACGTTGTCGATATTGGTTTTTGTCCTTTTTTCATTATTGTACAGGGCAGTTGTATGGGCATGTATAATAGGTACATGGCATGTCAAGGTTAATCGGTCACTGGTTGATGTACAGAGGTCAGCACCTCATCAGCATCTAGTTACCCCAATATGTCAAATTTCTTTGATATATTTTCAACATTATTACAAACACATAAGGTTCATTTTCAATTGGGAACAGTTGGCAGTTTGGGATAGCTTGATGTTCTGGCGTCAGTACTTCAATGCTTTTTTCTAAACTTCAAATGATGGAGACTGCTGAGTTGGGAATCCGGTATGATATAAGTAAAACCGAATAATTTGTTAACTTTCAAATCATGTGCGGCCATTTGGGTAAGCTTTGATTAATATATTTTTTTCTGTAATTTAAATATTAGAAGACGCCGCCGGTCGAAGTGAACCGAGTAACATTCAAATTTTATTTCGTTTTTTACAATTAACTGTAGTGCTATTGTGTTACTTAACTGTCTCATCGTGATAACGGAGGGGAAATGAGTTTAAAGTGAGTTGTCAATCACACAGCTCACTTCAGCTACAACTTACGCCTTCACGGTCAGATTCTTACAGAATCGACAGCCAGGTTAGTGTCAAAATACGATTCGTAATCGTAACAACTGTCACACTTAACAAACAAAATGCCAATTTTTGTTTTTTAGCGTATCGGGTAATAGTTTTTTTGTTCTATGGTTTTTTAAGCTCATTCCATGATATGGCAACATATTTTTTTTTCTGACCGATCGCTCATTTGTTCACGTGCTAATCAAAACGATCTAATTTCACTTGACTCAGTAGTTACTTTAGTTCGTTGTTAATTTCAGAGCGAAAACTTAAAATGTGAGTATTCCGTACAGTATTATTTAATACCCTGCCTACTGCCTGTTAGATATACATTATTTAGAATGAATATCGTATTGATTGTTTTGTTTTACATCCGGTTTCCTCGCAATATTTCCCTTCACCAAATTGTAAGCAAGTGATAATTATACAATACGCACATGGTTCCGAAAAGGCATAGGTGCGTGCCTTGGGTTCGAACTAGACACCTATGACTTGGCAGTCCGATGGGGCACAGCACTAGGCTATCACTGCTTTTTGAATTAACATCATTAAACTCATCAAAACAACTAATAATAATAATATCCTTGGACATTTCACACAGCGCCATATCGTCCCAAGCTAAGCAACCTAATGCTTGTGTTATGGTAACGAGATGGCTGATATACTACTTATATACATTTTTTTTTTTGTAAATACATACATATTATAGATAGAAAAACACCCAGACTCGTAACAAATACTTGCAGGTCGTACAAATATTTGTTCCGTGCGGGAATCGAACCCGCGACATAGTGCGCAGCAGTCAATCGCTCAACCACTGCGCCAACCGTGTCGTCAAACTCTAAGTAAAAATTGACCAAAAATGTAACGGTTTCATGAAATAATCAATCAATAGAGTAATCTGTTGGTCGATTCTGTAAAAAACCCATCGTGAAAACTTAGGTGAAGTGAACGTGAAGTGTGCTGTCGTTGCACTGCTTGAGATTGACGGCTCACCATAATGTGGACATTCAATAATTATACAGGGTTATTTGTAAAACACCAGAAACCTCTTAAGAGGTCATTGTACTCATCATTATGAACAACTTTTACTATGGGACCAAACCTGAAATCGCGAAAAAAAAATCAGCTGTTCCTTACATTTTGACGAGTTATACGAACATAAAAGTAGGGAACAGCTGATATTTTTTTCGCGATTTCAGGTTTTGTCCCATAGTAAAAGTTGTTCATAATGATGAGTACAATGACTTCTTAAGAGGTTTCTAGTGTTTTACAAATAACCCTGTATACTAACATAGTTATAAGTATGATTTACTAACAATGTATGGAATATTTTTGATTCTGAAAATAAAATGAATAATAATAATAACAAACTCTCACCGATGACGTGAACTTATGTTTTCATGGTGAGATATTTACAGAATATTGTACTTAGAGAGTTCATTGATGATTTTAGTGGCTATAATTCCCTTATTAAGTATTTGTTACGGTCGCAAAATTTTATCAATTTCGCGTGTTACCTTTTAGCTTTCACGTTAAACGTGAAATTTATTTATTATTGATTTTTTATTTATTTATTATAACCAACTTGCATTAACAGTTCAACAACCACACAAACAAGTTATTGGTCTGAATTAAATGTTATTTTTGGTATAAGATGTTATTCTCAGTTAAGTACTCAATAAATCAATATGTATATGAAGAAATACTATTTCTAATATTGAAGTTGAAAAGGGATTATGTCAGTTCCAGATTTATTAAAGTTAAACCTCGTTGAACGAGAAAACAATTACATACCTGTGGAGTTAGCTCCGATTTTGTGGTATCGATGACCACTCTGGGCCGAGGCTCCAATTTTAAGATTCCACGTTCTCTGCCCTGCAGAAGGAAAAGGAATTGTTTATAGACGATAATCATATACAACAAATAACCAACGTACATAGGAAAAATTATGAGAACTGCTTGTCGTGGGGTATCGGTGTCTCGTTTGCGTCGAGCCTTAGATACCAACTTTTCAAATAAAAATATCTAAACCGGTTCAGCAGTCTAGTGATGCGGTTATCAATAAACAGCATTTAATTTTTAATACTATTATAGAAAGATTGTTAGAAAAGATAAGAGATTAATTTAAATAGATGAATCTAGCGATTAACATTTTTTTGAACGCCATTTTAAACACACGCGCGTGTTTCCACACCAAGCTACAAATTTATTTCTTCTTTTTATCATGAATTTCCCAATAACCATGGTGTCTTTGTTTCATGAATACGTACGAGAGCATCAATTTTTAAGATATCTATATAAATACTCACAAAAGTAATGATTTGTTTGTTTATTTTGTGTTGTTATTGTACCGCATTGTCAAACATTTGTGTCGTTGGCATACAGGGCATGCGCTTACTTGTCACGTATATGTGACAATGGCGTTCAATAGGTTAAGAGTGGTGTCACAGATGGGACATCAAACACTTCGTAAGGGACATTCCATTTAAAAAAGGTCTCTTACGAAATTATAAACCCTACACGTGACGCGAATACTTATCAATTCAAATTTTGTGAGATTTTGAATCATGAATCTACAGAATATCCGTAATTGACACGGTCAAAAATAAAATATGAAATCACATAGAAAAAAACCGCTCGTCTTAAAAACTTCCATTTCCCTACAAAAAAATAATATAATGCGAAGATATAATTGTTAAATTGCTTTAGTGCGATTTCTATTGTACTAAAAATCTGTCATGTCACTTTGTTATATATTTCATACAAATCACATAAATATTCCGTGTTTTGACAATTCATAAAAAGAAACGTTATTGACTACCCTTTCAAATACTACCCAATTAATTAAAACAGAGCAATACTTGACAGCTACCTGTGAATGCCTTCAAGTGCCGTTTTCACCAACAATACTGAACGCGATCAGCACAATATAGAAACTTTGAAAAGCTGTCATTACTGATAGCTCTTAATCGCAGTTTAGAAATGCTGATCGCGTTCCGTTTTCTTTGTAAAATCAGCCCTCAATAACTTATAATAGTGTAAGCAGTGTATACGTATAATAATAATTCACTATTTCTGAAATAATAAAGAGTTACTTACAGTAAAAATTACGTTTTTAATTCGTACAGGAAATACGTATAAATTTTTGAAAATTCAAGTATTAGACAAACTTATAATTATGATATATAACTTTAGCTGTACAAACACAAATAACGATTTGACGCAGTTTTTCTTACTAATAAGTAAAACTATTACTGGTCGCAGACGCTAAAACTGAGCTTGAAGTCCTGGGTTCGATCCCAGGTCAGGCAAAGTTTAAGTTTAATAAATAATTAATTAATTTTTCCATCAAGATTTTATTTAAAATTTTCAAACTTCTTTTTTTCTATCTACGTATATATACACCACAGTCGCGAGTATACAAGTAGTACACACAGCACAATAGTTTACTCTTTGATCACAAAAGAGAATTACGAAAAAGGTTTTCCGACAACTCTATTAATTTAAAAAAGTGTTATAAGTACATAGTTACCTTCGCGTCCATCGTGTGCCGCGATGTAGACAGCGGTGGCGGACACGGCTGTGACGGCTTCTGGCGCGAATTGAAAAGGATGCCTGCGAAAAGGGGTACACGTCGTATTTTCAAACTTTCTTTTACTGCCAACTACGAGAAAATTCATAAAATTACATAGTTATGGCGACTCATATGTGGATGTCATAAAAATACTCAGTTGTAAAATAGAAAGCTCAGCTTTTATAAAAGCTGTTAACCCAAAAATTACCTCGTTGGTAATCTGACATGGGTAAAGACCCCTGGAGGTTAATGTGCATGATTATGAGGTTCAAGCATTTTGGCCTACATAAATATAATAATCTGAGTTAGCACAACTTACCATTACCAGTCGATTGTCATTTTTCGAAGGTTCCCATCACCATCATTTTCAAGTTACACCGATTAGAGACCAAATTCTTCTTAGCCGGTCCTTGAACATTTCATTTCTAGTAACACGCTTTTACCCAGCATTTCAGTCGCATGCAAACTTCACCACTTTTTTTCACCCACTAAGGGTTGTATTTCAGAAGAATCCTTTCTTAAATTGCTACACCTTTTTAAAATCGTACTTTCTGTTAGTTGGCAACATCGCAAATAGCTGTCAAATTAGGCTGCTTTTTGACTAATTTGTTAATATATATACGCACTAAAATATTGATTATGAATTGAAATCATTACATATTTATGTACGGTTGCCAGAGCATCAAGTTATACCTAACTGTACAATTTCTCCAACTGATTTAAATCTTTAAAAGGCTGACGGTTAAGTTCAAAATAGATTGAGAAAATTTTACAGTTTGTGGTAACTTGATGTACTGGCGACGACTAATACTGTATAGACGCCAGCACTTAAGCACTAAAGTTACCCCAATCTGTCGAATTTCTTTGATGGATTGTCAACATTATTTCAAAAGAATAAGGGTCACTTTTAATCGGGAAAATTTGACAGGGATAGTCTGCACATTAGGATCTGTTTGCAGTGTATTAGACTAAACGTCTGTCAGTCTTCCAATCGATCAATCAGTCACAAAAATCACCGTTTATGTTAAGCATAGCCGTAGTAATCGAACTGCAACTATGTTCGTATCTACTAAGCAGCACCTTTTCAGCAAGTTCGCAGCATACGTGTTGAAAGGCTGAGTGTAAACAACAATATGATGCCATGTCAGTCGTTAGAGTGATTAATTTTGAGTGTATGTAGGTATGTGTGTCAATTATGTCGTGATACTTTTTATACGTCACGGGGAAAGTACACTCAGGCGAATCATTTATGTGCTTGCTAACTAGAGGAGTTTTGACTTGTCTTCCCATTATTCGGAGGCTTAGAGGCAATGATCAGTATAAATAGGCACTAGGTACCTAATGTTAAATTCCGAAGACTGAGAATTGAAAAAAATATCATCCTGTTCTGTTCAGTGTAACGTGACAAGTAAAGGTTTATTTTTTTTAATATGGAACTAAACATTATTTACGAAAAAACTGCTACAGATAAAAAAACAACAGTAATAAACGTGTCCCTACAAATTTTATGAAAGTGGGGTTACGTCAATTTATGGCTAGCCTCTCAGTAATTAGTGGAAAACTGCGCAAAGGTGGGTTGTTAAAAGGGGTGAGACGAGCGGGTTACTAAACATCACCCATCCACTGGTATAAAATACAACGTACAACGTGTAACAAGCTTCATAAATTAAGACGCAATTTATAAATCATTAGATACATTTTACCTGAACAGTAAATGTGATGTTTTGACAAATTACCCATACAAAAACTGTCAAAATTATTTGTCGGATAGAAGTTAATTGGTCATTGAAAAATTGGCCCTATAACAATAATGCTAACTATTAAAAAAAAGGTTACATGTACGGGTATTTTATTATATTACTAGCTGACCCGCGCAACTTCGTCTTCGTCACCTAAGAGAGAGAGACTCATTTACATATCTCCTAAAATGTTAATTGAAATCAAGTGATGTCAAGGATAATTTATTTAACATTTAAACACTTGTGATTATTACCATATTTATTTGTATAAGGATTAATAATATGTTGATAAAACTCCTTCGCAAATAATGCATTAATTTCGAACAAATTTGATTACCATAAAAAAAGGTTATAGTGAGATCTTAAAAGCTAAAAAAATATGCTATTGCGATCTTTTTTTTAGAACTTTTAAAGAGGAACAATTTCATCACCCACGATATTTACGTAACTTTAACCGTTTACGCAGCGCACGCCACGGAAGTTCTCAAAAAGGAATCAAATTTTGCCCGTATGTGCAAAATTTTTCGATGATATGTATCCTATTGATTTTCTCAATAAATGGACTATTTAACACAAAAAGGAATTTTCAATTCCAACCAGTACATCCTGAGATTAGCGCGTCCAAACAAACAAATGAAGAAAATTAGTATAGATTAACGAAATCAGTGTTACTTTTACGAATACGAATCGAATAATCTAGAACTTATTATATTACTCAGAACATAAACTTAAAAGCAGTCAAAAAGATTTAGATACGTTGTTTTTTTTTTTCAATTAACAAAATGCACAAAAACAAGTTAATATACCAAAAAAAAATCAGAAGTTATAAAATAAACTCCATTATCCATTTCTGCTTTAACTTTCTTACATCTCCGTCCTCCATTATACCAAAAGAAAACAACGTACTAAAAAGTATTAACAGATGGAGGACTATGTCTTGTCATATCGCTTGTCATCGCTGTCGCGGTACTCGTAAATACCTACATGGCGTTTGACATGTTATTCTTTGAGTCAGCCTCTACCCATTCACCCCTCTTTAAAAGGGTACGAATATACAAAGGGTCAGAGGGTAAATTCTTTATTTTTTACCTTTTCTTCTTCCTTATTTTATTAGAAGTAGAAGTGCTTCAGGCACGATACTTACGTTGTCAAGTTTGATTAATTACTTATACGGTACCTTAATTACGTAACACTTACAGTAGTTAGCACTGGCATTAATTTTGACAGTACAACAACTTCCATTGCGTTATTAATGTTGCCGAGCTGACAGTTTTGTCGAATATATGAAGCAATAGATTAGCAATATCCTTCGAATTGGTTTCTAGTTCGCAAAATTAATTAATTGATAAATGAGTCTATGAGTAATTTTAAACTTTTAAACTGGGTTGTCGATAAAGAACCAGATAAATACCAAAGTATAATACTACCTATCTATTTGTCGGCAATAGTGATTTTTAATTAGGTTTCCAAAAAAAAAAATTAAAGCAATTTTTTGTACTTGCCTTTATTTTCCAATCAAAAAGTGCTCGTACATGCCTATATACGAGCACTGACATAATTTTTCATTGTAATTACGGTTATTATATTGAAATATAAAAAATATCTCGACTATTTAAATGTAGAAACAAGCTAATAATGTAATAAAAACAAGCAAATTTTTTTATTGAAAATAACGCCATCTACTTGGATACCATGACTTCAAACTGAGGGAGGTTACGGGGGGTGAATTTTAGCGAGAAAATCTTTAGGGGTGGCACCTTAGGGGTTTTTCATATTAGTGTCCGAATATACTATGAGATGGCGCTTTCCTTTATCCAATTCCAGGATTAATTCGGTTCGAAATTACCACCAAATATTTTCTAATGAATTCAGGCTTTTGTTAAATGAAAGTAAACTAACTGTAAAATCAATTATTGCAATGGTTAACACTACTAGCCCTCGCTCCCATGTAGTATTCTCGAAACACAATTTTTCCAACTAAGATCTTGTTAACTTCGTTTAAAATTATATTTTGGACGCTCTTCAGTGATTCCTGGGGCTTCTCGCGCACGGGTCGATCGATCAGGTCAAGCTAGGATTGCCGCAGATGATCCGTGGAAGGGTGATCATCTTTACAGACCAAGGCCCCTCCATGCCCCAGAAACGTTAAGTCATTGGTTTCGACTGTCATTTGTGGTTTTCTGACAGTTTGTTACGGGGCTTCTGAAGTCGAAAGTCTGACCACCGTCCACCAGTCTTACCTAACATGACACCCTTTGTTGTGGAGGTCAGATAGGCAGTCGCCCATGCTCCGGTAAGACTAAAACCCAACCCCAACATAGGTAGGAAAATCTAGGCAAATGTTGATTCAGTGGTTTCGTGTAGTCCTGCTTGCCTCACACCCTCATAAAAAGACAGATTAAACTGTAATAATGCCAGTGAGAGGTCTTTGACCTGTTATCAGTGACGGTTTAGCTTCCGTTAGTCTAAAATTAGGCGGTCAGGATTTATCTCAAGTGATAAGTTAGATGCTTGCTACAGCTCAATGAAATTCTTTTGTGACGTGACGGTATTTGTTGACTCTGTATGAAACAAAGTGGAGATAAATGTTTTTGTACTGAAGCAAAATCAAATAGGACGAATAATACTAAAATACTGCCTCAGGAGAGCAGTGGTGACCCAGTGGTACAGCGGCGACTTATGTGTTGTTGGTCGTAGGTTCGAATCCACCCACGCTATAGACGGTATTTGTTGACTCTGTATGAAACAAAGTGGAGATAAATGTTTTTGTACTGAAGCAAAATCAAATAGGACGAATAATACTAAAATACTGCCTCAGGAGAGCAGTGGTGACCCAGTGGTACAGCGGCGACTTATGTGTTGTTGGTCGTAGGTTCGAATCCACCCACGCTATATCTAAATTATTACATCACCACTGGTCTTAAAATCGAAGGACATCGTGAGGAACCCAGTATGTCCAAGAACCAAAAATACGAAGACATGTGATTTATACCAACCCGCAATGGACCCGCGTGGTGGTGCCAGCAGTGGGAATACTATAAACTGATTTTGCTAATGCCTCGGGCAGGGACCATAATCTTTCCATAGTTCCATGTAGCCAGTCTTACCTAGGGGCATCGTATTGCCCAGTTACTGGGTTGTGGAGGCAGATAGTCGTTCCGTTTAAAATACTGGTATTCACCTGCTGCTGACTGAAAGCCGACCCCAACATAGTTGGGAAAAGGCTAGGCAGAATGCTAGGTAACCAGTAAAAACTCTAATCGTAGCCAACAAAATCCTCGGTAAGCAATTTTTGTTTCAATATCCTGCAATAGTCCTGCACAAACCTAGGGTTTTCTTTTGGTGGCTTTGTATTGTGTACATAGAGATAATCGTTGGTTGTTGTGTCATTAAAATTGAGTATAAGAGGCAGAAACATAATCGCAGAGACCCCTCTGCAGGTTGGCTTCAGCCCTTTGTACGCTGTCAACAGTCCGGGACCTCGGGGTTCCAAGATATATCAAGGCCATAAAATGGTGCAGCAGTTTAGGCTAAAAAATCTATTAACTATAGCAGCAGGTAATTAATTGACGAGTAGGGAAATAGACAGGGAAGGCATGGGATAGCGTATCCCAATTTGCATTGTCTGTCCGCGCTACAAGCAGCAGTCATGAACTAACTCCTGGTAGCCTAGTGGTGTGACCGTCAAGTCTTCTTAGACGGTCTCGAGTTCGAATCCAAGACACGCACTTGGATTCGAATTTGACTTTTCGGATTGATGTGCGTATTGCATAATTATCACTTGCTTAAAAAACGGTGATGAAAAACATCGTGAAGAAACCGGCATGTCATAGAACCAAAAATTCGAAGACGTGTGTCATGTACAGACGCCAGCACATCAAGCTATCCCTAACTGTCAAATTTTCTCAATTAAAAATGAACCTTATGTCTTGGCAATAAAGTTGAAATACTATCAAAGAAATTTGACAGATTGTGGTAACTTGATGTGCTGGCCTCTGTACCAACCCGCTCTGGGGCCACGTGGTGGATTATGGCCCACTCCATCTCACAGAGAGGAGACCTGTGTCCCAGCAGTGGGCACACTTAGGCTAGGATTTAGATTTTTAAATTACCTATTTAAAAATAAATCGACCATGTCTGCTGAAATACGTAAGTAATTTATCTAACGTAAGAACATACTCAGATGGCGGACATCTGCTAGACGCAGCTCCGTAATAATTCGTGTAGTCATGTTTTATATGATAATGCATACGTGTAATGCTTCAGAAGGTCGTCTTTCGTCTCAATACTTATTTTTGTGTTTATGAGCTGGTTTTCAAAAGCTCTTTAATTTATATTAAGTTTATAATCAACATCAATCATCAATTTTGTATGCTTCCAACAATTTTTATGGTC
This sequence comes from Hyppa rectilinea, assembly GCA_951799385.1. Classification (NCBI taxonomy): domain Eukaryota; kingdom Metazoa; phylum Arthropoda; class Insecta; order Lepidoptera; family Noctuidae; genus Hyppa; species Hyppa rectilinea. Next base: position 27,535,483 of record OX637300.1, on the reverse strand, counting down.
ATATTAATTGTAGTTTCCAGAGAATTTTTCTTATGAACCTATAGGGTACATACGACATTTGAGGGATTAATGCGTAAGCTGTGCGTGTGCATAATATTTTTATTTTTTTAAGGACGGGTGTCCCGCTCTGGGTGGAGCGGAGGGGAGTGTCGGAATCTTTACTGACTAAAACCCATCCATGTTCTTTCCTTAAACATATGTATTCCAGGGCAGCGTTAACCCTTTCGGACATACATTGCTGACCCGACGGGGCATAGTATGTCTGACAGCCTGTCTTATTTTTCATCCTACATATATTCTATTACTACGACAAATCTTTGGTAACTATTGATAAAGATGTGTAGAGAGATCTATTATTAACGTCATCATTTTATCGTAGCGTTACATATAGTACATGAGCCTACAGGTCACTTGGGGTCAGCTATCTGTTTAGAAAAAGATAAAATACACAAAAATGTGTGATTAATATTTTTAAAGCTGAAGTATCAATGATCACATTGAACTACAGTTTTAATCGTGTTTTTCGGATATTAAACGTTGAATTAACCTAGATTTAATAAACGTATGAGTTGTGCTCAATTCAAGCCAATTGCTTTATAAGAAACTAGCTTCCGCCCGCGGCTTCGCCCGCAAAATATGTCGACAAATTATACATATAAACCTTCCTCTTGAATCACTCTATCTATTAAAAAAACCGCATCAAAATCCGTTGCGTAGTTTTAAAGATTTAAGCATACAGACAAACAGATAAAAATAGCCACTTTGTTTTATACTATGTAGTGATGTACCTATGATTTTTCGTAAAACCTTTTTTCTTCTGCAATCTTTGTGTTTTAATTATTTAAAATGGTATATACGAGTACAATATAAGTACAATATATAATGTAACACTAAAACTTAAAAGAATATAGGTACTATGTACAAGTATTTACAACTAAAAACTAACTAAAATATGGCGTCGAAAAATTCATCCGTATCTAAGTCCGTATCGCTGTCGACTGGTATTGTACCCAAGAGCCTGGCGGCATTGCCACATTGGCGTTGTATGGCAATACTAAGCCTCTGGCCAAGGTTAAAGCCAGCCTTTGGGTCACGGGAAGTGTCAACTAGCCGTTGCCATGCAACGCCAACGTGGCAACGCTGCCTGCCAGCCTCTTGATTTCTTTAAAAAACCTTTTATAGATATCTTTGTCAGCTGAATGTTTCTGACGATGATGTAAATGAAAGAATGGACTGAAAGACTTCCTCTCCTTATATTTGTTCAAGAAATCTATATATACCTATAATAAAACAGTAAAAAACTGTGTCTGTACATTGAATATATAAAAAAAAATAGGGGGGTTTGGAAACAGTAATAGAGCACGAATCCAAATCTGTTTGTTTGTACGCTAATCTTCGGAATTACTGGCCGGATTTGAATGTTTTTTATTTGTTAATATATAGGCTATAATTTATCTTGGAAACTTGAACACCTGATGCAGAACCGCAACAGACCAGCTAAACTATAAGAGATACAAAAATAGTAACATGGCAAAAATTGTTCCACGTGATGAGCATTTTCTGCTGAGAGAATTAATTTTAAGATCTGGAACACCTGATGTGGAACTCCAAGAACCAAGCTACACTATAACACATATAGAAATGACGTCTTAGCAAAAGTTGTTCCATCTGATGGTCATTTCCTATTGACTTATAAAAATCGAAGATCAGAAACATCTGATGTGGAAATAAAAGCTATCACTAATTTTACTGTAACATGCATTGTCTCGCAAATCGGAGACGTTCACGGATGGAGAATTACGCTTGAGTTCCAAGCGTGAACGGGGAACGTGATGCGCGACTGAACGCTGATCGTGATTCAGATCTTAGATTTTGACGTCCCCGTTGTCACTGGCATAAGCAACAGGATCCGCGTACGAAGTCACGGGCAGGAGCTAGTAACAAATAATCCTTTTCGCAAGCTTTGCTTCGGTATCTCACATCTACCAACCAAACAGATAAAAAAAGGTAACACAGCTTTTTAAGACAGTCTTAAAAAGCTGTGTTAACTCTACATGTGTTACCTTTTAACCGACTTCAAAAAAAGGAGGAGGAAATTCTTAATTCGACTGTATGTTTTGTTTTTGTATATTTGTTACGCGATTATTCCGCCATTTTTTTTTTGGTATGTCATACTTCAGAGGTGGTCCCATAAAAAGTTCATTAACTTCGTTTGAACAGTTTTTAGGTTCAATAGTACGTATTTAATCCACTCTTTTTATCTTGATCAGAATGTTAGTAGTTACTTCAGGTCACTGTTTACATAGCAAGTTTAGTAATGGATACTAATAGGTGTGGGGGGGGGGGGAGTGTGGGGTAGGTAGGTACCAAAACACAAAAATGTAAAAAAAAGCTTATTTTTTCCTGAAAAGAACTGATGTACATGTAGCACGATGGTCGCAAGCAGTACTGCTGAGCACGACAGCTTGGGCCCGATTCCCAGGTTGGTCTGGGTTTGTGCCCGGTTGCATATTGCTATCTCTCTCTATTTCTATATGTATACAGGCAAAATGTGGGTGTTCTATTGATCACCCCTGCTCAACCCTTCAGAGAAACGAAGTGTGATGTTATATTGAATAGTGCGTTTCAAGGTAATGTCAGAATGAAATAGGCACTTTATTCATTACTAGCACTTTGTCCGCGGCTTCGCTCCCGTGGTCTTTCCCGTGGGACCCGTTATTTTTCCTGGGATAAAAAGTAGCCTAGCTTATGTCAGCCTATTTGAAAAATACCTATACCGATTTAATGACGGAAAAAAATGACGGAATACGTTTGAATACATAATTATAAATGTAATATGTACATTAATTTTTAACCGACTTCTAAAAAAGGAGGAGGTTCTCAATTCAACTGTATATTTTTTTTTATGTTTGTTCGCGCATTGCTTGCCAACCGATTTGAAAAATTCTTATTTTGTTGCAAAGGGTATACTTCCCAAATAGTCCCATCAAATTTTTATCGAAATCGAATAAGCGGTTTTTGAAAAATCAACAAAAATCTAAAAAAATCCTACTTAATGTATGTGGACGATGTTCTAATAAGTTCCTGTCACTGTAATTTACATACCAGGTAATTTTAATACCACAAATTTGGGGGGGGGTGGGTTGTGTAGGTACCACAACTAAAAAGTGAAAAATAAAAACTTCGGAAGTCGGTGTCTTTGGTTTTGTATTTTCATTTTTTGCCACCGACTTCCGAAATCAAAATTATTTTTCACTTTGTAGTGTTTTTTTTGGAAGTCGGTTTTATTTTTTGTAAAAAAGTTTTTCTTATTAATCAGTTAACAATCTATACTAATATTATAAAGAGGAAAGATTTGATTTTTTGTTTGTTTGTTTGAAATGAATAGGCGCCGAAACTACTAGACCGATTTAAAAAATTCTTTCACCGTTGGAAAGCTTACTCCTAGAAAACTAAGCTTTCCAACGGTGAAAGAAAGCTTAGTTTTCTAGGAGTAAAAATTCTTTCGTAGTAGTTTCGGCGCCTATTCATTTCAAACAAACAAACAAAAAATCAAATCTTTCCTCTTTATAATATTAGTATAGATTGTTAACTGATTAATAAGAGAATTAATGTACATATTACATTTATAATTATGTATTCAAACCTATTCCGTCATTAATTTGAACTCAACATAATTTTTTGCGTACCTACGCTACACATTTGGCTCCAACTAAACATTATGCCTTTGTGCGAGTGAGACGACGCTATTTGATAGAAAGAGACAGTGACATGAATGACCTAATGCACTGGTACGCTAAACCGGAGAAGACTGTTCATGTGTTTAAAATGAAATAGGCAGACTAGGTAAACGGCATAGACTAAGTTATTTGTAGCGGATGTGACACTTGGTCAGAGTTTTTGTCTTTTTTTGCTGATTAACCGCTCTCGCAGACAGGCGCGACGACGTGACGGTGTGACTCGATTCTGGTATAATAATTTTCATCAAGTTATCATCAAAAACGGTTCTACTGGATAAGCTTCACGCTGTCGTATCGTGCCTGTCTGCGGGGGCCTTAAAGCAACTATGAATATTGTAGACGCCTTCCTAAATATGGAGTTTGTGGCCCATCCGTTTCCAAAGGACTTCCATTTTGCGTAAAAAAAATATACTTTTATTCGGTTTGAGGTCTTGGTGACAGCTAACCATTAGGTACAGACGCCAGCACATCAAGCTATCCCTAACAGTCTTTTCTCAATTAAAAATGAACCTTATGTCTTTGCAATAAAGTTGAAATACTATCAACTTTATTGCATTGTGTTAACTTGATGTGCTGGCCTCTGTACCAAATATTTTGGGTTAAGCCCGAGTAGTAAGTAAACCATTTTAACTGGTGAAGACGTAGGCGCATATGACTTTTTTATATGAGTAGAAGTGGCAAATTCATACAAAAAAAAACAGTTTCTCAGACATAGATTCTGTAAAATCTGACCGTAAAAACTTTGGTGAAGTCAGCTGTCGTTCCACCAATGAGAACTGAAGGGTTGACGCTATTGACACTTTTAACTCACTTCACCTAAGTTTTCACGGTGGGATTTTACAGAATAGTACTCCAGCTTAACAAGGAGGATGATCTTCATAATTTAACATTAAGTACCTAATACCTGGCGTATTACCCCTTGAGGATTAGGCAGAGTACAAACACACGACATAACGTATCGCCGGTTTCTCCATAATTCATTATTTAAAATAGTATGCCCAGTGAGCTGAAAAAAACAAATGAATAAAGGCTGTTAAAGGGACATGATAATAATGTTCGACAGTAAACTGAAATCCAGAACACGATTAGTAGTAATCCGGTGCGTCATCTGCAGTTATTTATAGTTTTATAGGATTATTACGTAAACAAATCGAACAGAGAAGGAGTTTTAATGTGTTTAATCGTATATTTTTTTACATAGCCTACACTGTCCCACTGCTGAGCAAAGGTCAGTCTGCTCTAAATCCTTCCAGAAATCTTTCCACAGACCCACTTCGATCCATCCTTTGCGGTATGCGTCTAGGTTGTCTCGCTACCTCTACCTGGGCTGGCCCCAACGGCGCCGCCTATCCTCATCACCACGCTGTCCTCCAGAACGGGGATCCTAGTCGTCGGGGAAAAGTTAGGTCATGTTAGCCGCATGTATAGTAAGCGGGATTGTCCGAAAGGGTTACCGCTACCCTGGAACATAAAGGGCTAAGGAAGGAACATGGATGGGTTTAGTCAGTTAGAGTCTGACACTCCCTTCCGCTCCACCCAGAGCGGGAGAAGTCATTGGATGATTTCCCAGCATTAAAAAAAATGCATAGTGACCGCTGGGCATAGTCTCAAAAAGATAGAAAGAAAATACCTTTATTTGCGGCAAACATGACACCGTAAAATAAAACAAAAACAAAAAAAAAACAATTTGTGGGGAAATATGCGTCACATCCGCGCAAAACCACGATGGCTTAGCATAATGCTTCGACCACAAGCGAGTCAGAGCAGAAATAGCCGGCGTTAACAACAACAAGTTACCAGAGGATTTCTTGAAGAGATATATTATTATGAATAAAATATATTCCGGCCCCCGAAAGAAGGCGTTCCTGAAAAATAGTAATTGCAGTAATAGTCCATTTATTTATCAAAATATTGTTACAGTTTTCGGCTATTTCCGGGGTGCAGATACGTATTCAGGGTATTGGGTAGTTTGTTGGTTTTAATATTCAATTAAATACATATAAACAGGATCACATTCAAATTGCAAATTTGTCATATAGTATGAAAATATCAAAAATATTATATAACATGCTTTTCGAGGCACAGGGGTAGTCTTGGTATTTAAAGATGTTCCCCCATCCACGGACCAACCCCAGCAAGCGTAGCTTAACCTGATGGATCCGGATGGATGGAGGAACTGTGCAGCCACTTTGTGATTGTTTTGTGATTGTATGCTGAATTTAATGCGCGGAGCGGTGATTCAATTTATTGAACGGAAATTGAGAATGACATTTCTAGAACGGCTCACGTTGCAGAATATTTCATGACTTGGGAGAGAAGAAAGATAGTACTCTCTCTCTGTCTCACATGATCCATCTTATTCTTTATTTTTCGGGTCTACCATCAGCTCCATGGGAGCATACAGTACCGACAGTAACCTGTATGACAGTGGTCACACGTCCAGTATTAAGTTGTCCTTATATTCTATCGAAACTCAGTACTAAGCCAGATTAACTCAAGCTCAGTGTCCCCACAGACGTTCGGAGGACTGTACTACCTATACACTCGTTTATCAAACTTCAAAGCCGACCGATGGTACTGTCGCCCGCACATTAAACAGTCTCTAACTGTCTCGTTTTCTCAAATGAAAATGAACCTTATACTTTTGCAATAAGGTTGAAAATCTATCAAAAAAACTTAACAGAATCTGGTACCTTCATGTGCTGGCCTCTGTACATAATGCCATTCTGTTTATGCTTATGGTAATCTGTCCCCGTTTAATGCACTTCATGTAAGCTTTATGGAGTGCAGTCCCTTTATAGAGAAATAGAGCATTATGGTTCGACTCGAACGTGTTCGTGGCTACTTAAATGTTGGTTTACTATGAAATACAATACTGTTTCTTCAATTCATACCCATCGAAATTCTATCTACGATTGTCTTTTGTTAGCTTAAAAACCCTACAAAAAATACCATACCACTGCAATTGTTTTATTCGAAGAAATCCGAGATTGTTTCTTATCGTTCAATAAACGCTTTGATAAATTACCTGCATCTTAATTAACTTAACATGCATAGAAGATACAGCTCAAATATTGCATTATCAGTGATAGACCTCAAAGTTTCCCAATTACTGACTTTAGTATCTCTAGCATTGGGAAGATCATTGAGACCTTTGCACGCCTCGCCGATTCCTTCCCGCTGACCGCACATGTTGGCATTCTAACAGAAAACAAAAGGCGAACCTTTTCAGGTTTGTACACAAAAAACCGTCGGTATGGGGCCACGTTCCCTGCCACTGCTAGGGTGGCAAAGATTAAAGAGCGCGTAGAAGTGGGAGTTGGTTTGAATATTGTGCACAATTATGAATTATGAGCCAGCGACTTGAAAATATCCTAAGAAAACGTACTACTTGGATAAAAAGTTATCATTTGTGTTAATCCAGGTCATAAAATACCTCTGTGCTAAGTTTTTTCCAGATCCGTGCAGCCGTTTGAGCGTGAAAAAGTGACAAACACACAAACTCAGACACACACACACACACTCACAAACTTACGCCTATATAATATTAGTGTCACTAACGTTTGACCGCCGTTTCTATCGTGATAATTTAGAATTTCCCAATCAATATTCGGGTTGTACTCTGTTTCTTGTTTGGCCGTTGCAGTCACGGGTTCAGAATAGAACGTACACGTGGCGCCATCTACTATCATAATGAACGTTACTGTTGTTTTCCTCGGGAACAGTGGTAGCTATGACGTTATTATAGTACAAGCCCTATTTTATATTTATTTAAGGTTGGAAACAAGTTATTTGGTGAATCCCCGAAGCATATGATTAGATTGCCACAACGGAAAAGGTAATCATAACATTGTAGTTTTTAGTGAAGTATTGCTAGGGAAAACTCTGAATCTAATCTTCTATATTTTACAGTAAATGTCAATTGAAATGTAGCTTACATATACCAATTGATATTTACCTATGTGGATACATATTAATAGGTATATGTAAGCGAACCCTGATCTAAGTCACACCGTCTCTCAAACATTCGTATCCACACACAACCACTTAAACTCACAAAGTCATCCAAAATCGTAATTATCCAAAGTCAAACATTCGATTTCACATTTCACATCAAAACCATCATATTCAATAATTTAACCATAAGCCCAGCCTCTTTCCTCACAGAGGCAAGCCCATTTTAAGTCCCACAACCGCTTTAATCTTTGGTCAAGTGTTGTGAAACGGCGCGGCGCGTCACTCAGTGCTGGCTCGAAGCGCGCGGGCTCACGTCGCGTCGCGCAAAATGGCGGACGTCCCCACAATATTTATCACATTTACATCTATAATACTGTCTGTCACCGCACAGGATTACTACCACACGCCCCGCATTGGTTCGAAACAACTAGCTTCGTGTTACAATAGTGAAGGTGTACCACAAGTAAGTCGAGCTTTTATAGATTACATTTATTTTTTGTCTTATTTGTTCGGCTTTCGAGCGTAACTGTATGTTTCGTTGTAGCTTTTAGAGTTTGTTGTGTTGTTCAAAAGTAGTGATTTGAAAATTTTATGTCAATATACCTTGGAGTAGACAGATCATAGTGTAGTTTTCGTAGAATCAGTTTAGTTAAGATGTTGTATATGAGAGCTTTTAGTTCAGTAAGTGTAATCTTAGTAGTTAGCTAAAGAGAGATCCATCATAGAAACGTTTACTGTTTATCGTAGTGCAAGTAACTAGTTTATTTCAAACGTTACATCGATAAAGATTTAAAAACGAATGGTATAAATAGAACTTAATTCTGAGTCCAAAAGCTCGTCAAAAGTTAACTTTCTTTACAGCGGAATGTTTCGTCCTATAGCCACATAAGTACCAATTATATTTACCAAGTGAACCGATGTCCAGCGACACATAATGTCTATTATAACGCTTTGTCCTATACAACATGGGCAGAGCTCTAGCGACGCGTACCGTCTGGCTTTGTTAGTAACAAATGTTTAAATCTGGACACTGCTTTATTGGTAAAATTACACCATTTTGTGTGGATGTGTTACATTAATGCCTTTTAGGGCAACCAGATGAAATCCCAATACAACAACACCTACTGAGCAAAGTAATAAGTATCTTATCACCCACAGATCCTTAGATCTTTACTGTGGAACACGGGTTCTTCATTTTTAAAGCTGCTATAATGCGTCTTGTGCCTGCCGAAGATGAGAACTATCCCCTAATAATAACACAGCAATCGGTTACCAATCTAATGTTGGACGCTGTGGTCTGTTTGCTGATAGCAAGCCCTTAGCCTTATTACGAAACTAAAGGAGATAACGAAGCTATTACTCTCAACAATATAGATAAAGTTTAAGATCGCATCGAAAGGTCGCTTTGGGCGCCTTAGAATTGGCCTCATGTCTTCATCATTGGGTCTTAACCAGTTATCTGTATATGCTTTTAGTTTTTAGTCATGACTTTTGGGAGTTTTCAAGAAACCGGTGTTTCAAGGAATCAAATGATTATAAACTTTTCCCATAATGCATTATCAATATGAGAAAAAGTTATACCATGCCATGAAAAGAAAGCCAGCATTGAGGAAGCGTGCCTGCGTGTCCAGAAGACCCAGTCACGTGAGACGTTGAACCTCGATTTACTTACCTATCAAAACTTTTTGGAGTATGATTATGTCTGCCATATGATAGTGTTGTCACATGACAGGACAAAAGATTCAGCAGCTTCGCCAGAAACACTGGCCCGTACATTACAGCCCATCTTTTCGTAGACAAGCGTGATGATCCCATTGAAACCAACATGAATGAACCATCCCAGAAACAGATAAATAATATAACCCTCTCAGTTGCTAGTTACTTTTAGGGGATCGAAGGTTATCAAGCGGAGTCGGGGCTCTGTAATGAGTTCGTTAGCTCTCCGCCTAATGTACCGTTATCAGTGCAAACGGAACATGCTTATCGCATCCGTCATGCTTATTTTATTGTCTACATGTAAATTGTGTCATTATTATTGTAGCTTAACGCTGCCCTTTTTAAGGAGTAAGTTGGGAAGTTCAGTTGTTTGTTCGGACCGGGTAACATGTGTGAGGACGACATTGAAACTATCCTTTGGGTTAATTTTGATAAATAGACAGATGAATGAATGAATATCCAACTGACGCCACACCACGCTGTTCAGAAACGTATCTTTGCTAATGAGAATAAAGTATGACAGAATCAGTGTTAGTGACCGAGATTAATACCTACCTATGGACATCAAATCATAAAATCCGAATGGCAAATTTCTAGAGTTTCTCATACACACACATGTCATGACCGATTTGGGGTTAAGCAAGTTCTTGTAAAGTTAATCTGGGTCAAAAGACACGGCACCCGGCACAGGATGACTTATCCGGACCTCCTCTTTCCTATGAACAATCCTTCAATACAGATTAAACGTGTTTCGTAAACGAGTTGATTGTATCAGTCGTGTCTGCAGCTGAAACTATATGGTCGGAGATGATGTCAAAGTGGGGTGACGTGGTGGATTTCAGTCTTTCGTGTACTCTTCTCCGGTCTGTTAATAACCTGAAACAGAACGAAACCAAAGAACAAAAGATCTGTCGATTACCCAAGAGGAAGCTCTTGGGTAATATGTTAACTAACCAAATTATGGCGTTTAAAAATTGGCCAAGTGACTAGTGGCATTGCCACGTTGTATGGCAATGCCGCCTCTGGCAAAGGTAACCAGCTATTTGGAGATTTCAGTAAACATACCATGAGCACTCTCGACCCACGGCCCATGGCTTATCAGCTATGTTCAATGCTTTACTATAATGCTGAACGTAATGAAGCTTCAAATTCTAATAAATAATAAAATCTGCATAGCCTTTTCCCAACTATGTTGGGGTCGGCTTCCAGTCTAACCGGATGCAGCTGAATACCAGTATACAATAATTACCAACCCCTAATATCATATGAACCAAGCAGACCACCGGCCAACTCCGCCTGTTTGCAAAATTCCAAGATAACCTAAAGACAAATGGTTTATTCTCGAACTAAAGCCTGTTTCTGTCCTTCCAGTAATCTATTGTTGGTCCTAAAACAAAGAACATCTGTTTTGCATTCTATAGATTCTTACATGTCTAGGAATACCTCAGGCGCGTTTATTGTGCTCGTGTTATAAGCTCGCCTTTGTTCTCTATGGTAATTCTTCGCTGACTGAATTGAAAAAGCTTTTGTTACTTAAACTTCGCTGTTAAAATTTAATAAAACCGTTTTTCTGAGCATTTACTGCTTTACTAGTCTGCAAAGCAAGTGCTACTGCTGAGCATGACGTCCTGGATTCGATTCTCAGGTCAGGCAAAGTGTCTTTCGCTCCACCCAGAACGGGAGGAGATATTTGATGATTACCCACCCAAAAAAAAAGGCAAAGTGTTTTTGGCTTTTTCTCTTCTGGAATTTCTCAGTTGAAGCCCGGAATGTGGGTTTGTGCCCAGTTGATCGCAATAGGCTCATCCTCTGTTACATGAAACGCGAACATAACTAACGAAATGTGAGTGTATTCTGCCTTACTATAGATTACAGGCGTGATACGTTTTTTAGGTTTAAAAGCGTTTTACTCAGTGACGGGTTTGAACTTATTGACCGTTTCTCTAGGAAGTATTAAAGAGATGAGCCCATAGAATAATCTCTGTGCGGTGATATTTATTTGGAGATGCTTGAATCTTCGTTGATTGACTCCGCATCAAAGTTGCGACAAGCAACTGCAGTGCTATTCTGTAAACATGTCACCGTGGTAACGTAGGTGACACGAGTTTAAACTGAACTATCAATAGTGTCAATCCCTAGCTTTATGTGGAATGACGGCTGAATTCACGCTCACTTCACATACGTTTTTGATTTTACAGAATTAACCGACTGATATGTCAGCCATCAGTGGTGCGACAGCACATCAGCCCGGTGTACAGAGACCAGCACATCAAGTTACCACAATCTGTCAAATTTCTTTGATAGTATTTCAACTTTATTGCAAAGCATAAGGTTCATTTTGAATTGAGGAAATTTGACAGTTAGGGATAGCTTGATGTGCTGGCGTCTGTTCGTTAGTGCGGCTAATTGGCCTTCAAAATTGACTTGATGATAAAAATGATTTTTAATACTCACAAATGAGAAACCTTCGCGCTTGATCAAGCAACTTGAACGTGCCTCTTTGGAATCACAGACTTTGCATACCCTCTAATACAAATCAATTGTAATGCAATGAGCAATGGACCCATTATACACCTCATTATTCTAAGCGAAGCGCCGGTAATTCGAAATTATACCCGGGATAAAAGTTCCAGTTCAAGCCGTGATAGTAAGCTAGCAAGCTTACTCTAGCGTGTATACAGAACTAGTTTCATTCCTATGCTAGTAAGCTAGTGAGAAAACTAGTAAACTAGCGCCTCATGTTAGGATAATTAAATAGGAGTTCTATTTTTAGAGCTAATAACACCCCACCACAGATTTTACTATTCTTGCTGTAAAGCTTTATGTGGCTTTGATTGGCTAGTGTGTAGTGACTAAGCGTTTTATTTTCGTCACCAAGATTATGTACAAAGGTTCTAGCTTTGAAAACTAGCTTTGTGTGTCTCGGGCATTGCAGCTACATCAGCAATAAAGTATCTATTGAACTAGCTGTTTGGCTGCGTAACCGATCTTATTGGAACGAAATGTTTCCTCTGCAGCTAATCGGCTAACTTTAGGACCGTCAAGATAGACTTCGGCCGTACTGTACTATTATGCCATCTAATTAGAATTGCACGCTTTGTTGTGAGGTATATGCCCCTCGGCTGCAGTCTTGCTCTCTTGGTCCAATTCGCGATTCCGTTGCGTCTTCCGAAGCTTGTTTAGCGAAGATGTTGGATCAATACGCAAAATATTAATTACTGCCAGTCGATAGCCTGAATGTTCTAATTGCCATCAAATTCCCAGAAAAGAAAGAGAGTTGGAAACGAGTACATTAATAATTTATTCGATTGACGACACGGTTGGCGCAGCGGTTGAGCGATTGACTGCTGCGCGCAATGTCGCGGGTTCGATTCCCGCACGGAACAAATATTTGTACGACCTGCAAGTATTTGTTACGGGTCTGGGTGTTTTCTATCTATAATATGTATGTATTTACAAAAAAAAAATGTATATAAGTAGTTTATCAGCCATCTCGTTACCATAACACAAGCATTAGGTTGCTTAACTTGGGACTATATTATGGCGTTGTGTGAAATGTCCAAGGATATTATATTATTATTCATCATCTGCCTAGCCTTTCTCAACTATGTTGTGGTCAGCGCCCAGTCTTACCGGATGAAGCCGAATACCAGTATTTTACATCTAGTGGCTAGCGACTGCCTATCTGGCCACAACCCATTTACTGGGTAACACGATACCCCTTGGTGAGACTGGACGTCATACTTTTGGGCGGTCGAGGACTGGTAACGACTGTCAAAGATCTACAAATAACAGCCGGGAGCAACGCTTAACGTGTCTTCCGAGCCGTGGTCTTGGTATGTAAAAATGATCGCCGTAAAAACGTAGGTGAAGTGAGTTTTTAGTGAGCGGTGAATAGTGTTATTCCCTAGTATTAGGTAGAACGATGGAGCAGTGAGTCGAGTGTTGGAGTTCGATACATCGAAACAAAAATACCACGTGTTTTACCACGTTGCATCTTCCACGATAAGCCGAACCAAGTTTGTAAATACCTATTGATATTTATTTCTAAGTAACTCTTTCTACTACTTTCTGTTTCGTGTGGTAAACGACTAACCAAAGGGCCTAGACAAAGTCTCATATTCATTAACTATAACGAAACAAGTACAACGTCAAATTATGTAACGAACCTCGATCAACAAACAAATGCGTTCACAAGTGGCGTTCTTGACAATCCGAATTGCTGGGATAACGAATTGTTCGATCAACAATTTTCGAAATCGAAACGACATGGAGCGATTGACACTAGTCTAGCCCCCCTTTAGTACTATTCTGTAAATATCTCACTGTGATAACGTAGGTGAAGTGAGTTTGAAAGTGAGCTGTCAATGGAACAACAGCTCACATCACGCTCATTCGTTCTCATTCTCACCATGAAATCTTAATGATTTCATGGTGAGATTTTTACAAAATCGACGGACTTTGAGTACTGTCACGTCATGATATTCATATCTGCTAAGTCGTCTCAATGTTACAGAATAGCCGAAGCATCTTGGCGGTCCTGAGGTTAGCCGATTAGCTGCAAATGAAGCTATCCCAAACTGTCACACTTTCCCAATTGAACATGAACCTTATTCTTTTGTTATAAAATAAAAAAAAAACTATCAAAGAAAGACATATTGGTGTAGGTGTCGATGTGCTAGCTGTTAATAAGTACCAAAAGCAGGTCAGATAAAACTTTTGGATGAGTCTAAGCTGCAGGAGTTTTGAATGAAATTGGATGAGACTACCATCCATTGTACTAAAACATCGCTAAGCTAGTTTCAGCAATGAAACTGAACGCGGTCAGCACTTATATACTACGATAAAGAATTGTCAGTGTCAATATTCTCCAACAACGTCGACACTGGTAGCTTTTATATATGCGCTGATCGAGTTCTGTTTTATTGGTGAAAACAGTCCTTTTTATTTTTTAAAGGCTGGGAAATCATCTAATAACTTCTCCCGCTCTGGGTGGAGCGGAAGGGAGTGTCAGAGTCTTACTGACTAAAACCCATCCATGTTCCAACCGTAGCCCTTTATGTTCCAGGGTAGCGGTAACCCTTTCGGACAATCCCGCTTACCCGGCACAATCCCGTTTACCGAGTTGATGGATGTCAATGTCGGGATTTAGATCAGCGAGTTTTCGTAAAAAACAAGTGAGTTTCACATCAAACTTCGTGCGGTCTTGATTGATGTTCAAACTAACCGCAGATACTCACGGTGTGGTAACTTCTCTTTTATTATACGAACAAAACATAAACTTAGCCTTCGAAAACCAAAGAAAAAACTAAGAAAGACAAGGAAACTCTCTTTATATCGCGACACATGGTAGCAGCCAAAATAGTGCAGCTATATATAGCGGCGACTCATAGGACATTCACCCATACACCTTTCTTGCGCTACGTAAGGATTTCGCGCTCACTATTACATCAGGGCAACCTAAACGTAAACTTACGAGTAAACGTTTTTACCTGAACGTGCCAGTTTACCTTTTTTCTTGAAGTATCTCGAAAATACATAGTAGTAAAGTACCTGCGCGGAAATGTCGAGATATATGTACGTGTACTGTTTATAACTTAAAGTTATAATGGTTTTCTTGTAGGTACTTGTAAGCCCTTTGAACGCCATTGTCACATATACGTGACAAACAAGCGCATGCCCTGTACGCCAACGACATAAATATGTGACAATGCGGGTACACAATAAAAAGAAATAAACAATTAAATCATTACATTTGTGTTTCTTCAAAACTGAAGCTTTCGTACGTAAACATTAAAAGACACCATAGATATTGGGAAAATGTATGATAACAGGAAGAAATAGATTTGTAGCGTGGACGTGAGTGCTCTGGCGTTCAACAGGTAAAATATGTATCAATGTCGAAAAAAAAAAGTTTGATATTTAACCATAAATAAACAATATTGCACTAAGGCAGTAGGTACCTTCTTTAATTACATATTTTAAACAACGCAGCAACAGATAATTCGGGATCATATTACTAATGACTGCACATTATTCCCGTTGCGGCGAGACTAGTAAATCAGACATTCTAAGAACTGGCCATATGAAGCGTATTACGCACGCTGTAGTTTTATTGGCGCTCAGACCGCCAGTATTGAGGATGTTGGGAATAAATATAAAGAAGAACATTGTTGAATGAACGAGTAATTTTGAACTTTATCTCTCTTAAAGAGATAATTATGTAAGAATATTATTTATTAATAACTTATACGCGCATTTGTGGCCCACTGGTAACGACCCCGACATTCTAGTTCTAAGTCGTGAGTAGAGGAATTTATTTTACTGTACTAATATTATAAAAAGGAAAGATTTGATTGTTTGTTTGCATTGAATAGGCTCCGAAACTACTGAGCCGATTTGACAAATTCTTTAACTGTTGGGAAGCTACACTATCCCTGGGTGACATAGGCTATATTATATTTTACAAAAAAATAAGGATCTTTATTAAAACTCCAATAATGTAACAATTTCCGACGTACAGAGGCCAGCACATCAAGTTACCACAATCTGTCAAATTTCTTTGATAGTATTTCAACTTTATTTCAAAGATATAAGGTTCATTTTTAATTGAGAAAATTTGACAGTTAGGGATAGCTTGATGTGCTGGCGTCTGTACAATATTTAGTCAGTTTTGTACTTAGTATTTCTACTATCACTGAACATGAATCTGTGTCGGGAGTTCCCCAAACACCATCTCAAACACATCGTCATGACAATTTAGCGTTGCATGACAATTTAGTATTTTAACAATCCCAACAATATTTTAAAACTAAATTCACGAATGGCTCACAGATATAGTTAAAAGGATTTAAAAAAAAAGTAAGTGACAAATATTGTTACTAATAAACAAGATATAGACATTGTAACAAATTTAAATTACTATTTTGTAAGTGTTTTTTTTCAAAATAAGTATTTGTATCCAGTCACTGGCGAGACATGTAGTACATAACCCTAGTATTAACACCATTATCACTACATAGTATAAAACAAAGTCGCTTTCTCTGTCCCTATATCCCTATGTAGGTAAGCTTAAATCTTTAAAACTACGCAACGGATTTTTTAATAGATAGAGTGATTGAAGAGGAAGATTTATGTGTATAATTTGTCGACATATTATGCGGGCGAAGCCGCGGACGGAAGCTAGTTGTTCTATAATTATTTCAACGCAAATAAAAATATTCTATTATACTCAAAACTCAGTACGAGTGCGGTGCTGCAGATCATATCATGCCTTACTTGTTGGAGTGTCTTAAGTGCCCGTTCACCTGCACACCGAATGACCTAAAGACCGCTGATGCTGCGATCAATGTTGCAACCTACTGGGTTCAATCTATTTATTAACATCGTGTAACTATCAACAAACAAAGAAGAAGAAATTATAATAAATAAATAATTATTAAGCTATGTTACGCGTTACCATACTTCTCTACAACGTTTTATATTGCCTCTCAAACGCTCCTATTCACCCAAATGACATGCTGTAAAGGGCAAATTTTATCTCGTTAATGTACTTGTTACGATAGAATGGTTTATTTTTATATATAGATAAACATTTTTTGGCTCATAAAGCCACTGAAATATTACAAAGTTAAATGTACCTAACATATAACATAATCGATCTATTACGTGGCCATTGACTTTGAGCAGGGGTGGCTTAGTGGAAACAGCCGCGACTTACGAGTTACGGGTCAAAGCCTCGTAGGTTCGAACCCAGATAAGAGCTTTACTTTGTGTACAGTCGCCAGCACATCAGCTATCCCTAACTGTCAAATTTTCTCAATTAAAAATGAATCTTATGTCTTTGCAATAAAGTTGAAATACTATCAAAGAAATTTGACAGAGTGTGGTAACTTTTTTTTTTTTTCTAAGGCTGGGAAATCATCCAATGACTGCTCCCGCTCTGGGTGGAGCGGAAGGGAGTGTCAGACTCTTACTGACTAAAACCCATCCATGTTCCTTCCGTAGCCCTTTATGTTCCGGGGTAGCGGTAACCCTTTCGGACAATCCCGCTTAGAGTGTGGTAACTTGATGTGCTGGCCTCTGTGCATTGTTTAATCACCACGGAAAATGTCGTGAGGAAAACTGGCATGTCCTAGAACCAAAAATTCAAAGATACGTGACATCTATTAACCCTAACCCGCACAGGGCCCGCGTAGTGGAATACGACCCACTTTCTCTCACTGAGTGTAGGCTAGGACACTCCTAGCAGTGGGAACATAATGCTGAGACTGACTAGTCTCAGCGCCGGCCTCAGTTAAGCGGCTGCCTAACTTTTGTGGCAAACAACAATACTTAATCCACCACGTGGGGCTTGCAATGTTTGGTGGAAGTCACGTGTTAATTCCCTCGTCATTCTAGTAGGTTATCTATGTTTCCAACCCACAACTTTTATCTTTAGTTGGGTTCTTTAAATACCATAGAACCAACACCAATATCAACTGGGTGACTATAGCTCTCTATATACTAACAACGTGATATTATCAATTCTCGCAATCTTACTGATTCTCTTCCTTTCCTTATCCATAGAGATGTATACCGGAGTTCGAGAATGCTGCGTTTATGGTGCAGATGGAAGCGACCAACACCTGCGGAGACAACGGCGTCAAGGTCTACTGCATCCAGACTTCAGCTGGCACTTCTACTAGGTACGTTTGAAATATTGTAGCGACAACCTCTTCTTTAAAGCTGTTTGAATGCAAGTCCAATATCATTCTTTTCCTATACAGTTGGGTTGGTTTCGAGTCAGTACTTTACATGGAGCGACTGCCTATCTGACCTTCACAGTCCAGTTACTGGGTCACATTGGGCTAAGTCCAAAACTTAAATATTACATCCAATAATGGCCCCCACAAACTGCTAAACTAGCAATTTCTTTTTTCATCAACATCTATTACGTACTGTGATTACGTTATTTACGTTGTTGAGTAGACAAAGTTTTCAATGGATTTGCAATATTATGTTTGAAACTGAGTTACGTAATCAGGGTCGTAAAAAAAATAAAGGTCAAATCATTTCAATAGGCACAGGAAAGGCTCTTATGCACGTGAAAATAAACAAGAAATAGAATTAATTCTTGTTGTAGTTTCAAAAAGGACCTTCGTATGGAGCGTCCGTAATAAAAATTAAAAAGTAAACAAAAACAGTTCAAAAATTTTATTTAATTTAAAAAGATCCGTGGCATCTAAAACATGACCTGTCCCTACTGACGGTGCTCGTTCATGAACATGACGCATGGATTAGCACCATTCAGCTCAACCATTTAGAAGGGAGCTAAATGATGCAACACACGCGCCACCATCAACAACAACAAAAGTTGTTCATTATCATTAGTCACGACGACACGGTTGGCGCAGTGGTTGAGCGATTGACTGCTGCGCACTATGTCGCGGGTTCGATTCCCGCTCGGAACAAATATTTGTACGACCTGCAAGTATTTGTTACGAGTCTGGGTGTTTTTCTATCTATAATATGTATGTATTTACAAAAAATATATATATAAGTAGTATATCAGCCATCTCGTTACCATAACACAAGCATTAGGTTGCTTAGCTTGAGACGATATGGCGCTGTGTGAAATGTCCAAGGATATTATATTATTATTATATTATTACCATCAGCGAGACATTAGAGTGAGCATGACAGACATCATTATTTTTTTTCCTTTTTACAGGTCATGCGACAGCTGTCAGGCGGGCCAGTTCTCTAGCTACTACCTAACAGATCTCCACTATGAGCAGGACAACCAGACCTGGTGGCAGTCAGAGACCATGAAGGAGGGGATCCAGTACCCTAACCAGGTCAACCTGACTCTGCACTTAGGTAAGCTAATTTTGATGAAATACATCCAAGCAAAGAGAATGAGAAACGTTTTGTCAACAATCATATCTAGAAACAAGCGAACATAACGCATAGTAAGACATTATTCGTTGTTTTTTTCTTATTAAAATCACAAAAGCAGATTAAGAGCGAAATTCACCAATGAAACTGAACGCGATCAGCATATAAACCCCGTTTAAGAGCAGTCAGTATCATTATTTTCTACAGAATACTAATATAGGTCTTGAACGCAGTTAACATGACGTGCTGGTCGCTTTGAGTGCAAATGGCGAAATTGGCGCTTGGATGTTTGGATCAGTTGTGGAATTATGTGGAAATCTCACAGTGATAACTTGGTGGGGTGAGCGTGAAGTGAGACGCGAATGGTATCAATCCAACAGGTCCTATCATCAGGTGAAATGATATATCACTTCAAGATCTCGTCACCTAAGTTTCCGCGGTGAGATTCTTACAGAACAGACCAGCTATAGTGTATTTCTTTTATAATGTCCAATTTGGTAAACAAACACGGGACAAAAATTGTGATTTTTCATATCAATCATACACTTTAAGTTAAGCATAAACGTCTTGATCTTTGTATAATACACATAAGACATGAAATATACAAAAAAAAGACTTCAGAGACACGTACAACTAGAAGTCTAAATATTAGTCGCGACATTTGTTTACCAAATGAGACAACTAAAGAAAAATACACTATAAGTATATGACGTAGTTCGTTAATACGATGACTTAACCTGGGAAGTGCTACGCTCTTGAAAAATACCATGCTCAAACTGCAACTTCTCTGTTACTAAGGATATTTTGAACATCGATGAAGGAGCTCGTGGCTAATTAATAACAGCTGCATGGGTCTATCAGGTTGATCTACGCTTGCCGGGGTTGCTCTGTGTATGGCTGACCATATTTATAATAATAATTTATTTATCTATATCTAATACAACTTAGCCTATATTAGTACTTAATAACTAGAACATTTATATCCGAGAGACCTCGGTGCCTCGGAAAGTACGATTAGCCGTTGGTCCCGGCGGTCATTCTTTGGATCTATGACAGTCGTTACGGGTCGTCTGAAGCCTGAAAGTTGAACATTCAGTTTTACCAAGGGGTATCGCATTACCTAGTTCCTGGGTTGTGGAGGTCAGATAGGCAGTCGCTCCATGTAAAGTACTGGTATTCAGCTGCATCTGGTTTGACTGGAAGCCGACCACAACATAGTTGGGAAAGGCTAGGCAGATTGATGTGGTACGTCGAGGATGCCACAGGCAACCCTGAAGTAAAAATAATTGTTAATACAGTCAAATGTTGACTGTTACAGGCAAGGCATACGACATAACTTACGTGAGAATCGTGTTCTACTCGCCCAGGCCTCAGAGTTTTGCCGTCTATAAGAAGCGTGACGAAGAAAGGGTTTGGGAGCCGTTCCAATACTTCAGGTAAATAATTTTATCATGTTTTTAACAACTCAGTAGGCCTCGACTTACGAATTGTAGGTCGTGAGTTCGAACCTAAGCAAGCACTTTACTTTGTCTATTTAATTTAATCACCACTGCTCTGAAAACGGTCCTAGAATCAAAAAGTCGAAGACACGTCTTTCTTTTCGTGTGGTTAGTAACTAACCTGGTGACAGAGTTTTAATGCTGCCCATGGGCCTCTGACTTAGCACCACATGCTGTTGAGAAATATCTCTCGGGCATGCCGGTTTCCTCACGATGTTTTCCTTCACCGATTTTAAGCAAGTGATAATTATACAATACGCACATGAATCCGAAAAATCAGAGGTGCGTGCCTTGGGTTCGAACTCGAGACCTATGACTTGGCAGTCCGGCGGTCACACCACTGGGCTATCACTGCTTTGTCCAAGTCACGTGACATCCGCCAACCCGCACTGGGTCTCCGTGGTGGATAATGTCCCACTTTCTCTCTAAGAGAGGAGGCCTATGTCCCAGCAGTGGGAACATTAAAGGCAGATTATGTATACCAACTCGTACTGCATAAATGCAATACGTAATTATTGACTCCCTCGTATGTCTAGTGGTCGCGTAAGCTTCACTATCGAGCATGAGGTCCTCGGTTCGATTCCTAGGTCAAGCAATGTGTAATAGGGTTTTTCCATAAGGAATAACTCAGTAGGAGTCTGAAGTCTGGATGTATGTCCGGTTGGTATGGAATAGGTTCGCTCCCCATTACACGGGACTTAAATAATTGGTGATCTTTAATAATTTGTCTCTAAATTAATGTTATAATTATAATGAGTTAGTTAATATAAAGACTATGTTTTATAATTGTTAATTTATTATGTATTAATTTTATTTCAAATATTAATTTTATTTTAATTTTATACAGCAAAAAGCTGTGCCCTACAGGGTCCGTTATTGTACCTTAGCTTTAAGCCTATTGTAAGATCTTCACACATTATGGAACCAACACCTCTGCTTAATCCTTCGAGGAAAAAAGGCATGTTGTTACGTTAATTTAATTCCCCAGTGCCTCCTGTCGCGACACTTATGGCGTTCAAGAGCAGAGGGCAGCTGAGCTTGGCGCTGAAACTCGCGCCCTCTGTACCAGCGAGTACTCAGACATTTCACCGCTGTCTGGAGGAAACGTCTTGTTCTCCACTCTAGAAGGACGACCTTCGGCTTTCACTTTTGACAACAGCCCTGAGTTGCAGGTAAAGTAACATTATATCCGGCTGGTATTCCAGTACCATCCAGTACTGTAGTTCCAATACAAATCACGTTTGCCCGACACATACAAACGTGATGATTCTTTGCTTGTCTTGCCCGACACTGGCGATACAAGCAAAGAATCATCACCTTTGTTCGTATTTTATGTACCTTTCCTCTCTTATGTTTTTATGTGTGTACACATATGCTATGGTTATATAAAATAAAGAATACGACCGTTTTAGTTCAGCGCATAGATGCGTTTGCATGAGACAGTTCTTGAGGACGGCGTGCGTCCAACTGTGTGACGTTGTCAGTTCTAGTATCTAAACTCCTTTCAACTTAATTAACGATTCCATCAAATACTGTGTGGAAATATCATCAATATTGGGTATATTCTGTTACAAATTGCGCAAAAACAAAATAACAGTAAAACTTAGTATAAATTCGGCTTAAAAAAAGCAGGAGTGTGTGTCTCAGTACTGTCGAAATCACGGCAATTATAATGGTATGGCTCGTGGTTCTATAGGGCACCGACATTCTTCAAATCCTTTCTAAAGCTAACTTCCCTTCATTACCAGGAATGGGTAACAGCCACCGACCTCCGGATTTCCCTGGACCGTCTGAACACTTTCGGAGACGAGATCTTCGGTGACGTCCAAGTGCTGCAGTCCTACTGGTATGCCATTGCTGATGTGGCTGTAGGAGCCAGGTGCAAGTGTAACGGCCACGCTTCAGTCTGCGAAACGCAGGAACTGCCTGATGGCACCAGGAACAGAGCTTGCAGGTACAGACAGTAGACAATTTTCCCAAAAATTGCTGCGCCCATTAGGTTGAGGAATGATTATCATCAATGTAATTTTATAATTTGTATTTATTTGTATAGATAGTTAATTATATAATTTGGTACTTACAGTAAATAGTGAAATGTGTTATATATTGTATGTAGCTGCTATCTGCGGGTCTGCTCGCAACAATATTGAATATTTTATACTAACTTCCACTCCCTAGTACACCCCTTTACGGCGGGAGTTTCCTCAAATTCTTAGCTGACATCCCCTACATATAATCCACCTATACAACACTTCTTAGGACCAGCAGTTTTTGAGATTTTGTAATTCACCAGTGAGTGAATGACTCCATGAGTGACGTTTCACTTTTATACGGAGTGAACTTTTCAAGTTGACGAGGATGGCGAAATTCAAAACTATGAGGAATAGCGAAAAGTACTGAAAGGAGTCGCGGGATTGATTTTGACGAAAACTAAAACGTCATTGTTCGATTTTTGAAAAATCAATATATCTTGCCAGGAATTGAACACGTTTAATTGAAAAAACAAAATGTTTTATTCGATAGTGTCACTAACGAGGTCGGATTCTGGAAAGTAATGACATATGTCAAGCGTATAACTACTAATTATGTAAACTGAAATGCCTTAACCTTTTCAGATGCGAGCACAACACAGCTGGTCGTGAATGTGAGAGGTGTCTCGATTTCTACAACGACGCGCCTTGGGGCAGAGCTTCGCCAACCAATGTGCACGAGTGCAAGGGTTAGTTTCACATACATTGCTCGCTATGTGCAGTGCGAATTTGGTTTTCAATGCGAAGGTTTATACAAAAGGGGTGGTGGATAGATTGATTGATTATTAATTCGTTACCGATAAAATTATCATAGAAATGTCACATGATTGATGAAAATACCTCTTTAATCATAGTATACTGTGTATTGATGATCGATAGTTAAGTCTTTCCAGTCGAGATCCTTTTCCTCGTGTTAAATAATTACTTTTAGTTTTCCTGTAACAATTTTGAATATCGCTCGCTTGAGTGTGATAAAAATATCAAGCTTTAAAGATGGGAGGTATAGATCTATCTCTTTCTCATGAAAAGCAATATTAATGTAAAACATACTACCATAAGAGGTCGTGGTTGGTGGCCTGAGCAATATTCATGGGCGTCATAAAGTGCCGCCATCTCCTCTAGGATTAAATATGTCTATATTATCTTCTTTTATTGTAACCGGTAAGACTGGAAGCCGACCCCAACAGTAAGGAAAAGGCTAGGCAGATTGATTATGGACATGTTGGACAAACCTAGCACTAATTCAATTCATCTCATTTTATAAAGTCAAAAAGTTTGGAAATCTACCTCTGTTATGTATGCTTAGTTATAAATAATTATGTATCTTGATAAGAATTGGGCATATGCAGTGCGAATTGAATAAAGTGATTCATTTGGTATAAAAAAATATATAAGTGACATGTGGAAATGAGGACAAATGTGCACATGCACATACACGCAACGCACATTGCACACACACACACAATCGCATCACAAATTGCATGCATCGTTCATTAAACCCTAACTTTTTTGGTACCTACGATATTTTTTTTCCATCTACATGTTTTTAGCCTGTAGTTCAATTCTTTTTAATCGTTTTATGAGCAAGGGCAACACGTTTTAATGATTTGCCGTAAATATAACCAAAAGTCTATAATAGTATAAACAATAAATAATCTAACACTGAAACAAAAAAGAATATTAGTTATTATGTACAAGTATTTAAAACTAATATAACCAACTAAAATATGCCGTTGAAAATTATGATGAATTGTATAAATGATAAAATAAACTCTATCATACATACCTAACACATGTACGACCAATCGTACATTTTGCGTGAAGTCGTGGGTGTATCCGTTTTATAGCATTTTTATTAGATTCTTTGTTATAAGCCAATATAAAAAAGCATAATTATTATGAAGTAGGTTAGTAATCCTTCGACTTATGATTGTAGGTGTGACACGTTTTTTTTTAATTGGCCTACACTGTGTGTGCTGAGCAATTGTCTCCCCCAAATCCTTCCAGACATCCTTTCTTAGAGCGACTTCGGTCCATCTCTTGCAGAGCGCGTCTAGGTCGTCTCGCCGCCTCTTCCTGGGCCGGCCTCGACGGCGCCGTCTATTCCGCACCCTCCTTGTGGAGACGGTTACACAGCGGTCACTATTACGCAATTAGGGTTCTGATTATTCTCCACTTACAGCTTGCAACTGCAACGGATTCTCAAACAAATGCGAGTTTGACAAGGACCTTTACGAACGGACCGGCCACGGAGGTCGCTGCACGGACTGTGCAGAGAACCGGGATGGTGCCAACTGTGAGCGCTGCAAGGAGAACTTCTTCCAAGGCTCTGGAGATATCTGCTTGCCTTGCAACTGCAACCCAACTGGTAAGTTGAACTTTATCAACCTTCTCAACTTTTACAAGTATAGAAAAACAAATAATATCTTTACCTTTTGAACGCCAGAGCATAAACGCGTGTACCCCCCTCCACGCCAAGCTACAAATTTATAACTTCTTGTTATCATGAATTTTCCAATATCCATAGTGTCTTTTAATTTGTTTCATATAATTAAATACGTACAATAGTTAATTTTTTTAAGATATCTATATAAACACACACAAAAGTAATGGTTTGATTGTTTATTTCGTGTTGATAGTGTACCGCATTGTCACATATTTGTGTTGTTGGCGTACATGTGTATACTCGTATGTGAGAATGGCGTTCAAAAGGTCAAAGAGAAGTATTCAATATTGTGCTATTGAAATAGTTCTCAGGCGTGTGATACTTCTGCCTGGGTCGCGGGTTCGTTTGAAAGAGTAATGTGGCCCTGACTCAGGCAACTGAAAAAAAAACAACGGTGGATTTGAGATAGTAAAAGTG
Organism: Hyppa rectilinea; assembly: GCA_951799385.1. Taxonomy (NCBI): domain Eukaryota; kingdom Metazoa; phylum Arthropoda; class Insecta; order Lepidoptera; family Noctuidae; genus Hyppa; species Hyppa rectilinea. Next base: position 27,509,799 of record OX637300.1, on the reverse strand, counting down.
ATTTGATAATTTCCCACCCAAAAACAAGCTTAGTATCACAAGCCTTTTTGGTTCATTCACTAGGAAACTGCTTCAGTATATCAACTTCTAATGCATTTAAAGGCCCGCTATTTGCCTACAGCTGACGAGTATTATACGCCTAGTTTCACTCAAGTCTCGGTAACCAATCATATCATGCATTGATTCTAACTAAATTAAAATGACAAAATACAATATTTTTGTCTGTCTCGTTGGTCTAGTGGTTGCGGATGCTACAGCTGAGCACGAAGTCCTGCATTCGGTTCTCAGTTCGGACAAAGTGTTATTGGTTTTTGCCACCAGGATTTCCTTAGTAGCAACAGATAGTCTAGATTCGTGCCCGGTTTGTGGAAGTGGACGGGCTCCCTATTAAGCGGGATTAAAAACAACTTGTGAGCTGTGGATGTATTATATTCTATTATGTGTTTCTCTTTGTACAGGATCCCGCAGCCTGCAATGCAACTCTGAAGGCAAGTGTCAGTGCAAGCCTGGAGTAACAGGCGACAAATGTGACGTGTGTTCACCGAACCACTACGAGTTCACTACCCAGGGCTGCAAGCCTTGTGGGTGTAACGAGTCGGGGTCCTACGGCAATACGCCACAGTGTGACCCGCAGACTGGCGTGTGTTTGTGCAAGCAGAACGTCGAGGGTAGACGTTGTAGGGAGTAAGTATTCATATTTATTATTTTCATCATCTTATTAAACTGGTCGACTTGTGTTCTCTAGATTAGACAAATGCTGCTAAGTATTAAATACATGAAGCGATGCAGATGTCCACGGATTACATATATAGAAACTACAGTAACAAAGTCAAGTGGTTATGTACAAAATCCAAAAAAAAAAAACAGGAGCTAAACAACTGCTGAGACGACGGTTTTTAGAGATGAAGTAAACATACAAATGAAACTATAATTATGTACACCCCCAACATCCTTTTTTACATCTATTTCTAACACCTCTTCATCTTCCAGATGCAAGCCAGGTTTCTTCAACCTAGACATCGGCAACGATTTCGGCTGCACGCCTTGCTTCTGCTTCGGGCACTCCTCACAGTGCAGCTCAGCCCCTAAGTACCAAGCTCATGAGACCAGCGCTCACTTCATCAGGGATGCCGAGAAGTGGGCCGCTGAAGACGAACAAGAAAGACCTGCGAAACTGCAGTTTAATGCTAATACACAGAATATAGGTAAGGTTAAGTAGGAACTTGATGTAGATTAGGATGAAAAGGAAGGATAGGTACCAATTTAAATGACACTAGATGGCAACCAACTGGTGACGTATCTGATGCATCGCGGATGCGTTGCCCATCCAACAAAAATAAAGCTAAAGTAAGTTCGTTTCAATCAACTCAACCTATCGCAGTCCACTGCTGGACTTATTCCTCTCCCACGGCACCACAACACCCTGTCTGGTCTCTGGTCTCCACTCCAGGACTCATCTGCTCCAACGGCCATCGGTCGTTCGACAAACATGGCCAGCCCACTGCCGCTTCGGTTTGCTTAGTCTGCAAGATACCCGGTCACCCAAACCCTTCAGACCGGAACATAGCAGCAATGCTTGGCCGTACAGTTCGATAAAGCAGAAGTAATTTACTGGGTTAGATTCTTTACAAATAGAACTCACATACGATGCTTTGGTATTGCAGATATCCATGGGATGCGGTGACCACTTACATACCATTTGGCACTGCCTACCACAGTACAACTCGAAAAAATAAATCTCTGTCCCGTCTCCAACTAATCAATCATTTTCTTTCCAGCCGTTGCCTCTCAAGACGCAGAAACTTTGTACTTCGTTGCTTCAAGCCAGTTCTTGGGCGACCAACGACCTTCATATAACCACGACTTGAAATTCTCCTTGCGACTCGGAGAAGTTCGGGGTTACCCTTCGGCCCAAGACATTATTCTCGAAGGACCTCGGGCCTCCGTATCTATTAATATCTACGCTCAAAACAATCCGGAACCTACAAACCAGGTATGTTTGTTTGATTCACTTTCTTTTTGCTGTGTGCGACTTTTATTTTGCCACTTAAATGATTCGGTCTTTAAAATGGCTATGCGAATTGTGTTTACAGTGGCCTGATTGAGCTTGACTATTTTAAAAGATACAATCTTTGCGATTGATTTGTTTTTGGAGATGCTTTTGCGTGTCCGTATGGATTTATCCATGTCTCTTATTTAAGCGTGTGTGCTACCAATATTTATTAGTTGCTGACAATGTTTATTACACCTAAGTTACAAGAGCCAGAATTAGCAAGAAAATTAACTGATGCATATTGTTTACATTTGGTGTGATTTGGTATTACCCAGTTACTGACTGGGTTGTGGAGGTCAGATAGGCATAATACTGTTATTCAGCTGCATCCGGTTAGACTGGAAGCCGACCCTAACATTGTTGGGAAAAGGCTAGGCAGATTGATTGATTGGTGTGATTTAGTCCTACCTACTAAATCACACCAATCAATCAATCTGTTTATACGTAACCTGTACAAAATAAATGGTAATGGTGGTATTGGATTTCGTCGGTTCATTGACTTTCTTTAGTTCTGAATTTAGCTACACGATTACTTATAAAACAAGACTGCTCTACTCAAATCTGTGTGGTTCTTCCCTCAAAAGAATAACGTTCAGATTTCAGTTACTAATTATAAAACTACATGGTTGTCAGTCATGATCTGACCAAAATTAGGCATAAACACGGCTAAATAATTCACTAACTGTCAAAAGTATCCACTTGAATTGTAAAGCCACCAGTCCCAATCTTTCAAGGGTTTCAAATACCAGGATCGGGCCAACAAAATCAGCAAATGAACTCTTAAATATTGCGAGGTAGTATATGAAACATGACACATCTATACGGACACGCTACACACAGGCTGAAGATGATCGTGCCATTTTAAATTTTACTTAGCACTGTTATAGGTACCATAATATTTTACAATTTGAACATTTCTATGACTTGTTCTTATACATACAAAACACTGTTTACCATATTCTTCCATCAGTGGTTTGTAGCTCCTATGGTATCCGCGATGATATGCTTAGCGGTTTAGAGTTTGCCGCTTTGCGAATAAAAACTTTCTTCCACCTCTCATCTTCAAAATTGTTGCAGGCACAAGAATACACGTTCAGACTTCACGAGGACCCTCGCTACGGCTGGTCTCCAACCTTATCAAACTTCGAATTTATGTCCCTTCTCCAAAACCTGACTGCCATCAAAATCAGGGGCACCTACAACAAGCCTGGTGAAGCTTACATGATGAACTTCAAATTGGAAACTGCGAAGATAGGGCGAGAGAAAGGTTCAGCTCCAGCAAATTGGGTGGAGAAGTGTTCCTGTCCAAAAGCCTACGTCGGGGACTACTGTGAAGAGTGCGGGCCAGGGTTCAAGCATGAGCCAGCGAATGGAGGACCCTACTCGACTTGCATCCCTTGCGACTGCAATGGACACGCGCATATATGTGATACTGCTACCGGTGGGTTTCTCAATACGACATCAGTCTATAGCAGAAATTTGAAGGACATTGGTTTCCTATATATTGCTTAACTAAGTAGTTCATAGCACATAGAAAACCTTAAAGCTGATCAATGTAGACATATTTCTCACGATTAGGCGTCGGCAGTTCCTAAAAGTGGCAGCTGCCTCAAGCATAACATATTCTCTCAATCTTCAAGAGTATTTCTTTTTTCTTCAGGTTTCTGTATCTGCAAACACAACACCACGGGCAGCAACTGCGAGCTCTGTGCTAAGGGATTCTACGGCAACGCGATTGCTGGTACCCCCGACGACTGCAAACCGTGCCCATGTCCTAAGGACAGCGGCTGTATCCAGCTCATGGATGGCAACATCGTGTGTACCGACTGTCCCGAAGGCTATGCTGGTAAGATCTTGTTAAATTGGGTGATTAAAATGGGCTTGTTGACAGTAAGCGAAATCTTATGAATTTGGCATTTTAGAATGGTTGTCAGCAAAATTTATGTTTCAATCTTAAAAAGAGGGAACTTTATTGGACCTTTCCCCATACAAACGTATTCCGCTGTTTTCTTCGTGGATAATGCTCTAGAAGTCTACAGCAAGGATTTTTTTCCAGGTCTAATTAGTACGTGCCTCTATCATTTCCTTTTTCCCAAAACATAATCACTAAAAGAATTATGACATTTCAAAATCCCGAAACATAGCCCGTTTTTAACGCCATGTCCAGTTTTTAACAAAAAAAGAAAATAATTGAAGCATTAATAAGATTGCTTTAAATAAGATTTTATAGATCAGTCCAGTTTTTGTAGGTAGAATCAACCTGAGCTGCACTTGTCCCTTTCGCACTTAATTGAGGGAGATGCGTCGCAGCGCGTCAGCAATAGTTTCTTCAAATACCTATTTTTCAAATTCCTCGAGACTAGAGTCCCCTCTTAATGACAGCATTACACGCAGCTAGTAATAGACTGATGAATAAAGCTTCATCAATCCAAAAGGATACACTTGCATTTTCTCACACCATTCTGTATTTACAGGACCAAAATGTGAGGTCTGTGCTGACGGTTACTTCGGAGACCCGACCGGTCAGTTCGGGGCCCCGAAGCAGTGCGAGCTCTGCCAGTGCAACGGTAACGTGGACCCGAATGCTGTCGGCAACTGCAACAGGACCACCGGGGAGTGTCTCAAGTGTATCTACAATACTGCTGGAGAACATTGTGACAAGTGTTTGAGCGGTAAGTCGGGCGTAGAAAATTAAATGATCAACCCCTTACTACAAAATTTTCTATAGCTACATAAATTCTGTATATACCGCTTTGTCTTCTTCTTTCAAATGTCAAATTTCTGACGACTGAAAGAGAGAAAATGGGTGTGTAACTATTCACCTGATCCGTTTAACACTTTGACACATTTACGTAGGTATTAACGTAACTTAGGTCTAATAAACACGGAGTCGATAAATCAATGATACTTTTATTTATTTTTTTGAGGCTGGGAAATCATCCAATGACTTCTCCCGCTCTGGGTGGAGCGGGTGGGAGTGTCAGACTCTTACTGTCTAAAACCCATCCATGTTCCTTCCGTAGCCCTTTATGTTCCGGGGTAGCGGTTACCCCTTCGGACAATCCCGCTTACCCGGCAGGCAAATTAATGATACTATACTAAGCCCATGATTTATAGTTGTTACTCAGTATTCGCTTATAGTTTAGATGATTCCATCTCTATCTTTTAGTTGTGTCAGTCGTGCAACAGTGATAGGAATAACGCATAATACAACAAAGCCTCCGCTAAGTGCGGACGATACAAGTTGGATAATTTTTGTTTAAAATGAGCCCGGTGGAAGCTAAATCATGGCGGGGTTGACCGCCTCTAAGTAACGTTTTACTTCTCAGTTCAAGATCCTCAGTCCTAGCCACTAATAGCCACCCAAAATTTAGAATAGTGCTTGTTAATTGCAATAAAATAGTCCATTTATATTCTTCGCCCTCTAAACTTGACGCAAGGAGGGAGATAGACGTCTGTTTACCCCGGAAAATACAGGCGCAGTGTTGCCTATATTAAAATTTAGCTGCTGATTAACACTCTTATCGGAATTGTTATCAACACTTTCCACACCCAGGTTACTTCGGCGATGCGCTCGACCCCAAGAAAAAGGGTGACTGCAAGCCCTGCCAGTGCCATGAAGCGGGTACCGTGGAGAGCGCCGAAGGACCCCCTCAGTGTGACGGTCTTACTGGGTTCTGCAGCTGTCATCCGCATGTCATCGGCAGAAACTGTGATAAGTGCGAGGTGAGTTGGACAAGAAGCCATTTGCAGGACAGAAAAGGAGGAACTGTACTCATGTATAGCAAAGAACTATGGTTCTGCACATGTTCAGTTGCGCATGATTGGCACATCGAATTTAATAAGCTATAGATTGGAATTCCCTGCCGGAATCTGTGTTTCCAAATATCTGGGGATCTTTAATTCAAGAGTGAATAGATTTCCTAGGCAAGCGTGCTTAACCGTCAACCACATCATCGCTTACCGTTAGGTGAGATAGTGGTCAAGCGCGAGCCTATAAACAATAAAAAAAGTAATACGTAGATTTATGTTTTGTTTGGGAAAAGTAGCTAGGCTACGCTTGAATAGATTACGACGATTAAGCGAGATTTGCACGCGATCGGCACGAACCAAATTTTGTAATAATTGCTTCTGGTCGGCTTCTTTGTTTAAGCAATACAGTTGATTCAATGCGTCTTTGATACCCTTTCTTCTTCTTAGTGTTGCTGGAACGACTGTATTTCAGATCTTGTTGCCTTCCACGGCGTCGTCGGTTGTAGCATCAGTTCATACCCCTAAAATAAAATGATGCAAAACATATGAATTATTTCGTCATAGTGTGGGGATACCATTTTACACATAATCTATTTATGACTTTGATAACTTATTGATTTAACATAAGCAATGGAACTTTCAATTCATACAATACCCCGCTGGAAGGTAACCTCATGCAAGCTGATATTTTTAAAGCATCTTCCGTTTATTTAATAACAATTTTTTAAATGAATCAGGACGGTTACTTCAACATCAACTCCGGCGCAGGCTGCGAGACTTGTGATTGTAACATGGAGGGATCCTACAACAGTACCTGCGACCCATACAACGGACAATGTTACTGCAAGCCTGGTATCGACGGGTAAGCTATGTTACTGAATTTCATCATCATTACTAAACTTCAAACCAGTCAATTCTATATCCTAATTAGCTCATCCGCAAAATATGTCGACAAATTATACACATAAACCTTCCTCTTGAATCACTCTATCTATTAAAAAAACTGCATCAAAATCCGTTGCGTAGTTTTAAAGATTTAAGCATACATAGGGATATAGCGACAGAGAAAGCGACTTTGTTTTATACTATGTAGTGATAACGAATTGGCTGCTAAAGGATTGTGGTTTACAGGATAGTGATGAACTCACTTATTGGAATTTAGAGGCGATGTATACAGAGTAGGAAAGTAAAATTTTTGATATCAGTTTTGGGATGTTGAATGAACCAAGACAGATAGACATAAGACAGTTCCACAACCCCCCCCCCCCCCTCCCGCCTTTCTCCAAAATCAACCGAAGATGGTGTTATTTGCAGATGACACATCATTAATCTTTAAAATTGATAGACGCTCTCAAAATCTTGACGACGTGAATAACTCTATTCTTCAGGTCCAAGATTGGTTTACGGTAAATAATTTGGTACTAAATGAAAAAAAAACCAAATGCATTAGATTTACATTACCTAATGTGAAAAGTAGCGATTGTGACATCATATTGAACGGAGAGAAGCTGGAATTTATTAAGCAGACGGTTTTCCTGGGAATCACGCTAGACGACAAGTTGCAATGGGGTCCCCACATAACAACTCTTGCGGGACGGCTTAGTTCGGCCGCTTATGCTGTTAGAAAGATAAGGCAGATGACAGACGTAGAAACCGCGCGTTTGGTCTATTTTAGTTACTTCCACAGCATAATGTCGTATGGCATTTTACTGTGGGGTCGGGCTGCTGACATTGAATCCATTTTTATTTTGCAAAAGCGAGCGATCAGAGCCATTTACAATCTTCGTCGTCGCGAATCGCTTAGGGAACTATTTAAAAGGATTAATATTATGACGGTTCCTTGCCAATTCATTTATGAAAATATTATGTATGTAAGAAAAAATAGACATCTTTTTAACAAAATAAGTGATAGGCATAACTTTAATACTAGAAATAAAGACAAAATAGTTCAACCATTTTTCAGATTGTCCAAAGTACATACATCTTTTATGGGGTTCTGTGTTAAATGTTACAACAAAATACCTTGTGACATACTGAAATTAAATGAAAGAAAATTTAAAACTCATATTAAAAGTACACTTTGTAAACAAGCTTATTACAAATTAGAGGATTATATCAAGGATAAGGATGCTTGGAAACATGCTGGTCCTGCTCCACAGGACAATCTAGTGTCTAGACAAAATCAAACTGGTTGCTAAGTAAATTAGGTAATAATTTATAATTTGTACCATATTATTTTATTATATTGGAATAACATCTCACACATTGATTAATTTATTATTGTTAACTTTTAGAATGTTTGTAAATATGTGAGCACCATGTACTTATGACATACCTAATTAAGTTTATTTTTCACTGCTACATGCGTTCTTCTTTTCACCATTTTGGTGTATTGTTTTTATTCTGGGTGCATCGTCTTCACATATTATAATATTATAATACATGTATACAAAACATTGTGAAACATTTTAAAAGAGTAACGGTGGAGTTTCTTGCCCATTCTTCTCCACACGAAACTACCTTTTGGAAGGGGCGACTAGAATCAATTCTATTTCTTGTTAATTTTTGACGTTCAAAAGTGCCTTTCTTGGGCCTATTTGAAATAAATGTTTTGACTTTGACTTTGACTTTGACTTTCCACGTAGTGTTTAGCTAGGAAGAAAAAGTGGTTAAAAAAACTCACCAGCAATACGTCTGTCTGAGAAGTTTAAAGAACTTGATTCTGCAATAGTGTGTAAAGATAATTTGCAGCATTTCACACGTCAACACGCCACCAAAAAAAATGGAAACTAAACTCAAACTAACTTTAGCTTGGGCTCCATTTACAACCATGGCCAGCCCATTGCTATTTCAACTTAGCCAGCTCGTTCCGCTCAGGATCCTTCCTTGTAACACTGCAATTCCATGTTTTTTTTCTGTTTGTCTAGAATATTTTGCTATCACTATGTACTGAGTCAGTTCTCAACCTGGGTCAAATGATAGCGACCCTTTAACGAAAGCGCACTGCTAGATTGCCAATATTCAGTGCTTTTTTATGACATGAAGACATGTGACATATAGGAACCCGCACTGGGCTCGCATGATAGATTGCGGCCCACTCCTGAGTCCTAGCTATGGGAATTAGCTGATTATGCTGCGTTTTTTTCATTCGATGCTAGTTTTCTTGATCCCAAACTTTAAAATGGTCAATTAAAGTGACGGTATTTTTCGTCTTTCAGTAAACACTGCGACCGCTGCCGCGCTTACCACTACGGGTTCTCCGTAGACGGCTGTAGGGACTGCGACTGCGACGAATGGGGCTCCACCAACTACCAGTGCGACATGTCCGGTCAGTGCTCTTGCCAGGAGAACGTGGAGGGAAGACGCTGTGACAGGTCAGGTTCTATTAGATAAACAAGGGATCTGGGACTCTTGAACATATTCTCAATGATATACTCACATCTTACTCATTAATCATTCTAGGTGTATGGAAAACAAGAAGCGTCGTGCAGACGGCCAGGGTTGTGAGAACTGTCCTCCTTGCTACAACCTGGTGCTGGATGCTGTCAATCAGCACAGGAGGGAGCTGAAGGAACTTGATGACGTGAGTACAACTGAGTACAACTAGTCCTACTCTCGTATCGGCTGAAACTGTTTTGAAAGAAAGAAAGAAGAATATTGAGTTAGGAACACGTCCAGAAAATACAAAAATTTAAAGATTAAAAATTACCAAATAATGGGGAAAAAGAGTCGTATGAGGCCCAAGTATCTTAGTTTATTGCTTCAATATTTCAAGAATATTTAAAACAGCGCTGGCATTCATTTGCTGACTTTTCTGATAGGGCTTGATATGAGGCCACGGATACATCTATGGATATAGATATGAACCCAATACCATCACTGTGGGACTGGGTCTCTCTGGCCAATCACCCATAAACGGTACTAAGTGGTCGCCAGGAGGGGTTTAAGAAACCTGGCGTGATGATTGGGATATTTTTATGAGAATGTCTTATGTCTCGCTAAAACTATTGACCGCACATTTGAATTTAAATTAGGAAGAATGCGCCACGGAAATCCGCGAAGGGCACGCTTCGATGGCGGTGGTTAGCCCCCTAAGATCTCCTGATGGGACGGATTTCCATCCAGGCGTGTATCCACGCAAAACCACAGCGTGTGTTCGTTTGTCTATATATGACGAAAACCACCGGAATAGATCACTGTGAATTCCTACCGTAAGCTATATTAGCTTCTGAAGAATTACCATATTTATGATCTATGCGGTCAAAACACTTGCTATACGACTATACTTGCTTTGACGACACGGTTGGCGCAGTGGTTGAGAGAATGACTGCTGCGCAGCATGTCGTGGGTTCGATTCCCGCACGGAACAAATATTTGTACGGTATTTGTTCGGGGTCTGGGTGTTTCTATATATGTATGTATTTACAACAAAAAAAAGGTATATATTTAAGTAGTTTATCAGCCATCTCGTTACCATAACACAAGCATTAAGTTGCTTAGCTTGGGACTATATGGCGTTGTATGAAATGTCCAAGGATATTATATTAGGTCTTTACCTATGAAATTGCCGTTCTGCAGTACTGGTCATTTCAAATCAAAATAATTTTTGTTTGGCTAAGAATTCTAATTTCAAATTAATTTTATTTTAAAAACATGTTTTTTTTTTCCAAAAGTCGTCATTTGTTTATTGATTAGTGTTACATTTTCATCGCATTTCAATCTTTTTCGTCATCATGGATACGTTAAAAATTCGAGTAATTATGGAATATGAGTACCGTCGTTGCAGCAACGCGGCACAAGCGGCACGCAACATCAACGACGTTTACAGAACTAACACTACAAACCAACGCACCACCTGTTATTGGTTTGCTCGCTTTCGTTCTGGAAATTTCGGCCTGAAAAATGAACCTCGCGGTCGTCCGAAGATTTTGGTCGCCAATGACGAATTAAAGGCGATTGTGGAAGCTGATGATACACAATCTACGGCTGAATTAGCAACAGCTTTCGACGTTGGTGTCAAAACAATATTGGTCCATTTGCGTCTAATTGGCAAGGTAAAAAAGCTTGACAAATGGGTGCCCCACGAACTCAATGATCGCCAGCGCGAAGCACGCGTCGAGACGTGCCTTGCACTGCTCAACAGACACACAAATGAAGGAATTTTGAACCGCATTGTTACCTGCGATGAAAAATGGATTCTGATTGATAACCGCAAGCACCTAAACAATGCCCTAAACGAAAACTTACCCCTAGAAAAGTGATGGTCACTGTTTGGTGGTCTAGCGCCGGTGTGATTCATCATAGCTTCTTACCAAACGGGGTGAGCATTACTGCAGATGTGTACTGTGAAGAACTGAA